>OU611805.1:2592000-3888000 GCA_914767645.1 Hydraecia micacea
ATACTGCTAGCTTAGACTGTTAGCTAAATAAAGTCTATTCAAACTTATGTTTCAAATTAATATTATATATATATCAATATCAACTTTATATAAAAATGGTAATTAATTTGATTTCAGCGTGACTTAGCACTATTGAAAAAGTTATAAAAATGTTTGAAGTTGTAGCGTAAACTGAACTTTATTGTGTAGGGTTTAAAGATATTTTTCCATAAACTCATGTTTGTTTACATTTTTGGCAATTAGATATTGCTATATTGAACACGACTAGTCTAAAAGACATTGATACCTTATGCAGATTGGCAGGTAAATCGACGCGGAACCTGTTTATATAATAGTTTATAAGTATAATAAATAATACGCGCCACGAAAGATGAGCCTTGACGAGCTCAGGAGGCCTACCACAAGCTCTTAACGCGATCCATTTTAGGACCTAAACTGAACTATTCTTCTAATTCGTACCATGACGTCAGTTTAACGATTCAGTTTAGGCCGTGCCATCTGCTGACAGCGATTGTCCCAAACTGAGTCGCAAGTTTTGGTTTTGGGCCACCAGGTGGCCTACGATGATCTAATTAAAAACGATTCAAAAACAAGACATTTCAGTTTAGGTTCCTAAACTACATCGCTTGAGCTACTCTATGGACGTCATGCGTACCTACCCAGTCGCGATTTACAGCTGGGTATTTACACACGACGACGACACATCAAGGTATAAATTTCCAGTATAAGCTGACTTCTTCATTGTACGAAAAGCCTTATACGATGCGAGGTCAGCTGATATTTGTTATGATGTTACGAATTACCCCGCTCTGTACCTACTAACCCCCCTACCAACAAACGTATTATATCAGATGAATAGTTACACACCGATTTCTCTCTTTCAGTCTTCAGTAATTTGACTTTCGAAAGAAGAAGACAAAGCGTTGTGTAACTATACAGACGCTGTACAACGTTTATTAGTAAGGGGGTAAATGTATTATTTTAACTCCACAGACACACAAACAACATGTCAATCAATTCAAAGTGTTTATTTGGTGGTAAAATTGGTGTGCACCAAATCTGGCTAGTTCTCAAGTGCCTTGTTTACAAACAGCGCGCGAAACCCGACATAGATGTGAAACAGAACAAATAAACGGACTGACTTTGAACTCATCCTTCCAGGAGGTGAGTAAGTATACACAAGAATACAACTTTGCATGGACAGAGGGGCTCGTGGCTAAATAATAACAGCCGAATGGGTCGACCTTCAAGGTTAAGCAAAACTTGCCGAGGTCAGTCCGTGGATGGGTGAGCATACGTTAGATATGGAGACCCCTCCGCGCCTCGGCAAGCACGTTAAGCCGTTGGACCCAGCTGTCTTTTGTTGATCTTTGACAGTCGTTACGGGTCTTCAGAAGCCCGAAAGTTTGACAACTAGACTTACTATAAGGGTATCGTGTTATCCAGTAATTAGTAATGAGGTTACGTCTGGCGCGGTTTAAAAATGTATATTTTATTGTATTTGCTAATATTTTACATAATTATTATACCTATTTTATTATTTACACACAGCGGGCCCTATCAGAATACCAGCGCTGTGACATTTATTTTTTAAATGTTGCAATATCATGCTGAGATAGGAGCCTTTTGGCCTCATATAGGACTTTCTGTATCGTTTTTCTTTTTATTACTTTTTTTTTTATATAACTTGGTTTTTTTTTACCGTGTTTAGTTTAGTTTGTGATCTTCCTATACGAGTCGCAATAAATACTTTTTCTTTCTTCCTTTAATTGAGTAAAATACTGGTTTTCAGATGCGTATTAAAAAAGTGATTCAAATTCATGAGTTCTTTCACCCCATGTGAGGCCAACGATTTCAAAGTCAGCCGGCATGTATTACAGCAATACGTCATATCCAGATGAATGGCTGTCCATCTCTATTTATATTATCAGTTACTAGGTATACTTTATTGAACTCGTAACACAGAATAGTACAGACAGAAGGTCTGCTCCATGGATACGAGTAAAAACAAACGCAGACACACGTATAGTTCGTTTCAAAAGAATCTGACGAAAATGTCAACAAACCCTGTTCCGAGCAGTTTTATAAAAGAGGACTACATGACCTAAAGCGCGGTCTTTGTCTGACTGCATAGAAAAGAAAGAGAAGCGCGATGACACAACGCTGGTAATTTATTGCAAAATATGAAGCAATTATCTATTTACGAAAAATCTATTGTTTGGACTAAAAAATTAAAACACTAGAGTTTTAGTATGTTGCTTGTAGATCAATCTGACAAAAAATCATAATGATTGTATGTATATTAGTATGGTTTTTATTGTAAAAAGAAAGTTTTTAGAGAACTTATATTCATGATTTTTTTCTATCGTACCAAATTAGTTGTATCATGTTTTCAACAAACTATCTACCTAGCATATATCCTGAAGAATATCATATATTTTTCTGATTTTGTTTACTGTAATCGATCATATACTTTTATTGTTTCTAAAACTTGCGTTTTTTTGCGTTTAGGTCCTGTAAGCCCCTTACAGCAATAGGTAATTACTGTTCAATGAAAACGTGGTTGCCCATGAGCTAACCTTCTGTTCTATTCCGTGACTTTAAATAGGATTTATTAATAAACTGTATGTGAGTTATTTCAACTTTTCAAGTACGCCGACCAATATTATAACCGAATATACATTAGGAATTTCTTCGAAGACCGACCGGGTTAAATACTGATTGATATATTTATTACTTATAGGTAATGCCAGGGGCAGACGAAACACTTATGACTCAAAGTAAAACATACAAAAAGTGGATGAGTAGAATGTAGAAATCTTAGTGACGTTGGAATCAATTTTCCCTATAATCGACTATGGTGACGTGTGTTACTATGACTTGAATGCGGTTTTGCTGGATAAGCTCGACAGATTGCTCAACAATGGCAGCCGCACCCTAATTGCGTAACACACTATCAATCGGAATCGGAATCATTTTGAAGCAAATTGCTGATCCATTGCTTCATATGTTCGATATATTTGTCTGCTCAACACGTAAATAACGCAATGAATATTGTTGAACTGTCAAAACGAAACCGATTCCGATTAATAATGTATTACGCAATTGCCCCGCAGGTTCATATTCAACCTTAGGAAATATATGACCATGTGTCTAGCTAGAGGTCTGAGCTCAAATGGATGTCCATTCGCCAAAGAAGAAGTTTGCGCGCTTTGACCACGCTTTTCTCCCTTCTCATCTCTCCCACTCCTCCTTCTTATCTCGTGTCTCACTTCCAATAAAAAAAAGTTGTTCATAATGATGAGTACAATGACCCTATAAGAGGAAAACGGTGATTAAAATTTCATCCTGTAGAAACGGGTTTTGTCGACGGAAGAATAAACAAAATGACAGATAGAATATACAAAATGACAGATGTGGTATCTTCTATACAAATAAATAAAATTGGAGTGTCCGTTTTCTATACAAATAAATAAAATTGGAGTGTCTGTTTGTAATATTAAAATAACCGCTTTTTACTAAATGCATATGGATGTATACACGGTACATATACCAAAATATTTTTTTTTTTACAATTTTTGTCTGCCTGTCTGTCTGTTTGTTCCGGCTAATCTCTGAAACGACTGGGCCGATTTTGACGGGACTTTCACTGGCAGATAGCTGATGTAATAAGGAGTAACTTAGGCTACTTTTATTTTAGAAAAAGAACGAGGTTTCCGCGCAAAAAAAATTAAAACATTTTCCGTCATGCACGCGAACGAAATCGTGGGTACAGCTAGTTATAAATAAAACCATAATTTATAAACAAACCTCCATTAGAAACACAAGAATGCCTGTGATCAGCCTGCTGCACCAAGCACATCTTGTAACTGCCGTCTTCCGTTTTCGTGAAATCCGACAAGATGGCCGAATCTGCCGAATACTTCCGATTGAGCGTAAAGATGCCCGGTTCGGAAAATTGCCTCGTCAATTTCTTCTTTCGTGTGAGAAGGGAGAATATACTCGATCTTCTTCTTTCCGTCTTGTCTTTCATTTTTGCGGTTAATATTATGTCTGTCTCTATTTCCATTGCTGGGAATTAAGTGGGTTCTTGCATTTTTGGTGCTGTTGTAGTCCTAATATTGTGCGTATAGAGGTGAAATTCCCTTGCGTTTATTTTTGTATACTCCGCAGATGATCTTTCTAATGATATGGCTTTTTATGTCGTACACATTGTGGTGATTTTTGCTTGTTTATTCTTGAATTGGTTTCACTTATAAACGTTCAGTTTTGTTCTTTTGCTAAGCTAGTTTTCTACTTTGTAACACTTGGTTTATTTGGCACTAAGTTTCAATGAGTCTTTGAAGTTCCTATTAATAATTAACTTTTATTAAGTTATGCTGAGATACAGAAGTGTTTGCTTTTGTTAAAAACTAGGTGACCGAGAGGTTGTCCTATCCTAGTTTCAATAGTTCATACAAAAAAATCTCATGGAAAAAAGTACGTCGTGCTACACACGGTAAAGTCGTAATGGTACACCACAGACTACCTACAGCAAGTCTATTCTGTAAAAAAACTCACCGTGAAAACTTAGGTGAAGTGAACTTAGAGTGAGCTATCATTCCATCTGTTGCTAGGGATTGAAACCATTGACAGCTCACTTCACTTATGTTTTCACGGTGAGATTTTTACAGAATAGCACTACAGTACTTGTCTGTCCTTCCTCTTTTCAATCCATCCAAAGGTTGTCTTTAAAAGATCGCTCTTAGCGATAAGACTAGTTTCTATACTTATGTCTGTAATTTATATGGTGTACATAATAAAGAGTATTCTATTCTATTCTACGTCCCGCTTTTCCCGACTTTGTACATTTTTCGGGAAACTTTTCCAATTGTTCTTTTCATAAAAACCTAATTGGGACTAAGTATGAGGAATATTTAAAAAAAAACCGGCCAAGTGCGAGTCGGACTCGCAAACGAAGGGTTCCGTACCACAAGCAAAAAAACGGCAAAGAAATCACTTCTGTTGTATGGGAGCCCCTCTTAAATATGTATTTTATTTTAATTTAATTATTTATTTTTAACGTAAATATACAACTAAGTACCTATTCTGTAAATATTTCTAGCGTCTACCTGTTGCCGTTATTAATATCGAGCAAAACAGGGCAAAAAAAATCGCGTTTGTTGTATGGGAGCCCCCTTAAATATTTATTTTATTTTGTTTTTAATATTTGTTGTTATAGCGGCAACAGAAATACATAATTTGTGAAAATTTCAACTGTCCAGCTATCGAGGTTCTTGTGGTACAGCCTGGTGACAGACAGACGGACGGACAGAGAGCGAAGTCTTAGTAATAGGGTCAGTTTTTACCCTTTGGGTACGGAACCCTAAAAATCAAAGATCTTAAAAATCAGTTCAGTTGTTCTTGAGTTATAAATGGTGTAATTAACCCGACTTTGTTTTATTTATATAGATTTCCGCTTGCTCACTGTGGTCGCTCTCTGATAATGAAGAACTAGATATCTTTATAAATTTTATCTACACCCATGCTATAAATCCTCTAAAAGGTTCTGAAACAGTAGTAAAAGGTGGACTATGGGTTTGGGTGGCTAAAGTGGACTGGTTACCAAGAACTATGGAACCCCTGCCTGATCAATGTTTTATATATCATCATCTGCCTAGCCTTTTCCCAACTATGTTTTGGGGTCGGCTTCCAGTCTAACCGGATGCAGCTGAATACCAGTATTTTACATGGAGCGACTGCCTATCTGACCTCCACAACCCAGTTACTGGGTAATACGATACCCCTTGGTAAGACTGGTTGTCAGACTTTCGGGCTTCTGACTACCCGTAACGACTGTCAAAGATCCACGAATGACAGCCGGGACCAACGGCTTAACGTGCTTTCAATGTTTTATATATACACGGATAAAATGGCAGCGGGTAACTTGCACACTCAATAATGGGCCCCCGGAAACGGTCGCTAGAACATAGTGACGTAGCGACAAGGGGGCAACATGTCCTGAGGTAGTTATGAGGAGTGGAGAGGTATTCCACGGCCAACAAGTTGGCCAACGGAAAATTCCCATTTATATTACTTATTATATCTTTTTATTACGCGGTACAATATCTAATAGTCTAGTTATTAACTCAGCCTGGCCTTACATAACAGACCCTGACCCCAAATCCAGCACATGTAAGGCTAAACAATCTACTGACAACTTTAAAGCTTATGTTTTGAAGAAAACTTGAGGGGCTTGTGGCTAAGTAATAACAGCCTCACGGTGCGATCGATCAGGTTAAGCTACACTTGCTGCGCTTGGTCCGTGGATGGGTGACCATCTTTACATACCAAGACCCCTCCGTGTTGTTGGAGTATAGAAAAAACAAATCGATCCTACTTCAACATTATCGTCTTTTTCATTCTAACTCATAAATATTATTTAAGTATCCGAGCCAGCCCTTAGCACTTGAACGAAATCCTTACTTTCGCATAGTGACACTACTACTCTGTTAGCCTTGTGTGGGATCACACGTCTCACATAATATTAGTAGACACACCTTCCAATATATAAATAAAAGGATAATAAACATATTATTGAAATCCTTAGAACGGTCTTTCCTTTGGTGTTCAACCATTAACCCTAACAGGTTATGGGCCCAGCTTGCTGGTAACGGGGAGATCACCTTTCTTTGTCGCTTGTATAAACGTGCCTTTTTTTCGCAACAGAAATTTTCATTGGCTTTTCAAGCTGAGTGAAGTTTAGGGCCAAATCTTTTCGATTTATTAAATGATCTGAGGCTCCAGAATCCAACACAAAAGTAATATTGTTTTGCCCGTCATTACTGTCATTTGTATCACTGTCCGTCATAAAAGCAAATCCACTATTTTGTGGTTTTGAACTCACCATCTGAACCGTTTTATTGACTTTTGCTTTTGTTGATGACGATTTCTTGAAATATTTTAAGGTGGTCTAGAACTTTCAGCCTGAAGTACTTTTACACTTAGATCATGTCCTTCGCTTGTTAATTTGACTTCATGATCTAATAATCTCGTTTTTACAAAAGCTAATGTTATATTGTCTTCAGTCAATGTCTCGATTGCTGTGACGATGCTGTTATAGATGTTCGGTAGAGTCATGAAAAAGGTGGGTCACTTTATCGGATTCTTCTAATTTCGCACCTGCAGCCATAAGTTCGGTGACAATTTCATCAAATATTTGGAAATGTTTGAATAATTTGGTATCACTATCCAATTTTAAGTTCAACAACCTTTTTCTAAGAGACAGCTGCGTCGCCACGCTTTTTCTTTCAAAGATGGAATCAAGCTTCGCGAAAATTTGTTGTGCGGTGTCTTGTTCTGTAGTCAGGCCAAGTAATGAGTCTGACAA
Organism: Hydraecia micacea; assembly: GCA_914767645.1. NCBI lineage: Eukaryota > Metazoa > Arthropoda > Insecta > Lepidoptera > Noctuidae > Hydraecia > Hydraecia micacea. The sequence continues at coordinate 2,599,370 of OU611805.1, forward strand.
ACATTCTATAATCGTATTCTTAGCTGATGCATTTTCTTTTGTTTTCAATAGCTCTTTTGTAAGAAAAACAATTCTTTATCAAATGTCCCTTTTTGCCACAGTGATGACATTTCTTTTGTTTAAAATTGTTCTTGAACGGTTTTATTGACTTTTGCTTTTTAAACATGCTTTAAATAGCGAATGCTCATTAAATAGAGTCGTAAATAATAATTATGAATTGTGGCATCAGAGGTTAGGCCATATAGGCAAATCAAAATTTATGGAAATAAAAAGAAAGAAATTATTTTCTGATATTGATAAAATTGATAATATTATGCCAAACGATAAATTGTGTGAGGCTTGTATTTATGGTAAACAAGCATGCCTGCCATTTAACAAATCGAAAACAAAAGATTTGAAACGACCTCTATTTAAAGTGCACACAGATGTTTGTGGTCCTATAACTCCTTCGTCTATTGATGGCAAAAATTATTTTGTGATTTTTGTGGATGAATATACTCATTATTGTGCTACCTACTTGTTAGCTCGTAAATCAGATGTTTTTGTTACGTTTCGGGATTATGTAGCAAAAAGTGAAGCACGTTTTTGTTTGAGAATTGTTAACTTATATTGTGATAATGGAGGGGAATTTGTATCCAATGAAATGAAAGAGTTCTGTGCGCGTAAAGGCATTAGCTACCACTTAACAGTGCCACATACTCCGGCTTTGAATGGTACAAGGGTCTAAATTAAATCAATCGTTCTGGGGTGAGGCTGTGTTAATTGCAACTTATTTAATAAATATCAGCCCCACTAAAGCACTGTGGTTAGATAAAACACCTTATGAGTTATGGCATAATACTAAGCCGCAACTGAAGTATTTAAAAGTTTTTGGTTCAACTGTTTATTTTGTTAATAAAAGTAGAAAAACGAAATTTGACAAGAAATCATCTAAGGGAATTTTCGTTGGTTATGAACCAAATGGTTATAAGGTGTGGGATGTGGTAAATGAAAAGTTTGTGAGAGTCAGAGATGTCGTTATGGATGAGATTAACTTCTTATCAAATAGGCCAGTGCAACCTGAGCCCGAACGGATTATGGCTAGAAATAGCAATAACTCTGTTGTTGACTCCTCTGTAAGAGATGTCGTAATGGATGAGATTAATAGCTTATCAAATAGGCCAGTGCAACCTGAGCTCGAACGGATTATGGCTAGAAATAGCAATAACTCTGTTGTTGACAATTCTGACTCTGTACACCCTTTTGAAAAGAGGTGTAAATCTCATAAGTATCAATCAGATGGTATGAGTAAACAAACAGATGAAATACCTGTAAATAAATCAATTCATAAAACAGGGGAGCACTCGAACCGGTCTTCATATCACAATGAAAATGAGTTAACTTTATGTCAAAACAATGGTACATCACATAATTTGAGACGGAGTAATAGGGTCCAAAACATGCCAACTGTTTCTTATAATGAAAATGATGAGGACAGTATTTATGACAACTACTTGTTGTGTGCAGAATCTTTGATATTTCAAATCCCTCAATCATATACAGAAATTAAAACCAGGGATGACAAGCATCTATGGGAAAATGCTATCAAAGAGGAAATTAATTCACTTATTGAAAATGATACGTGGACTTTAGTACCAAAGCCAGATAATAGAAATATTATCGATTGTAAGTGGGTATTTACAGTTAAAAATGATGAGTTTGGAAAACCCTTGAAGTATAAAGCGAGATTAGTGGCTCGTGATTTTAGTCAGAAATATTTGATTGATTATAACGAAACGTTTGCACCTGTTGCAAGGATTGCAAGTTTTAGACTAATATTAGCTTTAGCGAATCAATTTAATTTGATTGTTCACCATATGGATGTAAAAACAGCATTTTTTGAATGGGAAACTGAATGAGGAAATCTATATGAAAATTCCTGAGGGTATCCCGGCTGGAAGTAATATGGTTTGCAAATTGAATAAGTCATTATATGGATTGAAACAGTCTGCACGCTGTTGGTTCCAAATGTTTGAGCAAGCTTTGATAAAAAGGGGTTTTCAATACTCATCAGCGGACCGGTGCATTTACATTTTTGATGCTGGTCATGTTTTAAAGAATATTTATGTTTTACTTTATGTTGACGATCTTGTGATTTCAACCGCAGATATAAATACTATGAATAGTTTTAAAACATACATAATGAACACTTTTAAAATGGTAGACTTAAAAGAGATCAAATGTTTTCTGGGAATCAAAATAACCAAGTCAGAAAACAAAGTTACTTTGGATCAGGAGTTGTACATAAAAACAGTTCTTGAGAAGTTTAACATGAGTGACTGTAATTCTGTCACTACACCCCTTGAAAGTAAACTAGATTACGAAGCATTAAATTCGTGTGAAATTACAAGTGCCCCTTGTAGAAATCTTATCGGGTGTTTGATATATATCATGTTGTGCACTCGACCTGACCTAAGTTTTTCTGTTAACATCTTGAGTCGATACGCAAGCAAAAACAACCATTCATTATGGTCACATTTAAAAAGGGTCTTGCGTTATTTAAAGGGCACTATAAATCTCAAGTTAACATTTACACGAAATGATTACAAAAATATTCTAAGTGGCTTTGTTGATTCTGACTGGGGTAGTAATACAATAGATAGAAAAAGTACTACGGGTTATTTGTTTAAATTATTTGACCAATGCACAATATGCTGGCAAACAAAAAGGCAGCATACAGTGGCAACATCATCCACTGAAGCAGAGTACATGGCTCTATATGAAGCAGTAAAAGAAACTTTGTGGTTAAAGTCATTAATAACAAGTATTGGCATTGCTATACCAGATTCTATTTGTATTTATGAGGATAATAATGGATGCATAAGCATCGCGAACAATCCTACTAGTCACAAAAGATCTAAACACATTGATATTAAGTATCATTTTTCTAGAGAACAGGTTGAGAAAAATGTGATTAAAATGGTTTATGTTTCTACAGATAACCAGCTGGCTGATATCCTGACAAAATCATTACCCGCGGTGCGTTTCACCGAAATGAGAATAAAACTCGGGGTGACGTTGTAATTATATTCAACGTGGATAAATAAAATGATAAGGATTTATGTTAATTATAAGAGCTTGGTTATAATATGTAGATGAATAACATTAATAGTATCCAGTTATAATGGATAAATTGATTGATAATGGTTTGATTAGGTTTTTCTGGGTTTCCCTAATCCTGCGCAACAAATGTTGGACCATGATGATTGTATCCCCAGTGAGAGATAAATTGGAGGTGTGTGATTTTGTAATTGTATAACGATGTTTGATATCATATATCGTAATTAAAAAGAAAAGGATTTATTTTTGAGGGGGCGTGTTGGAGTATAGAAAAAACAAATCGATCCTACTTCAACATTATCGTCTTTTTCATTCTAACTCATAAATATTATTTAAGTATCCGAGCCAGCCCTTAGCACTTGAACGAAATCCTTACTTTCGCATAGTGACACTACTACTCTGTTAGCCTTGTGTGGGATCACACGTCTCACATAATATTAGTAGACACACCTTCCAATATATAAATAAAAGGATAATAAACATATTATTGAAATCCTTAGAACGGTCTTTCCTTTGGTGTTCAACCATTAACCCTAACACGTGTCTCGGAAAGCACCTTCTTCTACATCGTTCTCACATGTATAATTTCAACATGAATGATGTAACCAATATTTTGTAACAATTTTATGATTTAAAACAGAGTCCGTGGCGTTCCTTGCCCGTTCTTCTCCATAGGTGCCTAGTAAGCTTTGGAATGGCAAAAAGCTTCATCTTTCTGACTGACCGGCCCTTTGACAATTCAAAAGTGTCTGTAATTGGTTTATCACACAAATATTATAAAGGCGAAAGTTTGTGTGTTTGTATGTTTGTTACTTCTTCACGCACAAACGGGTGGACCAATTGTGATAAAATTTGGTATGGAAGTAGCTGATACCCTAGATTAACACAAAGGATACTTTTTATCCCGATATTCTCACGGCATCGAAACTTATGCGGATGAAACCGCGGGGCGCTGCTAGTTTGAAATAAATAATGCTTTGAGTTTCAGTTTGGTACACCTTGGGGCCTGGTTGTCCGAGTTTCGCAACAATATACGTGTATATTGATTAAAAGACTACGTTTCCATCCTTTTCCATATTGAAGGATGAAATGATGAGTGATAAAATCTTATCATTTATCAATGATATTATACAGATACTCTTTGACGAGTGTCCAATGACCGTTTATCATTAATCAGTCTGTATTGATAAAATAATGCGTTTCTTCCGTATTATTGAAGGCTATTTTCACAATTAGTAATTGCAAGATATACAAGGTCAATTAAATTATGTGGTGATATTTCACAGATTGGGTGATGTGCTTCCTAAAGGTCAGGTTAGCGTAGTAGTTGCCACCGGCGCGGCGGCGTGCGGCCGCGTGCGTGTATTCAGGGCTCTGAACCGGTTTAAAAAGAACGGTTAATTTCGATTAAATACCGGTAAATATATCGTTCCTTCGTTAACCGGTTAAACAAGTGAACTGTTCTTATGTAACCCAAATGATAAAGGTTACCGGCAGCGTTGCCAGACCTACGGATTTGTCCGTAGATCTACGGACTTTAGGTCTTGTCTACGGACATACGGATTTTAGTCGCAAATCTACGGATTTTTGTTCGATTCCATCTACCAGAAACAAACTTAACACATAATCTATAAAAGGACTGCTTTATACAAAAAATCATGCAATTAAACCACTTGCTATGAGGTAGAAGCAAAGAGGAAGCATTTTGAATTATTTAATTCAAAATTATATCATACAAAAACATGTTACTGAGAATCATGATTGTGACACCGACAGTATTTTTTTTTAAATAAAAATTTTATTGCTTTTCCTTTGTCTTGGAGATTTTCCCGCTGATTTTTTTAGTTAACAATTTCTTTACCGGCAAATAATTAAGTTTAAGGTCAGTCCATCTCTAAATGGTCAGTTTATTTAGCTTTAAAAAATATCCGTAGATCTACGGATTTTTGTAGAGGCAATCTACGGACTTCTACGGATTTTTGAGCGTAGCCCTACGGACTTTTGAAAATTGGATCTGGCAACACTGGTTACCGGTTACATAAGCACAAACGGATTTGACACCCAAATTAACCGGTTAATTCCGTAATTCGTAAACTTTTTTTCGTGTTAACACTTCCAACAAGTTACGAGAGTGGCGGGGGCCGGGGGGGTTCAAACTTGGTTTTAACCGGTTAATTTTCACTATCAAAACCAAATTTCATGAAAAAAACCCGCATAAACCGGTAAAGTGCAACCTTTAACCTAAATCGATTTCGGATTGGGGTCAATGACCGTAACCGGTTAAGAATTTCAACCGGTTTCCGAACCCTGGCGTGTAAGACCAGCACACCCTAATTGCGTAACAATCACAATCTAAATCATTTTGACGGATATTGCTAATCCATTGCTTCATATCGTCCCTAATCTAACTAAGTGACGTAACTGATTCGAAGCATATTTTACAGGGCAAGCTATTTACAATTGAGGGTTACCTATGATTGAGGGTAGCTTGCTCTATATAAATTCCACTGATACAAAATTGAACACGTGTGTAGTTCTGATTAAGATCTTTATATTGGTATTACTACTATTGTTATCGTGTTAATATTGTTTTAATAATAAATATTTTAACAGGTACGTCACTTCCTGAGATTTTGTTTTTACCCGACTGAGCGACGCAATTATTTTGTTCGGAATACAATGATCAGATATCAGACTCGACTTGGAAAATTTATCAAATTACTGTTGCGCGCCACGATTGATGGCGACATTAGCTACCACTAGCGCCATCTAGTATCGAGTAGCAGAACTAGTAGGTCGAGATGCTTCCAGAACTTTCGATACTAGAACATTCTAGAACTATCGACATCGGGTCAGTCGGGACCGGTATGTACTCGAACATTCTAGATGTTTCTACAGTAGAAAGTTCTGGAACTATCTGAGGCCCTATATAAGGCCGGTGTGGGCCGCGACCGAGTCAGTATTGATTCTGCGATACAAGCGATAACATTCGAAGCGATCTTCAAGTGCGACTTAAGAGTGATCAGTAGTGCGATTGTGTTTTATAAGTAGTGTGTTTGTGTTTAATTGGTGTTATTTAATTAAAGTGTTTATTTTTGGTTATTTAATCGGCAGTTTTTATTGTCACGAACCCCAAGCTCGTAACAATTGGTGTCAGAAGCAAGGATTAAAATCATGCCGATTTTACCCAAAGACGACACGGAGGGTATCCGTACCCGGAGTCAATGCCAACAGGAGACGGACCAGAGACGTTTTGGTGGAGCTACGCCACAGATGTCGGAGGGCCAGCTGCAGACCACGGAGGCCGGCCCGTCCGCAGGTGCTCCAGCATCATCAGCACCAGATTTGGCTGCTCTGATGATGATGCTGCAGGAGCAGGCTCGCCGACAGGAGGAACAGGCTCGTCGGCTGCAAGAACAGCTCCAGCGCGATAAGGAGGAACAAGCCCGCCGTCAGGAGGAACAGGCCCGCCGTCAGGAGGAACAGGCTCGTCGGCTGGAAGAACAGCTCCAGCGGGACAAGGAAGAACAGGCCCGCCGTCAGGAGGAACAGGCCCGCCGTCAGGAGGAACAGGCCCGTCGGTTGGAAGAACAGCTCCAGCGGGATAAGGAGGAGCAGGCGCGCCGCCAGGAAGAGCAGATGCTCCTTATGAAGGACCTTCACGCTACCTTCGGGAAAGACATAAAGGAGGTGAAGGACACGGTTGTCCAACATGAAAACCGCCTGTCGGAAGCTGAAACCCGAATCGACCAAGTGAATAATCGGGTTGACAACGTGATGGCTGACGTGAAGAAAACCGTGATGGCTGACGTGAAGAAAACGCTGGATTACTTGAAACTTGAGGATGGAATCGCAGCTCCCGTAGCTACAACACCTACGCTACGTGGGTTCAAAGTGCCACCGTTCGACGGAACTTCTTCCTGGTCGGCCTACAAGATCCAGTTTGAGGCTGTCATGAAGGCGAACGGGTGGAATAAAAGTCAGGCCATGACTGCCCTCACTCTAGGCCTGCGCGACCAGGCCTTAACTGTTCTAGAAGCTCTTGGTAAGGAAGTGACTTACGAGCAGCTCCTTGAGGCATTGGAGGCTCGGTATGGCGACGCTCACCTGGAACACGTGTTTCGTGCGCAGCTAAAGGATCGCGTGCAACGCAGTAATGAAAACCTGCAGCAGTGGGCCCTTGAAGTGGAGAAGCTGGTTCGGAAAGCATACCAGTCTGTACCTGCGCTTATTCATGGGAACCTGGTGCAGGTATTCATCGATGGCATCCGCGACCTTGAAGTTAGAGCTGCTGTGAGGCTCGGTCATCACGGGACACTTAAGGACGCCTTGGCCCATGCACTGGAGGTGGAAGCTGTGCGGCAGGATCATCGTTCCCATCGCGTCAGGGAGGTTGCAGCGGCTACAGTTCGCGACCGCAATAAAGGATACAGCCCTAGGTGCTACGGCTGTGGGGAAAGGGGCCACCTTAGATCCAGTTGCCCTAAGCGGACTGCAGAAAGAGAAGACGGTCGATCTCCAGAGGGCAGTGCGGCTAACAGCACCGCCCAGCACCAGCAGCAGGGAAACTAGTAATAGCCAGGACTGCGGGGCGGGTGCTGGCTGGTGTTCAAAGAGCCCCAAGGATTTCGATCACGCAAACCCATGACGGGAACAGTTTAATCATCAAGGGCGAGGTCAACGGAACGCCTTGTAAGCTGACCATAGATACAGGAGCCTCTCGTACGGTCGTTAGTTCCCAACTTACAAGTCGGTTCCTTGGGGACTCCGCATACAACCGAGAACGCATTAATTTGGTAACAGCCACCGGTCAGCGCATACCCGTCCATGGAGAGAAGAAGATGGAGTTGAAGCTAGGCAACAGATTCTACCTGCATAATGTCATCGTGGCTGATATAATGGACGATTGCATCTTGGGCCTTGACTTTATGAGGAAGAATTGTTGTGAGATAGACGTCAAGCAAGGTGTTCTGAAATGTGGACAAGAGGAACTTTTTATGGAAGGGGCGTTACCAGGGAATGTGTACAGCCTTAAGAAGATTGTACTTCCGCCGAGATCAGAAACGATGGTGCCGGTTAGTCTTCCTCGGAATCCTGGGCAAACTCATCGTTGTGTACTCGTGGAAAGGGTAGACAGTGACCTTCCATGGAAAGTGGCACGAACTTTGGTCAGAGCCACCGACATCTCAGGGGTACGTGTGCTGAACCTTTGTGATCAGGAACAGATCATAGAAAAAGGCACACTAGTTGGTACTTGCGAGGAAGTGGATTGGTTGCGTCGATGCCAATATCTATCGACTGGGACCCTCAGCAAGGATGTACAAACGAAAGTGTCCACACTTTTAGGAGACTGCCACAGCGCTCTGTCCCAAAACGAAATGGTAAAGGCGAAGAAGATGTTACTCAAGTACGCCGATGTTTTCTCGTCAAACGACGGTGACATTGGGAAGACTGGCTTAGTTCAACACAAAATACACACAGGTGAAGAATTGCCTATCCGTCAGCGGCCAAGGAGATTGCCGGTAGCACGCGAAAAGGAAGTGGAAACCATGATTGAGGGAATGGTGAAGGATGGTGTTATTGAACCTTCATCTAGTCCATGGTGTTCACCTGTAGTGCTGGTAAGGAAGAAGGACGGCAGCATGCGGTTTTGTGTTGACTATCGTCGTCTGAATGACGTTACGAAGAAGGACAGCTACCCTTTGCCAAGAATAGATGACACGCTGGACATGCTTATGGGGGTAAAGTGGTTTAGCACGCTGGACCTGAAAAGTGGCTACTGGCAAGTTGAAATTGATCCTAGGGACAAGGAGAAAACTGCATTCTCGACAGGAAAGGGTCTGTGGCAATTTAAAGTTATGCCGTTCGGATTGTGCAACGCTCCGGCAACATTTGAAAGGCTGATGGAACTTGTACTAACCGGGTTAATTGGTGATGCCTGTCTGGTCTACTTGGATGACATTATCATCGTAGGCCGTACGTTTGAAGAACATCTTCAAAACCTGGAACGCGTGCTCATGAAGATCCAGAGTGCCAACCTCAAGTTGAGTCCAAAGAAATGTTCACTATTCAAACGGCAAGTTAGCTTTTTGGGGTATGTAGTGTCGGAAGAAGGCATCCGCACGGATCCAGAGAAAATCGCCGCTGTCAAGGATTGGCCAGTTCCGAAAGACAAGACGCAGGTCAGAGCATTTTTGGGTTTGTGCTCTTATTATCGGCGATTTGTTAAGAACTTTGCGGATATAGCCAAACCCCTGCACAAGCTAACCGAGGAGAAGCGACATTTCTGCTGGGATGAAAGTTGCGACATCGCATTCCAGGAGTTAAAGGACCGACTGTGCAAAACACCTATTTTGGGGTATCCTGATGCAGGCAAGGAATTTATAGTTGACACAGACGCAAGTGACATAGGACTTGGTGGTGTGTTGTCTCAACGGAATGGTGATCAAGAGGTTGTGATAGCGTACTTCAGCAAGTCGTTGTCAAAGCCGGAAAGGAACTATTGTGTCACGAGACGGGAATTGCTTGCTGTGGTAAAGTCATTGCAGCATTTTAGCAAATATCTTCTGGGGCGGAAATTCCATTTACGAACTGACCATGCTGCACTGAAATGGCTATTGCAGTTCAAAAATCCAGAAGGACAAGTTGCGAGATGGATTGAGCTACTGCAGGAATACGACTTTGTGGTCGAACATCGCAGCGGGAAATCTCATGGCAACGCAGATGCATTATCAAGAAGACCTTGTCCTGAAGACTGCAAGCATTGTACTAGGCAAGAGGGTAAGGAAGTGGTACCTGTGAGGATGCTCAGAACAGACCTCAGCGATGAGTGGAAAGAAAGTCTACAACGTGCACAGCAGGAAGATTCAGACCTCAAGCCGATTCTAGAGTGGATGAAGGCCAGTGCACCTAAGCCCAGATGGAGCGACGTCTCAGCGATGAGTTCGATCACAAAAAGCTATTGGGCCCAATGGGACAGCTTGGTGGTTCAGGATGGAGTCCTGTGCCGTAAATGGGAAAATGCTCGGGGGGACAGCTGTCATTTGCAAATGGTTGTCCCTAAAGCTAAAGTACCGGATGTTCTACAGCTGTACCATAATGGTTGTTCAGGAGGCCATCTGGGAGTAAAACGGACTCTACTGAAGATACGAGAACGGTTTTACTGGGTCTACTGTCGGGATGATGTCGAGGACTGGTGTCGCAAATGTACAAGTTGTGCAGCTGTAAAGGGACCTCAGACTCGTAGTAGAGGTGCATTGAAATTGTACAATGTTGGTGCACCATGGGAGAGGATAGCCCTTGACGTTGCGGGGCCGTTTCCGGAAAGTGAAAGTGGTAACAAGTATTTCATGGTTGTAATGGATTACTTCACTAAGTGGCCGGAAGTCTTCGCCATTCCAAACCAAGAAGCTTCAACAGTTGCAGATAAACTGGTTCATGAAGTCTTCTGCCGTTTTGGAGTACCCTTGGAGATTCACAGCGACCAGGGAAGGAATTTTGAGTCCCAAATATTCCAGGAAACTTGCCGAGTCATGGGTACTCATAAAACGAGAACAACTTCTTACCACCCACAATCGGATGGAATGGTGGAACGATTTAATCAGACATTGGAGAGATACCTGGCGAAAGTTGTGGAAAATCGGCAACGAGATTGGGACAAGCACATACAACCGTTTTTGTTGTCATATAGAAGTGCTGTTCACGAAAGTACATCGGTGACGCCAGCTTTCGCAAACTTTGGAAGGGAATTACGGCTGCCTGCAGACCTGATCACCGGAATACCACCTGATGCCCCACGCAGTATAACCGATTATGCGAATGACTTGCGGAACAAAATGAATGACATTTATGAGCACGTCAGACAATCAGGCCAGCAAATGTCTGAAAAGATGAAAACCCGTTATGACCGCAAAATGAACAATAAAGGGTTTGACGAAGGTTCACTAGTGTGGTTGCACAACCCAGTCCGCAGCAAAGGGAAATCTCCTAAGCTTCAAGCTAAATGGGACGGACCGTACCGGATTGTGACAAAGATCAATGACGTAACCTACCGGATACAGAAAGGTGCAAGAGGAACTCCTAAGATCGTCCATGTGGATCGATTGGCGCGTTATTATGGGGCCGATAATGCTCGGGACGAGCATGTCTTAGGAGGGGGCAGTGTTGCGCGCCACGATTGATGGCGACATTAGCTACCACTAGCGCCATCTAGTATCGAGTAGCAGAACTAGTAGGTCGAGATGCTTCCAGAACTTTCGATACTAGAACATTCTAGAACTATCGACATCGGGTCAGTCGGGACCGGTATGTACTCGAACATTCTAGATGTTTCTACAGTAGAAAGTTCTGGAACTATCTGAGGCCCTATATAAGGCCGGTGTGGGCCGCGACCGAGTCAGTATTGATTCTGCGATACAAGCGATAACATTCGAAGCGATCTTCAAGTGCGACTTAAGAGTGATCAGTAGTGCGATTGTGTTTTATAAGTAGTGTGTTTGTGTTTAATTGGTGTTATTTAATTAAAGTGTTTATTTTTGGTTATTTAATCGGCAGTTTTTATTGTCACGAACCCCAAGCTCGTAACATTACTATAGTTATAGTTCGACCGCGGCAGATTTGCCAAAGATGTAAACAACAATGACCGCTCGAAATTGAATAAAATCGATAAACAAGAGTATTTATTTTAAGTAATGTTAGTTTTCGTCTAAATCTCCGAGCTAACTAGACGAAAACAAACATTACATAAAATAAATACTTTCGTTCCTTCACATACCAAGACCCATCCGTGCCTCGGAAAGCACGTTAAGCCGTTGGTGGTAATTATTACTCTCACAGAAATAAAATCTTTCTATCTCAGGGAACATTATATAATTACTTAAATAAAACAATTACGCCTGAACAAAGATAGAACACGACAATTCTTTAAATTATCTTATCATCAAGCATATAATATGCTTGATATTAATATTATCTATAAGATAATGTAAAGTAGACATTATTATGTGAGATTGTACAAACGCACAGTGTTGTAAGATCCCGATTTTTGTGTCATCGTGTTTTTATTAAATTAATCGATAGAGTCTACAATTCTGAGGATTAGAGTAAAACTCCGGGTTCGCTAAGACTTGTACTTTTTAAAAAAAAAAATGACAAAGTTTCGGAATATCCGACTATTGAAAAACGAAAAAAAATCATTATAATTTAACGGAAGTACTTATTAAAGAATTAATTTATTCTATCGAAAAAAGGTATAATAGCCGATCCTTCCACCAATTTCTGTTGCTTTAGTATGAATGGGTCGAGAGATATGATTTTTTTTCTCATTTTTCGTTTTCATTTTTTTATTCATCTAAACCGCCGTAGTAGGTGGTCATTCCTACATTGAAAAATTGCTGATACTTTCTATTATGTGTAGTATTTTTTCCAAAACCTAACTCATTGGTTTCCAGGAGTTATTGGAAAGTAAGTAAATCCATACAAATATTATAAATGCGAAAGTGTGTCAGTCTGACTGTTACCTCTTCACGCTTAAACCGCTGAATCGAAGGACATAGGATAGTTTTTATCCCGATATTCCCACGGGATCGACACTTATGCGGGTGATACCGCGGGGCGCTGCTAGTACGCACGGCTACACATCAAGCTATACATAACCAGTATAAGCTGACTTCTGATTGTACGAAAAACCTATACAATGCGAGGTCAGCGAAAACTGGAAATGTATAGCTTGATGTGTAGCCGTGTGACGTACTTAAATAAATATCGTAAAAAAAAAAATTGTTGTGCATGAACGATGCAGTCATTGTAGGCGTCAGATCTCGCGGACAAACTTGATTTCAGCATTAATTTGGTCGTCAACAGTCGATTTCGTAATGTGTTTTGTCTTTTTAGATTTTGGCTGTGTCCTTCGCTCTGCTTATAACAAAAGCTATTACACGCGATGTATTTTTAAATACCAATATTCAGGTTGTCAAACAGAAGCGATGAGTATCCATATCTTACTCAATAATGATGTTTTTTTTTGGGGTCAACGACCGCTGGTAGTGTAGTTGCCTGAAGAACCAGCGCTGGGGCTCTGTCTTGCATAGGGTCGCAGCATAATGCTGAGCGATAGCCGTTTTGCGTGGATGTGACGCACGTTTCCCTTACCTTCTTTTTTATTTTATTTTTGTTTATGTTCATTTTTGCGTCATGTTCATCGCAAATAAACGTTTTTCCTTTCTTTCTTTCTTAAGTAAGAGTTGAAACTCCACTTTTTCTCTCCTTTTTAGTAGCTATCGACACCTATAGTCCGTTACACAAAAAAAAATAGACTTTTAAACTGATGTTTCAACTTTTCAAGTAGCTCACTAACTACGGTTGCTGACCCCAAAAAAAATTGTTATTTTTGTTTTGGCATCTTTGAACTTCGAAACCTATCACGTCGGCGGAGTTTCGTTAGTTAATTTAATTGAATCCTGTATAGTATAAATACGGAGTATGGAAGTGTGAATACTTAAATTAAAAACCTTCAGAAAATCAACCAAAAAGTTCATAAGCAAAAAAATAAATGTTAATTACCGGATCGCTTCCATCCGTTCTTAGTACATAAGTGACGTCATAATGAGCTCATGTATTGACGAAGTAGGTACATAAAGACTTAGAACCAGTCCTGTTGTAGACACAGTTGTTAATGAAATGTTTAAAGATATGCCTTTTTTATCAATGGCCTTGAGTTCTGCAGAGCACGGCGAAGGTTTTGTGCCAACCTGATAACGTTTGCAGGGCCAACACGGCCAGAGATCGCACAAGACGGAAGTTTAATCTGTCTAAAATACCTCTAATTTTCCTACATTTTTGACATTGATTTTCGCTGAGATGAAAATGCGACTAGATTTTGAACGTTTTTACTGATACATCATCCCACTGCTGGGCAGAGGCCTCTCCCAATGGCTTCCAGCTCTTTCGATCCAGGGCTAAAGTGGACCACTGGTCGTTTGTTTTGTCCAGCTCGTCCCGCCATCTTCTACGGGGTCTGCCGCGACGCCTTCTAGTTGTGTCAAGGCTCCACGTGGTGGTTATTTTAGCCCACAGCTCATTGGGCATACAGCAGACGTGGCCAGCCCAGTCCCACTTCAGCTTAGCGGCTTTTTGAGCAACGTCATTAATCTGTGTTTTGTTATGAATATGGTCTGTCAATTTGACGCCTAGAATACCGCGCTCCATTGCACGTTGGCAAACCTTGAGTTTGGACTTTTGAATGTTTGTCAAAGACCAAGTCTGGGATGCATAGGTCAGAATGGTATGGATGCACATGTCCATAACTTTTTAATTACGAGAATTGGCCTTCTGTTGTAAGCAAAACAGCTCTTAGACAAAACAGCAAGGCGTGTTATATGATGTTAAGATTAGATTGACCTTCAAACGAACAGGTTATAAATATTTGTATCTTTTGTATAGATGGGTACTGTAAAGTGTAAAGGTTGTCCGCAAAAGTCGACCTTATGTAAGCCTTGTAGACTTTAGATCTGTAGACCATTTTATATTTTATCAAGTATCTGGTACTTGTTGACAGACCTACGCTGTCCTCCCATACCTAATGTAAATTAAAACCATTGTAAAATCCAATTATTTTTTAAAAGAGTAAGTGGAGTTTCTTGCCGGTTCTTCTCCATAGGAAACGACCAATTGGAACCGTGCACCTAGCTTCTGACGTTTCATAAGTGCCCATGTAGGTTTATGTGAAATAAAATATTTTGATTTGATTTGATATGTTGTGCAAGATGGCAGAAATATAACTCTGGTTGTATTCGAACATTCTAGCGAATTTAGAACGAGCTTTCAAATTATTTCTATTGGGTTTTTTGTTTCGAAAAAGGCGTCTCCCACCAAAAACATTTTCATGTAAAACGTTGCCAAGACGAGAACATAATGGCTCGCACTGTCAAAAAGTTATCAGATCTCATTTAGAGCCAAGCTTCTAACTCTACGCGCCCTAACTTCACAAACTCTACCTTAGTCAAAATATGAGGCTTGCCGTTTCGTTACTACAAGAACTAAGTATTCTATAACAGAAAATTAATGAACAGTGAATACATTTTTCACTTTACGCCCATGTGACGGTGCCCTGGTGGCCTACCATGATCTAATTAAAAACGATTCAAAAACAAGACATTTCAGTTTAGGTTCCTAAACTGCATCGCTTGAGCTGCTCTATGGACGTCATGGTACCAAACAAGTATGAATGAAACCAAAACTTGCGACTCAGTTTGGGACAATCGCTGTCAGCAGATGGCACGGCCTAAACTGAATCGTTAAACTGACGTCATGGTACGAATTAGAAGAACATTTCAGTTTAGGTCCTAAAATGGATCGCGTTAAGAGCTTGTGGTAGGCCTCCTGAGACAGTGAGGCGGGTTCGCGGCAGACCTCGTAGGAGATGGCGGGACGAGCTGGATAGGATCCGTCAAAACTGGAAGGAGGACGCGCGGGCTCGCGAAAGATGGAAGGAATGGAGGGAGGCGTTTGCCCAGGAGTGGGACAGAGTAGGCTAGCAAAAAAAAAAAGTGACGAACACTTCGCCCTTTTTTTTTTTTTTTTTGGATGGGAAATCATCTAATGACTCCTCCCGCTCTGGGTGGAGCGGAAGGGAGTGTCAGACTCTTACTGATTAAAACCCACCCGTGTTCCTTCCTTAGCCCTTTATGTTCCGGGGCAGCGGTAACCCTTTCGGACGATCCCGCTACCCCGGCAGGCTTCGGCCCTGGCGGGCCCCTTCCTTTATGCTGACATCTCTTTGAGGCGCGCGTGGAACACATACGCGCCGTCCGGCACGGGCCTGGTCCTGATCGGACGGAGAGCTAACACTTTGCCCTTGAGCTGACCTCACGTAGTTCGGAGTTTTAATAGAATACGAGGCCAACATGTACTGGTTTTTTTTATCACTGACTGACGTGCAGACAGCTGTAAGTACAAATGGCATAAATGAAAACCTTGACCATAGTTAGAACATGAACAATACAGGGTTATTGGAAAAACATTAACAACCTCTAAAGACGTCATTATACTCATCATTATGAACAACTTTTACTATGTGGCCAAACCTGAAATCGCGAAAAAAAATCAGCTGTTCCCTACATTTTGACGAGTTATACGAACATAAATGTAGGGAACAGCTGATTTTTTTTTCGCAATTTCAGGTTTGGTCACATAGTAAAAGTTGTTCATAATGATGAATGCAATGATCTCTTAAGAGGTTGTTAATGTTTTTCCAATAACCCTGTATAATATACAGTTTAGTTTTCATTATATTTATTTTATTGGTATATTGGCGTGGCTAGGTGACATACGGCAAATAGTTTAATTTAATGTTCTGTGTCTCGGTAATGTTAATTACTTTGCATACCTACTAATGTATAGAAAGTTAGAAACACGTTTTTCTTATGAACATACAGCTGTGCTGCTGGGGAGTTTGATGCGCCACTTCTTCCCAGCGAAAGCACTAGGAAGTGGTGAAGGGCGGGCGTGCCGGGGATCTGTTTTATGTAATTTTGACGTTCGAAAAGTGCCGATTCTCAACCTAATTTGAATAAACGACTTTCAATTTTGAACTCTTTTTACGGAACGCCTGGCAATTGTGCATAAGGGCAGGGATATGAAGTCTTGGAGTACAAACCACTAAATCAAGACTTCAAACAGGCCTCCTTTCTGTGAGAGAGATCGGGCCGTAATCCACCACAGACACGTGACGACCTTCAGATTACAGATTTAAAGATTATAATGTAATTATCAGTTAATCTGAAATATTAACACGTATAAGATAAAAAGAGATTATGAAGTGGGACGTTTTGATTTAAGACTTTAATCCCTCGCTTATGATCAAACATATTGCAGTATTTTGATCCTTATCAGAGAGACAATTTCGGTAATTTTAAGAACGGTCACAGTCTGATCTCAGTCTCATTCCGTACGTTTTTGACATTGAATGTCGCTGAGATGAGATTGCGACTAGATTTTTTAAATTAAGTACGGGAAATGTCCTCTAGGTCTAAGCACCGCAAGGTCCGGCCGCGCTGCCAAAGATGTTTGTTTTCGTCTAAATCTCCGAGCTAACTAGGCGAAAACAAACATTAATTAAAATAAATGTTCTTGTATATCGATTTCATTCAATTTCGAGCGGCCATTGTTGTTTACATCTTTGGCAAATTTAGCGCGGCCGGACTTTTGGTTAGGACGGAATCATCTTGCAAATTAAAATTCGATATCTAGGTCCATATATTTTAAATAAGTGTTCTTTTTCGATTTTTTCGACATGTTCACTGGTTTTATGCCATATTTCGCTGCTAATGGTAATAGGTTCAATCTTTCACTTATCAGTTTTTCAGTGCTAAGAGATTTTGTTGAATATTCTTCGATGCAATATATAACACTAGCAGCGGCCCGCGGTTTCACCCGCATAAATTTCGATCCCGTGGGAATATCGGGATAAAAACTATCCTATGTGTTAATCCAGGGTGTCAGCTACTTCCATACAAAAATTTATTAAAATTGATCCAGCCGTTTGAACGTGAAGAAGTAACAAACATATAAACACACACACACAAACTAACAAACTTTAGCCTTTATAATATTAGTGTGATTAATATTATTTCAAGTTAAACAAATATCAACTTTATTTCAATGGTAAGTAATTAAGTTGATTTCAGAGTGACTAGCACTATTGAAAAGTTATAAAAATGTTTGAAGCTGTAGCGTAAACTGAACTTTATTGTGTAGGATTTAAAGTTATTTTTCCATAAACTCATATTTGTTTACATTTTTGACTAATAAATCGCGAATGCAGATTACATATAATTTAGTTAGACCTTAATTTACCTATGTATACAAATACAATTTTCTTTTATTTTAGTTACCTACATAATAATTCTACGATTGTTTACATAACATAATTAAGTATAATAACAATTCTGTATTTGCCTGTCGAATTGAGGAAAACTTTATAAATAAACATAGAAAATAATTATATGTAAGTAAGTTCTAATAAATATAACAGTATGTACCTTGAAAATTAATTGGAATTACAGTCAATATATAAGAAAAAATAAGTGTTTCTTTTCTTTTTTGTTGACACGAAACTCATTTGGTTGATTGACTTTATATTTATTAAAATATTGGATAAATAATAATAATCGAGGGCCCCGTGGCTAAATAATAACAGCCGCACAGGTCGATCGATCAACTTAAGCTACGCTTACCGCGGTTGGTCTGTGGATGGGTGACCATCCGAGACCCCTCCGTGCCTCGGAAAGCACGTTAAGCCGTTGGTCCCGGCTGTCATTCGTGGATCTTTGACAGTCGTTACGGGTAGTCAGAAGCCCGAAAGTCTGATAACCAGTCTTACCAAGGGGTATCGTATTACCCAATAACTGGGTTGTAGAGTTCAGATAGGCAGTCGCTCCATGTAAAATACTGGTATTTAGCTGCATCAGGTTCGACTGGAAGCCGAACTTGTATATAAAATTCAAAGTCCTGACTGACTGATATATCAACGCACAGCCTAAACCGCTGGTCCTAGAGACATGAAATTTGGAGGGTGTGTTCTTTGTGAAGAGTAGGTATCCACTAAGAAATGCTTTTTAGAATTACCACCCCTAAGAGGGCTAATGGAGGGAGGGTGAAATTTCACGCGGACGAAGTCGCGGACCTAAGCAAGTCTCTATATAAAAAAGTCGGGTATAGATACACCATTTACACACCAGGTCCAGTTGAAAACCAGCGTCAGGCACTAGTTGTCTGGCATTTTTGCTGAACTGGACCTTTTTAGCGCAGCCATGAGGCACACTTTCCTGTTTTTTTATTTTTTATTATTATCTTTTTTAATTATTATTATTTTTTTATTGTTTTTTCTTGTTTGTTTTTAACTGATGTATGTATCTGGTGTATTGTGTGTCTTTTGGTCTGTGCTAAATAAATATATTTCTTTCTTTTTCTTTTTCTTTTTATTTATAACCCAAGAACGGGCCCGATTTTTATGATCTTTCGATTTGTTGGGTTCGTCTCCCGCCTCGAATAGCAGAATAACTATTAAAACACCGAAAAAAAAATCACGAAAAAAATAAATAGATAATTCATTATCTGATACATTTTGTATGGAACGTCTTTTTTTATGATATCTTGAGAATAGATTGAACAACATTTTTTGGGGCGGTACGAAGTTCGCCGGGTCGGTAACTCGGTATAAACCAAAATTGAACAGTCTGAAAACCTAAAAACAATAACACGAAGAGAGCAAGTCTCGTCAATGCTCGTTTCTTCTCTGTTTGAGAAGAACCTACCTCACGGTACCATCTATTAATTGAATTGTAATAACACTTCTGAAACCCTCAGCATAACTTTAAAAGACACAATATCATAAACCTAAACCATTAAAAAAAAACACTATTTTGATTTCCATTACCATCGATAAATTTTAATTGAATTAATTAAACTAACACTACTAAACACCTCAGCACAATTCAAACATCAACACTACCAACGAAACACGTTTGAAACAACAAAAACACTATTTTCATTATTTCCTTTTCCACTCCACAACACAAAAACACATTAAACAATACACAAAAACTAATCATTAACTCATAATACTTTGTAAATACAACAATGGTCAACTTATCACGAAGTTATACAGTAAACAAAATATTATAATTAGATGAACGCGACCGCTTCGTACGCGTTACCATATCGGACTGAGGAGTGAGGCAGAGGCTAGAACAACTGACTATGTCATCAAGTCATGTACACATATGTAGTTCAATGATAAATGATTTTATTTCCGTCACTAGTTTTGTATAGACACTTTTACACGTAAAACATATTTTAAATACTAAATGAGGTCGGCATTTCTCCTATCTGACTACTCTGAGAAGAAAGGCCGAAACAAACGCAGAGGTCAGTCTCTTTTAAAGTCCAGACATTCAGATCATGCCCGGAGAGGGGTCCGTGGCTACATAATAACAGCCGCACAGGTCGATCGATCAGGTTATGCTACGCTTGCCGCGGTTGGTCTGTGGATGGGTGACCATCTTTACATACTGAGACCCCTCCGTGCCTCGGAAAGCACGTTAAGCCGTTGGTCCCGGCTGTCATTCGTGGATCTTTGACAGTCGTTACGGGTAGTCAGAAGCCCGAAAGTCTGACAACCAGTCTTACCAAGGGGTATCGTCAGTAACTGGGTTGTGGAGGTCAGATATACAGTCGCTCCATGTAAAATACTGGTATTCAGCTGCATCCGGTTAGACTGGACGCCGACCCCAACATAGTTGGGAAAAGGCTAGGCAGATGATGATTCAGATCATGTGAAGACCATGTAGATTGGTGTCTGAAATGGTCTTTTGAGGAAAGAACCACACAGATTGAGTGGACTTGTCCATAAAACAATATTCGCTGGTTAGGGTATGTGCACATTGCTGATAAAGTGATAAGGTAATCGCGCGTTTTGTAGCCGCAAAGGGAAATACAAAGCACACAGACGCGAGTTACATGTACATGGAAATATAAAGTTAGGCAGGGCTTGGAGGGGTTCGTGGCTAAATGAAAAAAGCCGCACGGATCGATCGATCAGAGGAGTAATTCTCGTAATTTTAAGAACGTTTTCAGTCTCAATCTGTCAAAAAATACCTCTAATTTTCCCACATTTGTGACAAGTTTTCGACATTGATTGTCGCTGAGATGAGATTGCGAAATTTTGAACGATTTTAATTGCAGAAATTGACCTTCAGGTGAAGCTATCTACGCTTGCCGCGATCGATCATCGATTACATATCGAGACATCTTCGTGCTTCGTGTAAATGCTCTAAATATAAAGTTTTCAACACATTATCATTAACCTTAGCAACGTTATTTATCGCATAAAACCGACTCTTATCTCGACACTCCTATACGTACGAGTAGGTATATCGTGGGCGCCGTATTTAGGATATCAAAACAAAATTCATGTTATCTATTGTCATCGTGTAGTTAGAAATAAAAGGCGATTGACTAGGTGACGAGCTCGTGGCTTTTTTTCTATTCCTGAATGTGCCCGCTCTTGACTTCGATCACGCCTGATGGAAAGCGATGCGGTCTATGATGGAACGAGCGTGCCCAGAACATGCCTAAGGCACTGGAACTAACGCATCGACGAATCACAGCAGGCTGCTTGACGCCGGACCCCGGTGGGAAGGTGGTCGCTAAGCAGGCGGGCGTTAGACCTACCACCGCAAGGGAAGAATTGGCCAGTCAAATAAAGTGTTGGGTGTGACGGTGCAGGATGCGCCGAGCGCGAGCGTTCATTTGAGTAACTGGCGGAACAAACTGCGCTACACGAGGAGGCTTCTTCGTGCATTCCAAAAGGCGAAATACATTTACATCCGTCACCTCACAAACAGGTCCAGTTGAAAACCAGCGTCAGGCACTAGTTGTCTGGCATTTTTGCTGAACTGGACCTTTTTAGCGCAGCCGTAAGGCACACTTTCCTGCTTATTTTTTATTATTATTTTATATAGTGTAATTTTAATCACCGTTTTCCTCTTAAGGGGTCATTTTACTCATCATTATGAGCAACTTTTACTATGGGACAAAACCTGAAATCGTAAAAAAAAATCAGCTGTTCCCTACATTTTGACGAGTTATGCGAACATAAATGTAGGGAACAGCTGATTTTTTTTTTACGATTGCCCTTAGGAGCCCTTAAATATTTATTTTATTTTAATTTTATTATTTATTATTAAAGTAAAAATACAACCGAGTCTTTTGTGAATATTTCAAGTGCCTACCTGTTGCCATTATTGTTATCGAGCAAAAAATCGCGTTTGTTGTATGGGAGCCCTTCTTAAATATTTATTTTATTTTATTTTTAATATTTGTTGTTATAGCGGCAACAGAAAATACATAATTTGTGAAAATTTCAACTGTCTAGCTATCGCGGTTCATGAGATACAGCCTGGGACAGACAGACGGACGGACAGACAGCGAAGTCTTAGTAATAGGGTCCCGTTTTTACCCTTTGGGTACGGAACCCTAATAAAAAATAGTGAAGACTAAAAATGGCTACAAAAGTAACAGCAATGTGACCGCACCTTACCTTTACAACAACAATTTTGCAAAACCAGTGATTTGCATATAAACGAGTATATATTATACTTTATGTGTATGCAAAGTCATGTCAAAATGAACATAGACAGAAGGTCAACTTTAAACAGTTTTTTTTTTAATTGAAACTTCTTTACGCACGCTTGACTTGGGGAGTAAGCTGGCGAACGCGTGACGTAAGCGTTACGAAAAGTGTGATCGGGCGAGGCGAACGGGAGTTGAGCGGGGGATATAAGCAAGAGACAGCAGTGCGCGCGCACATTTTCTTTCTCTCTTCCTCTCATAGCCAAATACGCAATACTGAAGTTTCACTTCAGTCGTGTAAGCACACTCGTTTTTTTTTAATACTCTAATCTATACTAATATTATTATAACTTTTCTGTGTGTACCTTTTCACGCCTAAACCACTGAACGGATTTCGATAAAATTTGACGAGGAGATAGATGGCATCTTGGGGAAGGACATAGGCTACTTTTTGTCCCGGTAGCTCGTTCATATTAAAAAACAAGTTAACTAAAAGCTTGTAACTAACAAGATCCAACTAATTTTATTATTTTTAAACATACACACTGTTAACGCCTCGCATATGTTTGCAAGTACACGCACACAATATGCAAACCACGTGCGTCAGCAGCATGGCAGGTTCCAGAAGTCTGCGCAACCGAGGCGCGCACACGACATGCGCGTCCCTCTTTAGTTTTTCTCTTAAGCTTAGCTCTGTTTTGACCTCACTTTTATTTTCTGATTAGTGACTGCGTTTGCCTAGACTAGACCCGGCCTAGTGCCTACCTATTCTGAAAACCAATGCACGCCATGGGATGTGGTCAGATAGCCAGTCGATATTCAGCTGCATCCGATTGGACTGGAGTAAAATACATCAGTGTTTTCGACCCCAACATTGTTGGGAAAAGGATAGGCAAATATTGATGACTCTTAATCATCATCATCTGCCTAGCCTTTTCCCAACTATGTTGGGGTCGGCTTCCAGTCTAACCGGGTGCAGCTGAATACCAGTATTTTACATGAGCGACTGCCTATCTGACCTTCACAATCCAATTACTGGGTAATACGATACCCCTTGGTAAGACTGGTTGTCCGACTTTCGGGCTTCTGACGACCCGTAACGACTATTGATGACTCTTAATAATGAACTTTTTTTTTAAATTTCCCGTCTTATTTTACGTGAATCTTCTGAGCATATATTTGCGATGTCAGCGACAGTGTCAAAACCTCACAAACATAACTTGCACATGACATCATGCCATACCGTCACGAATTCGCAATGTTTTTGTTTTTAAACTTTTTTGTTCATTGTTATATTATGCAAGATTGCTAAAAAATTGAATCGTCAGTCCAATGGTTATGAATGTTTTAATTTTTGAAATTGTATTTTTAACCAACTTCAAACAAGAAAGGAGGTTCTGTATGCGACCCGTATGTATGTATGTTTGTATGTCCGCGATTTTCTAAAAAACGAATGTACCAATTTTGATAATTCTTTCACTAATGTGATTTACATATTTTCAGGAAGGTTTTAGTATATAATACATTATGTAAATATTCTTATGTACGATGTTATATGCATAAATGTACTGCATCTCCAGCATTTCTATGCGAATTTTGATGATTCTTCTAGTCGGTGTCTTCAATTCTTCAATGCACTAGTGTTATTTGAATTTGTGTGCAGTAAGTACTTACAACTAAAAAGTGAAAAATAAAAACTTTTTTTACAAAAAAAACAACCGATTTAAATAAAAAAACTACAAAGTGATAAATAACTTTAATTTCGAAAGTCGGTGTCAAAAAACGAAAATGCGGTACCAACGACCCTGACTTCTGAAATTAAAGTTATTTATCACTTTGTAGTTTTTTTTTTGAAGTCGGTTGTTTTTTTTTGTAAAAAAAAGTTTTTTTAATGGCACTGCCTCGGAGGTCTAGTGGTCGCCAGGGCGACTACTAAAGAAGTATGAACGTCGCGCACTTGGCCGCAACATGGTTTCTTCGGCCACCACTGGTCGTTGTCGTGGCCACCTAGTGCGCGAGGTGCCTTAGGTTGCAGGCATGACTCCTCACTTAAGCATTTCCAAATTAGCATCACCAATGGTTATGGGTTATAATAACGACTCGTAAATCCTGTCACTATACCCATTTCTGGGTAGCTGATTCATTTGACAGATCATAAATTACACACTATTTCGGGAATATTCAATAGGTTTGTTGGATATGAAAATGTGATGATTTAAAGCGTTGTTATAAGGAATGGCAAATTTACAGACGCCAGCACATAAATCTACCCGAAACTGTCAAATTTTCCCAATATTTGACAGACTGTAGCTGTCAAATTTCTTTAATAGATTTTCAACTTTATCGCTAAAGCTTTAGGTTCAAAGTTGATTAGGAAAATACATATGACAGTTTCGGATAGCTTGATGTGCCAGCACATCAAGCTATCCGAAACTGTAGTGTAGTCTGTAAATTTGCATTAGATAAGTTGCGAGTTTCATCGTGATGGTCCATTGGTTAAGGCATCCCCCCTCTCATGCACATCGTTTTATCTTGGATATAACTGACATCGTTGAAGGAAAGGAAAGCGGCATGTCCTAGAACCTAAAATTCGAAGACATGTGACACCTGCCAACCCGCACTGGGCCCGCGTGATGGATTACGGCCCACTCCCTCTCACCGAGAGGAGGCCTGTGTCCCAGCAGTGGGAACATTATAGGCTGATTATGAATATGTCGTAATAATTATATACATATTTCTAATAACAGTAAATATGTATTATTTTACTTAATATACAGATAGTGCAATCCACGAAGACGCGCCCCAGTCTTCTTCCTAATCGTAATAT
The DNA here is from genome assembly GCA_914767645.1 of Hydraecia micacea. Taxonomy (NCBI): domain Eukaryota; kingdom Metazoa; phylum Arthropoda; class Insecta; order Lepidoptera; family Noctuidae; genus Hydraecia; species Hydraecia micacea. The sequence goes on from OU611805.1 coordinate 2,624,427, forward strand.
CGCCAGTTAATTCCGCTATTGTTTTGTTTTTTTCGATACACGCTAATTACCCACTAAGTTATAAGTAATTAGCGTGTATCGAAAAACTAAAACACTATCGGAATGTTGCACACTTGTACTGTAAGAGATTAGGAAGAAGAGTGGGGCGCGTCTTCGTGGATTGCACTATCTATAACCAGCGGGGGGGAGGAGGCGTTAAAACTATTGAGTGGGTCACGAAGAGACAGTATTAAAATTAAATTAATAAAAAAAATTACCTATTAAACTAATGTATTTTATTTTTAATGAAATGAATTTATTTATTGCTATAGATGTATTTATGATATCTATTTTTATTTATTATATTTAACTAGAATACTCTGGATGAATAGTCTTTTACGGTACACACAGTTTGTTCTAATTAGCACACGAGACACGACGGGGTTAAAATGTACACAATTTTAGATAAAATTCTTCGAATTATAAGACTTTATTTGTGATATGCAATCAGAGCGCGATTAACAACAAGGGAAAAGGTTATCGCAATCTGACAGCCAAATTTGCTCGCCGATGGCTGTCGCTCAGCTGTCAACAACCATGCGTAATACGAAATAGTCGCAATCACCACGAGATCACAGTTGGAAACTGCACTTTTTAGTTAACTGATTGTTCCATTGAGGCAGCACTATCGCTTTTTGTTGTATGTAAGGTGCTTCCCGTGCATGAGAAGGTGAAGTACTTGGTGGTTCTAGAGCAGTTCTATGATGATCAATTTAAAGTATATTATGTGCAAAACACTTACAATACTAGAGGCGTTAGAGAACGTAAATTCGTTCGAGCACCAGTAAAAAATTACTAGGTATGGCAAAAGAACCAATAAGTAAGTATTTGACCCCTACACTTTTCAATAATATCGACTGGCTAAGAAAAGATAATGGTGGAAAAAGTAAGCGAACACTAAAGATTAAATTAAAAACTGAACTGCTTAATGAAATTGTCGCAAAATGCGACAATAATTAGTTGCGCTACTGTTAAATCTTCTTATCGTCCATTTAAAGTATATGTATTTAACTACTTAGATGTTTAATCAGATTGTTGATACCAAATATTTAAGACGAGCGCTAATCCTGCCGACAAACTGTCACGCAGTTTGGCAGGTTTATTATATGTGTGTGTTTGGTCCAAATTTTTTATTTTTTTTTGGTTTGCTATGCTGTGGCTATCGCTGTTACATAATACGGATTTGCGAAATTTGCGTTGCTACGCTTCTGCAAGATACGTAATAAGCCTGCGGGCCATGGTAGAACAATGTTTGGGAAACACTGAACCTAAACCACGTAACACGCTAGTATAGCTAAAGGCTGCGACTGTCAGCTGTCAAACGCAGGCCAACCAAGGTCGACTAAACCCCTATTTCGATTTGTGTTTAATTATATAAGTTTAGTTTATGTTGGAAAGATAGCGTTATGTAAATAATAAAATAGATGAGAATAGATAGATCTGCCCGATGTATTTGAAAAACCTATAGTTTTTTACCGACTGTGGCGAGGCCCTAAAAAAGGTATTTTTAACCGGTTTCGAAAATAGGCATGTTCTACTTTATGCCCGATATACAGGGTGTTCAGCAGAACGTTGAACACACGAAAATGGCAGATAGGTGGGGTCGTCTGCTATCTACCCAGCCCAAAAAAAAATACCTAGGCCCCATAGTTTTTTTTTTCCAAGGATGTTTCGATGAAATCCTAACTCTTCAATCACTTTTAGTTTTTTTTTTTAATGCAATGCAAAGAAAAGCTCAAAATCACGTTTTATCCCTTTTTGTAATGTTTGATGGCTTATCTCTTTTTTTATAGTTACTATTTGCACCAAACAATAATTTTAGATGAATCTACCAATAGTCGAGACAAAAACGAAAAAAAGGTGTTGCCAGTTTCGTCTATCCTACATAAAGTTATAGGCCTTTTTCGACTAGATTTTGAACGTTTTTAATTACGGGAATTGGATTTCAGTGAATCTGCAGCCAAATCCCATGTAAGCTATTGTGACTGGGTCAACAATAACAACAACCAAATAGGATAATAGGATGCAGTGGCGAAGGTACCATACAACTCGATTCTCACCGGCTTCCCTTCGAAAATTTAAAACATAACCACTCTATAGTCAATTCATCATTGAAATTTTCTTTTGGAATTTTTTTTTGCTCCGGCCTGTCTCTGTCATAAATTCACCCTTCGCCACTGATAGGATGACGGTTGGATGCGAGAAGTACAGAACCGGTCGATATGGAGGTGCTTGGGGGAGGCCTATGTCCAGCAGTGGACGTCTTTCGGCTGATGAATAGGATGACACGGCATTGGATATATAATATTATTAAAATTATAAATACAAAATAAATGATGTAACTAATATTTTTGTAAAATTATAATTTAAAAGAGTGTCCCTGTCCATGGAGTTTCTTGCCCGTTCTTCTCCATAGGTACCTACGCTTTGGAATGGGCAACTAGCTTCATATTTTCTGACTGACCGACTTCTTGACAATACAAAAGTGCCTGTAAATGGTTTAATTGAAATAAATGCTTTGAGTTTGACATCAGACTAAATTGAATAGGCATTATGAAACCGAGACAACTCGAGATTTTTTTTTTAAACATTACCCGGCTTTTGGGCACCCTCGCAGCCGGGTAAAAACAAGAAATATCATATTTCCTCACACAGTTAAAATAAATGAAGATTATTTTCTTATTTTCTAGCGGTACAACCACACATATTTTAGCTTAAAAAATACTTAGCACGAATAACAAAATCGTCCATATTCTAGCCAGATACAGTATTTATAAAACGCAAGTAGACTACTCCCCAAACGAATTTTCATTTCGACATATTATAATAGTTTTATTTCACTCAATAAATAACTAAAAAACCTAGTAGCTACTACTCAACATCACGCCTATAACTCCCGAAGGTGGTATGCCTTTTAGAGCACCGATTTGATAGCACTAATGCGAATAGCACCCATAGTATTCCATATTGCGCACCAACGGTTCTCGTGGCAGTTAGAGAGAGGCATTAACTATTTGATAATTAAACAAGCGTCTCTTGTTTTGAGAATCGACTTAGCGGAAATCGATTTAGACGTACGTAACAAATCATAATTACGTACTAAATATGTTGAATTAAACTGATTGGGGCATTAGCATTACAAAATAAAAGCGACAGAATGCTTTTAGAAATAATAACAATACTGTTCCTACTTTCTACACATCAAAACAATTACATGACTATTTTTATTTTATTTCCTTCTTTGTTTTTCAATAGTTTAATGCCCCTCTACCACTATAATTGTTGGTGCGCAACGTGGAATACTATGGGTGCTATTCGCATTGGTATACTCTAAATGACATGTCTCCCCATAAGAGGTAAGCAGTTCCTCACCGGTCCTCACAATCTTGCCGGCGACATAAACATTCTGTGATATAAACCTCTCGTCGCGTCGCTCCAAGTTGCTCGCTTTAAAACTCGCGGAGGGTAGTTTATCATAGTCTATCACTGAGTACTTGTCTGGGGTGATTATTAGTTGAGGGTACAGAGGTTTCCTATAAAAGTTGTATTGGTTGATAAATGATATATTTCTGTAAGTAGGTTTGTACAGTAAGGCATCAATTTTGCATAAGCATATTAAAGTTCAAATTGCTGTGATAATACCGGCCGCCTCGCGCCGCAGGCCACATCTGTGTGTGTAAGTCGAACACGCATTGGCTAGCGTGAGCGTCACAGTATAAATATCTTTCTACTGTCCTAGCGTCGAACGAAACAAAACATATCGTCGCTTTTACGCACACGGTACTACGTAATTACACATAACCTTGGTGGGTTCATACTACTGCTCAAATTCACTTCATCATAGCAAGTATAGATAGCTGGTAACGTAACCTAATGGTTTAGCAAACGTGAAAGTCTGAGTTCCAATCTCGAGATGAGACTATTATTTTTCTTTTCAACAATTATCTTCTTCGTTTTTTTTTTTTGTTATTCAATAGAGATAATAAAGGAGAATAACAATGTAATAATTTTTATGTTTTTATTATTATATTGTTATGCTTATGTTATATGGGGTTAAAAATAAAAATGTTTTATACTTAAGTGATTTCAAAATGTTTATTCGTTATAAACAGTCATATTTATTAGGACTTATTGCGGTTATAGCTTAAGTATTCATTTTCATTATGAAAAGAAGATTGAAACTAAACCTCAAAATAATCCTTATTAATACGGATACGACACAATTTTATTTTAATATTACTAAAATCAATTTATAACTTAATACTTTGTATAAATGTTCTTGTTTATTATTTCCAATCAAATATTATGTTTTTGAGCTGGTTTTCGTTTGCACGGCGAACGCTTCGTAAACACTTGTTGAATAATTCGGCAAAATATCTCGGAAACCAATTGTTTCATATTCACTGACCAGCTGGGCCTTCCACTTCGCTTTCGACTGGCAAGGCTACCCTCTTCCTTATATCTTTTGACCCTCCGACTCACAGTAGGTAATTTCTCTAAAACAAAAAAGGAATACTGTTAAGCTACCAGCAAAATTATAAAATATTATTACTATTTTGAAACAAAATTATTTTGAAAATAGAAATGTTACAAAATGATTATATATTATAATATTATGCTTAATATTATATTCATCATTCCAAAAGTAAATAAATAAACTTTAGGAAATATTTTTTTTTTTCTATTTAGGGCTTATGGTAGGTAAATATAAAACGTTTAAAAAAATAACTACAATGATCATCATTTATACTTTAATTAGATAAATGTTCGATAAAATAATGAAATCATAATACTCACAGTCAGTCCGGTTTCATCAAATATTTGTGATATAATAATAAGTCCATATTTACGCAGCGCGATAATATCAGCAGCTATCATCTCGATATTAAAATTTGCTTGCGTTTCAAAATGAACTACAACAACGCTAATAGATTAAACACACTTCACATATCAAATTATCCACCAACCAAGAAGCAACAACATTCTATTTAGTCAGGGACTAGCGGTGAATGAGTTAAGCATCTGTCTACCTTATGTTTTATTTATTTAGATTTCTGTGGGTATAATCATAAAGTTTTATGAACTATGTGAACAAGACGAACATGACACGGAACTATATTCGAGTAATATGCGAGTGTGTGTGTCTAATTACTCATTAAAAGAAGGTCGTAAGTCAAACTAAACGTCAAGCTATTGCTTTGTGACTTTGCCTATGGACTTTTGGAGCCTACTGTACAAACACTTTTACACGTCAATCATATTCTTTTTTAAACTAGATGAGGTCGGCGTTTCCTATCTGACTACTCTGAGAAGAAAAGCCGAAACAAATTCGGAGGTCTCTTTTAAAGTCCAGACAAAATCTTGGTCAGATCATGTGAAGACCATGTAGGTTAGTGTCTGAAATGGTCTTTTGAGGAAAGAACCACACTGATTGAGCGGATCAGAAATGATGTCAAAAATTAATCGGTTCATATACATACATACAAATATGTTTTAATTTCTGAAAAATTTATAGTTTTGTCCATTATTGCACATTTTATAATTTTATAATAGACAATAATTAATAGATTTTGGAACTCGGAAACAGGTAATAAATGAAGTTTAAAAGCCATCATCGTTCTGTCGTGAAAAAGAGATGGTGCTATTCGTCTTTCATAGCTTCATTTAATTTTTTAACAAGAATGGCTAGAAAGACCAGCAACAAATATCATGAACAGTTGAAGATTTTTTGAGGATATTGAATAACAAACTTTACCATCACTGGTTTAAAGCGCAAATTAGATGAGCCCAGGTGCCTTCTTGGACTACCAATGAGCTTTCTGATAATCAAATAGCTGCGTCGATGATTACACAGTTTTGCGCTTTATTTACATTAACAATAAAGTGTATTATGCAACGTCATCAAAAAAATCCCAGCTTTGCGCGCCCTTCGGTGCGTAGCAGTCTTGCTAAGATGCTTATACATATTTCTTAAACATCCTAACTAATATTATAAATGCGAAAGTAAGTCTGTTACCTTTTCACGCCTAAACCACTTAACCGGTCGTCCTGTAATTTTGCATATACGTTGTCAGGTGTACAGAAACGGACATAGGGTACCTTTCATCCCGAAAAAAAGTGTTGTTCTCGGGGAAAACAACAATACGTGGCGCCATCTATTATCATAATAACGTTATTGTTGTTTTCTTCGGAAACAGCACTATTTTTCGGGATGAAATGTACCCTATGTCCGTTTCTGTACACCTGACAACGTACATATATATGCAAAATTTCAGGATGATCGGTTCAGTAGTTTAGGCGTGAAAAGGTAACAAACAAACTTACTTTCGCATAATATTATAGTTAGGATAGGATTTCACGCAGACGAAGTCGCGGACAGCAGCTAGTATTCATAATAAAAACCCACCTATATTCATTTCTAACTTCATCAGAGGACGACGATGTATATTCCCCTCTCATCCTCTCAACAGATGGCGCTGTCTTAATAATGATATTTTCAGGTGTATCACAAATAACCTCGGATCCTTTATACAGCCTCCTTTTAGACTTTATAAAAACATCATCATTCTCAGAATCAGTCTTGACACCTGACTCTCTTAGCTCGCCGATGCGTTTTTGACTGAATGTCAACGGTGTGGAGCTTCTCCGTTTTGGGAAAGTCGACATGAATTTCATGAAATTCTCCTCAATTATCGATGTAGGTGATATTTTTTCCTTCGTATGGTCTCTGAAAGGTGAGTATAGACTAGAGCATCCCTACAAAATGGTCGAGCTGAATTATTACGTTATTTTATTTATTACATTACGTCGAGCATTCGCAGAAACGTTAAATTAGGGGCTGTCCGTTAATCACGTGAGGCTCGAAAGGGGGGGAGAGGGGTCCATAAAAAATCACGAAATATCACAAGGGGGGGTAATATATCACGTGTATTTATTTTAGAGAAAAGCGGCGTTACTTGTATTTATTTTTTCGTCAAACGCGTACAAAATCGAAAGCGGCTTGTAGTGTAGCTTTAGATGATACTTATAGCTGTATTTTATAAATATTTAAGAAAAAAATTAAAGATTCTTTGTAGGTACTAAAAATACACGAGTATTAGAGGGGGGGTAGTCGAAACTGAGCTTTTGCCTGTATTGTACCGTTCTTAAGAACGTTACATTACATGGAAATGCTCTCTAGCGTACAGAGGCCAGCACATCAAGCTACCCCAATCTGTCAAATGTCTTTGATAGATTTTCAATTTTCAACATTACTGCAAAGGAATAAGGTTCATATTCAATTGGGAAAATTTGACAGATTCGGGTAGCTTGATGTGCTGGCCTCTGTACAAGTCACCTCAAAGGAATCTTTGGTAGTTCCAGACACTTTAGTATCGGGGATTTCTTTAAATCAAATTTATACGGGCTTGACGCTAGACTTTTACTCATTTGTTTTTTAACTGCCGGCTCTTTCTCCATTCTCATCGAAGAAGTGGACGCAGTGTTGCGACCTAAATGCGTCTCTTTCTTTCTCAAAAAATCCAAGAAACCGCCATCTCTTTCCGGCGAAGGCGGGTCGCTGGAATCGTGGTCTTTGGAGAGGATTTCGATTGACTCCATAAATTGCGCCCATTTTGTTTTACGCGTTTTTGCCTTCTTCGGTACTTGGTACACGACTTTTCTATCGATACAATGCGATCGTTTAGGGGAGTAGTCCGATATCGACATTAGAGGTGAGCTACAGGATGATGGCTCGGATATTTTTAGCACTATTTAGCGTACACGTGCGAGGAGGGTAGTTGGAGAAAAATATTTAAAAAATTACCTTGTATTGTTGTCAGTTAGATATCTAAATAGATGCTTAAAAACAGGTAATTTTGTGAGTAAAATTTTTTATAACCAATAAATGACAAAAACATATTATTATCGTAATATTTTAGACACCAATATTTCAATCGGAATAGAGTAATCGTAATTTTCCCGTCACGGAGTAAAAAACGAATGGATAAACACAAATAAAATGCGTGTGAACCCACGTTTCATCACGAATCGTGCAAATCTCGGTAACGAAAAGATTTAAAAGCTCCGAGAAGGCTCACACAACACACTCAACATTCTATTAATTTGATAATCCACTCCGTTTTGCCAACAATAAATACCAAAAGTCGCAGAAATGTCCTCGGCACAAAAGTGACATTTATTGCATAGATAAAACTGTGTTTTTTTTTGAAGAAAACAGGCACCGTATTAGGTTCAGCGCAGACAGAGAGGAGCGCAGCGGAGAGGATTTTATTAACGCACTTGAAAATAAAATTTAAAATTATTACAATAAAGTGCTGCGAGGACGCGCGAGCATTTTTTGTCAGGTTCAAGCATTTATGCACTTTATTGTAATAATTTTAAAGTTTATTTTCAAGTGCGTTAATAAAATCCACTCCGCTGCGCTCCGTTCTGTCTGCGCTGACGGCTAACCCTTAAGAAGTATTAATGCTGTCATGATTCCAGTCCGAAAAAGGGACGGCGCTATCCGCCATGTATAACTCCGTCTCTTTCTTAAGCAGTTGTCCCACCGCCGACGAGGAAGCGACTAACTATCGACTATATTCTCGTTCAAGAAACGTACAATAGATATACATTCCGTGTAAACAAAAGAGATGCATATATTAATAGTTGATCGCTGACTGTTCACACTGCCGGCGAGGACTCGCTCCACTGGTTTGTCGCTGGGCGACAAGAGCCATCAAAGATAATACTCGCTCAGCGATGCTCGCTTGGAGGTCAGAGCTCACGCCCGTTATACAGGGTGATTGGAAGATGAGTGCAAAGCTTTAAAGTGAAGATAGTACAGACAATTTAGAACCATTTTAGCCACTGTTGTCTTAAACGAAGTCTTAACAATTTTTTTTACCAAATTTTTGTTTTTTTCCAAAATTTTAAGTAAACTGCTTATTTATGGACAAATTGAATGATAACTGAACTAATTTATAATTTATTTAATTAAAGTAAGGTGTAAACAATCTAGCAAAACATGTTTTAGGCCTCTGTGTCATTAGACATAAAAAACATAAAAGTAGGTAAAAAAAAATTGGTAAGACTTCGTTGAAGACAACCATGGCTTAAATGGTTCTAAATTGTCTGTACTATCTTCGCCTTAAAGCTTTGCACCCATCTTCCAATCACCCTGTATATCCCTCCGCCCCGAGCGAGTGGTGCGAGTAATCGCGATAACCCAGTGACAAAACTATTTTAACTACACACACGCTGCTCGCTGCTCGCCGCTCGCCAACACGCTTTCATTTTTTTTTTTTTTTTTTGTTTGTTTGAAATGAGTTTGCTCTTGACTCTAGTCTAGGTCAGAGGTGCCAGAAACAAAGTCGATTCAGTTGCTAGTTCTACTCAGTCTGACGCAACTGTCTAATAAAAAAAGAAACTATGAAACGTGCACTAAACACAATGGCGGCTATCGCTGTCTCGCTTTAACATCTGCAGTCTGTGTCATTTTTGCTATGTTGGTATTCAGTTTTAGTGCAAGTTTCATACAAGCGCCGTTTTTCATATTTTTCTATGGGACTCCCGTCTCTTCTTACACATAATGAACATTACTTACTCTATGGTTCTACTCGCTACTCGTTCATCAACTACCAAACACCGGAATCATGATGGCATTAATCCTTCATAACAGACCTGTCCTAATTCCCATATTTAAAAGAACGTTCGCATTAAAACCTCGTCACAATCTGTAAAAAAAAAAAATCCTAACATTTGGCATTGATTGTCGCCGAGATGAGATTGCGACTAGACTTTCAACGTTTTTAATTAGAGGAATTTGCCTTCAGGACAGTTTCCCTCAAATAATAAGGCTTAGTCTACACTTACCGTGTTCATTGAAGTGCTTCTCAAGGTCCTCATGCGATAGATTCGTCTGAGTCGCCGGGGAATCCGCCGCTACTGTCTGTTCTGGACGGGATCGGGAACATCTGTTCAAAAAAGTAATGTTATTTATGACCCTGACCAAGGTTATGTCTGAGGGGCCCGTGGCTAAATAATAACAGCCGCACAGGTCGATCGATCAGGTTAAGCTACGCTTGCCGCGGTTGGTCTGTGGATGGGTGACCATCTTTACATACCGAGACCCCTCCGTGCCTCGGAAAGCACGTTAAGCCGTTGGTCCCGGCTGTCATTCGTGGATCTTTGACAGTCGTTACGGGTAGTCAGAAGCCCGAAAGTCTGACAACCAGTCTTACCAAGGGGTATCGTATTACCCAGTAACTGGGTTGTGGAGGTCAGATAGGCAGTCGCTCCATGTAAAATAATGGTATTCAGCTGCATCCGGTAAGACTGGAAGCCGACCCCAACATAGTTGGGAAAAGGCTAGGCAGATGATGACCAAGGTTATGTCTGGACTTTAAAAGAGACTGTGACCTCTGAGTTTGTTTCGGCCTTTCTTCTCAGAATAGTCAGATAGGAAACGCCGACCTCATCTAGCTTTAAAAAATATGATTGACGTGTAAAAGTGTTTGTGCAAACCTACTTACAGAAATAAAATCATTTATCATTTATTCATGCCGGAAGGTCGGCGCCTGCGCTTGTCACAGGAATGCCACAGACACACAAGAGTGCCTCTGACACTCAAGGCATAGACAAGTAATGAGGTTACGTCTGGCGCGGATTAAAAATTAATATTTTATTGTATTTGCTTTTATTTTACATAATTATTATACCTATTTTATTATTTATTTATTTCTGTAACTGCCCGTGACATCCCAGCGGGCCCTATCAGAATACCAGCGCTGTGACATTTATTTTTTAAAGAAAAAGGTACAAAATGTTCGAAATCTGAATGATGTCCTTTGTTGCACATTTTCAAAAAAGATTTGCATTTATAAACTTACTAGCTGCGCCCCGCGGTTTCACCCGCATGTCTCGATCGCGTGGGAATATCGGGATAAAAACTATCCTATGATATCCTTTCCCGGGACTCAAAACTATCTCTATACCAAATTTCATCCAAATCGGTTCAGCGGTTTAGGCGTGAAAAGGTTATATAGGGTGACCGGTAATTAGTGACCGATACTTAAACACGTGATTGTACTCATGATAACAAACAACTTTCACTATGGGACCAAACCTGAAATCGCGAAAAAAAATCAGCTGTTCCCTACATTTATATGTTCGTATAACTCGTCAAAATGTAGGGAACAGCTGATTTTTTTTTTCGCGAGTTCAGGTTTGGTCCCATAGTGAAAGTTGTTTGTTATCATGAGTACAATCACGTGTTTCAAGTATCGGTCACTAATTACCAGTCACCCTATTTACAGACAGACAGTTACTTTCGAATTTATAATATTAGTATGGATGTTAGGATCCTCCTGCGCTCATGGCCCTCTCGGGCCGGGGGCCTTTCTGTCTGGGGGCCCGTGGCATTTTTTTTATTTTTTTTTTAACTATCACACAACGCCATCTAGTCCCAAGCTAAGCAGAGCTTGTGTTATGGGTACTAGACAACTGATAAACATACTTATATATTTCTAAATACATACATATCTATATATATAAAAGGAGAACTGACTGACTGACATATCAACGCACAGCCCAAACCGCTGGGTCTAGAGATTCCAAACTTGGCATGTAGGTTCCTTATGAGGTCTAGGGGTGCACTAAGAAAGGGTTTTTCGAAATTCCACCCCTAAGAGGGTGAATGGGGGGGAGGGTGAAATTTCACGCGGACGAAGTCGCGGGCAGTAGCTAGTTATAGATAAATTACAACCAGACACAGAACAAATGATCGTGCTCATCACACAAACATTTGCCCCAATGCCACCCTACAGTTACACCACTGACCCTGTATGTTACCTGAGCATAGCATTGCTGCATCTTAAGGCTAGTTCTAGCCCATCGAGCCAGCAGTGCCCGGCCGCCTGCGAGGGCGCGCGGAAGATCAGGTGAGCGGTCGGCAATGGCTGTACTACTGCTCCTGGGGACGAATATAATATACTGTGTTAGGAGAATAGAGAAAAAAAAACTTGGTTAAAAATAGTAGATTGTACAACTAGTGCATAAAAGAAGCCATTTTAGCCTGAGATGTTTATATAGTGGATAGTTAAGTTGAGGGGGGCTTGTGGCTAAGTAATAACAGCCGCACGGGTCAATCGATCAGGTTAAGCTACGCTTGCCGCGGTTGGTCCGTGGATGGGTGACCATCTTTACATATCAAGACCCTCCGTGTCTCGGAAAGCACGTTAAGCCGTTGGTCCCGGCTGTCATTCGTGGAACTTTGACAGTCGTTACGGGTTGTCAGAAGCCCGAAAGTCTGACAACCAGTCTTACCAAGGGGTATCGTATTACCCAGTTACTGGGTTGTGGAGGTCAGATAGGCAGTCGCTCCATGTAAAATACTGGTATTCAGCTGCATCCGGTTAGAGTGGAAGCCGACCCCAACATAGTTGGGAAAAGGCTAGGCAGATGATGATGAGTTAAGTTGAGGGGTACAATGGCTCGTTTATGCCCGAGTTAAACACTCTGCTTTTCACTTCGATTGCGAGAAAATTGGCATAAAGTATATAACAGTAATTTCACTGTTCAAAAATGTTGCAAAATTGAAGAAGAGAATAGCTTATTCCCGCCACAAAACTTATCAAGTTTTTTTTTTTTTGTTATTTGCAACACGTTTGTGTCATTCGACTCGGGACTGAAATCACGAAATAAAAATCAGATGTTTAATACAAAAGTTCAATACCTACTCGACCAAAATGTATGAAAATGCAGATTTTTTTTTCGTGATTTCAGAGTTGGTCCCATAGTGAAAGTTGTTCAGTTCGATGGTCTAAAGCACCTTTTAAAGTTCGTCATATATCCTTCTTATTCAGTTTATGAAATATCTTTTAAATCGTTCCAATATTGGAGGAGGAAACAGGCGAGAGCCAAACCGCGAATTACGACATTTTACTTAGGCCTAAATTTTAAGCTATTGCATAGCTTTTATCTTGGGCTTTGAGCGCGGCGACCGAATGAAGAAATTCCGTAACGAAAATAAACCTAAGCATCGTCTAACGTCGTATCAGTTCGGCAGACTTCGGCACGGTGTTTGTGTGCGTTGCTATGCAATAGCTTTACCGCGGCAGTCCTCGAGTGCCACACGTATTTTTTTTAGAGCCCGACCGCCTTTTTTTTTTTTTTTTTGTGGATGGGAAAACATCTAATGACTCCTCCCGCTCTGGGTGGAGCGGGAGGGAGTGTCAGACTCTTACTGACTAAAACCCACCCGTGTTCCTTCCTTAGCCCTTTATGTTCCGGGGCAGCGGTAACCCTTTCGGACGATCCCGCTACCCCGGCAGGCTTCGGCCCTGGCGGGCCCCTTCCTTTATGCTGACATCTCTTTGAGGCGCGCGTGGAACACATACGCGCCGTCCGGCACGGGCCTGCTCCTGATCGGACGGAGAGCTACCCATTACTCTCCGTCTTAATTCCTCTTTAATGTTCACCCACGTCTCACGTTTGGCAACATTATTCCCAACAGATTTGCAGTAGAGTAACATTGCCATAATACCCACCGATGGTCTCGTTATGGGGGCCCCTCGGCGCCCAGATGCTCTGCTCTAGAGGATGGTACAACTTGAAGCAGAAGCCGTCCTTCTTGCTGGGACGCTCTATGACCTGGCAGGACGTCAGCAGGACTGTGCCTACCCAGTGGCTGCTCTGTAAATAATTAAAAATTAATGTTAATACAATTGTCAAATTCAATTCAAATTCAAAGCATTTTCTAACTATCTCTATACCCATCTAAATCGGTTCAGCGGTTTAAGCGTGAAGAGGTAACAGACAGACACACTTTCGCATTTATAATATTAGTATGGATTGCTTAGATATCGATACCCATCACGTCAGTAGAGTTTTGCTAGCTATATTAATTTGACCCTGTATATCCTATCTTTTAATGGAATACAGCCTTATTATTGTATAGAGGTATGAGGAACAGGGTGTAAAGTTCACTCATACTCTATAGAAAAGGGAGGATCCTCCGACCAGACGGGTGTGTTGGCTGGCGGGCAACTGCCCGAAGATTTATGTCGGGCCGTTGTATATTGTGCTAGTTGCGCGGTAAACTCTGCTTGCGAGATGCAGGATTTGCGTGACGTCAGTATGACGCGTTGTTCGCATGTGGCGTTGTAGATACCGCTACAATTTACATTGTTCTCACATATAGAAGCAACAAGAATAATGTACACAGGATTTTGTAATATCTTGATTTAAAAGAGTGTCCATGGAGTTTCTTGCCCGTTCTTCTCCATAGAGAGCTACGTTTTGGAATGGGCAACTAGCTTCAACTTTCTGACTGACTGACCGACTATTTAATTTTGACAATTCAAAAGTGCCTGTACATGGTTTAATTGAAATAAATGCTTTCAGTTTGAATTTGAATTTGCGACTTACAAGTCTTAGGTCGTGGGTTCGAACCCAGACAGGCACTTTACTTTGTGTAAATTATTTCATCACTACTGCTCTCAAAACGGTGAAGGAAAACATCGTGAGGAAACTACATGTCCTAGAACGAAAAATTCGAAGACATGTGACATCTACCAACTCGCACTGGGCCCGCGTGGTAGATTACGGCCCACTCCCTCTCACAGAGAGGAGGCCTGTGTCCCAGCAGTGGGAACATTGTAGGCTGATGATAGTTATGCCATGGAAAGAAGGTGGTGAGTTTTTAAGAATGTAATAAAGTATGTCTTTTTTTTATGGGTGGGAAATCATCTAATGACTCCTCCCGCTCTGGGTGGAGCGGAAGGGAGTGTCAGACTCTTACTGACTAAAACCCACCCGTGTTCCTTCCTTAGCCCTTTATGTTCCGGGGCAGTGGTAACCCTTTCGGACGATCCCGCTACCCCGGCAGGCTTCGGCCCTAACGGGTCCTTTATGCTGACATCTCTTTGAGGCGCGCGTGGAACACATACGCGCCGTCCGGCACGGGCCTGCTCCTGATCGAAAAATAAGAATAAAGTATGTCTTACCTTCGCTTTGGGACTTTTATAGAGCAGCAACAGTCCAGGCTTCAACACACACCATAGCTTTGTCCATGACTTGAGTGAACCTCGAACCTGCAAACAAACATTTACAAGGTGTAACAAAACAAACGCAAGTCCTGAAAGTAGTTTGTTCATAATTTACTACTGAATTTTTAACACGTTCAACGCCATGTCGGACAATGCTGGGCGACACTTAACTTTCCCTATAAGCCACACAAAAAATTGAAATGGTCAAAAAATCGACTTTTTTGGTCAAAGAATCGACTGTCGGACACCATTGTCCCCCACGGCCCGAACGGAACATACTGGTGTCGCCCAACATTGTCCGACATGGCCTGAATGGAAATTTATCATTTTATTCCGTGGCGTTGAACGTGTAAGGAAATTTCTGGCCGGCTGGTCGATACTTCACGTGACCAGAGGGCTGGGTCGTTCTTTGGTCAAAGAATTAGCATTGCCATTCAACGTGGCAATGCTGCCAGTCTTCTGGGCACGTTTCCGGATGACAGCGATGCGGATGAGTACTTCGACGCCTAAGTGTCTTTTTTTTTTTTTTTTTTGTTTGTATAGTAGTTTAGTTAGTCTTTTATTTTAGTATCTAGTGTATATAGTTATATTGTAATTATGTGTGTACAAGAATTAATACTAATTAATAAAGTTAAGTTAAAATTTATACAATAAAGTTAACAAATACTACTGAATTGATTTCAGTCACTCTTAATATAGGTATTTTTTCAATAATTATACTTATATTTTTCCATACTGACCGCCGATTGAGCCAAAGAAAATTTAATCTTATTTCAACGCAATAAGGTTAAATTTTAAATGCAATAAGTAATGCTAAGGTAAACACGATTTTCTTAACAATAATAGTAAGCTTTAAAATAGTAGATTGTACAACTAGTGCATGAAAGAAGCCATTTTACCCCGAGACGTTTATATCCATCCGAGCCGCAGGCGAGGGTGGATATTTAAGTCGAGAGGTCGCTTTTTATGGTCTAACATAAAAAGCGACTTTATGTCATAAAGACGAACTTTTAGAGCATGAGATGTGAAAATTTGTTTGAATATGTTTTCACTTCTTCTTCAATTTTTTTTTTTGAAGTGAAAACTTTTTTAGCGGCGTTGTACACTTTTTTTGTAATGGGTAAAAAATGTTAAACTCGCGTCAGGACACGTGACTTGATCGAAAATTCGTAAGACGGATGGAGAGTAGACAGCCGGCGCGGCGTAGGAGTATCCCCCTCTCTTTCTACGGCGCGGCGAAAATGTATAACCGACACCGCTTCGGATGTGTTCGGCTGTCCTCGAGATGTACTCGGTTTTAATGTATATCCGATATGTCAGTGAATGATGGCAAAGTATTCTGTTTGTGTTTTGTTTTTACTTCTGTAGGCACTCCCGGAGTGCCACTGTTTTTTTCTACACAGAAGGGTCCTCGATAGAGTGTAGGAGAGCGGACGAGGCCCTCTTCTGGTACTTCTGTAGTACTCTCTCTACTTCTGTAGTCTTACCTTGAGCCAATCAGCGAGCACGACCACAGAAGGGTCCTCGATAGAGTGTAGGAGAGCGGACGCGGCCCTCTTCTTTTCTCTTCTGTAGTGCTGTCTCTGTGCTTTGTAGCTCTCTTTTCGAGAGAGTGCCGTACTTGCCGTCCGGGAAATGCCGCCAACTGCTGTTTCTGAAGACTGGAACAGATGAAAAGAGAAGATGTTATACAAAGCGTTAAAAAATTAACCTATCGAACTGAACAACTTTCACTATGGGACCAACTCTGAAATCACGAAAAAAAAATCAGCTGTTTCATACATTTTGGTCAAGTAGGTATTGAACTTTTGTATGAAACAGCTGATTTTTTTTTCATGTACCTGCATTGCCTGCAAAAAATGCTCGTACTTGTTTAATTAAGAAACTCACTAAATTATCATACTTAACAAAAAACAAAATCTTCATACAAACACGCGCGGCAGTAGGCAGTCGCCGGACGGCCTACTCGGCTCCCGTACTATTCGCACATTGTCATTGGTCTTTACTCGTTCAAGTTAATACGACAAAATTAAACATACGCACGTCTCACGCGTAATACCATGACGTTCGACCTTCGCAATTTATCACCCTTAAGTAGGCATGCCTACTCAAATAACCATACTTTTGACTTCACTTTTTTTTTATTTATTTATCCATTTATTTCAGGCATCAAGGCCCATATAAAACACATACGATACAATATTAATATAACTTAAAAATACTATAAATACATACAACATTATAATTACACTAAAAACTAACTAAACACGAAGTGACTGCGTCGTGTTTCGCGGACTGGTGTCATGTAGCCGGCCATGAAACCGGCGGTACACAACACCCTTCGGCCAGAACTCTTCCTTGAGGAACTTCTCGAGATGATGTGTCGGAACACGCACCACAAACGACTTGAAGTTCGTGTTGTGACGCGACTCCAACTTCTCGACCCTCAAAGTCCAGTTTTTTCTGATTAGTGAGCGCGTTTGCCTAGACTAGACCCGGCCTAGTGCCTACCTATTCTGAAAACCAATGCACACCACTGGTATAGAGCATAGATGAATCTAACAATTTATGTCAAAGCTAGCATCCAATCAACCAGCTCATTTACCCACAGAACACAAATGGCCTTTCACCCACCGTCCCTTATCAAAACGTTATCAGTTTCCGACGGGCCCTTCCGTTTTAAGCGTCACCGGGACCCCGAAACGGAAAGTTGCTGAGAACTCTAGACATTTTTAACCGCCTTTAAAAAAGGAGGTTCTGTATTCGACCCGAATGTATTGCATGTTTGTATGTCCGCGATTTTCTCAAAAACTACCGAGCGTAAAATCCATTCGATAGTTTTTGAGTGCATACGGTTTTCGCCAATGGACGGAATGATTCATGAGGAAGGTTTGGACGTATAATTCATTAAGAGGAAGGAAATGTCCTTTCTTTGGTATTGTTCGTCGAATCGTTGAGCTCTTCAAGTTCTGAGTTGAGCTGCACGATTTTTGACAAATGCGTGCACTGACTGGACAGGTCCGCTCAATCTGTGTGGTTCTTTCCTCAAAAGACCATTTCAGACACCAATCTACATGGTCTTCACATGATCTGACCAAGATTTTGTCTGGACTTTAAAGGAGACTGTGACCTCTGAGTTTGTTTCGGCCTTTCTTCTCAGAATAGTCAGATAGGAAACGCCGACCTCATCTAGCTTTAAAAAAATATGATTGACGTGTAAACGTGTTAGTACAAACCTACTTACAGATATAAATCATTTATCATTATTTATCATTTAATCTTTGACAAACTTACCTTATCAGATGAAGTGCCGTCGGGGGGGTGTGATCTACCGTCTCCGGATGCAGAGACTGGAGTCGCAGCTGTGGGCACACCTGGTGAGCGCGGTGGTGGAGTTAGAGTTGCTTCACCTGAAATTTTAAAGGAGAACCTTTATAGAGAGGTGAATATGTTCGTACGTATATGGTCCAGTTGAAAACCAGCGTCAGGCACTAGTTGTCTGGCATTTTTGCTGAACTGGGACCTTTTTAGCGCAGCCGTGAAGCACACTTTCCTGCATTTTTTTTTTTTTGGGTGTTTTTATCTGATGTATGTATCTGGTGTATTGTGTGTCTTTTGGTCTGTGCTAAATAAATATATTTCTTTCTTTATATATGATTATCCATACTATCCATCCATACCATACTAATATTATAATTTGCGAAAGTGTGTCTGTCTGTTACCTCTTCACGCTTAAACCGCTGAACCGATTTAGATGAAATTTGGTATAGAGATAGTTTGAGTCCCGGGAAAGGACATAGGATAGTTTTTATCCCGATACTCCCACGGGATCGAGACTTAAGCGGGTGAAACCGCGGGGCGCTGCTAGTGGTTAAGAGGACTACATGACCTAAAGCGCGGTCACTGTCGGACTGCATAGAAAAGAAAGAGAAGCGCGATGACACAACGCTGGTAATTTATTGCAAAATATGAAGCAATTATCTATTTACGAAAAATCTATTGTTTGGACTAAAAAATTAAAACACTAGAGTTTTAGCATGTTGCTTGTAGGATAATCTGACAAAAAATCATAATGATTGTATGTATATTAGTATGGTTTTTATTGTAAAAATAAAGTTTTTAGAGGTATCTTCATGTTTTTTTTATCGTACCAAATTAGTTGTATTATGTTTTCAACACACTATCTACCTAGCATATATCCTGAAGAATATCATATATTTTTCTGATTTTATTTACTGTAGTCGATCATATACTTTTATTGTTTCTAAAACTTGCGTTTTTTGCGTTTAGGTCCTGTAAGCCCCTTAATATTTTAATGACTAGATTGGATGGTATTTTTATATTAATAAAAAACCGGCTAAGTGCGAGTCGGACTCGCACACGATGGGTTCCGTACCACCGTACAATATGTAACAGTACATAATATATAAAAAAATCACTTTTGTTGTATGGGGGTGGGAGCCCCCCTTAATTTATTTGATTTTAATTTAATTATTTATTTTTAAACTGAATATACAACTAACTAACTATTCTGTAAATAATTCAAGCGTCTACCTGTTGCCGTTATTAATATCGAGCAAAAAACGGCAAAAAAAATCACGTCTGTTGTATGAGAGCCCCCCTTAAATATTTATTTTATTCTGATTTTAGTATTTGTTGTTATACCGGTAACAGAAATACATCATCTGTGGAAATTTCAACTGTCTAGCTATGACGGTTCATGAGATACAACCTGGTGACAGACAGACAGACAGACGGACAGTGGAGTCTTAGTAATAGGGTCCCGTTTTTACCCTTTGAGTAAGGAACCCTAAAAACCGGTACTGAAATATCTTATGTTTTGAAGCCGGTTTTATCTACTCTCAAGTGCCCTCAAACCAAGAGTTGCTCAAAACACTTACTGTAAGTAGGGGGTGTGGCTGGTGCAGCGACTGGCAGTATGACGTTCAGGGGCGGTTGTGGCTGCTTCTGAAAGCAAGAAGACCTGTAGTTTCTACTAGCCATTTATTTTACAAAAAAAAAAAACAAGAAAGTACCTTCCCGTGGTCGCATGCTATATAAGTATGTTAGTACAGCGGCATGCGAGCACGGGAAGGTACTTTCTTGTTTCGTCCTTTTCAGTTGTCGGGTTTTAGTTTTTAAACTTGTTTTTTTTTTAAATTATTTTGGGGCTTATTTCAGTAATATTTATATTTTGGAAATGTGTTAATTAAGCCCTAGATTTTATTTTTTTATCATGCCGTGTTGGGTACACGGCATGATAAAAAAATAAAATCTTTTTGGTCATGGCTTATGTCCGCTAGAGGGCACCATTTTCAATTTATTGTCACGTCACATAGCCTATAACCAGCGGACAATCAAGAAGCTCCCAACGTTACCTCATTTGTCCAATTATGACAAGCAGTTTAGAAGTTATGAGGGAACAGATGAACATACATACATACATACAAACCGGTCAAAATCATAACCCTCCTTTTTGCTTCGCCGTAGCAGGGTAAAAACAGAAAATCTTACCCGTCCAGTGTAATAGGGGGTCGAGGTCTGGAACTGGACGCTCTCAGCTCGAAGCGCTGGGGACGAGGGGGTCGTGGACGGCGATGAAGGCTCGACAACTGGGGACGACGACATCATGGAAGGGGGGTCAGAACATTGCGGACGACGTTAGTGGGGATATAGGGGGGGTTGTGAGGGCTATAGGAACGACATAACTGGGAGTGTGGGCGTGATTGTGAAATGGGAGGATAATGATTGCAGTTTTTTTTTAATTGTATTTGTAAGTATAGTGTGAGACTATCGTTGTTTTTTTTAATTGTGATTGCGTTTTATTGTTTTTGAATGAAGTTTGCTATCGTAACTTTGAAAGACATTCTATTTTACAAAAAAAAAAAATTTAATGCTTTATTAAAACATTCATTCGTTTATTCAATAATTAATAAATGAAATTGGAATGAATAAAGGAAAGGAGTAGAATAATGAAATATATTTATTATAATAATAATTGTGGAAGATTTATTTTATTATTAATATTTGGAATGGTAAGGAAGTATAATTAAGGATAGGAATTAAATTAGGATTTTCCTGAAACAAAAATAGTTTTTATTAGTCATCATTATAATTTAGTTTATCCCGACCCGGAAAAAGGATAGAGGACAACAAAAATATTATTTAACTGTATGTAAGTACTTAATATACACTGATAAACATGTTTACAAAATTTTATGTGATCTCTATACAAATAAATAAAATTGGAGTGTCTGTTTGTAATATTAAAATAACAGCTTTTTACTAAATGCATATGGATGTATACACGGTACATATACCAAAATAACATTTTTTACAATTTTTGTCTGTCTGTCCGTTTGTTCCAGCTAATCTCTGAAACGGCTGGGCCGATTTTGACGGGACTTTCATTGACAGATAGCTGATGTAATAAGGAGTAACTGAGATTACTTTTATTTTAGAAAAAGAATTAGGGTTCCGCGCAAAAAAATTAAAACGTTTTCAGTCATGCACGCGAACGAAGTCGCGGGCGCAGCTAGTATTAAATAAATGTTGGGCGTACCTAGGTACCTACCCAGGGACTCATACTGTAACCGTAATAAGTGTTTTAACACTGTTTTTTAAAACTGTTTTAAAAGAAAATCACATCTAAATGTAACAGATACAATAATGTTACAGTCAATGTGTAACCTTTTATATCCATACTAATATTATAAATTCAAAAGTAACTGTCTGTCTGTCTGTATGTTACCTTTTCACGCCAAAACCGCTGGACCGATTTAGACGAAATTTGGTATAGAGATAGCTTGAGTCCCGGGAAAGGACATAGGATACTTTTTATCCCGATATTCCCATGGGATCGAGACTTATGCGGGTGAAACCGCGGGGCGTAGCTAGTGTGTTAATATGTGTAACAGAAATAAGCATTTGTAGGTATAATTGCACGGTACCACAAAAACGCGCAGCGGACAGACAGACAGACGCGGCGATGGCAAAATAGCCTCTATCCAGTCGAGATTGCGGCTATTTTGGCAACGCCGCGTTTACCGGTTACACTTATTAACACTGTTAATACTTTTATATCGGTTACAGATATATTACTGTTACACTTTCAAAAGTTTTTTGGGTTAACACATTAAAAACACATTTATAATGGTTACATATTTGATTCTGTTATCAATTCAATATGTAAGAGGGGCCCGTGACTAAATAATAACAGGCGCACAGGTCAATCGATCAGGTTAAGCTACGCTTGCCGCGGTTGGTCTGTGGATGGGTGACCATCTATATATACCGAGACCCCTCCGTGCCTCGGAAAGCACGTTAAGCCGGTGGTCCCGGCTGGCATTCGTGGATCTTTGAAAGTCGTTACGGGTAGTCAGAAGCCCGAAAGTCTGACAACCAGTCCTACCAAGGGGTATCGTATTACCCAGTAACTGGGTTGTGGAGGTCAGACAGGCAGTCGCTCCATGTAAAATAGTGGTATTCAGCTGCATCCAGTTAGACTGGAAGCCGACCCCAACATTAGTTGGGAAAAGGCTAGGCAGATGATGACTTCAGGTGTAAATTGCAACAAAATTTCGCCAAATGTAAACATTTTCCAACGTTACCAATTAATCATGATATCAAATGATAAGTAATCGTTAATAACACAAATACCTGAGATTAATAGAACATCAAACGTTCTTATACCTTATCAACCTTTACGTCCAATTTGGTGTAAACGACAAATGATTTTATTTCAGTAAGTATGTTTGTACGAAAAAATTTTTAAACGTCAATCATATTTTTAAAACCAGATGAGGTCGGCGTTTCCTATCTGACTACTCTGAGGAGGCTAGCCCAGGAGGAGATGGCGGGAGGAGCTCGACTTGTTTATAACGATTGGCAAATAAAAACTTTTTTACAAAAAAAAACAACCGACTTCAAAAAAAAAACTACAAAGTGATAAATAACTTTAATTTCGGAAGTCGGTGTCGTTGGTTTCGCATTTTCGTTTTTTGACACCGACTTCCGAAATTAAAGTTATTTATCACTTTGTAGTTTTTTTTTTTGAAGTCGGTTGTTTTTTTTGTATAAAAGTTTTTATTTTTCACTTTTTAGTTGTACCTACCTACTCCACAAAAATTCAAATAACACTAGTACATTGAAGAATTGAAGACACCGACTAAAAGAATCATCAAAATTTGCATAGAAATGCCGGAGATACAGTACATTTATGCATATAACATCGTACATAAGAATAATTAGATAATGTGTTATATACTAAAACCTTCCTGAAAGTATGTAAATTACATTAGTGAAAAATATATCAAAATTGGTTCATTAGTTTTTGAGAAAATCGCGGACATACAAACATACATACGCTTTGGAATGGGCAACTAGCATCATATTTTCTGACTGACCGACTTCTTGACAATTCAAAAGTGCCTGTAAATGGTTTAATTGAAATAAATGCTTTGAGTTTGAGTTTGAATGAGGGTAGGGAGGCCTTTGCCCTGTAGTGGGACACAAACGGCTGGTAATAATTACCTCTACTAATTCTTAACATCAACCAATCCGGCCTCATCAGGCAGATAAGTCACATTCTTCGATTTCGAGAGCTGGTACGCTATATCCTCCGCTGCTTCTATACGCCTCAACTCCACCAGACCTTCGCCTGCATTACCAAAGGCCTTAGCCAGAAGAACAGCTTGCTGAGTATCTCCTTCAGCAGATATTACTGCTGCCTTCTTCTTCTGCTCTGCTTTTTCAACCGTGAACCTTGCTTTTTCAGCTTCTAGTTGAGCGATTTGTTTTAATTCGACTGCCTGAAGGAACTCTCTGCCGAATGTGATGTGTACTATCGCTATATCATCAAGTATAATACCGAATTGCTTAGCCCGTTCAGTAAGACTCTCATTAACTTTGAAAGACACCATTTCTCGTTGTGTTATCAACTCGCTAGCATCAAATAGAGCCACAACAGCTTTTAAAACTTCACCAGTAATTGACGGCAGGACTCTCTGGTCATAATCCTCTCCCAAAGTAGTGTAGATCTTGGGTAATTCATCAGCCACAGGTCTGAATAAGATTCTTAGTGTGACCTCGACTCTTTGGAGGTCCTTGCTGCCGGTTACCGTGGACACGTTGCGCGGATTCGATTTGACGTCGAAGATTATAGCCTTCTGTACCCATGGAATCATGAAGTGTGTACCTTCGCCTACAACTTCTTTCTTTATGCCGGTGAATCTATCGAATATGACGGCCCTCTGGCCTCCATCAACGTTGTAAAGGGCGTTGTTTGTTACTCCACCTACTAAGGTAAGGCCTATACCCATTTGGGCTAAGCGGCCGAATATTTTAGTCGTCATTCTTTAGGTTTTCTTCTTGGTTGGGTAAGAAATGCTGGTTGGTGACTGGTTTTATGGTTGGTAGTTTGGTTCTGCTTGATTTTCTATCCTTAGATGGCTCTTTGTGACCGAAAATGTATATTTTATCACTATACAGGGTTATTGGAAAAACACCAACAACCTCTTAAGAGGTCGTTGTACTCATCATTATGAACAACTTTTACTATAGAACCAAACCTAAAATCGCGAAAATAAAATCAGTTGTTCCCTATTTATGTTCGTATAACTCGTCAAAATGTATGGAACAGCTGTTATTTTTTCGCGATTTCAGGTTTGGTCCCATAGTAAAAGTTGTTCATAATGATGAGTGCAATGACCTCTTAAGAGGTTGTTGGTGTTTTTCCAATAACCCTGTATATATTTTTTTTATTGCCGAATGGGCCTGGTCTTAATCCCGATCACGCCTGATGGAAAGCGATGGATGAGGTCTATGATGGAACGAGCGTGCCCAGATGATGGCTGTTCACTCTTGCTTTGAAGACAGACGGGTTAAATGTGAAAAGGAACACAGAACACTGACTGTTTTCATGGTATAAAAGTGGCCTATGATTGAGTGAATTGACCTAAATTCTTGGTCCACATAATGCTTCGTAGATGTCAAGGTTATACAGTCTAATTAGTCCCTAGTAAGAAAATATTCCAACACAACACAGACCTGCGGGGCAATAGGGATGACGACTAACTTTTTTTTCTTCGTCTATCAGGTAGATTATTAAAAAGTATTGGGCACGGTATTTTTTTTCTTTTTTCACATAATCAAAACATTACAGAGATATATTGATTTGAAATGTCGCATGACGTCACGTGTTGGTACAATTTTTACTTACAAGTGACGTCACGAGCGCCCACTCCCAAACTTTGACACGCTCTATCTTTGTAATTTTTTGGTTGATTGACACAAGAAAAAATATGTGTCCATTATTTTTTGATAATCTAACTGACGGATTAAATAGAATTTTGTTTACTTTACCCCGTCGTCATCCCTATTTCGTAACACATTATCAATTGGAATCGGTTTCATTTTGACAGTTCAACAACATTCATTGCGTTATTTACGTGTTGATCAGACAAATTTTTCGAACTTATGAAGCAATGGATTAGCAATTTGCTTCAAAATGATTCAGATTCCGATTGATAATGTGTTACGTAATTAGGGTGCTGGTGGCCTACCATGATCTAATTAAAAACGATTCAAAAACAAGACATTTCAGTTTAGGTTCCTAAACTGCATCGCTTGAGCTGCTCTATGAACGTCATGGTACCAAACAAGTATGAATGAAACCAAAACTTGCGACTCAGTTTGGGACAATCGCTGTCAGCAGATGGCACGGCCTAAACTGAATCGTTAAACTGACGTCATGGTACATATTAGAAGAACAGTTCAGTTTAGGTCCTAAAATGGATCGCGTTAACCGCTCAAGCGTCAAGTGTACACCAAGTGTACATAAGAGAAAGTGCTCGAAACGTCAACGGTACACCAAGTGTACACAGCTATTGTCATTGTTCTGTTGTAGTTGTCATTCTGGAAGCAATGAATTCACTGCGTCCATTCAACTACTTCGTCGCGTACACCCCACGCGACGATAGGTGCACGGTAAAACGTGTGAGAGATTAAGAGCTTGTGGCAGGCCTCCTGGTCAAGAAAATTAACACTTTATAACACTTTCACACAGCGTAGAAAATTTTCTAAACCAATTATGACAGCACTACCATTTTTCACACAAGATATAATTACACTATAATTTTCTTAAACACTGTAGGAAATCTTCCATAGCCGTGGATGTATACTGACACAGTGACTAAACAAAACTGAAAGACTTCAAGGATACTTAATTAACAGGTAATTTATCACCTGCCATATTATGACAACATACTTGGTTGAACTATAGTTAGGTATGTAGGCTAGGAGATAAAGAGGTTAAAAATAATGTCGTCTCTACTAAAAATAAAGCTGAAGGGTTTATTGGTTTCTTTGAACGCGCTAATGTATGGGACTACCAGTCGGATTTGAAAAAAAAAATTTTTTCCAAAAAAAAACTACAAAGTGATAAATAACTTTTATTTCGGAAGTCGGTGTCGTTAGTTCTGCACTTTCGTTTTTTGACACCGACTTCCGAAATTAAAGTGATTTATCACTTTGTAGTTTTTTTTTTTTTTTTAAGTCGGTTGTTTTTTTTTTTGTAAAAAAGTTTTTATTTTTCACTTTTTAGTTGTACCTACTCCACACAAATTCAAATAACACTAGTGCATTGAAGAATTGAAGACACCGACTAGAAGAATCATCAAAATTCGCATAGAAATGCCGGAGATGCAGTACATTTATGCATATAACATCGTACATAAGAATAATTACATAATGTATTATATACTAAAACCTTCCTGAAAATATGTAGATCACATTAGTGAAAGAATTATCAAAATTGGTTCATTAGTTTTTGAGAAAATCGCGGACATACAAACATACATACATACGGGTCGAATACAGTACCTCCTTTCTTGAAGTCGGTTAATAAATGCGAAAGTTTGTGAGGATGTTTGTTACTCTTTCACGCAAAAACTAATGAACGGATTTTGATGAAACTTTACAGTAATATAGCTTATACATCAGAATAACACATAGGATACTTTATAATTATCCTGATATTCTCACGGGATCGACATTTACGCGGGTGAAACCGCGGGGCGCAGCTAGTATAGAATAACTTTGGTAGTTTTGTTTGCCCCATGACAAATTAAGGATAAACTATCTGATAAAATAAAGCGGACATGATAATATTATGTTTACGGAATTTTGATAACCTTATCATTTACTTGATTGAAATTAATAATTTTTATATACCTACATACTCGTAGATTTTTAAAAAGACTGCATTGTCGCATTGGGTACAGACGCCAGCACATCAACCTACCTAATAAAGTTGAAAAGGACATCATTCATTTTGGACCAAAAACTGAAAGTGCCGGCCAGGATAAAAATGTGTAATATTCGGATAGAACTCACAATTCCTATCATTTTTTACTACGACACCAAATCTGTGCGCCCTTTGGTTACGGTGTTAAACACTTTTAAAATACAATAAAAATGTTATTATGAAGTTGTTATTTTCATACATTTGATCATGTATATTTAATTATTCATACTGTGTATGTCCTTTTGATGTGCAATAAAATGAATTCTATTCTCTATTAAGAGAGTATTTTCATCATTGATACTCTACGCACCGCACAGGCACAGACAGAGCGTCACAATTCACAACAAGTCCAAACCTGTTTTAAGCAGGTACCTGGAAAATCACCGGTTTGTCCCTCCCCGCCGCCCGCAACTACTGTACCCCGCGTCACCCGTCTTTTGTTTTGTTCAGTTATCCATGCGACTCTTGTTACATCGGACGGCTAAATCGCGACTTGCACTCCTCAGTTAATATTGTTATTCTTGTTTGTTGTTATTTGTTTATAGTTATTTTTTGTTATTGTTATTGTTTTAACTGACGTTATGAGTGGACAATTGTGTATTTCGTGTCGTACGCCTGTCGGTTAATCGTCGAAGTTATACTTGGACTTCCCGAGAATCACAGCATACGGATGTTGCACAGTTTGTTATTGAAGATCTATTAGTTCGACAGGTATGAATCATTATTATTTTATTTCATTTTATATACAGACCTTTACCTACCTAGAGTTTTATATGATTTTGACTAAGTCTTTATTTCATCATTTCCTTGTCTGTATACCAGTTTACCTGATGTCGGCGCAGTATGTTTTCTTTTTCCAAATAATTTGGTCACTTGCCATCAACTCATTCATTTTGACCATTTATTAGAATTATTTATTTCACACGTTTTTGTTTCTATATATAAGTACTCCTTTGTACTTAACTAATCATTGTATCACCTTGTATGTATATACCGTGAAATAGAACCCTTCTTGCTTAGGAAACAAAACGATTAGAATATCACGGCTCATGTATGTACATGTGCAACGAATAATACATGTTTCTTGTTTTACAGGAAGAACCTACAGAGGTTATTTGTCGACCCTGTTGGCAACGGGCTGAGCGTCGGTATCTCCGACACCAACGTGAAGTGGATCATGATGTTGCAGACGAAGAAGTCAACGCTGAACCTCATGCTTCACCAACCGTTTTACCCGGGTTCAGCCGTACCGGTAATTCGGCGAATACGTGTGTATTTCAACACTGTCAAAATGCAACGAGGCACAGAGTACCCGAAGATATCATACTACGAATGTTATGCCGCTACAGCCTATTTATAACCGAAAATAGCCGTGTATGCAGTGAACACCTTGAGCAAGCTGAATGGCATTTACTTGCTTTGCAAGACAATTTAATCGGAGGATTCAGTGCAACTCAAATTGTTTGTGCTCTAAGATTATTAATGAGCCATATCAGCACAGAAGTTTTAGATTTTGAACATTATGAACTAATAAATGATAAAGAATTTCATGACTGGACTGGCCTGACTATTGAACAGTTTACTGATTTATTAGCCAACACACCTAGCCTAAATCAAAGAAGAAACAAAAGAACTATTCTAGCAGCTTTGTTAGCAAAACTCCGAACTGGCGAATCAAATGCACGGCTAGCATCGATTTTTAAAACCAGCGAAGCCACTTACTCGCGAATCCTCCATACTGGCAGAGAAGCACTACTGCAGGACTTTGTTCCTATTCACTTAGGCTTTGACCATATGATCCGGGAAGATGTAGCACGGAGGAACCTTATGATTCCTGAAAGAATTTTTGGGAACCCGGAGAGTTCTACCGACGAAAGAAAAGCCATAACAATTGTCGATGGCACTTACATATATATACAAAAGAGTTCAAACTACTTTTTTCAAAGGAAATCCTATAGCAGCCACAAGTTCAGAAACTTATTAAAGCCGTTTCTGTTTGTCTGTTGTGACGGGCACATCATAGAAGTTTCTGGTCCACACGCTGCTACTTCTTCAGATGCGCAAATAATGCTTGATATTGTACAAAGTGAAAATGATTATGGCGACGGATTATTTCAATGGTTTTACCGAAATGGGGACATATTTATTTTGGACCGTGGCTTTAGAGATGCAATTTCCAGCCTTGAAGGATATGGATACACCGCTAAGATGCCCGAGACAAAGCTCCCTGGGGAAACGCAACTTACGACAGAACAAGCTAATAAGTCGCGACTTGTTACTATTTGCCGATGGGTCGTAGAAGTCGTAAATGGCCGATTTAAAAGAGATTTCCGGCTGCTGAGACACGTCAACATCAATATAACACTGCACAATATGATGGATTATTTTAGAATTGCTGCCGCATTAATAAATGCCTATCACATTTTGATAGTGGATAACGTTCACGCTACTGATATCCTTCAAATAATAGGTGAAAGAATAAACACGCCCAATACACTGGGAGATCTTGTGAATAGACACAATTTAAACCAAAGGCGAGCACAGTTCCAACCCATGGCTGCGGATATGACAGATTTCAATGATTTTCCAACATTGACAGAAGAAGATTTAATATTATTCAGCCTTGGTGTATATCAGCTCAAACAAGCAAAAAGTTATTACGGAGAGCACCTTCAATCCGACGGAGTTTTTATCATTGAGCTCGGTGGTGGGATTCCTCTGGAAATAGTCAGGGAACTTGAAGGGGAAGACTTGTGGATTATAAGAGGACGAATACAATCCCGCCACATCCAAGCCAAAAAATATCATGTGTACATTGCACTAGATCGGGCAGCAAATGGTCGTCGAGCATTAGCTCATTATTATTGTACATGCAATATCGGCAAGAGGACCATTGGATGCTGCTCACATACCATGACCATAGTCTGGTACATGGGTTATGCTAGACATGACCCATACCTCACCCCACCTGCAATAGGATTACATGATGTATATGTTAGATTAGGACAAATATAAATGAATTTATACAATTCAATGTTGTTTCATTTTGCTCTTTTTTACCTAAATGAAAGGTACTGAATCTAAATGAGGTGCTGTTGGTATTGTTGCTTGTTTTTTTTTTTCATATTTACTATATTTGACCAAATGTATTAAAATAACACACATCTTATAACATTTTATTTCACATTTTTTTTAAAAGCATGTAACAACATAACCATAGGGCGCACAGGTTTGGTGCCATAGTAAAAAATAATAGGAATTTGGTGATCTATCCGAATATTACGTTTTTTTTTTCTGGCCGGCACTTTCAGATTTGGCCCAAAAATGTATGAAACGTGAATGATGTCCTTTATTAAAGAAATTTGACAGATTGTAGTAGGTTGATGTGCCGGCCGGCGTTTGTACATACACCCGTATTTTTTTTTATTGCTGAATGGGCCCGCTCTTGACCTCGATCACGCCTGATGTAAAGCGTTGGATGAGGTCTATGATGGAACGAGCGTGCCCAAAAAAAAGATGCCTAAGGCACTGGAACTCTCACGCATCAACAAAACACAGCAGAGTGCTTGACGCCGGACTCCAGTAGAAGGGTGGTCGCAAACCAGGCGGGCGTTAGCCCTACCACCACAAGAACGATAGTTGTAAGGGAGATTTTAACAAATCCTAAGTAATTATTACAAATGCGAAAGTAAGTTTATTTGTTACCTTTTCACGCCTAAACCACTGAACCGATCGTCCTGAAATTTAGCATATACGTTGTCACTGTGATGTGTACAGAAACGGACACAGGGTAACTTTCATCCCGAAAAAAAAAGTGCTGTTCCCGAGGAAAACAACAATAACGTTATTATGATAATTTCCGTGCTTCGGAAAGCACGTTAAGCCGTTGGCCCGGCTGTCATTCGTGGATCTTTGACAGTCGTTACGGGTCGTTAGAAGCCCGAAAATCTGACAACCAGTCTTACCAAGGGGTATCGTATTACCCAGTAACTGGGTTGTGGCGGTCAAATAAGCAGTCGCTCCATTTAAAATACTGGTATTCAGCTGCATCCAGTTACGACTGGAAGCCGACCCCAAGGACCCCGACATAGTTGGGAAAAGGCTAAGCATATTATGATGATGAGATAGATAGATTATGGTTATGCTAAAAACGTACTGGCTGGGTTTTTTTCAGTAGCAGCTAGTACTTTTTGAGAGCAGTGCTGGCCCAGTGGTAAAGGCCGCGACTTACAAGTTGTAGGTCGTAAGTTCGAACCCAGACAGGCACTTTACTTTGTGTAAATTATTTCATCACCACTGCTCTCAAAACGGTGAAGGAAAACATCGTGAGGAAACCGGCATGTCCTAGAACCAAAAATTCGAAGACATGTGACATCTACCAACCCGCACTGGGCCCGCGTAGTGGATTACGGTTCACTCCCTCTCACAGAGAGGAGGCCTGTGTCCCAGCAGTGGGAACATTATAGGCTGATTATGTAGTACTTTTTGCCGAGCAGAACCAAAGCATTCTTTCTTTAGCCGACCGTACGTTGTTGTGTATTAGTAGTTCTCTGATAATATGATAAGCGGTGTCAATTGATTGTTATCGATAGCTGTGATAAGGACGGATGATTGGTTTAACCTTATCAGTTCCTACCTGAGTCATTGAAAAATGTTGATATTGACACGTTGTTTAAATATTAATAAAAATATTCTTTAGGGAATTTTAAAGCTAGTTTTTTCATCATTATGAACAACTTTTCGAAAAAAAAATCAGCTGTTCCCTACCATCAAAATGTAGGGAACAGCTGATTTCTTTTTCGCGATTTCAGTTTTGGTCCCATAATAAAAGTTGTACATAATGATGAGTACAGTGACCTCTTAGAGGTTGTTAGTGTTTTTCCAATAACCCTGTATATACACAAATATATTTATTCACCTCTTACTTTTCTAATGGGAAAAACCAAGGTGTCAAACCCAGGAGGCCTACCACAAGCTCTTAACGCGATCCACTTTAGGACCTAAACTGAACTGTTCTTCTAATTCGTACCATGACGTCAGTTTAACGATTCAGTTTAGGCCGTGCCATCTGCTGACAGCGATTGTCCCAAACCGAGTTGCAAGTTTTGGTTTCATTCATACTTGTTTCGTACCATGACGTCCATAGAGCAGCTCAAGCGATGCAGTTTAGGAACCTAAACTGAAATGTCTTGTTTTTGAATCGTTTTTAATTAGATCATGGTAGGCCACCAGGACTCCACGCTCAACAGTCGCGATTGCGATCACAAGACCGAGGAGGCTGTTAAATTACCAATTAGCCAAACAAGGCCGATAATGGGTTATCTACGGAGAGCCCTATGTTCTCCAGTACCTGATATGATAATAGATAGATAATTCTATGGTTTATTCATGTACTAGCAGTTAGCAACGCCCCGCGGTTTCACCGGCATAAGTTTCAATCCCGTGGGAATATCGGGATATAAACTACCCTATGTCCTTTCCCGGGACTCAAACTATCTCTATACCAAATTTCTTCTAAATCGGTTCAGCGGTTTAAGTGTGAAGAGGTAACAGAGACACACTTTCGCATGTATAATATTATAAGTATGGATTTCATCAATTCTAATAAAATTATCCAGGATTAAAAGTAGCCACGTCCTTCTGCAGGTCCCTCCGGCTACCTAACTGTCTTCAATAACGATCGGTTCAGTGGTTTATAAATGAATGAAATTGAAAAGAGTGATTTACAACGCCACATGCGAACATCATACCTACGTCACACAAAATCCTGCAAACGCGCAAGCAGAGTTTTATTTCTGTGATATCGATACCTCTGGGCTCAAAGGTCGTAAAGGACAAAATGCGACTTTTCAGGAGAAGCAAAAAACGAAAAAAATAAAATTATTTTTACTCTAACATTTTTGTTTCTTGAGCTATTTAAATGAAACCTAGGAAAAAAGTGCTTAGAATTTATAGTATTCTCTAGGGCAGTGTTAAAAAATTACCCTAGTGCTGTATTTACCGAGATAGATTTCCTTTACGACCATAAATTTAAAAATAAAAGTCCTTTACACCCTACAAATTTTCATCCTATGATTTTACCTAAGGGCGTAAATGTACTTTACTGCACAAAACTAGACAAAATAAGGAAATAATCGACAAGTGTAATAATTTTTAGGTTCTTAAGGATCACCCGCTAAGGTATTCTGAAAGGATAAATTAATTATTAAACTTAAGTATTAAATGGATTATGTAATTTTGTATGTATTTATGTGTATACTACTGTATTTTCTTTACAAATATTCATGAAATATCATAATTATACAAATAAAACGTACATTTGTGTTATCAAATTGAGATCGTTTATTTGTAATTGAACACAAAGCTCTAAATCTTTAAATTATAAATTAATATTTTTAATACGTCCACCAATACTACTGAGTGTGCCCGCCTGCTGGCTGTAGGTGAATGGGAGTCGGGCCTCTGGCTTCAGGCGCTACCGTCACCCAACATAGGCACTATGCTGGGTGACACCACATTCTGGCTCGCTACATGTTTGCGTCTGGGCGCTCCTTGCGGACCTCCACATCGCTGTCAATGCGGTGAAGCAGTCGACTGCCTCAGACACCATGGCCTATCTTGCAGCAAGAGCGCTGGTCAGATGGCACGGCACGCCAGCATTAACATCATCCGTCGGGCAGCTGTTTTAGAACCCAATAGCATGGCACGCTACGATGGGAAGAGGCCAGATGGAATGACCATAATGTCTTGGAAGTTGGGTAGGCCTTTGGTGTGGGATGCAACCTGTGTCGACACCCTCGCGCCATCCTATCTTCCTAGCACGGCGGGCTGTGCTAAGGCGGCTGCTGCAGGAACAGAAAATCTCATACAGCGCAAATATAACAACCTTATTGGGAGCTATATGTTTGAGCCGTTTGGGGTTGAAACTCTAAGGCCTTGGGGTCCAAGTGCTCATCAAATATTTCGAGACATCGCCAAGCGGTTGGTTAACTCTTCGCGTGACCAGACCTGGCCTATTTTTAGCCCAAAGAATAAGCATGGCCATCCAACATGGTAATGCTGCCAGCCTTTTGGGCACTTATCCCATTGACAGCGGCAGCGATGCGGCCGAATTTTTTTAAATGAGCTCCTGTCTTTTTCTTTTTAATCCTTTCTTTTTATTATACACATAATATCTACAAATATTTTAGTGTTTAATTGTAAAATAGGTTATGTGTATTAGAAATAAATAAAAATGTGTCCGACTAGTAAAAAAAAATTAAAGAAGTGAAAATATAATTCTTGTTTTATCAACTTTATAAACAGAATCTGTTTGATGAGATGCTGAGTAAAAACCTCTCTGACCAGTTGGATGGGGTGGTTTTTTGATCCTGGATCTGAACAGTCATCGTGGCAGCGTCGTACAAACATCTCAATGACCGCACGCGAGCGCGCGTTCTCTCAATCTTTCTCTCACTCTTGTCTCTCTTCGATGTAGCGCCAGTTAATTCGACATCCTTGCAGAAAGGCCAGAACTGCCCATATTTTGATGGAGTCGAAGGCTTTCTCGTAGTCCGCAAATGCACAGTGACTGCTTGTACTCCGCGATATTCTGTACAATATGCCGAACATGGATGTGGTATATGGTACTGAAGCCTTTTCGAAAACCGCCTCGATCTGGCGCGCCAGATCGAGGCGGTTCGAAAAGGCATATGGCGGCTGGAACTCGACAAATCTCTTGGCGAGACAGCTCGTGACGACCCTCGAGAGCAGCTTGCATACGTGGTTCAGAAATGAGATGGGTCTATAGTTCTTCAGCGAGGATTTTTTGTCACTTTCTATTAAAAAGTGAAGATTGACAATTTGAGGGTTAACGGCTTTCTAGTTAAAAGACGGCAGCACTATGCAGAAAAAATAAGAAACGGTCGTAAAGAATTATTATTACAGCTCAAGTGTATCAAGTTTAGAGAGGCGTCACGGCGTTCTCACCTACCGCCTGACGCAGGTCCTCACCGGACACGGATGTTTCGGGAGGTTCCTGCACATCATCAGGCGGGAGGAGACGCCCGGGTGTCACCATTGCGAGGATCGCCCAGAGGACACGGTGGAGCATACGGTGGAGGTCTGCCCCGCTTGGGCGGAGCACCGCCGTGTCCTCGTAGAGGCGATCGGCAACGGCGGCGACCTCTCGCGTCCGGCCCTGGTTCAAGCCATGGTCCGGGGCGAGAGGGAGTGGGAGGCGGTCACCTCCTTCTGCGAAGCAGTCATGCTAGCGAAGGAGGTGGCGGGACGGCTCAGGGAGAGAGCCGCACGCCTCAGCCGCCGCGGGAGACGCTACGGGCGTCGGGAGCCGCGTGACGACTCCCGGCCACCGTAGGCGCGGGCCTGCGGACGGAGAGTAATGGGTAGCTCTCCGTCCGATCAGGACCAGGCCCGTGCCGGACGGCGCGTATGTGTTCCACGCGCGCCTCAAAGAGATGTCAGCAATAAGGAAGGGGCCCGCCAGGGCCGAAGCCTGCCGGGGTAGCGGGATCGTCCGAAAGGGTTACCGCTGCCCCGGAACATAAAGGGCTAAGGAAGGAACACGGGTGGGTTTTAGTCAGTAAGAGTCTGACACTCCCTTTCGCTCCACCCAGAGCGGGAGGAGTCATTAGATGATTTCCCATCCACAAAAAAAAAAAAAAAAAAAAAAAGTGTATCAAGTTGTATATTTAAGTCAAACGTACCTATTGTAAATTAATATCATTTTGTAGGGAGTAGAGCTCATATTGATTTACAAATGTAAGATGTAAAGGATGTAAAGGACTTACTTACAACACATTTTCTTAGATTATTTTGGTAGTAAAGGACAAGTTTGTTTTTTTATTTTAAATTGTAGGGGTGTACAGGACAATTTGCAAAGACAATGTCCTTTACATCCAAATTTTTGAGGTGACTTATATTAACCATCTAAGGTGGTATAAGACAATTGATATTTTTTATGTATTTTACACCCAAAAGTTGTTTTATACTTTGCTTTACTACCAAAATGAGTTCACACTGGTAACTAAGTGTTATTTACATCCATATTTTCACGGTAAACTTTGCTTAACGTCTCAAATTATGTGGGTCGTAAAGGCATTTTTTTTGCGAATTTCGTCGAACGGAATATACAGATCGATAGAAAATTAAAAACTGAGTATAGCAGTATCAAAAAGTCATTTTCGCCCAAATGTCCTTTACGACCTTTGAGCCCAGAGGTATCGATATGTTAAAAAAAATGTGTGTGTGTTATTCTATTTCGTGTAACTTGTTAAAGTATATGGAATAGGGATTTAACATTTTGGTATAATGTTTTTTGACTCTTTGGTCTAGTATCGTGTAAAAGGATTACATGATTCAATGAATTTTTCTCGATACAAAAAAAAAACAAAGTTATATCTATTTATTACTTTTTTCGACATAACGGCGTAACGCTTAAGAGTTATTCAATGAAATTCACTTTAAAACATAGAGAATTATCATATTAAAGTTTACTCAAAGTAGTTTTAAATTTAAATTTTGTTAAAAAAGGAGTAGATTCGT
Organism: Hydraecia micacea; assembly: GCA_914767645.1. Lineage (NCBI taxonomy): Eukaryota > Metazoa > Arthropoda > Insecta > Lepidoptera > Noctuidae > Hydraecia > Hydraecia micacea. The sequence continues at coordinate 2,661,342 of OU611805.1, forward strand.
TTTGGCACATACGTCGTTTTATTCCGAGCGCACGCACATTATAGCCATCACTCTTCTTTTGCGTTTCAAAAGTAATTGCATCACTTTCGCTCGCTTAGTAGGTTTTCGAGGATTTTAGATTTTCGAGTTAGCGCCTTACCATTAAATTCTTTAACTTGACGCTTCATTTCAAACTAGGTTACCTACAAGTAAGATAAAGAGCTTCAGATAAGGTGATATATCACACATCTGCTTAGCAGATGATGGATCACGTATTTATGAATATTATTTTTAAGATAGGTACTAGAGAGTTTGCTGGTTAAGACATGATCTTCATCTCTTTCCTTATATTATCTACTGACTGTGCCTTAAATTGTTGTGGCTACAGTGGTAACGGCCACAACTTACGATTAGTAGGTCGGGTACTCGGGTCGTAGGCACAGACGCCAGCACATCAAGCTACCCGAAACTGTCAAATTTTCCCAATCAACTTTCAACATTATGCTTTAGCGATAAAGTTGAAAATCTATTAAAGAAATTTGACAGATTGTAGTAGCTTGGTGTGCTCGCGTCTGTACCTTGGCAGGCGCTTATTTTTGTAAATTATTTCATCACCACTGCTCTCAAAACGGTGAAGGAAAACATCGATCGTGAGGAAACCGGCATGTCCTAGAACCAAAAATTCGAAGACATGTGACATCTACCAACCCGCACTGGGCCCGCGTGGTAGATTACGGCCCATTCCCTCCCACAGGGAGGAGGCCTGTGTCCCAGCAGTGGGAACATTATAGGCTGATTATGTTATGTTATGTATTTCATCACCACTGCTCTCAAAACGGTGAAGGAAAACATCGTGAGGAAACCGGCATGTCCTAGAACCAAAAATTCAAAGACATTTCTTCATTCTAAAGTAATTAACACTCGGCATTAGCTCGAAAAGTACCAAGCTGACCCGAACATATTTTATTAAGCGAGGGTAGATCCCGAACGAAATTTGCCGATCGTCACGAGCCGATTGAAAGCCGAATCAATATACGTATTAGTAATTGCTTCGGTTTGGTTTAACCGAACATGTGCGCAGCCAAGACTCCGATAGACCAGCAACTCTGCTTCGATTTACAAGGCATTATCTATGGTAATTTTTGGGAAAATCCTCATAAATAATTCCACCTCGACCTTGACGACTCCAGACGGTTTAAATGGGCTAACTTAGCGTGCTTGAAGGTCGTATACCTACTGTTTTATGATCAATCGGTCTAGCGGCGAGACTCCAACCCATTGGTTCCCAACCAGTGGTCCGCAAGAACAAAATTATGTTCTGCGAAAGAGAAAAAATTGCCAAATCAGTCTAGCCGTTCTAAAATGGAGCCCAACGAACAGAATTTCAGTTTTAGGTATTTAAAAAAACTGTCAAATCATATGCTTACACATATTAATACTATAAAGGAGGGGCTTGTGGCTAAGTAATATCAGCCGCACGGGTCGATCGATCAGGTTAAACTACGCTTGCCGCGGTTGGTCCGTGGATGGGTGACCATCTTTACATACCAAGACCCCTCCGTGCCTCGGAAAGCACGTTAAGCCGTTGGTCCCGGCTGTCATTCGTGGATCTTTGACAGTCGTTACGGGTCGTCAGAAGCCCGAAAATCTGACAACCAGTCTCTAGTAACTGGGTTGTGGAGCTCAGATAGGCAGTCGCTCCATGTAAAATACTGGTATTCAGCTGCATCCGGTTAGACTGGAAGCCGACCCCAACATAGTTGGGAATAGGCTAGGCAGATTGATGATTAATACTGTTGCGCGCCACGATTGATGGCGACATTAGCTACCACTAGCGCCATCTAGTATCGAGTAGCAGAACTAGTAGGTCGAGATGCTTCCAGAACTTTCGATACTAGAACATTCTAGAACTATCGACATCGGGTCAGTCGGGACCGGTATGTACTCGAACATTCTAGATGTTTCTACAGTAGAAGGTTCTGGAACTATCTGAGGCCCTATATAAGGCCGGTATGGGCCGCGACCGAGTCAGTATTGGTTCTGCGATACAAGCGATAACATTCGAAGCGATCTTCAAGTGTGACTTAAGAGTGATCAGTAGTGCGATTGTGTTTTATAATTAGTGTGTTTGTGTTTTATTGGTGTTATTTAATTAAAGTGTTTATTTTTGGTTATTTAATCGGCAGTTTTTATTGTCACGAACCCCAAGCTCGTAACAATTGGTGTCAGAAGCAAGGATTAAGATCATGCCGATTTTACCCAAAGACGACACGGAGGGTATCCGTACCCGGAGTCAACGCCAACAGGAGACGGACCAGAGACGTTTTGGTGGAGCTATGCCACAGAGCTCGGATGGCCAGCTACCGACCACGGAGGCCGGCCCGTCCGCAGCAGCTCCAGCATCAGTAGCACCAGACTTTGCTGCTCTGATGATGATGCTGCAGGAGCAGGCCCGCCGACAGGAGGAACAGGCTCGCCGACAGGAGGAACAGGCTCGTCGACAGGAGGAACAGGCTCGCCGTCAGGAGGAACAGGCTCGTCGGCTGGAAGAACAGCTCCAGCGGGACAAGGAGGAACAGGCCCGCCGTCAGGAGGAACAGGCTCGTCGGCTGGAAGAACAGCTCCAGCGTGATAAGGAGGAACAGGCCCGCCGCCAGGAAGAACAGATGCTCCTTATGAAGGACCTTCACGCTACCTTCGGGAAAGACATGAAGGAGGTGAAGGATAAGGTTGCCCAACATGACAACCGCCTGTTGGAAGCTGAAACCCGAATCGACCAAGTGAATAATCGGGTTGACAACGTGATGGCTGACGTGAAGAAAACGCTGAATTGCCTTAAACTTGAGGATGGAATCGCAGCTCCCGTAGCTACAACACCTACGCTACGTGGGTTCAAAGTGCCACCGTTCGACGGAACTTCTTCCTGGTCCGCCTACAAAATCCAGTTTGAGGCTGTCATGAAGGCGAACGGGTGGAATGAAAGTCAGGCTATGACTGCCCTCACCCTAGGCCTGCGCGACCAGGCCTTAACTGTCTTGGAAGCTCTCGGTAAGGAAGTGACTTACGAGCAGCTCCTTGAGGCATTGGAGGCTCGGTATGGCGACGCTCACCTGGAACACGTGTTTCGTGCGCAGCTCAGGGATCGTGTGCAACGCAGCAACGAAAACCTGCAGCAGTGGGCCCTTGAAGTGGAGAAGCTGGTTCGGAAAGCATACCAGTCTGTACCTGCGCTTATTGATGGGAACCTGGTGCAGGTATTCATCGATGGCATCCGCGACCTCGAAGTTAGAGCTGCTGTAAGGCTCGGTCACCACGGGACGCTTAAGGACGCCTTGGCCCATGCACTGGAGGTGGAAGCTGTGCGTCAGGATTATCGTTCCCATCGCGTCAGGGAGGTTGCAGCGGCTACAGTTCGCGACCGCTATAAAGGATACAGCCCTAGGTGCTACGGCTGTGGGGAAAGGGGCCACCTTAGACCCAGTTGCCCTAAGCGAACTGCAGAAAGAGAAGATGGCTGGTATCCAAAGGGTAGTGCGGCTAACAGCACCGCCCAGCAGCAGCAGGGAAAACGAGTAATAGCCAGGACTGTGGGGCGAGTGCTGGCTGATGTTCAAAGAGCCCCGAGGATGTCGATCACACAAACCCATGACGGGAAAACTCGTGGCAACGCAGATGCATCGTCAAGAAGACCTTGTCCTGAAGACTGCAAGCATTATTCTAGGCACCAGGGTAAGGAAGTGGTACCTGTGAGGATGCTCAAGACAGACCTCAGCAACGAGTGGAAGGATCGCCTACAACGTGCACAACAGGAGGATTCGGACATCAAGCCGATTCTGGAGTGGATGAAGGCCAGAGCTCCTAAACCCAGGTGGAGCGACGTCTCAGCGATGAGTTCGATCACAAAAAGCTATTGGGCCCAATGGGACAGCTTGGTGATTCAGGATGGAGTCCTGTGCCGTAAATGGGAAAATGCTCGGGGGGACAGCTGTCATTTGCAAATGGTTGTCCCTAAAGCTCAAGTACCGGATGTTTTACAGCTGTACCATAATGGTTGTTCAGGAGGTCATCTGGGAGTAAAACGGACTCTACTGAAGATACGAGAACGGTTTTACTGGGTCCACTGTCGGGACGATGTCGAGGACTGGTGTCGCAAATGTACGAGTTGTGCAGCTGTAAAGGGACCTCAGACTCGTAGTAGAGGTGCATTGAAATTGTACAATGTTGGTGCACCATGGGAGAGGATAGCCCTTGACGTTGCGGGGCCGTTTCCGGTAAGTGAAAGTGGTAACAAGTATTTCATGGTTGTAATGGATTACTTCACTAAGTGGCCGGAAGTCTTCGCCATTCCAAACCAGGAAGCTTCAACAGTTGCCGATAAACTGGTTCATGAAGTCTTCTGCCGTTTTGGAGTACCCTTGGAGATTCACAGCGATCAGGGAAGGAATTTTGAGTCCCAAATATTCCAGGAAACTTGCCGAGTCATGGGTACTCATAAAACGAGAACAACTTCTTACCACCCACAATCGGATGGAATGGTGGAACGATTTAATCAGACATTGGAGAGATACCTGGCGAAAGTTGTGGAAAATCGGCAACGAGATTGGGACAAGCACATACAACCGTTTTTGTTGTCATATAGAAGTGCTGTTCACGAAAGTACATCGGTGACGCCAGCTTTCGCAAACTTTGGAAGGGAATTAAGGCTGCCTGCAGACCTGATCACCGGAATACCACCTGATGCCCCACGCAGTATAACCGATTATGCGAATGACTTGCGGAACAAAATGAATGACATTTATGAGCACGTCAGACAATCAGGCCAGCAAATGTCTGAAAAGATGAAAACCCGTTATGACCGAAAAATTAACAATAAAGGGTTCGACGAAGGTTCACTAGTGTGGTTGCACAATCCAGTCCGCAGCAAAGGGAAATCTCCTAAGCTTCAAGCTAAATGGGACGGGCCGTACCGGATTGTGACAAAGATCAATGACGTAACCTACCGGATACAGAAAGGTGCAAGAGGTACTCCTAAGATCGTCCATGTGGATCGATTGGCGCGTTATTATGGGGCCGATAATGCTCGGGACGAGCATGTCTTAGGAGGGGGCAGTGTTGCGCGCCACGATTGATGGCGACATTAGCTACCACTAGCGCCATCTAGTATCGAGTAGCAGAACTAGTAGGTCGAGATGCTTCCAGAACTTTCGATACTAGAACATTCTAGAACTATCGACATCGGGTCAGTCGGGACCGGTATGTACTCGAACATTCTAGATGTTTCTACAGTAGAAGGTTCTGGAACTATCTGAGGCCCTATATAAGGCCGGTATGGGCCGCGACCGAGTCAGTATTGGTTCTGCGATACAAGCGATAACATTCGAAGCGATCTTCAAGTGTGACTTAAGAGTGATCAGTAGTGCGATTGTGTTTTATAATTAGTGTGTTTGTGTTTTATTGGTGTTATTTAATTAAAGTGTTTATTTTTGGTTATTTAATCGGCAGTTTTTATTGTCACGAACCCCAAGCTCGTAACAATACTATAAAGATTTAATAGTATATGGATTGATAGGTTTTTTTTAAACCATAATTATTATAGTCCCTCTGCTAACAACAAAGTAATCAAAGTGGTAGCTGCATTTATTCACAACCATATATCCAGGAGTCCATAGCACAGGGTATCCTAGTTTGGATTCCTGGACTCAATGCCCAGTACCTCCAATTTTTGTAACACCTCTATACTGTACCTAAATGTACTTTGAAGGAGAAAGAAAAATATTATACGTAGAGAAAATGAGAGCAGTGGTGTTCAAGTGGTAACGGCCGCGACTTACGAGTTGTAGGTCGCAGGTTCGAATCCAGACAGGCGCTTTACTTTGTGTAAATTATTTCATCACCACTGCTCTCAAAACGGTGAAGGAAAACTTCGTGAGGAAACCGGCATGTCCTAGAACCAAAAATTCGAAGACATGTGGCATCTGCCAACCCGCACTGGGCCCGCGTGGTGGATTACGGCCCACTCCCTCTCACTGAGAGAAGGCCTGTGTCCCAGCAGTAGGAACATTATAGGCTGATTAAGTATGTTATGTTATAGAAAATGACACATTTCGATAACCTGATTTGCCTTGCCCCCGACAGCAAACAGCTGTCGGAAGAATAGCGATCGTCTATTTGATTTAAACTGGCAAAATTTTCGGGTTTTGGACTTGTGAACAGCGTTTAGAGGACTCCTACGATAACATTGATTGATGTTCGATACGGTACGGAAGCGTGTCGAGTTGTTTTGAATAGCTATGCTGATCAATAAAGGTTGGGAGCCACTGGCCCGACGACGACCTAGGTCACAACCTTGGATTAAAGTGTGTTTATTTAGCTGGCTTTTTGTTGAGCACTATTTGTTCACAAATAAATGTAGCTGTTATCGTTCTATCAAGTTGTAAGAGACGTACGTGAAAACCGCGAGGCAAAAATGTAGGCCACATAAGATAGAAAGAAAGGGAAAAACATAATGTATTATATACTAAAACCTTCCTGAAAGTATGTAGATCACATTAGTGAAAGAATTATCAAAATTGGTTCATTAGTTTTTGAGAAAATCGCGGACATACAAACATAGGTACATACATACGGGTCGAATACAGAACCTCCTTTTTTGAAGTCGGTTAAAAAACAGCCGACTACCATGGAGTAGGTACAACTAAAAAGTGAAAAATAAAAACTTTTTTTACAAAAAAAACAACCGACTTTGGAAAAAAAAAACTACAAAGTGATAAATAACTTTAATTTCGTAAGTCGGTGTCAAAAACGAAAATGCGGAACCAACGACACCGAATTCCGAAATTAAAGTTATTTATCACTTTGTACTTTTTTGTTTTGAAGTCGGTTGTTTTTTTTGTAAAAAAGTTTTTATTTTTTCACTTTTAAGTTGTACTTACCCCACACAAATTCGTATAACACTACTTACTATGTAAACATCAGTGACAGAGTCGTTATAAAATCATCCATATAAACTAAGTGGCAAAAATACGTATTATTGAAGCTAACTCAAAAACTACCCAAGCAAAGTTAATAAAATTTATATGGGACCACCTCTGAGGCATACCCTATCCATTAAAAAAATAATTTTTGAAATCGATTTACAATTGCCGGAGATCATCATCATCTGCCTAGCCTTTTCCCAACTATGTTGGGGTCGGCTTCCAGTCTAACCGGATGCAGCTGAATACCAGTATTTTACATGGAGCGACTGCCCATCTGACCTCCACAACCCAGTTACTGGGTAATACGATACCTCTTGGTAAGACTGGTTGTCAGACTTTCGGGCTTCTGACTACCCGTAACGACTGTCAAAGATCCACGAATGACAGCCGGGACCAACGGCTTAACGTGCTTTCCGAGGCACGCCGGAGATATCGCGTACAAAACATACAAAAAAAAACATACAGTCGAATTGAGAACCTCCTCCTTTTTGAAGTCGGTTAATAAAGGTATTCAGCTGCATCTAGTTAGATTGACGTTTTGAGTGGCGTCGTGGACGATGGGTCTTAGATAAGTAAATCATAAACATAATGTTTCTGCGTGCATTACATACATTACAGTTTGTAGTTTTATAGTATGACTTTATGACAGTCGTTAAAATCGATAAAGATCAAGCGTTGTGATAGAATATAATGAAAAAGTCTCACTTCTCTAAGTCAATGAAAGTTACATGAAAATGGTCATGTGAGAAGGTTCCGTTAAAAACTGACTAAGAAAAATTTTTTTTTGAAGTAGGTGGTTTTTTTTTTGTAAAAAAGTTTTTATTTTTCATTTTTAGTTGTACCTACCCCACACAAATTCAATTACCACTAGTGCATTTAAGAATTGAAGACACCGATCAGAAGAATCATCAAAATTCGTATAGAAATGCCGGAGATGCAGTACATTTATACATATAACTTCGTACATAAGAATAATTACATAATGCATTATATACTAAAACCTTCCTGAAATGTAGATCACATTAATGAAAGAATTATCAAAATTGCTTCATTAATTTTTGAGAAAATCGCGGACTTACAAACATACATACATAAATACATACGGGTCGAATACAGAACCTCCTTTTTTGAATTCGGCTAAAAATACTAATTATTTCTTAAATATTACAATTTTATTTTGAACTAACTTTTGCCCGCGACTTCGTCCGCGTCAAATTTCTTGTACCCCCGACCCACCCCGTCGCATCGCATCGCCCAAGTACTTCGTTTTCTCTTAACGTGCTTTCGGACTTTTTTTTATTTTTTGTTTTTGCTCGGTTTCTAAGCATAATCACTATCAGCCTATAATGTTCTCACTGCTGGACGACCTCGTCTCTGCGACAGGGAGTGGGCCCTAATCCACCACGCGGGCCCATTGCAGGTTGGTAGATGTCACACTGTCTTCGAATTTTTGGTTCTAAGACATGCCGATTTCCTCACGATGTTATCCTTCACCGTTTTGAAAGCAGTGGTATATTCTACAAGTTTTGTAAGCCATAAAATTATTTCGAGCTGGGATTAAATTAAACCCGGGACCAACGCACTGTCAATTCTTTCTCATTTCTGCAAACTAAACTTCTGAATCCACCTACGTCTTGAATATACTGCATTTGTTATCCGACATTAATACGTAAGTCATGTATTTGATAACCTGTTTACATTACCTAAATCTGGATAATTCTTTCATGTTTTTATTAGTTTACAAATAATCTGTCAGTATTATAAATATTATCGTTTTTATGACCTACTAGCTTCTGCCCGCGACATCGTCCGCGTGAAACTCAAACTCAATGCATTTATTTCAATTAAACCATGTATAAGCCGATGCATTGAAGAAAGGAATCTTAAATGGCGGCTTGTACTTGCGTTGACAGATAGTACAGTTAGCATGTAAAATTTCAAGCCAAAGTTTTTTTTTTTCAAAGGAGTCATAATAACTGTCTCCGCACAGTACACACGACCAAACAACGAAACAACAATAAAACAAAACTGAACAACAATAACAAACAGGTAACAACGGAATATATAACAAGGAATTCGTAAAAAGGATCACTGAGCGCGTCAAGAGTTCAAGACAGCGTGGAAGCAAATCAAGACTAATTTTATTTCTGCTTACGGTACGCGCGAGAGTGAGTATAGACGGCACTAGTGTGCGAGCGAGAGAACATGATAAGCGCCGCCATTTAAGATTCCTTTCTTTAATGAACCGGGTTATACAGGCAATTTTGAATTGTCAAAATTAAATATTCGGTCAGTTAGTCAGAGAGTCGCAATAAACACATTTTATTTCTTTCTTTGGTCTTCCTCTACTCTCTCTCTACTCTTATCTTTGACAGTCGTTACGGGTAGTCAGAAGCCCGAAAGTCTGACAACCAGTCTTACCAAGGGGTATCGTATTACCCAGTAACTGGGTTGTGGAGGTCAGATAGGCAGTCGCTCCATGTAAAATACTGGTATTCAGCTGCATCCGGTTAGACTGGAAGCCGACCCCAACATAGTTGGGAAAAGGCTAGGCAGATGATGGTCTTCCTCTACTCTTATAGACATTCTAGCAGTCACATTAAAAAATCAAAAAAGTTAGCAACAATGAGAACGTTTGGACTAGAAACACAATTAATTGATCAAACTAACACCATGTTAGTGCAGTTATCATTAATTGTTTGGTTGCTACTCATTCATTCTTGACCTATAAATGATGGACGGTACTTGCTAAATCAAGCAATACGTCATTCCACTTCGAAGATCTTCTAAGATTCTTTTATATTTTGTAAATTTGAGGACTTTGTAGGCCTTTTAGAGTTTAGATCTGTAGACTATTTTTTTTTATTTTATTAAGTACCTGCTACTTGTTGACAGCGACAGGCCTATGCTGTCCTCCCATACCTACTGTATTCATACCAATTCGGATTGAAGTCGGACCTTTATTTATTTATTTTATTATTTACTAGCTTCTTCCCGCGACTTCGTCCGCGTGAAATTTCACCCCCCCCCCCATTCACCCCCTTAGGGGATGAATTTTGAAAAATCCTTTCTTAGTGCACCCCTAGACCTCATAAGGAACGTACGTGCCAAATTTGGAATCTCTAGACCCAGCGGTTTGGGCTGTGCGTTGATATGTCAGTCAGTCAGTTCTCCTTTTATATATATAGATAGAAGATAGATGTACACACAGTAAAATACATAGAGATATAACATTTTTTTTTTAATTCGGATTCGGATCGGATGTAGTGCGAAACCGCATTGAGGGAGGAGAACCGAGCATTACAATGCGTGACTTGATGATAAAATGTGTAATATTTTGATACTGAATCAACTAAATGCTGAGAATCGAATCTGAAATGTTACATTACGAGGTCAGGGAGCACCTTAAAATAATTTTCGCGGCCTACCCTGGAGCTTCCCTCGTAAATCGATCTGGCTTAGGACACAAAAGAACGAATATTCTGTGTCAATTCGTCTCGTATTTGATAAGATTGGGCAACTCATCTAACTCGGGTCAAGGATAGTCTCTAGACTGATAAACAAGCGAAGATAAACGCTCTAATTCTGTGATTCTGTTGAAACGGTTAACAATACATCTACCCAGGCTTTCTTAACTATGTTGGGGTCGGCTTCCAGTCTATCTGGATCCAGCTGAATACCAATATATTATTACATGGAGTGACTGCCTATCTGACAAGACAACCCAGGACGCATGCGCTGCTGACAGGGTTCTTAAACGCATCAACGCATGCTTCTTGAAGCATGCATCAATGCTGGTTTCCTCACGAATGTTTTCCTTCATCGTTTTGAGAGCAGTATTTGTTAGTAGTAGTTATTATAATCAATCTTCCATTATTATTTCCTTTATTTACGTAAATACATACAAATTATAATTTTTAAATATTAGGATATAAAAAATAGTAGCCCACCGGTATCGGGAACAGGGTCCAAGCTACCGGCGGTCAGGGCTCCAGAGAGAGGAACCTTCTAACAATACGGGCCGTGTCCAGAAGTACCGCTTTCTGAAGCAAGCCCTTGATCCAGCTGCCCAACGAGAGCATCCTCAGGTGTAGGTCGAGGCTCTTGGCTATTAAACCATTAGCTGTCACGACTATCGGCACAATGATCGCTGAGTCCACATCCCACATGTCGACAACCTCGTGAGCCAAGTCAAGATACTTGATTATAATTATAATCAACCATTATTATTATTAGCCTGTGATGTCCCACTGCAGGGCAAAGACCTCCCTATTCTCTTTCCACTTCTCTCTGTTCAAAGCTGCTAAGGATCAGTTCTTGTTGAAGGAGTCCAGCTCATCCCGCCATCTTCGTCTGGGCCTGCCACGATGTCGTTTGCCATTAAGAGGGACCCATTGGGTCGTTAGTTTGGCCCATTGTTAATGTATAATGCCCATGAATAATCATCCATACATGTTTTTCTTTTTCATTAATAGTTGTCAAATTTGTACACTAGGCCTCTGTTGACAGCGGTTTAAAACGGCATTTTTGGTGGGTTGTCGTTCTTACAAAAATAATGTATCATCAAAAAAGAAAACATAGGGACATACAAGTAGTTAATATTTATTATTCTGTAAAAAAAATCATTGCTTTATGGTAATTAATTAGAAAGAAAACAGGCGAGAGCGTTTCCTCTTAAACATGAGAACAATTCCTCCCTAGACAACGTCAACAGCAGATTTGGGCACCCTATTTATATCAGAAGGAAACTATTGTTTGAGTGCTACGTCACCAATTAGCCTAATTGGACTACACAGTAATTCTAATTAAAACTAATTGAAAGTTGTAACGAGTTTCTTTTTGTGTCTATGAATAGTGTTTTACAGAGAAAGATGAATGAAAGGCCATACAGGGTGACAAAATCGACGCGCAACCTGTTGGCAGAGACAAGAAACAATTTTACCTTTAGGTTACAGAATTATAAGTGTTACATATTGAATTGATAACAGAATCAAATATGTAACCCTTTTTTTATGGATGAGAAATCATCAAATGCCCCTCCCGCTCTGGGTGGAGCGGAAGAGAGTGTCAGACTCTTACTGACTAAAACCCACCCGTGTTCCTTCCTTAGCCCTTTATGTTCCGGGGCAGCGGTAACACTTTCGGACAATAGGGATGATGACTAACTTTTTTTTCTTCGTCTATCAGGTAGATTATTAAAAAGTATTGGGCACGTATTTTTTCTTTTTTCACATAATCAAAACATTACAGAGATATATTGATTTGAAATGTCGCATGACGTCACGTGTTGGTAAAATTTTTACCTACAAGTGACGTCACGAGCCCCCACTCCCAAACTTTGACACGCTTTATCTTTGTATTTTTTTGGTTGATTGACACAAGAAAAAATATGTGTCCATTATTTTTTGATAATCTAACTGACGGACTAAATAGAATTTCGTTTACTTTACCCCGTCGTCATCCCTATCCCGCTAACCCGGCAGGCTTCGGCCCTAACGGGCCCCTTCCTTTATGCTGACATCTCTTTGAGGCGCGCGTGGAACACATACGCGCCGTCCGGCACGGGCCTGGTCCTGATCGGACGGTGAGCTATAATATGGAACCCTTATAAATGTGTTAGCCCAAAACACTTTCAAAAGTGTAAGGCCCTTTACACATTATGCCGTGGCTGTGTGCCGCAGTGGCGCTGTGTTGGTTGCCCTTGGATTTGTCTGAACCCTTGCACACGGCGCCGCGGCGGCGGCGGCGGGGACGAATTTTGATAGGTCTTATCATAACTCGCAGCCGCCGCCGCCGAAATGACAACCAATGATGACCAAATTTCATCTAAATCGGTTCAGTGGTTTAAGCGTGAAGAGGTACCAGACAGACACACTTTGGCATTTATAATACTAGTATTTAGTATGGATTGAAAGATAGTGTACTGAACTACAAACGTGACTGCCAGCGTACACGATACTGGGCCTTTTTGGCGCAGCCTTAAGGCACACTTTCCTCCTAATTTCTTACATCGGGCTTTAAGTACACTTTTTTATTTGTTTTTATCTGATGTATGACTCTGGTGTATTGTGTGTCTTTTAGCCTGTGCTAAATAAATGTATGTTCTTACTCTTTCTTACTTACTTCTATACATATCTATCACAGACATAGATACTTAAAGTGAATGCGCAGTGGTAGACCGCGAAATTCAAATTTTCTTACGTTTTTTGCAATTTGCAGGTCAGTGTCAGGTTGTATCTTAATCAAAATATGATTCGCGACTATAATAGATATGTATTTATAGAATTATAGTCATTAGAACCATTAATATATCTCTTTAATTTAGATTTCTACCATAATCACTTTTCCATACGAGATTTGTTCTTATGGTAGAAATCTAACTTGGAAAGATGTATTAATGATTGTAATGATTATAAATTTTCTGTAAATACGTACCTTTTATAGTCTCGAATCATATTTTGATCAAGTTACAACCTGACACTGATGATTCGCCTTTAACCTTTCTCTCTTCTCTCTCTCTTCTCCTAAAGACTATCAAAACCATCAACAATTTATCAATCAACATCTTGTTAGCACTCTATTAGTGGCTGATGGCTGGGCAACTACATTTTAAATTAAATGATTCATAATATTTTCCTATTTATTGTTTCTGAATTTATTTTTTGTTTCTTTAATCATACAAATTATATTATAAAGGCGAAAGTTTGTGAGTGTGTGTGTTTATATGTTTGTTACTTCTTCACACTGAAACGGCTGGACCAATTTTGATAAAATTTTGTATGGAAGTAGCTGACACCCTGGATTAACATATAGGATACTTTTATCCCGATATTCCCACGGAACCGACACTTATGCGGGTAAAACAGCGGGGCGCAGCTAGTTTCCCCTAAAATTGAAATTTGGGCTATTTAGAAAGAAAGAAAGAAAGAAAAAATGTTTATTAGACACAGTTCGTGAAACACAAAATACAAAAATAAAATTGCCAGACAGATGCTGTCTGACGCTGGTTTTCTAATGAACCTTTAGGGAAAAGTGACGAGGGAGTACTCACAGTTTCATCATATCGAATACATACATACTTTTTATACTTATAAATATAAATAAACTAGTAATCAAGTACATGATCATTACAAAAACAAATAAAGCTATTGCATAGCATACGTCTAGTCGCACGCACACAAACACCGTGCCGAAGTCTGCCGAACTGATACGACGTTAGACGATGCACGGCTTTCAACGCTGCACTGCTGTGCCGGTCGGAGTGGGGGGTGTTAGGTTTATTTTCGTTACGGAATTTCTTCATTCGGTCGCCGCGCTCAAAGCCCAAGATAAAAGCTATGCAATAGCTTAAAAACAAAACAAGAAAGTCTCAGCAAAACCTGTTTTTCGCAATCAATCTATTTGAAATCCTACCCTCCAGGCTGGGGGAAGGTTCCTACATGAATTAAACATTTAAGGAGCCTAGAAACAGATATACTGGAATTGGATGTTTCGCTTATGCTAGATTTTGAAATATTCTAGTATCTATTATCGGAATAACCAAAGTATGACGTGGAATTGTGGACACCAGCCCGTGTTACCTATCCCAATCATCCAAGTAAAATGTATCCCAAATAAACAAATTATTTTATTAATCAAGAAAATATTCCAACCTGATTGAGAGCTAGATTTTTGAGCCCTTTGGGGTCGAAACACTAGGGCCATGGGGTCCGAGTGCCCACTTGGTTTTTTGAGATATCACCAAGAGGTTAGTCGACTTTTCACGTAACCAGAGAGCTGGCCTATTTCTTGGCCAAAGAATTAGCATCGCCATACAATGTGGCAATGCTGCCAGCTTTTTGGGCACTGTTCCTGTTGACAGCGATGCGGACAAAGATTTTGATGCCCTATGATTGTTTTGCTTCTTTTTTCATATACATGTACAGACGCCAGCACATCAACCTACACCTAACTGTCAAATTTTCCCAATCAACATTGAACCTTATGCTTTAGCGATAAAGTTGAAAATCTATTACAGAAATCTGACAGATTGTAGTAGGTTGATGTGCTGGCGTCTGTACATAATATTATTTTAAATGTTAGCTAATAAACAAATGGGTTATTTATTTACGTATGCCAGAACAAATTTTAGACTAAGTGGCATTTTTAATGTTTTTTTTTTAGTTTTTCCATACAAAATCTACATTCACAACATCACAATTTTCAGCTCCAGGTTTCACCTGCATAAGTCTGGATTCCGTGGAAATATTGGGATTAAAAGAATCCTATGTCCTAATCCAGGTCCTGGTCTACCCACGTGCCAAATTTCACCCAAATCTGTTCAGCCGTTTTAGCGTAAAAGTATAACAAACAAACATACAAAAATAATCTAATCTTTTCTCTTTATAGTATGCTTAATCTATATCGCTGATAAGCCTATGGTTTTGTTATTACCATAACTGTGAAATTATAATATATCTTCAAGCTATTTGAAACAATTGAGGAGGATTGTTAGGAGGTTCCTCTCTCTGGAGTCCTGACTGCCGGTAGCTTGGACCCTGTTCCCGATACCGGTGGGCTACTTATTTAATATATTTAAAATGTTTTTATATTTCTTATATCCTAATATTTAAAAATATAAATTATATGTATACATATAATGAAATAATTGAAATAACAATTGAAATGATAGCAACATGTTATTTAACTTGTAAATTTACAGATTGTAGTTATCATGCAGATAATCTGCCAAAAAGTTCAATTTTAATATTTTTTATTGCAGACCATTAAAGAGTGTATTTTTAGATGTTCTAGTCATTTATGTAACAATATAAAGCTGCAAACCAATTGAAGAATACTTTAAATATACATAATACAACGCAAAAACATTTTAAATACAATCCAATAGGAATCTTCTACCATTCTCTATGAGCTGTTGACCTAATACCAGTGCTCACTCACTTAATTGAATTAAAAAAAAAACCTTGTGATATAATATTACCGCATCAGTAAAATAAAGAAGCCAATTATTCAAAAAAAGAATACTTACTGTAAATATCACTGATATTCTCCCAGAAACTGTTCATCAAATCTCTTTTGAACGCGAAAAAATCGTTTTGATTACAGCCGCGCACATTTCTTGAAACGATTGACTAATAAATAACAGTCTAGCGCGAGTTAAATGTCCGGCAATTGTCGCACGCACAATGTAGTAGGCGAAGCAGACGGCTAATTATAAAGACCTATGCCAATTCATACAATACAACCGCTTATTTGCGAAACATCAAAACCGTTTTCGAACGCAGATAAAAACGAAAGAACGCACACACAACACAAAAGTTTTACAGGGAATGCACAGTTTATTGCCCTAATTACGGTAGCCGTATTGTTTATAACTATGTCGAAACAATGTTCATTTTTATCGAAATATTATGCTTCAAGGCACAAAATTTATCCTTTTTCTGATTCTGACCTGACGTGACGTTGTGGCGCTGCACCTTTTTAGTTTGTTTTTTGTTGCCAGTTTTAGTCGATTAAGAAAAAGTTTATACCAATTGAATTGGTGTTAAATATTTGCAATTGCGAAACTAGAGCATTACCGCCCGGCCACGAGTTTTGGCTTAGCGCCTTAGCGTTGACGCTACGAGCGGTGCGTCGTGGCATGGTTCATATATTTTGGTATAATTATTTGTTTTTACCGCTCGCCGCCCCGCGCCTAGCTGCCGCTGATAGCGGCGAGTTCGTGGCCAGGCCGTTACACTTCACACGTTTAACTCATTGAAAAACATGCTCAATTTATAACAACGCAAAACACCCAGTTTAATTAGTAGCGAAATCACAAAAATAGTTGAATAATCTTTTTTTAGTAGAATTTCATTCTAAACCATCTTGTTACTAACATACTAAATGAAACGTAAAACTCCAACCCTAGAATACGCAATTTCCAAAGACAACAGAAACAAACAATTTGTATGCGTTCATAAATTGATAATTTTAAATAAAATTAAATGATTTTATTAAATTATTTATACCATTTAAATACCTACACTCTATTTGCCTAGATTTACGTGGTAATAACCTTGTAGTGTAAAGACACAAAGGATTACTATATTTCGACACTAAATTCAGTTTTATGACTGCACCGATAAAACCATAAGCAATATTTTTGAAGGAATCAGGTGTTCGATCGATTTGGAAAGCTGTCATCTGTCGTACGGGATAATTGGGAGATCGAGATTCTATCTATTTGTTTACAAAAAAAATCAAGAAAACATTATTGAAAGATTGGAACTTAGAATACTTGAATGAAAAATGTCTTCATTTCTATGTTTTATTTGCCACAACACCGTGAACTCGGATACCAATGAGGAGACACGGGACAAATATAGAGAAATCGTCGGAATGAACGTAAATAAACTCTCCTGTTTATGTTAATAAAATTATGAGATATTCAGTTCTAACCCGCTTCTGACTGCTTTGCATAGACATTAACTTCTCGTATGTGTATAAATTCATTAAATCAATAGTCAAATGCTCAAATGCAACTCAGTATAAGACAATAGCAAGTAGGTAGTTCTGTAAATTAAATTATAAGCCTGGTCAGTGGGTCGTCTTACCTTTTTTCTACGAGGCCATGGCTTTATAACTCCAGTAACACACTTCAGAGTCATTGGGCTCCTATTTTAAAAACGGTTAATATTTAATTCCCCATTCATTATCAGACATATTATATCAGATGAATAGTTACACACCGATTTCTCTCTTTCAGTCTTCAGTAATTTGACTTTCGACAGAAGAAGACAAAACGTTGTGTAACATACAATACAGACGCTATACAACGTTTATTAGTAAGGGGGTTATATTATAAAGGCGAGAGTATGTGTGTGTGTGTGTGTTTATATGTTTGTTACTTCTTCACCCTCAAACGGCTGGACCAATTTTGATAAAATTTTGTAAGGAAGTAGCTGACACCCTGGATTAACATATAGGATACTTTTTATCCCGATATTCCCACGGGATAGACACTTTTGCGGGTGAAACCGCAGGGCGCAGCTATTTTAAAATATTTATGCTACAATAACTATTATTTAATTATCTCTTTTAAATTCAAGAATATTGTCCCCATAAAATATATATTTTTAAAATAAATTTTAATCCCATTTATTTCATTAAAAGTATAAAAATTTACTTGTTGAGTTGAGTTAATAAATTAATTACACATTTGTGCACTCAAAACTCACAGCATTTTTATTTCAAGCAAACCAATTACCAAATTACTTTTGAATTGCCAAATTGCCGTCTCAATGGACTATGAGAGTGAGGGAAGAGTGTACCTGTGTCTGCGCACATACTTGTGCACTATAACATCTCTTGGGTCGAAGGCTAGTCTCCGCCATGGCCAAAATTCGGTCTGCAGGCCTGGACGTAACAAATCAAATCAAATCAGATCAAAATATTTTATTTCACATAAACCTACATGGGCACTTATGAAACGTCAGAAGCTAGGTGCACGGTTCCAATTGGTTGTTTCCTATGGAGAAGAACCGGCAAGAAACTCCACGGTTACTCTTTTTAAAAAAATAATTGGATTTTACAATGTTTTCAAATTACAGTAGGTATGAGAGAACAGCGTAGGCCTGTCAACATGTACCAGATACTTGATAAAATATAACAATAATGAAATACCAATTAAAAATAATTATGTTTGTTTCAGCTGTGTCCTGATTCTCATTTATGCTATATTTGTTCTCACATGCTAAATAAGCTGTGGTTATTTAAATCTGTATGTCTAAAAAGGAGTTTGGAATATCCAGTACTGTTTAGGTAAGTACTTTAGCCACTCACCCATCCGCGAGTATTATACTCCCCAAGGTAAAGAAGCGGGTGTCCACCCCCGGGTAGGATCCTCCCCAAAAAAACTGCTTCAAAATAATGCCTTACTGTGTTGAAATACGGTATTAATTCCCAAATATTTGTAGCGCAATAGGATGAGTGACCATCCATTATTTATTGATACCCCTCCGTGTCTCGGAAAGCATGTTAAGCTGTTGGTCCCGGCTGCCATTTGTAGATCTTTGACAGTCGTTACGGGTAGTCAGAAGCCCAAAAAGTCTGGCAACCAGTCTTACCAAGGGGTATTGTATTACCTAGACTGATTACCTGACTTCCACTTGTGGATGTCAGATAAGGGTTTGTGGAAGTCAAATAAGCAGTCGCTCCATGCATTCAGCTGCAACCGGTTAGACTAGAAGTCAACCTCAACATATTTGGGAAAAGAAAAGGCTAGGGCAGATTGATGCTTTTTTTTTGATAACCGACGAAAAATTCCAACGCAGGGTCTGAATCATATGCTGAATCCATGCCGCCCTGTAAGTATGTAGATATAGATAATAAAAAATACCTTTACATTTACAGTGAAAAGGGCACAATAAACTTACAACGCAATGAAATTGAGACAGTTATAATATGTTCTGAAGAAACTTGTCTACCAACCAATGCATCCCAACTTTTCGTTGATAACAGGGACCAAAGTATAAATAGTAACGATTACATAAAACTTGAAGAAAGTCGTAATGATTTTGATGATTATTTCCGAGATAATACGGTTAAGGAAGCTGTAGAAACGGAAATTGATAGAATAGAAAGTTTTGATGATTGTGATCGACAGTTTGTGAAAAGTGATGGACAGTTTGTGAAAAGTGATGAACAATTTGTGAATAGTGATGAACAATTTGTGAATAATAACGAAAATGTTGATAATAATGATGTTCATAATTCTGATGATGAAACTATGTTTGATTATGATTTAAATAAAGACGAAGAAGGTGAATTGGAATCTAAAATAAATAATGAAGAAGAAGATGATGAAATCAATTATGAATATTATGAAGATGAACGCAATGAATGTTTAGATGAAATTAGAAATGAATGTGAGAATGAAGAAACTGCTGAAGAATTAGGTAAAAACTTATTTATCGGGATAAAAAGTATCCTATGTCCTTTCCCGGGACTCAAACTATCTCTATACCAAATTTCATCTAAATCGGTTCAGCGGTTTAAGCGTGAAGAGGTAACAGACAGACAGACACACTTTCGCATTTATAATATTAGTATGGATTATAGGGTTACCTATTGGGGTAGTGTATTTATTTAAGTCATATCCTAACTTATCATAGTATTTTATTCCTTATAACATCAGCTATCTGCCAATGAAAGTCCCGTCAATATCGGCCCAGCCGTTTTGGAGATTAACCGGAACAAACAGACAATTTTTTTTAATTGGATTTTTTGTTATAATTACAGTATAATACTTTCATATGCATTTAGTAAAAAGCTGGTATTTTGACATTACAAACAGACACTTCAAGTTTATTTATTTTATAGAAGACTAGCTGCTGCCCGCGACGACTTCGTCCGCGTGAAATCCTTTCCTAACTAAAAGTATTTTTTTTTTCTAAAATAAAAGTAGCCTAAGTTACTCCTTATTACATCAGCTATCTGCCATTGAAAGTCCCGTCAAAATCGGTCCAGCCGTTACAATGATTAGCCGGAACAAACAGACAGACAGGCAAAAATAAAATAAAAAATGTTATTTTGGTATATGTACCGTGTATACATCCATATGCATTTAGTAAAAAGCGGTTATTTTAATATTACAAACATACACTCCAATTTTATTTATTTGTATAGATGTATAGATTTGAAATATCAACTTGATTAAAACCTTATCTTAACAAATTTCAGATACATCAAAAAAGAAAAAACCAGAAAAAAGTAAAAAGAAAGATTTCGAGAAGATTCTTCTCTCTACAGAAGAGCAGAAGGCAGAGTTAGAAGCACAAAGAAGGAGCAAGAAGTATCTAGAGGCAGAGTTTAAATGCTATAACTGTGCTTTAGGGTTCCTGTTTAAAGATACTTATCAGACGCATATGATGAGACATGAAGAGGTAAGATTTAACACTTTAACGGCCATAAGGAGCGGACAGTGTAAAAATAAAACTGGTAGTGGTTAGAGCTATGTAAAAACGATGGTTAAAAAATACAGTATACACCGTGTTCTTCACGTTATCCATAAACTTTGTCAAATGCTTCTATAGCTTTTACAAATTAAATCTAACAAAGGAAGCTGGTAGTGCTTAAAAAGGTTTCGTTACAAAGATATTTGTAATTTCATTTAATGAAATTTAATTGAGCTATGCAGTAAGAAAGGGTCTTAACTTAATTTTGACAAGTTTCAGCCCGCCAAATCTTGAATGAAAATAGGTTGTTGCCAAATCGGATAAAGAGGCATGCATATCGGGTGATTTACGTCAAGGTATTTATTTTGTATGAAAATTAACAAAAAATAAAAAATAAGAATTCATGAATGTGTCCATAATGAAAAATGCTTATTTCCATGGTCTGAACATCTGGTCGAAGTTTATGTATATCGTCCGGAACACGGTCCGGAATACTTACAAGAAAAATAATCAGCTAACGAAAATACACTAATGTGGCCGGCAATTTATTATTTTAGGTCAAAATAAAATCATTTTAATCATTGTTTTTTTTTTTTTTGCTTGAATATCTTTGGTTAGACGTACTGAGCGCTGTGTTAAAATTTGTCTATCTATTTTAACGGGACCCTGTATAATTAGGGGTACAAAAAAATATAAGTATTTATATATTTTTTTTTTATTTATATGGTGGTAAACATATTCCCTTTACCTGTCAGATTCTCTCGATTCTACATTCTAGTCTACTAGGTCAACGGGAAGTACCCTATAGGTTTCGATTCAATTGCGAGTGTCAAAATACGCGGCATAAACGGAACATAAACTCCCGTATCTTTTGATTGCGTTGACTTAGAAGTTTGATTTTTTCGTTGCTTTAAGGGACTGCAGCCCTGAGTATTTGATGTTAACTTCAACTTGATAACTCCACGCGTTCCTGAGAAAAAGAGTCTTGACAGACGAATAGACAACGAAGTGATCCTATAAAGATTCCGTTTTTCCTTTAGCGA
The DNA here is from genome assembly GCA_914767645.1 of Hydraecia micacea. Taxonomy (NCBI): domain Eukaryota; kingdom Metazoa; phylum Arthropoda; class Insecta; order Lepidoptera; family Noctuidae; genus Hydraecia; species Hydraecia micacea. The sequence continues at coordinate 2,683,278 of OU611805.1, forward strand.
TACGGAGCCCTAAAAAAAGCCATAATCTTTATTTTTATCCGACTAAAAAAAAGAGGAGGTTATCAGTGGCGAACGGTGAATTTATGACAGAGGTAGGCCGGAGCAACAAAAAAATACCAAAAGAAAATTTCAATGATGAATTGACTATAGAGTGGTTATGTTCTGAATTTTCGAAGGGAAGCCGGCGGGGATCGAGTTGTATGGTACCTTCGCCACTGGAGGTTATGCATTGAATGATTTCTTTGTTTCAGTCGAACGGTGAATACCGATGTATGCTATGCGCTCTCCGCTTTGCGACGGGCGCCGTCCTTCGGTCCCACGCCGCGCTCCACTCTGTACGGTACAGGTGCTCGCAGTGCTCCGAACACATTCGGGCTCGACAGACTCAGACGCACGCGAAATACTGCCATGAGAAGACGTCATCGTCAGCTGCTACATGTCATTTGTGTGGAAGAGTTTTTCAGTAAGTATAATCATCATTTCAGCCGAAAGATGTCCACTGCTGGACATAGGCCTCCCCCAAATACCTCCACTTCGACTGGTTCTGTGCTTCTCGCATCCAACGGGTTCCTGCGGCCTTTACATGGTCGTCGGTCCACCTTGTGGGAGGCCTTCCAACGCTACGTCTTCCGGTACACGGTCGCCACTCCAGAACCTTTCGGCCCCATCGGCCATCTGTTCTGCGAGCAATGTGCCCTGCCCACTGCCACTTATGTTTGGCAATTCTTCGGGCTATATCGGTTACCTTGGTCTTGGTCTTCCTGCGGATCTCCTCATTTCTGATTCGATCACGCAGGGAAACTCCAAGCATAGCCCTCTCCATTGCCCTTTGGGTGACTTTTAGCCTTCCAATAAGGTCCATTGTGAGCGACCACGTTTCAGTGCCATATGTCATCACTGGCAACACGCACTGGTCAAAGACTTACGTTCGTAAGTATAGTAATTTGATGATATCCGTCATTAGCTTTGTCTTTTTATTTGATTTTTTTTTAATGTAGCTGACCCCAACAGAGTTTGGAAAAGCCCCCTTTTCTGTCAAAATAAAGAACTGTAGCGGTATCTACAACGCCACATGCGAACAACGCGTCATACTGACGTCACTTAAATCCTGCATCTCGCAAGCAGAGTTTACCGTGCAACTAGCATATTATATACAACAACCTGACATGAATCATCGGGCAGTTGCCCGCCGGACACAACACCCGTCTGGTCGGACGATCCTCCCTTTTCTATAGAGTATGAGTGAACTTTACACCCTGTTCCTCATACCTCTATATACCTATCATGTTTATGTTTACTTAATTATCGATACCCATCACGTCTGCGGAGTTTTGCTAGCTATTTTAATTTTACCCTGTATACTGGATTGTATATAATACCCCTTGGTAAGACTGGTTGTCAGACTTTCGGGCTTCTGACGACCCGTAACGACTGTCAAAGATCCACGAATGACAGCCGGACCAACGGCTTAACGTGCTTTCCGAAGCTCGGAGGGTCTTGGTATGTGAAGTTGGTCACCCATCCACGAGTCAGTCGTGGCAAGCGTAGCTTAACCTGATCGATCGACCCGTGTGGCTGTTATTACTTAGCCACGAACCCCTTATGGGTCTAAAACTAAAGAAGTAGGTACTTGCGTTGACTTATTTCATCTTCTTTTCTAAGGCCCGGATAGCTCAGTCGGTAGAGCATTGGACTTTTAATCCAAGGGTCCAGGGTTCAAGTCCCTGTTCGGGCGATTCTTTTTGTTAATTTATATTATTTTAATTTCTTTTTTTTGGTTGAGACAAGTGAATCAAATACAATACCAACTATTCATTCCTAAGATATTTTTACAAAATATGTTTTGGGTTCGATTTCCGGGTCGACAAAAATATTATTGGGTTTATCCATTGAGAAATTATTTAGTACTAGCTTTTGCCCGCGACTTCGTCCGCGTATATGTCGGTTATCGCGGACGCAGACGAAGTCGAATAAAAAGTAGCCTATGTCCTTTGTTGGGGTTCACACTTACCCTGTACCAAATTTCACACAAATCGGTTCAGTAGTTTAGGCGTGAAGAAAAGACAGACAGACAGACAGAGTTACTTTCGCATTTATAATATTAGTTAGGATTTATTACTAGCTGCGCCCCGCGGTTTCACCCGCGTAAATGTCGATCCCGTAGGAATATCGGGATGAAAAGTAGCCGTTATGTTAATCCAGGGTGTCAGCTACCTCCATACAAAATTTTATCAAAATTGGTCCAGCCGTTTGAGCGTGAAGAAGTAACAAATATATAAACACACACACACACACTCATAAATTTTCGCTTTTGTCATTAGAGTCAGTTATTGTATTTTGAGCTTTATTCTGAGTAAGGTAAAGTTTAATACAAAATTTACAATTCAGACTACAGTGTAAAGCCAGTTTTTTTTTTTTTGTAATTTGAACTTTATATTAATTGTATTAAAGTTCGAAATACCTACATGAACTGGCCCAAAGTTCTAAAGTTAGAATTTTTGTAATGGCGCGGATAATAACGCCATCATTAGTCATCCTGTAATTGATTTATACAAATAAATAAAATAGAAGTGCTGTTTTTAATTTCAAAATAACAGCTTTTTACCATATATATGTATGTATGGATGTTCATCTGTTCCCTCATAACTTCAAAAGTACTTATAATAATTTGACAAATGAGGTATTGTTAGGAGCGTCTTGACCGTCCGCTGGTAATAGGCTATGTGACGTCACACTAAATTCAATATGGCGCCCTCTAGAGGACATAAAGTAATGAATTTAAATTCATTCAGTTTCATCCTTTTCAGTAGTCGGGTTTTAGTATTGATTTTTTTTTTTTTACTAAATTCATTTGAAAGTATATTATTATACGGTACACATAACAAAAAAAAAAAACAAATTCTAAGTATATTTTTTGTCTTCCTGTCTGTCTGTTTGCTCCAGCTAATCTCTGAAACGGCTAGACCGATTTAGACGGTACTTTCACTGGCAGATAGCTGATGTAATAAGGAGTTATTTAGGCTACTCTTATTTTTAGAAAAATAATAATGGTTTCGCGACGACATCCAAAAAAAAGTCCAATGTGATCGAGGTCAAGAGCGGCCCCATTCAGCAATAAAAACAAATCCATTTTTAACATAATAACGTCTTATAAATCGATGAACGCCGGCTGCACGCACGAAAAAGCATGACTCATTGTCACGGTCCGCCTGAGCCGAGCTTGCAAGCGAGAGCGTGGAACAAGCGATAGAGAGGCATATTTTCTTATGACGTTAAGTTGTCATCAGTAAACCGACTTTACAGACATCCAGTTCTTTTTCTACCAGCATGCGCGCGAATGAAGTCGCGGGTACAGCTAAGTAGTTTGACATAAATGCTTTGAGTTTGAATGTTTTACATTACAGTGATGCAAGCGGCTTACAGCAGCATCTGAAAAGGTTCCATATGACCAAGACGAGCAGCAGGACATACTCTTGCAGCGTCTGTGGAAAGAGTTACAACAACCAAGCAGCTGTTAGGACTCATATGATGTAAGTATTATGGCCTACGCAGACCGGGACGGCATGGCAAGGGATTTTAATTTTTACTAATGGACATTCAACCGTACTGTTACAAAAATCCGACATAAATTGCTATGCTTTAAAATGATGCCGTGGCATTGAAAGGGATTTTATCGCACGGCATTAAAAGACGTGCCACAGGCTCCCGTGGCGGGATGCCGTGGCATACTGCGGTAGGCAACGGCATGCCACGGACTCCGGCGCTCGTAGTGATATACTGCGGGGTGCGGCGGCGGGGGTAGAGAAGCGCGGAATGCACACCATTGATCATCCATTTGCGAGGCGTGCTTTGTCGTGCCGCGGCACGCCGTGGCATGTCGTGGCAAAGTGCTGGAATGGCGCGGTATCTAAGCGGCCAGTGTGCGCTGACTCACGGCAAAATCCCTTGCCACGCCGTCCCGGTCTGCGTAGGCCTTTAAATGTCCCAGTGATGGCGGCGCGTGTGTTGGACCGTTCCACAGATATAGATAGACCTAGATAACGCAAGTACCACGATCTATATGAAAACCAAGCATGCCATTTTTAGGGTTCGGTATCCAAAGGTTAAAAACGGGACCCTATTACAAAGACTTCGCTGTCTGTCCGTCCGTCTGTCTGTCACCAGGCTGTATCTCAAGAACTGCGATAGCTAGACAGTTGAAATTTTCACAAATTATGTATTTCTGTTGCCGCTATAACTACAAATACTAAAAATAAAAAACATATTTAAGGGGGGCTCCCATACAACAAACGTGATTTTTTTAGATATGTAGTGTTAAATACTGTACGGTGGTACAGAACCCTTCGTGTGCGAGTCCGACTCGCACTTGGCCGGTTTTTTGACTATCTACTATGACGTCACAAGCACTATTTAGTCATAGTAAAAATACTATGATTTAGTGATGGGAAAATCAAATCGATTCAAAGACGCCGGCCGCGAAGACATGTGACCCCCAACGTTTTTAAAAGAAGTTTGTTTTTCTTTTTTCAGAAAACACATCCATCGGAAGTTCAGCTGCGACCAGTGCCCTTCAATATTCAGTAGTCCGTACACACTGACCCAGCATAAAAAGAAACACACAATAATAGACGAAACCAAAGAACACTACTGCACAACGTGTAGCGTCGGGTATTCTAGTAGGAAGAGTTTATTGGCGCATCAAAGACAATCTGTCAACCATCAACAGAGAGCGTAAGTTTTAAGAGCTAAAAAAATTTAGAAGGCCATTGTGTACCCATTGTAGTAGGCCAGCATGGACCATGGTGTAATGTAGTGGCCCAGCGTAGACCATTGTTTATTGTAACTACAATAAAGTTATCCAGCTTACGTCATTTTAATATACTGGGCCAGCTTGGTCCATTGTGTAATGCACTGCGCCAGCTTAGACCATTGTGTAATGTCCAGCTTGGCTCATTTCGTTATGTAGTAGGCCAGCTTGCAGCAATTGTGTAGTGTAGTTGTCCAGCTTGCCCAATTGTGTAATGTAATGGTCCAGCTTGGCCCATTTCGTTATGTAGTAGGCCAGCTTGCAGCAATTGTGTAGTGTAGTTGTCCAGCTTGCCCAATTGTGTAATGTAATGGGCCAGCTTGGACCATTGTGTATTGCTGTGGGCCAGCTTGTACCATTTTCTAATGTAGTGGGCCAGCTTTGACCATTGTGTATTGCTGTGGGCCAGCTTATACCATTGTGTAATGTAGTGGGCCAGCTTGCGCCATTGTACTGTAGGGGGCCTGTTTGGACCATTGTGTAATGTAGTGGGCCAGCTTTTACCATTGCGTATTGCTGTGGGCCAGCTTGTACCATTTTTTAATGTAGTGGGCCAGCTTTGACCATTGTGTATTGCTGTGGGCCAGCTTATACCATTGTGTAATGTGGCAAGCCAGCTTGCACCATCTTGTAATGTAGTGGTCCAGCTTCGTCCATTATGTATTGTAATGGCCCCTTTTGTATGGTAGTGGCATAACACGACTAAGGCCCATCAAGTTGCAGCCTATTAATATTTTATTAGCTGTACAAATACAGTGACGGGTCTTTTAATTATAGTATTGGAGGGTTTTCAGCTGTGAAAATATAATAAGCCTTTGTTAATTAATCAAACAATAAATAAATTATTGGCTAAACGCCAATTCTCGTACTAGAAAAAACGTTAAAAATCAAGTCAAAATCTCATCTCAGCGACAATCAGTATCAAAAATGTAGGGAAATTTGAAATTTTTTGACAGATGTGAACGCTCCTCTGGTTTTCGAGCTTGTAGCAAAACTTACATTGGCTAATTTCGTCGTTTATTGGAAGGCCCGGATAGCTCAGTCGGTAGAGCATTGGACTTTTAATCCAAGGGTCCAGGGTTCAAGTCCCTGTTCGGGCGATTCTTTTTGTTAATTTATATTTTTATTAAAAGTGAATTATAACTTTAAATGCTATAATATACAATGCGTATGCGTATTTTAATAACTTTTGATCAATAAACAGCTATATATTTTGCAGAAAAAAATGCTATTAATTTTATAAGTTTTTCTATGGGAACAATATTTTCTTTTCCTTACTAGAATATCCCTATATCCGAAGATATTCTAGCAGCGCACACTAATTGCGTAGCACATTAGTAATCTAAATCTGAATCATTTTGAAGGATATTGCTAATCCATTGCTTCTTATGTTCAAAAAATTTGTCTGCTCACCAACGTAAATAACGCAATGAATGATGTTGAACTGTCAAAATGAAAGCCATTGCTACTGATAATACGCAATATTTTACTCGCTGTTCACTGGATGAAACGTCAATTCAATTAAGATTCCTGACTGCAATCTTTAGTTTTAAAGCGCTACAAAAATCCATACTAATATTATAAATGCGAAAGTGTGTCTGTCTGCCTCTTTACGCTTAAACCGCTGAATCGATTTAGATGAAATTTAGTATAGAGATAGTTTGAGTCCCGGGAAAGGACATAGGATAGTTTTTATCCCGATATTCCCACGGGATCGAGACTTATGCGGGTGAAACCGCGGGGCGCTGCTGGTAAACTAACATAGTAAAAACCGCTATAAGAAAAAGACATGTAGCGTCTACCCCAAATAAATTGGAATAAAGGTAGGAGAATGAATGAGTAAAAACCGCATATTTGATTCTTCAGATAAAAGTTATCTGACGACTTAAAAATGAACCTTAAGTCATTTTCACTTTAAGTTTATTTTTGTTTGTCCTGTCGCTGCATAATAAAGAATACTTCCCTCTCTCTTCACAGATACGAATGCCCGATCTGCAACCGATCCTGCCCGAACGAACGTTCGCTAAGCTCCCATATATCAACTGTCCACAGTGCCACGAAACCGTTCCGCTGTCAGACTTGTAATGCGCGGTACAGCAACCGCAAATCGTTGACGAGACATGCCCGTGCGCACATCACGCCGCCGCAGACCAAACAAGCTGTGTGCCATCTTTGTGGGAATAGTTTTAAGGTATGATATTGCTTGAATTAATTTTTAGAGTTCCGTATCTCTAAAGGAAAAACGGAACGCTTATAAAATCACTTCGTTGTCCGTCTGTCAAGATCATTTTTCTCAGGAATGCGTGGAGTTATCCAATTGAAATTGATATCAAACACTCAGGCCCGCAATCCCTTGAAGCAGTGAAAAAAACACTGCCGTTTTAATTAAAAAGGGCACAACTAACATTTTTCATGAAATTGATTTATATATATATCCGGAATCAGGAAAAAAAGGCCTATCCAGATATATATTAACTCAATTTCATGAATAATGTTAGTTGTGCCCTTTTTAATTAAAACGGCAGTGATTTTTTCACTGCTTCAAGGGATTGCGGGCCTGAGTGTTCTGTCTTAGTATTTGTTGTTATAGCAGCAACAGAAATACATCATCTGTGAAAATTTCAACTGTCTAGCTTTCACGGTTCATGAGATACAGCCTGGTGACAGACGGACAGTGGAGACTTAGTAATAGAGTCCCGTTTTTACCTTTTGGGTACGGAACCCTAAAAACCACTTTTTTTTCAATATATCACATTATTTTGTAGCAACATGACTTTACTTACTACTTAGCATAATGAGGCTATATTGTTCCCACTGCTGGGACACAGGCCTCCTCTCTGTGAGAGGGAGTGGGTCATAATCCACCACGCGGGCCCAGTGCGAGTTGGTAAGTCGTTGGCTCTTACAAATATGTACATTTTAATAACGCTTACATTTTTCTATTATTACAGGGCAAAAGTAAACTCAACAGGCATTTACGAGAAGTTTGTGAGAAGGATAAACTAGAAGAAGAATTATCATCTTATTATGAACACAATGTTATTTAAATATTGTTTTGTGGCAGTAAATTAATCTTTTGTAAAGTCGTTTGTTTTTATTTTGGCTGATCACTTAACTGAGACGTTGCCTGAGGTAGCAGCGCGGTGCGGGAGGGGTGTGGTGACGTGATGCGAGAGCTCAGTGATTCGTCAACTTGTGACAACTATCACCCCTCCCGCACCGCGCAGCTACCTCAGGCAACGTCTCAGTTATAAGCGGTCGGCCTGTAAACGAATTCCGCCTCGATATTTTTGCTCCGTGCCAACTTGGGTTTAGACTGGTTTTGATTGAGACACGGACGGTTGTAGGGACATTTGTACCGTAAAATTGGGTTACATTGATCAATTTTAAAATTCGAGGTTAAATATTTCTGAAAAATTTACAAAAATAAATGTAACATCGGTTTTATGGGTTGTATATGTTTACATTAAAGTAATATTTTTGAACACTCCTTTTCGAGAAAAAAAAAATAATCATCGTGATCAGCTTCATACTGACATCGGGGATACTTTGATCGCACTAGTTTTTGGTACGTATTTTGATAGTAACCCCAAGAAAAATACTAAGAAATATTGGTCCACAATTTTTTGTGCTGCAGTTGTTTTAAGATGATGGGATTTCTGTAATAAATACAATTACTATAACTGATTTTTTGATCAAATGTATATATTTATGTCTAATAAAATTTAAGTTAAGTTTCTCATAATTCGAAAGTTGTTATCAAAGTAAACCCGTAGAATCAAACTAACCCCATTTCACCGGTACTTACAATCGTCCGTGTCTCAATCAGTCTTACTGCGCTGAGGTCAGATAGGCAGTCGCTCCATGTAAAGTTAAGTGTTGTCAAGTAAAGAATTTATTAAATAAAACACAATATTTTTAAGAAAAAGTAGTATTTATTTTGTAACAAGTACATTGTTTATTATATTTTATTATACCAACAAAAGGTTACAGATTCAATTTTATTTAACTTCATTAAACATTAACATAGCCGTACATGGCAAAAAAATTACACCATATAAATCTATAGGTACAGACGCCAGCACATCAAGCTACTACAATCTGTCAAATTTCTTTAATAGATTTTCGACTTTATCGCTAAGAGCATAAGGTTCAAAGTTGATTGGGAAAATTTTACAGTTTCGGGTAGCTTGATGTGATGATGGCGTCCGTCTGTACTATTATATTATAAAGAGGTATTTATGAGTTTGTATGTAGGGAGTGATCTCCGGAACTACTGATCAGTAAATTGGAAGCTGGATGGATGGGATTGTAGTGTCATAGGATATATTTTATGTTTAACCTATTTACCGCTTGGTTTCATATCCCCAGCGCCCAGGTCATATTATTGTATCGACAAATAAAATATCTAAGGTCGAGCCGCGCTAAATTTGCCAAAGATGTAAACAACAATGGCCGCTCGAAATTGAAATACAAGAACATTTTTTAAGTAATGTTTGTTTTCGTCTAAATCTTCGAGCTAACTAGACGAAAACAAACATTACTTAAATGTTCTTGTTGTGCATGGATTTTATTCAATTTCGAGCGGCCATTGTTGTTTACATCTTTGGTAAATTTAGCGCGGCCGGACCTTACGTACCTACAGACGCCAGCGACGACCTTGTGAAGGCCGCAGGAACCCGTTGGTTGTGAGAAGCACAGAACCGGTCGAAGTGGAGGTGCTTGGGGGAGGCCTATGTCCAGCAGTGGACGTTTTTCGGCTGAAATGATGACGCCAGCACATCAAGCTACTACAATCTGTCAAATGTCTTTAATAGATTTTCAACTTTATCGCTTAAGCGTAAGGTTCCAAAGTTGATTGAGAAAATTTTACAGTTTCTGGTAGCTTGATGTGATGGCGTCTGTACAGACGCCAGCACATCAAGCTACTCCAATCTGTCAAATTTGTTTAATAGATTTTCAACTTTATAGCTAAAGCATAAGGTTCAAAGTTGATTGGGGAAATTTGACAGTTTCGGGTAGGTTGACGTGCTGGCGTCTGTACATCAATATCAACATAAATATTTATAAAAACAAAAAGCGAATATTGGATCGTCTTTTTAGTGTGTCGAACTGTCGACGGAAATCTAAATGTACTCGGCGCAGAATTCGGCTACTTGGCGCCATCACTAGCTTCTATCAGTTCCTCAAGCGAGGTTTAGACTAGGAATAAAACTTGCAGAAGTTGTGTGTGTGGTAAGCTAACTTCTGCAAGTGTTGCAGTTTCCTGACCTTGCTAAAAGTTACATGTGTAAACGCCAAAATATGGCCGCGGCAAGCTACTTCTGCAATTTTCTCAGTTTGCAAGGCTTGCGAGTTTAGATTAGCAATAAAATTTGCAGAAATCGACTTCCTCAAGCAGTTACCATTGTATAAGCTGCGTGCAGCTAACAGGACATGATATTAAGTGACCCATCGTTTGTAGAACAGCACCACATTTACTCTCCAAGGCGGAATCGTCTACGAATCTCCGCCTGAACAGGTTTTCCTTGCTTCGGCCAACCTGGGTCCGGATCCGGAGTTGGTTTAACGACTTCTTGGTTGGGTCTCAGTCGTATAAATAAGACAGAGGGGACACGGGCACAAAAGTTGACTGGGGTGGTCAGTAGGTTAAAGAAATCATGCGAACGAAGTCGCTCGCTGGAGCTAGTCAAGCCCGATTTCCACCGCGAGCGGAGCGGACCCATTAATGACTTCCTTTACTTCGCAAGAGAAAACTGCTTACATGTGTTTCCACCAACAAAGAGTCGAGCGGAAATGACTCAGCGGGCAAAAAGAGTAAAAATGAGCTCGCTCATGTCCAGAGAGAATCAGACGACTAAACTCTTTCTTGGTGGAAACGCAAACCTATTTCATGAAAACGAAGTCCGCTCCGCTTAGCCATTTCCGGCTCATTACTCTTTCGCGGTGGAAACCGGACAGATATAGATAGTTTTACATGCTGTGATACAATGAGCGATCTTAATGCTAAAAGCAGCGTTGATGTTGTATCTTTCAGAAATCTGTTGTCAAACACGTCTTTTGAAGCTTTTTTTTTTTTATGGGAAATCATCTAATGACTCCTCCCGCTCTGGGTGGAGCGGAAGGGAGTGTCAGACTCTTACTGACTAAAACCCACCCGTGTTTCTTCCTTAGCCCTTTATGTTCCGGAGTAGCGGTAACCCTTTCGGACGATCCCGCTACCCCGTCTTTTAAAGCCTGATCAGGAAATTTGCCGTCTGCTCTGCTGTTAACCAGAACAACAAAAACAAAACAAAAATTTAATCCGAAAACTAGAGATTAACATTTTATTATAATATACATAATTATACATTTTCAATTTTGTAGAAATTCATTTAGGTGGGTTAATAATAAGTGCCAGAAAAAAAAACAACTTTTTTTTCTTGCCATAGACAAAAAGTGAATTATTGGAAGAAGTACACACGGCGACATATCGAGCATATTTGCAGTTTAAACTGACCTGGCATAGCCACTCATATGACTCCCCCCCCCCCCCCCTCATGACATCGTCTCGAATGACCCAGAACACTTTTTCGGCGTGCACTTACAGAGTGTGTCGTAAATAGTGGTCCACCGTTAAGGATTCGATATACCAGATAATTTACTGTAACATATTACAATTTTAACCATTTTTACCCAAGGGTTCCGAAAATATATATTTTTTGTTTACGAAATTTCAACCTTTTGTTACAAATTTGGTAGTAGTTTCAACAAAAACAGTTATTTTTTAATTTTGGTTTCTGTTAATTACTGTTGAATACTAGAGCTATCGTGTAAAATTATAATTTTTTATGTAAATTTAGAGCTTTTGAAGAAAAAGTTAGCTCTTCTCTCTTCTCTATTTTAACCCTAATTTTTAGCATAATCATGCAAAATCAGGAGCGATTTTGTAAAAAAAAATGTCCTACTATAATGGTTAAAATTATAATACAGTTAATTATCTGGTATATCGAACCCTTAAGGGGGAAGTGCCAGGGTAGCCCGCGAAATTCAAATTTTCTTACGTTTTTCGCAATTTTCAGATCAGTGTCAGGTTGTATTTTGATCAAAATTTGATTCGCGACTATAACAGGTACGTATTTACAGAATTATAATCATTAGAATCATTAATACATCTTTCTAAGTTAGATTTGTACCACGACAACAAATCTCTTATGGAAAACTGCTTAGTGGTACAAATCTAACTTAGAAAGATGTATTAATGATTCTAATGATTATAATTCTATAAATACGTACCTGTTATTGTCGCAAATCAAATTTTGATCAAGATACAACCTGACACTGGCCTGCAAATTGCAAAAAACGTAAGAAAATTTGAATTTCGCGGTCTACCACTGCGCATTCACCTTAACGGTGGACCACTATTTACGACACAGCCTGTATACACGACTTGTACACAAAAAATTTCAATGGACAGCTGAACTAATGGCTGTTTCTTCAAGTGGACAGACCAGGGTACATTACAGACAGGTTTGTCGTACAATCTCATTGTACGAAAAACCTGTCGACAACCTAGTCAGCTTATACCGGAAATGTATAGCTTGATAATGTCGTCGTGTTGCGTACCATAAGCATGGTGTTGCCACATTCAAAAAAGTTCATAATATACAAGAATTATTTTTTAAGTCCCAGGGGACGATTTTATTACTTAAAAAATAAAAAAATCTTTAGTACTAAGAAGTTTCCCTATAGCTAAACTCAACACTGCCCAGTAACTGGGTTGTTGAAGTCAAATAGGCAGTCGCTCCATGTAAAATACTGGTGTTCAGCTGCATCCGGTTAGACTGGAAGCCGACCAAAACATAAGTTGGGAAAAGGCAGGTAATGATGAAACTCAACACATTGACACTGCCCGACCCGGGAATCGCATCCATACAATCTACAGCACTATCAAATAAAGACATTTGATATTTTTTTAATCATATCTTAATAACAGAACATCCTGCCTGTATGCCCCTTAGGGGTAGGCAGTATAACACACATTTCGGCAGTTAAAAATTCATACTTTAATTTCATTTGCATGCATTTTTTTTTTACAAAATAATAAAAGGCATTACACAATCAATCTATTTTACATCTTTAAGGCTTAACTTAAAAAAGTACATTCAAACTTAAATTAAAAAAAAATGTCAAAAAGCTAAAAATGCTTAAAAGAAACTAAAAACTAAAGAATAATAATAATTCAGGATGACAGAGGCATCGATGCGCAAACCGCTAACCATGAAATCAGTATCAATATATCAGTAGACAGTTAGTAAAAAAAAATTTGCTGTTCCATACATTTGGTACAGTCAACAAAAGAGATAATTATGCAGGATCGTCGGATATATTTGAAGTTTAGTAAGAAACCGATGGGTGTTGTCGACTGAAATTTTATTTGATAAATGGGCTGTTTGTTTTCTGTTAATAAAATTAAATTTTATTAGAGAACATCCATCGGTTTCTTACTAAGCTTCAACTATATCCGACGATCCTGCATACGTATCTCTTTTGTTAACTGTACAGACGCCAGCACATCAACCTACTACAATCTGTCAGATTTCTTTAATGGATTTTCAACTTTATTGCTAAAGCATAAGGTTCAAGATTGATTGGGAAAATTTGACAGTTTGGGGTAGGTTGATGTGCTGGCGTCTGTACATAAATAAATAAAGTCCGCCAGACCGTATTTCGACCACGGCGGCCAATCTCAACTGAGACTAGCCTTCGGCGCGGGAGATATTATAGTTCACAAGTGTGTGTGCAGACACAGGTGCACTCCCTCTTCCCTCACTGTCATAGTCCGATGGGACGGCAATCCGACACGACCGGAGAGAGATCAACGGAATATTTCTTTGCTACATCTAGAATCATGTGCTGGATTCAACGGTTTCAGTTTGCGCTCGATGTCCCTGCCACCCTGTCATAACATCGCGCCTTGCCTGAATACAAAAGGTAGACAGAGGTCTATGTATAGTAAATCCACATTCCAAGATTCGTTTACAAACTAAAGTTTGTGATGATTTAAGAATGTCATAGAAAAATTAACATTTCTAATAACTATACGTTAGGCAACTAAACTATTTAGATTCTATTCGTTCGAAATTCGAAGTATTTTTTTTTTCGTTTATTTTCAGTCAGTTTTCATTGTAGCGGTCAATCTACACTTGCGTGCAATAAAACTGACCCACCCCATGCTCTTCGATTTGAAACAATATAATTCAAGAAGTTTTACTAACAATAACCTAATATTATATTGTATGTTAAAACCTTTCTGAAAGTATGTAGATTACATTAGTGAAAGAATTATCAAAACAGATTCATTAGTTTTTGAGAAAATCTCGAACTTATAAATATGGGGTTGAATAAAGAAGCTCCATTTTTTTTGAAGCCCGTTAAAAAAATCAAGTTCAATTTTGATTAAACAAACAGAAATACACAAAATTTAAAGTTTGTTAAGTTCATTGACAAAAAAAGTCACACACTTTTTCCGAGCAAAAGTGAGTAATGGGGACATCTGAAGAATCGAGTCGATCTTATCAAGAATATTGCTTTGAACAAAATATAGTGTATGTTCTAATAAACTGTACCTTACCTACCTTCACATAGTATAAAATAATAAATTATATTCATTACAATTTTTGTGATATCGTGTCTCAAATGGAGAGCATGGGGTGGGCCAATTTTTTTGCACGCAAGTGTATGATGATAATAAAAAAACAGGTCAAGTGTGAGTCGAACTCACGCAGCGAGGGCTTCGTACAAATTTTTAGGTACCTATGTAAATAGTTTTAAAATTATCTTTTTTGTAATGTAACTACACATTTACAGTTTTCGGATTTTTTCCTTTAGAGTGAAGCCACACGATGCGTTAACGGTGCGGTGCGGCGCCGGAACGATGCCGCAACGTCATCCTTGGCCGCCGTGCGGCGTCGCATCGTAGGCGCGCCGCGCTTGTGACCTGCGAGACGAGGCGGGGAGGGGTGATGCGTTGCGGCGCGCACCAGGGTAAACAGCGTTCTACTGCGGTGCCGCACCGCCCGCGTGGCACCATATAGCTCGAAGTCATTGCGTTGCGGTTAGCGCATCGTGTGGCCTCGCTCTTACTTGTGCTAAATGACATTGCTTCTTGCCAAATTTCATGATTCTATTCTGAATATTTGATATTAATTTCAACTTGATAACTCTACGCGTTCCTGAGAAAAAGTTTTTTAACTGACGGACAGACAGACGGACAACGAAGTGATCTTATAACGGTTCCGCTTTACCTTTTTGAGGTACGGAACCTAAAAAAGCAAGATGGAGTCTCATTCCCTGCGAATTGTATGGGAAAAGTTTTTTTTGCGATTTCTGACTTTTCTAATACTCAAACCTCTGTTGATCCAGTAGAGGTTTTTGATCCTTAAAAGAAACAGGATCGATTGGCATAAAAAAAAGTTTTCGCAGCAGCAGTTACATGCGTTTCGTTTTCAAGCATAGACACGTAGGGTTGCCATAATGTGTTCAAACCAAAATCGACAAAATTTTGTAGAAAATCCGAAAAAGTAAAAAAAAAAAAAATACTGTTGAGGTAATCACCATCCAGGCCCCCCATCCCCCATGTCATCAAAAATAAGCAAAGCAAAGACCCCCCCGCCCCCCTGTAGTGATTACGTAATACTTCAATGGCCCTATACAAATCAAAATTTCTCAAAAAGTTAAGGAAAGTCTTCTAACACCGATTTTGAAGCTACAACGGGCCCCATCTCAAAAATCCAGCTATATAAGGTGTTAAAAAATTAACCTTACAAACTTTAAGAGGTGCTTTAGACCATCGAACTGAACAACTTTCAATATGGGACCAACTCCGAAATCACAAAAAAAATCTGCTGTTTCATACAAAAGTTCAATAAGTACCTACTTGACCAAAATGTATGAAACAGGTGATTTTTTTTTATATTATATATACATATCTTAAAGTTTGTAAGGTTAATTTTTTAACACTTTTGTATAGTTCTATGTTATGGGGTCTGGTTTCCACACTTAGTCCTTCAATTAGACCATAGTGCGCCACCTATATAGAATCGAAATCGTAATTCACTGACTCTATACGCACAGATATATATACACCTAGATAACGCAAGAGCAACTACTTCGCGTGCCGAAAATCGCACCAGCTTACGTACAAAAATCGTAAGCCGCCACTTTCGCGCTCAGTCCTGTGTACTGCTGGCTGGGTGAGCATGAGCGCTGGCGCTAGGCCCCGGGGGTGGGGCGAGACGAGGTCTTTGAATCAATTTAATTTTCCCATCACTAAATAGTGCTTGTGACGTCATAGTAGGTAGTCAAAAAATGGCACGCTTGGTTTTCATATAGATCGTGATACTTGCGTTATCTAGGTCTATCTATATCTGTGGCTATACGTCTATCCTCAACATGTCAATTTCTTTAAATCGTAATATCTCCCAAAATATCAGGCCTTTTTGTGCCCTTGATCACAACGACGAGAAGAACAACTGGTTGGAGTTTCTTGCCCGTTCTTCTCCATAGAGATCTACGTCCTGGAATGGGCAACTAGCTTCAACTTTCTAACTGACCGACTTTGACAATTCAGAAGTGGCTGTAAATGGTTTCATTGAAATAAATGCTTAGAGTTTGTCTCGCGGGATGCTCTAGGCAGCCCGAGAAACTTCTTTCTTACGTTTTTTGCAATTTGCAGGTCAGTGTTTTTCCATGAGTCATTCAATAGGATTATATGATGATTTTAAAGATTACAATTCTGTAAAATCATATTTTTTGCACTCGCGAATCATATTTTAATTAGGGATGCATCCGATACCGATATATCGGCGATACTCGAAGTTTGCCGATATATCGGCATCGGCGATATTTTTATGGCCGATTCAACGACACTTTTCAAATTTCGCGCTTTAAAAATGTAATGTAAACGCGCGTTGTCTCGTCTATTTCGTTGCAAACGAGGCACGAACTAACTATGATCGGGGAAACCCCGCGCTTTATTCAGTATCTTGTTTCGCCCGCCCGCTTAGGCCTCGCACTCGGGTAACCTGACTTGTGTTTTATTTATTTTACCTTCATTTCTGAATTCAATAAGCGTATCGGTATCGTATCGGCAAAAAGGCGTATCGAGGCATCCCTAATTTTAATCAACCAGCCTGATACACCTGCAAATTGCAAAAAAAACGTCAGAAAATCTTAAATTTCGCGGTCAACCTTGGTGCTTCCTAAGGATATTTTTAAACCATGCACATTACACTTATCAATCTGAATCATACACGACCAAAGTCTCCATCCTCCCAGCTCTGATCATCGCAGGATCTCCCAAGTAGTTATCAATATCTATATTGGACTTCGTTGCCTGTTTTTTGACATTTAACACTGAAACTTCCGTCAGATGGTTTATTCTTGCATGGAGACGGACATCAGAATACTTCCTGAAGGACTGGTGGCATATAGGACAGTCGGCTTTTTGCTTCCTCTCCTTATGGACCTCCCACATATGGTCCCATTTAAATTTTAGACTGTCGAAGCGTTCACCGCAGATAACGCACCGGTAGCCGATAATGGTTTTCTCGTGGAAGTAACGAACATGGCGTCGATATGAAGTATCGAAGTAGAAGATTTTGTTGCAAATCTTGCAGGTAATTGGCTGTGAATCCATGTGTTTCTGGGAAAGAGAAATTTGTAGTTTTAGTAAGTATAATATATATGTATATGTCGTAGCCAACTGGTTAAATTAGCCGTTTAGTTAACCGCCTGGCCTTTGGAAGTAGTGCTCGCCTCGCTTCGCTCGTTTTGGGGAACTGTCTTATGTAACTTTGACATTCGAAAAGTGCTGATTCTCAGCCTAATTTGATTAATTAACTTTTGATTTTGGGCCTTAATACACCCACATTTTGCCAGTTCATTTAAGTCCCATGTAATAGGGGGGCAAGCTTATTGCTAAGAATCTAAGCCCTGGGCTGCTACTGTGAAATTCCAGATAAAAAAGTGACACTCCGGGAGTCCGACAGAAGTGAAAACTTGAACAAATGTGTGTATTTTTTTAATCGTCATATAAACAAAACACCAACAGAATACTTTGCCATCACTCACTGACATATCGGAAATACATTAAAACCGAGTACATCCCGAGGACATCCGAACACATCCGAATGTAGCGCGGTGTCGGTAACAGTGTCACGAGTTCAATGGTTTTTTCCCCATCTCAAAAAATGCCCAACGCGCCTAAAGAAGTGTTCACTTCAAAAATACAATTAACACTTTGCCCAACACGGGAATCAAACCCAGGACTTCAAGTTCAGCAGAAGAACTTGCGACCACAAGACCAACGCAACGAGAAAAAAAAAAACGAGTGTGCTTATGACCACACGACTGAAGTGAAACTTCGGTATTGCGTATTTGGCTATGAGAGGAAGAGAGAAAGAAAATGTGCGCGCGCACTGCTCTCTTGCTTATATCCCCCCACTCAACTCCCGTTCGCCTCGCCCGATCACACTTTTCGTAACGCTTACGTCACGCGTTCGCCAGCTTACTCCCCAAGTCAAGCGTGCGTAAAGAAGTTTCACTTCAAAAACAGAAAAGAAACCAACTTACCACAATATGCTTCTCCAAAGACACTTTCGACTGAAACTTTTTACCGCACAAATCACAGACAATCACTTTCAAATTATGCACTTTTTTATGCTTCGTAAAGTTGCTCGAGTCACTAAATGTCCGATCACATAGTTCACATTTGTACACAGGCAGCGAGGCATGGTCGCGCATATGTTGCTTGTATTTCTCCGGTACAGCAAACCCTTGTTCACAGATTTGGCATTTGAGTTCTTTGTATACGTATCTCTGGTTGTATGCATCACTTAATAGATGTTCTATAATGTGGCGTTTGCATTCATTGACCCGTTTGAACCAGCGGTGGCAGTGGTTGCATTCCTTGGGCTGTTTGTTTAGTCGGGCTGTAAAAAATAAATATTATAAGTTTATAACTATAGAAAGAAAAGAGGGAGGGAGTCGCACTACGTCCGCTACGCGTTACGTCCGTTTATAGCCCTATTGTATTCTCGAGGATGCATTTTTTCTCGGATTAGTCGCGTTAAAGCCGTTCTACCTAAAGCACACTCAACACTAAAAGTTCTTGTGATTAGAAAAATATCACAATACCAAATTAACATTTTGTGAAGCATCATACTTACTAGGCGAGCAGACTTATCAGGAGATGCTTTTTGTCGCCCACACACACGCAATAATGTTGTCAATATTGTATGTATTGGCAATATTATTGCGAGTATAGTGGCGGCTTTAGTCAGATTAATATCTCGAAAACTATTCAATTTCGGCCATACATATGGGGGGTTAAATTTTTTGCATTTTGGCCCCCCTGTCAGCTCCTGACGGATATACGTCGAATTACAAGTAACCCTGTATTATAGGAAAGTAATATTATTATCAAATAACACTGCGTTTTGACTATACTGGACTGACGGACGCAGAGCGACTAATCGTAAAATATGAAGGTCAACGGCCGTAGTGCGATCGATTTGAAAAAAAAAATGAATCTTCCAAATACAATAAGGTCATGAACGGACGCTACACGTAGCTGACGTCGTGCGACTTCGTCAAGAAAAGAAGGAAAATACTTTAATTTTTGATGACTGGGATTTTTTATTTTTGACAGCCTCTAGTTATGACGCTGTCAGGAAATCCAACGGATCTCGGGGCCCTGGGCACTTGCCCAGAGTTGCCAGTAATGTTAATGGGGGGCGAGCCTATTGCCACCAACCGGACACGAACCAGGCTTCGGGCGACTCGAGTTGGCGGCGCAGTGTTCAACGCGGGCCACTCGAAAGTGGGTGCGGCCATTATGGGAATGGCCGCACGGGGAGGTGCGCCCCGCTGAGGAATAGCAGCTCGAGGCCTGTCGGGGGAGCGGTGACTGCTTAGGGTCGGGACACATTGGCCTTTCGCACTTTGCCAATTGAAAAGGAGCACATATGGGATAGTTTTTATCCCGATATTCCCAATAGATCAACCCCGTGGCTAAATAATAACAGCCGCACAGGTCGATCGATCAGGTTAAGCTACGCTTGCCGCGGTTGGTCTGTGGATGGGTGACCATCTTTACATACCGAGACCCCTCCGTGCCTCGGAAAGCACGTTAAGCCGTTGGTCCCGGCTGTCATTCGTGGATCTTTGACAGTCGTTACGGGTCGTCAGAAGCCCGAAAGTCTGACAACCAGTCTTACCAAGGGGTATCGTATTACCCAGTAACTGGGTTGTGGAGGTCAGATAGGCAGTCGCTCCATGTAAAATACTGGTATTCAGCTGCATCCGGTTAGACTGGAAGCCGACCCCAACATAGTTGGGAAAAGGCTAGGCAGATGATGATTCCCAATAGATCAACACTTATAAAACGCGGGGCGCTGCTAGTAATAAATACAGTACTCACCAATACACTCCTTTATAATAGTTTCATGCAATTCACCATGTTTATGTTTCGGCCTCGAAGTGACTTTAATAGGATGCGTTGGTTGAGCATTTACATGCAGCTCCCAATGCTCAAAAAAGTTACGAACACCTATGATCTGTGCGCATTTTTTGCATTGATAATCAGGTTTCGTCATAGCCTTGCCTGCGTGTGTGATCATTTTAACTCGGACAAAATTCTGTTTGATGTGCTGTTGTAAGTGCTGCCCTAGACGTGTGTATGTGTCGAATTCTTTCAGGCAATCAGGACAGGATAGGTGTTTGTAACCATGCTCTTTGAAATGTGTCAAATATTTTTTCATAGACACAAATTTATTTTGACATTTTGTGCACGTGTAGGATTTATGCTTCAGTGGATTGGAGCCGCAGTCATAGTCAACGTGATGTCTATATTGTCTATGCTTCGCTGTATATCCACATTTAGTACATCTGTATAGTTTTTTTTTCTTATCATCCCCGTCTATAATAACTTCTGGTTCTAGCATGGAATCTTCTTTCAATTCTTGTGGAAATTCTTCTGTGTCATCATTTTCTGATTCTTGGTTCTCTTCTGTCTGTTCTACAGTATAATCGTCATCTTCTTGAATCGATTCTTGTTTCACTAACAAGTCTTCTATATTGAAGTTCAGTTTGATAATATCTTCTTCGTACTCTTCCTCTACGTATTCTTCTTTGACACTTATTTCGTGTTCAAAATTCTCGGTATGATTCTCTTCTTCATTCACTTGGTTTTCAAATTCTTCGAATGGTTCTTCTTTGATTACAAGTCTTGGGCTGTCTTCTGAGTCTTGTGGTTCTTCTGAAAATGGTAAAATTACTTATTAACATTTGAGGGGATTAATTTTTTTTAATTATGAGGCATTGGCGTGGGTAATAATACCTCCTTCTGCGAAGCAGTCATGCTATCGAAGGAGGTGGCGGGATGGCTGAGGGAAAGAGCCTCACGTCCCAGCCGCCGCGGGAGATGCTCCGAGCGTCGGGAGCCGCGTGACGACTCCCCGCCACCGTAGGCGCGGGCCTGCGGACGGAGTCATTGGTAGCTCACCGTCCGATCAGGACCAGGCCCGTGCCGGACGGCGCGTATGTGTTCCATGCGCGCCTCAAAGAGATGTCAGCATAAGGGAAATGGCTCGTTAGAGCCGAAGCCTGCCCGGGTAGCGGGATTGTCCGAAAGGGTTACCGCTGCCCCGGAACATAAAGGGCTAAGGAAGGAACACGGGTGGGTTTTAGTCAGTAAGAGCCTGACACTCCCTTCCGCTCCACCCAGAGCGGGAGGAGTCATTAGATGATTTCCCATCCATAAAAAAAAGGCATTGGCATGCGACATTTCAGCATCGCGTTCATTTTACGAACTTGCAACTCGCAGTAATGCTCACAAACAACCATAATTCGTGCGAACAATAATATATTTATGACATAACATTACGACACACTAGTATTCTCGGAAGGGTTGGGCAGAGCACCTATAGTACACCCACATTTCGCCAGTTATGTTTCAAGGCCCATGTAATGAATGAGGGGCGAGCTTAATGCTATCAACCGGGCACAAATCCAGACTCCGGGCTGCTACTGAGAAATTCCAAATAGTAAAACCCTTAGAAAGACTTAGCTTGAGCCAGGAATCGAACCCAAGACTTCATGCTCAGTGGTAGTGCTTGCGGCCACTACACAACGAGGCAGTGTAATGTGTTTCAAGATTAATTCCTTTTTTAGCATGGGGATCCATGGCTGCCATCGCTACAAACACTGATCAATAGTTGTGTAACAGTTAATTTAACAGTTTACGATCATTACGACTCAATTGGCGAATTTCTGAACGATAAGAATTTAAATTGATAAAATGACATCTTTGTATTCCTGACTTGTACTAAATAATTTATATTTTAATTTAACTGCATTGACCTGTATTGAACTTGAAGAATTTATAATCCCATTTTATTAAACTCGACATTATGTATTGTATTGTATTGCCTATTTCAAATAATGTACTGAGTCTCATCTTGACATGATAATCATAAATTGATTTGATTGAATGTGTAATAGGAATAATAATATTAATGAGTCTAGTAGCTAAAACTGTTTGCATGCCTTAGTTAAGGTAGTTAGTATAGGATCTTTTTAAACTTAACATCTGTAACTTGTACCTATTTTCTGTGCAAATAAAGAACTATTCTATTCTATTCTATTACTGCCTCATACCTTGACATTGGCAAAATCATCGAACGTTACCAATGGAGCCAGAACCTCAAAAATAGATAGATAGAAAAGTTTACCTTTGACAACAACAGTTCCCAATAAAAATGCTGTTGCTGCTTCTAGCTCTGCTTGTAACAATTTCTGTTCACATTCTGAAACAGATTCTATTTCACTCTTTAGTACTGATTCTTCTTCTGGTAAGGATTCTTCTTCTTCAGGTATGGACTCTGCTCCTTCCAGCATTAATTCTTGTTCTTCCATTACGAATTCTTGTTTTTCAAGTACCAATTCTTTTTCTTCCTTTACTGATTCTTGGTCTTCTTGTTTCAATTCTTTTTGTTCCCGTACTGATTCTTGGTCTTCCAGTAACGATACTTGTTCATTCCATTCTGATTCTACTAAACGTTCATATACACAGGACGACGGTACTAAAATCTGAAAAAAAAATTAAAACATTGAGAACAAATTCTTAACTTTTTTTTTGCTAGCCTGTATTGTGTCAGACTACTGGACAAAGGTCTCTCCTTTCTTCTTCCAAACCTCCCTGTCTTGTGCGATCTCTGGCCATGTTGGCCCTGCAAACTTTATCAGATCAAACTCAAACTCAAAGTATTTATTTCAATTAAACCAATTACAGGCATTTTTGAATTGTCCAGGGGTCGCGTCGGTCAGTCAAAAAGATGAAGCTAGTTGCCCATTCCAAAGCGTAGGTACCTATGGAGAAGAACGGGCAAGAAACTCCATGGACACTCTTTTAAATCAAAATAATATGTTTACAAAGTCTTGCTTACAACATTCATGTTAAAAATTATGCATGTGAGAACGATGCAGAACGGTAAAAGCGTCCATAATGAAAAGTCGAGAAGAAAAAAAAAAGCAATTCAAATATTAAATTAAATTAAAATAAGCCATGGCAGCAAAGAGATGACCAGTCCCCACTGACGGCGCCCGTTCACGAACATGACGCATGTATTAGCACCATTCAGCTCAACCATTTTGAAGGGAGCTAAATGATCCAACACATGCGCCACCATCAGCGAGACATTTAGATAGTCACACCACTTTCGATATAGTCTACCTCGACGGCAGAATCCTCTCTCAGGCATCCAGTGAGTGACGATCCTTGCCTATCTCTCCGGATGCATTCGTGAGACAAAGGATTTTTTTTAATATTGCGTTTTTCTAATTTTATTTACTCATATCGTGAAGATTTAATTTTAAAATCTAAAAGCACTGTAATTAATAGACTTTTTGATGTTTTTTTAAGTAATTAACTTATCTATGTGACTTATGTTTTAATAGTAGACGTGATACACTACCTTAATCTAAACTCATGCAATTTTATCAAAACAAATAAATACTGCCGCCTATACCAGAAAATCAGGCCTATCTGCAATACCAGAGGAATCGCAGATGCATAGAAACAAACCTAAAAATGTCTTGTGTGCCTATAATTATAAGTTAAAATAAAAAAAACGACGGGTTGCACTCCGGGAGTGCCGGCAGAAGTGAAAACTTGAATATTTACGTTGTGCGCGCCGTAGATAGAGAGGGGGATACTCCTACGCCGCGCCGGCAGTCTACTCTCCATCCGTCGTACGAATTTTCGATCAGGTCACGTGTCCTGACGCGAGTTTAACATTTTTTACCCATTACAAAAAAAGTGTACAACGCCGCTAAAGAAGTTTTCACTTCAAAAAAATACCATCATAAAAATATTGTTTGCAAATAGTGCAATCTTTTGGGCTTCTGACTACCCGTAGCGGCTGTCAAAGATCTACGAATAACAGCCGGGACCAACGGCTTAACATGCTTTCTGAGGCATGGAGGAGTCTCAATATGTAATGTGGTGCCCACCCATCCAAGAACCGACCGCGGCTACTGTAGCTTAGGCTTCGGTCGACCCGTGCGGCTGTTATTATTTAGTCACGAGCCCCAAGAAATTCTATTATAAAAAAATAATACTCACTTTAGGAAAATAGCTCTGACGTTTAGTTTCTTTGAACTCATGTTTCAACATCCGATGTGCCGCTGCATCTTCATTATTTAAAAATACGTTCAAATCCTCACACGCTACGCATTTCCTTACTATCATATACTTGTCTGTGTGTTCCAACATATGTTCATACTTTTTACAGCTATGCGCCATCACTGCTTGGCAAACTTCACATTTGTAACGTTTACTTGACCGTTCCATATGAATTTCCAAAGACATGACATTTGAGAAACTCTGTAGGCAGTGTGGACACTCACTATGAGGTGCCTTTTGTCCGCATTTATGTAAATATTGACAAGAATACCTCTCCGAACAGCGCTTGCAGGTCTTATAATGAGTCATAATAGGTATATCAGACCGAACGGAGTGAGACAACACTAAATGATTGTTTAATTCCTCCACTGTCTTAAAACTTGACTTACATATATTACATTTGAACACCTTATCCTCATCTTTACAAACAGGACAGCTAGAAAAATGGTCTCTCAGACCCATACAGCTAAAAAACTGTTTTGTGCAACCTTCCGTTTTGTAATATTTCTCCTGGAACCTCGATCCTAACTCGTGAGAACCATAATCCTTACCGCATCGGTAACAAAGTCCTTCCGTATATATATCTTTAATAACAACAAGCCTTTGGTGGTACGCTATCAAATTGGCTTCATGCATTTCATATTTTTCCAAAGCGATTTTAACCTTTAAATCATTAGCATGTTCCGAAGACAAGTGGTTGCGGAAATCTGTCAAATGCCACCACGACCGCGTACAGATATAGCATTTGTAGAAAAGAGGGTTTTCTCTATGAAAACTACGGAACTGCCAAGTTCGCCATTCATCTAAGGTCTGTTGTATTCGCTTTTCAAACCAGTCTTGTACCAGATTCCTCTTCTCCTCATACCCTATCGTATTCCTAACATATATATTTAGAATTTTATCAGCAATATCTGTTGAATCTTGGAGTATAATGTCGGCTGCATCAAGAATGATTTCTCGAGAAAGTTCAATTGGTTCGGGCCTTACTTTTGTCGTTTCTTTAACTTTCTGTGATAAAGGATTTTCGTCAGCAAGTCCTTCAAATTCATCGTCATCGTCACATGACTCTACCTCTATGTTAACCTCGAACTTTCTTGGCGATATCTTAGTTTGTGGCTCATCTTCTCTAGCTGCTGCGTTGATTTTTCTTAGGACGCTCGTGTCAATCTCTTCTGGTTTTGAGAAGGTTGGCTCTGGTGATTGTACTATCACCTTTTGTGTTGGTTGTCTGTCTGTGGGCTGTTTTATGGTTTTAGGTACTTTCGGCTCTGGGACCTGAAAATATTAAGTTGTAAATATAATTTGAATCTTTCAATCATGGGACCAAATCTGAAATCGCGAAAAAAAAATCTGCTGTTCCCTACATTTGACGAGTTTTACGAACATAAATGTAGGGAACAGCTGATTATTTTTCGCGATTTCAGATTTGGTCCCATAGTAAAAGTTGTTCATAATGATGAGTGCAATGACCTCTTAAGAGGTTGTTAATGTTTTTCCAATAACCCTGTATAGTGCACAAGTGTGTGCGTAAACACAGGTGCACTGTCTGTTCCTTTAGTCTCATAGTCGGATGGGTCGGCAACCTGACACAACCGAGGAGAGATCAGGTGCAGGACCAACGGGTATACTTACTTTCCGAGGCACGGATAATTAAACCACCAACTTCCAAACTCTGGACTGTAACTAAGAAATTCCTAATTGAAAACCCAATAACACATTGTACGCCCCAGGAATCGAACCCAGGACCCCACGAGACCAACAGGGCAGTAACACATAATATAATCTGTTGTTATTGTAAAACATGTACAGTCAACAAAAGAGATAAGTATGAAGGATCATCAGATATAGTTGAAGTTTAGTAAGAAACCGATGGATGTTCTCAAATAAAATTTAATTTTTTTAATAGAAAACAAACAGCTCATTTATCAAATTAAATTTCAGTCGAAAACATTCATCGGTTTCTTATTAAATTTCAACTATATCCGACGATCCTGCATATTTATCTCTTTTGTTGACTGTACTTTTAAGCTTTCGTCCATAATTATCCTCCTGCCCTATTACAACCAAACAACATTCCACATAAAAAACAGTGGCACTCCGGGAGTGCAGACAGAAGTGAAAACAAAACACAAACCGAATACTTTGCCATCACTCACTGACATATCGGATGTACATTAAAAACGAGTACATCCCGAGGACAGCCGAACACATCCGAAGCGGTGTCGGTTACGGTAACAGTGGCGCTAGTTCAATAGTTTTTTCCCATCTCAAAAAATGCCCAACGCGCCTAAAGAAGTTTTCACTTAAAAAAATCCTCAACAACCATCCACTCCTAAATAATCCTGTAACATACTGACAGTTTACCAGCTTTTCATTATGCACTTAACCCCTTACTGATAAACGTTGTATAGAGTTTGTATAGTTACACAACGCTTTGTCTTCTTCTTCCGAAAGTCAAATTACTGATGACTGAAAGAGAGAAATCGTTGTGTAACTATTCATCTGATATAATACGTTTAATAGTAAAGGGGTTAGTACTCAAACAGCACACCATGCTTGCTTACAATGCTGACAGTATTAACAAGAGATGGAATGATATATGTAGTATGCATAATTATCTAATGCCACCTCAAAACACATCTTTGTAGAGTGACTTTTAACATTCTTAGACCCATTTCCATACAATAGATTAAATAGAAAACTAAGTATCCATAAATTAAATAATTGTAGCTGTAAATGACTTATATTTCAATATTTATTAACTACTAGCAGCGCCCCGCGGTTTCACTCGCATAAGTTTCCTGTGGGAATATTGGGATAAAAACTATCCTATGTCCTTTCTCGGGACTCAAACTATCTCTGAGCTATAAATCAGTTCAGCAGTTTTAAGCATGAAGAGGCAACAGACAGACACACTTTTGCATTTATAATATTAGTATGGATTGATTATGCACAGACAGAAGATCTAGGTACTTGTTGTCTGCAAATAGAACCAGGCTATTTTAGTTTTATTTGCCTAAGTTTTAATTTAGTTTTTACTTTATGTATTTATGCAGTTTCTAGGATGAAATACAGGTTCAACCTAGTTCAGGAAAATTAGCAACTGTGCTCTATTTTAATTATTGTTAGGTAATTATGGTAAATGTGTCCCTTATGTAAATATGGTTTTATTATTATTCACAGTACCAAAATGCAGTTTAAATGTCTTTGAAACAGTGTGGAGTTTTCAATAGTTCCTACTCTCTTGAAGTCCTCAACATGTTACAAGTCTGAATGATAGTAATTTATGTTCTAGTTGTTACATTTTTATTTTAGTAGGTGGGTATCGCGTTTAGGTTATGCATTAAACTGACCATAAAATTTGGAAATTACACTCAAAGCTTTTATAATTCCGTAGAATTTCTTCAAATATCATCTTAAAATTGTGAAATATCGCCTCAAAAATAGTATCGACAAGAATGATGTCAGTTGCTAACGAAAACAACATTTTTCGTAGGTAGATTTCCTTCGATTTTCGCGCATGACTTTCACCTACCCCCACAAAAATATTGTAAAAATAATGTCATAATTTATATAAAACATCAGCTTCTATGGACTTGAACATCAATGCGCTTTATTTATGCCGTTTTTTATAAAGACCCTACAACAATAACGGCATAAAAAAAAAACTAGGCATCGAAGTTGTTACGCGTTACGCGTGCAAACTTTTGGTTAAAATGGTGGTAGGTAGTGGTATTTCCTACCTGCAATTCAAGATCATCTTCGTCGACAGCACACTCTCGAGGCACTAATTTCGACTTTCTCGACCTTTTCCTTGATGTGTCCGCCATTTTTACACTTTAAACATCCCACATGCACTTTTAGACACCAAAAATATGCTAAAAACTGTTCAAATTCGTATGGTAGACAATACACGACCAAGTTATAACGCGAAATAATTTCCAAAACATTAAATGACCGGACCAGGGCTAGATGTCATTACAAAGGATCATGTCTCAATGGGACCTCTCTGTTTGACTAGTGAGTTTGCGCGTAGACACTACTGCCATTGTTTTACAAATCTCCGTATTTTACTGTTTGACAGTTTAGGTTAAGGACGCATGTCGGGTAGTCGGTGACAAACTCTCTGTACGAAACGTTTCGTTTCAGATTAAAATAATAAATGCTCAAAAATTACGATGATCGATCGATTGTAAATATTATAATTTTACTGTTTTTCATCTGAAACAGTTCACTGAAAAGGCAGACAGAAACTGACCAAGTGCGAGAAGTCGGACTGCAATAAAAATATTTTATTCCAATTCATTGTGCTCATTTTTCATTTCAAAAAACTATGAAAAGTATTTTTTGCGGTTGTAACCGAAACTTATTGACTTTGAAACATCATAATCGTTTTTCGTTCGTTCATAATTGGTGGGATCCAACAATACCCCACATGCTTGTGTCGCTCAATCCTCTCTGTGAAGTTATAGTAGCAGTTATATTTATTTTAATCATAAAAAGTTTATTTATCCATTAACATTACAAAGTTTTATTGCACCTGTTTTTAATTTACTAGCTAAACGCCATAATAATTTTCTATGGATTAATTAAGTAATGTTTACGTAGGTATTGCTGTGGTACTTACTGCTAGCAGTTAGCATCGGTCGACTCAACTTGTAACGAAACGTGTCATATCACCTTGTTTTTATATTATCTGTGTGTGTGACATATAACCTCAAAATAGGCGCAAAATGGAATTTTAACTTCCGATACAATATTTACATAAAAAGTAATTAAAATGAGTTTATTTATCAGGAATTACAAGCCGAATAGCTTGGCAACAGTTTACAATGCCAAATTATGGCGCTTAAACTCAACAACAGCCGACAGTGCTCTTAAAAAGGATGAGGAAGAAGAAGAATTTAGGGTGCTCGATATTTTGAAGAAAAGGGAAAGATTCCAAAGGAGAGTCATTCGCAGGGCTGATATACAACCTGATAGGGCTGATAGGATGGCCACAGACCAGGTATTTCATCTGTTCTAAGTTCTATAAGGTTATTTTAACTCTAGTCTTTACAAAACCATCAGCTGACTACGAATACTATATTTTTCGTAATAATTTACGAATATTTTTTTAATAAACGAATTATTAGGTTTTTGAATAGTTTATTAAAGTATGGAAGTTAAAGACTTGTTGTGCCAACCCCAAATAAATTGGGATAAGGGATTAAGGGCAGGTTCATAATGAGTATCAGAATATAATATAATTGTTGACTTCTTGTTACTGTAGTTTGTTGTTGTCCATTCTCCAACATAAGTTTTTGGTCAGTGGGTCGTCTTAGGGGCGGATTTGTTAGAGTTGGAGTATACGCTTAGGGGCACTATAAGCAGCAAAGAAAACCAAAAAAAAAAATTTTTTGGTACTTAAAAAAAATTTTTGGGGCAGTCAATTTTCAAAAAAATTTTTTTTTTCGGAAATCTGATTTTTTTTTTTGCAGTTTCGGGTTGACCTTGACCATAAAAATCATTTAGGTACTGAGAAGTATGGCCCTACGACGCACCGTTTCCGAGATAGGAGCTTTTATTTTATTTCTTGTTTTTACAAAACACTATATTTCCAAAATGGTTGCTCTGATCAGAATCTTTTCTGGAAAGTAATTGTTCTCTAGTCTAGTATTCCCTTACAGTCCGTCAAATCTAAGAAGTACCGTTTGACGTTTCATATTTTTCAACTTTGTTCATACGAATTCATCATAAAACCATGAATTTAGAAAGATTTCATTATTGTATCTAAAAATGTACAATTCTTAATATCTAAATGTAATTGAAAACTTTCAAACAAAGCAAAATAACACATATTTATAACTGTCAAACGGTACTTCTTAGATTTGACGGACTGTAGTCGCGTTTTACGTATCGAATTGCTAAAGATAGTGTTTTGAAAGGGCTTGTAATAACAGCCTCACGGGGCAATCGAAGATAAAACTACGCTTGCCAAGGTTGTTCAGTGGATGGGTGACCATTCATAACAGATTGAGACACCTCCATGCCTTGGAAAGCATGTTAAGCCATTGGTACTAGCTGTCATTACATCTTTGACAGTTATTTTAACCAGTATTACCCAGGAGTACCTTGTTAACCCAGCAACTAGGTTGTGGAGGTCAGATAGACAGTCGCTTTATGCAAAATACTGCTATGCAGCTGCATCTGGTTAGACTGAAAGCCAACCCCAATACGGTTAGGTAAGGCTAGGCAGATTTATTGATATTGAGGTTTTTGGAAAACACAGGGAGTGGCCCGTAATCCACCACGCGGGCCCAGTGCGGGTTGGCAGATGTCACATGTCTTCGAATTTTTGGTTCTAGAACATGCCGGTTTCCTCACAATGTTTTCCTTCACTGTTTTGAGAGCAGTGGTGATGAAATAATTTACACAAAGTAAAGCGCCTGTCTGGGTTCGAACTTACGACCTACAACTCGTAAGTCGCGGCCGTTACCACTTGGCCACCACTGCTCTTCACATAACAATATCAATATAATATTAGATTCACTAACACCAAACAATTTCCACTATTCCAGAATTGGGGCAACGTCTGGCCAGGACCAAAGACTTTTCATCCATCGTCTGTCCCGCTCCCTATTCGCCAAGGTTATGTCCCTAAAGGACAAGCACCACCCGGCAAAAAAGCCAACGCAGAACTTATGAAGATACCAAACTTTCTGCACCTCACTCCACCAGTCATCAAGAGCCAATGTGAAGCCATCAAGCAGTTCTGCACCGAATGGCCAACACTATTAAACTCTGAAGAAGCAATTGAAAAGCATTATCCCGTAGAAATCATAACGTCAGACTACTGCCATGCCAGTCCGAGTATCCGAAACCCTTTAGCAAGAATCGTTACTCTCCGGATTAAATTATCAACTTTGAACTTAGACAAACATTCAAGGGATAAGTTTGTGCGGTTAGTTGGTGATCGGTACAACAGTAAGACGGACCTGGTGACCATAACCGCTGATCGGTGTCCAGCTAGAGCGCAGAACTTGGATTATGTGAACTATTTACTGACCGCATGCTATCATGAAGCGTGGAACGTTGAGGAATGGGAGAAGGACAAGACGGAAGATGATATGGAATACTATGATTGGAATAATAACGCATCTAAAAAGAGTTTAGTCAATTGGTATCTACGTACTCAAAATGAAAGTAGAGATTTGACCGATGAAGAGTATAAAAACTTTGATGTTTCTGGAATTGGACATGCAGAGGAATATAAGAATGCGGTATCCAGTTTTTTGAATGATGGAGAAAGTGAAGCGACCGTGGAGAAGTACGGAGAAGCGGTGAGAAAATTGTTTGGATTGCCAGAGAAGAAAGTAGTTTAAGTTATTTGTACAATAAAGTGTAATATTAGTAGGTATGTTCGGTATTTTAATTAATATTTTTAATCAAGTTAAGGCCCTTTGTACAGACGCCAGCATATCAAGCTACCCGAAACTCAAATTTTCCCAATCAACTTTGAACCTTATGCTTTAGGAATAAAGTTGAAAATCTGTTATAAAAATTTGACAGATTGTAGTAGTTTGATGTGCTGGCATCTGTACACACACGTTTTTCTTGCAGTGAAGAACTACGGTTTTACCATGTAGGTACGGTCATAAGTGTTGTATGTATCATTATGGGAGCTTGTTGACGGACACGTTTTTTTCTAAAGAAACCGTCCCATATACAAAGATAATAATAATAAATAATGAGCGCTTCTTTGGTCGCCTGAAAAAAGTATTTAATAGTCTTCTTTCAGGCGGAAACAGGGTGCGTGCCTTCAACGATTGGGTCATGCCGGTTTTGATGTACTCTTTTGGCATACTCAAATGGACTCAGACCGAACTCGACGCCCTGGATAGGAAGGTCCGTACGCTGCTGACTGCAAATCGAATGCATCACCCACGGTCATCGGTAATGAGGCTGTATATTCCGCGAAAGTGTGGAGGTCGAGGGTTTTTAAACGCTAAGACTCTCCACAATCGCGAGATATGCAGTCTCAGGGAATATTTCCTTGAAACCGACGTGGGGATGCACCGAGATGTAGTCGTGGTGGACAATGGCCTCACCCCGCTCTCCTTAGGTAAAGAGAACTGGCGCAAACCAGTAGTGCTTGACACTAATGATCGCATGGAGGTATGGCAGAGTAAGGAGCTTCACGGACGCTTTTTCCGGGCCCTACATGGACCCGATGTAGATTTACTAGCGTCCGTAGCCTGGCTGCGTTTCGGTGATCTTTTTGGAGAAACCGAAGGTTTTGTCTGTGCAATTATGGACGAAGTTATGATGACGAACAATTACCGGAGATTTATTGTGAAAGACGGCACGGTTGACATCTGTCGGGCATGCCACCGGCCGGGAGAATCAATCAGGCATATTATCTCCGGGTGTTCTCGTCTAGCTAACGGGGAGTACTTGCATAGACACAACCTTGTAGCCAGGATAATCCACCAGCAACTAGCTCTGAAATACAGCCTTGTGGAATCGGAGGTGCCGTACTATAGGTATGTGCCCGACCCAGTTCTCGAAAATGGAAATATCACATTGTACTGGGATCGATCCATCATCACTGACAGGACTATTGTTGCCAATAAGCCTGATATAGTGGTGATGGATCGATTAGAGAGGCGCGCAATGATTGTTGACATAACCATCCCGCATGATGAAAACCTCGTGAAAGCCGAGAAAGATAAACAAATCAAGTATCTTGACTTGGCTCGCGAGGTTGTCGACATGTGGGATGTTGACTCAGCAATCATTGTGCCAATAGTCGTTACAGCCAATGGATTGATAGCCAAGAGCCTCGACCAACACCTGAGGAGGCTCTCGTTGGCCAGCTGGATCAAGGGCTTGATTCAGAAAGCAGTACTTCTGGACACGGCTCGCATTGTCAGGAGATTCCTCTCTCTGGAGCCCTGACCACCGGTAGCTTGGACCCTGTTCCCGATACCGGTGGGCTACTATTTTTTATATTTTTGAATGTTTTTATATATTTTTTTTATATTCTAATATTTAAAAATATAAATTATAAATGTATATAGACGAATAAAGGAAATAAATAATAAAAAAAATGACGAGGAACAGAGCTCCCACCTCATTCTTGCCTTTATTGGCCGGCTTGAGTGGAGATTCGCAAGAGCAAATGTGCTCGGAGGAAGGAAGTATTCCAGTAAGATGCTGGTAGGGATCTTGACCGTACTTCCGGGATTGTCCTGATAGCCGTGGAATACCTCTCCACTCCTCATAAGCACCTCAGGACATGTTGCCCCCTTGTCGCTACGTCACTATGTGCTAGCGACCGTTTCCGGGGGCCCATTATTGAGTGTGCAAGTCACCCCCTGCCATTTTTTCCGTGTATAAATAAAACATTGATCAGGCAGGGGTCATAGTTCTTCCATAGTTCTTAGTAACCAGTCCACTTCAGCCACCCAAACCCATAGTCCAACTTTTTATTTTTTCCTATCCTACAATAGTCCTACACCAACCGGGGGTTATCCTTGGGTGCACTTGCATAGTGCATACAGGGATAATCGTCGGACGGTGCCGCATTTCATTAAAATTTCCTAAGGGGCCTCTGCGAGTTGGCTTCGGCCCCTCGTACGCCTTCCAAAGGACCGGCAGGGCAATTGCGTAACACACTATCAGTAGCAATGGGTTTCATTTTGACAGTTTAACAACATTCATTGCGTTATTTACGTTGCTAAGCAAACACATTTTTCGAACATTTGAAGCAATGGATTAGCAATAAACTTCAAAATGATTCAAATTGACAGTAATAGTGTGTTACGCAATTAGGGTGCGGGACCCCATGGTCCCGAGATATATAAATTCATAAATAATAATAATATTCCACAACTATCACACAACGCCATCTAGTCCCAAGCTAAGCAGAGCTTGTGTTATGGGTACTAGACAACTGATAAACATACTTAAATATTTCTAAATACATACATATTATAGATAAATTACAACCAGACACAGAACAAATGATCATGCTCATCACACAAACATTTGTCCTGGGTGGGAATCGAACCCACGACCTCCGGCATAGCAGTCAGGGTCACTAACCACTAGACCATCAGGCATCCTTAGCCATTAGTCCTGGTGGTCATTTGTAGGTCTCATACTGGTTCTCTCTACAGTTATTAAGCGTGGTCAGAATTCCAAAATTCTGACCACGCACCAGTCTTACCAAAGGGTATTGTGTTAGCCAGTAACTGGGTTGTGGAGGTCAGATAGGCAGTCGCTCCATGTAAAATACTGGTATTGGAATGCATCCGGTTAGACTGGAAGCTGACCCCAACGTAGGAAAAGGCTAGGTTGTCGTAGTAGTTGTATGAAATTAAACAATATTGTTAATAAGTATTTATTTTATTATGTATGTATTTGTACAATATTTAAAAAATATGCAAACTTTTTACAATTTTACCTATAAAGTACATGATTCCTTTGGAAAGGATTTTGGAACTAAAATAATCTTCTAACTAACATATCCTACTAATATTATAAATGTGAAAGTTTGTGAGGATGGATAGATGTTTGTTAGTCTTTCACTCAAAAACTACTGCACAGATTTGGATGAAATTTGGCACACAGATAGTTTATAACCGGGATTAACACATAGGATACTTTTCAGTGGCGAAGGCACCATACAACTCGATTCCCACCGGCTTCCCTTCGAAAATTCAGAACATAACCACTCTATAGTCAATTCATCATTGAAATTTTCTTTTGGCATTTCTTTTTGCTCCGGCCTACCTCTGTCATAAATTCACCCTTCGCCACTGATACTTTTATTCCGATATTTCCACGGAATCGAAACTTATGCGAGTGAAACCGTGGGGCGCTGCTAGCACAACCAGTGGCGTAACTATAGCGTTTGGGGCCCGTGGCAAATTCAAGGGATGGGATAGGGCCCTCCCTTTACATAAGCTCAAATAACGTTATAGTATTTTTTTTACTAGGACTTCTCCCACGACACCTTCCGCATAGATTTCATATTTCCCCCTACAACATTTAACACCTGACTGCTTCGTTGGTCTCGTGGTCACAAGCGCTACTGTTCGCCTCCTCTGGCTGGAGCCCGTGGCATTTTGCCCCAATGCCACCGTATAGTTACGCCACTGAATAACATTCATTGACAGGCCTGATGGTCTAGTGGTTAGTGACCCTGACTGCTATGCCGGAGGTCGTGGGTTCGATTCCCACCCAGGACAAATGTTTGTGTGATGAGCTCGATCATTTGTTCTGTGTCTGGTTGTAATTTATCTATAATATGTATGTATTTAGAAATATATAAGTATGTTTATCAGTTGTCTAGTACCCATAACACAAGCTCTGCTTAGCTTGGGACTAGATGGCGTTGTGTGATAGTTGTGGAATATTATTATTATTGGGTTATTTACGTCGCTGAGCAGACAAATGCGAACATAATATGTACCAATGGATTAGCAATATCCTTCTAAATGATTCAGATTGAGATTGTTAGTGTGGAAGAGTGTTTAGGGTGATGATTTCAATTTCGGTTGGGCAAAATGTTATTGGGTTTTTGCAATAGGCATTTGTCAGTAACAGCCCGGAGTCTGGATTAGAGCCCTGGAGGCCTACCACAAGCTTTTAACGCGATCCATTTTAGGACCTAAACTGAACTGTTCTTCTAATTCGTACTGTGACGTCAGTTTAACGATTCAGTTTAGGCCGTGCCATTCTGCTGACAGCGATTGTCCCAAACTGAGTCGCAAGTTTTGGTTACATTCATACTAATTTGGTACCATGACGTCCATAGAGCAGCTTAAGCGATGCAGTTTAGGAACCTAAACTGAAATGTCTTGTTTTTGAATCGTTTTTAATTAGATCTTGGTAGGCCACCTGAGCTCGCCCTATTACATGGGACTTTTTTTTTATATCTTTATTTATTAATGGAGGTTTGTTCATGGTACAGGTAAGTCACATAACTAGCGAAATGTGGGTGTACAGACGCCAGCACATCAAGCTACCCCAATTTGTCAAATTTTCCCAATTGAATATGAACCTTATTCCATTGAGGTAAAGTTGAAAGTCTATCAAAGAAATTTGACAGATTGGGGTAGCTTGATGTGCTGGCCTATGTACTTTAGTTGCAGCTCTTGCGTAACCCTGTGATGATACAGATTTTATTAAGTTTGCATAGAATTAAAACATTTTAGCGCAGAATAAGCAATTAGACTATAACTGCTAACGCAATCCACAACAATTCTATTCAAAATTTCACTGCAAGTCTTCAAAAAACATTTTTTTTCACGACTACCCTCCAAAACTTGTTGACTTGGATTCCATTTTTTCCTCCAAATATCTGTTATGGAACTTTTTTTGAAGACCTTTTCGTCGTCCTGGGAGTTCTGAGTGCTACATTGGCTAAGTATCTCTCGGTTTTTTAAATATTGTTTTAATAAAATTTCAAGTAGATGGAAAATGTATGTTATATTTTCGATTTGGTCTATATTTGTTAGTTCATACGTTGAATCTACTTCGGTAACTTTAGAATGAAAAGTTTCTAGAATGTTCGTAATTTTTTCTATAGTGTGTTTTTGTATGTGTATTGATTTGTTTAGGAGTAATATTCTTTGGATGTTCTCGTCTTTTTTCAGGAACTGTAACAAAAAAAGAAAAATTATTCTGATGCAACCTCGTCGTTTTCAAAGTCAAATTCAAATAATTTATTTCAATTAGGCACACTAAAGGCACTTTTGAACGTCAAAAATTATAGTAAAAAGAATTGATTCTAGTAGCCCATTCCAAAAGGTAGTTTTCGTATGGAGAAGAATGGGCAAGAAACTCCACCGTTACTCTTTTATTATTTTTATATTAATATATAATTATATATTATATTGACTTATTTTTATAGTCGGTTATAGTGTTCCTACCTCACTTTCTTCACTGCTCTCCCTCTCATATAATTGTCGTAATAGTACGTCTACAGTTTCCAGTAGATCTTCTAAGAACGATGGATATTTCTCTTCTTCATGCAATCTGTCTATTAATTGGCTTAATACCTAAAAAAATAAAAACGAGAGTGAGCATCGAAAGTGGCATCATTGTCTAAAGGTGCATCCACACCGCAGCTACTCTTTGTGGAGCAACAGAAAAAAATAATTAAACAAAAAATGCAACACGATAACATTAGGTAACGGTAAGACGGGATGAATAGGGATGCAGGGGTGAATCGGGACGAAACTTTAAAATGGATTTTAACGTTGATGTAATAAAGTTTATTGCCAACAAGGACACTTAATCGTTAATTATAATATAATAAACACATTAGAGTCCTTTTAGGCAAAAAAAAACAATTATTTCAATGTTAAAATCCATATTAAAGTTTCGTCCCCTGCATCCCTGTAAAACCAGTTTTTTTTTTTTTGGATGGGAAATTATCTAATGACTCCTCCCGCTCTGGGTGGAGCGGAAGGGAGTGTCAGACTCTTACTGACTAAAACCCACCCGTGTTCCTTCCTTAGCCCTTTATGTTCCGGGGCAGCGGTAACCCTTTCGGACGATCCCGCTACATTCACCGCGTTTTACGGTAACATTCTTCAACTTTTGTGGTAACATAAATTAAACAACAAATAACTTTTTGTTATCGAATGTTGCCCACTAACACTTGGAAACGTTGCTCCACAAAAGTAACTGCGGTGTGGACGCACCTTAAACAGGAGAAACATAAATAGAAGCAGACAGAACGGAGCGCAGCGGAGAGGATTTTTTTAACGCACTTGAAAATAAAATTTAAAATTATTACAATAAGTACAGACGCCAGCACATCAACCTACTACAATCTGTCAGATTTCTGTAATAGATTTTCAACTTTATTACTAAAGTACAAGGTTCAATGTTGATTGGGAAAATTTGACAGTTAGGTGTAGGTTGATGTGCTGGCGTCTGTACATAAATGCTTGAACCTGACATAAAATGCTCGCGCGTCCTCGAAGACGCGTCCTCACAAGCTCGAACATACGCGATCCGTAAAGAAAATGCCCGAGACCGCGCGGGGATTATTCCTCTCTGTCTGCGCTGACCCTAAAAGTTCAAGTTCGAAACTTCAAGTACTTCACTAAACTACTGGCGGTCGTTCACCCCAAAAAAAAACATCAAATCAATTCTTTCCCCCCTTGTTTTTTTTTTATTAATGATTCAAATATTTACATAATTTAAAAAGCCTTAAACGTCTTAAAATAATAATATGTACAGACGCCAGCACATCAAGCTGCTACAATCTGTCAAATTTCTTTAATAGATTTTCAACTTTATCGCTAAAGCAAGGTTCAAAGTTGATTAGGAAAATTTTACAGTTTCGGGTAGCTTGATGTGCCCAATTTATTCCCGTCTTGTTGTTTGAAAAAGGCTCGACAGATGACGATGCTCACCTGTGCAATATCGTTCGTTATATCTCTAGTGCCAGCTACTAACGGACATTGCATAATGTAGTTGAACAAACAGCATCCAGACTGATTCCGCCAGTTCCCTGACAATTGTAGAGCTGAAACAAATAACTAGTGGCTAAGTAATAACAGCCACACGGGTCGATCGCTCAGGTTAAGCTACGCTTGCCGCGGTTGTACCGTGGATGGGTGACCATCTTTACATACCAAGACCCCTCCGTGCCTCGGAAAGCACGTTAAGCCGTTGGTCCCGGCCGTCATTCGTGGACTGTCGTTACGGGTCGTCAGAAGCCCGAAATTCTGACAACCAGTCTTAGCAAGGGGTTTCGTATTACCCAGCAGAGGCGAAGGGTGGAATTTATAACAGAGATAGGCCGAAGCAAAAAAAAAAGCCAAAAGAAAATTTCAATGACGAATTGACTATAGAGTGGTTATGTTCTGAATTTTCGAAAGGAAGCCGGTGAGAATCGAGTTGTATGGTGCCTTCGCCACTGTTACCCAGTGACTGGGTTGTGGACGTCAGTCGCTCCATGTAAAATACTGGTACTCAGCTGCATCCGGTTAGACTGGAAGTCGACCCCAACATAGTTGGGAAAAGGCTAGGTAGATTGATGCTTAGTATTCAAATTATTTAAGTTATATTTACCGCTTCTATTAGTACTTCTTTGCGAGTCACTTTTGTATCCAGAGTCCGTGGAATATCCATCACAAGATATTCTCCTATTCTGTCTCTTCAAAAACGACTTCACCTTATTGAATTCTTCTAAAACTTTATACGATATAATTTCTTCTGATTCGTATTCTTCTTCTTCTTTTCTTTCTTTGTTTTGATCAGAAGAATCGTTTCCAGAAGCTATAGTTGTAAGTTGGTAATCTTTTTCAGAATTATGACTCAGATTTTCAGTATTTGTGAATTGATTTACATCGTTAGCTTTTGACATATCTACGGAATCTTCAAATTTGTTATTGCTGTAAGTGACTTCTTTGTTGTGAGATAAATAGTCAATATTTTGACTAAATCGAATAGGTTCATCGTTTTTTTCCATATTTACGGAATTTTCTCCAATCTTATTCATATCATTTCGGGTAGGAACATTGTTTCTAACAACATTATCTTCAATGATCTGTATTTCGTCAAAATATTCATCAACATTTTGAGAAAATTGAGTTGTGTTTCGAATATTAGTAATTTCTTTGTCTCTATTTAAAATAATATTCATATCATTCGTAGTTTTATTACTATCACTATTCAAATTAGCATTATTATATTGAATTTCATCAAAATTATCATCGTTATTCTGAGAAAACATATTCATAGTTTGGATATACTTAAATTCTTCTCTATTTGTAGGTTTTTCATCAGTTTTACTATATGAACTATTTCCTTTACTAACAAATTGAGTCTTATTATCATCAAAAACGTTAATATTTACGGCTACAGTATTGTTTTCTTCAGTTAAATATTTATTTGGAACTGTACTAGCATTCTTATTTCTATTTTCACCAAACAAATATTTATTAGGTATAACAATATCGGTTTGGCTTGGACTATAATGAGTGTAATTTTGAGTCAAGCCATGCACTGTATAAAGTTGAGTTTTTTGAGAATCATAGTATGTTTCATCCATGCTTTGATTCGATGCAGCTACTGGTTTATAATTGTTTGAAGCTACAGTTTTATTATTATTTTCTTCGGAATAAGTTTTATATGAAAATGTGTTTTCAATGACAGCATTTTGATCAAAAGTACTTTTACTATCATTGAATCCTTCGCTAATAACATTTTTATGTGTAGTTAGTTCGATGTTAGATATTTGATTGTGATTGTCTTCGGATATCATTATATCGGTAATATTAGCAGGACATTCAGTCTGTGAACTATCATAGTACGTTATTTGTGATAGATTTTCAGGTATGCTGCTGTTTGTAGTTTCAGGTACGGTAGGTGGCTGGAAAGGTAATTTTGATATTTATGTTTTTATTGGTTAATAGGTCATTGTAAACTATTACCCACTTTTGGGTTTCGCCGCAGTCGGGTTGAAACAATGGAAGGAGAATAGGTTACAGGCTAACTTAACAACAGACAGCTGTTCTGTGCTGCTTAGGGAGTTTGTTGCGCCACTTCTTCCCAGCTAAAGCACTAGGAAGGTTGGGTACTTTAGGGGACTGTCTTGTGTATTCTTCTGTATCTATGACGTTCAAAAATGGCTGATTCTTTGCCTAATTTGAACAAATTATTTTGGTGTTTGCTTAACTTTCAACTCTACACAAATAAAATAGTGTGATAGCTTTGCTGTTTATCGGTTTAAAGGCCAAGAAGGGTGCTGGTGTGGTGGTGTATATTCACATCCGACACGGGACACCTGTGGTACGGCCAGCAATAAAAGTCAATTAACACTGTCACTGGTATTTAATATCATCAAAATCGACACAAAATAATTAAATCGCTGTTTAACTTTTGATATCATAGCTGCATTAGAATATTCTTTATGTAAGTAAGTATAAGCACCTGTTTTCCGATTTCAATAAAATATGTTGCTCAATAATTTTGATGAAAAAAAAAATGTGAACGCAGTGTATCATGACATGTATCAAATGACACAGACGTATCGTGAAACAGTATCAAAATGCGTCCATACTACGATCATTCGGCCGATATGTATCTGGATACGCGATTACATACGGATCGGGGGGTATCAAGCTACGGTATCGCGTAGGTATCATTTTGCGCCCACACTAGCGAAAATGATACACGTCGATGCTACGCGTCGGGGTCTGGATCCACTATAATAGATATACTAAAATGATACAAGTGTGGACCCAGCTTAAGGGCGAGGACGGAAGTGTGTGTGTTCGTGTGTGTACTAGACATCAGGCACACATTCACAGAGTGTTTGTACACTTGGTAACCACAAGAAAAGCGTGCGTCGTTTCATGAGATAAAAAAAATGTAACATAGGTATCAAAATGCTACAAGTAGGTATCTACCACATATTATTTTTGTCAAAAATACCTTTTCTCTAGCCGCATTGTCATCAACCAGCAAGTTATCATCATTATTAACAAATTCCGGATCAAAGTCCTTTAAAATAGTAACACTATCATTCATTTCATCATCTTCTCCCCCCATTAGAAAGTCATCACTACAAACACTGAAATCGTCATCATCCATTTTGTGATCAATTTTAGATTTTAATTCTTCCAAATATTTTTCAGTTTTCACATTTGCTGGTTTCGATTTTATTATAGCTAGTGCTACAGCTAACCGATGTTTTTGATAAATGTGATTGGCTGAAAATGCGATTTAATTAGTGGAATTTATTTGTAAAAGTTCATTTCTAGTTTTTTTTTTCCAAAATACTGAAATACTATGGAAAAACTTACCATAATCATCGAAACTCATCCTGTTTACAAATATTAACTACAATGGACATCTTTAGATAACATTATTATTAACATAACTTATATTTTAAACACAATATAGTTAATTAGTTATTTTATTTGCAAAGTGAAATGAAATTTCGCGCCACGGCGCCACAGATTTTATTCACTCATTCCTGAAGGTATTTTTTTTAATTTTTGATTACTTCTCATTGGTATTTCTTTATTGTGCCTGAGTTGCACCACTAAAACTTGTTAGAGTAATTTTGTTGTATTTTATTGTAATATCATAAGATAAATGCTTTATCTAATTATTATTAATAGGAGTTCAATATTTAAATAGTAGATTTGACTTCGCTAGCCAAACCGCAGAGAGCCAAAATATAAAAAAACCTACCTAAACGAGGTTTTAATGTACTAAACCTTTTTGGATACGCACAAACAATGCCGTTTGTCAAAATCATGTCAAGTTAAATCAAAATAGAAACAACAATAATTACAACAAAATGTATTTATCCACGTTCATGAATGGCTCTGTACACAATACTTTTCGGTCTAAGTAT
Source organism: Hydraecia micacea (assembly GCA_914767645.1). Classification (NCBI taxonomy): domain Eukaryota; kingdom Metazoa; phylum Arthropoda; class Insecta; order Lepidoptera; family Noctuidae; genus Hydraecia; species Hydraecia micacea. The sequence goes on from OU611805.1 coordinate 2,726,190, forward strand.
ATTTATGATAGCTCTGGTCCTCGCCATTATAAGAAAGATGTTTTTTCATTTGCAAGAAGAGCATAAGATTGACAGAATGACAATAACAACAGTGCTGAGACCGGGTTAGTACCTACTTATGCAAAATTCTAATCCTAACTATCCTAACTTATAATATTATAAATGCGAAAGTAGGTTTGTTTGTTACGTTTTCACGCCTAAACCTGTGAACCGATCATCCTGAAATTTTGAACGGACTTGAAACGGACATAGGATACCTTTCATCCCGAAAAAAAGTGTTGTTCCCGAGGAAAACAACAATAACGTTATTATGATAATAGATGGCGCCACGTGTCTATTGAACTTTGTCACATTATTTAATTCTGAGAAGACCACGAAGTTCGCCGGGTCAGCTAGTTACTAATAGACGCCGTATAAGGCACTATGCTTTGCTTTTGTACCTTTATCCAGAGGCCAGTAATGAAAGGCCTTGTATACAACGCATGATTGTGTATCATTTTGCCTCAGCATTTTCATTAGCGATGATGATACAAGGCGGTGCCCTGCAACAGAGTTTGATACACCAAAACGAAACAAGTGCGGACAAGGCCTTAAATGACGTGCCGCAAATAGAACGCATGATGACATATCATGCTATACATTTCCAGTACAGACGCCAGCACATCAACCTACACCTAACTGTCAAATTTTCCCAATCAACATTGAACCTTATTCTTTAGCGATAAAGTTGAAAATCTATTACAGAAATCTGACAGATTGTAGTAGGTTGATGTGCTGGCGTCTGTACCTATAGGCTTCTATTTTTTTTTTTTTTTGTTGATGGGAAATCATCAATGACCCCTCCCGCTCTGGGTGGAGCGGAAGGGAGTGTCAGACTCTTACTAACTAAAACCCACCCGTATGTGTGTGTTAGTATAGGCTGACTTCTCATTGTACGAAAAGCCTATTAGCCTATACAATGCGAGGTCAGCTAAAGCTGGAAATATATAGCTTGATGTGTTTTCGTGTGTGATACGGACAATGGGCATCGATACCTTTGCCTGGTTATCTTGCGTCTTGCAGGCTCACTCAACTAGATACAGTGCGCTTAGTATATTTTAACAGAGATAGGTAGTAGTGTGAGCCTGAGCAGTTAGATGCAAAGAGTACAGTATAATATATATGAGGTTAGATGCAAGTCTACACGTCTACACGCACAACGACTAGCACGCGTTCCCGCCTCGCTTGTTTGTATTGAAACATAATATGAGCAGCGCCCTCTGGCGTGGACGCGTGCGACTGTCGGAGGTCCGGAGCGGGCGCCCGCTCCATGGACCCGCCGCGTGTGTACGCTTAACCCTCTGGCCACGGGACAGGGCGTCGCGACGAGCGGTGCGTCTGGCGGCGGCGGCGGCGCGGCAATCTACGCGGCGCAGTTTGCACGGCCACGGGCAATAGCCAGTATAGACCGAGAGTGAAATGTTATCTCGCTATTGCTTAGTGAGTAGTAGTGTTTTTGTTAAAGACGCAATATTTGGAAGAGATTGTGGAGTATTTCCAATGTCAAAATATCGACTAGTGTCACCTTAAGGCTATACAATGTGTTTCAGAGGGGTGTGACCAAACTTGGGGGTGTCGTACAGGCCATCAAACTGAACAACTTTTTCCCGGGGACCAACATTGTAATCGTGAAAAAAAACATCAGCTGTCCCTTACATTTGCTCAAGTAGGTATTGAAGTTTTGTATGGGACGGCTGATGTTTTTTTTACGATTACGATGTTGGTCCCCGGAAAAAGTTGTTCAGTTTGATGACCTGTACGACACCCCCAAGTTTGGTCACACCCCTCTGAAACACATTGTATAGCTTCAACCTCTTTCAGCGATGCGATCACCTTAACTCAGTTCACAGAATTGTTTTCTTTTTTCTTTCAGCTGTCGGTGCAATGATCTATACAGGGAAATGCGTGTTTAAAAAACGGAAATATGCAGCGAACGTAGTCATATACAGTATGATCAGCAAAAGCGATATAAGTCTTAATAAAAAACAGTTAGAAAGGGAAATAAACAGTGAATAGCTTTATTTTAAGTGTTTTTTTTTAAATCAAATAAAATTGTATATAGTTCAGCATGATATTATAGATTGCTAAATATATGATTGATTTTTATTTTACTTTACCACGCTCGCCGCTTTGAAGCTTAGGAGTTCTTTCATAAAGCAACATGGGCCACTAGTTTAAAAAAGAGGTCAACCTCGGAATGAGAGATTCACCTTCATTTTGGCGTTCTAAAAGTTGACTCAAAAAAAAACTCATAAAATCTCGTGTCTGCGTCGCGACGCAGACACGAGATTTTATGAGTTTTTTTTTGTGACCTTTGACCTTAAATAACTTACGACGCGTCGTAAGTTATTTAAGGTCAAAGGTCACAAAAATCGGTTTTTCACGATTATCTAGGTTTCTACAGCTCCAATGATGTTGACATCTGTTATAAAAATTATAGAACATATTTGTAACTTTTTTTCCAAGCATTTCTTCGTGCACTCAACCGTTTTTGAGTTAGAGGGCGGGGAGCGCGCAGCGCTCATCCATCATACATGACACCTACCTACTGTAATGCAAGGTCAGTTGTGAATCTCGGTGAATAATACCTTGATAAAGTTATGAAATGGTTAAGCGGTTTTGCACTACATCCGATCCGAATCCGACAAATGCCGGTCCGGAGTGACCGTAGTCCTAGTATTTGTATGAGGGGTTGCGCACTAGATCCGAACTCTATCCGTCCGAATTTAGAACATTCCCAATTCGGATTTAAGTCGGATCTTTAATTCGGATTCGGATCGGATGTAGTGTGAAACCGTTCTTAGGGCATGATTCAAAATGAATTACTGGAGCCAATGACGAATGATATTATCACCAGCTCCAGATGAATTACTTAATAATATATTTTGTAATTGTAAGGATGGATGCAGTGTCTCAAGACGAAAGTCTTTGACCATTGCGTGTTGCCAGTGATGACACATGGCACTGAAACGTGGTCGCTCACAATGGGCCTTATTAGAAGGCTGAAAGACACCCAAAGGGCAACGGAGAGGGCTATACTTGGAGTTTCCCTGCGTGATCGAATCAGAAATGAAGAGATCCGCAGGAGAACCAAGGTAACCGACATAGCCCGAAGAATTGCCAAACTTAAGTGGCAGTGGGCAGGGCACATTGCTCGCAGAACAGATGGCCGATGGGACCGAAAGGTTTTGGAGTGGCGACCGCGTACCAGAAGACGTAGCGTTGGAAGGCCTCCCACAAGGTGGACCGACGATCTTGTGAAGGCCGCAGGAACTCGTTGGATGCGAGAAGCACAAAACCGGTCGAAGTGGCGGTGCTTGGGGGAGGCCTATGTCCAGCAGTGGACGTCTTTCGGCTGAAATGATGAAGAATGGATGTAGTCGACACGGCGGGTGCAGGAAATCGGGGTTGCAATGCACTTTAGCTTGTGGCCAGTGTGATGGGCAAGCCTGCCTCAATGTTGTGTTGCTCTGTGGGTTCTATACACATAATAGACACATCCGTACCTCGAATATCTACACATATCAGGTTCAGGTCTGCTCTCCGTAAGATTCAGGGACAAACACTTTGCATGACCTTTTTCGCAGGTATCAATGACATCTCTGGGCCCTCACAAAGAAAAATCCTACATTTTCTACAATCGGAGCAGTCACCTTAAGTGCACGGACTGACCTTCAAGCCACAAAAAAAAAAGAATTTAAAAAAAAAAAATCAATGTTCAAAAAAATTGAAAATTGAATTTGGAACTACTTACTGGGAATAAAGGATCTACACATATAGTATCGTTGCCCTGTCCGCTTTCTGTGAGTCAGGGACAAACATTTTGTATGACATGAACTTGTTCGCAACTATCTTTGTGTCAAGGACATTTTTGGGCCCTCACAAAAAAACATCCTTACAATTTCTAAAATCGGAGCAATCACCTTAACCGACTGACTTTAACGCTGTAGTCGTGACCAGCTTCAAGCCGTCAACGAATGTTTGAAAATAGAAACAAAAAAACCGGCCAAGTGCGAGTCGGACTCGCAAACGAAGGGTTCCGTACAACAAGGAACAAAAAAATGGCAAAAAATCACGTCTATTGTATGGGAGCCCCCCTTAAATATTTATTTTATTATTAAAGTAAAAATACAACTGAGTATTTTGTGAATATTTCAACTGCCTACCTGTTGCCATTATTGATATCGAGCATTTTATTTTGTTTTTAGTATTTGTTGTTATAGCGGCAACACAAAAACATAATTTGTGAAAATTTCAACTGTCTAGCTATCGCGGTTCTTGAGATACAGCCTGGTGACAGACAGACGGACGGACAGACAGCGAAGTCTTAGTAATAGGGTCCCGTTTTTACCCTTTGGGTACGGAACCTTAAAAAAATACGTTTTTTTTTAATTAATTATAATTTATTGTATAACATCATCTTCCTGCCGCGTACGTACATTCTTCTTGTTGCTTGAAGCGCGATGACTTTGGAAGCATTCTACTCCATAAACACTGTTGATTTTAATTATATCAATTTCTGATAAAAGTTCAGGGTTCTGGCCTAACGCCCGCATTACAGAGCCGTCTGGATCCTGGAAAAAATATTGACGAAGGGAAGCCGGTGAGAATCGAGTTGTACCATACAACTCGATTCTCACCGGCTTACCTTCGAAAATTCAGAACATTACCACTCTATAGTCAATTCATCATTGAAATTTTCTTTTGGCTTTTTGTTTTGCTCCGGCCTACCTCTGTCATAAATTCACCCTTCGCCACTGGAATGTTGTGACTTCAGAACCAGCGGGGCAATTGCGTAACACATTATCAATCGGAATCGGTTTCATTTTGACAGTTCAACAACATTCATTGCGTTATTTACGTGTTGAGCAGACAAATTTTTCGAACTTATGAAGCAATGGATCAGCAATTTGCTTCAAAATGATTCAGATTCCGATTGATAGTGTGTTACGCAATTAGGGTGCAGGAAGGAGACCCGATAAACTGTTATCATAAAACTCCACAATCTCTGCCTAGCCTTTTATCAACTATGTTGAGGTCTGCTTCCAGTCTAACGGGATGCAGCTGAATACCAGTATTTTACATGGAGCGACTGCTTATCTGACCTCCACAACCCAATTACTGGGTTCCTAATACGATACCCCTTGGTAAGACTGATTTTCGGGCTTCTGACTACCCGTAACGACTGTCAAAATCCACGAATGACAGCCGGGACCACGTGCTTTCCGAGGCACGGAGGGGTCTCGGTATGTAAAGATGGTCATCCATCCACAGACCAACCGCGGCAAGCGTAGCTTAACCTGATCGATCTACCTGTGCGGCTGTACGGCTTGTCATTGGTAAAACTTAGATAGAAGCCGGAAAGTCTGACATATCTGACAACCAGTCTTACCAAGGGGTATTGTATTACTCAGTAACTGGGTTGTGGAGGTCAGATAGGCAGTCGCTCCATGTAAAATACTGGTATTCAGCTGCACCCGATTGCACTGGAAGGCGACCGTAACATAGTTGGGATAAGGCTAATAATTTTCTATGATTTAGATTGTATGCTGTGCCCTAACAGGGTCTACAACGGCTCTTGGCTCTGGGCCTTTTGTAAACATCTTTTTTACCTTGTGGAACGCAAAATAAATGAATATGAATATGAAGGCTAGGCAGATGATGAAGCATCTAGCACTCGTGGTGACTTTTTCAATAATGTATTCAATAGGTACCTGTTGTTTATATGTGGCGACGGTAGAAATGCCTTTCTTTCCGACTCTTCGCCAAAACTGCCAAGCGGGGTGGGTCGCACTCTTGTAATCATAAGGAACATCTAGCGTAGCCTCATCACGAATCTTCTCAAAGTGATGGAGCTTATCTGGATGAAATACAGACAATAATATGACTCAATTGCTTCTGTATTCCCTGAGGGTGAAGGCAGGTGGCCTACCATGATCTAATTAAAAACGATTCAAAAACAAGACATTTCAGTTTAGGTTCCTAAATTGCATCGCTTGAGCCGCTCTATGGACATCATGGTACCAAACAAGTATGAATGAAACCAAAACTTGCGACTGGACAATCGCTGTCAGCAGATGGCACGGCCTAAACTGAATCGTTAAACTGACGTCATGGTACGAATTAGAAGAACAGTTCAGTTTAGGTCCTAAAATGGATCGCGTTAAGAGCTTGTAGTAGGCCTCCAGATATAGTTTGAGTCCCGGGAAAAGGCACACACAGTATAGGATAGTTTTTATCTCGATATTCCCACGGGATCGAAACTGATGCGGGTGAAACCGCGGTGCGCTGCTAGTTTACAATATTAGTATGGATTGGAAAATCAGTGCTATTTTTGGCAGATTGTCACTAAGACTAAAATGAGAACGTTGGGTACAGATAGCGCCATCCACGAAGACGCGCCCCACTCTTCTTCCTAATCGCTTATAGTACAGACGCCAGCACATCAACCTACTACAATCTGTCAGATTTCTGTAATAGATTTTCAACTTTATCGCTAATGTATAAGGTTCGATGTTGATTGGGAAAATTTGACAGTTAGGTCACAGATAATATAATACTCTAGGTTAGGTGTAGGTTGATGTGCTGGCGTCTGTACAAGTGTGCAACATTCCGCTAGTGTTTTAGTTTTGTCGATATACAGTAATTACTTATTAGTGGGTAATTAGTATCAAAAAACTGAAACATTAGCAAAATTAACTAGCGATTAGTAAGAAGAGTGGGGCGCGTCTGATGGCAGTATCTATGACCGCTTTCCGAATTAGCTGTAATCGCTCACAGCGCTTGAACATCATCTCACATGCGTTCCGATTTAGATATTACGATTATGACAGCTGAGGGCTGTCAACAATTTCGGAACGCTCGTGAACGCGCTCACAGTGCTTACTCAATGTCAAAACGATATTAAAGCAGTATTTCTTTGTATAAACACCACATTTCTTCTTCAGTTCTTCTTCTTTGCTTAGGTGGCGACTGTCAGTCAAAAGCATAATTTCGGAAATGCCACGTTAGTTTAAAGATATGATCATATATTATGATGCAACAAAACAAAACACACACTGACACATCTTCACACACACACTGTCATTTTTGACAGCGCTCACAGTGATATTATTGTAGGGCACGGTCGGCGTTATCGCAATATGGCGCATGTCATGACGTCATCTATGACGATTCACAGGACATCGTTATCGCGCTCACGCTAATTCGGTACGGGTTTAAGCACGCTCAAATCGATTATACATTCCTAAGTCGGAACGCACCCTATACGTCCCGTACGTAGTACGTATAGATAGTGCCCCTCTGATGTCATACCTGCCCGAATGTGCCGATTATGCACCCTGATATACTTGTCCCTGTCATGGCGCGAGACCTCGAAGTAGAATCCCAACATTGCCATCACCATCATAGCAGTATGCTGCTTGTGATGACCTCCTTCGAAAAGCTCTATGGAACCGAAATTCTGAAAGAGAAGCGAAAGCGCGTTTTTAGTATTTGTTGTTATAGCGGCAACAGAAATACATAATTTGTGAAAATTTCAACTGTCTAGCTATCGCGGTTCTTGAGATACAGCCTGGTGACAGACAGACGGACGGACAGACAGCGAAGTCTTAGTAATAGGGTCCCGTTTTTACCCTTTGCGTACGGAACCCTAAAAAAAGTTGGTCCCCCAACTTGTTAATTTTTTTTGTTGTTTCTCACGCAAAGGGTTCGAAAATAAAAGTACCTTTTTTATACAATTATTGTCCTCCATTTATTTGGAAACACACCAATAATGGGATAACAATGTCACAACGACCATACAGGTCGTTGCAATGTCATAATTATAGCAGCCAAATGGCTCAGTAACAATTTGTTGACATAAATTGACATTACAAAAATCAGCTCCTAAAGCTAGATACATTTATTAAAATAACGTGCACATTTAAAAACTTCACATTTAAAAATGGATTCTTCGATAAATTCTTCAAAAGGAATGCTTCCGGATTCCTTCACCATTCTTCGATCTCATTCTTCACTATCATGAACCTCTGCAAATGTACTAAACTCAAGTTTTTCTAATTCTTCATAATTCTCACTTCTCTGACGCTTCGGTCTATGCATCCACGGCTGATCATAGATCTTCCTCATAACCCCTGACCATCTCCACATCAACTCCGTCATCTGCCGCTCAAACTCCTCTCTTAAACAATCCACGTTCGAGTCCAACCATTCTATAGCAGTCTTCCATTCCCCTTTCATGAATTCCTTCTCTTTTTCAGTCAATACTTCACTTTTCTCTGCAACATTTCTTTTGATTTCGTAAACGTAAGATTCTAGTTGGTTTCTTACTTCTAAACGTCTTTTGCTTTCGATATCATCTTCCCTATAAGTGGTAGCATCGACTATCATTTGTCCTATCTGTAGCTGGTTGAGTCTACGTTCATTTTTGATGGTAACACTGTTTTTATTTCCTGTGCATCGATCTTTGGCAGAGGCGGTCAAAATACCGTTAGCGTCTATGTTAAAAGTCACGTCAATTTTAGCAACGCCTCTTGGAGCTGGAGGTATTCCAGTCAGCTCAATGTCTCCCAGTAAATTATTGTCTTTAGTTAAACTCCTTTCGCCTTCAAATATTTCAATTGTCATTCTGTTTTGGTAGTCGTCTAAGGTAGTGATCTCTTTGGTCTTCTGGCAAGGTATTGGAGTGTTTCTTTCTATTATTTTAAACATCATTCCTCTGGCTGTTTCTACTCCCAACGATAGAGGCACAACGTCGACTAGTAACAGGTCTTTGGTTTTTTCATGGCGTTGACCGCTCAGTATCGCGGCTTGAATAGCTGCTCCGCAAGCCACAGCCTCATCAGGGTTCAAACTGGTTGTTAACTTCTTTCCTCCAAAGAATTCTTTTAACATACTCTGTATCTTTGGAATACTAGTGCTGCCTCCAACTAAAATAATCTTCTGAATATCTGTCTTTTGAAGTTTAGCATCGGCTAACGCTTTTTCTACTGGGCCCAGGGTATCCCTAAATAAATCTGAGCATAACTCTTCGAAAAGAGCTCGTGAGATTCTTCCTAAATAGTCTATACCATCGCAAAGAGTTTCTACTTCGACCGTAGCTTCAGCGTGCGAAGTGAGAAACCTCTTTGCTCGTTCTGCAGCGGTCTTCAACCTCCGCAAAGCTTTAGCATTCCCCAAGATATCCGTATGATACTTTTTACGAAAATCTTCTGCAAAATACGCGACCAGACGATTGTCGAAGTCTTCACCGCCCAGTCTCGTGTTTCCAGCAGTCGCTTTCACTTCATAAACAGAACCATTGATGGATAGCACTGAAACTTCAAAAGTTCCACCACCCAGATCGTAAATTAGGACATTTTTGTCCCCTCTTCGATCCAAACCATACGCGAGAGCGGCTGCTGTTGATTCATTTGTGATTCGAAGAACTTCCAACCCGGCTATAGACCCCGCTGTTCTAGTAGCTTGTCTTTGAGAATCATTGAAATAACCAGGGACAGTAATAACAGCCTCATTAACTTTAGCACCAAGATAACTCTCAGCTATTTCTTTCAACCTTAAAAGCACCATACTACTGATCTCTTCCGGGGCGAAACACTTTTTCTCTCCTCTGTAATCTACTAAGATCGTTGGCTTGCCATTCTGATTCGAAACTTGAAACGGCCAATAACGCAAATCCATTTGCACGCCAATGTCGTCATAGCGTCGGCCGATTAGACGTTTCGCGCCAAAAATTGTATTCCAGGGGTTGAACGCGGCTTGATTTCGCGCCTCTTCGCCGATGAGACGGTCGGTAGGTGTGAACGCGACGTAAGACGGAGTTGTTCTGTTTCCTTGTTCATTTGATATCACTTCAACACTTCCATGTCGCCACGCAGCTACACAAGAATACGTTGTGCCCAAATCAATGCCGATAGCAACCATTTTAAAAGCAGCAGTTTGAAAAACTTAACAAAATATTCTCTGCGTCAACTTTGAAAGGATTTGAAAGTACTTGCCTTTGCGGTGTTCTCGGCTGTATTTATACGCTCAGCCAATGGGTGTCCAGAATTTTCAACGGCCTCGACCAATCAGAACGCGAAAGCGGGAGAATGTTCCGGAATGGGGTGTCCAGCGCTTAGATTTATAATCACCCCATGTTAAAATAAATATATTTTGTACGGACGTGTGATATAAATTATTTTTGATTTTAATTATGTTTTACGTGTATTTTCTTTTTTTTTTCAGGGGTGTAAGGATAACAGTATCTAAATCCTAAACGCCAGTAACCTTAATGGCCAGAAAAAAAACTAAATGCAGACAGATTATTTTGAGAGAAGAGAATTGTTTATCAACCTGCTCAAATTAATTTAAACCTTATGAAGCAAAAATAGATGGACTAAACTAATTATTTGTATCACAGATTAAAAAAAAAGGTTTGCCAACGTGCAATGGAGCGCAGTATTCTAGGCGTCAAATTGACAGACCATATTCACTACACCACACTGCGCTGCAAAACACAGATTACTGACGTTGCTCAAAAAGCCGCTAAGCTGAAGTGGGACTGGGCTGGCCACGTGTGCCGTATGCCCAATAAGATGTGGGCCAAAATAACCACCACATGGAGCCCTTGACACAGCTAGAAGGCGTCACGGTAGACCCCGTAGAATATGGCGGGACGAGCTGTACAAAACAAACGACCAGTGATCCACTTTAGCCCTGGATCGAAAGAGTTTGAAGTCATGGGGAGAGGTCTTTGCCCAGCAGTGGTATGATACAGGCTAACAAGAACAGATAAAAAAATATTCTTGGACTCATAACCAATGATAAATGTGTATGGTCCCTGAATATTCATGAGCAAAAGATGATTTAAAAATTTATCTCAAACTGCTCTATACATTATAAATAAGACTAGATTATTTATAATGGAATAACAGAACACATATTTCGTAAAACATGAGTTGTTTTAAAGAAAAGACTGTCCTTACTATATCAAAACTACCCCTAAAAAAAGGAAATTCTCTTTCCCTGGCAACCCTTTTCATAAATTTCCCATTGACGTCACTACCGAGCCATTTCTCTGTCCTTCACGCACTTGTGGCCCAACATCGTAAACATTATTACTATCTCTTTCAATGTTTATATTTCTGTCCTTTACACCCCTTCGGAACTTTTCTAGCGCTGTCACTTTCTAATGTTTACGTCGACCATGCCATGCTAGTAATTTGCAAGAGGCTTTTTGACTATTTAAGTTATTTAATTGGTGTCATAGTGTCATACCTACATATCGTGAAATATTATCGTTATTACGTTTGTTTTTGCGTGAGATTGAGTAAAATAAAGTATTTTCAAGCTTGAATTACACTAATTCTAGAGGATAAATAAATTAGTGATAATTTATAAGAACTAATAGTACTTTATTGTTAAGAAAAGAACAGTTAGAAAGGAAATAAAATGATTATCTGTCCTAGTTTGGAGGGCGACCGGGGAACGTCCATGCGGGGTTTCTAAATAGTGCCCAGGTAAAACCCGCCACCCGGACACTTTCTGTACTAGGGGAAATCCATAGTTAAAAATTCGCCGCGCGCTCGTGACAATTCATAATTTGCTTTTGATTAAAGGGTCTATACCGAAGCCAACCAGTTCAGATAATTACATTCCATCGCTAATTAATCAGTTATCTACTTTAGTGTAATGTATTTTAAGTTGATTTTTGAGTGACTATTTCTAACAAAAAGGTCCTAAAAAGTTTTTGGTTGCAATGGAATTTGAACTTTGTTAAGTATGTCATTCGGTTTGTTGTTCCATAACTTGAAAATTATCTCAACATCCTGGCTCGACTTTAGGGCCCTCGCCCACGGCGACTTTTTGTAGCGATGCTTTCGCGCGTTTTGTAAACGTGCGACAGCATCGCTACTAACGCGCGTTAGCCGCATTTGCAACGCGCTACAGAAGCGATGCCAACGCGCTACTAACGCGCTACAGCATCGCGACTGTATCGATGCAAACGCGCGACCGTGTCGGACGACATCAGGGAGAGAACGGAGGGAGAATGGCGCGTGAGTGGTGTACCGAGCATCGGTGCAACACAATCACGTTTGCATCGCGACAGAAGCGCGACAGTATCGCGTTTGCATCGCTACTGAGAATAGTGGTGTGGGCGAGGGCAAACAGCTAGCGACCGCATCGCGACTGTATCAATACGAATGCGCGACAGTATCGCTACTGCATCGCTACAAAAAGTCGCCGTGGGCGAGGGGCCTTAGGCAGGCAGACTGACAGACGGACGGATAAAGTGATCCTATTAGGTATTTTATAATTATTTAATTTCTTTTTAGGGTTCCGTACCAAAATGGTAAAGAGGAACCCTTATGGTGCGACTGTCTGTCTGTCCGTCTGTCACAGCTGGATATCTCAAGAACTACTAATGCTATCAACTTGAAATTTGGAGTAGTTTTAGATCATGTTTGCTCAACTATTTTTTTGTTTTTTTATTGTAACAGGGACTGAAAGGGGTTCTCAAGAATTTGAAGTGAGTGGGTTTACTAGCTACTAGCCCATGTGGGGTATCATAATTATGAAAGAGCGCTGTTTGCACATTCTCACACAATTTTTTTTTTTTTTTTTGAGGGCGCGTAGTTTTCGACTCATGATGAAAAATGTAAAAAAAATATCGCCCCCCCCCCCCCTCCTTATCTCCGAAGTTTGCATAGAGAAAAATCTGAAATTATTCTATGTGATAGAAGTTTATGTAAATATTACAGGAAAAATAAAACGATGCCTCTAAATAGCACACTTTTTCAGAAATCATCAAAAAAAATTACATTAGTTCCACTATCGATCAAGAGATGGCGCTGACCTAAACTGCAATATTCTACACCTCAGTGTTAAAATTCTCTGAAGGTTTGTAGGCCTCGCCGATGAAAATTTAAAAGCATAATTACGGAACCCTCGATGCGTGAGTCCGACTCGCCCTTGACCGATTTTTTTGTGTTTGTGTTCTTTCTCACCGTCAATGCATACCGCAAATAAACGTACCTATTTTTAACCGACTTCAAAAAAGGAGGTTCTGTATTCGACCCGTATGTATGTATGTATGCATGTATGTATGTATGTTTGTTTGTCCGCGATTTTCTCAAAAACTAATGAACCGATTTTGATAATTCTTTCACTAATGTGATCTACATACTTTCAGGAAGGTTTTAGTATATAATACATTATATAATTATTCTTATGTACGATGTTATGTGCATAAATGTACTGCATCTCCGGCATTTCTATGCGAATTTTGATGATTCTTCTAGTCGGTGTCTTCAATTCCTCAATGCACTAGTGTTATTTGAATTTGTGTGGAGTAGGTACAACTAAAAAGTAAAAAATATAAACTTTTTTACAAAACAACCGACTTCAAAAAAAAACTACAAAGTGATAAATAACTTTAATTTCGGAAGTCGGTGTCAAAAAACGAAAATGCGGAACCAACGACACCGACTTCCGAAATTAAAGTTATTTATCACTTTGTAGTTTTTTTTTGAAGTCGGTTGTTTTTTTTTGTAAAAAAGTTTTTCTTTCTTCTATTAGGTTTCCGCTTTTCATTTTGAGGTACCGAACCAGCACCCTAATTGCGTAACACACTATTACTCTAGTTTTTTTTTTAAAGTCGGTTGTTTTTTTTTTTGTAAAAAAGTTTATATTTTTCACTTTTTAGTTGTACCTACTCCACACAAATTCAAATAACACTAGTGCATTGAGGAATTGAAGACACCGACTAGAAGAATCATCAAAATTCGCATAGAAATGCCGGAGATGCAGTACATTTATGTATATAACTAGTTTATATATCATTGCATATAACATCGTACACACGGCTACACATCAAGCTATACATAACCAGTATAAGCTGACTTCTGATTGTATAAAAATCCTATACAATGCGAGGTCAACTCAAACTGGAACATAAGAATAATTACATAATGTATTATATACTAAAACCTCCCTGAAAGTATGTAGATCACATTAGTGAAAGAATTATCAAAATTGGGTCATTCGTTTTTGAGAAAATCGCGGACATACAAACATACATACGGGTCGAATACAGAACCTCCTTTTTTTGAAGTCGGTTAATGATACAAAACTTCGTACTTGCCTGCTTTCCCCCCACCCTGCCTGTGACATAATCTGGACTATTATCCAGAATGATGTAGTCATCGAAACCATGCGCTTCTTTGGCGTCAACCTCTCGAAGTTTAACGCAGGTCTTCTCCATCAAAATGCTATTCACAGCAGCCAACCTGCTTCGAAGATCTTCAAGGTCGTCTGGGATCATGGTAATATGGAAATTCAAACTTATATAGGGTGACTGGTAATTAGTGACCGATACTTAAACACGTGATTGTACTCATGATAACAAACAACTTTTACTATGGGACCAAACCTGAAATCGCGAAAAAAAAATCAGCTGTTCCCTACATTTTGACGAGTTATACGAACATAAATGTAGGGAACAGCTGATTTTATTTCAAGATTTCAGCGGGGTAATTGCGTAACACGTTATCAATCGGAATCGGTTTAATTTTGACAGTTCAACAACATTCATTGCGTTATTGTTGAGCAGACAAATTTTTCAAACTAATGAAGCAATGGATTAGCAATTTGTTTCAAACTGATTCAGATTCCGATTGATAGTGTGTTACGCAATTAGGGTGCTGGTTTGATCCCATAGTAAAAGTTGTTTGTTATCATGAGTACAATCACGTGTTTAGGTATCGGTCACTAATTACCAGTCACCCTATATAGGTAACTTACAGTTAGGGTTTATTTCTTATTATGGTCTATCTATTTATGGAAATGCTAGAGAAAATGGTCTAGTGTATAAGACTTTGCCCAGACACGGAGTCGTCTGGCGCCCATGTGCTGGTTTGGTCCCTGGGGTGGTCACGGCGTGCTATGTGTTCTGGTGCGCCGGAGATGGGGAGTACTCCCCAGAGGAGGGTCCGGTGACGGACAGCGGCGGCGGGTTCACGGATGAGTGCTAACGCGTGCCCGTGTTCCCGCTGTAAGCGGCAGAGGAGGACACCGTGGAGTTTTAGTGGGATAACTGCACTATCTCTCCGTGGTAGAATGCATGAGCATTTCTCCACGATAAAAAAAAGGCCTATGTCCAGCAGTGGACGTCTTTCAGCTGAAATGATGATGATGTACAGTCAACAAAAGAGATAAGTATGCAGGATCGTCGGATATAGTTGAAGTTTAGTAAGAAACCGATGAATGTTGTCGACTGAAATTCAATTTGATAAATGAGCTGTTTGTTACCTATTAATAAAATTAAATTTTATTCGAGAACATCCATCGGTTTCTTACCAAACTTTTAACTATAACCGATGATCCTGCTTACGTATCTCTTTTGTTGACCGTAGAAGGTATTATTTATTTATACAATCAATGTTACACCGCCAAATACAGCTCCGCCATCCGGCCGTACAGATTATAAATTCCCGCGCTCGCCGAGTGTTGTCGACTTCTCATAATCGATTCTAAAGATTCCTCAAATCGATTAAGTATACCTATCGATATTCGGTTTATTTAATTTGGTACTTACAGTCCTGTAACTTCGCAATGACATAGATGACGGCACCGTCCGGCCATTTTCTTTCAGTATAAAATTCTTTATTCAACTTATTGAGTTCTACAGTTTTTGGTATGCCGCGCTTTTGTTTCCTCTTTCTTTTCTGTTTGATACTTTTCTGGGGCCTATGAAACAAATAGTTTATTACTAGTTTGGTGGTTATTAAAGAGTAAAGTAAAGTAAAAGTAAAATCGTTCATTTCATAATTCAGAATTACAATATGGATGTATCGTTGGTCCCAAACTCGGCACAGCCTGTGTCTTGGGCACCATTACATAGGTAAGAAAGAAAGAAAAAGTATTTATTGCGACTCTTACAGGAAGATCACAAGCTAAACTAAACACAGTAAAAAATAAAAAATCAAGTTATACAATAAAAAATAAAGTAACAAAAAAAAAAGAAAAAAATTATACAGAAACATAAACATTATGATAATTTTAGACAAAATAAGTATCGTTAAAGTTGAGATTGGATACAGTTAAGCTAGTTAGCCTCATCGGGCAGTGGTAACATTGGTGACCTAGTGGTAATCTCTCAAAACGGTGAAGGAAAATATCGTGAGGAAACTGGAACGAAACATTCGAACACATTTATCATATTGCAGGCAGGTATTGTCTTTCTTTCTATTGTTAGCGCCACGAAAGATGTGACTTGACAGTTGACACACCACGTGGTTTGACTTGCGCAGTACACGATTTTAGGTCTCTTTTGCGGTATGAGGTCTGAGCGCGGGACGGGACCGGACGTCACAGGGGCGGCGGAAAGAGTGCGGGAGGCGGGGTCAAGCTTAAACACGTGATTGTACTCATGATAACAAACAACTTTTACTATGGGACCAAACCTGAAAGTGCGAAAAAAAATCTGCTGTTTGGTCCCATAGTAAAAGTTGTTTGTTATCATGAGAACAATCACGTGTTTAGGTATCGGTCACTAATTACCAGTCACTTATAACGTGTCCCAAAATTCAACGATAAGCGGGCGCCAGAGGGTAGATTTTTGTGTAAAATTTACAATCATTCTGGGATTTTTAAGGGTTGTGGTGGATAGCGGTGTAACGTAAAAAGGCCAGGCGGATGATGACTTACGCGTCTTCCTTTTCTTTTTCTTCTGAAGATGATTCCTCGGCTGTTTTAGATTCTTTTCTATGTTTATCTACTGCTCTATCTCCTTTTTCTTCTGTTGTTTCATGGTCTTCATTCGAGTTATCACTTTCCGCTGAGGACTCTGCTGTTTTTTCTTCTTTTGTAACATCGTTTACTTGTTCAACGGATTCATTCTTTTCCTTTCCATTTTCAAATATTGAGCCAGCTCCTAGGTTTAATAATTTTTTAAGTAATTTTTTATTACTAAATGTCTTTTGTGGCTCGATTTGTTTCTCTATAGATATGTCAGAATCCCTATCTGAGCCAGCATGTGTTTGTTTTTTCCTGGGGACAAGTGGTTAAATTTTTATATTTCATGTTTTCAATTAATAAAAAACAAACAGCTCATTTATCAAATTAAATTTCAGTCGATTTCATCCATCGGTTTCTTACTAAACTTCAACTACCAACGACCCCGCATACTTATCTCTTGTTGACAGTACGTACCTACATTATATTCAGAGGCTTCGGTTACGTTAACAGTGTTGCGAGTTCAATGGTTTTTTCCCATATCAAAAAATGCCCAACGCGCCTAAAGAAGTTTTCTCTTCAATAACACTTGTCGTTTCATGAGGTGCAAGTGATATTCATTCCTGCATACCCACGAGCGACACGCGCCGACGGCAGAGAAAACTGCAGCCGTCGATAACTCGTGAATCTTGAGTACGGTGCTCAATAGCTGGATCTACACCAGACGATCCAGCGCGCTCCGATCGCGCGCGGCACCTCCATATCGACCGCGCATCGTTCTTGCCGCGCCCGACCGGAGCGCACTAGATCGTCTGGTGTGGACCCAGCTAATAACACGAGCGGAATATTGTCGACGGTTGCAGTTGCTTCTGCTCTAGACGCGTATCGCTCGTGGGTATGCAGTATGCACATTAAGAATGAATGTCACTTGCACCTCATGAAACGACAAGTGCTATTGAAGTGAAAGACTGTATGAGCACTTAGGGTGATAAGCAATTACTGGGTAACCGAGGCAGCTACACCGCCACATGCGAACTACGCATCACACTGACGTCACGTAAAATCCTGCATCGCGCAAACAGAGATTACGGCGCGACTAGCATACGAGTATATACAACAGCCCGACATGAATCATCGGGCAGTTGCCCACCAGACACGTCACCCGTCTGGTCGGAGGATCCTCCCTTTTCTATGGAGGTTGAGTGAACTTTACACCCTGTTCCTCATACCTCTATAACTTCAAATAAACTTACATAAACCGTTTTTCAATAAACTGCCTTTTAGTAGATCCTTTTTTATCATCTTTATCTTTAGAATCTGTCGTTGACGATGCCACCTCCATTTTTGTCGTAGATTCAACGTTTTTTATCTCATTTAATCGTTCCTCCTTCATCGCTTTCACCTTTTCTTTAAGACTATATTCTTTTTTTCCTTCATCCTGTATTTCTGTCTCTTTCACTGCTTTCTTCTCTTTTATTTCTTCTATAGATTTAGGTGTGGTAACTGCTTCTCTCTTCGTTCTCTTTGGTTTCAAAGTTGTTGTCACAACTTCATCTACAGTTTTCTTTTTGACATCCACACTCTCTGGATCTTTGTCAACATGTGAATGTTTACTAGAAACATTCAATGCTCCAGACGTGTAAGTCATTGGACATCGAGGATCATTTTCTGATTTACATTGACTTTGAAAAGCTTCTACAGTCCCTGAATGTTGACAGAACTCCGTCAAATTACTAGCAGCGTCTTCAACTATGGATTTAGCGAAACCTGCTATGGTTTTATGAATTCCCAGTACATCGGAAGCTATGGTTTTATTTTCAGTTTTCTCATAATTAAATTCGAACTCTGATGTTGTGTTGCTAGTAACATTGCAATATTTTTCTCTAGCGTTCTTTAGTGCTAAGGCAGAAAGTTGGTAAACCAATTCTATTATTCTGTATGTTTCTCTAACTACGCCTAGAGTATTAAGACTCTGTGATTCGTCTTTGGAGCTATCAATATCTACAATTATTTCTTGAGGTTTTTCAGTATCTTTTGCAATTCCAGCCCCAGTGAATATATGAGGGGGTGGAGTGATATTGGGATTGACCCTTAAGCTCTTGTTCGGAGGAGGTTCTACGATCTCCCTCTTTCGTCTGCTTACTCCAGGATAAGCCTTGCATATAGCGAGTTTTTCAGCGCGATCGCGGGCCCGACATTCGGGTCCGTATATCAGTGACAGTTTTTTGACATCTGTCGCTGTAAGTCCGTTTCTGTTTTGGCGAAAATTACGATTCTGGAAGTTAAAATATTGGTTATTGTAAGTAGCTTGAGGCTAAGTAATAACAGCCGCACGGCTAGATCGAGCAGGTTAAGCTACGCTTGCCGCGGTTGGTCCGTGGATCTGAAGGACGGAAGATAAATAATTGTAGTTTAGTCCTGTCAAATTAATGAGCGCCTGACGTAATTTTAGTAGGCAAGTTTTTAATCACGTTAAACTTGTATGGAGTAGTGTCAGGCGCTGATTAATTTGACAGGACTAAACTAAAATTTATTTTCTGTCCTTTTCTTAATGAAATAGAAAGAATAAGATGCACTGAACTTAAATTTAGTTTAGTTTGTGAACAAGGGAATCGGCGCCATTACCATAGAAATTCATAGAATAGAATACAGACCTACTCTTTATTATGTACACCATATAATTACAGACATAAATATAGAAAATTTACAATGGGTGACACAATGGGCGGTCTTATCGCTAAGAGCGATCTTTTAAAGACTTTTGACATTGGAAATATCTTTTCGTTCGCTCCAGCGGTGCTATTCTGTAAAAAGATCACCGTGATAACTTAGGTGAAGTGAGCTTAAAGTGACCTCTCATTCCACCTGATGCTAGGGATTAACACTATTGACAGCTCACTTTAAGGTCACTTCACCCAAGTTTTCACGGTGAGATTTTTACAGAATAGCACTACTGTACAGGCTATAGGCGCCGATGTCACGAAAAAGTGCGATTCCCTTTTGTTTCGGAGAGTTGTGAAGATATGATATTGAAAAAAGGTTCAAAAGACGCGTATTTACGAGAGCTGTAAGGTGCAAAAAGAATTATTCGAAAAAGTCAAACTAAAAAGTTATGGCCGAAATAGTAAAAAAAAAAGTCAATTTTTCCGAATTTTTGATTTTGGCGCTCGATATTTTGGAAATAAAGAATGATATCAAAAATTTGAGAAAAATTCCTCTGGACAATTTAGTCAGTCTACAATTTGAGCCTAAAACAAAGACGATCGGGTTAAGGGTTTGCCCTGTAGCCTAACCTTTTTGAGAAAAGTCAGAACGACATTATCATTCAACGTTGTAGTTTTATTTTATAACGTTTTCCTTCTCAGCGACAATATTTTTTCGAATTCCGTAGATTCATTTACAATTTGCTTGACAGTCGTGTGAGGCACGAATTCTGTGAATTTTTATAAGAGTTTTTGATTTTTTACCATCTTTGTTTACCTTAAATATTATAGTCCTGTGCCCATTCTTGCTATAATCTCTTTCACGGAAATGCATGATACTGTCTTGGTCATACGCTAACATACGTAGCTCTCTGGCCAGGTTATTGCCTTTTGTGAATAGTTGTATGTAGCCTGGTGGAAGAAAATAAGAAGCATTTTAATCGTAGTGGTTAGCAGTGGTCTTCTTTTTAACAAACACTGGCAAAGTAGGTATGAGAGGCGGATCACACGCTACAATGCGCCACGCGATTGAGCGCACAGTCCCCGTGCGGAAACGCGTTTTAAATATCAAAACTCAAAGCATTTATTTCAAACTAGATGCTGCCCGCGACTTCGTCCGCGTGAAATCCTATCCTAACTAAAAGTATTTCTTTTTTTTTCTAAAATAAAAGTAATCTAAGTTACTCCTTATTACATCAGCTATCTACCAGTGAAAGTCTCGTCAAAATCAGTCCAGCCGTTTCAGAGATTAGCCGGAACAAACATTACTTATAATAAATGTTCTTCTATATCGATTTTATTCAATTTCGAGCGGCCATTGTTGTTTACATCTTTGGCAAATTTAGCGCGACCGGACTTTAAACAGAAAAACAATTTCGTTTACATGAATTTTCACCAGTAATTTTGGTTTAAAAACCAAAGTACTGAACCGATTTTGATGAAATTTCTATGGGACCAATCTGAAAGTATATACTTTCAAATAAAAAATTGATTTGCAAATCGGCTTGGAAATAACGGAGTTCTGAGGTAACAAACATTAAAAAAAAAAAACAACAGAATTGATAATCTTCTCCTTTTTTTGAAGTCGGTTAAAACCCCAAATAAATTGGGCGAAGGGCACCCCCGGCCATAGGTAGAGGTGGAACACCGCGGTGGTTTTAGCCGGTAAGAGTCCGGCATGCCCCTCTGTCAACCCCACGATGGAGGAAGTCCATGAGGACTTCCACCGCGCAACAAAAAAAAAAAAGGGAGCATAGATATAATATAATTATGTTTTACATTTCTATGGCAGGAAGAATGATGAAAGTTCTACGTCGTTGCTACGGCGTAGCAACAAAATTCTACGGCGCTGCTACGGCGTAGCGACATAATCTCGTAGCAGCGGGATTATATAAGGGTCATTGAACCGCAGAGATTATCACACTAATATTATAAAGGCGAAAGTTTGTGAGTGTGTTTGTATGTTTGTTACTTCTTCACGCACAAACTACTGAACGGATTTTGATGAAATTTGGCACAGAGATAGTTTATAACCAGGATTAACACATAGGATACTATTTATCCCGATATTCCCACGGTATCGACACTTATGCGAGTGAAACACGGGGCGCTTGATATATTTATTATCTTACTAGCTGCGCCCCGCGGTTTCACCCGCATAAGTGTCGATCCTGTGGGAATATCGGAATAAAAACTATCCTATGACCTTTCCGGGGACTCAAACTATCTCTATACCAAAGTAAGGGGGTTAGTATATAAAAAATAGGGAGGGGGAAAATCATAGGTTATCAAAAAATTCGTCCGCATCGCTGTCAACAGGAAAAGTTTAGTGTCCAAAAGACTGGCAGCATTGCCACGATAAATGGCGATGCTGATTTTTTGTACAAAAATCGGCTAGCCCTCTGGTCATGTCCACGTAAAGGTCAACCAAGTGGGCACTCGGACGGGGACCCCATGGCCCTATTAGTGTTTCAATCCCAAACGGCTACATGTTTGAATTATTCTTCATGATTGGGTGTTAATATAAAAGAAGAATTTAAAACAAATACATTGTTTATTCAACTATGAATAATAAAAGACTACAATTTACTAAATAACAATAAAATAGTTTGTGGAAATAACATCAATCATCAATAAATTGAGTAAAATAAAGCAAAAAAGCTATTGCATAGCATACGTCTAGTCGCACGCACACAAACACCGTGCCGAAGTCTGCCGAACTGATACGACGTTAGACGATGCACGGCTTTCAACGCTGCACCGCTGTGCCGGTCGGAGTGGGGGGTGTTAGGTTTATTTTCGTTACGGAATTTCTTCATTCGGTCGCCGCGCTCAAAGCCCAAGATAAAAGCTATGCAATAGCTTAAAATACAATAAAATATGATTATGAATTATGCTAACGAGGACCGCAAAAGGCTTTTTCATTAACGTCATTCTCTATTTTTTATACTCAGCATATTAAAATTGTTTTGTTACAAAGTAAGGTGACCTCAAAGTATAGCTAGACTTACTTGGCTACAGAATTTTTTATGTGGTGTAAAGATGTTTTGTAAATAAAAATAGATTATTGGGCACCATTGCGTCGGGAACAGTTAGCGGCGGGTTATTTGACTAGGTAGACGTGTTTTTGTTTCTGTCATTATTTTAAATTAAAAAGTAAAAATCATTAAAAAAAGAACTACCAGGTTTACTAAAAAAATTAAATTGATAGCCCTGATATCTTATTTTTTAATGATTTTTTCCTTTGCGAAGTGATTGAAAAAAAAAACAAAAATAGGTCATAACTTTTGAACCGTAAAAAAATTCACCGACATTCTCAGGGGTAAAAAGTTTGGAAATGACCTTGCCCACGCCCCTGTTCGATTTGATCCATACGTCCAGGGACACGCTGTATAATAATCTGATTATGAACACAATAATGTGAATGTAGGTATATACACCTCTAACTAACCTTTCAAGAAATGCAAACGTGATCTTATGGTGGGTCCACACTATACAGACTTTTGGTCGTACAGATATCTGTACAGACTTTGAAGTCTGAGTAAAAAATTGTATGCGCCACAGAATGTTTGCGCAGACTTTTCATTAGTTCAGACTTGGATTTTCGAAAATTTGTAAGTATTGTTTTTTTAATAATTAATTATTTGATTCCGACAAATACGCAGACATATATTATGCAGACGTTAGACTTTTCTGATACACCGACATTTGTCTGTACTGTTTTGTTGCACAGACAAAATTCTATAGAAGTTGATGAAAGTCTGTATCGTGTGGACCCACTATTACGTGATGTTTCAAATAACTAATAATATTATAAACCAATTTAAATCGACAAAATTAAAATATTACCTAGCAATACTTCATTGTTTTGCCAAATTGCGTCCAAATAAAATACGTAAAAATATATTGACGTATTAAGTAGGGTAAGTAATAGATGATATAACAACAAAATCTCTAATATTAACAACATATAACAACGGAACCTATAATTTTATTTAATATAGCGATTAGTTAATATAATGAACGATTGATATAATTTTATAATAACTAATTTTTATAAGCATAACATACATTCAATATAAAATCGTTTGACATACCACTCAAAAGATATAAAACTTATTTAGACTAATATGATGAATTATTATTTATTTAATAAATATTTAAAAGTATTTTTTCTTTGTTTTATTCTTTGTAAGTTCTATCGTAGTTATAGGTAATAGTAACCTAAGTAGATATTAAACATAACTAGTAACTGATTACCACCTGCGCTAAGATAGGTCGACGGAGCCCCGCTTCGCGGGGCTCCTATTTCTGGGTGGTTTAAAAAAAAATAACCACGAAGGCTAAAGGTGGATCCACACATTGCGAGCATGCGCTCCGCACGGCGCACAACGCATGCCTCGGCTTGAGGCGTGCGTGTTGACAAATTATACCAACATATGCTCGGGTCGAGCCATCGCGTGCGAAGCAAATGCTCGAGGCAAGTAGGCGCGCAGACTTGGCAAGGCATGCGCTCCGCACGGCGCACAACGCACAGCGCGTGTGCGCCGCACACGCGCTATTCGCTGTGCGCCGTGTGGCGGCCGGCTCATTGCGAGCAGTGCGTTGCGTTTGGATGGTTGTGTCCGCCTCGCTGCGGATGTACGCGCGCATTATGAACGACAAAGAAATGTTAAGAAAAGCAGTTTTATTATACGAAAGTATTATGGGATCCTAAACATAATCATTATTTTAATAAAAATAAAAAAGAAGACGTATGGCGTTTTCTTTCCTTTTCTTTTCAATAATTGAATTAATAATTATAAAAGCAGCAGCGGATACGCGCACGCGATGCAAAGGCGCCATCTTGACTGCTGCTGTGTGGGTTGGATCGGCCCGAGCATGCGCTGCGCGCTGTTTGGCCCGAGCAAACGCAGTTTCATTTTCGCAGTCGAGGCGTGCGTTGATATTCTACGCGGCGCACGCCTCGAACGTGCATGCGCGGCTACGTCCACACCTAACGTAATGCTCGCACTGAGGCACTTTGATCTTGAAGCATTTGCCGACATACGTTGGCTCGCCCTCGCGCGTGCGGAGCGCATGCCTCGCCACGAATATACAGGTCCACACTTGGCGAGGCATGCGTTGTGCGCCGTGCGGAGCGCATGCCTCGCAATGTGTGGATCCACCTTAAGGCGGGAGCTCCGCTCCGCTTCGCTCCCGCCTTAGCCTTCTAACCTAACCTATCCGAGTCGGGGTACTCTGAGTCGGGGTACCATAATGACGTTTTTTATATATCTACTTATATTAAACGTTAGACCTAATGATTTTCGATTAAATAAATAATATACATATTGTTGTGACTTGTAGTGCGCCAGCAGGGCGAAGAAGTTTTCAGGGTTCAGAGGCGTTTTAATTAAAGATGGATGTTCTCGATTTAACTGCTTTTTAATGATTGAATCAAAAATGTCAACTTAAGGTTAGCATAGGTAACATAGACCGCCGCATAGATAACATAGACCGCCGTTTCTTAATTTAACACGGAAAAGTGGCGCCATCTAGCCGAGACGGCACAAGCCAATCCACACGATCCAACCATCCTCACGATTGGCTGCTACAATGTCTCTCGGTGTCCAAAGATAGCGCTGCGTTAACATACTGGCCCCCCTTGAGAGCCATCGCTCTCAACCTTGGCTCCCTTGTCTTCATCTTCTGGCGACGATGATGAGATCGGGAGAGGGCAGATCTTCGAAAACGCCCTCTCGACGACGCCAGTTGCTGTCTTGATACAAGCAACCCTGGCAACCTTGTCTCGTCCCGGGTACGTCAGCAGGATTCGTCCCAACCGCCATTTGAGGGGCGGTAAATTGTCCTCTTTGATGAGCACCAAGGAACCGGGAGTGAGTGCACCCTGATTCACCTTCCATTTGATACGTTTCTGAAGCTCGGAGATGTAGTCCTTGGCCCAGCGCTTCCAAAAGTGCTGCCTGAGCTGCTCGACACGTAGGTAGCGGGATAAAGCGTGTGAAGGCTTCGCCGTGATGTCTGCGCCTGCAGGAGCCGTTAGGGGCCGGCCGATGAGGAAATGACCTGGCGTCAGGGGCGCAAGGTCATCAGGATCAACGGACATCGGGTGCATAGGACGGGAGTTCAGGACGGCCTCTATTTGTACTAAAACCGTGTTGAACTCCTCGTGAGTTAAATGAGCCTTTCCTATCACGCGCGTTATATGGTGCTTGCAGGACTTGACTCCAGCTTCCCACAAACCGCCAAAGTGAGGTGCGTAGGGAGGTATAAATTTAAATTCTATTTGATTACTTGAAGTGTAATCAGTAATACCTTGACAGCTGTTTTGTAAAAAATCAGAAAATTCCCTGGCTGCACCTACAAAGTTTCTGCCATGATCAGAGTAAATGAGGGAAGGTTTCCCTCTACGGGAAATAAATCTTTTTAAAGCGAGTATATAACTTTCTGATGACAGTGACGTCACAAGCTCCAAGTGTAATGCTCGTGTTGATAAACAAACAAATAAACATAGGTAGCATTTCTCTAACCTAGAACCTCGGCCCCTTTTGTTCAAAACATACATAGGCCCTGCGTAATCAACGCCACATTTAATAAATGGAAAGCCTGAATCGAAACGTTCACTGGGTAGATTACCCATTATAGGTTGTATGGACTTTGCCCTCATTCGACAACATCTGACACACTGATGCACAACCTTCTTAGCTAGATTCCTACCACCTATTATCCACCACATTTGTCTTATATGTGATAACAAAAGCTGTGGACCGGCATGTAGCATATCATGATGGTTATGTCTAAATAAAAGTATAGTGAACGGATGTTTACTACATAACAGAATAGGATGTTTTTGATCGAAAGGTAAGTCTGAATTGCATAACCTGCCCCCCACTCTCATTACACTATTTTCATCCAAAAAAATATTTAATGAACATAGTTTACTAGACGATTTAATTTTATGTTTATTAATTAAGGCACTATATTCACTTGGAAAGGCTTCTAGTTGCGCAATTCTATTTAGAAACATAAGTGACTTATTTAATTCCGCGACTGATAACGTGCCCGTGCTACGTTCCGATTTATTTGCACGTAGATTGTTTACAAATCGAAACACATATGCATAAACGCGTTGTATTTTTATAAATGAAGAATATCGATTGAAATTAATTATATTGTTGTTAGGATTATTATTAAGCATACAAACTGTATTCGATTTGAGTTCTGGCAAGTTATCAGAAAGTGGAACATCACATTGTTGATCCCAGTTGGCAACCGCATTCAATAAAAAATCTGGTCCGTGCCACCACAGATTTGAACTCCCGAGTTCAGCCAGAGAAGTACCACGCGATAACAAGTCCGCAGGATTGGACTTGCCATCAACATGACACCAAATTCCTTTACCTGCCATCAGGTCATTTATTTCTGCTATTCGGTTTTGGACAAAAACCTTTAAGGAATGCGGTGACATCCTTAGCCAACCTAAGACTATTGTTGAATCAGTCCACATTATGATCCTGTCAAATTTAATGTGCATAGATTTTACTATTTTTGATTGTAATCTGGCACCTATTAGCGCACCGCACAATTCTAAACGTGGAATTGTGACCGGTTTGATTGGAGCGACGCGAGTCTTAGAACATAACAGCCTGACTGTTACGTCATCATTACTATTTACCGAACGTATGAATGCGCATGCACCGTAGGCCGTTTGACTTGCATCGGTAAATACGTGTAATTCAATACGATCTGGGGAATTTCCTATCACGTGACGAGGAATCCGAAGTTTATGCAAATCGATTAATGAATGAACGAATTTATGCCAGCATAGCAAAACATCAGGTGGTAATGAGTCATCCCAACCTGTTTTGCATAGCCAGAGTTTCTGTAATAGCGCCTTTGCTACTATTACAATAGGGCTTAACAAACCTAATGGGTCGTAAATTTGAGACACTACTGATAAGATAAAACGTTTAGTTATTTTAGATGTCTCAGATTTAATTTTTGTAGTAAAATGAAGTTGATCACTATAGTTTAACCAGCCCAATCCTAACGTTTTATTAGATTGATTCTCGTCTAACATTAATTCTTTAGAATTTTCACCTTGTATGGAATCTGAAGCCACTTCAGGTGAATTGAAGATCCACTTACGCAGCGGAAAACAACCAGAGTGGAACTCATCAGAAACCTGTTTGCAAAGGTGAGATAAATGCGATTTATTGTCGTCGCCCATTAATAAATCGTCGACGTACATATTTTCTAATATTATTCTTGAGATTTCAGGATTATTACAATCTAGTGCCAGCTGACGGACACAACGTATACTTAAGTAGGGCGCGGAGGCTGTTCCATAGGTAACGGTGTTAAGGCGATACACACTAAGGGGTTCGAAATTATTCTCACGCCACAAGATTAACTGTAAGTTACGTTGATCTTCATGTATGTAAATCTGCCTAAACATTTTCTCTATATCGGCACATGCAACATACCGATATTGCCTGAATCTCAAAAGAATAACCAACAAATCATTTTGAAGAGGAGGACCTGTCCATTGGATATCATTGAGAGACTTGCCGGACGACGTTTTTTGGCTCGCATTGAAGACCACCCTTAATTTGGTCGTAGTGCTGTGCTCACGGAAGACTCCATGATGAGGCAGAAAGTAACACGGCATGGGGTAATCCTCAACACGAGTCATATGTCCAAGTCTCTCGTACTCTCGCATAAAATCAACGTACATGGACCTATAATGCGGTTGACGTTGTAATTTACTTTCCAAGGACATAAATCTACTTTTAGCTGTATGGTAGCTATCACCAAGTGTATTTGGTGACTCCTTAAGCGGTATTCTAACCGAGAAACGACCGTCGTCGTCTCGCTTAGTAGTATCATTAAATAATTGTTCACATAAACGATCTTCAGAACAAAGCGATTTTATACCTGGCGAAATTTCTTCAATTTCCCAAAACCTTTTTAACTGATCGTTTACTTCTAATTCTGAAATTTGGCCGAAATTACACTGCACCTGATTTATGCGCAAGCTCTCAGTGTGTACCGGACCTGAAACTATCCATCCTAGCTTCGTATTATTCAAATACGGACCACTAGGTAATCGTATTCTACCTTCAAGCAATAGATCCCAAAAATAGTTTGCACCAATTAAAATATCTATTTGAGAAGGTGTGCAAAACAAAGGATCAGCAAGATCGATATTTTCGGGTATATTTAACTCACTAACTAATCTAGAAGCGGGTAATGTGGAAGTTATTTGCGGTATGGCCAAACAATGCATGCGTATTGTGTGATTATTCTTTAAAGAACGTAATTTTATGTAACAAGTTTCGTTCGTTTTTGTAACTGTTTGACCTATACCACTGATTTTATAAGTGGACTGTAATGTTTTAGCGCGAATTTTTTTACAAAATGAACTTGATATGAGGCAGTGCTGGCTACCGCTATCCAATAAAGCACGAGCTCTGATATACTGTGTATTATCATCTGCAGCAATTTCTACCACAGCGGTTGACAGCAAAACCGGTTCTAAAGTGGTGTGTGTTATACTAGAGTGCAAGCTAGCTGAAGAATTATGATCTGCGGGTTGCGACTGAAGATCAGAGGCAGCATGAGATACGGCAGAAACTGTGTCTCCATTGTTGAGAACCTCATGCAACAACGAGTTGTGTTTTTCATTACACTGCCTACAAGGTCCGAAAAAACAGTCTTTACTGGAATGACCCATCCGTAAACAGTTTAAGCACAGATTTTTACCCTCAACTAGGTTTAGTTTATCTTGCGGGGATAAACTTAAGAACTGACTGCAAGCATAAACAGGATGCTTACCCTCACACTTAGCACATACACGCTTAAATCTATTTTTCTTATTATTATTCGAAGACTGATTACTTTCTGTAGACACAAAAGTTTGAACCTTTGATGTCTGTTTCCTATTATTATCTTGAGATACCTTGCCATTCGAATTATTGGAATGATTTACTTTGACCAAGTCTAAGATTTCAGCTTTTTCCTTTAGAAAGGTAATCAATGTGTCAAATGTTATGGATTTGTCAGTAGTAGTTTTAATAAAATTAATCTTGTACTGCTGCCAGTCCTTATCTATGGCTGCATCAAACTTAGACACAATGATATAAATTAGCAAAGTATCCCAATACTCAATGGGTTCCCCTAAGGTTTTTAAAGCGCGTAGATTTCTAACAATTGAATCAACCATTTTACGAATATAAGGTGCTGATTCTTTTGTAAGGGGTTGTACAGAAAAGATAGATCTAACATGATTATGTACTAGCAAATTTTTATTATCATACCTACCCTCGATCAGATCCCAGGCTATTTTGTAATTACTGGCAGAAAATTCTAGAGATTTTATTACCTGAAGGGCATTACTGGTAAGAGCAGATCTTAAATAATGAAATCTCTGTATATCATCTAGCTCTTCAGAGTTGTGAATCATTGACAAGTATGTATCTCTAAATTCTAGCCAGTTTTCATAAGATCCATCAAATGAGGGCAACGATATAGTGGGCAATTTAACCAGTAACTTGTTTCTGCAATTATGAGAATTATCACTACTAGTACAACTAACCTTTTGATTTTCTAACAGACACTCAATAGTAGACATAGCACTGTAATAAGAATTTTCAAACATTTCACGTTCTAACAACTGTTTCTCATATTCCTTTTCATCTACTAATTCCTCAATAGCAAATTGAACAGTACTAAAATTTTGTAATAAGTTAGCTGCCGATCGCTGACGTAGCTTTAATTCGTTTATTTGTTTGGCAGTTAACTCATCGGAATTTGACAAGGCTTCTACACTTTTCACAAACAGCGTCAAACTACCCTTAATGGGACCTCGTTTTCTCACTAATTCCTTAAACGCCTCACTCATATTGACGATTTATGGGAAGAAAGAGTACTCACGGTTATCCTGCAACCACTGTGGTGAATAATGCGCACCACACCCGTTGTTCCTATAAGATATAAGGCGATTTTAGTACAAATAGGACAAAGGGGTATATGGGGTAAGGATTTAGAAAGGTCTTACGCCCCTGAGTGAAGCCGCTCCTCCTGGCCGGCCGCTAGTGGTCGTCTTCTTGTTCGCACGCCGCTAGTGGTCGTATTTCTCCAGGATTTTTCCCATGCTGGTCGCTGGTGATCGCTTTAGATGTGGCTCGTAGGACCAAATGTTGTGACTTGTAGTGCGCCAGCAGGGCGAAGAAGTTTTCAGGGTTCAGAGGCGTTTTAATTAAAGATGGATGTTCTCGATTTAACTGCTTTTTAATGATTGAATCAAAAATGTCAACTTAAGGTTAGCATAGGTAACATAGACCGCCGCATAGATAACATAGACCGCCGTTTCTTAATTTAACACGGAAAAGTGGCGCCATCTAGCCGAGACGGCACAAGCCAATCCACACGATCCAACCATCCTCACGATTGGCTGCTACAATGTCTCTCGGTGTCCAAAGATAGCGCTGCGTTAACACATATTAAACGTTAGACCAAATGATTTTCGATTACATAAACGTTATATCAAACAACGTTATACTACTTAAGTTTTAGAATAAATAAATGTTATATGTAAAGAAATTATATCTACAGTTGGTATATCTCACGTTGATTATATCTTATGAACGATAATAAAATGAAATTAGACCAAATGAGTTTATACGTTATGAGACGCACCCTATTAAGTAACGTACAAATACTCGTAGTTCAATTATTATGTCTTTTCATGATTCAAATTCAAATGTTTATTACTCAACACAGTACATAATATACATTTTTAGATGTCAAGTGAATGCGCAATCCCCTGTGTTGCACCAATTCAGGCATGCAAAATTATCATTAAAATTATACTATGTCATTAGTAAATTCCAATTAATACCATAAAAAATGTCATAAAAATTACAATTAGTACCCTATGATGATGAATTATCACGCGGTTTAAACATTAGAAAAAGTCGTGAATATTTTCATTTAAAAACTTATCTTCTAAAAGATTACACAGGTCCGCATACCTAGATACAATGATATTTTAGTATCATTGCCTAGATAGCAACAAACAACATTATCAGCTAATCATATTCATATTACTATTAAAATAAAATAAAACCAAAGATTATCAAGATTATTTTTGATACCAAAAATAATCCCCGAAACGTAATCTTTGACTCTCAATCACAATAAAACCTTATGCACATGGCATAAAGTCAAAATTGGCGTAGCTGTAGGCTCACTGGGTGGCGACCCGGCCCCTCCTGCAATGTCCAAGTGGGTATACTTGATATTCTTCTCTTCTAAACCTCCAACTTTGATAAGGAAGCCTCCAGCTAACTGATGATGACGAGCTTTAGCGTCCATGTCAACTTGAATCAAGTCGTCTCCTCTGCATTTTCCATTGTTTACAGATAAGTCTTCAGGGCGTATGACAGACACTTCAAAGCCTTCGCCAACTCTGGCCCCGCTAAATTGTAAAGCGCTTGCGTGGTTAGTGCCTCGAGCGCTATAGTTATCTAAAGCTGCTGTGTAGTTACCGTAGCACAGTCTAGCATGGCCTGTCAAAGTGGCTATAGTGTATAGGTGTGGATTCAGTTCTTTCTCAGCAATTTCTCCCATCTTGAATAGCGCATCTGCCATTGCGAATCTTCCTTCTGCATCTGTGTTGGTAACTCGAACCGTCTTCCCGCTTTTGGATATTAACAGTTCGTCTGGAACGTACGAATCTTCTCCGATTGAGTTTCTGCAGAGGCATAGGACGCCTATTACTTTTAGATGTGGTGGTTTCAATAAAGAACAGGCTTTTAAAAAGCCTGCTACGGCCGCAGCACCACTCTTATCGCGACACATGCCCGCCATTTTGCCTGAGATTTTCAAATCTGCGCCGCCTGTGTCATAAGTCACTCCCTTGCCGACTAGCAGTAAAGTTTGAGTAACTCTCGCGATATCGGAAGGTCTGTATTCAATTTCCACAACCCTAGTCTTGTGTCTGTCAATTTGATTAGCAGCTCTTGATACCGCCGCTAACAAAGGATAATCTTCTAGAATAATGTTCTGATCGTCAATTGTTTTTATGAAGATATTGCTATCGCCAGCAAACTCTGATTTGACGTAGCTGACGATATTTGCCGGCGTCATCCTCTCAGGGTCCCCTCCGGCAATGTCCCTGGCAAAAACTCTAGATTTTTCCAAAGCGATAGCGTTGCGGACGGTCTTCTCAA
The DNA here is from genome assembly GCA_914767645.1 of Hydraecia micacea. Taxonomy (NCBI): domain Eukaryota; kingdom Metazoa; phylum Arthropoda; class Insecta; order Lepidoptera; family Noctuidae; genus Hydraecia; species Hydraecia micacea. The sequence goes on from OU611805.1 coordinate 2,758,885, forward strand.
ACGATTCACTTAATTTTTCTTCGGAATGAAATCCGATCTTTAGGAAGTTCTTCGTGTTATCTCTCTCTCTTGTTTGTAGAGGTATATACAAAGCCTCCAGAGCTCCAAGAATGCACACCAATTGTCCATCAGGAAAGTTGACAAAGTTTTGAACGACGAGCAGGGGTTTCTTCGCTCCTGCCTCTAGGGCTCTTATCATACCTTTATAAGCAGCATCTTTCACAACTCTTGCATCATGGTAAGGAGAAATCTTCACAGTAGGTGACAGCACCAATCTTCCACCAGAAACATAATCACAATTCCACACTGTAGCTACACTGTGCACATGCTTGTCAACTTTAGAAATTTTATCAATAAAGCTGCCAATATGTCTTGGTAAAGGAACGTTTTGGTCTTCCGGATACAGAATGAGGATCACAGCATCATAGTCAATTGATTGTATATTAGTTTCAATAAAAACATTATCGTATAACTTTAAGTCGATGGCAGCCATGTTGATTTTACTGCAGTCATGACAATACTGATAATTTTGTAGTAACAATTTATCAGAGAATTTAATATTTTATTTATCTTCGCTAATTACTTATGTGTACTTACTTTGTTATTATCAGAGTTAGTTATGAAGATATTGTTGTGTTATCAGTTTTAATTATGTATCATTTATTGTAATTTTTTTTTTATTGAAGTTTGTTGTTTTGTAATATGGCATAAATAGGCTGTAATGTTCCCATTGCTGGGACACAGGCCTTGAGGCCTCCTCTCTGTGAGAGGGAGTGGACCGTTATCCACAACGCGGACACAGTGCGGGCTGGTAGATGTCACAATGTCTTCGAATTCTTGGTTCTAGGACATGCCGGTTTTCACACGCTGTTTTCCTTCATCGTTTTGAGAGCAGTGGTGATGAAATAATTTACACAAAGTAAAGCGCCTGTCTGGGTTCGAACCTACGACCTACAACTCGTAAGTCGCGGCCGTTACCACTGGGCCGCCACTTTACTCCCACCCCGGGAGGGGTCTAGATATTCTTACGTAAGTTCACAGAAACTCAAGTAAGTAAACAAAAATTAAAAGTTTTTATATTTTCGCTACTTTTTCATTACAATTTTGGTAGATACTGATCTTATGTAAAATTGAAGCTATATAATCGAATGGTGATATTTTGATCACCTAATCACAGCCACTAGCCACTTTCATTAATTTGATATCAAAATGATCACACTTATATCTAAGACATCACTTTGAAATTCGAACGATGTCTCGTTGTGAATCCGGGATGATAAACTTAAAAAACAAATGAGTTCGCATTCTCAGTTCAAATGAGTTTGATAAAGTTATCACTTTACAAAGTATTATTTCTGTAAATAACTCATTAGACAAATAACTGAAAGACAATTATTTAATTATATCAAAACATCATTTGACAAACTAATCTTTTTATAATCATGTTAAATGGTAAAACAACGCAAAGCATAATAACGTTTGACAAAATGCATTGCTTGATAATTACTTACTTAATTTAAATGAGAAATTTTTCTAAGTGCCGCCCGGTCCAAGAGCGAGCGAAGCGTGCACGGTACTTGGGGCACCCTGACTCGGTCAGGTTAGGTTCGAAGGGGATGGCGGGGGCTCAAGTGAGCGAGCAAAGCGAGCGAACGAGCCCCCGTCATCTCCTTCGTGTTAGGTAGTAGTTGCCTGTAGACAGAAATAGGGGCCCCGCGAAGCTGGGCTCCGTCAACTACGTCTTATCTTAATCGTCAATTACTTTTCATTCGGCATTACATTGAAGCAATACCTAATCAATAATGCGAAACAGTGTCTACAATCTTTAGGAGTTATTTATTAGGGTTTGTTATGTTTATTCCAAAAAATATTATTTGTAAATATCATTAAGTATGCGTTTATAATATTAGGTATATAGGTACTTTATAAAATTATGCTTCATTATTACCTATTATGGCAAATCATTTATGCCTAATAATATTATGCGTAGTGATCATTATGCTGAATTTCGTTATGTATCATTAGTAAACCGTTTTATGTAACTGATATTGATTTCCGCTCTTAGTCGAAAAGTGGACCATTGTACCTGGGCCATGGCGGCGTCGCTGGACATTCCAACCAGCCCACCGGGATCCAGAAGTAGTAATTAGGTCTCCTAGTCTGTTCAGAACATCTGCAAAAGATCTGGGTGACCTCAGTTTCCGCCCTAATTCTTTTCTATTGTTGTGGAGGCCTACCACAAGCTCTTAAAACGCGATCCATTTTAGGACCTAAACTGAACTGTTCTTCTAATTCATACCATGACGTCAGTTTAACGATTCAGTTTAGGTCGTTCCATCTGCTGACAGCGATTGTCCCAAACTGAGTCGCAAGTTTTGGTTTCATTTATATTTGTTTGGTATCACGACGTCCATAGAGCAGCTCAAGCGATGCAGTTTAGGAACCTAAACTGAAATGTCTTGTTTTTAGATCATGGTAGGCCACCTGTGTATGAATACTTACTTGGTTCAATGTTTTCGGTCAGAACTTCGATAAAGACATCTCTACTCATACGATTGTGCTCGAAAGGCAAGCCGAGAGCCCTCGCGATCATCATGTCGAGGTCTGACGTCTTCAGACACTCGTATCCCAGTAGAATTAACTGTGTGAAGAAAGCAACAAATGTTAAAGTAGTTGCAAGGCCACAGAATAAATAGTACAGAGGCCAGCACATCAATTTACCCGAAACTGTCAAATTTGCCCAATCAACTTTGCTTTATGCTTTAGCGATAAAGTTGAAAATCTATTAAAGAAATTTGACAGATTGTAGCAGCTTGATGTGCTGGCGTCTGTACAAGGCTTCTTTTCTTTACTACAAGTAGCTGATGTCGGACGAAAAACAGCCAGGCTGAACTGGGAGCGTCAGGGAAAGTCTACATCATCATTTGCCTAGCCTTTTCCCAACTATGTTGAGCTCGGCTTCCAATCTAAGCGGATACAGCCGAATACCAGTATGTTACATGATACATGGAGCGACTGCCTATCTGACCTACACAACCCAGTTACTGGGTAATACGATACCTTGGTAAGACTGGTTGTCAGACTATCGGGCATCTGACGACCCGTAACGACTGTCAAAGATCCAAGAATCACAGCCGGGACCAACGGCTTAACGTGCTTTCCGAGGCACGAGGGTTCTCGACGTGCAAAGATGGTCAGCACCCATCCACGGGCCGACCGCGGCAAGCGTAGCTTAAAGTTAAACTAATCGATCGACCCGTGCGGCTGTTATTACTTTAGCCATGAGCCCCTCGAAAAACTTACATGAGGAGAAAAATTCGAGTGTCCCTTCGTCTCAATCCTGCATCTCCTGACGCCGTCAGGATTGATGAACGTCATCACATGCTGGCCCTCGTCAGGAGCGGACATAACCGGTGCGAATTTAATACAGGTCTTGAACGCAAACATTGCCAGTGATTTCAGTATGGCGGTTGCTTGCTCGTGATCTGAAAAAAAAAATGCAGTCGTTATAAAAAAAAAACAGGGGCATATTAAATTAGCTAGCAAACTCCGCAGACAGGTTATCACTATACTCCACACAAACACACCCTCACACACACATCCTCACACACCCTCACTTACACACACCCACCTTCATTCACTCAAATCACCTTGTTTTTTATCATGTACTCGTATTGTATTGTATAGTTTACACTTCTTGTTTTTGAAAGAGCGGTCTCCTAATACAGGCATCTTTTGCTTAAAAGGAGCCTCCAATCTCAAATTTGTTGTACGTTTAAGGTTATCAATAAACTATTTTTTTTTTTTTTTTTTTTATCTAAACATATATAAAACAAAACGTAAACATATTTTCTTAACTCATATTCCTTCTTTTGTTATGCATTTTTGTGGTGTACAATATCATCATCTGCCTAGCCTTTTCCCAACTATGTTAGGGTCGGCTTCCAGTCTAACCGGATGCAGCTGAATACCAGTATTTTACATGGAGCGCCTGCCTATCTGACCTCCACAACCCAGTTACTGGGTAATATGAAACCCTTGGTAACTGGTTGTCAGAACTTCGGGCTTCTGACGACCCGTAACGACTGTCAAAGATCCACGAATGACAGCCGGGACCAACGGCTTAACGTGCTTTCCGAGGCACGGAGGGGTCTTGGCATGTAAAGACGGGCACCCATCCACGGACCAACCGCGGCAAGCGTAGCTTAGGTAACCTGATCGATCGACCCGTGTGGCTGTTTTTACTTAGCCACAAGCCCCTCCAGTATCAGTACACCATACAGTGTGACCATATAGTCAGTTAAAATAATAATAGTCTATGAAGCCAAAACTCGATAAATACTTACCGAAATGGTCAGGATTGATGTAAAACGGGACGGTTGCGTTGGGCCAATACACAAACGTATTCAAAGTGATCCCTAAAAAAAATAACATAACATAATCAGCCTATAATGTTCCCACTGCTGGGACACAGGCCTCCTCTCGGTGAGAGGGAGTGGGCCGTAATCCACCACGCGGGCCCAGTGCGGGTTGGCAGATGTCACATGTCTTCGAATTTTTGGTTCTAGGACATGCCGGTTTCCTCACGATGTTTTCCTTCACCGTTTTGAGAGCAGTGGTGATGAAATAATTTACACAAAATAAAGCGCCTGTCTGGGTTCGAACCTACGACCTACAACTCGTAAGTCGCGGCCATTACCACTTGGCCACAACTGCTCCCAAAAAAAATAAACATCAAAAATCTGTGTTGAGATATCGATACACATCACGTCTGCAGAGTTTCGCTAGCTAATTTTATTTGACCCTGTATAGTATAAATCGCCTATTTGCATCAATAACGTGATAAGTCCGCCAATTTTTTTTTAACCGACTTCAAAAAAGGAGGTTCTGTATTCGACCCGTATGTACCTATGTATGTATGTTTGTCCGCGATTTTCTCTTAAAACTCATGAACCAATTTTGATAATTCTTTTACTAATGTGATCTACATACTTTCAGAAAGGTTTTAGTTATAATACATTATGTAATTATTCTTATGAACGATGTTATTTGCATAAATGTACTGCATCTCCGGCATTTCTATGCGAATTTTGATGATTCTTCTAGTTGATGTCAAACGAAACCAGAAGATAAGGTATGATCCAGTACAAAAAATGATTGCAGTAACTCTGTGTCTTTTTACACCCGTTAAATAGAATCTCATAAATAAAAGAACTTACAGTTATATTGTGTCGTGGTTTCTATTTTAATTTCCATGAAGCATTTTGATATAAAACCACTAAATAATAGTATAAATAAATTAAAATATTTCAACATCGTCCTAACTCTACCTCGCTAGAGAGGAAAAGATTTCGATTCAATTTTACCTTTACGAGTATTTTATTGTGAAAATTTTATTGAAGCAAATAAAAACTTCGATTCTTTTTAATACATTAGGTACTTACTTGTTTTAGTTAGGTTTTCCTATTTTGTATCGTCAATCAATCTATTAATCAAAAGCCGGTTATTCAAACTAGGCTGAGAATCAGCCCTTTACGAACGTCATACTTACTTAAGTCCCTCAAAACGCCTGCCCTGCCCTTCACCACTTCCTAGTCCTTTATCTGGGAATAAGTAGCAGTACAAACTCCCCAGCAACAAAGCTGTCTGTTCAGTTAGAAAAACTTTATTCAATACAATAGTATGCAAAATAGAAACACAAAATGTTTTTTTTTATTGCTGATTGGGCCCGCTCTTGACCTCGATCACGCCTGATGGAAAGCGATGGATGAGGTCTATGATGGAACGAGCGTGCCCAGAAGATGCCTCAGGCACTGGAACTGAAACACAGCAGGCTGCTTGACGCCGGACTCCGGTGGGAGGGTGGTCGCAAACCAGGCCGGCGTTAGCCCTACCACCGCAAGGGAAGAATTGGCCAGTCAAATAAGGTGTTGGGTGTGACTGTCCAGGATGCGCCGAGCGCTCGGTTCAGTTGAGTAACTGGCGGAACAAACTGCGCTACAGGACTCCTCGTGTAGCGCAGTTTGTTCCGCCAGTCTTCCAGAAGCCTCCGCTTCTTCATGCAAAATTATTTTATTATTTGCCATATTATGTCAGCTAGCACACGCCAATATACCAACAAAAACTACAAGTACTCAAGCAAAAAATAAAAACTAGAAACCGCCTCAGACCAAATAAAAAACCAAGACAGAGGGCTGTCAACAGTAAAGCGAGGCCGGTTTCGTAAACGTGTGCACTTAGTGAGGTGTAGTTTGATTGTAAATGTGTGCGTGTGAGCGTGTATGCACAGAGCGGTGGTGTAGTTTTGGCATGCTTCACTGTATTATTCGCAGCGCTGTCTTGACTTTTTTATTTGCTCTGAGGAAACCGCGCGTTGTTGACGCTCCCGCTTCTCGTCCGACGTCCCTCGTACTTGACGCGCAGATTTGGCCCAAAGCTTCTCTCTCATAGTCCGATGGACGGCAATCCGAGAGCGCCTGAGTAATTGTTTTAGTATCATGAAGGGACAATTCTACCAAAAATAATGGAGTCAAAATGACAGACCATCTTCGCAACACCACACTGCGCTCCAAAACAGATTACTGACGTTGCTCAAAAAGCCGCTAAGCTGAAGTGGGACTGGGCTGGCCATGTCTGCCGTATGCCAATGGGCTGTCGGCCAAAATAACTATGTCCGTGACCACCGCAGGACCACCAACGCCAATCGCTTCCATATTTGGTGAATAATTAGTACTCAATTGGTACTAATTAGTACTCTAACAAAAAAATTGGTACCTTCGTAGTTTTCGAGAAAATCGACTTTGAAGGTGGTCCTGCGGTAGTCACGCTCCCTTCAGCAGGACCACCATGAGCGCCGAAAAAGGGGGCATGCTACAGCTATTCTAAGTATACAAATAATTAGTACCCACAAATGTGATTAATTTCGTAAAAAAAACAGAACCGAAACATTTGTATTTACCGAGAAATCAACGATGATAACTTTCGCGCAATTGTTCAGCAGGACCACGATTTTGAATGTTGATTCCAAGTTTGAGAAGCTTGTCGCTTTCCTCAAACCTACATAGAAAATTAGTACCCTGCAAGATAAAATTAGTACCCAAAATTCAACATTAGTACTCCAGTAGTTTACGAGTAAATCGACTTTGAAGGTGGTCCTGCGGTGGTCACGGTGCAAAATTTTCATTTCAGGATTTCCCTATTAAAAACTCTGTGATTTCTTCCCAAATTTATACAAAAATTAGTACCCATAAAGAAGTTATAGCGACCAAAAATTCAGATTCCTAAGTGTTGTATTTCAAGAGAAATTAGCTTTCATTACTTTTCCATACTAAAACTTCGCGTATAACCCGACCAAATTAAGTTGTCAATCTAACTTAACTAAAACTTTAAAGAAACTACATATAAAAGTATAGATAGCGTCGAAAAATTCATCCGCATCGCTGTAATTTTTTTTTATTAGGTATTAGCAGAGAATTAAACGGTATTAGGTATTAGTTATTATTTGCTTATTTTACTATTTGAATAAAAGTTGTTAATGGTATGGAGCTGTTTATGAAATGTAAACTCATGCAGTGTGTATCCGATCGCAGTAACATGTAACCGGCTAACAGGACCAAAAAACCTGAGTCATACGAGTAGGTACTTCTCTTTCTGAAGGTGTACACCTATGCGAGAAAAGGAAAGCGCTTGTAACGGACGATGTAACAGGGTGTCACAGTAACAGTAACATTTTTTATCTTATTCTAACTAAGGTACTGTCATAAGCATGAATAGAGAAAAGCTTGTGACTGGATGGATTCTGTTATCTCGTCGGTCGTGGAACAGAAGCTGTTTTTTCTGTTTGTTTGTCACAGTTACAGTCTATTATCTTGTGATACCTGTTATACAATAACTTTTACGATAAATACGCCTCACTCCTATCGAAGTAAAGCGTTCGCGAAGCGTGTTGTGCGGGGTACATCGAGTTCTTTTTTATTCGTTTATGGTTTCAAGATTTTTTTAAGCAAAGAAATAAATGAATATGCAATTCCCAAAAGGTCAAATGTCTCAATATTTAAAGGTTTCCGAAAACGATATAATTAATAATTATTTCCTAAGGAAGTATAATATATATTTAAAAAAAAAGTTTCTTTAAATTAGGGCTAATTAGCAATAGAAAGTTACAGAAATATTTCGATATTAACGATATTATAAATAGATATAGTAGGTATTTTAAATATAGGTATGTGCTTGTCGAAGATAAGTAATAGGTAAGTAGTACACCTTGATATGAAAACACATATTTCCTAAAAACATGCGTGATGTGCTCTTTGCAATGCATATTATTCAAATATATAGGTACCTATTACTTATGTAATCCTTTTATACTTGCGTACAACATATTGTTACTGCAGTAAACTAGGTTTTTAATAATTAGGTACTGCTTGCGTCAACGGTAAATTAGTAGGAAAGAAAGAAATAAATAAGACATAGGTACCTATCGCTCTTATTCATATAACAACACAGAGAATAGGTAGGTACTTACAATACAGAAAAATAATTATTCGAGTGCCTACATACTCACGTCATTAACAAAGGTAGCGATAGGTTATTTTTTATATGTACTTAGATACACAGTTTGTATAAAATTTAGATATTGAACTGTTGTTATTACCTACTATTCCGACATCCATAAGTTTATCTGCATGAGTTTACATTTCATAAACAGCTCCATACCATTAACAACTTTTATTCAAATAGTAAAATAAGCAAATAATAACTAATACCTAATACCGTTTAATTCTCTGCTAATACCTAATAAAAAAAAATGACAGCGATGCGGATGAATTTTTCGACGCTATCTATACTTTTATATGTAGTTTCTTTAAAGTTTTAGTTAAGTTAGATTGACAACTTAATTTGGTCGGGTTATACGCGGAGTTTTAGTATGGAAAAGTAATGAAAGCTAATTTCTCTTGAAATACAACACTTAGGGAATCTGAATTTTTGGTCGCTATAACTTCTTTATGGGTACTAATTTTTGTATAAATTTGGGAAGAAATCACAGGGTTTTTAATAGGGAAATCCTGAAATGAAAATTTTGCACCGTGACCACCGCAGGACCACCTTCAAAGTCGATTTACTCGTAAACTACTGGAGTACTAATGTTGAATTTTGGGTACTAATTTTATCTTGCAGGGTACTAATTTTCTATGTAGGTTTGAGGAAAGCGACAAGCTTCTCAAACTTGGAATCAACATTCAAAATCGTGGTCCTGCTGAACAATTGCGCGAAAGTTATCATCGTTGATTTCTCGGTAAATACAAATGTTTCGGTTCTGTTTTTTTTACGAAATGAATCACATTTGTGGGCACTAATTATTTGTATACTTAGAATAGCTGTAGCATGCCCCCTTTTTCGGCGCTCATGGTGGTCCTGCTGAAGGGAGCGTGACTACCGCAGGACCACCTTCAAAGTCGATTTTCTCGAAAACTACGAAGGTACCAATTTTTTTGTTAGAGTACTAATTAGTACCAATTGAGTACTAATTATTCACCAAATATGGAAGCGATTGGCGTTGGTGGTCCTGCGGTGGTCACGGACATAAATAACTACCACGTGGAGCCCTAACACAGCTAAAAGGCGTCGCGCAAGATCCCAGAGAAGTTAGCGGGACGAGCTGTACAAAACAAACGACCAGTGATCCACTTTAGCCCTGGATCGAAAGAGCTGGAAGCCGCGAGAGGCTTTTGGCCAGCAGTGGGATGATGCGAGTAACCAAAAATAAAACCCAAATCTGTGTCAATATATAAATTTATTAACTCCTTTACTTAGCGACAGGTTTAGCGGGCTTCTTAACTTTCTTAACACCTGCAGCTTTCTTCACTCCTTTAGCCTTCTTGGGTGGAGGAGGGGCTGTTTTCTTAGCTACTGGCTTCTTAGGTTTTTTCGCAGCAGCGGCCTTAGCGGCTTTAACCCTACGTAGGCGGAGTTTCTCGGCTTTCACAGCGGGGTCGGCTTCTGAGAGCTTGATCTGTGAAAAGGTTATAAAAGTTAGTCAAAGAATTTTTAAGGGATTTGGGGTGAGATTAGGAGGTGTGTTCAGAACGTGTCAACGTGTAAGTAATCATGGTTTTTCATAACCCAATGCTCTGAAAAAGCGTATCATCATTTTGGAGGTTTATAAATTGTTTCTACTACTTTTCTAGGTTTATAGAAATCCGTATATGACCAGCATAGCTATTCACAACCACTCAATACGCTTCCGTACTGTATCGAACATCAATTAATGTTTTCGTAGAAGTCCTTTAAGCGCTGTTCACAAGTCCGAAACCCGCAAATTTTGTCAGTTTAAATCAAATAGACGGCCGCTATTCTTCCGACAGCTGTTTGCTGTCGGGGCAAGTCAAATCAGGTTATCGAAATGTGTCATTTTCGATACGATAGCCTGTCGTATGGTTATGAATAGTTTTGCAGAAGTCCCAAGTAATAGGGAGCGAGTCGATTACAAAACTTTTTGACTATTTTTTAATCGATATATCTCTATTTAATAATGGTTTTAGTTTTACCACGCAGTTAATAGGATGAAAATAGAAAGAAAAAATCATGCATGTTCTCTGTCGCAGAAATACGACACGAGCGGTAGGAGCACGGAAATATGTTGTCGCATAAGCGGTCAAAAGGTTAACTTTTTACCGTAAAATATCGTATAGTACAATGCTGTGTGAACGGCCGCTTACGCCAACCACATCGCAGCTCAAAAACTAAAACTGGTTATAAGGTATATCTTTCGTAAGTTTTAGAATAACCTAAACATTATAAACTACACAATGGAAGTCCTACATAATAAAACTCTATACTTACTCCGCGCTTCTCAGCCAAAGCGAGGGCCTTGACATTGCTCCTCCTATCCTGGTCAAGAATAGCCTTCCTCCTGGTCACAGCCGAGAACGGGTTCAGCCTCAACATAGCCTTGGTGTTGGTCAGCGGGTTCAGCTTCCTGGTCGCACGGACTACACGCTTGCTGTAAAGAAAATTTTGAGGGTTAGCAGGTGTGAAACGAGGGAGGTATTGTGAGGGGGGGAAAGGTGGTTCAGAAAGTGTCAACGTGTAAGTAATCATGGTTGTCATAACCCAATGCTCTGAAAGAGAGTATCATCATGTAAATTTTTGGAAGATTGCTCCTATCTAACCATTCCAGTGATGTTTTACTGCAGTTGCTATAATGCAAAGTACCAATACAGTGCAGACAGAGATGTAGTCATGCCTGTAATCCCGGAAGACTATGCAGAAGTGTTTAGAACACCCACACTACGCTTCATATTTAAGTCCCATTTAACGGGAGGCGAGTAGGGGCCTGGTGGCCTACCATGATCTAATTAAAAACGATTCAAAAGCAAGACATTTCAATTTAGGTTCCTAAACTGCATCGCTTGAGCTGCTCTATGGACGTCATGGTACCAAACAAGTATGAATGAAACCAAAACTTACGACTCAGTTTGGAACAATCGCTGTCAGCAGATGGCACGGCCTAAACTGACGTCATGGTACGAATTAGAAGAACAGTTCAGTTTAGGTCCTAAAATGGATCGCGTTAAGAGCTCATGGTAGGCCCACTGTCCTCATATGCCTATCCTTTCTCAAATATAGCGGGGTCGGTTTAGAGGCTAACCGGATGCAGCTACCAGTATTTCACATGGAGCGACTGCCTATATGACCTCCACAAACCAGTTGCTGGCTAACACGATACCCCTAGTTACAAAAGGTTGTTGCAAAGGTAATGGTATACGTACTTGGGCGCGCGCAGCACCTTCCTGATCTCGTCAGACTTCAGCAGACGGCTCAGGTCTGTGTTGGCCATCTTAGGCTGGGGCAGGTTGAAGTTCTTCTTCTCCTTGGAGGGAGTCTTCCATGAGCCGAACAGGGAGTCTGCGAAGAGAAAGTACGATATAAAATTGATATGGAGAATATGGGTTGTTGGAAACTATAATAGTTATTGGACTCACAACATATTTCGACAATCTGGAAACATGAAAATGGACCATTGGACTCACATCTTAAGAAAATCTGGAAAATCCTCCTCTGAGAATAATTTGGGAGCTTGAGAGCTTGAAAGTCTTGAATCTTTTTGTAAATTAAATGATCTTGAATTGGTAGTGATTTAATTTTCAGTCTTTCGAATCCTGCATGGCTGGAATTTTAATAACGTGATATCTTTGCAATTTAATTTTTAGGGCCGAAAAGATACTTGAAATTACGTAACAAGAAAGAATTTTTCGATGTTGGTAGCAAGAAATTTTACGAAATTTTCTGAATTCCCTGCACTATTCCAGCGATAAAATAATAGCAATAAAGGCTTGAAGTCCGACTCTACCTATTTTGTTGCTCAATAAATAATGAATGCCAAGATATCCTGAGGTATTTCAATAAATAAAATGTATTCCACAAGTCGACACACTAACAGACTAGACGTCTTCGTCAATGTTTCCTAAGGGAACTATAATATACCCCTCGATATTCGTAACTCCATTTTGTATGGAACAAAATGAGTAAGGCTTATAGGGGAAACAATATATTCAAATCTGCTTAACTCCATAAGTATTAGTAGAAAAAATCTGTATATAAGAATACTTTCCAACAAAAATAATGTATGTGTTATGTTTATGCAATGACCGGACATTGCATCACGTTCCGTACGCGTTCCAAAGTGCGCTATTTCTCTTTTAATGTTTTTTGCTAATTTCATCTCCATTTTCCTCGCACTATAAACCCAGTAACTGCAACTTTGAGGCGTATGATGCGCCCGCTTTTGCTTCGAAGCATTGTCTTTTATAGTATAGTTCATTTGCTTAACCAACTTCAAAAAGGAGCAGTTTATGCCGGTATCTTCACTTTTATTTGATGTTTCCACCGACTTTCGAAGCTTTGCTTTGCATTTTCGCAATGTATTAAGGCAAGGTAAAATATGTTCACGCGTAGTCACTGCAATTGTGCGTAGACTGGCTTTTGCTTTATTGTGACAGTTCATTTTTATTTTCCTACCCGTGTTTTTAGTAACATTTGAATACCAGTGTAGTGCTAGTCTGATAAACTCATACAAATGAAACCTTAATGTTACAAGCAGAGGGTTCAAATTCCTTTGTTTATAGGCTGGGTCAGGTGATTGCTATCACCGACTGTGCTCAATCCATTTTATTTAACCGACTTCGAAAAGGAGTATGTTTTTTGTTTTCAATTGCTATCGAAACCATTTTTGAAGTGAAAACTTCTTTAGCGGCGTTGTACACTTTTTTTGTAATGGGTAAAAAATTTTAAACTCGCGTCAGGACACGTGACCCTGATCGAAAATTCGGAAGACTGATGGAGAGTAGACAGCCGGCGCGGCGTAGGAGTATCCCCCTCTCTTTCTACGGCGCGGCGAAAATGTATAACCGACACCGCTTCGGATGTGTTCGGCTGTCCTCGAGATGTACTCGGTTTTAATGTATATCCGATATGTCGGTGAATGATGGCAAAGTATTCTGTTTGTGTTTTGTTTTCACTTCTGTCTTTTTTTTTTGTCGTTTTTACTCACCGAGCCTGTCGAAGGCGGACTGGGTCCAGATGCAGAAACGTCCGAGGTGACCACCGGGCGCCAGCTTCAGTAGGTTGAGCTTGTCCACATTCAGCATCTCGACGCCGGGAATGTTGCGGAAGGCGCGGGTCAGACCCTGAGGAAGGAAACATGGCATTTTAGACATTTTTGGAGAACGTGGTTAATTTCACATTTTTATCATTTCTGTACTTGATCTTTTTGTATTTCTTCATGTATAATTGTTTGTGTTCCCGCAAAAAATAAAATAAAATGATAGAAACAGCCTCATTGATACTGATGCCGAGTCAAAAATTTCCCTATGTTGTTCTCAAGTTATTTAGCTTTTAGTGAATTGTTTGGAAACTATGACGATTTCTGCTTCTCTCTAAACTATTTTGCTCTGACAGGTAACACTTAAATTGTTTGTCTGTCTTTCTGTCTGTACGTCTATTTGTTTGTTCGTAATTTAAAATGTTCAAAATCTAGTCTCAGTCACATCTCGGCGGCAAACAAATGTAAAAAACTTGTCAAAATGTAGGGAAATTTAAGGTATTTTTGGCAGATTGAGACAGATCGACTGTGAATGTTCTTAATATTACGAGAATTGCCCCTCTGGTGTCGCGTTTTGTTAGCGAAAACGGATATTAATTAACCTAACACGGGGATCTACATAGGTCCTCGCACTTAGCAATCTTTTGCCTCCAAACAGTTCATATTAATATTAATGTTAGTCATTTGTAGCGACACTTATGATCCGCTATGCGTACAAACGCGCGCAGTTCGGTTGTGCCGCGTCGATATCACCCCTAAACGAAGCTGAAGCCGTGTAACACTTTAGCCAAACGCTGCTGGGGTGAGAAGGAGAAAGAGAGGCTAGTTCCCGAAAATAATTGAATTATGATTTTAGTTTCGAGAATGTTGGTAACGAAAGAAGTGTTAGTCGGGTTTCAGAGCATGGTATGAAACTGTAGCGGTATCTACAACGCCACATGCGAACAACGCGTCATACTGACGCGCACGAAATCCTGCATCTCGCAAGCAGAGTTTACCGCGCAACTAGCATGGATACAACGGCCCGACATGAATCATCGGGCAGTCGCCCGCCAGACACAACACCCGTCTGGTCGGAGGACCGTCCCTTTTCTATAGAGTACGAGTGAACTTTACACCCTGTTCCTAAACTAAGGACCCGGACAGCGGGGAGCCTAGAAATGTATGAAAAAGCTCATACAAAATGTATTAGGCAATCAATTTTACTCAGTCCTTGACTGGACGTGGAGGCCGGACGGCCTGAAGAGACACGGCCGCCGCATGTTTGGTATAAATACTTAAGTACAGTAATAATTTAGTGCCTCTTTACACTCTAAATTTCGTGTTTCTATCATAAGCATTTTCTGCTGTGCACAGTGTGCACTATCAGTTGGTTAATTACGCATGGCACTTATACATTTTCTCATAGATAAAGATAATAGAAAGAAAATGTTTAAGGAAGTAGAAGAGTGTCGCCGTCCATCGACCGCGGTCTGATTGTACCATAAAAGTCTCTGCTCAAACTCAACTCAAAGCATTTATTTCAATTAAACCATGAACAGGCACTTTTGAATTGTCTAAATTAAATAGTCGGTCAGTTAGTCAGAAAGTTGAAGCTAGTTGCCCATTCCAACACATAAATCTCTATGGAGAAGAACGGGCAAGAAACTCCATGGACACTCTTTTAAATCAAGATATTACAAAATATTTGGTACATTATTCTTGTTGCTTCTATAATTATGTGAGAAAAATGTAAAAAAAAAACACACAAATGAAGAAACAATTCAAAATATAAGATTAAAAATAAGCCTTGGCAGTTAAGAGATGACCAGTCTCAACCGACGGCGCCCGTTCACGAACATGCTAAAGATGGTGTTAACGCTGTAGATCTTTACCTGATCCTTGTGATAGATGATAAGGGGTCCTTTGCGCTGAACGCGGCGACGGTTGCGCATCTTTCCCTTACCAGCGCGCAGACGCTGGGATTTGTACACCTAAGCAAATAGAATGAAATTTTATTACAAGTTTTTTGTAAATTTTTATAGTAACGCAACGTCAACAACAAGGTTGATACTAGTCTAAAAATCACATATTCGTCGCGTATCTTAGGATAACATCGTGAGGAAACCTGGACTCAAAGTAAGTCTGAAATCGCCGATCAATGCCCGTGCCTTCTCTGTATGAGAAGAGCCTTTTGTGCAGTGGAATATTAATTATTGTTGTTCCGGGGGATTGAACCCAAGTCCCCACACTCAACAGTTGCTCTTGTGAATACAAGACCATTAGAAAAAATCTGACTAAAATTTTAAGAGAATGTTTTCCACAGTTTACGTCCGCGTTGAACAATGATATTCAGCCGGATGGTTGGCTTGGAAGTTTAATGTCTCTCCATAGACATAACGACAGATATATAGATCTGTAATTAGCTTTTAAGGAGAAATGAAGTATGAAGCATGTTCTTTCAACAAACCTTGAGGACATCAGACCAGGCCTTGATGCGTCTCAGGAAGATGACTGCCTGTTTGGTCTTGTTGATCTCCTGGACCTTGTCAGAGACCACCAGGGGCAGCTCAGGTACTTTCTCGATGATGTGACCTGATCAAATGAAAAAAAAACAACATAGTTTTCTTCCATAGAAGTCATGGTTTACATGTGAATGGCATCCATATAGCTTAGTTGAGCACAAGATTTTACCATTTGGGGGTGCAAATGCCCTCAAAACGTTAGTTATTTCAAAATATTTTATGCTGAGCTGAGGCCCTTTTGGCATAAGTTTTTACAATAACAATAATGATGCTTTTAAAGTAACCTCAGAAGGCACAGAGCTTTCTAATCTTCAAAGTAATTTCCAAAGCGCAAAACCTCTCATTAATTTTCTAGTCTACAAGTCGTAACTTCATAATAAAATTATGTAAGATAGAAAAGCGAATGTTTTCCACAGTTTACGTCCGCGTTGAACAATAATATTCAGCCGGATGGTTGGCTTGGAAGTTTAATGTATCTCCATAGACATAACGACAGATATATAGATCAGTAATTAGCTTTTAAGGAGAATACCCTTGCGTTAGGGTATTTGAACTTTCCTACTCAAGACACAATTCTAAAGGCATCTTAAAGTACGAGAAAAGGTGGCGTCGCGTCGTGAGTGGCCCAAATTTAAAGGTATTTTTTTTAAAGATTGACAGAGGTTTCTTCTATTTATTTCTATGAATGTAGAGCAAACCTGTAAAAAGTTTTTAAACCTTATGTTATTCAACAAAATACCTACCATAAGAATTGACAGCGGCTTTACTGTCATAGTTGATTACTTTCACAAAATGGTGCCTCTTCTCCATGTTCAGAAATAAAATTGTATACAAGCTCTTTAAAATTATGCCTTCCTATGAGTTAGCAACACTTCTTTTTCATTTTGACGGTAGATCTATGTTGCATAAATACTGTTTAGGCAGAAGTGGCCACGTTTATTGCGACGTCAGAGGTGTTATTCAAATCCTCAAGGGCGCAGGTGAACGAACATTTTACAGCAACGCCAGAGTGATGGCCGTTTTGCGCGAATGTGACGCATATTTTCGAGTTTGTCTTCTTTCTTTGCGTCATGTTTTCCGCAAATAAACACATCCTCTCTCTTTCTTTTATATGGGACACTCCAGTAGATCCTACTAACATCAGCACGAGTCTCAAGTACATACCTCTAGCCTGCACGAGAGCAGGTACTCCGCTCGCGGCAACGGCAGCGGCGACTGCGGCGCGCCTCTGACGTAGGTTCACGCGACGGTGCCAACGACGCCACGGCTTGGTGGGCGCGAACATGCGTCCTCCGCGACACATGTTACCGAACGCACCCTGGCCAGACCTAGATGAATGGAATTATGCGGTAAAATTGTGTGTCTTGGATAAGACACTGCGGTAGAGTAGCCTACATAACATCGCCTGTGTTTCTCGAAGGGTGTGTTGTACGTCCAGCACCCTAATTGCATAACACACTATCAATCGGAATCTGAATCATTTTGGAGCAAATCGCTAATCCATTGCTTCATAAGTTCGAAAAATTTGTCTGATCAACACGTAAATAACGCAATGGATGTTGTTGAACTGTCAAAATGAAACCAATTGTTACCCAATTGCCCCGCAGGTTGTACCATTTATGTTTTAAGTCCTATGTACAGCTGTCGTCACGTAAAAAGAACGCTGAGCGACCGTGGAGGGGCTGTGTCTGCCGCACGGGTACAGTCTTGTCCCAAAGTACTAGGCTATCCTAACTAATATTATAAATGCGAAAGTAACTCTGTCTGTCTGTCTTTCTGTCTGTCTGTCTGTCTTTGCTTCACGCCTAAACTACTGAACCGATTTGTGTGAAATTTGGTACAGACATAGTTTGGAACTTGAGAAAGGACATAGGATAGTTGTTATTACAAAAAATAAAATAAAAAATAAAATTTATTCCGGACATACAGCGCCATCTATTGGTCAAGAGTCGGCATCAATTCAGTACTGAAAATTCATCGGAAAAATGTAAATAAATAGTAAAAAGGTATGAAAATATAATATAATACAACTTTTAGTAAAAAGAAAATGCTCTAACGGAGTATAGATAATTCTATTAGTAATATATATGTCGAGTTGGTGATCGCGCAATGGTGTCGATCGTTACACGAGTTCGGTTCATGTTATTGTTTTAATTCATCGGAAAAAAGTAAATAAATAGTAAAAAGGTATGAAAAAAATAATATCAATATAATAAAACTTTTAGTACAAAGAAAATGCCCGAACGGAGTATAGATAAATAATCCGAGTTGTCACTATGCTCGATAGATGGCGTTGGGATCGAAAAATCTTCCGGAAGTCACTATTCCACGCGAACGAAGTCGCGGGCAAAAGCTAGTTGTTTCATATATCGATGCCTTAGTTCACAATTGCACTAACTACAAACTTTACAATTTTTACTTTTTTTGAAAAGGTTACGTTTAAACTAATATTACAATATTGAGATATGATGGAGTAAAAGGACTAGTCTTATGAATAGATGCATATTTTTTTGTTATTTTACTTGGATTTTCTACTGTTCCCGTCTAAACTTATAAAAACTTTAAAGCTCTCTCCGATACCTAAACACGTGATTGTACTCATGATAACAAACAACTTTTACTATGGGACCAAACCTGAAATCGCGAAAAAAAATCTGCTGTTCAGTACATTTTGACCAGTTAGGCGAACATAAACGACTAAACAGCAGACTTTTTTTTCGCAATTTCAGATTTGGTCCCATAGTAAAAGTGGTTTGTTATCATGAGTACAATCACGTGTTTAGGTATCGGTCACTAATTACCAGTCACCCTATATATAAAACAATAGTCTAGTACTTTATGACAAGGCTATACTCGTGCGCAGACACACCCCCTCCACTGTCGCTCAGCGTTCTTTTTACATGGCGACAGCTATACTTACTTGATTATTCATTTAAGGGGCTTACAGGACCTAAACGCAAAAAACGAAGTTTTAGAAACAATAAAAGTATATGATAAACTACAGTAAAAAAACTAAAAAAATATATATGATATTCTTCAGGATAAATGCTAGGAAGATAGTGTGTTGAAAACATAATACAACTTATTTGGTACGATAGAAAAAAATCATGAAGATACCTCTAAAAACTTTTTTTTTACAACAAAATTCATACTAATATACATACAATCATTATGATTTTTTGTCAGATTATTTTACAAGCAACATACTAAAACTATAGTATTTTAGTTTTTTTGTCCAAACACTAGATTTTTCGTAAATCGATAATTGCTTCATATTTTGCAATAAATTACCAGCGTTGTGGCATCGCGCTTCTCTTTCTTTTCTATGCAGTCCGACAAAGACCGCGCTTTAGGTCATGTAGTCCTCTTAAAAGGAAAAACTACATTATTGTTATACAGATGTATTCTAACATATCGAATGCGTCTACCCACAGGGAGCAGACGTCCGCGCTATTAGAACTTTGATGTACCCCGCCATTGTCACTAATCACAGTAACCATACTGCCACAGTGTTTAAACGGGGATCTATTCGGCTATTTAAAAAAAAAAACAACCTAAGAAAACACGCTTCTTGTTCAGTTGCTATCGTGTGAGAGCGATGGGATCATAAGTATCGCACAAATGTTGAAAAGATAGGCCAAATGCGAAAGAAAACTATCGCACAAATGTTGAAAAGATAGGCCAAATGTGAAAGAAAACTATCGCAGAAATGTTGAAAAGATAGGCCAAATGCGAAAGAAAACTATCGCACAAATGTTGAAAAGATAGGCCAAATGCGAAAGAAAACTATCGCACAAATGTTGAAAAGATAGGCCAAATGCGAAATAAAACGCGCACCTAGAGTTTTGTAAGGGTCAAAACACACACGCTACTTTTAGCATCGGCGATCGGCGATTTAGCCGCTTTTTAGAAGCTAAATGCAGCGACCAAGCATTCGACACCGCAAACTTAAAAACGCCAAACGCGGAGATACAGTCGCTTTTCGGAAGCTCGACACAGCGGCTGAACGCTACACTCCGCACACATTCGGATGCCGGTCGCAGCGATTTGGCATCTGCGCCAGCATCGGAGCATTCGCTAAAACGCGCGATTCCGATACTGCGTCCGAACGCAGCAAGTCGCGAAATCGCAATGCAGCATCGATCGAGCATCGAAACAGTCGCTAAAACACGCGATTCCGATACCGCGTTCGAACGCAGAGTCGCCAAAACGCGATGCAGCATCGATAGAGCCGCAAAATCCGCCGATCGCCGATGCTAAAAGTAGCGTGTGTACTTTGGCCCTCAACCCATTTGTTTTTCGACTAACTTCTGCCCGCGACTTAGTACGCGTAAAATTTCGACCCCGGACCCGACGTTCGTTTCCTGAGTTTTTGTCTTTTTGCTAAGGGTCGTGGCGTGATGTTAAATAGACTAAAGCCTTCCTCAAGAATTGGGCTATCAGTCATTAACAATTTTTGAAATCCGACTGGACCAGAGATTAGCGAGTTTCTAACAAATTCTTCAGCTTTATTATTAGCATAGATTATAGATAATGATTATTTCTTTTAAATTCTATAATTTAATTTATTACTCAATATTATGTGATCAGCTTCCTCCAGTTTTGTTATTCTTTTCATCATACCTTTTTATATTTTGCTATTTTTTGTATTTGGTTTTTTTATTATACAAAATTATACGTATTCTATAGCGAAAGTGTCCGTCTTTCATTATATTTCGCTAAAAACAACCGCGCATCAATGGTTACAGCTTGACCTTGAAACAGTATATTTCCTACTGGTGGTGCTATACTCTTGGAATTCACGTGCTAAGGACGTGAGACAATAATCTGAATAAAAATAAATGATCGAATTTATCAAGTGCCAATATCTTACCTGTGGGTACCACCACCACGGACACGTGGGATACGTGCAACAGCACGTCCGGTACCCCATGACTCGGCACTGGTCTGGTGACCTGGTAGACAAAGATAGCACATTGTTATAATAAAGTTGAAAAATGACCTTGACCTTGGTATACGCTATTGTGAAATAATGTGAAGTTTTTCTATAGAGAAAATCTAATTGAAAATTAATAAATAAAATGCTTATTATAAATTCATTAAAGTTTCGTTAGCGACCTTGACCTTGAATTGTGTCAAGGTTATTTTTTTTCTCTTACTGTTATATTTAGTGTTCCAACATAAGGACCTAACAGCTTTAGTAAGCTATTAACTGGTTTCGGCGCGGTAAACGAGACAAGAGAAGTTTTATTGTTAGGACTACTATAGCTGTATAGCACCCTTGAAAGAGCTAAGAACTAGCTCCTGTTGTTTTTGGTAAGGAATGAATATATTCAAGTGACATCCTTATTGAAGCCAACTAACTATAATAATGAGATTTTCATCTATTATTTTAATTAAACGCTTGTGTGTAGTAAAAACTCTGCACCCGTCCCCACTATAGAGTAGGTCCAGAACGCCATGTCTTTACGTTGATGTTGCACTAATCCGCAGTAACGCTCCACGGCAATATCATCCGAGAGTGTGGACATTTAGTGCTAAGTTATGTTTTACTAGAAATATACAGGGTGAAATTTTAATCACCGATTTCCTCTTAAAGAGTCATTGTACTCATCATTATGAACAACTTTTACTATGGGACCAACTCTGAAATCAGGAAAAAAAGATCAGCAGTTTAATACAAAATTTCAATATCTACATGACCAAAATGTATGAAACAGCAGATTTTTTTTTCGTGATTTCAGAGTTAGTCCCATAGTGAAAGTTGTTCAGTTCGATGATCTAAAGCACCTCTTAAAGTTTGTCAGGTTAATTTTTTAACACTGTATAAAACTACTATTACTATTTTTTTTTAAACCTTTATTGTCCCACTGATGGGCAAAGGCCTCCGCGAAGCCCTTCCAAGAACTCTTGTTCCGGGCCACCTCGAACCTGCCCTAGCGATAAGCATCCAGGTCATCAGCTTACTATACTAACCACTTAAAATTGGTGTTATTTTTTTTAATTGAGAAGCCCAGGTTGAAATAGACGTTCCAGTGCAAATCATGTTTCTATAATTTCTTTATATACTTAGGTGCGAACCTAAGTATATGGAGCAGCTGGTTTTTCGAACTTTACAGCAACCAAGGCAATTAAGTACCTAATAAAATCCCTTTTAAAATATGATTAAAAAATGGTAAAACAAGATGCCTTGTCTGCTTCTTTCGAAAGAAACCAATATCTAAAAAAACTGACAGGCCTGAGAGAACATGGCAAAAAAATATGATTTCTTTTGCTAAACACAAACACAAATTACAAGAGAGGAAGTAAACTTTAATGACTATGCCCAGTATGCCTGCAATAGAGTAACAATGCCTAAAAAAAAAAAAGTTTAAAAAAGTAACTCACCGGCCTCCTTGCTCACGGAGTAAGGCTGCCTGCCATTCTTGGACATGGACACGTGCACATCGTTGACGAGGTCAGGCCGGATGGGGGCCTTGAAGACGAACGGGAGAGGGAGGGAGGCGCCAGCGACTGCCTCGCTCTTCTCCGTGTAGACCGACACAAGCGGTCGGGCGACTGATAGACTCTGTAATAGAGGGGGCAGTTAGTATTTGATGTTTCATAACTTGGGCAGTTGTTTTAAAACCTGTAGAGAATTTCTAATAGAAAGTAATAAAGGAAGTGAATGGTTTTCTGTTATTCTACATTAAAGGGTTTGGTTTCCACACTTAGTCCTTCAGGTAGACCATTGTACAGACGCCAGCATTCTTTAATAGATTTTCAACTTTTATCGCTAAAGCATAAGGTTCAAAGTTGATTGGGATAATTTTACAGTTTCGGGTAGCTTGATGTGCTGGCGTCTGTCTGTACTTGGGATGTGGCAGCTGTTGGTGGTTATTCCTACTAGCCCATCTCTCCCCAGTAGTTGATTATCTCTCCTGGACTGTTGAGTATTGTATGAGATCTGGGTGCCCCCAGGGTTTGTCCTAATCTGAGTAACGCCTGTGTATTCAAAAGATCACATAGGTAATACGGGCTGGTGTCCGCAACTCCACGTCTATGCGCGTATTTTGCGTACGGCGTCAAAGATCACATTTGCAATGGTTTTCTCAGCAATCATGCAAGCCCTGCATCGAGGACTGTCCGTCCGTAATGCCTATTTTGTGGAAGTGTTTGTTTACCGAGCAGTGACCCAGAGTGTGAAGTTGATTTTCATTCAAGGATGTTTCAAAAGTCTGGCAAGATGGTTGATTGTTAAAAAGCGTGCAATGTCAAGGTCTTATTTGAATTAGACTCAAGTTTGACACTAGAATTCCTCACCTATTATGTGTTTACAGACAAGTCTTAGGTCAGTGGGTCGTCTTAGGGGCGGATTATTACTATTTACAAAATTAAATATTAGTCATCTGCTGGAATTGAACTCACAAACCATCGACAAAACAACAAAACTATCTTATTGTTTTTTTTGTTGTAGCTTCTCATGCCTTGTAAAAGTGACTATGTACGACCCTTATTTCCATTGAAAACCATTAAAATACATGACATAGTGGATTATAACAAAAGCAAGCACTCCTTTCCCAATTTACTTTCAATAATGTGACTAATTTAATTTGTATTCCACAAGTCGACACACAACCAGTATTTACTAGCCCTGTTTCCTACGGGAACTGTTTACTATACCCCTTAAAAATGTACCTAGAAGACTATGGTAGTGCAGCTAGGAAGAGTATAGGGGAATTTGGCCTTCAAAAAGAATAGTTATAAAAAAAATGGGTGACAAAAATAGCGGAAGTTACCACATTTTTCGTGTTTTACCGAAGTAATTATAGCGAAAGGTGAAATTGAAAGGTTATGAAGCCACATTGAGATGTTTTGAGGTTGTTTTCCATGAGAAAGTCAAGGATTCCGGCAATCATTTGGCAATCGAACTATCATAACCTCAAAATTTTCACGCATTTTCATAACAATAAAAAGTTTGTAAAATAGCTTTTCTCGGGATATTTTAAAGTAGAATATTGATAATTATGGTTGTAAATCATTTTGTAACAACGATTTGCGGAAAATAAACAAGGGATGCATCGATGGCGTGTGGTATAAATCGGTCGACAAGTCATTTTCGTATACACTTTAATGAAGTAATATAGCTATAAAACGATAGCTTATCCCGTATAAATGTTGAATTAACACAAACAACTTACGAAACACCATCATATTCTTGTTATTTTGCGAAATGTAAAAGCAAACACGTGTTTCGAGCACGGCAACAAAATACTTTCAACTTTACACTTTCACTAATCGGATTGATTCACTTAACATTATTAAACATTAGAAAATCACATCAGTTTCTATTAGACTTACCATTTCGCTATTTAAGCGAAGTTATTCCTCCAAAAAACACTATAGGCGGCGGTAAAGACCATCCGCCATGCCACGGAGGAGTAAAAAGACCGGAAATTAGAATGGTTTTTTGACAGTATGAAAAGGCAGTGACCAGACCAAAAATTACTTGATTTTATAAAAGACTATTTTTGATTGCTTTGTGAAATAACTAATCCATGTATTTCTTTATCCTCATAGTATGAAAAATTTAATAAAACATATTTTTCATGTAATAAGTGCATAATCAGCAAAACACAGCAAACGATAGACAAAAAGCGTAATGTTTACAACTGGGCCAAGACATTTTGTGTACAAAGCCATTTTAGTCAAATACTGACAAATAAATGACATTTTAGTAGACACGAATTATTATTATTTTCAAGTATTTTGAAATAGTAATTTTGTACCTGAATATTAAATACAACAAAAGGAATTTTGAAACAGCACTGAACTTATTTCTGTATTCAAAAACCTATAAGTGCACACAAAATACAGTGTGTTCTAAACATTCGTGGATGATAAATTAAATCTAACATGTGAAACTCCCTTGAACAGGTAGTTCGATCTCTGAACGCTAGTTTAATAACAACAACATGCCCACCACCAAAGCTACTCCCATGTTTTAGTGAGGCAACACGACGTTAAGAGCAACACAGTGTTTCAGAATAGTGCCTTGCGCTTTTGCTAGCTGAACACATGCCTTATAAAGTTTGTGACATTTGTGCTCCACCAGCGCTTACCACCCGGCCACGATTTTTGGCTTAGCGGCAAGCGGCGCGGTTTCTTTTGTCTAGCGTTGAAGCTGCGAGCGGTGCGTCGTGGCATGATTCATACATATCGGTTTATTTGTTTTACCGCTCGCCACCCCGCGCTAAGCTGCCGCTGATAGCGGCGAGTTCGTGGCCAGGGCGTTACGTAAACAGCGAACTATGTGCTGTGCTGCCCAAATTTAACCAAAGAATCGTGTGCCTCATAACTATACTTAAAGCTTTGGACATAGCGCGAGTGGGGCACGAAGGGCTTACCCCACCCGGTTCTGGAGTGGAATAGGCATTTATGTTGCAAAAAAAAGCCAAGCCTTTCAATGCTTCCTAAAAATAGATGCTCTAACTGCTTATCAAATTAATTCACAAACTTAACACTAAGTAGTACGGTTGTAGATGTAAATTTTGCCTCTAGCTTACTAATGAAGTCTTCATAATCCTTATGCACATTTTTTAATAGGTAGGTACTCAATTTTCAACAGCTTCAATGGATGAAAAACCTAAATGCAGTCACGATGTAGAGCCAATAACGCAACAGCTAAAACAGAAAGATCAATCAGCAGTTCAAAAAGACCAAACGACTCCGCCAGAAGAGCAAAACCCAGCAACAAAAAGTCCAACCGTATTAACAAAAGAGCATCCGGCTTATTTGGAAGCCCAATCAACTGTACCGAAGATTCAACCTGTATTAACGTTAGAGAAAACAATTTATTCGATAGACCTACCCGCGCTTTTGAAAGACCAAACGACAGTATATTCGAGAGATCAACTGGCTCACTCGAAAAGTCAAAATGCTATAACCGAAGGTCAATCAGCGGCATATTCGAAACACCAACTGGCTCACTCTAAAAGTCAAAATGCCTTAATAATAGACCAACCGGCGGCATGTTCGGAAGACGAACAAACAGCTACATCAACAATTCACATTGATTCTAGTAAAAATGAATCGTGTTCGTCAAAAGAACAAACAACCAAGAAAATTCACACAGATTTAATGAAGGACGAATCGGCTTCAACAAGAGAATTAACAATAACACCAAAATTTCAAATTGCCTCAACAAAGGATGAAACATCATTTTCAAAAGAAAAAAAAATACTGACAACTGAAGCTGGTTCAACAAAGAATAATTCGGCCATGACGGCTACCCCGAAAAATCTAATGGAAGCATTAGTGGAAAATTTCTCGAAAAAACTTGACTCAGGAATCTCCTTGTGTGCTACTAGGGGTTCAGAAGCCCCTTCTTGTAACATAAATAGTGGTTATTTAAGTTCTAATGCATCTTTAATAATCAGTTCATGCACACAAAGCCCAATTACAACTCAGCCTGTAACCCAGTCGCCACTTGCAACTTCTGTGGCCGTTCCAAGTCAACCCCCTACTTTATTCTTGCAAGCCTTATCCAAACTAAACGAAAGTTCTTTAACTCTTGCAGTTATTAGTCATTTTAAACTGCAATCATCCACTAACTTCAATAAAGTCTTCAAAATTGAATCTGGAGAAATAACGCCACCCGACTCCTTGTCAAGCGCCCCGCCGACATATTCATTTGTGTTACGCCAATTGGCAGTCAGAAGGAGACCCAGATTTATGGGAACGTTTTTTCCGTCGCCCTCTTTCGTTCAACACGCTCCTCCACCTACTTATGCTGGTGCTTTTGATGTGTACATCGAACCTGCTCTCCCTCCGTCCCCTGCGAGGACGTACACCTTCGGATTCACTTCAATGCTTATCATTTGCCCCGAATGCGGGTATACGGGCATGACAGTAGTCACAAGTCATACAACTATTTGCACGCATTTATGTGCATTTATTTTATGTTTACTTTGCTGTTGGATATGTGCCCCCTTGCCGTATATATTAAGATCATGTAAGGACGTTTATCATTATTGTAGAAATTGTAGGAGTTTCTTGGGCATGTATTGTCCAACTAATCCTGAGAGTGCAGCATATACGAATGTTCCATAACGTTATCTTTTGTAATAATGAGTTGGTTTGAGTATTTTTAATTTTAATACGTTTTTTTCTAGTAAGTGTAACTTTATAAAGTTTTTAGTTTTCTTACTAGATTTATGTTTGATTGGCAATCGATTTCAAAACGAAATCAAATGATGAGCCATAGACAATAAATATTTTTGAATGGATCATGGATTTCTGTTTTTATTTTGCAGATTTTATTTTAATTTTAAATTAACATTCGAAGTTTTATTGCAGACAACATTTTATTACTATTTTATTGATAAAACTTATATCATAATATATTATTTTCTGGTGTTGCACGGAACAATAGTTATTTGCAAACATTTTGCAAAGACCCGAAATGTGATTTTATAAGGATGCGTTCCTATTTAGAAGTCAACGAACATTGAAAACTATCGTTCAACTGACTTAAAAACAAATCCAATTATACATGAAAAAACGGAGAATCATTTCTTTATTTACATGGATGTGTTTAGAAAGCCTAAACTTTAAGCTTTTGTATAAAAATGCCATTTATTTATTGTTAATTCTGAACGTTGCCACTGTCAATGATGTTTCAGCGCCCTCTAGCGTCAAAATGTCCTGTGTAAAATTAGAAGTCACAGCCTTCCGTAAGTTCCGTGTGTGTTGCGGAAAAATCCCTTTTTGGGCGTCCGACCACATGTGTGAATAGTGAACAAAATATGGTTCTGTTATGATTTTATGTTAATAGAAGCTTATTTCATAGTGATCGGTACACGACTTCGATAGATAAAGTGCGTACGGATCGTTCAGTGTGCCAGAAAAGTTGGAACAAGACGACGGAAGTGCATTTTTTTCGATGTAAATACGGTCCAACCAGGGTCAGTCCGGTGTGGTACGAGAGGTTCGCGCATATTTCCCAGCGACCGGCCGTGTGTGCGCGCCACTGGGACGTGTGAGTTACTCGTGAATAATTCGACCTTCGTACTGTTCGATCGGGCCGTTTTCATCGGGAAAGTTCGTTCGCGATTAGTGGGTTAACCCCATCATGCCGTCGTGTTGAGAGGCATGGAGGCGCGCTCGTGATCGTCTGTCGGCGCGGAGCGCGCGCCCGGGCTTACATAACGAGGGCAGCGGCGGCATGGCCGCCCGCGTGTCCGCCGAGGGCGCAGGGCCCTCTTACGCGTCAGTGTTGAACTTTAGAGGGGGTGACAGCAACAAGGAGAACATTGAGGCCGCGCCGGGCGAAGTGTCTGACGCGCCTCCGACGAAGCAAGATGATGAGGAGGAGGAGGGGTTCGTGCCTGTCATATCGCACGGACGCCGTCCTGGGAAGGGACGAAGGCACCCTGAGCGTAGGGCTCCGCCTCGCCCTCACAAGGCACCCACACCGCATACAGAGCCGCAGCCAACGCCAGAGCAGCAGCAGCAGTCGTCTGAGAGCCAGCCGAAGAAGTTTGTAGAAGCGCCAATACCTAAAGTGAACCCTTGGCAGGTGAGTGGTATTATGTAAACAAAACAATGTCATAACATTAATGATGCAATTCTTTTCTACTAATAGTTCAGTCATGAAAGAAAGAAATTGTTTATATTATGTATTGTACACACTTTTTCCAACTATGACTTATGAGCGTTGGTCTTTGCTTCATATTACTTTTTTTCAGGTTAAATTGACTTTAGACTGCGGCATTCGCATGTTATGCCTATTGATGTTGTTATTGTTTTTCAATATTCTTATTAGCATTTGCGAAGAAGATGGGATTCATATGATTTGAATACTCTAGTCTAACTTACGGCTTAACATTAAATTAAATTAATTTGGTAACATTGCTTCCCGTTTTACTAACAACACATGATTTTGATTTTAGCACCATCCAAATCTGTAAACTATTGATTCTTTATTTATAAGATTGACAATCTTCTCAGTATCTTCGACTTCTATCATTTCTAAATCCAACATCTGTCTAGCCTTTTCTCAACTAGGAATGTTGAAACGTATGTTGGGGTCAGCTTACAGCCTAACCAGATGCAGCTGAATACCAGTATTCTTTCTTAATTAGTATTCTATAATTTCTTTATTCTAGATTGAATGAATTTACTTTAATTTTTTTTTAAGATGAGGTTAGGCTGAATAAATTATTATTGAAGGTACCCAGCACTAGATAGATAGAGCCATATTCTATAAAAAGTCATTGAAGCCTTCAAAGTCTTAAGGTGCAATAGATTTCACCCTCTTGCACCCTCTGATTTTTGTCTCCTTCATGAATAATCAGCCTATAATGTTCCCACTGCTGGGACATAAGCCTCCGCTTTCTGAATTATATTTTTGTCTCTCATACATTGATCATATTGTTATGCTTATTTTTTCTCAAATCCAATACTGTTTTGGCTGTTGTGGTACAGGAACTCCTAGTACAAGAGTCAGGGCTACACAGATTTGTTTCTTGTAGTCAAATAAATAAATGACTACTAATGATGAATATCAATGTTATTTGATTAAATAGGAATTACAAACAGCTTCATTATGCAATATTATAAATAGAATTAGTTTTTGAGAAAATCGCGGACTTGCATACATACATACGGGTTGAATACAGAACCTCCTTTTTGAAGTTGGTTAAAAACATGAGTAACTTACAGTTCTCTTTGAGAGGGCTACATTATTACTAAATAATGTAGCCCTCTCAAAGAGAGGAGGCCTGTGTCCCAGCAGTGAGAACAATATAGGCTGATTATGTAGCCTACAGCACTGTTCACAGGTTACCATTAACAAATAAAACTACTATGAACAATTTTTTTTTTAAACCTAAAAAAATCTCAACTATAACATGGCTATGTTACATCTAAGACCCAAATTACAGATCCTCACTCAAGACTCAAATTTATATAAAACTAGTTTCAACCAATCAAATGGTTTTAAATTCGTTTTCAAGTAATGCTTGAGTCTTGAGTGAGGTTCTGTAATACGGGCCTTGAGATAAATCTAATCATCGCTAAATTATCTGTTTGCTTTTACACCTATTTCAAGATAGCTTGATTGATTTAGCAGTCAACTAACTTACGCCAAGTTTCAGATTTTTTTTGGAGAACTTATAAAAACTAACATTTCTTAGGCAGGTGTCCCACCGCCGGCGATGAGCGAGTAGCGAGTAGAACTAGCTACTGAAAACGAGTTGGCCAACAGCGAGTGTGTAGTTCCGATAGTTTTGTCGCTGGGCTTTCAGCGAGTGTCCGAGTGCGACGGGCGATTACTCGCACCACTCGCTCGGGTCGGTTAGTCCCACAGGGGTTTCAGTCGGCGTGAGCTCTGACCGCCAAGCGAGCATCGCTGAGCGAGTATTATCTTAGATAGCTCTTGTCGCTCAGCGACAAACCAGTGGAGCGAGTCCTCGCCGGCAGTGTGAACTGTCAGCGATCAACTATTCTCTTTTCTTATCTGCATCTCTTTTGTTTACACGGAACGTATATCTATTGTACGTTTCTTGAACGAGAAAATAGCCGATAGTTAGTCGCTTCCTCGCCGGCAGTGGGACAACTGTTTTAAGGTCCACACCATGCTAAAACTCCAGCATTACTTAAGGCGATACCTTCAACGTAGCCTGCGAAATTCAAAATTTCTTAAATTTTTTTGCAACAAAGTTTTTAATTTTGTGAGCTGGTGTGTAGAGTGCTCAACTTCAAGTACTTATTTAATTTCAAAACAGGTTGTTAATTAAAATCACAGTCAGTAGAGCATAAATACTTACATTTTTTGTATCAATTAGTAATTTTTTACATTGCATTAGGACTAAAGTCACCAATCTTCTTTGAGCAAGCATGGTGATCAATGCTCTTGCCTCTATAAGGCCTTTGGCCTGTACTGTCCCACTGCTGGGCAAAGACCTCCCCCATATTCTTCCACATTTCTTTGTGCTGTGCCTTCTCCGTCCAGTCGGTTAGGAACGAGTCCAAATCGTCACGCCAGCGTTTCTTAGGCCTGCCTCGGTGACGACGCCCGTCTTCAGGCACCCGCTTAAGTCTTGATCCCGTGTGAATATTGGGATATAAAGTATCCTATGTCCTAATCCAGGTCATGGCCTACCCATGTGCCGATTTTCATCCCAATCTATTCAGTCGTTTTAGCGTGAAAGTGTAACAAACTCTTTTAAATAATATTAGTTAAGATATCAACATGGTCACAACCTCTTTTTACCATTCTGTCATCATCTGCCTAGCCTTTTCCCAACTATGTTGGGGTCGGCTTCCAGTCTAACCGGATGCAGCTGAATACCAGTATTTTACATGGAGCGACTGCCTATCTGACCTCCACAACCCAGATACTGGGTAATACAGTACCCCTTGGTAAGACTGGTTGTCAGACTTTCGGGCTTCTGACTACCCGTAACGACTGTCAAAGATCCACGAATGACAGCCGGGACCAACGGCTTAACGTGCTTTCCGAGGCACGGAGGGGTCTCAGTATGTAAAGATGGTCACCCATCCACAGACCAACCGCGGCAAGCGTAGCTTAACCTGATCGATCGACCTGTGCGGCTGTTAACCATTCTGTCTGAGATAGAAAAGAAAATCATTCAGATCACAAAAATAAGGACGATGGTAAAAAATATATAAGAAAAACGCATCAAATACTTACAAGAAAAATAATCAGCTAACGAAAATACACAAATGTGCCGGCAATTTATTATTTTAGGTCAAAATAAAATCACTTTAATCAGTGTTTTTTTTTGCTTGGATATCTTTGGTTAGACGTACTGAGCGCTGTGTTAAAATTTGTCCATCTATTTTAATGGGACCCTGTATATTGCACTGTTGCAATTTGTATAAGATTGATTCAAATACTACGCCATACATTTTATGAAACAGTTGTAAAAACAATGTTATTTATGCCGTATTAAAAGTGTATTGAATATACTATTGTTGTTTCAAGTTTTTAAATATTACCCACTTCCGTATAATATGTTAACAAAAGTTATTTTTCTGAATTTATTTCAATGATAGATAAGTTATAGAAGGTTATTTCAGAATAGATTAATAGTAATCTAATTAGATTATTTAAATTCTGTAGCGACTAGCGGTATCTACAACGCCACATGCGAAAAATGCGTCATACTGACGTCACGCAAAATCCTGCATCTCGCAAGCAGAGTTTACCGCGCAACTAGCATAACATACAACAGCCCGACATGAATAATCGGGCAGTTGCCCACCAGACACAATACGCGTCTGTTCTGAGGATCCTCCCTTTTCTATAGAGTATGAGTGAACTTTACACCCTGTCCCTCATACCTCTATTATAAACTATTAACACTTCCGAATAAGAATAATAATTTGAGAAGAATTTTATTTGGAATTTAAGAATTTGCTGACGGGAATCATTTTGTTATGTGACCTAAAATATTTGCATGCTATGATATAAGCAAAACATCAGCATACACAAAAAATAATTTTTTTTACATTTTCATCACATCATAATTTTAATTTTTACATTCGATTTATTTTATGCCATAACACAGAGAAGTGGTTTAGCAATGGGAAAATTGTAGGCTGATTAATACAAATAAAACGAAAAGTCCTAACTGTATCGCTCACTCACTGACTGACTAACTCATCAAAACGCCCACTCCAAAGTACTCCAAACCATGAAATTTTGCACAGTTCTCTTTAGGATGTACACAAAGAAAAAGGCCGGATTTTTTGTAATACCCATGGGATTTTGAATTAGGGCAGAAAAAGTAGATAAGTATTTTTTTATTTCATGGCTACCCTCAAAACTGCTCAATCAAAGCCTGTTTGTTATATCCCCTATGGAAATTGAGGAATAGATAGTGCCATCCACGAAGACGCGCCACACTCTTCTTACTTATCACTAGTTAATTCCGCTAGTGTTTTAATTTTTTGATACACACTAATTACCCACTAATAAGTAATTACTGTGTATCGACAAAACTAAAACACTAGCGGAATGTTGCACACTTGTACTGTAAGCTATTAGGAAGCAGAGTGGGGCGCGTCTTCGTGGATGGCGCTATCTGTACCACCTTCATAATCTATCCATAGTGTATTTTTTTTTAAACCAACTACACTCCTTTTGAACTTCCCCGCTTCATCCATGATTTTTTGAGCTATGTATCCGAGTAAATACTCAAGTCATGGACTGTTCCTAAATTACCCTAGACTGATAATATTCCGTTTTCCCTAATTATGTTAAGATTAATGTTAAAGTTGGCTTTCCATGGCGGGAAAGGGGCCGTGCACCATATGCATGACTAGCTGCTGCCCGAGACTTCGTCTGCGTGAAATCCTATCCTAATCCTAACTACATAGGGTACCTTTCATCTCGAAAAAACTGCAGTTCCCGAGGAAAACAACAATACACGTGGCGCCATCTATTATGACGTTATTGTTGTTTTCCTCGGGAACAGCACTTTTTTTCGGGATGAAAGGTACCCTATGTCCGTTTCTGTACTCCTGACAACGTATATGCAAAGTTTCAGGATGATCGGTTCAGTGGTTTAGGCGTGAAAAGGTAACAAACAAACAAACTTACTTTCGCATTTATAATATTAGTTAGGATTGAACCAACCAAGGCCTCGTCCAAAGAATCAAATTATAATACTTGCAACTCATGAAGTAGTGAAATAATTTTCAACTAATGTTTGTTTAATGGTTTTACATTTGTTATGTGTTACGTTCAGCTTGTTGACATTCTTAGTTGGTTTTGATGAGGTTTAATTGCATTTTTAAACATGGAACTATTGAACTAATTATATGTAGTAAGTTTTTTAACTGAACAGACAGCTGCTGGGGAGTTTGTTGCGTCACTTAAGAAGGTAGAAAAAAAACTTTTTTACAAAAAAAAAACAACCGACTTCAAAAAAAAACTACAAAGTGATAAATAACTTTAATTTCGGAAGTCGGTGTCGTTGGTTCCACATTTTCGTTTTTTGTTTGACACTGACTTCCGAAATTAAAGTTATTTATCACTTTGTAGTTTTTTTTTGAAGTCGGTTGTTTTTTTTGTAAAAAAGTTTTTATTTTTCACTTTTTAGTTGTACCTACTCCACATAAATTCAAATAACACTAGTGCATTGAAGAATTCCAGACACCGACTCGAAGAATCATCAAAATTCGCATAGAAATGCCGGAGATGCAGTACATTTATGCATATAACAACGTACATAAGAATAATTACATAATGTATTATATACTAAAACCTTCCTGAAAGTATGTAGATCACATTAGTGAAAGAATTATCAAAATCGGTTCATTAGTTTTTGAGAAAATCGCGGACAAACAAACATACATACATACATACATACGGGTCGAATACAGAACCTCCTTTTTTGAAGTCGGTTAAAAAACAACCGACTTCAAAAAAAACTACAAAGTGATAAATAACTTTAATTTCGGAAGTCGGTGTCGTTGGTTCCGCATTTTCGTTTTTTGTTTGACACCGACTTCCGAAATTAAAGTTATTTATCACTTTGTAGTTTTTTTTGAAGTCGGTTGTTTTTTTTGTAAAAAAGTTTTTATTTTTCACTTTTTAGTTGTACCTACTCCACACAAATTCAAATAACACTAGTGCATTGAGGAATTGAAGACACCGACTAGAAGAATCATCAAAATTCGCATAGAAATGCCGGAGATGCAGTACATTTATGCATATAACATCGTACATAAGAATAATTATATAATGTATTATATACTAAAACCTTCCTGAAAGTATGTAGATCACATTAGTGAAAGAATTATCAAAATCGGTTCATTAGTTTTTGAGAAAATCGCGGACAAACAAACATACATACATACATACATACATACATACATACATACGGGTCGAATACAGAACCTCCTTTTTTGAAGTCGGTTAAAAAAGTTTTTATTTTTCACTTTTTAGTTGTACCTACTCCACAAAAATTCAAATAACACTAGTGCATTAAAAAATTGAAGACACCGACTAGAAGAATCATCAAAGTTCGCATAGAAATGCCGGAGATGCAGTACATAAGAATAATTACCTACATAATTTATTATATTTTATTGAGCACACAAAGCTTTTCGAACTTATGAAGCAATGGATTAGCAATTTGCTTCAAAATGATTCAGATTCCGATTGATAGTGTGTTACGCAATTAGAGTGCAGACCTTTCTGAAGAACATGACCAATTCACCAATAAGGTCACTTATATGTCTTCCTAGGGCCATAAGGTCACTTATATGTTCTCCTAGGGCCTCCCCACCGTTTCCACTCATATTTGCCAAATATACTTCATCGTTCTACGGCGTAGAAGTGACAATCAACCATAGGGTGGTAAAGAAATTATGAGGTTGACTCAATCAATCAATCTGCCTAGCCTTTTCCCAACAATATCATTTCATTTCCCTTGGTAAGGCTGGTTGTCAGTGAAATTTCGGGCTTCTGACTACGCGTACGGACTTTCAAAGATCTACGAATGACAGCCGGGGCTTACCGTATTTTAGGGCATCTAATCGATAAACCATAATAATAAATTATTAATATAAAGAAAACAAATCAAGTACAGTCCCCGGCACGTAACTTGGCAAGAGTCGTTAGATGTGTTTTTCCTTTCTTTAGCTTTCTTGTAAACAGACATGTTTAAAAATAATCTATGGCAATAACCATAGTATAATGACAAACAATAAAAGTGACCATTTTCTTGTTGCACTAAGTGTACATGCGCTAACTTACTACTAATACGCCAAAACCTTGCCAAGTTACGTGCCGGCGACTGTATCTTGACTTGGCTCACGAGGTTGTCGACATGTGGGATGTGGACTCTGAAAGAAAGAAAACGTATTTATTGCGACTCGTATAGGATCATTGTGCCGGATAGTCGTGACAGCCAAAGGGTTAATAGCCAAGAGCCTCGACCAACACCTGAGGAGGCTCGTTGGGCAGCTGGATCAAGGGCTTGATTCAGAAAGCGGTACTTCTGGACACGGCTCGCATCGTCAGGAGGTTCCTCTCTCTGGAGCCCTGACCTGGTAGCTTGGACCCTGTACCGGTGTGCTACTGTCTTTTTGTTCATAAAAATATTTAAAAATGTAATTTATAAGTATTTAAATGAAATAAAGGAAAATAATAATTATTAATTAACAATACATGATTAATAAATCTTAATTAATTAATTAATCAATACAGTCATGATAGTATGACGGTATTTTTAATTAATTTATCATTATTGCATTCATCATAGTTTGTTAAAATTCCTTCCTCATATAGGTATTAGGTAAATGTTTCGAATTAAAATATTCACAACTCGTAACAGGGTATTTCATTGGTATTTGCGAATATCATCATTTTTACCCGACTGCGAACGATTTTTATGAATGCTACCGAAAAACCGTCGATGATAACTCGATTTTATTTTTTGATGAAAATGTGCATTATTTTTATTCTTAAAAGCATTCGTTAGCAAATCTCTGATCAGTTAAACTGCTGTCAAATCTCATTTTAACTGAAGTCTGTGGATGTCTTTACATAGACATACCGAGATCCCTCCGTGCCACGGACAGCACGTTAAGCCGTTAGTCCCGGCTGTCATTCGTGGATTTTTGACAGTCGTTACGGGTCGTCAAGAAGCCCGAAAGTCTGACAACCAGTCTTACCAAGTGGTATCGTATTACCCAGTAACTGAGTTCTGGAGGTCAGATAGGCAGCCGCTCCATGTAAAATACTTGTATTCAGCTGCATCCGGTTAGACTGGAAGCCGACCCCAATATAGTTGGGAAAAGGCTAGGCACATGATGATCTGTCAGATAACATAATTATTTGCTCAAACTATATCATCTGTCTAGCCTTTTAGGCACGTTGAATCCGACGTCCAGGTGAACGGGCACTTAAGGGGACTACATGACCTATAGCGCGGTCACTGACGGACTGCATACAAAAGAAAGAGAAGCGCGATGACACATCGCTGGTAATTTATTGCAAAATATGAAGCAATTATCTATTTACGAAAAATCTATTGTTTGGACTAAAAAATTTATACACTAGAGTTTTAGTATGTTGCTTGTAGAATAATCTGACAAAAATCATAATGATTGTATGTATATTAGTATGGTTTTTATTGTAAATAGAAAGTTTTTAGAGGTAACTTTATGATTTTTTTTCTATCGAACCAAATAAGTTGTGTTATGTTTTCAACACACTATATACCTACTAGGTAGGATATATGCTAGGTATTACCTAGCATATATCCTGAAGAATATCGAATATCATATATTTTTTTGATTTTGTATACT
This sequence comes from Hydraecia micacea, assembly GCA_914767645.1. Classification (NCBI taxonomy): domain Eukaryota; kingdom Metazoa; phylum Arthropoda; class Insecta; order Lepidoptera; family Noctuidae; genus Hydraecia; species Hydraecia micacea. The sequence continues at coordinate 2,796,322 of OU611805.1, forward strand.
GTAGTCTATCATATACTTTTATTGTTTCTAAAACTTTCGTTTTTTGCGTTTAGGTCCTGTAAGCCCCTTAAGACACTCTAGCAAGTGGGGCAGACACAGGGTCTGATCGACAGCTCTGCACTCGCACTGGGTGTTGGATGGGCCAGTAATCCCCCATTTCGACAAATTGCTACGCAATCGATATGATTATCATATTATTTATTGGTTACGAATGAAAATTTTAACAGTCTGCCTCGTTGGTCAAGCGCTACTGCTAAGCATGAGGGGTATGATTCTTAGCTTGGGCAAAACGTTATTAGGATTTTCCGTCTGGAATTTCTCAGTAGAAGCTCGGAGTTTGGATTTGTGCCCGGTTGATGGCAATAGACTCGTCCCCTATTACATGAAACTTGAACGTAACTGGCGAAATAATATGGGTCTATTATAGGTACAATTTTGCCTAACCGTTCGCGATTACAGCCTATTACCGGCGTGATGTTATGAATGGAAAATAAAGAATATTATTATTTGACCCACTGATCCAGAATACCATTTTTTTTTTTAAACAAAACTGTCACTGTCCACACAGTCTTAAAAACCAGCTGATCAAACTTCTTTCATTGCCAAATTAAAATATGAATGTAAATTAAAAATCGACGCAATAAAATCATGACTGTAAATGCCACTGTTTAATGTATTTGTACCTATAAATTTGCGTCATACAGCATGACATAACATGTGATCAATTTGAGGTTATGTCTTATCAGCAACGCTACGATTTCGTATATCGTAATCACGATGTAGTACATATAACATAGACTACGGTAGCACTTTTTTATTTTATTTTTAGATTTCACGCGGGAATTTTGACGTTTGATTGCGCAAGATGGCGCGGATTTTGAAGTTGGAACTTGATGCATATTTTTTTGTCGTAACATTAGTACTTAATCCTAAGAGCTCTTTATTGACGAAATTTTAATTAAACAAGTAACAATGAGATATCGTTGGAGCCATTATTGTCCTTGAGATCATACCAAGAACTTAAATACACGTCCTCACGCAAGTTTTATATTCTAATCCTTTGGTTATATTTCATACCTTTTAATTAGTTTTTCTGGAACTTCTTATTTAAACCCCGCCTGAGTTAGTCCCAATAGCATTTTGAACAACCACATTGTTTGTTTTCAGCATTTAAGGAAATAAAGAAATTGCGATCGATGTGTTGAACGCACGTGTCTAAAAGTCGTTAGTTCACGTAAGTTCTTGTAGATGGCGTTAGTTGTTACGTCAAGTGAATTAATATTATCATTAATTTGCATATCTGTATCGTATTAGTATTATCTGCATTCATATTAGACTTAACATATCATAAACGTCGACTGTTCTACATACATAAGGTTTTCTTGTGACTAATAATGGATATCTTCTGACGGGGAATGTGTCTGTATAATACTGTATTTCATGCCGTGTGTTGCCAGTCGAAGGAGTGTAGATTCCCTTAGAAAAATTAAGAAAAAGAAAACCGTACACGTCATAGAAAAATAAAGAATAAGAGTGATTTAGTGTGAGAGACAGAGTTATATCTATCTTCTCTCTCTCATGTAATGAAAAGTGCCTAAACGCTTGAAATTTCACTCTCAATTCTCGTCCAATTATCGAATTGCAGCCTAAGAAGATTCATTTAAAAAGGTCCAAGAATATTGACTTCATTTTCGTCCTTTTTGAACATCCGCCGTAGGTCAGGACGACGACACCCCAAAATAGCCTTCGTACATACAGTCTTTTTCTCACGCGCATTCTGGGCAGTCAACCCCGCTAATACTGTAGACTTTCTAATAAATATTTTTCGCTGGCTTCTGCTATTTTCATAGTTCGTGCTGATACGGGGAAAGAAGAATCTGTAGGAATAATGATACTGTAATTAAGAAGGTCCGAAATTCAAGTATGCTGTCTCCTGTCTGTTTAAAGCAAATCTAGCAATTTTTTTATCTCCATTTGATTATTATCTCACCTATAGAAAGACGATGATACGGTCGCTGCACGCTTGCCTAGAAGTAATCTATAGAGGTATGAGGAACAGGGTGTAAAGTTCGCTCATCCTCCATAGAAACGGGAGGATCCTCCGACCAGACGGTGTTGTGTCTGGTGGACTACTGCCCGACGATTGGTGTCGGGACTTTGCATATATCATATTATGCTAGTCGCACGGTAAACTCTTGCGGGATGCACAATTTTGCGTGACGTCATTATGATGCGTAGTTCTTATGCGGCGATGTAGATGTCGCCACAAACCTATTCACTCGAGACTTGAAGATTAACTTGCAGAAAAACTTTATTTTTAACCGACTTCAAAAAAGGAGCTTCTGTATTCGACCCGTATGTATGTATGTATGTATGTCCTCGATTTTCTCAAAAACTAATGAACAAATTTTGATAATTCTTTCACTAATGTGATCTACATACTTTCAGGAAGGTTTTAGTGTATAATACATTATGTAATTATTCTTATGTACGATGTTATATGCATAAATGTACTGCATCTCCGGCATTTCTATGCGAATTTTGATGATTCTTCTAGTCGGTGTCTTCAATTCCTCAATGCACTAGTGTTATTTGAATTTGTGTGGAGTAGGTACAACTAAAACGTGAAAAATAAACACTTTTTTACAAAAGAAACAACCGACTTAAAAAAAACTATAAAGTGATAAGTAACTTTAATTTCGGAAGTCTGTGTCAAAAAACGAAAATGCGGAACCAACGACACCGACTTCCGAAATTAAAGTTATTTATCACTTTATAGTTTTTTTTGAAGTCGGTTGTTTTTTTTTGTAAAAAAGTTTTTTAATCAATATATTAAGTGGAACTGTAGGGTCTGTAGGTATGTGGTATGGATGGGTGAACAACCTTGCTGTTCGATTCATTGTTGCAATCTTTCAATCCAATTTATCAACGTGTTACTAGATATGGTATCTTGTACATGTGATTGGAAAAGTATTGGTAACAATCGCTTGCTTATATTACGAAAATTATGACACACTAGCTCCTGACCGCGTGAAAGTCGTAAGATACACATCAGCTGCCTAGCCTTTTCCCCAATATTCTAGGGTCAGCTTCCAGCCTTGCCGATGTCGTAAGATACACAGTATAATAAAAATAACAGCCGCAGTGTAATAGTCCCTTCTCGGCCCCCCGTCCCACGACGTCGCATGCGCATCGCACGCGGGGGAATAAGAAATTTCACACGGATGCGGATGTTGTCCCTGGCAGAAGCTACTTATACATATTAGTGTGTTCTGGAGAACAGATAGGCAGTGGCTCCATGTAAAATACTGGCATTCAGCTCATCAGCTGCATCTATAGACTGGAAGCCGACCCCAACATCGTTGGGAAAAGGCTAGGCAGATGATGATTAGTATAGATTTATCTAGGTAAGATGGATCTATAACAATCATCTCCAAGTAGAGGTCTTAACTTCAGGTTCCAGGCTATCTATCTGTCAAATTTCTTTACAATCGGTTCAGTGGTTTATTCGAGGTATTCCACTCAGAGCACTGATTTGAACCGCAATTGGACGAACCGCACCTGAGCACTTCCACTAACCGCACTGAAACAAAATATGTAAGTCTTGGTTGGCCATGTTTGTCGAAGAACCGATGGCCGATGGAGCAGACGAGTCCTGGAGCGGAGACCGCGTATCGGCAAGCGTAGTGTGGGACGCCCCCCCAGCTAGATTGAACGACCGACCTAGAGAGGGTGGCTGGGACAGACTGGATGCGGAAGGCGGAGGACAGGGTGTTGTGGCGCAGCATGGAAGAGGCCTGTCCAACAGTGGACTGCAATAGGCTGACTTGATTGATTGAAGTCTTGGGGGGCCTGTTGACCCGTAACACGGGTATTTTATGCCTTTTTTGGGCACCAGTCTCTCACAAATGTTAAGCCTATTTTTTAGATTAAGCACTTCCTGTCCACAACAACATTTGTAATGAGAAATAAATAAATAAATTATATGTTATAGTGGTTCAGGCGTGAAAAGGTAACATACAGACAGGGTTGCTTTCGCGTTCATAATATAAAGTATATATGGATTACAAGGAAGTCTCCGTTGTGAAATTTCCCAACACCGGTTTTTTAAAGAGTTTTCCTCTGTATGTAGGTAAATTGCGGCATGGCATTAAGGAAAATTCTCTAAATACTGATATTGGGAAATTGCAGCGATATTAGAATGCACTCTTTACCAGAGTCATCATCTGCCTAGCCTTTTCACAACTATGTTGGGGTCGGCTTCCAGTCTAACCGGATGCAGCTGAATACCAGTATTTTACATGGAGCGACTGCCTATCTGACCTCCACAACCCAGTTACTGGGTAATACGATACCCCTTGGTAAGACTGGTTGTCAGACTTTCGGGCTTCTGACTACCCGTAACGACTGTCAAAGATCCACGAATGACAGCCGGGACCAACGGCTTAACGTGCTTTCCGAGGCACGGAGGGGTCTCAGTATGTAAAGATGGTCACCCATCCACAGACCAACCGCGGCAAGCGTAGCTTAACCTGATCGATCGACCTGTGCGGCTGTTATTATTTAGCCACGGACCCCTCTTTACCAGAGTATGCATCTTTAATGAGCATCAGCGTAGCATAATCAGCCTTTAACGTTCTCTCTGCTGAGACACAGGCCATCCCTCTGCGAGAAGGAGCGGGCCGTAATCCACCACGCGGGCCCACGCGGGTTGGTAGATGTCACATGTCTTTGAATTTTTGGTTCTAGGATATGCCGAATCGTATACCCAAGTACACTAAGCTTCCTCGTTCACCGCTCGGTTTCCTCACACAGCTCTGGTGGAAAGCTGCATAAAGGACAGACAAACAGACACGTTCTGTCTTATTACAAAACGAGTTCTAACTTCAGTCCAGTCCCAAAGATACGAGCCAGTTATTTTATTTTGATCTTTATTCAGAGCACGGTAAAGTTTACTTCAAAAACTTAATACAAAATTGACAACTTTGTGCTTATAGACAGGAATAGCACTTTGCCCACGACAGAGGCAAATAGCCGTCGATAACGTGCCGCTCGTGTCTATGAACACTTACCGCCGGTTTCTGATTTGAGAAAAGTAGCAAATCTCATCTGATTATTCTCAAATACATAAGTATGTGCTTAAGTTTTTTGCGTTTCACAAGTTAAAATAGAATTTCGTTAAACCATAATCTACTGATCATTTACTTAAGTATTCCTGATCAAAGCTAACACGTTCCAATTTACATTAAAAAACCGTTACTTTTCAAAAACTCGTAATATTAAATAATTTTATTCTTATGTAAATTTAAAACAGACTTAAAAAGTAAGTTAATTTTAAATAACGGTATTAATTTCAACAAAGGACATGTTTTGAAATGGGCTTAAAATATTTTGTTTTTTGGACAGCTACCATGTGTGGTTTTTCTGATAGGGAAAATTATTCAGGATGGCCTTACAAAAACAAAAAAAATATTAAAAGCACCATTACTTAATAAATAAATATTTTAAATCCAGATATTTTTCGTGTCGTAATATTATTTTTGCACATTGAAACAAAAAAAAAATGGTTAAATGTCATTTTTTAAAGCAAATTATACACCTTATTGTTATTTAAAATACTTATTAGATGGCTTAAAATAAAACCAACGAATTATCTCCATGATTTGTATGTATGACATTGATTCCTTTGCCTCTTAATAGAATCTATGAAAACTTTACCCGTGTCAGTAAGGTTGTCATCACACTTGTCAGTTGTCATCACAGAGTACTTTTTGATAGACTGAAAGTTGTCATGTCTCATTGTTAAAATCGCTATTTTCTTTTTCATAGATAATCTTAAAATGCTAAATAAATGTACAATATTTTTTCCGTTTGCTTTTAGGTTTATTGCATTTGTATTTTCTACTTGATATTAGTGAAATCATCATCTGATTTGTAATCCGCCAACCGGCACCCGCCCAGCGAGATGGACTAAGGCCTAACCCTTCTCATTCTGAAAAGAGGCTCGTGGGCGTGCCCAGCAAGGCTACAGTAATGGGCTGAATTTATTTTTCAATAATGAAATTGTATTAACACAGAAACGCTATTATTTACAATAAGAATAAATTATTTATGATAAGGATAATGAATTTATATTTACCAAAGATCCTTATTTTCTCCTACAATTTGGGACTTTATCAATCATGAAGTCGGTAAATTGCAGAATGACTACTGATGATTATATGTCTCCTCCAAGGCAGGCCAGTAAACCAGACAGTCCAGATACAGACTAGATTGGATTGGACCTGTTAACCTTTTGTAATAGTCGCTCCAGCAGGTCGGAATAGGTGAACATTTTTGTGTATTAGGTAGAGAAATAAAAGTAATGTATTTTACTTATATTTGTTTGTATTTATTCTACCTCTTCATTTTCGACATCTTCCCTTACAATTATATTATCAAGAAACTGTGCAGGCGGTAATATATTGTTTTGATGCCGAGCCCACCCAAGATACCATATGATCGTCATTACATGGGCACAGCTTCCAACAGTTCGCTTCCCTACTATACAGCTGCAGTAATATTCACAAATTCTCTCCTCCCAATTATTTGACTCGGTTAATTTTATCAAGACATAGGTATAATATACTTTTCATATCTGTTGCATTGTACCGATATTGCTGTGTAGTTGGAATAGCAATCCAGCAATTAATGCAGCGAGGCATGATGGTGACGATTACCTGAAAGATAAAAACAATGCGGCTTCAGTCTGTGAACAGTCAGTCTATGGTAACCAATTCATTGTGTTATAAGGCAAATCTGAATGCAACAGAACTTGAAGTAGCCACAAGATTATGGAGTATTCTAGGCCGTGCGACGTAACTCGATCGTTTGTTAGAATACCATCGTATAGAAAATAGGTACTAACCTTAAGCAGCTACGATAAACGGATGTATAAATTGTGTGCAAAATCCAAGTCCGAATGAGAAATCAGGGTCATCAGTATCGCCGGTCGTCGGGTGTCCAAATTGTGTGCAGTATCAAAGAATCCAAATTAAAAGCCAGGTCAAATTAAAACAAGAAACTTGGATAAAAATAACACACAACAAAAACAAACAAATTCAAATCACTTGTGTCCGTTGTAATGCAAACGACAGGCGCAAATGCAACACTTTGAATAAAATTGAATTGAATTTGACACTTGATTGACGTTCACATTTCACAGTGACAATAATGAATGACATCCAACTGAAAAGTGTTGCGAAAATCAATAATTACTGTGGGTTGCAATTTATTTTTTAAATAATAATTATTTAAAAATATAATAATTAAGGAAGGGGGCTTTTAAAAAAAAAAATATATATATACAAAGTCTCCTTAATTTATGTACTTTCATAAAAATATAATATCTTCCCCGTTCACAGCAGCTTCGAATAAAAGCCCAGCCTCCATAGAAAAACCTAACATGTCCTTTACGTTATTAGAGTTTCTAAAGCATATTTTAGCAATTTAATATTTGACATCTTTGTATGAACCGAATCGTGACGTGAATGTCAATCAAACGTGAATGTCAATCAAACTGCAAATAAATAAACACAAGTTTTATTGGAATTCTGTATTTTTACATAAATACCAAATTATTGCACCAATTAAAATGGATAAAGATAAGAAAAAGAGATCGCCTAACTATACTCTAGAGGAGAAAGTACATCTTCTTTCAATAATAACAAACCTATAATGTTTACAATGCTGCTGCGTCCAGCATTCCTGACGACGCAGCTGTACGTGCCCAGACTGCACCACTCCACGAAGGTTGAAGAGATCGTGGAGTACATGCGTGTGTGTGAAGACCAACTGGACTTTGAGGGCCGAGAAGTTGGAGTCGCGTCACAACACGAACTTCAAGTCGTTTGTGGTGCGTGTTCCGACACATCATCTCGAGAAGTTCCTCAAGGAAGAGTTCTGGCCGAAGGGTGTTCTGTACCGCCGCCGCGCCGGTTTCGTGGCCGGCTACATGACACCAGTCAGCGAAACACGACGCAGTCACTTCGTGTTCAGTTAGTTTTTAGTGTAATTATAATGTTGTATGTATTTATAGTATTTTTAAGTTATATTAATATTGTATTGTATGTGTTTTATATGAAATAAATGGATAAATAAATAATATAGTTTTACGTTTCACCAAATTTGTTATTTAGATGTTTGTGGTTATTATTGCTTCAGATACCAAAGTATAATAGAGTGCAAAAGGACAGCAGGGGCTTACTATATTCAAAAGAAACAGGAAGCCTGGAAGTCCATTACTAAAGGGTACAATAGCTTATGCACGACTGGGCCTAGGGATGAAACAATGCTAAAACATTTTTATAATAATATTTAGCATCGTAAGCTCCCTCCATTCAGCCACTAGGATCTGACAGAGCTCGGTCCTTCGTGGCTCGAATTCCCGAGGAACCGGACCACGCGCAAGCTCCACCTACCGCCAGCGTTATAGAATCGCATGGATTTTCGCGTCCAGATTCCAGGGCGTTGATCCGGTTTATTCAGGAGAATTGCTGCCTCGTAGGAGATCGTACGGTATCCTCTTATCACCCTAACAGCCATCGCTCTTTACGGCCTTCGCAATATTGCAACGTTGCGGGCCGTCAGAGTATCCGCCCACACGGGCGCCCCATACAGGGCCATGGACCGCACAATCCCCACGTACAGTCTCCGGCAGGAGGCGTTGGGCCCCCCCAAATTGGGTAGCAGTCGCGCAACAGCAGCTGCAACGCTGATCAACCTGGGGACCAGTCACCAAATGTGCGGCCCGAAGTCCAACCGGCTGTCGAAGACAAGTCCCCTAGGACTTGTCGATGAAGAAGTCGAGTCGACGACCTATACTTCGTCGTCGACTCGACACCGATGCGGACCCCTCCTACCACTATGTGTAAATCGCGTGGTGGCTTGTTCCGAGGCCCATGGAAACAGAGGGTCTCAGATTTGTGCAAAGCCTGCGCAACCCCTGCCGTGGCCTGTATGGCCGATTGCTGATGCGTTTGCCCCCGGGCCGTCTAATCATAATAATACTCTAGCTTATTTTATTAGTAGATTCAATTATTTTTGTGATTTCGAAAGTAACTAAATGGAATGTATTATGTAGGTAATAATAAGTTTGTGTAGGTCTTGGTGGTAGATTATTTATTTGATTGCTTTTGTGTGAAGTTATATTATGTAAGTATCCAGCTTAAAATTTCGAATAGGTCCCCAAACATCCACTCATTATGAAGAATTGAAGAAAAACCACTTACAAAATCACTAGTTACTATTGCTGATTACAGTTTGAGTAGCCGAAATTGGTGTGTCAACTTTCAACAGCTTAACTTGACGTTGATTATGCTTTGAGTATCGTCAAACACGTTTTTCTTAATTCAGAAACGCAACAGAAGACCTTAAGCATGAGTTAAGCATACTGTCTGTCAAATTTGAGTAAATGAAGTTTAAATTACTCAAATCTTGATTAGAGTTTAAAAAAACTTAATTCAGAAACGAAAAAATGTTTAAGTTATACTTAAGTACAGATTAAGACGTTCTCAACTTCAAATTCTCAAATCAGAAACCGGCAGTTAGAGTCGGATTTGATGTCAGTTTTTGTAGTTAAAACTTTAATTTTGTCCAAAAGAGTTAGAGATTAAAAAAATTACTCGATGGTTTAATCCTGGGTCTACAGAGAGAGAAACCTTCTAATCTAACGTAATCTAACTAGCCTGTATTGTAGCAGGGCAAAGACCTCCATCTCCCTTTTCCACACAATTCTGACTTTTGCTAGTAGCCAGCCCTTTCGATAGGAGTCATGCTCGAGAGAAACCTTATTTTGTAAAAATGCCGATTGCGTTTTGCAAGGATGCAAGGACTAAGGACAAAACGCTTCACCAAAATTTTATCACAGATAAAAGGAGATAATGAATTTAAATAATTAATTGTAAGTAGCTTCCTGTGTTGAAAATAAAATACTGTTTCGATAAGATATTAATTTATTACGATACTGGTCGATTGGAAAATCCTAGTACTTAATCGAAAATCCTTGATGACAGATTATCTTGAACTCATGGCACGCGTATTTATTTAACAAAAAATAAGTTAAATATTTTTTACATTTTTATAGTTGATTAAATATACATTTGATCTCTTTTAAAGTCCAGACATGATCTGACCAAGATTATGGATGGACTTTAAAAGAGACCGAGCCCTGAGTTTCATCATTTCTTCTCAGTGGGAAATTTTTAACCGGACTTTAAGGCTAAATCACCATCCGGGTGACCGAATATTTGATGTGAAAGCAGAACAAAGAAGTATACACATATACTCATACCTTCTCATGGAGTTCAGCAGAAACTTCAGAACGCCACCAGCTACGATCCCTAAGTACTCCTTTCACTTCGTTTACGTTCTTACATCTGATCATACACGCACGCCGGTTTCGAGTACTACGCACCAGGTGGCCTACCATGATCTAATTAAAAACGATTAAAAAACAAGACATTTCAGTTTAGGTTCCTAAACTGCATCGCTTGAGCTGCTCTATGGACGTCATGGTACCAAACAAGTATGAATGAAACCAAAACTTGCGACTCAGTTTGGGACAATCGCTGTCAGCAGATGGCACGGCCTAAACTGAATCGTTAAACTGACGTCATGGTACGAATTAGAAGAACAGTTCAGTTTAGGTCCTAAAATGGATCGCGTTAAGAGCTTGTGGTAGGCCTCCTGATCTTTCTGAAGAACATTACCAATAAGGTGTCACTAAAAGTCCATCTGAGGCGTCGGCGTCCCGCCGCGCCGTTTCAACTCACAACTGTCTTGTAAATACCTTTTGTAAAACGAAGTATGTAGATTGTAATTAGCTAAATAATTTATCGAATGCACCGGAAACGCTAGAACCAGTTCAGAAAATAAAACAATCGATGTCTGATTGCTGGTTATGCAACTGTGCTCCTATTCTGTCAAATTCTTTGCTCGATATGTTGGAGTTCTACTTTCACCGTTTTGTTTCTCGTCTAGGCGTTTACAAATATCAATTCGTAAAAATTACAATTGCTTTTTAGCCGGGCCGACTCAGGCAGTTGAAGCAGTAGTGGCGCAGTGCAAACGGCCGTCTCTTACGAGTTGTAGACCGTAGGTTCGAACCCAGACAGGCGCTTTACTTTGTGTTAACTATTTCATCACCACTGCTCTCAAAATGGTGAAGGGAATTATCGTGAGGAAACCGGCATGTCCTAGAACCAAAACTTCGAAGACATATTGTGACATTTACCAAACCGCACTGGGCCCGCGTGGTGGATTACGGCCTACTCCCTCTCACCGAGAGGAGGCCTGTGTCTCAGCAGTGGGAACGTTATAGGCTGATTATGATGAACTGTCCCAGCGGAACGGTGAAAGATTTTAAGCGTTGTTAATTAAAATGCCTCCATTGTCGTCACAATCCAAAAGCTGATGTAATATCTAGGTCGGGTTCGCAATACCGAAATCCATGCTGACGTCATAGGATTACGCCCAAACTAACACTGTAGGAAACTGTCACTTTCTGTAAACTTCTGACATAATATATAATGTTCATTTGTAATTTGCCTGACGTTAAGCACTTGTTGGTGTAATAAGTAGATTATAAATGAATAAATTCGTGTCTGGGAGGCAAGGAAATGGGGTCGAAACGCGAGCGAATATAGGTCTGCGTTTTTTTTCCCCCTAAATTCTTGCTATCTGGTTCTAACAAGCAGTTTCAATTTAGAAAACTTGTTCAAGTGGCTATGAAGGTCCGTGGCATACCTACTGTCCGCCATTTTGTTTTTTTTTTCAAAATGGCGGCCACGCATACGTAAACATAATAGGACCAAACTTCAAAAATTACATTGATGTGAGGTGTCGATTTATATAGGTTTCAAGCGTGGCCGCCATTTTGAAAAAAAAAATGGCGGACGCTGTAGGAATGCCAGGCTCCGTATAAAAATCTTCAATCCCCTTTCTAAAAACTTAGACAGATCCAGATAAAATCCGAATGGCAGACGTAATCTGTACTTGTTACTAATATTTGCAAGATTTATGAAACATTTAGAGGCGGAGATGACCTTTAAACACAGAAGGCCACTGCGGCATTCTGTGTCAATTCAATACTTAGTTTGATACACGGTATATTTGTGTACTACGGGCTCAGAATAATCAAAACTAAAGTAAATCTTCCAAGTCTCGAGTGAATAGGTTACTTTCAGGCAAGCATTATCGACCGCTTCATTGCCTACCATCAGGCGAGATAGTGATCAAACGCAAATCTTCTAAATTTATTGCAAGCGTAATATGTCCCACACCTTGGAAAAGACCTTTTTACATTTCCTCTGTGGTGGCATATACAACGCCACATGCGAACTATGCATCACACCATATACCGCGCAAGCAGAGTTAATTACATTATAAATATATATACAACAAACAAAAAACCATTGGGCAGTAACCCACCACACACCACCCCTCTGGTCTTTTCATTGGAGTATCTTTCCACCCTGTTCCTCATACCTCCTTAATGATGACCCCGAACTTGAACGTTAGCGCAGCCTTCATGTAGCTAACTTTTTTTTTTTTTTGGTTGGGAGGTAATGACTCCTCCCCCTCTGGGTGGAGCGGAAGGGAGTGTCAGACTCTTACTGACTAAAACCCACCCGTGTTCCGTCTTTAGCCTTTTATGTTCCAGGGTAGCGGTAACTCTTTCGGACGATTCCGCTACCCCGGCAGGCTTCGGCCCTAGCGGGCCCCTTCCTTTATGCTGACATCTCTTTGAGGCGAGCGTAGAACACTCCGGCGCTCGCGAGCTACCCTGGCGCTTTTTAACGTTAGCGCAGCCCTCATATTGCTACTTCATCGTGAGTGTGACATTATCTTCACTTGCTCAATTCCACTATTGTTTCTACGATATTATTTTCATATTTTGTCACATCTACGTTTGTCAGCCAGAGAGAGGACAGCATAAACTATGCCAGGAAATACACAAAACATTCCTAAGCATAAATGTAGTCCAGGGATGGCGAGCCTCTATACATCTTCATGCCATTTTTACAAATAAATATTAATGATGGTCATGCCGTGCCAACAACCAATCATAACTACTGAAAAAAAACTGTATATTTTCACAATAATACTCAACTATAAACTTTGATAATAATACATTATTACTATAGCGATGATAACACAATTAACAGTTTTATATATTTTATGGCTGCGACCAGCGGTTTCACCCGCATAAGTGTCGATCCCGTGGGAATATCGGGATAAAAAGTAGCCTATATGTGAATTCAGGGTGTCAGCTACTTCCATACAAAATTTTATCAAAATTGGTCCGGCCGTTTGAGTGTGAAGAAGTCACAAACATATAAATAAACACACACACAAACTTTCGCCTTTATAATATTAGTGTGATAAGTGTGATTTAATTTAAAATAAAACAAAATTAGTACGACTTTTGCTGTTGCAAGCGTACCAAAATTACTGAAATGATGCCGTGCCCAAATTATATTGTTACGTGAAGTGTGCCATTGGTTCGCCATCCCTGATCTAGTCCAATAATGTCAGCAGGAATTTTGTGCCCAGTCACTACTACCCACTTTTTAAGACGTCAGTTCGTCCACCTCTACCCACTTCGTGACCTCTCGCTTCCACAGTCATTAGTCAACAAGCATTTGTCGTTACTCATACTTGTGCAGTGTGTCGCATTATTTATTTATCCTCACACTGGAACGCCATACAGCAATTACACCAACGGAGTAAACAATCACTTCATCTGCTGCTTTCCATCTATGCTGTGCGCGGTGGACATCGAACTAGTGGCAATGGATCACGCACGCTCACGCAGCGTCAAGACATCCATAACCCCATCACTCCTTCCATAAATTGCACACATTCATTGCGAATTTTTGAAACACATTGATTTGTAAATTCACTAAAATTGAAAAAAAAAACGGAAAATTTTGAGGTGTCATCCTGCCTGACAGGATGTTTGTAATAACAAACACAGTATAAAATCAATCTGCCTAGCCTTTTCCCATGTATGTTAGGGTCCGCTTCTAGTCTAATCGGATGCAGCTGAATACCAGTATTTTACATGGTGACTGCCTACATGGTCTCCAGAACCAAGTTACTGGATAACACGATTATCCTTGGTAGGACTGGTTGTCAGACTTTCGGGCTTCCGACGACCCGTAACGACTGTCAAAGATCTACGAATGACAGCCGGGAGCAACGGCTTAAGAATCTTAGATCCACGCTCAATTAATAGGTTAGAAATTAATTCAAAAATGCACAAAGAAAATAAAGGTAATAAAATAGAAGTTCTCTTAAAACAAAAACTTTACGGCTAAATCATTTCGAAGTTTGATAATATCACCTGTAGGCTGGCACTGCTCCAGAAATACGTCACCTAGTGTCAACGCCTTGGTGACGTTGGAACCCTGATTGTCATTGGAGTGGCGTTATTTTTGGTCAGTTTCTGTAACTACAGCAGGCGTCGGTTTGCCAAAAATAGTTGTTTCACCTTCGCGTTCTTTTTACCTTACGGCCTATCGTCCACGACGCTTCCCAAGAGTACACAACATGTTATTAACTGGGTTGTGAATGACTTTCTGGCTACATAATCAGCCTATAGTGTTCCCACTGCTGGTACACAGGCCTGCTCTCTTTTTGAGAGGGATTAGGCCGTAATCCACGGCCTAATGGGTTAGTAGATGTCACATGTCTTCGAACTTTTGGTTATAGGACATCACGATGTTTTCCTTCACCATTTTGAGAGCAGTGCTGATGAAATAAACTACACAAAGTAACGCGCCTGACTGGGTTAGAACCCACGACCTAAAACTCGTAAGTTGGCCGTTGCCACTGGGCCGCCACTGCTCAAACATTCTACTCAAAGTCATAGCACTTTACAAGCACTTTTGAATTCTCAAAGAATTGTTCAGTCAGAAATACGAAGCTAGTTGCCCATCCCAAAACGTAGTAGGTGAAGAACGGACAAGAAACTCATTACTCATTGGTGACTTGATGAGTATGTATCTGGTTAGTTTTGAGTAGCGTCGTAGACTATAGGTCTACGACAGCAAAAGTTTGTATAGATCGCGAAACGAAAGATGAGACTTGATCCCGCCTCCCGCGCTCTGTCCGCCGCCCCTATGACGTCCGGTCCCGTCCCGCGCTCAAACCTCATACCGCTAAAGGGACCTAAAATCGTGTACTGCGCAAGTCAAACCACGTGGTGTGTCAAGTCTCATCTTTCGTGGCACGCATTGTACAGGTATCCATAACACGAATGTCAAGGAAAATATTATGGTTACCAGTACACCAAGACTTTTCTATAGAAATTGAAACAACGCCATATAACAAGCTGTGATATAAAGAGCTAAATAATATAGCATTGTTATTGATATTTACCTTTGCCTGGGCACTAGCCACTGCGTAGTAATTGTATGTCGTACTGAGCACCCAACTTGTGTTCTATCATCTCTCGTATCAGAATAGCATAATCATCATTGCAAATGAGAGCCTTTTTCCATCTACTGCTGAGTCCTTTGCCTATAAAGGTATGAGGACCACGGTGTATAGTTCACTCATCCTCCATAGAAAAGGAAGGATCCTCCGACCAGACGGGTGTTGAGTCTGGTGGGTTACTGACAGACGATTGTCGTCGGGACGTTGTATATATGTTACTTGCGCGGTGCAGGATTTTGCGTGACGTCAGTGTGATGCGTAGTTCGCATGTAGCAGTGCAGATGCCGCCACAGGTATCTTCCCTCTTGTGCCATGCGTCCCTGGTCTGTGCGAGTCTCATGCAGGACTTCCACGAGGATAGCTAATGCCGTGTCATAATATTAGCCAGTCAGCAAGCTGGTAGCGGGGATAACTGTCCTGGGTATGTCGGGCATACATTTAAGTATCGTCACTGCTTGTGGCTACTTTAATACACCCCATTGCCACAGAACTGTGGCGGCACCTACATCGCCACATGCGGACTACGCAGCACACTGACGTAACGCAATATTCCTGCATCGCGCAAGCAGAGTTTACCACACGACTACCAATTATACAACGTCGGGTAGTTGTCCACCAGACACAACACCCATCAGGTCGGAGGATCCTCTGTTTTCTATAGAGAATGAGTGAACTTTATACCCTGTTCCTCATAACCCTAACCAATAAGCTACGTCTAATTTCCGTCCTTCAATACTGTTTGCCCGTAGTTCTAACAGTAAGTCGGCAACTGTTAATGACGTTGGACTCGGTCCAAACTGCCAACGCGGCACTGCGTCGTATTCTATCTTACAAACTTGCTTTACGGGGTAAATCAGAGGATATAAAAAGATGCTGCATTGTAATATTAGTCTGTTATTGTCCCACTGCAGTGCAAAGGAGCATTGATCACCTCGCCTGCTTACTGCTTGTTGGCGATTTAAGAGTTTAAGTCTATGCTCCTCGGTACAGCTTTTCTCACTTCGTTGTGGTAATTTACTGCTAGAAGCACTCTTTTCCTGCTGATGTATTCTGTAAAAAATTTCACCGTGAGTGAATGATGAAGTGAGCTATCAATAGTGTCAATTCTAATAGTATCACGTGGGATGACAGGTCATTTCAATCTCACTTACCTAAGTTTTCAATTTCATGGTGAGATTCTTACAGAATAGACCGGCTGTCCTGTGATTGGCTAAATGCCGACAAAGGCACTAGTACAGGTTTTGACGTCATTGTCAAATTTGCTTCTTACAAATCGTGACGCAATCCTAGGTCATCAGTCATCACTAGGAAAGACCTTGAAAGAATCAAAATACATTCATTCATCAGCAAATTATCTTAGTCGTTTGTTTTTAGCTTATGCCAGGGTTCACACGAGCCGATATTAAAAATCCTTTCAATTTGAACTTCAATTTGATTGAAAGCCAGTTCAGAGGGTTCAAATCGGTTTCGACTTAGCAGTTGATCAACTAAAATAGAACCGTGAGACCCGGTATTAGGGGAGGATTTTGAAGCAGTTTGTGCTGTCCATCAGCCGATTGCCATTTGATTGGTTGTAGAATCTTTGACAATGATTTAAAGAATTTTTCGTTACAAACTCAGACATCGATCGATTTTGAGACTCCGGAATCTTTTAGGAACTATAATAGGGCTCTATAAAAGGAAAATAAGTCACTCAGGTGCCTCTACCTACATCAAAGTTAATATGGTCACATTATTTACTTGAATAAGATGGCGGTTCACGCCTTTGAACTAAAGAGCTGAGCAGAATATTGTCGTGGCTATTTACTTACTATCGATAGTGATATCCAGTGATCGAAAATAGCCTGGTCGCTAATACTTTGCATATTGTGCCTAGGACTTTGAATTTAACGCAGAGTTCTGCAGCGTCTGCATTAGCTATTACGACTTAAGGGCTCCCGCAGACAGACGCGATGCCACGGTGCGATGTAATTCTGGTAGAATAAATTCCACGAAGTTTTCATTAACATTTTTGTACTAGTGTCGCGTCGCGTATGTCTGCGGCAGCCTTAATTCATGTCGTGACGTAGGTTAGTCGCTGTGTCTAACTGTCCAGGCTACGCTTCATGTTTAAGTACTCGTAGATTCTCTTTGATACACCACAAATTGTTGATGTCACCATGTAGCGCTGGACAAGTCGGCTTCGAGGAACAGGGTGTAAAGTTAACTCATCCTCCATAGAAAATCCAGATGGGTGTCGTTTGTGGTGGGCAACTGCCCCACGATTGATGTCGGGAAGTTGCATATTATGGTAGTTGCACGGTAAACTCGCTTGCGCGATGCAGGATTTTGCGTGACGTCAGTATGATGCGTAGTTCGCATGAGGCGATGTATATACCGCCACATGACCATTTCTTGTTTGTTTTCGCTAACTTCTTCAGCTTTTTCAGGGCTTCATTTACAGTTAATTTTGGCCTACAGCTAATTAGACGATCCCAGCCCACCGACAGTGCAATATAAACCTTAATAACAATGCTATTTGCTCTTAAACCCTCTCAGTTAACCGCCCGAATAATATTGTAGATAGTAAATGGGGTATAATACAAACAAATTGCCGACATTCTAGTTTTTAACCTTGGCTTCTGAAGGCATGTGTTTAGGGAGTCTATTCTGGTACCTTGTAACTATATCGTTACGATGTTAGCTCGCTTTTGTATCATCTGGTCTGTGCGGCTGGTCGCTTACCAAATCGCGTCACCAGCCGAATCGCCACCCCATTTACACAGGTCGATAAAAATCGCAGCTGACTAGTTAATTTTGCGTCAAAATGTCGACCTTCACGCGGCGGGCGATCGCCTACGACTGAGCATTTTCACGGTCGATTTTAGTCACACGCCGCATGCGACCGCCGCAAGACTAAAGTCGAAGAGTACTTTCTACTTTGGAACTTGCGATTTTACTCACCTGCGGCCTAGTCTGACTAAGGTCACCTTTATAAAGCCCGCAGTACCGACGTCTTTTGTTGCTCTTCCTTCTTCATATTTCTTCTTTCAATTAGAATACTGTCGATTTTGTCTTCCACTCTTGGCTATGGAGTTAAATTGTTACTTTCGCATTGGGTTTTTTTATCCTCATCGTTCTAACTTTGAATAGATTTTAACCATCGATTTCAATCATAATTAACCGAAAACATTGCCTCATTAAAAATATGCTTTCCACTTGTGGCTATGGCTGGTCTCAATAGAACAGCTAAATCAGTTGGAGTATTTAAGTCAAAAGTGACTTGGCTCATTTTCATAAAAACGTTTTTGTTTACTTGGTTCAGGATTTGGCTGGTCTCGAAAAAAATTACATCTATATCAGCAGAATAAGATTAGGTTACCTTTAATCAAGCATGCACCATCGCCGACCGCATTATTGCTTACCATCAGCTCTTAAGATAGTCTAACGCAAGCCTAGCCTTTCCAATATTTCAAAAACTACAGTTAGCTTGAATCTAAACTTCAAAATTCATTTGTTTCAGACCTCAGAGACTCCATTGCAGGTATGTTTTATTTCTACCCTCATTTTGGTGGTTATTTTTTTTTTTATTAATAATTGGCATACTTTTTTGGTCAGGGTAATCTGTTAAATAACACAATGCTTCTCTTGTATCGCTATGAACTAATGAGAACAGCTTATGCCGCGGTAAGAAATATTTGCTAGCCAGCAACGTGGTAATAGGGCTGACTAATCGACTACTCACAAAACACAAGCCTTTACCCATGCCTTTGCTCGAAAAGAAAATGTATACCCCCGATTTCCTCGGCCAGGGAAGAAGTTAAGTAATAAGAAAGCCGGCCAAGTGCGAGTCGGACTCGCATATGGTACCGTACCACAAGCAGCAAAAACGCCGAAGAAAATAGAGTTTCTTGTATGGGTTCCCTTTAATTTTTAACTTTATTTTTAACCGACGAAAAAAAAACGGATCTCAAGTCGACGCGTATATATTTTTTTATTTATGATCACGCATCACTTTTTACAGAGCAGTCCGATTTTGATAATTCTTTTTTTATTGGAAAGGGTATACCCAGAAGTTGGTTCCACATAAATTTGGAAAAAAAACCAACCCTAAGGGTAGGAAAACAGGGGATGATTGATTGTTCATCCACTGATTGTAATGTATGACCACGCATAACTTTTTACAGAGTAGTCCGATTTTTATTTTTATTGTTTGTTGTTATAGCGGCAATTTATAAAAATACACACAGTGAAAATTTCAACTGTCTACTATTACGGTTCATGAGATATAGTCCGCTGACAGACAGACGGACGGACAGCGGAGGCTTTGTAATAACATCCCATTGGGACCCTATGGCTATAGAAGTCAAAAAATATTTCTTAGTGCATCTCTACAGCCTCCAAGAAACATAAATTCCAAACAGTAAGGCAGAAAAAATGGTTTCCTAAAAACACGAGTTTCTTTAACACAACCTAATTTGCCAACATCTCGTATCTTAATATCTTGCCAGAATACGGCGGGTTATGAAAATAGACCGCCCAGCTAAATATATGACTGTAATAATATTAGTATGTGTGGCCATGACAGTTTACGGCGTTCTGCTTCGCTGGCCGGCCAAGAGTAAGGTCTTTTTCATGTGATTTTCTAGGTTTTAGGATGGATAGTAAAAATACTATTATTATTATTTCTAGCCTGCACTGTCTCACTCCAGGGCAAAGGCCTCCCTCCACTCCTTCCATCTTTCGCGAGCCCGCGCTTCCTCCTTCCAGTTTTGACGGAACCTATTCAGCTCGTCCCACCATCTCCTACGTGGTCTGCCGCGACCCCGCCTCAAAATAATAAAAATATAAACTCAAACATACTAAACTCTGATTTTAATCTGCTAGACCAAAATGACAGCTGCGAGCAATTACATTAATGTCATATTGACAAAAAAGGTCGATCGCAGAGTTTAGCTTGACCCATTGTAGAGGGAAGGCCTCTTCTCATATACAGAAGGAAGGAGCATTGATCACTAGGCTTGTTAATAACATGTAGGCCATTTCGCACGGTTATAATTCCAGGTTTCCTCTGGATGTTTTTCCTTCTCAGTTTGTGCTGTTCAAGATAAAATAAGAAAGCACATAGGATTGCCCCAAGTGCCTCAAAACCCGGTTCTCCGCCTTTCAAACTACGCTTTCTGATTCCCTGATTCCACTCAAGAACTCGTCTGCATTAAAGACCATCAAAATTAAAAATATTTTTTCAAATTAAGCAATTTTTGAACGTCAAAATTGCACAAGACAGTCTCCCACAACGCCCGGTCTTCACCACTTCCTAGTGCTTCAGCAAGACAGAAGACGTGGCACAATAAATTACCCTGTATATATCCCCATCGGTCCTTCGACAGACTTGGCTGCCCCACTGCCACACTGCTTGGTTACTCTTGCAGGCTATGTCAGTAAACCCAGTTCCTGCTTGACGTTTATAAATGCCGGTGAAATAACAGACAAATCCAACTAGTTGAGGGACACTACAAAATTCTCTAACCCGTAAAATCTTTATGCTGATACTGAAAAACTTCGAACCAGCGAAAGTATCCTTGATATTAGTGTAATGCCGTTATGTAACAATACATATTCAAGCTAAATATAGCCTTGTCTGATCGTACAAATGATTCATACGGGCAATTTGTACGAAACCAACTACGTAATAGTAACCGAATATTGCTGTGACGTGGATGATTCGGCTAGTGAGTCTTCAATGCTCCTCTATTCGATTGTTGTCAGTATTATGTCGTGAAAAACAAAGAAACGATGGTTGGACTGTGTGAAAGATGATATGACTAGAAAGAGGGTGACTACCGAGATGAGGACTAGAAGAGAAGCAGAGAAGAAAAAAAAGATATGTTGCGCAGACCCCAAATAAATTAGGGTAAGGGCAGGAGAATGGTGATGATCTCGTGAGAGAAAATACTGGTATGGCTGCAATGGGTTCGACTTGAAGCTGACTCCAAAATACCTGGGATAAGGCTAGGTAGATGATGATCTTGAAGAGGCAATAAAAAATATGAGTGACCACGCAGATGATCGGTATGTCGTACAACAAAAAAATCTAAGACATGTGACATCCAACAACATGCGTAACACACTATCAGTAGCTATGGCTTTCATTTTGACAGTTCAAAAACATACATTGCGTTATTTACGTTCTTGAGCAGACAAATTGTTCAAACATATAAATCAATGGATTAGCAATATCTTTCAAAATTATTCAGATTGTGATTGATACGCGATTAGGGTGCTGCACTGAGCTTACCCTGCAAGCTGATGAGAGCTATCTTGCAGAGACTATCTGATTAAGAAATATTGAGTTACTCAGTAGCTGCCAGCTGGGTTGTGGAGAATTCGAAGACGTGTGACATCCACCAAGCTGCACAAGGCCCGCGTGGTAGGTACGGCCCACTCCCTCTCACAGTGACGAGGCCTGTGTCTCAGCAGTGGGAACCTTGAAGGCTGATTATGATATTATGCTGATGCGGACGACAGACATTGGTCTACCGTTTTTAGTCGGTAACAGATTTTCGCCATCTACATAATACAAATTGGTATTAGAACTTCTGAATTGCTTCCGCAAATTAATTTTCACCTCCAAGCTAAATTATTTATCTGTCACGGAAATGACGTGCTAAAATATGTAAATAACGTGCTAAAAACACCATAACAAACACGACTGTATGACATAACTTTATTAATACGTTGTCGATGAGAAAATTTATGGAAAAAAATTAAGTATGCTAACTCCTAACTCTCTCACGGCTTGAAAGTGTCTGGTGATGATTGTATTGATTTTAAAATAACATATCCATACCCTATACCACAGTACCATATCCTATAGCACAGTGTAGCTATTAGTGAAATAATTTTTGAAATCGAATGAGTAGTTTTGTAGGAGATTACGTCCTACATAGAAACTTAACCTATTTCTGATTATAAGTGTTGAGGGATCACCTTCTTGGTTGGAAAATAGAAAAGTTGGGTGTCTGATCGAACTAAAACTTGGAAGATGCAGAAAAATTTAGGATTTCTAAAGATATGACCAGACTGCTTATATCGAAGTCTCCTTTGGCACCAATTTGATGATGATGAAGAAGCACCAAATAAGATCACAAGCGATTGGGAAACAGCGCTTTAGCCAAAGCGATTAGTATTCAAATCAGCGGCCACCCATCTAAGAAAATGACTAATGAAAACGTGGCTTTACCTCATAATGTACCTTCGCAAGCCATTTGGCCACGTGCCTGTCATGTTATGATTTATGACAATGATATAATCATTGTATCATGCTCATCACAACCTATAAAAACATTCAATACTGTGTTTATTATCAAAAGAAACCGATTCCTACATAATGGGGAATATCTGGATGGAGATATGATATCAAAATTTATAAAAACAAGCAGGATGTTTATTTTACGTCAAAATCGTTGTTATTACATCATTTACGTTTCGCAGTTTTACAACGACCCGTCTTGGCTAAAAGCCAGAAGCCAGAGTGGTAAAGAAATATCTGAAGCGAACGCTCCTCTGAACTTAGAAGTTTTATTTTGTATTTCTTTGAGTTGCGGCATTTGTATCGAAATGTACGTTTTTCTGTTTGGACTGAATTTTTTGACGCCAGCTTTTCTCAGCCCTACGCTGCTAAAAATAGGCAGTGTAGGGCCGTGGTGGCCCAGCGGTAACGGCCGCGAATTATGTGTTGTAAGTCGTGGGCTCGAAACCAGACAGGCGCTTTACTTTGTGTAAATTATTTCATCACCACTGCTCTTAAAACGGTGATGGAAAACATCATGAGGAAACCGGCATGTCCTAGAACCAAAAAAATCGAAGACGTGACATCCACCAACCCGCACTGGGCTTGCGTGATGGATTCCGTGGATTATAGCCGACTCCCTGTCACAGAGAGGAGGCCTGTTTCCCAATAGTGAGAACATTATAGGCTGATTATATGTGAATTCGACGTTCACAATATCCGTTTCTTTGCTTTTCGCATCTCGTTTACGCCCGCCTAACGCCACTGCCAGTTCGTCAGCTCATCAGGGTGCGTTCAATTCCACATTTGCTCTCGATTGTCCTCTCAAGTATTCATCTGCTCCAATGCCATTCGATCCTTCTGTAGATATGATATTTCTTCATTTATAATATTATTCAATCCACCGCTGACTCTGTGCCGTTCCTCTTGCTACGGGTACCTTTGATAGTCGTATCCAGAGGGCTTAGACAAGTGGTAAGCGCTTTTAAAGCGTTTTTATGTCTACAGGAGTGACAGGCTTTTTGGTAGCTTATGTCAGTCATATACATTTTTGACGTTTCCATCATCGTTCCAAATAAATAAAAAAGTGGCACTCCGGGAGTGACGACAGAAGTGAAAACTTGAACAATTACGTGTGTATTTTTTGAATCGTCATATAAACAAAACACAAACTAAACATCACTCACTGACATATCGGAAATACATTAAAACCGAGTACATCCCGAGGACAGCCGAACACATCGAAGCGGTGTCGGTTACGGTAACAGTGGCGCGAATTCAATGTTTTTTTTTCCATCTCAAAAAATGCCCAACGCGCCTAAAGATGTTTTCACTTCAGTAAATTTCTTTAATCCAGTATCAAAGGACTCATTGTGTTAGTGAACTTAAGAACTAAAAACCTTTTTTCCTACTGCCTTTACTGTCCCACTGCTGGGCAAAGACCTCCCCCATATTCTTCCACATTTCGTTGTGCTGTGCCTTCTACGTCCAATCGGTTAGGAACGAGTCCAAATCGTCACGCCAGCGTTTCTTGGGCCTGCCTCGGTGACGATGCCCGTCTTCAGGCACCCACTGTGTGACGACTTTGGCCCATCTGTCTAGATGCATCCTTTAGACAATTTTATTTCATCCCATGGCAGATGGCACTGCAGTGATTGACGTATATGCAATCAAGCCTGCTAGCGTTCATTTTTAGGATGTTTTTTTTTATCGCTGATAGAATGTCACTCTGTCTAGGCCATCATAGCTATTCACAACCATACGACAGGCTATCGTATCGAAAATGACATATTTCGATAATCTGATTTGACTTGCCCCCGACAGCAAATATCTGTTGGAAGAATAGTGGGCGTCTATTTGATTTAAACTGACAAAACTTTCGGGTTTTGGACTTGTGAACAGCGTTTAGAAGACTCCTACGATAACATTGATTGATGTTCGATACGATACGGAAGCGTATCGAGTGTTTGTGAATAGCTATGCAGGTCTTATCCAAGATCTTTTGCAATCCGTCTATCCATCGTAAAAAAGTGATGATTTATGTACTGTCTTATCCTAAGGAAAAACACTACGTTTTGGCCATAAAATTTTATTATGACTAGATTTTCTGTACTGACTCTTGGATGAAAAGTAGCAGGATGATTAGTTTTTTTTATTGTACGGGGAAGACCGGAATGAGAAAGTTTATAGTGGACTAGCTTCTGCCCGCGACTTCCCCATTCACCCTCTTAGGGGTGGAATTTCGAAAACCCTTTCTTAGTTCTCTACTCTTTTTAGCTTACTCTTGTTAGCTACTCTTCACAAAGAACACACCCTCCAAATTTCATGTCTCTAGGACCAGCGGCTTAGGCTGTGCGTTGATACTTGATATCTCAGTCAAGACTTTGAATTATATATATATATATATATAGATAAGACAGAGATTAAAACAGATGAAGAACTAGCAGGGGATCGAGAGAAGCGGTTCAGGGGATCAGACCTGAATAACTTGGGAATACGTAGTCCATAATGTTTTACTACAGGCATGTTACTATGGTAACATTCCACAGTCGTGTTGCCAACCTAACTCCATTGAGTACGTACGTACTATTTCCTTAGGCATCGATTCACAATCGCCCGTTATGATAAGCGCTGATAAGCCTCACATTTCCGGCATGTTAGCAGGTATATTACTACATTTTCTTAACTGTTTGCAGCGTTTATGGGATTATTTTTAGTAGAGGAACTTATGCATGCACTGACCGGGCTGGTTCAATCAAATCTGTGTGGCACGTTCCTCAAAAGACCATTTTAGACATCAATCTACATGGTCTTCACAAATGATCCGTCCAAGATTTTGTCTGGATTTCTTTTTTCTCGAGACTGACCAGATAGGAAACGCCGACCTCATCTAGCTTATTTGTTTATAATATGTCGTGTAAAATTGATTACGATTTCCGATGTCCTATTTACAGAATAAACAATTTCATTACATTTCGATGTGCATGGCTAATGGCTAAAACACCGTGGAAGGAATATTACTAGGCTGCAAGGCAGGTCTCTTTACTGCCTAGCATAATCCATAATAAGTATATAATGTTCCCACTGCTGGGACACAGGCCTCCTCTCTGTAAGAGGGAGTGGGCCACAACCCACCATGAGGGCCCAGTCACCAATTGCGGGTTGGTGGATAGAATAGAATACTCTTTTATTATATACACCATAAGTATTCATCATCATCATCATAATTTCAGCCGAAAGACGTCCACTGCTGGACATAGGCCTCCCCCAAGCACCTCCACTTCAACCGGTTCTGTGCTTCCAACGGGTTCCTGCGGCCTTTACAAGGTCGTCGGTCCACCTTGTGGGAGGCCTTCCAACGCTACGTCTTCCGGTACGTGGTCGCCACTCCAGAACCTTTCGGCCCCATCGGCCATCTGTTCTGCGAGCAATGTGCCCTGCCCACTGCCACTTAAGTTTGGCAATTCTTCGGGCTATGTCAGTTACCTTGGTCCTCCTACAGATCTCCTCATTTCTGATTCGATCACGCAGGGAAACTCCAAGCATAGCCCTCTCCATTGCCCTTTGGGTGACTTTTAGCCTTCTAATAAGGCCCATTGTGAGTGACCACGTTTCAGTGCCATATGTCATCACTGGCAACACGCACTGGTCAAAGACTTTCGTCTTGAGACACTGCGGTATGTGGGACGAGAAGATATTGCGTAGCTTCCCGAACGCTACGTATTGCAGATATATAATGTAAACATTTTACATTATATATATTACAAAGGGTGACACAATGGAATGTCACATGTCTTCGAATTTTTTGGATCTAATACATGCCGGTTTCCTCACGATGTTTTCCTTCGCCGGTTTGAGAGCAGTGGTGTTGAAGTTATTATTGTAATTTTAACTGCCTAGGGGGTGCCCCGAAAATATCATCACTTTTAGAAGCTCGAATTCTCTTTTGCATACCTTTCTAACATTCCCAACTGCGAGAGATGGTGCAATTAAAATAATCTTAATATTGCACTTTGCATATTAACATGCTTGCTAACTAATTTAGCATGCCACGCTTCGTTGCACTCTAGTTATTAAAATGAACGTTATATTTTTAATTGTTATTTATTTAATTAACGGAGTTCATTTGAGATTGAAGGTGGCTTTACACGCGATAGATTCTCAATACTCAATTCTTTATTGTATTCCATATCTATTACATATATGGTGTTATAAGTAAAAGATCAA
Source organism: Hydraecia micacea (assembly GCA_914767645.1). Taxonomy (NCBI): domain Eukaryota; kingdom Metazoa; phylum Arthropoda; class Insecta; order Lepidoptera; family Noctuidae; genus Hydraecia; species Hydraecia micacea. The sequence continues at coordinate 2,823,299 of OU611805.1, forward strand.
TATGGACCCTGTCGACCTTCAGCTTCTTATGTTAAAGTAAAACAAATAAATTGATAGAATTGGCAATACAATAATACCAAGAAACTAATAACGAAACATCGTCGGCCATTAAAAAATATAAGTATTTCTTATAGCAATAAATTGCTAGTACATAAGTTACTGATTAGAAAGTCCTTGGCTGATATAAACTAATGATAAGTGCGAGGCATCGACCACAGACGTTACAAAACTTTAGATTGTGGGCTTTATTAGTTAAGTATGTGTTAAACGAGCTGTAATTCACTTCATAGAGACTTCATCTGCGTGAGATATCTTGTTCCCGCGACCCAACCCCGTCGCATTGCATCGCCCAAAAACTGACGTCACGAAAACGTTTTGAAGTGAAAACAACTTTACGCGCACTTTGCGCTCTATCTGGACTGTGAACGAAACTGAATCGTCAAGCTCGGGTCAGAGACGCTGAATCGCGTATGTTCGGCTACAGTCGTTCCGTGACGCTGAATGGTGTATACTCGGCTCCAGTCGTGTCTATCGCGTGGTCATAAGCACACAGCATTTATTGGCACGCCTTGGGAGTAAAACCTACTCGTATATACCGTGACGGCAAACGACATGACGCTCTCTTATCAGGTCTTGTCATGGCCCGCCATGTCAGAAAAATATATATTTCTTTTTTCTCCGTATAATATTTATTTATAAATTCTATCAATAACCATAATTTATTTTCGATGTTTCACATCTGGCCCCCTAATTCACTTCGAAACCACGTCAATTCCTTAGCTAATTACAACATCTGCTAATGACGTATACTCAATGACACGATGAACGAAACCGCGTGAAATAAACGCGAAGTTGGCGCTGTTTGATCTGTCAAAATCCACGCTTGACAACCGTGCGTGGTTAGCACGTGGTAAGATTACGCGGGGAATAAGAATTACCAAGCAGAATTGGGGCCCTGCTGGGCGTCCCGGTAGAGCAGTAGTGGCCCAGTGGAAACGGCCGCGACTTACCGAGTTGTAGATCGTAAATTCGAACCCTGACAGGCGCTTTACTTTGTGTAAATTATTTCATCACCACTGCTCTTAAAACGGTGAAGGAAAACATCGTGAGGACACCGGCATATCCTACAACCAAAAATTCGGAGACATGACATCTACCAACTCGCACTGAGCCTGCGATCCACCACGGATTACGGCCCACTCCCTCTCACAGAGAGGAGGCTTATGTGTCCCAGCAGTGGGTATAGGCTGATTATGGGCGAACTGTTTTTTTTTCTGTTTCCCTGTAGGTATTTCACGTTAATAACCTTAAATTTTTCGTATAGTTAATGTTTTACAAGTTGGTAGTGCGTTGTTAAAGATAGATAAGTATGTCAGAACACTTCCTATCGAGTTTATCTTGGAGCTGACAGGTCAAAGTCAGTGTGTTAGTAGCATAGTAACATTATCTTCGCTCGCTTTTTGATTTATTATGGTGACGTTTAATTTCATTATGTTATTTATTAATTATCTACGTTTATGAACTTCAATCAATCTGCCTAGCCTTTTCCCAACTATGTTGGGGTCGGCTTCCAGTCTAACCGAATGCAGCTGAATACCAGTATTTTATATGGAGCGACTGCCTATCTGACCTCCACAACCCAGTTACTGGGAAATACGATACCCCTTGGTAAGACTGGTTGTCAGACTTTCAGGCTTCTGACGACCCGTAACGACTGTCAAAGATCTACGAATGACAGCCGGAACCAACGGCTTAACGTGCTTTCCGAGGCACGGAGGGTCTTGGTATGTATAGATGGCCACCCATCCACGGACCAACCGCGGCAAGCGTAGCTTAACCTGATCGATCGACCCGTGCGGCTGTTATTACTTAGCCACAAGCCCCTCAGGCCGTTTATGGACTTATGGTCTGAAATAAATCTATTATTATGGCCAAAGCCAAGTAAATGCAGCGTGTGGTGTGTGTTAGTGTGTGTTTTCTTCCTCCAACTGCATGAATTTCCTAACTATTCTTCAGGTGTTTAAGATAACGAGAATTCCATCCATTCATTCTGTAGCTAAAGTTTTGCGTATAATACCACTTTTTTTTTTGTTGTGCGGTGGAAATCCTCATGGACTTCCTCCATCGTGGGGGGGACAGAGGGTCATGCCGGACTCTTACCGGCTAAAACCACCGCGGTGTTCCATCTCTACCTAGGGCCGGGGGTGCGGGATTCGCAAAAGCATTCACCGCTCCCCCAACAGGCCTCGACCCGCTGTTCCTCAGTGGGTCCCACCTCCCCGTGCGCCCATTCCTATAATGGCCGCACCCATGCACGCATCGAGTGGCACGCGTGGAACACTGCAACGCCAACTCGGGCCCGTCTGGTCGGACGACGGACGCCCCTAGTCCGCCGCCCGCAGGCCATTTCTCATGAAGGCGTATAATACCAGCCTACTATAGTCCCATTGCAGATACCTCTTCTCAAACAGAGAAGCCATGAGTATTGACCACCACGCTTGCTCTAGACGGGTGGGCGATTTCAGACTTACATTTATTTTAAGTCCAGGTTTCCTCACGACGTTTGTCCTTCACAGGTGCCAGTAAAACCCAAGATAAACTCAGAAAGTAGTTATGCGTAATAAGGTTTCAAAACAAGTTTTAAACCGAGGGTGCCTTTTTCAATGTCACCAGGATCTTATATTTTAAATAAAAAGTATATCATAACCACTGTTAACTAACAAACTCAAGTCAACAACCTATTACGAAATTTGGCGGCAAAAAATCGCCACCATCTTTATTTGACAAGACCATTTTAGATTATCTTGTTGGGCCTTAGAATTTGCGATAAGAAACGGAGCTACTTGGGTTTTTTATTGAAATCTGAATCATCATTGGCTGACTTGTAATGTTCCACCCACTGCTGCTCTTTTTTGTAGGAGCATTGGTGGCCCAATGGTAACGACCGCGACTTACGAGTTGTTAGGTCGTAGGTTCGAACCCAGGCAGGGGACAGACAAAGACAAACAAACACAGTCAGAAAAAGTAAAGACTTTGTATAATTTATTTAATCACCGCTGCTCTCAAAACGGTGAAGGAAAACAGCGTGAGGAAACCGGCATGTCCTAGAACTAAAAATTCGAAGACATGTGATATGCACCAACCCGAACTGGGCCCAACTTTGTCCCAGGTCCCAGCAGCATAATCAGTCAATAACATTCCCACGTTATAGGCTGATACACTATGAATACATGTTAGGGGGCTGTTAGTGATTCAACCAACATAAAAAAAGCGTTATATAAAAAACTGCATGGTATACATATTAATACGCCACTTAAACTTAGGGTAAGTCTATAAAACATCTCCAAAAGTGTGCCAAGAAGATCGTATTAAATAATCCTTTACAACATTCGCTAGTCTCTACCCTTTTATAATCGCAACTAACCGGCTGGTTCCCATCCTTATATGGTAACTTTGCACTTGACTTTTCTGAAGGACAAGCACGAATGAGGTCAACGTCCGAATTGAGGATGTCCTTCAAAAATCAAGAGCGTGGCTACTCGCAGTCGCGTGTGAGAAAAATATTCATGAATTTGGACGATATAAAATGGGCGACAGAACTGTTAAGCATGACGGAGTTTTGTTGTTTCTTACTAATTTAAAATCTTGGTTGGTAATGTAGGGGTTTACAAATCAAGTCTCTGATCAGTGAATCTACTGAAAAATCCCTTGTTAGTTGTTGTACGGTTCGTACATTTGCAGAGTTGTTGATGTTGTTGTTGGAGTGTGTAGAGGAAGGATCACGAGGTTGATGGCACTTAATTTATAAGTTTAATGCACCCAAGTTATTGTACAATAATGCACAGTTGGCGATTCAATTCTCTAGGTTGTTTACTCAGCTATTAGCTATATCACACTGCTGTCAATTAGCTGAATTAATATGACTTAAATACCTAAGCAAACTGACGCGCGTTCGTTCCGATCGCAGCGTCAGCAAAATGTTATGAACAGTTGAAGACTGTACAGTTTGTGTTGTGATTAGTTGCGCAAATTGTACTAAAATTTGTCATAATATGAAATTCAAAGTTAACTAACTCGTGTATTCTGCAGTGCCTTAGTCACTGCAACAAGCCGCAGTTTTCGTATGCATCTGCGACTAGACGCTGTGCTATCGTTCACATCTGTCAGTAGTGTCGTTACGACAAACGTCGTGCAGACAGACCAGTGCAGTGATCATTTTCTTTTGAGTATTCGAGAGAGACGGTCGTGTTGACCTGTCGCGTGCGACTGTCGTCGGGTGTACTTAATTAACTTTTTACGTTTAAAATGTAATCCTGTAACAGCCTGTTACTACTACAAGGCGAGGGTGCATCCTTATCTACACCGCTCCAAAATTTCTTTCAACCGTTTCTTGTTTCATCTACAAGTAAAATACAACTTTTTTTCGCTCATTAAGTGCTGAACAGAATCATCTGTTCTAATCTATCAAACATATTACGAATAAATAATTCTTCATGACCAACCAAAAATTTTTAACGAACGACATCTAGTTAGCCCAAAAATTAACCCTAAACAAGTTCGGTTCAATACATACGCATATTTCGAGTAATCGAATTGCATGGGGTAGGTCACATTGGCCCCTGTAGCCGTACTAGGGTCGCTACCCCTCCCCTTAGTTAAAGGGGGATTATTATTAGCAACGGAACGCGAGTTATCGTATTGCAAAATGTTAGGGTCCGTCTTTTGTCCGATGTAACGTCAAGATTTTGAATTAAAATGTGATTTAAAACTGGGATCCAACGAAAATAAATCATTTGTAGTATTGTTGAAGATTTTTGTAGTGGTGTGCTGATTTTTTTCCTTTTTAGAGGAAAGTATTTTTTATTTAATCTCATAGTTATTTGACTTTATAAGAAGTATTTTAAGCATCTCCTAGAAGCAAAATATAAGAAAACAAAAGAACGCACTTGGCCCTCGTGATAGATTATTGCCCAATCCCTCTTACAGAGAGAAGGCATGTGTTCCCACTCACAGCTGGGGCACGTTAGAGGCTGGCTAGTTGGTTGAATAAATCATTATTGGTATATGGAGCAAACACTGCAATGCTGTGTTTTAGATTGGTAGGATAAGATCGAATCAATGCTGGTGAAATTACGGCCACATACCGCTATTAAATGTTGACAAGAATTTGAATACTTCGACAATCTTTCTAGTGCTCATAAGTGAAAATTTTGTTCCCATTAGGTGGGAATTTTGACTGTTAACCCTTCATCCTAAAGATTTGATTTGAAAACAAGCTTAAATAATAACAAAAAAATCATAATTCAGGAAAAAAATTACAATATTCAAATAGCTCTAGCCTCCACACTAATCTGCGCTCGCGATTTATTTGCCAAAAATGTAAACAAATATGAGTTAATGGAAAAATATCTTTAATTCCTACACAATAAAGTTCAGTTTACGCTACAACTTCAATCATTTTTATAACTTTTTCAATAGTGCTAGTCACTCTGAAATCAACTTAATAATAGGGTGGGTTTCTTAATAATAAGAAATAGGGTGGGGTCTGGGGGTGTGCAGCACTACGCACCTTTACTATACAGTGGCCTACATTTTTCCACTTCAGCTGTGATGCCACATTATGATTTAAAATTGAAAAAAAAAAACCGGTGAAGTGCGAGTCGGACTCGCACACGAAGGGATCCGTACCACCGTACAATATTTAACACTACATATATAAAAAAATAGGCAAAAATTGGCGTTTTTTGTATGGGAGCCCCCTTAAATATTTATTTTATATTAATTTAATTATTTATTTTTAAAGTGAATATACAACTAATTATTCTGTGAATATTTCAAGCGTCTACCTGTTGCCGTTATTTAGCCCCCCTTAAATGTTTATTTTATTTTGTTTTTAGTATTTGTTGTTATAGCGGCAACAGAAATACATAATTTGTGAAAATTTCAACTGTCTAGCTATCGCGGTTCTTGAGATACAGCCTGGTGACAGACAGACGGACGGACAGACAGCGAAGTCTTAGTGATAGGGTCCCGTTTTTACCCTTTGGGTACGGAACCCTAAAAATAACGAGGTGTTCTTAAGGGAGACTACTTGATTATTTTTTATGATAAGTCAAAGGTAGTTGAATTACATAGTAAAAATAAAACGTTATAGCAGTTCAAACATTTGGATGACTAGAATTTTAAATTATAATAATGGTGTGAGCTGAAGTGGAAAAATGTCAACTCTGTATATGTGTGTGAAAAGCTTCAACGAACTGCATCTTCAATAAACAGCTCGGGAGGCCTACCACAAGCTCCATTTTAGGACCTAAACTGAACTGTTCTTCTAATTCGTACCATGACGTCAGTTTAACGATTCAGTTTAGGCCGTGCCATCTGCTGACAGCGATTGTCCCAAACTGAGTCGCAAGTTTTGGTTTCATTCATTTAATTTTGTACTTGTTTGGTACCATGACGTCCATAGAGCAGCTCAAGCGATGCAGAATAGGAAACCTAAACTGAAATGTCTTGTTTTTGAATCGTTTTTAATTAGATCATGGTAGGCCACCAGGCATTCTTTTAGTCAACCCGTAGACAGCATGGGAGAAATTCATTGCTCGATTTTTCCGTTCGAGGCCGAATAAAATCGGCTGGACAAAATATGTTGATTGTTTTATAAACAGCATCGCGCTTTTGGGCAACAATCCAAACGCTTAGACCTAAGGGCATCAAAGACATTAATTATAGCTTTGTTAGACGGTACGTTAATTACTTACCCCCTTTAAGTAAGTGTCAAAATATGCGACATGAACGGAACATAAACGCCCGTATCTTTTGATTGAGTTGACTTTAAAGTTTGATTTCGTCACTGCTTCAAGGGATTGCAGGCCTGAGTATTTAATATTAATTTCATCTTGATAACTCCACGCGTTCTTAAAAAAAAATGATCATGCCAGACGGACAACGAAGTGATCTTATAAGGGTTCCGTTTTTCCTTTTGAGGTACTGAACCCTAAAAATTAAGAAAATACGTTTGTAAACATGACGCAGAGAAAAAAACACAAAAAAGAATAAGTTGGGGTCACATCCACCCACGCAATGAAGTCGGTGGATGTGTAATTGTTTCACGAACTGTGACCAAATAAACCTTTTTTCTTTCTTTCTAATTAATTAAATAGAGTGCTACAGCTATTTGTCGTCACAAATATCTAATTGACGATGTTTCGGATATCAATATGGGCAGGCCGTTTACCCTCATTTGTAGGGCAGGTCAAGGTGACAGTTAAAGGTAGAAACGCACACGCTAGAAAATCGCTTGAAGTTCTAATTTTCGTCTTATATTAACATGCTATAAGAGTGTACGTTAAAATGATAAGATGGATGAAGCAGAACGAGAATGATAAGGATCGTAGCACGTGGTCTTCTATAATGTCTGTCTACCCCACAGAAATGGCCCAGTTTCCACAATCAGCATACAGGCTGTGTCGTAAATAGTTTTCCAACGTTAAGGATTCTATGTACCAGATAATTTACTATAACATATTACAATTTTAACCATTTTTACTTTTTACCCAAGGATTCCGATTTTTTATTTTTTTTTTCGTTTAGGAATTTTCAACCTTTTGTTACAAATTTGGTTGTAGTTTCAACAAAAACCATTATTTTTTCATTTTGATTTCTGTTAATTACTGTTGAATACTAGAGCTATAGTGTAAAATTATAGTTTTTAATGTAAATTTAGAGCTTTTGAAGAAAAAGTTTGTTGTTCTCTATTTTAACCCTAATTTTTAGCATAATCATGCAAATTCAGGAGCGATTTTTGTAAAAAAAAAATGTACTACTAAAATGGTTATAATATGTTACAGTAAATTATGTGGTATATCGAATCCTTAACAGTGGACCACTATTCAGCAGTGATAGTGAAGGCTAGATAAAAAATAAGAACAGTACACTATCTAGGAAATGATGACATCTGGAGGGGCTTGTGGCTAAGTGAAAACAGCCGCACGGGTCGATCGATCAGGTTAAGCTACGCTTGCTGGGGTTGCTCCGTGGATGAGTGACGATCTTCATATACCAAGCCCCTCCGTGCCTCAGAAAACACGTTAAGCCGTTGCTCCCGGCTGTCATTCGTGGATCTTTGACAGGCGTTACGGTACTGTAACCCGAAAGTCTGACAACCAGTCTTATCATGGGGTATCGTATTACCCAATAACTGGGTTGTAGAGGTCAGATAGGCAGTCGCTCCATGTAAAATACTGGTATTCAGCTGCATCCGGTTAGACTGGAAGCCGACCTCAACATAGTTGGAAAACGGCTAGGCAGATGATGACACTATCTAGGAAATATAGGATTAAAGTTGCATCAGTTACTTAAACAACCACTAGACCATTGCATAAACCGTTACAATTTAATTTCTGGAGCCAGTAGAAATTAATACAGTTTTCTTAATTAACCGCTAACCGTCTCCGGCGCAGGTGTCGACTCCCACCTCGTGGCCTCCGACGAAGCCCGACAAAAACCGAAGTGCGCATCGCTTTTTATTTCGAACGCCGAACGTTGTCCTGTAAAAAAAACTTGGCGAAGTGTTAGTCAGACTTGCGTGCTAATGGTTCCGTGACACGTCTCATTTTATAATTTGTGCACTATCATTAGGCGTTTATTTGGCGAAATGTGGGTGAACTCTAGGTACCTAGACATCTGCCTTCGAAGATTACAGACTTGTTGTTATTTGAAGTAGTTTAAAACGCTTGTGTGTATTATGGTCTCCTAACTAGAACAGGAACAATAAGGCCGTTTTTAGCGGTTTCTTGTATGAACTCCCATGGGTCTGGACTTTTCATTGTGTTGTATAGTATAGTATTACTAGTTGTTGCTCGCGACTTCTTACACGTGGCGCCATCTATTATCATAATAACGTTATTGTTGTATTCCTCGGGAACAGCACTTTTTTCGGGATGAAAGGTACCCTATGTCCGTTTCTGTACACCTGACAACGTATATGCAAAACTTCAGGATCATCGGTTTAGTGGTTTAGGCGTGAAAAGGTAACAAACAAACTTACTTCCGCATTTATAATATTAGAAGATTGATAGGATTTGCCGTGTAGCGGCAATACAATTTCAATTGGCTCATTATTCTGATTGTAAATATGCATTCCTGTGACAGACCTGGTCGTCGTAACAGAGAGTCCCGTTGGCATTTTTTAGGAGACTCGTACTAAGGATTCCGTACTAACACATAATGTGCTGTAAAACACTTTATTATTTTTGTGGTTTTAATACAGATAATGCACTAGAATCGGATGGAGTTTGTTATTTGTGCGTATTATAGGTTCCCTATTATGTTCTATGGAGGTGCATGGGGGAGGCCTATGTCCAGCAGTGGACGTCTTTCGGCTGAAATGATGAATATGTTCTATGTTTCTTGTATCCCTTGGGTTTGGAGTTTTTATTATTTTTGTTACTATTTTCCGTGATAGCCGCCATATAATTTCAGTTTGCTAACTATTCTGGTTTAAAGATGCATTCTTGTGACAGACCTTGTCGAACGAAAAGAAAGTCCCACCACACTTTGAGTTCGGAGTTTTTATTTATTTATTTTACTATTTATGTACACACATATATAAACAGACAAGAAAGAACAGAACAGAAAAATAGGTACAAAGGTGATGCTTATTTCATAAGAAATCTCTTCCAGCATACCTGCGATAGGACAAGAAATAAAGAGATGTAGACAGCGTGTAAAAAAGTAAAGGAGACAAAAAAAAAAAATACATAAAAACTAAAAACAATTCACTAAATAAAACTACACAAATAATATGAGAATATACTTACATACATACAAATAAACATACATACTTCTAAAATACATAATATATAAAGTAATCAAAATAATAAATACATACACAACTATGATAAAGTGGAAAGATAGTGTTCTTTTACTCCTCTTTTAAAAGCTGCAACAGTTTGGCAGTCCCTAATTGCAGGCGGTAGAGAATTCCACAGCCGCACCGCGTGTACTGTGAAGGAGTAGGAGTAGAAGTCAGTGGAATGGGGAGGGGACTTGAGAAGGTTTTTAAGATGCGACCTGCAAGGCGCATCAGCATTTTATTTTTTGTTATAATGTGTTGTGATAGCGGCAACCTATTCAAGCCCCAAGATACAGACTTATCTGTCTCATTTAAGGCTCACTGGCAAATATATAGGGTGACTGGTAATTAGTGACCGATACTTAAACACGTGATTGTACTCATGATAACAAACAACTTTTACTATGGGACCAAACCTGAAATCGCGAAAAAAAAATCAGCTGTTCCCTACATTTTTGTTCGTATAACTCGTCAAAATGTATGGAATAGCTGAATTTTTTTTCGCGATTTCAGGTTTGGACTCATAGTAAAAGTTGTTTGTTATCATGAGTACAATCACGTGTTTAAGTATCGGTCACTAATTACCAGTCACCCTATAATATAATGTAACCTAGCTGTAGGTGATATTTTTAAGCTACTCAAACTTGCTGTTAAACTGCAAACCTGCTTGCCTGGAGAGTAAATATTATCTATTCTGGTTGTGAAGATACAGTCTTGTGGCAGACCATGCCGAAGTAACAGACAGTCCCGTTCGCGATGGCATTCTGTCTGTCTGTACGGACATACGGTACCCTGAAATTGTTATTTTATTCATCACAGTGCTATCTCACTGGCTTGTTACTTCTTTACTATTGCCATCTCTTTCGCACGCTATTATTCAGCGATGCCTTGATCCGTGAAGTTTATTATTTCAGTTTCTACACGCGATTGAGCAGCAACGTTTGGTATTGTAATTGGTTATGGAAATGCTGTATTTCGGATGTGAATTGATGAACGGTTTTTTGGCGCCACGGTCCATGATATAACTTGAAAACTTGGAGATTAATCTAGCACACCTATACTCCAAACCACTGCTATATCCGGTTAAACTAAAAGCTGACCCCGACATAGTTCGGAAAAGGCTAGCGCAGATGATGATTACCTCTAACCCCCTTATCAATAAACGTTGTATAGCGTCTGTATAGTTACACAACGCTTTGTCTTCTTTCGAAAGTCAAATTACTGACGACTAGAGAGAAATCGGTGTGTAACTATTCATCTGATATAATACGTTTATTAGTAAGGGAGCTAACCTTTACATCGTGAGGAAACAGATGTCCAAGAACAATAAAATGTGACCTAACCCGCACTGGGCCTTCGTGGTGGATTACGGCCCGCTCCCTCTCACAGAACAGGTCTGAATCCAAGCGTTGGGAACATTATACGCTGTTTAAATTATGCTCCCGTGTGATTCCCTAGCTAGAGTTATGTCCTTACATTTGGGTTTTAGTTAGACCCTAGACTGCTAGAGAGCTGTTCCATCTTGTCTTTGGAATCCCTAGCGTTACCAGAGAAGAGCAAGCTAGTAAAGCAGACTAGTATTAAAGAGGAGTGTCCCTTCCTGTCCACTAATTTTGTGGAATTCTATTGACTAATGTTTACCTATCCCTGCACTGCACTTCTCTTGAGTCTCGAAAGCAGTGGTAACGGCCGCGACTTAGGAGTTGTAGGTCGTGGGTACGAACCCGAGCAGGCACTTTACTTTATGTAATTAATTATTTTTTCACGAATGCTCTCAGAATGGTGAAGGAAAACATCGCGAGGAAACTGGCATGGCCTAGAACCAAAAAATTTAAGACATTGTGACATCTACTAACCCTCACTGGGCCCGTGTGATGGATTATGGTCCACTCCCTCTCACAGAGAAGATACCTGTGTCCCAATATTGGGAACGTTATTATAGGCTGATTATGCACTTCTCTACTCCAATGGACAGGCAGTCATAGTGCAGGTGATATTTGATTGATCCAGATCTCAGACGTTATTGTCAGTGATCCACTGACTCGCTGATTAACGAGAATCTTGACAGTTTGCTGGCAACATTGCGTAGATTTTTGCACAGTAATAACCGTTTGTTTACAAGCAATTCTCTGGTTTAGTAAACAGTTTCGTTTAAAAAAAGACGTCACAAGATATATTGATACTAATGTTGCTGCGTAAGTGTGGCCTATTTTTCAACTTTTTTTTTTGTTATTCTGTAGTGTCCCACTCCTGGGCAAAGGCCTTCCCAGTTCTTCCATTTCTCTCGTTGGAATGTTAAGGACTTCAGTCTTGTGCAATACGGGGCTTACAGACTGGCCTGCGTCTTGCAGATTCAATTGTTTTTTGGTTCCACTCCTGGGCAAAGGCTTCAGCTCATTCCTTCCATTATACTCGATGGTTTTTCAGGGTTCCAGACCCAGTCTTGATGCTATATGAATCAACAGTATAGTCTGCATCTAGCAGATGCAGGCTATACTGATAGCTTACAAAGACTCACCGCAATAGGGGGTTCGCGTGGTGGATGAAGATCAATCTAGCATGTCCTTTTTTACGGTTAAACCTGCTCTTGACCTCAATATCGCCTGATGGAAAGCTAAATTGAATTCAAAACCCCTCCCAAATAATCTGGCATATCCTAGAACCAAAAAATTCGAAGACATGTGACATCTACCAACCCGCATTGGACCTGTGAGGTAGATTACGGCTAACGGCCTACTCTCCCTCCCACAGGGAGGAGGCCTGCGTGTCCCAGCATAGGGAACAATATAGGCTAGGTTTTAAATCGAAATGGTACCAAGCGATATAAATCATAAAATAATAACCATGATCGATGAAAAGCCAATAAAACAAGAAATTGTTTAATATTACCCCCGTTGACATTTCCAGTCGTATGTTAAAAACCGGTTCATTAAATTTTCATTTGGTTCTTGCTATGCGATTTTGAACGCTATTGTTTTTGCTGTAGAGAACGTTTGAGTGTACTCATGCGGTTTAGTGTTGACATATTGGTTCGTTAGGTATGGTACAAATGGATAAGCGGAGCGATTTAATTTTTTGGTAGAATTTCTCAAAGCATTTTTATTTTATTTTTTGAATGGGCCCGCTTTTGGCCTCGATCACGCCTGATGGAAAACGATAGATGAGGTTTATGAAGGAACGAGCGTGCCCAGAAAATGCCTAAGGCCGCTTTCACATTTAGGCGACTTTAGCAGCGCGACAGACGCGCGACCGAGAATTTCATATTATAAACAGAAGCGCGACCGCCGAACTCCCACGCATCGACGAAACACAGCAGACTACTTGACGCCGGACTCCGGTGGTAGGGTGGTCGCAAACCAGGCGGACATTAGTCCTACAACTGCCGCAAGGAATGAATTGGCCAATCAAATAAGGTGTTGGATGTGACTGTCCAGGATGCGCCGAGCGCTCGGTTCAGTTGAGTAACTGGCGGAACAAACTGCACTACACGAGGAGGCTTCTTCATGAATCCCAAAAATGAATTTCTCAGTAGCACCCTGGAGTCTAAATGTGTACCCGGTTGATAGCAATAAGCTCGCCCCCTTTTACATGGGATTTAAACATAACTGGCAAAATGCGGGTGCACCTTAGTGCAACCGCATTAAGCAAACATAGGCGTGATTTTATGTAGTTTTTGCAACTGACTGATTTAATTTCGGCAAGAGTACAGACGCCAGCACATCAAGCTACCCGAAACTGACAAATTTTCCCAATCAACATTGAACCTAATGCTTTAGCGATAAAGTTGAAAATCTATTCAAGAAATTTGACAGATTTTAATAGCTTGATGTGCTTGTGTCTGTACATTGATAACTGAAGTGCAAATAATTGTGTTATCTGACAGATCATCATGTGCCTAGCCTTTTCCCAACTATGTTGGGGTCTGCTTCCAGTCTAACCGGATGCAGCTGAATACCAGTATTTTACATGAAGCGACTGCCTATCTGGCCACAACCCAGTTGCTGGGTAATACGATCTCCCTTGGTAAGGACTGGTTGTCAGACTTTCGGGCTTCTGACTACCCGTAACGACTGTCAAAGATCCACGAATGACAGCCGGGACCAACGGCTTAACGTGCTTTCCGAGGCACGGAGGGGTCTCGGTATGTAAAGATGGTCACCCATCCACAGACCAACTGCGGCAAGCGTAGGTTAACCTGATCGATCGACCTGTCCGGCTGTTATTATTTAGCCACGGGCCCCTAATATTCGCTTAATGACTAAGTACCACTTTTAGTTAGTTTTTAGTTGTAATGATAATACACCTCGCACGTGTCACGTGTGGTTGATTTTTTACTATCTAAAAATAACAGTTTACTAATATTATAAATGCGAAAGTAATTCCGAAAGTGTGGCCGATCATCCTGAAATTTTGCATATACCTTTTCAGGTGCACGGAAACGGACATAGGGTACCTTTCATCCCGAAAAAAAGTTCTGTTGGTTGAAGCACTGTCGATTACGGCAACAGTGGCGCGAGTTCAATAGTTTTTCCCCATCTCAAAAAATGCCCAACGCGCCTAAAGAAGTTTTCACTTCGAAAAACATAAAAATAAAAAGAATCTTTAAATAATCCTCACGGCTGCGCCAAATAGTAAAAAGTTCTGCAAGACTTGTTACCATTTCAAAATCGCGAAATCCTCTCACTTGGACAAAACAAACACGTTTTTCGATACTGTAAACTAGTTTCGATATCAGAACTCGATTTGGTAGCGGTATTTAAAAAAATAATTGTTCTACAGTCTGGTATCATAATGGTAAGGAATATTAAATTGTATTTGCTGGTCGATTTTATCAAAATGTTAATGTATCATTCTGTTAATGATTAGTTTTTGGAGCTAATCGACAATTTATGTGCATTGTCTAGCAATTGATGAACTAGGTAATCCAAAAAGGTAAAAAACAAGTCTTAAGGAAAAATCGTGTAATTATCGTCTTAGATAGTGCAAACGTTAAAGTTATTGCCTTCAAGAAGACACGAATTATCGGCATACAAGTAAAAAAAAAAAAAAGTATCAATTTTTGCGCTCGTCCGATAATCAATATATTCATCGCAGAGTTCACAACATGCAGCAAGTTGGTCGTTTACCTAATTTTGACTGTTCGTACAAAAAGTGTCCTTTTTTATGATTCCCAAATCTTATGTTTTAGGAAATGACAATTTATTATGAAATAGCAGCGCCCCGCGGTTTCACCCGCATAATTTTTGATTCCGTGGGAATATCGGGATAAAAAGTATCCTATGTGTTAATCCTGGTTATAAACTATCTGTGTGTCAAATTTCATCCAAATCCGTTCAGTAGTTTTTGCGTGAAAGGGTAACAAACATCCATCCATCCATCCTCACAAACTTTCACGTTTATAATATTAGTAGACAAGTAACAGTTACTGAACCTCCTATTTCGAGTTGGCGCAAGTTTTCAATTTCATTCTGTATATAATTCTATTAATGATTATTTTTTGAAGCTATTTAAGCAACAATTTATATGCATTTCTTGTAATTGATAAAATTGCTAATGCAAAAAAAGTGAAAACAAGTCTAGCGAAAAATAACATACACGTGTGGCGATATTTAAAGAGAGGGGCTAGTGCCTAGCTGTAGGGGTCGATCGATCTGGCCAAGCTAAGCTTGACGTGGTTTTTCAGTGGATGGATGACCATCTTTACATACCGAGACCCCTCCGTGCCTTGGAAAGCACGTTAAGCCGTTGGTCCCGGCCCCCGGCTGTCATTCGTGGATCTTAGACAGTCGTTATGGGTCGTCAGCAGCCCGAAAGTCTGACAATCAGTCTTACCAAGGGGTATCGTATTACCCAGTGACTAGGTTGTGGAGGTCAGATAGGCAGTCGCTCCATGTAAAATACTGGTATTCAGCTGCATCCGGTTAGACTGGAAGCCGACCCCAACATAGTTGGGAAAAGGCTGGGCAGATGATGACTTCACTATTAGTCGTCATCTCGGTAGTCACCGCCTTACTAACCATATCATCTTTCACACAATTCGCCATCGTTTCTTTGGTCTTACCTTAGACATAGCTATCCACATCCACAATAGTTCTTTTAATATGTTAGGACGAAACAAAAGGCAGTTGCCACCTAATAATTTAAAAAAAATCACCCAAGAGTAATTCCAAGATTATCCCCAAGTACTTATATAATAAACAAGAAAATAATAAGTCGTTATGACTATAATGCTGCTTCAAGGAAAATATTAAAAATTTAATACTGATGTTTGCTTATTGGGAATTACCGATAACTATGTATGCTCTGTGCTCGTGCATTTAAAGTATTTTATTTCTGAGTAGAGAAACATTATCACCTCACCTCATAATTAGCCTAAAATGTTCCCACTGTTGGAACACAGGCCTCCTCTCTTCTAGAGGGAGTGGGCTGTAATCTACCACGCGGGCCCAGGTCGGGTTGGTAGATGTCACACGCCTTCGAAGTTTTGCTTCTATGACGTGCCGGTTTCCTCACGATCTATTCCTTCACCGTTTTGAGAGCAGCGGTGATGAAATTAGTTACACAAAGTAAAGCGCCTACCTGGGTTCGATCCCAAGACCTACAACTCGTAAGTCGGGGACGTTACCACTGGGACACCACAGCTGTTGCAACATTAAAGAATGGACCTGCGGGTTTAGCGGTAAACGTATTCAATGATTTGTTGTGCAAGCATTTAAGAGGCATCCCTAAATTAAAATCTGAAAAAGACACTAAATTCCAAATGCCCTTTCCCGAAACCTATCGTCGTAAATACTAATGAACTGTCTCTTTTCACCAGGTTCGAGGTGGCAGCACGGGTGCTCCGCCCCCGGTGGCTCCAGCCATGATTGAACAGGAGAAGAGGTCTCCACTGCAGCCACAGCAGCAGGGAAGGGTGCAACCAGGTATAAACATTCTCCTTTCTTGCTTTGTTTAGTTTATTTATTTGAGACAAGCCGTCCACTGCAACTCTTCAGGGTATTTAGTGGCTATAGAGGAATAGGGTGTAAAGTTCAGTCATCCTCCATAGAAAAGGGAGGATCCTCCGACGCTAGGGTTTCGTGTCTAGTGGGCGACTGCCTGATGATTCATGTCGGGCTGTTAGAAAAGGGAAGATCCTCCGACCTAGGGTTTCGTGTCTAGTGGGCGACTGCCTGATGATTCATGTCGGGCTGTTAGAAAAGGGAAGATCCTCCGACCTAGGGTTTCGTGTCTAGTGGGCGACTGCCTTATGATTCATGTCGGGCTGTTGTATACATATATGTATGCTTGTCGCGTGGTAAACTTTTCTTGTGCGATGCAGGAGTTTGCGTGACGTCAGTATAATGCATTCGCATGTGGCGTTTTAGATGCCGGCTACGTGGCGACCATCAGAAAAGTGCCAAGACAAAGCACGTCAAGTCCCGGAGAAATCATTGACCTAGTTACGCTATATAACACATGGTTATCCGCCTTCCGCATATAGTATATCCCAACAGCCTTCTTAATAGCTGACAAGTCCGAAGCGGCCCGCTCTTGATCTCGATCACGCCTGATGGAAAGCGATGGATGAGGTCTATGATGGAACGAGCGTGCCCAGAAGATGCCTAAGGCACTGGAACTCCCACGCATCGACGAAACACAGCAGGCTGCTTGACGCCGGACTCCGGTGGGAGGTCGCAAACTAGACGGGTGTTAGCCCAGCCACCGCAAGGGAAGAATTGGCCAGTCAAATAAGGTGTTGGGTGTGACTGTCTAGTATGCGCCGAGCGCTCGGTTCAGTTGAGTAACTGGCGGAACAAACTGCGCTACACGAGGAGGCTTCTTCATGCATCTCAAAAGCATTTCTCCGAGAAATAATTGCGTGAAATGCTATGGATAACGCAAGTTTCATAGTGTAAAGGACGTGGTTGGCCATTAGAAACCCTAGGAAATAAAACACACAATAGCGATATTATATGGCTGACTAAACCGTCCGTTGTTATGCAGTGTACAGGAAAATTGCACTGTATGTCCAGTGTATACAATAACATTATTGTACTCATTCACTGCGAATGTAAGTGCTATATAAAAGAAGTCGGCTTGGCGGACCGATTTGTCGATATTCTTGATAAAACGGGTGCAGTGTTGACTCAATTTATTTTGGTGTTAGGATTCCTACATGCATTCAGCGAATTGCCACCCCATTGCTCATTCTTGTATTCCGAAATCACCATTCGAACTGAGCAAGAGTGATGATTACCACTCGTTACTTTAGAAAGGAAGGAGATGAAGTTTGAGTGTATGGCAAGATGCTATAGGACAATAACTGGAATATGCTGATCTTTTCCATACTGGCACGGGTCACTGAAAAGCTGTGTGAAAATCGGTTGTCCGGGGCATGTGATGCGAAGGATTGGAGAAAATGTCGTGAGGAATTTTTGAGTATAAATGTGAATGGCTAGATGATATGGCTAGGAAGGGGGTGACTACCGAGATGACGACTAATAGAGAAGTATGTAAGGAAAAGACATTTTGCGCCGACCCCAAATAAATTGGGATAAGAACAAGAGAATGATGCTGATCCTTTCATCTTTTCAAAGTCCCTTTCAAACAATTAAGTTATCTTGTTTTCTTTTGCAGAACCGGCTCCGGTCGTGACGGTGCCTCCGCCCCCGAAGCCAGCTATAGTGAAGGCCCCCAAGAATGCGAAAATTAATCAAAAGGTAAGATTTCATATCTTTATTGTCTCCTAGTAGTCTTTGTAAAGGAGCTCGGAGGTTGGAAGTTGGTGGTGTGACACCCCCGTGCCTTGGAAAACACGTAAGCCGTCCGTCGCCTGATCTTTCCCCGGTCGTGTCGGATTGCCGTCCCATCGGACTATGAGAGTGAGGAGAGATGAACTTGTGTTTGTGCACACACTTGTACTCTTTAATATCTCCTGTGTACTTGGCTTATCTTCGCTGAATTGGAGGAGGAATATAAGACTACGGTCTATCTGACGACGACGTGTAATCAGATAAGCTGAATGCTGTCTTCGTAAACGCTCGGTCGCGGTCTCGCTCTCGAGCCGCCCTCAACGGACAGTTGCGATGATGGCAACAAAAGTTTTGGCAACAGGCGGCGTGTCAGTTGTCCGTCGTGACGTCACCGTAGCGTCTGACGGTTTAAAGGGACCCTAGCTGAGCTCTTTGTGAAGGATCTCGTCCAGGGAAGTACTTCAACCATTACTATTTCTGCCACCAAGCGTTGCTGAGTTCCGGTTTTAAAGGTATGTGTGCCGGTGTTACTACAGGCACATGGGACATTCCAGCTTTGACTTTGAATGGTAACACTCCTGCGAAGCCTCTGGTATTGCAGAGGTCTATAGGCGGTGGTGATCACTTACCATCGTGTGGGTGAGCCTCCTGCTTCATCTTCATAATTTCAACCACTGCTGGAAATAGGCACTGCCACTTCGACCGGTTCTGTGTTTCTCGCATTCAGCGGATTCTTGTGGCCTTCACCAAGTAAAATCCACCTTGTCCATGCCGCAGGAATCTGCAGCTTACTTGATTGGTATCGAATAATAAGAAAAACCCAATAGGCTGTACATATTCAAACTTCATAGCGGCTCGGAACATGAGGCGAGTCGCTGCGCAGTAACAAATTCACGTGTCAGCGGGGGTGAGGGGTGAGGTACTGCGCAGCTAGTTGTGCACTTCAGAGCCGCCATATTGTTTGAATCGGGCTGTGCTTTAATACTTTTACTGTGACCTAACCTTGTGGAACTTTTGTTCATGAAGGTCGGACGGAAGAAATGCGGTTATTATATTATAATTATAATTAACTGAAAGTACGGAAATTATTATCATTTGCGTGGAATTTTACGGTGACGAATTGTTTTTGACAAATGCGTGCACTGACTTGACCGGTTCCACTCAATCTGTGTGGTTCTTTCCTCAAAAGACCATCTCAGACGTCGATCTACATACATGGTCTTCATATAACCTGACCAAGATTATGTCTGGACTTTAAAAGAGACTGTGACCTCTGACTTTGTTTCGGCCTTTCTTCTCAGAGTAGTCAGATAGGAAACGCCGACCTCATCTAGTTTAAAAAAAATATGATTGACGTGTAAAAGTGTTTGTGCAAACCTACTTACAAAAATAAAATCATTTATTTAACAAGATTTTTGATAGCGGTGCTAACGACTTTTTGCGATTAATTTTTACAATACCAAAATAATTTATAGAGGCATAGAATTTTGCGTGAGATACATAATCTGCGTTCGCGATTTATTTAATGAGAAAGTAATTTTTTTTCCAAATTAAATGGTAAATTCAAATGGAAAAATGTTAGTTTTTCACCATTATTTTAGCTTATGTTGAATTGATTTCATGCATTATTTCAGTTTATTAATATAAGTACATACAATATTTTATTTCTTACTGTATTTAATTTCTTTCATATATAACTTGCAATGAAACATTACTTGATTTACTGTTCCAAACACTACTGTGGGCTGCCACTGCTGCCAGAGGTCCGCGCCGGGACTGAGTGATTAATACTAAAATGTAGTCAGGAACTGTGCGGTCGGGGGACCCCCATCAGGAACAAAGTTCTGCACGCACGCATACAGTCGTATACAATAGTAAAAAACAGAGAGAGATAGAAAGAGAAAGTCGATTGTAGGCGGCATATAGCTTTTTCGTTACGTGGTGATTTCTACTAGTCAACTCCTACTGAGCAACTTTATTCATCACATCATCCTTCTGCCCTTCATCATCATTCTCCTGTTCTCGCAACATGCCTTTTTCTTCCATACCTCTCTAATAGCCGTCATCTCGGTAGCCACCCCATTTCTAGCCATATCATCTTTCACACAGTCCATCCATCATTTCTTTGGTTTCCCCCTACTCTAATTGCCGTCGGCATTCATACTCAAAACTTTCCTCACGACATTTTCCTCATTCCTCCTTTTGCCCTTATCCCAATGTTTTTGTCATTGGCGCAGCATGTCTTATTCCGTACTAACTCTATTAGTCGTCATCTCCGTAGTCACCCTCTTTCTAACCATATCATCATTCACACAGTCCATCCATCGTTTCTTTGGTCTTCCCTACTCTTATAGCCATCGACATTCATACTCAAAACTTTCCTCACGACATTTTCCTCATTCCTCCTTTTGCCCATATTCCTCATATATGTGATTGGCGCAGCA
This sequence comes from Hydraecia micacea, assembly GCA_914767645.1. NCBI lineage: Eukaryota > Metazoa > Arthropoda > Insecta > Lepidoptera > Noctuidae > Hydraecia > Hydraecia micacea. Next base: position 2,844,331 of record OU611805.1, read on the forward strand.
TGTCTTCTTCCATACTTCTCTATTAGTCATCATCTCGGTAGTCACCCCCTTTTTAACCAAATCATTATTCACACAGTGAAGTCATTGTTTCTTCGGTTTTCCCCTCCTTTTGCATATACCTAGATATACATTCATATTCAAAACTTTCCTTATTTGTTTTAGCTTCTATTATATGTAAGGATTATACAATAAATATTTACTGTTTCTGAATATTGATTTGCTTTACTTGCAAATCAACATTTCATCATCTGCCTAGCCTTTGCCCAACTATATTGAGGTTGGCTTCCAGTGTAACCAGATGCAGCTGAATACCAGTATTTTACATGGAGCGAATGATCTGACCTCCATAACCCAGTTACTGGGTAACACGATACCCCTTAGTAAGACTTGTTGCCAGACTTTCGAGCTTCTGGCTTCCCTTAGCAACTGTCAAAGATCTACAAATGATATGACCAGCGGCATTATGTGCTTTCCGCGACACGGAGGGGTCTCGATTATGTTATGAATGGTCACCCATCCACGCACCGACCTCGGCAAGTGTAGCTTAACCTTCGAGCAGCCCGTGCGTCTGTTAGTAGGTTTATCAACAATAACGAACGACAATACCTAAGCTTAACAACAGTCTCAAATAACAATGATATTTCTTCGCATTATTATAATCTATATATATAAAAGAAAGTCGTGTTAGTTACACCACTTATAACTCAAGAACGGCAGAACAGATTTGGGTGAAAATTGGTAGGGAGGTAGCTTAGAGCCAGGAGACGGACATAAGATACTAAAAAAAATCAGAAAAAAAAAAAAAAAAGAATCAGACTTGGAATAACAAAACGCAAATGACAGGGCTAGGAGTAGGCTCGGGGTAGGGCAGAAGTAGGGTAGGAGTAGGGGTAGAGTAGGAGTAGGGGTAGGGTAGGAGTAGGGTAGGGGTACGGTAGGAGTAGGGTAGGGGTAGGGGTACAGTAGGAGTAGGGAAGGGTTAGGGTAGGAGTAGGGCAGGGGTACGGTAGGAGTAGGGAAGGGGTAGGGTAGGAGTAGGGTAGGGGTACGGTAGGAGTAGGGTAGGGGTAGGGGTACAGTAGGAGTAGGGAAGGGTTAGGGTAGGAGTAGGGTAGGGGTACGGTAGGAGTAGGGAAGGGGTAGGGTAGGAGTAGGGTAGGGGTACGGTAGGAGTAGGTTAGGAGTAGGGTAGGAGTAAGGGGTAGGGAAGGGGTAGGAGTAAGGTAGGAGAAGGGCAGGGGTAGGATTGGTAGGAGTAGGGTAGGGGGTATTAGTAGGACACCACGCGAACGAAGTCGCGCCGGGCAGCTAGTTATAAATAAATTAAACACGGTTTCATTTTTCTTTCAGCATAATATTCGATTTGTCGCATGCTTTCAATTTCAACCTCATATAGGTTGAAATTGAAAGCATGCGACAAATCGAAATGCAAATGGGAGGTATAGTTAGCGTCACGAAAGATGAGACTTGACAAACCACGTGGTTTGACTTGCGCAGTACACGATTTTAGGTCTCTTTCGCGGTATAAGGTCTGAGCGCGGGACGGGACCTGTAGGCCTACCACAAGCTCTTAACGCGATCCACTTTAGGACCTAAACTGAACTGTTCTGCTAATTCGTACCATGACGTCAGTTTAACGATTCAGTTTTGGCCGTGCCATCTGCTGACAGCGACTGTCCCAAACTGAGTCGCAAGTTTTGGTTTCATTCATACTTGTTTGATACCATGACGTCCATAGAGCAGCTCAAGCAATGCAGTTTAGGAACCTAAACGGAGATGTCTTGTTTTTGAATCGTTTTTAATTAGATCATGGTAGGCCACCAGACGTCATAGGGGCGACGGAAAGAGCGCGGGAGGCGGGGTCAAGTCTCATCTTTCGTGGGCTAACTATACTCATTATGAACAACTTTTACTATGGGACCAAACCTGAAATCGTGAAAAAAAAAACAGCTGTTCCCTACATTTATGTTCGCATAACTCGTCAAAATGTAGGGAACAGCTGATTTTTTTTTCGCGATTGCAGATTTGGTCTCTTGGTAAAAGTTGTTCATAATGATGAAAACAATCTCCAATTTCGGTTGGTTGCATATTTTCAATTTTACCCTGTATAACGCTATGCTCCTAATAACATGTTTACCGTGTAATCGTAACAATTTGTGTATCGCTAGCCGTTTCGTTTTATATTAATTTAATTTTGATGTAGGTTGTGTGATAGGAGGGTAATTGATAACGAAAGAACTTAGTAAATATTTAAATTAAAAAAAAAACGGGCACACGAAGAGCGATGTACAGAGGCCAGCACATCAAGCTACCCCAATCTGTCAAATTTTCGCAATTGAATATGAATCTTATTCCTTTGTCGTAAAGTTGAAAATCCATCAAAGAAATTTGACAGATTGGGGTAGCTTGATGTGCTGGCCTCTGCACCACAAAAAACGCCGAAAAAAAAAACATATTTCTTGTATGGAGATTTTTTAAACTTTATATTTTTATTACCTGTTGTTATATCGGCAATAGAAATATAGACTCTATGAAATTTTCACCTGTCTACCTATTAGAGCTGTTTCGCACTACGTCCGATCCGAATCCGAGAAATGCCGGTCCGAAGTGACCATAGTCCTATTTGTATGAAAGAAAGAAATATATTTATTTAGCACAGACCAAAAGACACAAAATACACCAGATATCAGATACTTAAAAACAAATAAGAAAAAAAATAAAGGTCAAATAAAAAGTGTAAAGTACGATCTAAAAAAAAAAATTAAAAAGAATAAAAAATAAGCAGGAAAGGATGAGGAGGGGGATGAGGGGTTGCGCACTAGATCCGAACTCTATCTGTCCAAATTTAGAACATTCCCAATTCGGATTGAAGTCGGATCTTTAATTTGGATTCGAATCAGAAGCAGTACGAAACCGCTATTACGGTTCAAGAGATACAGCCTGCTGACGGACGGACGGACTGGCGGACGGACAGCAAAGGCTTAGACTCTTAGTAATATGGCACCCCTTTGGTACGGAACCGTAAAAATACCTAATAGCTATCATTCGTAGATCTTTGACAGTCGTTAGAGGTATTCAGAATTTCAGAAGCCCGAAAGTCTTGACTATAAGCCTTACTATGTGGGTAGCGGGATTGTCCGAAAGGGTTACCGCTGCCCTAGAACATAAAGGGCTAAGGAAGGAACACACGTGGGTTTTAGTCAGTAAGAGTCTGCCATTCCCTTCCGCTCCATCCGGTCATTTGATGATTTCCCATCCACAAAAAGAAAAAGAAAAAAAGCTTTACTATGTGGTATCGTCGTACCCAATAAGTGGGTTGTGCAGGTCAGATAGGTAGTCGCTCCATATAAAATACTGGTATTCAGTTGCATGCGGTTAGACTGGAAGCTGGCCCCAACATTGTTGGGAACAGGCTAGGCAGATGATGACCTTAAAAAAATACGAGCGTGATGGTTGAAAATTTACATCAACTCGTTACTAAGCAAAAATAACATATTTACCGATACATTTTCATTCTGTATACGTAAGTATAAAAAATGTTTGTATGGTAAATGGATCTATTGAGAAAAGATAATGGACTTTATTTCTGCTTTAATAGAGTTTATATTCGTTTGTAACAAACTTCTTGTTCTGTTTATTAGCTCATTATTCCACTGTAGGGCGACATAAATTTTTCTTTTAAATAGTAATTGTCCATGCAATCAGAATTATGATTGGCATCTATGAATTCATGGACAATTGCCTTCCCATCGTGATAATGTAGATGGCCTATCAAGTTATATAAGATACTAGGTTCTACCCGCGACTCCGCCCGCGTGAAATTTCTTGTTCCCCCGACCCACCGCGTCGCATCGCATCGCCTGCCAGCGCTATCACTTCGCTTAGCGTTCTTTCTGACTTTTCCTCTTTTTGCTCGGCTCTAGGGTCGTTCCGTGATGTTAAATAGCCTGTAGCGGTATCTACAAACGCCACATGCAAACTACGTATGTCATACTGACGTCACACAAAATCCTGCATCTCGCAAGCAGAGTTTACCGCGCAACTAGCATCCATACTAATATTATAAGTGCGAAAGTGTGTCTGTCTGTCTAAACCGTTGAACCGATTTAGATGAAATTTGGTATAGAGATAATTTGAGTCCTGGTAAAGGCCATTGGATAGTTTTTATCCCGATATTCTCACGGGATCGAAACTTATGCGGGTGAATCCGCGGGGCGCTGCTATTATATGTCGCAAGCGGATCTGCTGATCTTGAGGTCCTGGTTTCAATCCCCAGATAGGGCAGTCTAATTCAGTTTTTCGTGGTATTTCTCAGTAGCGCCGGGTGATAGGGTTTTTTTTGTTAGGAACTTTTCAATGCCTTTCTAGGGGGTGGATTTGTGCCCGGTTGATAGTAAAAGCCTCGCCCCCTATTTATTACATGGGACTTAAATATTACTGGCTATAATTTGCAGGTTTAAAGAAAAAAAATAAGTTTTTTGGCATTACACATAAAAAAAAAAACACCATGCCACCCTACCCGTACCCAGTATGTCTGTATGTTACAGACGCCAGCACATCAAGCTACCCGAAACTGTCAAATTTTCCCAATCAACTTTGAACCTTATGCTGTAGCGATAAAGTTGAAAATCTATTAAAGAAATTTGACAGATTGTAGTAGCTTGATGTGCTTGCGTCTGTGTGCCATACAGGCATACAGTAAACACTTACACCTCTGCCGTCGCCTTTAGAGAATACAACCGTGATATGCTGTAAATTGTATAAAATTCTTCGGGATAAAACTCTAAAGACTGTCTCTCAATTACTGAGAATCAAGGCCATACCGCGGTTTGCTGCGCAGAAACAGGTTTCAATTTAGCTACGTGTCGTACATGTTGTTGTTAAGTAGTGATGTGCCGTATTGATTGTACGATGAGTCGATAGTCGGGGTAGTCAATTTTTTTTTTTGTGATGGTCGAGATTTTGAATGGGCTTATAATCGGCCAGTGTTTTAAGGATTGGATTACGCTTAAAGGTTTTCCGAATGATAAAAATTGGACTCTTTATCCATGTTTGAAGTAACATGTAGAGATTACTTACTAAGCACATGCGCAAAGCGGCACCCTAATTGCGAAACACACTATCGATCTCAATCTGAAACATTTTGAAGCATATTGCTAATCCATTGCTTCATATGTTCGAAAAATGTGTCTGCTCAACATCGTAAAAAACGCAATGAACGTTGTTGAGCTGTCAAAATGAAACCCATTGCTACTGATCGTGTGTTACGCAATTACCCCGCTGGTGTTATTTCCAATTTACTGTGACATTGTAAAGTTTTTGGTTATTTATAGATGGAATAACAAAGTGTACCTATGCATAAATTTATATTGCATATCGAAAATGAAAAAAAAAAACTAGTTTTTCGGCGTAAGCTGTTTTAACCAGTGTAAAATGTTTAACATATTTTTCATTGAACAAAAAAAACATATTTTTATTTAGAAAATTTAATGGTAAAAGAGAATGTCAAACTCGAATCATGATCACAGTGAAAGTGTTATGTACGAACATTAACACAATACCCTTTATTAGCTTGTTTATGTAACGAATAAATTAAATTGGAAACGCTCAAGATTTAGTTCATAAGGCCAGACTATAATTAGAAACAATGCAATCGTATGCAAATGTCTACCTTGAAGATGTACGCAGCACGGATGACCGTAGATTCGTACGTTACTGAAATAGAATATTAATCTTTATTTAGATTTTCATTCATCATGATTCGCTTGCCCTAATCCCAATTTTTTGTCGTGTCTTTTTCTTCCATACTTCTCTATTAGTCGTCATCTCGGTAGTCACTCCCATTCTAGCCACGTCATCTTTTACACAATCGTTCCCTCGTTTCTTTGGTCTTCCCCTACTCTTATAGCCATCCACATTCATACACAAAACTGTCTTACGACGTTTTTAGATCTAGATTTTATCGTTTTGAAATGTGTGAGTATTGTTTCTTGTACAGACGCCAGCACATCAAGCTACTATAATCTGTCAAATTTCTTTAATAGATTTTCAACTTTATCGCTAATTATGCATAAGGTTCAAAGTTGATTGGGAAAAATTTACAGTTTCGGGTAGCTTGATGTGCTGGCACTGCTGGCGTCTGTACAATCGAATTTAATTGAAAAGTTTCAATTATTGTTTCACACAATTAATTGTATTTTACATTAGTTTTTTTCCGCGTGGTAGACAACTGTACCATAAATTATATGCACTCGGCAATAGTGTAGCTTTCTATTAGTGAAAGAATTTTGGAAATTGGATGTCTAGTTTCGGAGATTATTTACTACGTCTAAACTTATGGAAACTTTACCTCATTAAATGATAAATGATTTATTTCTGTAAGTAGGTTTGTACAAACACTTTTACACGTCAATCATATTTTTTTTAAAGCTAGATGAGGTCGGCGTTTCCTATCTGACTACTCTGAGGTTTTATATTGTGGACAAATAAGAACATTACAAAATAACACCTCAAAATCGCTGCAATACAAATAAAATAATGCCAATCAGCCACCCGAGAATAATCGATATGATTCGATTCGCGTCCCGTAGCAACATGTCGCCTCACTATTAGTTGTTCGGCAATCGTCGGATCGGGCGGTCGCGCGCTCGGCGCGAATTATTTAAAAAACAGAATTCTATATTATATGCGAATTAAAAACATTCTATTTTAAATTTCTATAGAAATTCTTTAACGAACTTTTTTGACATCGAGTGATTTTCTTTTGTGAATCAAAGTTACTTCTGAAGTGTTATGTGCGTAAAAAAACTTGTATAAATAAACAATTTGTACGTGGTTTTTATTGCTTAAATTCGTTCTGGTGACACATATCGTGGTTTTAATTGTTATTACTTGAGTTTTGCGAATATTTGAACAATGCAACGGCTGGTTTTCGTGTGATTAATAAAATTGAAACTACGATAACGAGTGGTGTTAAACATTATAATTTCGTATTGCGCATTGGATTGGATGGTCGTGGTTTTACAGCGTATCCTCACGCATGCGCGCTTGTGGTGTGAGCAGTAAGGCTTAAGCTACTTCGTTCCGCAACTATAGCATTATTCTCCAAAGACTTTGTAATTCAAACGGTGTCTCGTTGTGAGCGCGGTAATTTACTTTAAAAACAAATGAGTTCGCTTTCGAATTGTGTGGCTCACTTCATCTCGAGATTCCAAGTAAACTTTACATCAGAGGGTCAATTCTCGTTAAGAACGTTCACAGTCTGATCTCAGTTTCAATTTGTCACGAAAAATCCCTTAAATTTTGACGAGTTTTTGACATTGGTTGTCGATGAGATGATATTGCGACTAGATTTTGAACGTTTTTAATTACAATTGGCCTTCTGGGTTAGTGCTTGGATGCCACATATAGCAAAGATGATTGACCAAGGCCAAGGTCAGATCACTGGGTTAGACGTTCAGTAAGCGAGAATAGATATAAGTTTATTTACTTCGTTTGAATTATAGCAAAGGACTTATGTGAAGCGTTTGACAAACTTGTGATGATAATAATTATGGCTTGAAAGGTAGTATCTTCGGAGATGACGGTTAATTGAGATATATGGTTGATGAAGACATGCTGCGTGTCCACAATTGAATCGGGATAAGGGCGGGAGAGTGATGACGATGAGATATGGAGTCTTTCCATTATTTTAGGGTTTAGAAAACATCGATTTTAATCCTTGAGTGGCTTTTTGTATTATTGCTTGCCGATTTGACTTATTGGCGTGGATATGTAGATACAATTTAGTTTTAAAAGATTTTGAGAGTTGATTAAGTAATAAAATACTTAATCAACTCTTCAAGGAGACTTGATTAATATTGGATACATCATCATCTGCCTAGCCTTTTCCCAACTATGTTGGAGTCGGCTTCCAGTCAAACCGGATGCGGCTGAATACCAGTATTTTACATAGAGCGACTGCCTGTCTGACCTCCACAACCCAGTTAATGGGTACGATACCCCTTGGTAAGACTGGTTGTCAGATTTTCGGGCTTCTGAGGACCCGTAACGACTGTCAAAGATCCACGAATGACATGAATTAATATTGGATACGAATTCAGATATATTTTTTTTTGTATGAATATGATCTTGATGTTTGCCTCGTATAAGGAAAAAACATTTAAATAATATAAGTTTGAATTTGGTTCAGGTAAAAACCATTTTGTTAGGTAGATGCGGGCTGTTTTTAAAGACCTAACTGTCTTGTCGATTTTACTGTCATATTTTTACCCGACTACTGCAAAGCCAAAGGAGGGTTATAATTTTAACAGACTATGTATGTACATTCAACAAAAGAGATAAGTATGCAGGATCTTCGGATATAGTTGAAGTTTAGTAAGAAACCGATGGATGTTCTCGAATAAAATTTAATTTTATTAATAGAAAACAAACAGCTCATTTCTTAAATTAAATTTCAGTCTACAACATCCATCGGTTCCTTACTAAACTTCAACTATATCCGACGATCCTGCATACTTATCTCTTTTGTTGACTGTACATCTGTTCCCTTATAACTCCCTAAACTCTACCTCTAAGGACCATATTTATTTGATCATCTCTCGTTAAGCAAGTCATGGGCATCCTAATCAGCCTATAATGTGCCCACTGCTGGTACTCAGGCCTCCTCTCTTCAAGAGAGAGTGGGCTGTAATCCACCACGCGGGCCCAGTGCGGCTTGGTCTTCGAATTCTTGGCTCTAGGACATGCCGGTTTCCTCACGATTTAGTCAGTCAATTGATACAAAATCCTTTCAAAACGGTCTTAAGTTTTTTTGTATGTTAGTTTTCGACATAAATTTTTGCTTGTACTAGCGACTTCACCATTAAATAATAATGGAATTATTTCTCATGTTTTCCTTGAGTATAAACTACATATTGCGCAAAATGATAAGGTTATTGATATAATATAATAAATAATTAATTAATTATTCTGTTACTAAGAACTAAGTACTTAATAATGTGAGTAATCTTTGCTCCAATTTTCCTTAAGTATAAGAATTTATCTCCCTCTCACAGAGAGGAGGCCTGTGTCCCAGCAGTGGGAACATTATAGGCTGATTATGTTATAAGAATTTATAAAGTTATCTAGTTCATGTAGGTAAGGGATCTTAGCAGTGCACCTCACCGGTATATCTCTTTGGAGTATGTAGACTTCCATACTATATCTAAGTATATAAAATTCAAAGTTCTGACTGACTAATATATCAACGCACAGCCTAAACCGCTGGTCCTAGACACATGAAATTTGGAGGGTGTGTTCTTTGTGAAGAGTAGGTATCCACTAAGAAAGGGTTTATCGAAATTCCGCCCCTAAGTGGGGGAATGGGGGGAGGGTGAAATTTCACGCGGACGGAGTCGCGGGCAGAAGCTAGTTAAACATTAACCTTTTAACCGCCCGACTTTATATGAGTTGGCGTGCCCCCAGCGCCCGAACAAAAAAAAAAAAAAAAACGAAAAATAAACGCCGATGAAACGAGCTGTGATGATGTAATAATAATTCAGATTAAACGAGCTGTGTTATTTTGTCGTATATATACGACCCTGGCGGAATGGACACGAAAATATTTGTCGGATTAATCCGACGTAAGCGGTTAAAAGGTTAAAGTCGCTTTTCGTGTCTTTCTGTGTGGCCCAGTCGTTCTTCTAAATTACTCAATCGATTTTGATGCGATTTCCACCATCATTTAAAGGTTTACGTGTATGAGACACTTCCATATATCATAAAGAAGTCTGAATATTTTGTCTAGTCGTTAAAACCACGCGAAACAGGGCCGTTTAAATTTAAATTGTAATTAACAACAACTAATGTTTTGGCAATTTTTGCAGCCATTAGAGCAGGTTTTGAATGTAATATTTGGGAGTGGTCTAAGATGCCTTGAACTTCTTTTTTAGATCGAGAGTATAAAAAGTTGGCGCCAGGTAGATACAATGTTATATTACCGTGTTTAATTGGTGCTTAAAAATTTGGTTTATTTACTACATACATGTACATTGAATGTAGATTATATTGGGATAAGGGCAAAAGGAGGAATGAGGAAAATGTCGTGAGGAAAGTTTTGAGTATGAATGTCGATGGCTATAAGAGTAGGGGAAGACCAAAGAAACGATGCGATGGACTGTGTGAATGATGATATGTTTAGAAAAATCATCAGCTGTTCCCTACATTTTGACGAGTTATACGAACGTAAATGTAGGGAACAGCTGATTTTTTTTTCGCGATTTCAGGTTTGGTCCCATAGTAAAAGTTGTTTGTTATCATGAGTACACTGACGTGTTTATGTATCGGTCACTAATTACCAGTCACCCTATATATTTTATTTAATGTATGATCAGTCCTATTTTGATAATTCTTTTTTTATTGGAAAGGGTATACCCCGAAGGTGGTCCCATATAAATTTGGAAAAAATATTCCAACCCTGAGGGTAGGAAAACAGGGGATGATTGATTATTCACTCACTGATTGTAATGTATGACCACTTTGTTTGGAATGTTAATGTTTATCGCTAGAGACTTCACGTTGCATTGTAATTTGATTTGGTTCTTACTTTAAATTTAAAATCATTTAGTGATCTTTGTTCATTGGTTGTTTGGCGCCGACTCAAAATTACTTAGGTATACTTACATTAGTTTAAGAACTATTTATTAAGGTTAAATAAAAAAGGTTTATTATTTTTTGCTTTTCAGTTTTTTCGGGGGTTTAATGTTTTTGTTAAAAAGTTTTAAATACCTTTTGTTAGTCGCTTTTAACAAATTTGTTCAAACACCGTAGCTAATTCTGCTTAGCAGTTACCTTTATTTCGAGTTGGGAACTAGGGCTCATAAGTATGTGAGATTTGCACTGTATGTCCACTGTATACAATAACAATATTGTACTCAGTCACTGCGAATGTAAGTGCTACACGAACAGAGTCGGCTAGGCGTTCCGTGTTGTCGGGTTAGACAGAACGGGTGCATTGTTGACGCGACACGATTTTATTAACTTTTATTAATTTCGGTCTCTGCTGTAATTAGATTTCTTCTAAGGCAATCAGTCCCACTATAATCTTGGTAACTGGCTTATATATTTTTATCACAACAAGAGCTGTACGAGGCATTATAATAGACTGATTCCGTGGGAATTTCGGGATAAAAAGTAGCCTATATGTTAATCCGGGGTGTCGGCTACCTCCATACAAAATTTTATCAAAATTGGTCCAGCCGTTTGAGCGTGAAGAAGTAACAAACATATAAACACACACACACACGCACTCACAAACTTTCGCCTTTATAATATTAGTTTGATTTAGTAGTCGCAAGCACTACTGCTAAGCATGAGGTACTGGGTCCGATTCTCAGGTCGGTGAAACTGTTATTGGGTTTTTCATCATTAATTTCTCAGCAGCAGGCCGGGGTCTGCATTTGTGCCCGGTTGATGGCAATACGCTCGTCCCCTTGCGTGAGACCTAAACATAACTGGCAAATAAAAAATTAAAAAATGGCTGCTAAATTAGTGTGTAATACATACTATGTAATACTGCGCTAGGGGGTCCAGAATCATGAGCTGAATTAATGGTTTCAGTTTGCGCGTCTATATTCCTGTGTATGTCCAGTCAACAAAAGAGATAAGTATGCAGGATCGTCGGATATACATAGTTGATGTTTAGTAAGAAACCGATGGATGTTTTCGACTGAAATTTAATTTGAGAAATGAGCGGTTTGTTTTCTATTAATAAAATAAAATTTTATTCGAAAACATCAATCGGTTTCTTACTAAACTTCAACTATATCCGACGATCCTGCATACTTATCTCTTTTGTTGACCATTTTTGGATTACAGGCATGATATTATGTTACGTAAAAATGAATGATTCATTAATGAATATTAAAAACTGTCTGCAATGTAATGACGTATTCGTTAATTGCAAAAAGATATCAAGAAAACTTCATAGGAAAGTAAGTCAGACTGTCACTTGATATTAAACATGCAATCTTGAGATAATGTATGATAAAAGACATATATTACAAAATGTATTACGTAAGGCATGTGATTAGCAAACGTTGAGTTGGCAGAATCATAAATATAATTTTTAAACACGTGTCAAACGTTGTGTATGTGTGTGCGTGTGTGTGTCATAAAAAATGACAGCCTGTAGATGTTTCACTTTAGGGAAAAAATCTTCTCATACGGAGAGAAGCATCCATCCCTCGAATTTATAATATTAGGATGGATTCCTCGAAATGCATCAACAATGAAACATAGAGAGCATGAAGGATTCGTAATAAATGATATCGATAGACGTTTCATTTTGTGCGTTTCGAGGAATACCCCGGAATTTGTGGCCCGCTGGAAGCCTCAACCTTGCAGTCGGTTTTAGCTATAAATGAAAAATGATCCTTGTCTGATCACAAGCAACATTTCACATACCTAAGAAGGAACACAAAATGAAAATCGGCGTGTCGACTCGTTTTTTTTTTTTTTGGAATTGTTCCTAAAATTTTATAAAAGAGGTTTTTCCTGACCATAAAAAATAGGCGCCTCAAACCATATTATCAGTATAATAAGACGATTATGCGCTATAGATAAAGATAACATTATCTTTGATAGATATGTGTGCCTAAATGTTAATTTGGACAACGGCCTTGAGGGGTATGCACGTCATAAGTACGTAATGTTTAGTGCGAGATTATTTGTCGAAGCATGAATAGAATGTGAAAATTAGCCATTTTATGCGGTTAAAATAATGGTTTCAATAGAAAACTGTGTTTGTATGAATATGAATGGCTATAAGAGTAGGGGAAGACCAAAGAAAAGAAAGAAATATATTTATTTAGCACAGACCAAAAGACACACAAAACACCAGATACATACATCAGATAAAAACAAACAAGAAAAAAAAAACAATAAAAAAAAAAAATAAGGAACGATGGATGGATTGTGTGAATGATGATATGGTTAGACAGGGGGTGACTACCGAGATGACGACTAATAGAGAAGTATGGATGAAAAAGACATGTTGCGCAGACCACAAATACATTGGGATAAGGGCAAAAGGAGGAATGAGGAAACTGTCGTGAGGAAAGTTTTGAGTATGAATGTCGATGCCTATAAGAGAAGTATGGAAGGAAAAGACATGTTGCGCCGACTACAAATATATTGGGATAAGGGCTGGAGAATGGTGACGATGGCATAGTTTACTACAGTACTCCTCTGTAGATAAATGATTTTATTTATGTAAGTAGGTTTGTACAGACGCCAGCACATCAACCTACTACAATCTGTCAAATTTCTTTAATAGATTTTCAACTTTATCTCTAAAGCATAAGGTTCAAAGTTGATTGGAAAAATTTGACAGTTTCGGGTGGCTTGATGTGCTGGCGTCTGTACAAACACATTTACACTTCAATCATATCACACTAATATTATAAAGGCGAAAGTTTGTGAGTGTTTGTATGTTTGTTTGTTTGTTACTCTTTCAAGCAAAAACTACTGAACCAATTTGAATGAAATTTGGCACACAATTAGTGTATAACCGGGATTAAAATATAGGATACCTTTTATTCCGATATTCCCACGGGTCCGAGGCTTATACGGGTGAAACCGCGGGGCGCTGCTTGTTTTAAAATATAAGTGATGTCGGCGTTTCCTATGTGACTTCTCGGAGAAAAAAAGGCCGAAACAAACTCGAGAGGTCACAGTCTCTTTTAATGTCTTTGGTTAGATCATGTGAAGACCAAGTAGATTGGTGTCTGAAATGGTCTTTTGAGGAAAAAACCACACAGCCTGCTGGGGCAGATCAAAGACTCTCAGTAAGATATAATACAAACCTTAAAAATATAAAACAAATAGTTCGTAATTTAAAGACAGACCGCGGTAGAGCTGGAGACCGATCGAACCTCGCATTTATTATTTACTCTTGAACCAAGTAGTCAACTAAGACTGCCTGTAATACATATCAATCAGTCCCGTGACAGATTGATTGACTGACAGTCGACAGATGATGTACCGCCTAATATAGAAAGATGACATTTGTAAGATCTTCCTATTAATATTATAAATGCGAAACTTTGTGAGGATGGATGGATGTTTCACGCAAAAACTACTGAACGGATTTTGTTGAAACTTTACAGTAATATAGCTTATACATCAAAATAACACATAGGATACTTTTTATCCCGATATTCCCCAGGGATCGACACTTATGCGGGGCGAAACAGCGGGACGCTTTCAAATTAACTTCATTTTTAACCAGCTGAGGAATTAACCAGAAAAAGATATGTGTCCATGACAACTGTTGTCTAGACGATAAACAAATTTAGATCTGGCAACATACCAAGCTCACTATAATTGTTATTGTCACATAAAGAGGACGGTAAATAATTATGTATAATGTGTTTGTATACATACAGTGTATTTACTATTTATATAGCTACTAGTTAGCTACTGTTGTAATATTTATCAGCTGTTTGTGTCTATGTTTTAAAGTGGGCTAATAGAATTGAATAACTGGCGAAATGTGGGTGTATTATAGAAGTGAGTGAACTTTACACCCTGTTCCTCATGAACAGGGTGTAAAGTTCACTCAATCTCCATACAAAAGGGAGGATCTTCTAACCAGTCATGTCTGGTGGGCAACTGCCCGACGATAGATGTCGGGAGTTCGGGACGTTGTTTATATTATGCTAGTTCCGCGGTAAACATTGCTTGCGCGATGCAGGATTTTGCGTGACGTCTGTATGATGCGTAGTTCGTACGTTGAGGTGTAGATCCGCTAAAGTACTATAGGTACACCTCTGTTTAACCTTTTGAGGAAACCTGACCTTTCTGAAGAACATCTATATGAATAAAATTCAGAGTCCTAACTGACTGATGTATCAACGCACAGCCTAAACCGCTGGTCCTAGAGACATGACATTTGGAGGGTGTGTTCTTTGTGAAGAGTAGGTATCCAGTAAGAAAGGGTTTTTCGAAATTCCACCCCTAAGCGGGTGCATGTGAGAGTGAAATTTTACGTCACAGTTGTACTCTTCAATTTAGCAATGTTATAATTCATTAAAAAAGTTGCTAAATTGCAACTGTGACGTAGCATGACAACTGAATAGACTGGCATTACGTTTAGTCGGTTAACAAAGTCACATGGTTTTTTTGTTTACCTTTATGTACCTAAACCTATGGAGTATAATTATTATGTCCTCCTAGGGCGTCCTCTACCGGCGTTTACACTCACATCTGCCTCGTGAAGAAAGAATGTCCACTTATGAAGAAATTAACACTAAACTACTTTCGCAAACAAGCACCCATAGTAACCGTCCTTCTTCAACTCCAAATTAATTTATTAAAACAGCTGATTATTTCATTTTATTCCACTTTCATAACTTAAAAGTTCAACATACTCAAGTTCGACAGGTTTTCAAACTTTTCGCAACTTAACGTATTGCGTAAGTTTTGTATCAAGTTGATTTTGTTTTATGGCTAACTTGGTTGACGAAATAGTGAAGTTTTAAATGGATACTAACCTTAAGTGGGTATGAGGAATAAGGTTTGCCGCGAACTGTATCGTAACGGACGCGCGATTACGTGGAATTGATTTTATGTGGCGAACGTTACACGTGTAAAACTCCTATTACACTAGGTACACGGTATGTAGTGCCTGATATTTAGGTGGTGTTTTTTTTTTTAATAGGTACTCTTCCCCCTTTCTCAATAAGAGAAACCACCAGACAACTACCATCCAGATATATCGCGTGGTGTAATAAGGCTTAAGACATATTTCACACATGTAAAGCGTAATGCCAAAGCTCACTATGGCATATTTATGATTGCGTGTGTTGACGTCTGCTACTAACTTCCACTATGTAATTGAATACAAAGTTGCTTTATTACTTTAGCGCAGTTGCGCGATTTGGGGCAAATAAATTGGTGTCGCGATTTTATTGACTGGTGTAAACTTAAATTCTATTTAACACAGTGATAACTGGCAATTTGTATTGTGTATACGATGTGCTGCCAGTATTTTATTTACTAAAAAATGTCGAACTGACAACTTGCCATTGTCGTCTTAAGTTTTAATTTGCTGCTATATTTATCCGAAAGTCTGACAACCGGTCTTACCAAGGGGTACCGTATTACCACGTAACTAGGTTTTTTTAGATAGGCAGTAGCTCCATGTGAAATAGTGGTATTCAGCTGCATCCGATTAGACTGAAAGCCGACCCCAACATAGCCGGGAAAAGGCTAGGCAGATTATGATAATGATTTATTGAGATTGAAAATCGCCGACACTTTACACAGTTAATATAGAATTTAAACGTAAAAAGGCAGGCACTCTAGGCAGTTATTTTATTTGAAAAATATTAGGCTTCTCTAGCTACGAGTACTTAATTTAGTTCAGAATTATAAGGCAGTAAAGGTAACCCTAGACAGTAACTTAAATAAGGAATTATCATGAAAGTGGTCATTATTTTGTTGTGTACTTAATCAAGTTTACTTACGCGTCTATAAAAACAAGGTGAAGTAACATTACACGCAATCGTTTAAGTTTACGTTAAACCGTTACTATTATCGTTATTTAATACAGAATTGGCATGGAAACTACTGAATAAACTATTAAGATGGTAATAACGTCTATTTGTGGGAACAGAGTAGTGTTAGCCTAGTGCAAAGAAAGAGTTTAATTGTAGGTTCGAACCTATGCACGCAATTTATTTTGTGTAAATTATTTCATCACTACTGCTCTCAAAATGGTGAAGGAAAACCTCCAGATCCAAATATTCGAAGACCTGTCAAAATCAAAAGTAATTTATTCAAATTAGGCTTAGAATCAGCACTTTTCGAACGTCAAAATTACATACGAGAGTACCCTCAATACCGCCCTTCACCACTTCCTAATGCTTTCGTGCTGTGATATCCACCGACCTGCACTGGGCCCGCGTGGTGGATTACGGCACTCACAGAGAGTAGGCCTATGTCATCATCGTGGGAACATTATAGGCTGATTATGCTAAAAGATCAAATTCATAATATTTTTGTAAGTCATTGCAATGTATATCTTAGGTCATTGTGATAAAGTAAAAATTTGAAAAAAAATATTGCTCCTACAGGGACGAAGATAAGAAGTAAGGGTTATCAACCTTTGACTAGTACTATCAAGGTTCTAATTGATTAAATAGCACTTGATATAATGATTGTATCGTTTTCTTTTGAGGAAAACGGTGGCTTGAGTCGGTTTTTTTTTTAATTTTACTACGGTTTTCTACTTGCGTTATCTGATTATTTATTATACGTTCAACTTAAAGATAGCGTTTAATGTGTAAACTGCTCGATGGTGTAGAAGATAAGTACTTTTAAGTCTATTACTTGGCTACCGAATATACAGGCTGGTATCATCGACGTACAAACTGTAACCATGATATCTAGACCCCCTGGAGGGGGTTCAGAATCTTGACCTGAATCCATGGTAACAAGATGTGTGTCCATGCCTACCAGTAATGAGGTTACGTCTGGCGCTGATAAAAAATTAATATTTTATTTTATTTGCTAATGATTTACATACTTATTAAATTTATTATATTATTTATTTATTTCTGTAACTGCCCGTGAAAACACAGCGGGCCCTATCAGAATATCAGCGCTGCGACAATTACTTATTAAATGTCGCAGCATCATGCTGAGATATGAGCCTTTTGGCCTCGTATAGGACTTTCTGTTTCATTTTTCTTTTTGTAATTTTTGTTTTCATAATTTGGTTTTATATTTTTTACTGTGTTTAGTTTTTGATCTTCCTGTGCGAGTCGCAATAAATACTTTTTCTTTCTTTCTTTACCACCCTATAGATAACATCTGACTAGTCTTTTTGCAACAGTTTGAACTATGTTAGGGTCGGCGGCATCCAGTCTAAACGAATATAGTTATTTCCAAAAAGTTCTCACATTGTAGTTAGGTACCTGTTCACCAAGTCGCGATAATGTTAAAAAAATAATTCAAAGCATAAAATCGCGTGGTGCTAAAACACCTCAGTGACAGCATACCTTTAATTTATATGAAATTATGGAATTTTAATATTGAGCACATTTTTTTTAAAGGTCGCACCATAGGTTAGTGTACTACCATGATCTTTATAGTTTTAAACCTGCACGTTACTACAGTTTTATCAAGGTAATCGTGATTATGGTTGTGTAGTTATTTACAGCCTTGTTTTAAAAGTTTACCTTTGAAAACAACTGCATTTTGTTGTCACTGCTGTTTGATAGCAGTGGTGGCCCAGTGGCAACGACCGCGACTTACGAGTTGTAGGTCGTAGGTTCGAACGGACAGGCGCTTTACTTTTTGTAAATTATTACATCACCAATGCTCTCAAAACGGTGAAGGAGAACGTCTTGAGGAAATCGGCATGTCCTAGAACCAAACATTCGAACATATGTGACATCTATCAACCCTCACCGGGCCCGCGTGGAAGATTACGGTCCGCGCTCTCTCGGAAGTTAGGAAGCTTGTGTCCCAGCAGTGGGAACATTATAGGCTGATTATGCTATAGCAAAAATCCACTACTTCTCGCCGGGAGTATACGAGAATAGTGGCACCGACAACAGTAACGACCAAAGGTGTGCCGGACGTACAGACACCAGCACATCAAGTTACTAAAATCTCTCAAATTTCTTTAATAGATTTTCAACTTTATCGCTAAAGCATAAGGTTCAAAGTTGATTGGGAAAATTTGACAGTTTCGGGTAGTTTAATGTGCTGGCGTCTGTACTTAAGCCTCGTTACTTCTGGAGGCCTGTAAATGCCCCTCAGACATTCACTGCGGAACACAGACAGTTATAATGAGCCGTCTCGAAAGGAAACTCAATGGTTTCCTTCAATCTAATAAAGCTCGAATATCAGTCGCTTCACAATATTAATAACTGGCTGCGCTCCGCGGTTTCCCCCGCATGAGTCTCGATCCCGTGAGAATATAAGGATAAAAACGAGTGTGCTTATGACCACACGACTGAAGTGAAACTTCAGTATTGCGTATTTGGCTATGAGAGGAAGAGAGACTGAAGTGAAACTTCAGTATTGCGTATTTGGCTATGAGAGGAAGAGAGACTGAAGTGAAACTTCAGTATTGCGTATTTGGCTATGATAGGAAGAGAGAAAGAAAATGTGCGCGCGCACTGCTGTCTCTTGCTTATATCCCCCACTCAACTCCCGTTCGCCTCGCCCGATCACACTTTTCGTAACGCTTACGTCACGCGTTCGCCAGCTTACTCCCCAAGTCAAGCGTGCGTAAAGAAGTTACACTTCAAAAAGTATCCTAGGTCCTAATCCCGGTCATGGTCTACCCATGTGCCAAATTTCATTCAAATCCTTTCAGCTGTTTTAGCGTGAAAGCGTAACAAATATACAAGAAAACAAATATAAAAGAAAAGAATAGTAATAATAGAAATTTACTATTTGACTACTTCTTCCTAATCAAACCTGACCCCACTAAGTTTATCATCAGATAAAATCTTACAATGGTACAGATTCTGTTGTTCACAAAATAAACTAAATTTTTAAGTTCCGTGCATCGTTTTCCGGAAGATAAATTTTAGTTTAGTGCTGTCAAATTAATCAGAGCCTGACGTAAATTGACGTAATTTTAATAGGCAAGCTTTTAATCATTTCTAAACTTGTATTACTTAATTTATGTTCTGTCCTTTTCTTAATATGTTGACTGCCAGACAACAGACACAATAGAAAATCTATTGTCAATGCCTTAATGAAATTGAAAGAAAAAGATGCACTGACTGAACTTAAATAGTTTAGTTTGTTCACAAGGGTATCTGCATCAATATCAGTAAGATTTTTCCTAATGTCAACCACCCAAGTTTTCGGGTCAATACTCTATTCTCGTATACTGAACGGTATAGCCATCGATGCACGACCTGTTACCATGAATTTAGTATTTGATTCTGTAACCCCTGGGTTTTATTTTACGCTGGATATTAAGGGGCTTACAGGACCTAAACGCAAAAAAACGCAAGTTTTAGAAACAATAAAAGCATATGATCGACTGCAGTAAACAAAATCAGAAAAGTATATGATCTTCTTCACGATATATGCTAGGTAGATAGTGTGTTGAAAACCTAATACAACTAATTTGATACGATAGAAAAAAATCATGAAGATACCTCTAAAAACTTTCTTTTTACAAAAAAAACATACTAATATACATACAATCATTATGATTTTTGTCAGATTATTCTACAAGCAACATACTAAAGCACTAGTGTTTTAAATTTTTTAGTCCAAACAATAGATTTTTTGTAAATATGTAATTGCTTCATATTTTGCAATAAATTACCAGCGTTGTGTCATCGCGCTTCTCTTTCTTTTCTATGCATTCCGACATCGAAGTTTTCCAACAAAAACGAACTGACCAATTCACAATTTACGCGGTCCAAGAAACAGTAAAGCGATATATCTAATCAAGACATTAAAGGCCGTAGACAGAGACGGACATACTGAACCTGTACGAGAGAAAGGGACGGCAACAAAGCCGCCACCACGTGTAATTACTAGCACAAGTCTAGGTATACGTTTATTGTAGTTACGAAAACTGTACAGTACAATATATAATATTGTTGCGCGCCACGATTGAAGGCGACATTAGCTACCACTAGCGCCATCTAGTATCGAGTAGCAGAACTAGTAGGTCGAGATGCTTCCAGAACTTTCGATACTAGAACATTCTAGAACTATCGACATCGGGTCAGTCGGGACCGGTATGTACTCGAACATTCTAGATGTTTCTACAGTAGAAAGTTCTGGAACTATCTGAGGCCCTATATAAGGCCGGTGTGGGCCGCGACCGAGTCAGTATTGATTCTGCGATACAAGCGATAACATTCGAAGCGATCTTCAAGTGCGACTTAAGAGTGATCAGTAGTGCGATTGTGTTTTATAATTAGTGTATTTGTGTTTTTATTGGTGTTGTTAATTAAAGTGTTTATTTTTGGTTATTTAATCGGCAGTTTTTATTGTCACGAACCCCAAGCTCGTAACAATTGGTGTCAGAAGCAAGGATTAAAATCATGCCGATTTTACCCAAAGACGACACGGAGGGTATCCGTACCCGGAGTCAACGCCAACAGGAGACGGACCAGAGACGTTTTGGTGGAGCTGCGCCACAGATGTCGGAGGGCCAGCTGCCGACCACGGAGGCCGGCCCGTCCGCAGCTGCTCCAGGATCATCAGCACCAGATTTGGCTGCGCTGATGATGATGCTGCAGGAGCAGGCTCGCCGACAGGAGGAGCAGGCTCGCCGACAGGAGGAACAGGCTCGTCGGCTGGAAGAGCAGCTCCAGCGCGATAAGGAGGAACAGGCCCGCCGTCAGGAGGAACAGGCCCGCCGTCAGGAGGAACAGGCCCTCCGTCAGGAGGAACAGGCTCGTCGGCTGGAAGAACAGCTCCAGCGTGATAAGGAGGAACAGGCCCGCCGACAGGAAGAGCAGATGCTCCTTATGAAGGACCTTCATGCTACCTTCGGGAAAGACATGAAGGAGGTGAAGGATAAGGTTGCTCAACATGACAACCGCCTGTCCGAAGCTGAAACCAGAATCGACCAAGTGAATAATCGGGTTGACAACGTGATGGCTGACGTGAAGAAAACCGTGATGGCTGACGTGAAGAAAACGCTGGATTACCTTCATCTTGGGGATGGAATCGCAGCTCCCGTAGCTACAACACCTTCGCTACGTGGATTTAAAGTACCACCATTCGACGGAACTTCTTCCTGGTCGGCCTACAAAATCCAGTTTGAGGCTGTCATGAAGGCGAACGGGTGGAATAAAAGTCAGGCTATGACTGCCCTCACTCTAGGCCTGCGCGACCAGGCCTTAACTGTTCTAGAAGCTCTTGGTAAGGAAGTGACTTACGAGCAGCTCCTTGAGGCATTGGAGGCTCGGTATGGCGACGCTCACCTGGAACACGTGTTTCGTGCGCAGCTAAAGGATCGCGTGCAACGCAGTAATGAAAACCTGCAGCAGTGGGCCCTTGAAGTGGAGAAGCTGGTTCGGAAAGCATACCAGTCTGTACCTGCGCTTATTCATGGGAACCTGGTGCAGGTATTCATCGATGGCATCCGCGACCTTGAAGTTAGAGCTGCTGTGAGGCTCGGTCATCACGGGACACTTAAGGACGCCTTGGCCCATGCACTGGAGGTGGAAGCTGTGCGGCAGGATCATCGTTCCCATCGCGTCAGGGAGGTTGCAGCGGCTACAGTTCGCGACCGCAATAAAGGATACAGCCCTAGGTGCTACGGCTGTGGGGAAAGGGGCCACCTTAGACCCAGTTGCCCTAAGCGAACTGCAGAAAGAGAAGATGGCTGGTATCCAAAGGGTAGTGCGGCTAACAGCACCGCCCAGCAGCAGCAGGGAAAACGAGTAATAGCCAGGACTGTGGGGCGAGTGCTGGCTGATGTTCAAAGAGCCCCGAGGATGTCGATCACACAAACCCATGACGGGAAAACTCGTGGCAACGCAGATGCATCGTCAAGAAGACCTTGTCCTGAAGACTGCAAGCATTGTACTAGGCAAGAGGGTAAGGAAGTGGTACCTGTGAGGATGCTCAGAACAGACCTCAGCGATGAGTGGAAGGAAAGGCTACAACGTGCACAGCAGGAAGATTCAGACCTCAAGCCGATTCTAGAGTGGATGAAGGCCAGTGCACCTAAGCCCAGATGGAGCGACGTCTCAGCGATGAGTTCGATCACAAAAAGCTATTGGGCCCAATGGGACAGCTTGCTGATTCAGGATGGAGTCCTGTGCCGTAAATGGGAAAATGCTCGGGGGAACAGCTGTCATTTGCAAATGGTTGTCCCTAAAGCTCAAGTACCGGATGTTCTACAGCTGTACCATAACGGTTGTTCAGGAGGTCATCTGGGAGTAAAACGGACTCTACTGAAGATACGAGAACGGTTTTACTGGGTCCACTGTCGGGATGATGTCGAGGACTGGTGTCGCAAATGTACAAGTTGTGCAGCTGTAAAGGGACCTCAGACTCGTAGTAGAGGTGCATTGAAATTGTACAATGTTGGTGCACCATGGGAGAGGATAGCCCTTGACGTTGCGGGGCCGTTTCCGGTAAGTGAAAGTGGTAACAAATATTTCATGGTTGTAATGGATTACTTCACTAAGTGGCCGGAAGTGTTCGCCATTCCAAACCAGGAAGCGTCAACAGTTGCAGATAAACTGGTTCATGAAGTCTTCTGCCGTTTTGGAGTACCCTTGGAGATTCACAGCGATCAGGGAAGGAATTTTGAGTCCCAAATATTCCAGGAAACTTGCCGAGTCATGGGTACTCATAAAACGAGAACAACTTCTTACCACCCACAATCGGATGGAATGGTGGAACGATTTAATCAGACATTGGAGAGATACCTGGCAAAAGTTGTGGAAAATCGGCAACGAGATTGGGACAAGCACATACAACCGTTTTTGTTGTCATATAGAAGTGCTGTTCACGAAAGTACATCGGTGACGCCAGCTTTCGCAAACTTTGGAAGGGAATTACGGCTGCCTGCAGACCTGATCACCGGAATACCACCTGATGCCCCACGCAGTATAACCGATTATGCGAATGACTTGCGGAACAAAATGAATGACATTTATGAGCACGTCAGACAATCAGGCCAGCAAATGTCTGAAAAGATGAAAACCCGTTATGACCGCAAAATGAACAATAAAGGGTTTGACGAAGGTTCACTAGTGTGGTTGCACAATCCAGTCCGCAGCAAAGGGAAATCTCCTAAGCTTCAAGCTAAATGGGACGGACCGTACCGGATTGTGACAAAGATCAATGACGTAACCTACCGGATACAGAAAGGTGCAAGAGGAACTCCTAAGATCGTCCATGTGGATCGATTGGCGCGTTATTATGGGGCCGATAATGCTCGGGACGAGCATGTCTTAGGAGGGGGCAGTGTTGCGCGCCACGATTGAAGGCGACATTAGCTACCACTAGCGCCATCTAGTATCGAGTAGCAGAACTAGTAGGTCGAGATGCTTCCAGAACTTTCGATACTAGAACATTCTAGAACTATCGACATCGGGTCAGTCGGGACCGGTATGTACTCGAACATTCTAGATGTTTCTACAGTAGAAAGTTCTGGAACTATCTGAGGCCCTATATAAGGCCGGTGTGGGCCGCGACCGAGTCAGTATTGATTCTGCGATACAAGCGATAACATTCGAAGCGATCTTCAAGTGCGACTTAAGAGTGATCAGTAGTGCGATTGTGTTTTATAATTAGTGTATTTGTGTTTTTATTGGTGTTGTTAATTAAAGTGTTTATTTTTGGTTATTTAATCGGCAGTTTTTATTGTCACGAACCCCAAGCTCGTAACAATATTCTTGGTTGTATAAGAAACTCTTTGGACGAAGAAATAGGCCTTGACCTTTTAGTGGTTCTTCTTTTAGTCATTATCTGCCTAGCCTTTTCCCAACTATGTTGGGGTCGGCTTCAAGTCTAACCGGATGCAGCTGAATACCAGTATTTTACATGGAGCGACTGCCTATCTGACCTCTGCAACCCAGTTACTGGGTAATACGATACCCCTTGATAAGACTGGTTGTCAGACTTTCGGGCTTCTGACTACCTGTAACGACTGTCAATGATCCACGAATGACAGCCAGGACCAACGGCTTTGTCATAACGGCGTAGCTAGAAGAAGCCTCGTGTAGCGCAGTTTGTTCCGCCAGTTACTCAACTGAACCGAGCGCTCGGCGTATCCTGGACAGTCACATCCAACACCTTATTTGACTGGCCAATTCTTCCCCTGCGGTGGTAGAGCTAACGCCCGCCTGGTTTGCGACCACCCTCCCACCAGAGTCCGGCGACAAGCAGCCCGCTGTGTTTCGTCGATGCCTGGGAGTTCCAGTGCCCTAGGCGTCTTCTGGGCACGCTCGTTCCATCATGGATCTCATCCATCGCTTTCCATCAGGCGTGATCGAGGTCAAGAGCGGGCCTGTTCAGTAATAATAAATAAAAAACTGGCACTCCGGGACTGCCGACAGAAGTGAAAACAAAACACAAACAGAATAACTTTGTCATCACTCACTGACATATTATTATTTTTTTTTATATCGGATATACATTAAAACTGAGGACAGCCGAACACATCCGAAGCGGTGTCGATTACGGTAACAGTGGCGCGAGTTCAATAGTTTTTTCCCATCTCAAAAAAATGCCCAACGCACCTAAAGAAGTTTTCACTTCAAAAAGTCGTGTATACAAACTAAGCTGATAATCAGCCCTTTTTAAACGTCAAAGTTACATAAGACAGTCCCCAAGTCCGCCCTTTACCACTTCCTAGTGCTATGAAGAAGAAGTGGCGAAACAAGCTCCTTATCGACACAGATTCGTTTGATTCCAGTATGCTGATTCCGGGAGACTATCCATGATATAACTCTCTGGGATATGGTGCTACGATACTTTTAGGCCTAATGGCACCACACACGCTACCTAATGTCCTGCGTTTCTAAATTTGCCAAAGATGTAAACAACAATGGCCGCTCGAAATTGAATAAAATCGATAAACTAAATCTCGACGAAAACAAACATTACTTAAAATAAATGTTCTTGTATGTCAATTTCGAGCGGCCATTGTAGTTTACATCTTTGGCAAATTTTGCCCGGCCGGACTTTAAATGCATTTATCCCTCTACATTTTTATAACTTCAATCTGTCTCCTATCATGTTCAAACTATTGAAAGAAAAAGTATTTATTGCGACTCGTACAGGAAGATCACAAACTAAACTAAACACAGTCAAATATAAAAAAAACAGCACGATATTTTAAATTCGTTTAGCGCTTAGCACGTTAGCACCTTGATTTGTGGTGTAAAGTCGACCTCAGTCTCTTAGCAACACCTCAACCATTCAGTTAGTCTCTGAACATAATACCTAATTATAATTTAAATATAATTTTGAAGGTCAAAACTTGACTAATAATTTAATAAAACCTGATATTGCGAAAGCACACCTTACTTTGCCAAAGATATTACGACAATCAAAAAACCTGAACGGGATTTTTCATCATTGGCATGTTATAAAAATATAACTAAATAAAAATGCGCACGATTCGATGCAGCGCATTCGCGTAGTCGGTGCGAGCGAGACTGCTCTACATGCAAGACCTGAGTTAGAGCGAGACGGTTATACTGCAATTGTTGCTACGTACGAGATATAAATATCTTTATCTATAGGGTAACGGTGTGATTGGGGACATTTTTTTAAGAAAAAAAACTTATAATCGTCTGAGGTGATGGACTGGCTTCTGAAACGATATATTTTGTGTTTTATAATTTATAACAAGTTGCGAATGAAATTGAAATCTATACAGATAATAAGCTGAAGAGTTTGAACGCGCAAATCTCTGGAGCTACCAGTCGGATTTGAAAAATTATTTTTCATTTGATAGCCCGATTCTCGAGGAAGGCTATAGGCTATTTAACATCACGCTAGGTCTCATAGGAGCCGAGCGAAAATAAAAAAGAGTAAGAAAGAACTAAGCGAAAACGTAGTAACAGCGCGACGCCATGAGGTGCGTCGGGGGAGCAAGAAATTTCACGCGGACGTAGATTCGTCACGTCACTGGATGTTATAAAATGGTTTTTAGAGTCAATAGAATCAAAATTCTGTCTTCGTCTCTTTTGTAGTATCTACATTAGTTATCCATACACGATAAGATCAAATTCTTTTTATTAACTGAACAGACAGCTGTGCTGCTGAGGAGTTTGTTGCGCCACTTCTTCTTCCTTACTAAAGCACTAGGAAGTGATGAAGGGCGGGCGTTTTGGGGGACTGTCTTATGTAATTTTGACGTCCAAAAAGTGATTTTACAATTCGGATACATTTTACACCCACCAACTCGCACTGGGCCCGCGTGGTGTATTATTGCCCACTCCTTCTCACGGAGAAAAGGCCTGTGTCCCATTAGTGGGAACATTATAGCCTGATTATGCTACATTATTGCATGCGTCAGTCAAACCATAATATAGGAAAACGTATAAACCCATTCTCATTTCTACCCCTACCCTTTCACCACAAAATATGTTGAAATATCAACACCTTTTTTTAATCAATTCCATCCAGTTATTTCAATCGGCCTTCGCCACTCGATTCCGGTGACATTTGTGTGTCCAAACCATTTAAAAACTTGCCTGACGTGAAATATTTTGGTCGTGTGATTTCTTGCTAGGTTTTTTTTTAGTGTCAATATATGGCTAGATTTTCATAGTGATCGGTGTTTTTTTCCATCAGTTTTGGTAGCAATAGGATATGTCTGTTGAATGTCAAATGAAAGACAGTCACAAATGTCATTTTGGAGTTAGCAGCTCAGGAAATGGTTCTTGTTTAAGAGTTGTCCTTGGGTAGATATGTTCTGAAGAGTTATTTTTAAACAATTTTATTATTTGAAGCTTTTGGAGATCATCATCATCAGTCTCCTGCCCTTATCCCAATTTATTTGTGGCCGGCCATCGCTCACTAATAAAGAACTTTATCGGTCGGCGCAACATGTCTTTTTCTTCCATACTTCTCTATTAGTCGTCATCTCGGTAGACCCCCTATTGGCAGCTCTTGGAGATATCTTTCCAAATATTAAGCCGGATCAATGGATGTTGCATTCGCTAAAAAGGTATGCAGCGTCCCTATCTTTAAATTCTCCCACAAAAGACAATTAATAAATGCGCTTAGTTGCGCTTTCTATATTTACAGGTTCAATAAAAGAACCTCTGGAAAATAACTTATCTACATCAAAACGGTGAAGGAAAACATCGTGAGGAAACCGGCATGTCCTAGAACCAAACATTCGAAGAGATGACACGGGTTGGTTGAGAGACATCAACCAACCCGCCCTGGGCCCGCGTGACAGATTGCAGCCCATTTCCTCTCGAAGGGAGAATGCCAGAGTCCCAGCTGTGGGAACATTATAGACTGATTATGCATTATGCATGCATCCGGAGCATCCTGGTAGTCAGCCCAGTTACCAATTGTTGCCTAGTTAGATAGATGGAATATACTTTATTGTACACCAAAATAAAGCACACCACGACGTGGGCGGTTCCATGCTAAGGTGTGTCGCAAGAATTGTCTGCCATCTTAATTGTACCTACCAAAAACTATCGTGCACAAAAGTCATAAGGTTATCAGGTCAAAAGCCAAGTCGATACTATTGATTAACTCAATCAATCTGCCTAGCCTTTTCCCAACTGTGTTGGAGACGGCTTCCAATCAAACATGGATGCAGCTGAATACCAGTATTCTACATGGAGCTACTGCCTATCTGACCTCTACAACCCAGCTAATGAGTAACTTGTTGCTAAGACAGGTTGTCCCGATTTTATTAACTTCTGACTACCCGTAAAGACTGTCAGAGATCTACGTATGACAGCCGGGATCAAAGGTCAGCCCGTGTCCATGCAAAGTTGTATTGCAAAAATCGTCTTCTACGGTTTCTTACGTTTATTTATGAACCAAGAACTGTCGTGCATAAAAGCCATAAGGTCATCAGGTCAAAAGCCAAGCCGATAGACTTATTGATTAACTCAGACTCCGACACAGCACAAGCGCTCACGCTCACCCAGCCAGCAGTACATAGGACTGTGCGCGAAAGTGGCGGCTTACGATTTTTGTACGTAAGCTGGTGCGATTTTTTGGCACGCGAAGTAGTTGCTCTTGTGTTATCTAGGTGTATCTATATCTGTGGTAAAACCCAACAAGACTGCATGTCTGGGTATCAAACTCACGAAGTCACGACCTCGTGCTGTAGCGCATGCGACCACTAGACCAGCGAAGCAGTCGTTGGGAAAGTTTTTGTTTTGCGTGTTACGTCACATCAAAATGCATACAATTGAGGCAGTAGGGCTCGGTCCCGTTTTGTATTTACATAATACGTTTGTTGTTAGAGTATACCGTTATAAGGGCTATTGGTTTTGTGAAATAGTGTGGTTCTGGGGTCACGGGTAGTGCCTTTACCAAATGGTAGTCTAGTAATATTATAGAAGTTTCCAATCTACAGGGTGTCCTGTAATTAATGGATAACCTCTTAGGGTCAATCCCCAGTGAAAGAAGAGGTCAAGAGCGGGCCCATTTAGCAATAAAAAAAAGAACAGCGCCCGGCAGTGGCCATTATCCATAGTCATTTGAAGGGAAAGGCCTGCACGAGCCTTCTAGCGACTAGTCAAAAGAAGGAAAGCCACTTCATCACTTGCTCTTACCGCCGCTGCGCGCCGCTGCTCTTTCAGTGGGGATTGCCCCTTAAGGGGTCATTGTACTTATCATTATGAACAACTTTTATTACGGGACCAAATATGAAATCCCGAAAAAAAAATCAGCTGTTCTCTACATTATGTTCGCATAACTCATCAAAATGTAGGAAACAGCTGATTTTTAACACACGTCAATCATAATTTTAAAACTAGATGAAGTCGGCGTTTCTTATCAGAACCTTAATTCACCACTACTTCCACTATGACCACTACTTCGAAACCACGTCAATTCCTTAGTTAACGACATCAGAAGGCCAATTCTCGTAATTTAAAACGTTCAAAATCTAGTCGCAGTCTCATCTCGGCGACAAACAAATGTCAAAAACTTATCAAAATGTAGGGAAATAGAGGTATTTTTGACAGATTGAGACCGAGATTAGACTGTGAACGTTCTTAAAATTACGAGAATTGCCCCTCTGCTATTAACGTATTCTCTATGACACAATGACGTGGTTTGAACTGTCAAAGCACATGTTGTCCGTACGGTTGACATTTCGATTCCTTGTCGCCTTTTAACAAGACACGATTTTGACGTGGTTGCCACGTGTTAAGATTTCGCGTTGAATAATACAGAAATGGAGTCAAGACGTGCAACCGTTTACTCTCCTGAACTAAAGAATGATAAAACCGTTCAGACGCAGTTTGAACCTATATGACAAAAGTTATTAAAATATTTACCATTGTTCCTTGAACAATGCTGTCTGCACGCTAATATAATAAACAATGTATCGTCATGTTGAAACACCGTGTTGTGGAAGCTCTCAAAGACTTGCGGATTGACGGTAATGTCCGAGAAAAAAATTGTTCTTGTTCTGCGTCAGTGACGGGCAGTCTTTTTCCTAAAGAAAAAAGTATAGGACCAGCACATCAAGTTACTACAATCATTCAAATTTATTTAATAGATTTTCAACTATATCGCTAAAGTATAAGGTTCAAATTTGATTGTGAAAATTTGACAGTTTCGGGTAGCTTGATGTGCTGGCCCGATTTTTACCTGCTCATTTTGCTTTGTTTACGTTCATAATATCCGGGGGCTTAAGTCCGTCGACGAAGATACGGCCCATCCAAAGGTAGTTGATCTGTCAAATTGTCAAATTGTTGTTGTTGTGTGTCAAATTATTTTTTTCGGACGGGCACGTGCATATCGGAAATAGGGACAACTGTCAAGTCATGATGCTATTCATTCTTAGTCCGGGCTCCGAAATATTTATATGTTCGTAGGTGATACGGAGGAGGAAATGACCATTACTTCTGCCGAAACTACGGATTTTGTGGTCCCTAAGGTGTAGAATTGGAAGGAGAACAAGGTCATACGCGTGTTTGCGCATTTTTACGCTCCCGACCTATTCGAAAGACGTCACCAATTTGATTTGTTTGTTCTTCTAGACGTAAAGACATAATTACCTGGTGAAGCTTTTGGGAAACGAACTGCAAATATCTTCTTATGATGTTAATCCTTAGTTTTAGTCCATAACGATTAATATCAAACTCCTTGTAAATGATTTAGTTTGTGCTCGTACCACTGATGGTAACATTCTAGAGTTCAGAATTGCTGTTCCGGTGTCGGTGAAACAACAGGCATTATATGTAGACTTCAGGACTTTGTCCCTGTTGTCACGTGCCTTAACCAGGGTAAAAAAAAAAACATTTTCTTTAATTTCCTTGAGTCTGGGTTTCGTCCCTAAAGTCAGTAATGCATCAGCTGATTTTAACTCTTCTCTTGTTTGAAGGTGGTCAAAGTTGCCTGTAACCTGTATCCATTAGGTGGGCGGGCTCTTCGCAAATCAGTGAATTTATCAAGAAGCTGACCTTAAGTTGGAACCAGTCAAAACTCATCAGAAATCCGACACGTATACACCGTGTTCTTCACGTTATCCATAAACTTTGTCAAACGCTTTTATAGCTTTTACAAATTAAATCTAAAAAGGAAGTAGTACTTAAAAAAGCTTCGTTACAAAGATATTTGTAATTTCATTTAATGAAATTTAATTGAGCTATGCAGTGAGAAAGGATCTTAACTTAGTTTTGACAAGTTTCAGCCCGCCAAATCTTATGAATGAAAATTACGTCGTTGTCAATTCGAATAAAGAAGCATGCATATCGGGTGATTTACGTCAAGGTATTTAGTTTGTATGAAAATTAACAAAAACTAAAAAATAAGTATTCATCAATGTGTCCATAATGAAAAATGCTTATTTCCATGGTCTGAACATCAGGTCGAAGTTTATGTATATCGTCCGGAACACGGTGTATATCCAGAATAATATATTCAAATAGATAGCTAACATCTCAATCGGCGCACCCACGGGTCAAGGTCATCCTATCGCCGTCCACCTATATACCTAACATATATAATTATATGTCAGTTGATAGCGCAGACCGGTTCGTACGGTCATTTTCGTGTTTCGTATCCGTTAGTCTGTTGCTAGAGCAGTATTTTTGGAAGATTTGGGCAGAATTTAAGAGATAAGTCTTAAACCAGTCTATCCAAGAGATGTCGTGTTACCCGGTGACTTAGTTGTGAAGGTCAGATAGGCAGTCGTTCCATGTAAAATACTGGTATTCTGTTAGACTGGAAGCCGACTCCAACATAGTTGGGAAAAGGCTCGGCAGATGATGACAAACTAATCTAGCAACAACCAAGTACCTGACGTAGAAGATTAAAAACAAACAACTTTGTTTTGCCGATCATTAAAATTCATTGAATTTAGTTTAAGAATGTGTTTTTCTTAGTATTTATAGAAATGGGAACGTCTGTCTCGCTGTTTACAGGTTTAAACAAAACTGGAGTTGGCATATGAATAGTTTGGGGACAAAATTCTTGCATTGTGAAGACACTGAGTCTGCACCGCTCTGCCTTGTGATTGTTTCATAATATATCAACTCAACCTATCGCAGTCCACTGCTGGACATAGGCCTTTCCCATTCTGCGCCACAACAGCAGCAGCAGCAGCAGTATTTATGTATTTGTGTACCTAGTTTTAATAGTTTTTTTTTTCCTTGTTCCTCTCAACCAAAGCACCTGCCATCTAATCTCTTCACCACCCTTGGTTGACTGGTAGAGAATGCCTAAGGCATTAAGTCCGCCTTTGTACCTTTTTGTGCGAAAAGTTTTAATAAATAAATAAACAGCCTGTCCTCCACCTAGCCACCTTTTGGAGGTCGTCCGTCCATCTAGCTTGGGGGCGTCCCACACTACGCTTGCCGATACGCGGTCTCCACTCCAGGACTTGTCTGCTCCACCGGCCATAGGTCCTTCGGCAAACATGGCCAGCCCACTGACACTTCAGCTTGCTTACTCTGCAAGCTATGTCGGTAACTCCGGTTCTTTTCCTTTTCATCATAATGGTGTCGGGAAAATTGATTTTTGTACAGTTTCGAATCGTTGATGAGTAGCAAATTCCTTGTCACCAGATAAGAATTTAAACTTGTCAAATACGACAATTTAATTTGGCATTTTATTGAGTTGCATCGACCTGGTCGTGCCGTCTGGCATTTTGCCAGTCGCTGCGCTGTCGAGTAAAAAAATAATCTCAAGCGCGAGCGGGATTTGTCGTACCGGGTCTTGTTAAACCCGTTTCTTGTAAGATAACAAGTCCTTGCTTCTGTAAGCTTTTTAGTTGTTTATTGTAAAACTCTGGACTATATATTACCCAGCATTGCATTTTGTGTCACCACCAGTGCTCTGAAAACGGAGAAGTAAGTAAATTATCGTAAGCTAACCGTCATGTCCTACAACCAAAAATTCCAAGACATGTGACATCTTCATACCTGCACTGGGGCCGCGTGGCGGAATATGGCTCACTCCCTCTTACAGAGAGAGGGGCCTATGTATCTAGCAGTGGGAACATTATAGGCTGATTATGCTTATATGAATGCTGGACCGATCAACATCTTTCTGCACTTGTCCCATATTACTTGGGGTCGGCGCAACACGTTTTCTCTTTGAATTCGGGACTATTATGTCCAAAATGTTATGTTATGAGCTAGTATGACGAATGGGTGATGATAATCATTCCTTCTCTGCATGAGAAGACGCGTTGGCTTTTAGCATTTGCCATTGTTTCTTTTAATTTAAAAATTACTTTTTGTTGGGAGCGGTGAATGCTTATGCGAATCCCGCACCCCCGGCCATAGGTAGAGGTGGAACACCGCGGTGGTTTTAGCCGGTAAGAGTCCGGCATGCCCCTCTGTCCCTCCCCACGATGGACGAATTCCATGAGGATTTCCACCGCGCAAAGAAAAAAAAAAAAACGAGTCGTCGGAGCGCTCGCGCGGCGCCGCGGGCGGCCGCGCGACCTTTTCAAGTTTCTCAAGCGATACTACGTATTATAGTAATGAAGATAAAGTTTAAAATTATATGTCACTGAAACTGCTCGCCGCTTTGCTGACGTCTCGGGTGTGATTTGAGCCTTAGTTTGTTACATTTTCAATAGCTATTTTATCATCTTTTTCTTGCCTATTGGGTCAGTTACCACACAATTTGTTTTTATGATCGAAACTATTAGAAAACAATAAATTTTTGACGTCTAAATGCAATTTAATTACTTTTGCCATACTAACGTCATTTGTTACCGCTAAATTGCTTTTATAAAACGTAGTCTACGTCGTGCTGGGGGATTTCCTAAGTACCGCACAGTAGGTATATTGTCCCGGTGTGGGGCTGAACCTCTCAGTGCAGGGCAAAAGTCATTTGTTAGTTTTGTCACGTCGATAATGAACTAGTATTGATCACCCAACACATTTTCTGTTCACTGGTGTTGGAGACCATACATTTCCGGTTTTCTTTCGATGTTTTCTATGTCTTCAGCCTTACGGTTATTGTGTTACCCAGTAACTGGGTTGTGGAGGTCAGACAGGCAGTCCAGAATCAGCCTATAATGTTCCCACAGCTGGGACACAGGCCTTCTCCATGTGAGAGGGGGCCCAGTGCGGGTTGGTAGATGTCACATTCACATGTCTTTGAATTTTTGTTTTTAGGACATGCCGGTTTCATCACGGTGTTTTCCTTCACCATATAGGAAGTCGCTCCACGTAAAATAGTGGTATTCAGCTGCGTCCAGTTATACTGAAACCCGACCCCTACATAATTTGTCGCTCGCATGACTAACTGTCCTATCTCATTTTTTAGCTGATTTGGGAAAAGACGGACGGCTACACTTCTCTATTCGTGATTCTTTATATTTTGTTGCCTTTCAAAATGGTTATATTTTGAGATACACAAAGGTAACATAAAGGTACGACGGTTAGTGAAAATTGTAAAGAATCACGAATAGAAGAGCGGAGTCGTCCTAACTCAGATCAGCCAAAAAATGTGAAAAATGAGATAGGACAGTTCGTCATGCGAGCGACGATATTTGGAGAAAGGCTAGGCAGATGATGAAGATATTTCAAGTTTTCTTACAATTTTTTCTTTTCTTCTAGTTAAAAGTTTTAGTTTTTCTAAACTATTTGGGTATACGGAACTCTAAAGCCCGCAGTATTTACATCTTAATACCGCATTCTGTAAGACTGCGACTATTATTACGACCACGCTGACATTTAAACTTAGTTTACTAAGGCCAAATTTTTCAATCGACAGCTAATTTTTATTCGTGGAATAAAATTGACGTCTGACAGAATTCGCATGGAAGAACTGTCAAAAATTAAAAATTGTGCCTCGGATAAAAAAACTATCAGGCGTTGGAACAATGAGATCAAGATACTACCTGACCTGACACTGACCAGCAAATTGCAAAAAATATAAGAAAATTTGAATTTCGAGGTCTGCCACTGCGCATTCACCTTAATTACTTACTTAGCATACTATTGTATGAAATCAGGTCCTTTAACTGAACAGGAGGCCTACCACAAGCTCTTAACGCGATCCATTTTAGGACCTAAACTGATCTGTTCTTCTAATTCGTACCAAGACGTCAGTTTAACGATTCAGTTTAGGCCGTGCCATCTGCTGACAGCGATTGTCCCAAAGTGAGTCGCATGTTTTGGTTTCATTCATACTCGTTTGGTACCATGACGCCCATAGAGCAGCTCAAGCGATGCAGTTTAGGAACCTAAACTGAAATGTCTTGTTTTTGAATCGTTTTTAATTAGATCATGGTAGGCCACCAGAACGCTGTGCTGTTTGGGAGAATATTGCGCCACTTCTTCTAAAGCACTTGGAAGTGGTGAATGGCGGGCGTTTTCTGGGCCTATCTTATGTAATTTTGGCGTTTAAAAAGTGCCGATGAATAAACGATTTTTGATTCTGAATCATACGATAAGCAAGAGCATTAGTTGTGATCAATACTCCTTCCTAATCTCTATCCGTAGATTCCTTTGTACTGCAGCGGGACAGTTACAGCCTGATATTAAAACTACAGTTACATACTTATTTTTATCGCCTTTTATTAACCGTTATCTCTTAAAACATCAGGCAACTGCAATAGTGCAATGGCATTTATAACGTGCTAGCCTCAGGCATTATCAATTCGCGATTATAAGAAAAAAAAAACTAGCTTGTGCCAGCGGTTTCGTCCGCGTATATGTAATACTAGCCTATGCAGGACGAAGGCCTCTTCTCAATACAGAAGGCACAGGCATTGATCGCTACACTTTCTCAAGATGGGTTGGCTATTTCAGACTTATACTGTTATAAGTCCAGCCCCAACATAGAAGCTGACCCCAACATAGTTGGGAAAAGGCTAGGCAGATGATGATGACTGTTATAAGTCCAGGCTGTGGTCCAGGTTTTCTCTCGATGTTTTCCGTCCAAGACAAACTCGGACATCATCATCTGCCTAGCCTTTTCACAACTATGTTGGGATCGGCTTCCAGTCTAAACGGATTCAACTGAATACCAGTATTTTACACGACTGCCTATCCGACCCCAGAAACTCAGAAAGTCCATATGAATTGAAATAGTCCCATTGGTAGTTGTCCGAATTTGAATCCACAAGCTCGTGCTTAAAAGGCGATGCCTTGCCAGTGGTTAGCCATTGGGCTATCACGACATTTATGCCCTCGTATAGGTTAGAAATTATTCCACGGGAGCGTACTCCCCGAATGAAACGTACCTATGCTATGTCATAACTAAAGTCATGGTCTACCCGTGTGCCAAATTCCATCGAAATCCGTTCAGCCGTTCAGGCGTGAAAAGGTTAACAGACAGACAGACGAGTTACGGAATCGATTATATCTGTATGAACTATCATGTAACAGATATGTCCGAGTTTTCATCGCCTCAGGCGTTCCTCGACCTTTTTATTGCGTAACCGTTTCTATAATAGCTTTTTAATATGACTGTTTTTAACATGTCCAAACTTTAAACTCTCTTTTGAGACTCAAGGCTTTTCTAAGTGCAGTTCCACGCCATATCTATTGAATTTCATGTTTCATTAGTAAATTGGGACCGCAGACCAAGTGTTTTCGGTCAATATTGCAGCATCATAGTTTATTGATACTAGTTTGTCGTTGTTTATGAGTGCCACGATACTTTAACTTATGAATTTATTATATTTTGGTACTTTGATACACTTGAATAGTGTGCTGGAGTCGGCAGCCGAAGCGCATAAAACACATGACTGAGGCTCTCGAATTACCTAGTGACGTAATTGGGTTATTATGAGTGAACAACTGTATTAATGAAATGTTTATCGCAAATAAAAATATTTTCAAAAGCATTGACTATGCGACAAAAAGCTCTGCTCTTCAAAAAGTTCCAAAATACAAAAGATCTAATTTATTTAACGTGTCTATACAACGCTCTTTTTATTTTAGTCAGTAAAGAGCGCATAATCAGCCTATAACGTTCCCACTACTGGGACAGAAGCTTCCTCTCTGCAAGAGGGGTAAGCTGAATCAACCCAAAAAAAAATTCAGTTAAAAGAGCCCATAAAAAATCATATCGAAAAGGAAACAGTGAGAATTGGCTTTACAATACCAACGATAGTTCTGTCCCAAAATTTCTCCTGTTTAATCACCTTTCCACATTTAACTTTAACCCGTCTGCCTTCAAAGCAAGAGTGAACGGCTTCTGGGCTCGCTCGTTCCATCATAGACCTCATCCGCCGCTTTTCATCAGGCGTGATCGGGGTCAAGACAAGAGCAGGCCCAACCAGCAAAAAAAAAACAGTGGCACTCCGGGAGCGCCGACAGAAGTGAAAACAAAACACAAACAGAATACTTTACCATCGCTCACTGAGATATCGGATAGTGGGATATACATTAAAACCGAGTACATCCCGAGGACAGCCGAACACGTCCGAAGCGGTGTCGATTACAGTAACAATGGCGCGAGTTCAATAGTTTTTTCCCATCTCAAAAAATGCCCAACGCGCCTAAAGAAGTTTTCACTTCGAAAACCCCATGTAATAAGGATCGCCCTTTATAGTCACACCCCGGGCACAGCACGAAACACTTTCTATCAGGGGCCTTATTATTATCTATGACAGAATGAACGAAACCGCGCGAAATGAACGCGAGATTGGCGGGAATACCTGAGGAATTGACGTGGTTTCGAGTAAGGAATCGTAGTGAATTATCAATTAGGGTCTCCAGTTCTATCACTCATTCTGAACGAGCTACTTTCAAGTTTGCTACTAAAAATAACGCCGTATGTTTACCTAATACTCCAAATGAAGTAACATTGATAATCACTGTGACGCGGACGCTTCTCTAGTAGGTAAAACAAAAATAAATTCGCCTCCGCCTATTGCGTCGTTATTTTCTTCATACTATAATAACAACACGGGTGCCATGGCGACACGATGTCAAAACATCGAGGATTTCTGTGCTATATTATCTTAGTTAAATATTAATATGTCATTCCACGGAATAAATGCTCTAAATTATTATGGAAACCGTATCAAAATTCATTGCGTTGTTTCGAAGATCTCACACAAAAATCCACTTTGTTTTAAATTTATACTATGTATATATACATAGATGGATAAATACATTAAATAAACCAGAATTACGTAGGTCTTATTGTGCCGTTTTGTTAACCTTCGCATAATCGGCGAGCGGACCCCTGCAGCGAGTGAGCGAGACGACAACATGTCCTCTTAAGTTAGAAAGAGATAACGGTACCGGCGCGCGTGGCGTGCTCGCCACGCGGTTAAGTTAGGTTATGCTTTGCTAGGTTATGTCATGTGCTTTTAAATTCAGAACACACGAATTTTAAAACCAGAGTGTTACGTGTATTTTTTTTATATTTCGAAGCAGCTCGATATCTCTATGGTTGCAACACATTCGAGGACATTTTTATTTATAACCTTATTTCGACACGTGATTCTATTTTTTGTTTATGGTGTTTTAGGACAACGCCATTTGACGGGTTATAGTGTTCCGAACACGTTGTTTGTCAGTCGTTTCTCAATGTAATATCGTTGTTTTAGTGTTTTTGCTAGTTTTCTAAGTTGCTGCGCAGGAGTTGATTGTTGTTTTTTTTAGTGATAAGTCGTTCTGTGGTTGACCTTTAAGTTTGAGTGATGTTTTAAGTGGTTGTTTAAAAGTGTGTATGGATGGATGTTTGGATGACAGGTGTCCGGAGAGGGGTAAGCACGATGCTCAATTGTTTCTTGTATTTTTTTTTTTACTTAGTCTAGAATTATCGTTTAGTCATAAGTAATTAGGTAGGTACTTATAATATATTGCTTTGTCATTGATACGTAATTATTATGTTGTGGCCTGTTTTTAACCGACTGCGTGTCCGCAAAGACATGGTTATGTTTTTAAATTAGTTTAGATAGATAGCTAGAATATGCTTTATTAAATACACCATAAAAAATACAGATAAAAATGTAGAAATTGTACGGTGTGACAAAATGGACAGTCTTTTCGCAAAAAGCGATCTTTTCAAGACAACCTTTGGATGAATTAAGACAGAAGGAGAGACAATACTGATGGTGTACCATTTACATGTACAGTCAACAAAAGAGATCAGTATGCAGGATCGTCGGATTTAGTTGAAGTTTAGTAAGAAACCGATGGATG
The DNA here is from genome assembly GCA_914767645.1 of Hydraecia micacea. Classification (NCBI taxonomy): domain Eukaryota; kingdom Metazoa; phylum Arthropoda; class Insecta; order Lepidoptera; family Noctuidae; genus Hydraecia; species Hydraecia micacea. The sequence continues at coordinate 2,883,618 of OU611805.1, forward strand.
TTGTCGACTGAAATTTAATTTGATAAGTTAGCTGTTTGTTTTCTATTAATAAAATGAAATTTTATTTGAGAACATCCATCGGTTTCTTACTAAACTTCAACTATATCCGACGATCCTGCATACTTATCTCTTTTGTTGACTGTACATACTATAAATACACCTAAACCATATTATACTTGTCTATTAAAAAAAAAGAATAGGTACTAGTAATACTCTATGGACCAAATTATTAAATTTCTAGCACACAACCTAAAAGCATACGGCTTACCAAAATTAAATGCTAGTGAGTACCTACCCAAACTTTTTTTTCCGTAGAATATTCGTCGAAAGTACAGCTGTGTTGCTTAGGGGTGAAAAAAGACACAAAAAATAATACATTGTCCTCATTCCCTATTGAAAATATTCTAAAGGCAAAGCGCAGTGTGCATTGCTGAGCCTTGGAAAAAATTTAGAATCAAGAAATATATCTTTGGTGTCTGGGAGAAACCTGCGGGGCAATTGCGCAACACATTATCAATCGGAAGCGGTTTCATTTTGACAGTTCAACAACATTAATTGCGTTATTACGTGTTGATCAGACAATTTTTTCGAACTGAAGCAATGGATTAGCAATTGGCTTCAAAATGATTCAGATTCCAATTGATAGTGTATTACGCAATTAGGGTGCGGATAACTCCATATAACTTCATTTTCGTAATTTTTTAGTTTGGTACTAGATTGTTATAAAAAAAAACATATTTTATTTTGGTCTATTGCTGATAAGTGTAATTATCATAGGAGTGGGAGAATCGTAGCGGTGGTTGGCTTTTTCTACTTTACCTAACTCATAAACTTGAACCTTAAAAGTCTTATACTGAAAAATTACGTTTTTGGACTTAACAGGTTTCTCCCAGACACCACAGATATATTAGAAGCTGAATTAGCACTATTATGAAAGACAATTTACTTATTTAATTAACACTGGCATTGACTGAAACTTGAGAATTATACTATATCGGTGACAAATGTAATATCTACATTAAACTTTTGTAGCTATCATCGTTTCCATTGTAAAACGTCAATTTGTTTTTGTCCCAAAATAAAAAAGTTACCTCCTTTTTTTACATTGATTTTTCTTCTAAACGGATATTACAATGTTATAACTATTAAATACTATATATAATATTTACATAATAATTATAATATATACGTTCAGACTAAAATAATAATATCGCTCATTTGGAGAAACGTCGACGTAACTGCTACAAAATTTTTTTTGCTTCTTTGCTTTTAACGTAAATACGCTTTCTAAGTGCGTGAAAACAAACTCCTCTCGAAAGGTGATATTTTTAGGGTTTTTTCAAAGCCGTATCTAAGGACCAAATTATAATAATTTATTATTTGACTATTGATTTTATAAATCGCCACTCACTAGATCCAGATCAGGTTCTCAATTTATGCTTACTAAGACACCTTGTTAGATCAGTATACTTTTAATGGGAACAGGAGTGGTCCTGATACAGTACCCTGTGACACTCCTGAATTATTTACGTTTAAAAATGTTCATTTAGAAGAACTTGATAATTTCTTCAGATAGGTTTAGAATAAGAATAGATTATAGTAAACGGAGATACATATCTAATCAACCACCCGAACGAAGCCGGCAGTCGCTAGTAGCAACTAAATTTGAGCAACCAACATCCAATCTTTCGCAGTTTATTCACATAAGAGATTCCTGCAGTTACTGCAACAGAAAGGAGTGTTAAAACTCTTGTGCCACCTAGGAGTGTCATAGTACCTCTTGAGCCACACATAATTAGTATATTCAAATTATTGCATTACCAGTGACAGACTAGTATGTCATTAAAATTACTAGTTTCGACACTTGCAGCTTGCAAGATAAGTTGTGAAGAAATTTCTTCGAGCATTTCAGATATAGATTTGATAAGAGACGTGACATAGTTATTATATTTTGATTGAATGACTACGTAAATTATGAACTAATTATCATGTCGATGGCAATCTAGATAGTCGGTCAAGTATTTGGCTACGAGTTTGGCATCTTCAGTATCCAACAGTTCCTGTAACGTGCAAACAACAGGTCACGCTGGACAAGACATTTAGTGTACCATTGTTTGTGGAACAGCATCATATTTTTTTGTATTGTTCGTGTCGTTATGTAAATAATAACCAGTTAACAAGGTTTTAGTGCCTCTGGTATTCCTCCTATACGTATTCCCAAAGCGTTTCACTAATGCATTAACGAGTCGAATGCCTTGTTAAAATCCATGTCTCCCTGTAACAATAACCTGGGAGTCTTCAGGTCTCGAGTAGTGAATAGGTTTCTTATAGACAAGCGTGAATCATCGTCGACCACATCATCATTGTTATAGATTCGTCTCTTAAACTCTCAGACAACTTGTAAATTCTCTAGATTTGTTGCTGCATCGCAGAGACATTTAACATCAGTGGGCAACCTATGTTTCTTCATCCGTGATATTTCAAACTAGCTAGTCGAAACGAAAGTGTCATATAACTCCCTGTTATTTTCGACACTACCGAGCCAATTAAGTATTATAATAGAATACAATGTTAGAGGGTCTCGTGCCAGAGTGATAACAGCCGCGCGGGTCGAGTTTGCCGCGGTCGGTCCGTGGATAGGTAATCATCTTTATATACCGAGAAACCGTGTCTCGGAAAGCACGTGAAGCCGTTGGTCCTGGCTGTCATTCTTGGATCTTTGACAGTCGTTACGGGTCTTATCAAGGTTATCGTGTTACCCAGTAACTGGGTTGTGGAGGTCAGATAGGCAGTCGCTTCATGTACTGGTATTCAGCTGCATCCAGTTAGACTGGAAGCCGACCCCAATAGTTGGGAAAAGGCTAGGCAGAATGCAAAAAATAGAATACAATCTTAAGTAAATTAAAGATAATGAATATCAAAATATGTATAATTATCATCTAGGGCCAACTGACCTCAAATGTATATTTAACTTGTGAAGTTGTAACATTAAAATGTCACCAAACTAGTTTCCATTTAAGTAAAACGTTTCCTGATTGAGAAATGTCAGATCAGACTACGTCTTTAACGTTTTAGTGATTTGATCTATTATTTATACGAATATTTTATTACTATCGAAATCGGTTGTCAATGTATGAGCAAGGGCATGTAATGCGGAGGAATGACGAAAATGTCATGTGGAAAAATTTGATTAGGAATGTGCATGGCTATAAGAGTAGAGGAAGACCAAAGAAACGATGGTTGGACTGTGTGAATGATGATATGGTTAGAAAGGGGGGTGACTACCGAGATGACGACTAATAGAGAAGTATGGAAGAAGAATTGTTGCACCGATCTCAAATAGATTGTGTTAAGGGCAGGATTACGATGCTTATGATTTTATTATGATGGAATATTATTATTATTATAACTAAACATTCTACTAAGAATTCGGATGTCAGGTGGAAACCTTAGCAAAATTCGATCTTTTGATCTCAAAAGGACCACGTATTTGCGCATTTTCATGCCCGTCCGTTGCAGTACGCATTTGCATTCGACTTTTATAAAGGACGAGTAACTATATCCTTAGGTAGCAAACCTTTTTAGTTCGATATATGTATAGAACCTTTAGGTCAACCACTGCGAAAATACAATGTTTAACACTATCTTTCGTACTCGACGAAACATTATCTTCTGTCATTTCAACTGCACCGTAACTGCAAGTTTCTTGAAGTTACCGTGCAGTGCAGCATCTCTAAATAAACGTCTGTACCACCAGAATATTAAGCAAAAATCAAACCGCAAAACAATCATAACTAAATTACTCGTAACGTAACAGATTTTAGTGATAAGCACATTTTAACTCAAAAAGAAAATACTACGCGAAACTCGAAAAAGAACATTCCAAGTACACTACTAAATATCATCAAATCCAAAGTGTCATAGACTCAAAACCACTGGAACAAGTGCTAAGTGAACGCCACACAACTTGAAAAACACTAAGTGGCAGTTGAACTATCCATAACTCGTAAAGAACTAGACCAAGTGCCAAAAAGTACCAAACTGTTGAATCACCAAGATGATACAGTAACTGCAGACATAGTGACGGACGCAATGACGGCAGGAGTTGCAGCGAGGCGCAAGTCCAGGCCTCGGAGAAGCTGGGCCAAAGTGGAGCACGATGGACAGGTATTGTGGAAGAAATAAGGAAAATATTATGGTGAATGGGTGTTGTTTAAGTTTGTATTTTATAGGATAGTTTATAATGACTATGTTGCCTAGAGTAGTTGCCTTAGAAAGACCCAAGCAAGACACGTATTATGGTCTTATGGGCTCTTGTCGGAAAAATATAGACGGTTTTTGGGGTAAATGTATCTTTATAAAGTGTGTCTAAATGTTTTTTGACCTTTCAGCACTATATTTTTGATCAAGCTACGGATGTGGAAGCTTTCGATCAATATGTAATATTTCCCTGACGGAATATGTAAGACAGACATATTCCGTTGTCGACCATTTATCTTTTCTAAAGGTGGTCTAAGACTGCCCGGTAAAGGCACCATTATGTACCATTGGTACCAACACCCTAATTGCGTAACATACTATCAATCTCAATTTGAATCCTTTTGAAGGATATTGCTAATCCATTGTTGCTTCATATGTTCGAAAAATGTGGCTGCTCAACAGAGTAAATAACGCAATGAATGTTGTTGAACCGGCAAAACGAAATCCATTGCTACTGATAGTGTGTTACGCAATTAGTTCTCTGGTTCTTTACCAGCTTTTGACGCAGAAATATTATCTCCATCTTAAGGAACCATCATCCTCAAACCTAAGGACGATAGACTTGACGTGGTTGTAACATTTCAAACTACTATGTCTTTTTTTTTTTTTTTTGTGGATGGGAAATCATCTAATGACTCCTCCCGCTCTGGGTGGAGCGGAAGGGAGTGTCAGACTCTTACTGACTAAAACCCACCCGTGTTCCTTCCTTAGCCCTTTATGTTCCGGGCAGCGGTAACCCTTTCGGACGATCCCGCTACCCCGGCAGGCTTCGGCCCTGGCGGGCCCTTTCCTTTATGCTGACATCTCTTTGAGGCGCGCGTGGAACACCTTGACTAAACATCACTTTTTCCTTGTCTCCAGGCATCAGACTTCACGGATATAGGCGACTGGCCGACCCTCGGCGCCGCCGTCTCCGGAGGAGCCAGGTGTCACTCCACGCCACCTCCTCATGATGCTGATCCGGCGCATCACAATGGGACCGCGGTAAGATACTCTCTTGATTTAACTCTTTCATTGTATGCAGATACGAGAAGAGAAACTAGAGGACTATTATGTATCTTCTTTTGTCTTATTTGTATGAACCACGGTATACGAGAATCTAGCTCATGCTGTCCTGAAAACAATTGCCAACTACATTGCGGCCGACGAGAGAATTGGTTCTTGACACCCGTCAGTTTCATACAAACGAATACGTTTGATCTTTAGGTTTTAGGAACGCATTATTTCGGTGCTATGACCGTAGATATCTTCCCCATTTGAAGAGGTTCTTTTAATGCATTCACTACCATTGGGTTAGATGGATTTACTATAACGCAGCATCAATTTAGATATGTCTGGAGGTTTTTTAAGATTATGAGGCTTTCAGGAAGACGTGTTTAGTACGTCCAAATATCACTAGTTATGTCGATATATGTATATGTAGTAAATAAGGGACGCGCACATTGCCATTTGTCGGATCCATTCTTGATGACAAACCTAAATAACACTGCCCGACCCGGGGATCAAAGTCAGGACTCTACGTTTAGCATTAGACCACTAGACCACGAGACCATCAGTTACCAGAGGGGCAATTCTCGTAATTTTAAGAACTCAATTTGTCAAAAAAACTTTTTTACAAAAAAAACAACCGACTTCAAAAAAAACTACAAAGTGATAAATAACTTTAATTTCGGAAGTCGGTGTCGTTGGTTCCGCATTTTCGTTTTTTGACACCGACTTCCGAAATTAAAGTTATTTATCACTTTGTAGTTTTTTTTGAAGTCGGTTGTTTTTTTTGTAAAAAAGTTTTTATTTTTCACTTTTTAGTTGTACTTACTCCACACAAATTCAAATAACACTAGTTCATTGAGGAATTGAAGACACCGACTAGAAGAATCATCAAAATTCGCATAGAAATGCCGGAGATGCAGTACATTTATGCATATAACATCGTACATAAGAATAATTATATAATGTATTATATACTAAAACCTTCTTGAAAGTATGTAGATCACATTAGTGAAAGAATTATCAAAATCGGTTCATGAGTTTTTGAGAAAATCGCGGACAAACAAACATACATACATACATACATACATACATACATACATACATACATACATACGGGTCGAATACAGAACCTCCTTTTTTGAAGTCGGTTAAAAATACCTCTAATTTCTTCTACATTTTGACATTTTGTTTGTCGCCGAGATGAGACTGCGACTTGATTTTGAACGTTTTAAATTACGAGAATTGGCCCTCTGTGTTTGTGCAAATTGACCCTGAATTTACAGCGTAAAATTGGCCGAAAAAATCAAAAACAAAACACAACCAAATGAAAAGAATTCTATTACCAATTCAACCCGCAATATCGAATAACATGCCAAAGCAAGTAATCAGAATGCGAGATAAGAGGCTGGTTTCATTGTTTATGTAACGTTTTGAAATCGGCATAGAGATGACCTTGGGAAGGTTAGCCGATTGCGCACAACCACAAATGTGCGCTCAGAGAGATGTTTGTTTGAATTTTAGATGCAGTTTTTCTAATACCCCCTAACTAATAAACGTATTATATTAGATGAATAGTTACACATCGATTTCTCTCTTTCAGTCGTCAGTAATTTGATTTTCGAAAGAAGAAGACAGCGTTGTGTAACTATACAGACGCTATACAACGTTTATTAGTAAGGGGGTATATTTATTATCCGATAATGGAGGGTATAATTATGATTTTAACCGGCATTTATGTATGTTCATCTGTTCCCTCATAACTTCAAAAGTACTTATAATAATTTGACAAATGAGGTATCGTTAGAAGCGTCTTGACCGTCCGCTGGTTATATGTTACATGACGTCACACTAAATACAATATGGCGCCCTCTAGAAGACATAAAGTAATGAATTTAATAATAAATATTTTGGGATTGGGCCTTGTTGGGTATCAAATGAAAGGGCTTAATTAGCACATTTCAAAAATATAAATATTACTGAAATAAGCCTCAAAATAATTAAATAAAATATAAGTTTAAAAACTAATACCCGACTACTGAAAAGGATGAAACAAGAAAGTACTTTCCCGTGGTCGCATGCTACCATAGCTTATATGTATGATAGTACAGCGGTAGTCTCTACAGATAAGCATGAATTATCCCGTATTTTAGGCCTCATATCTCTTCACTATAGAGATGCTGGGTTACGCAATACGGGTACAGTAAATATTTAACAGTAAGTAGGTTTTATTGAGAACGTTATCGCGATGTTCTTGATTACTTATTGAGAAAAACATTTATTTTTACAAAACATAACTTCCACCTCTCTGCGAAGACGTGGGTCCCTAGTATAAGGGGATAGGAAGTTCACGCCCCATGTTGCTACACTGCCCGACCCAGGGATCAAACCCAAGAGACTACGCTCAACAGTCGCGCAGGACCAAGAGACGGGTAGCACCACAGATATAGATACACCTAGATAACGCAAGAGCAACTACTTCGCATGGCCCAGCTTACGTACAAAAATCGTAAGCCGCCACTTTCGCGCTCAGTCCTGAGTACTGCTGGCTGGGTGAGCGTGAGCGCTGGCGCTAGGCCCCGGGGATGGGGCGAGACGGGTGCCATTCTGTACCACTGTTGGACGACGGCCTTCCCCAAGTCCTGGAAGTCTTTTCCAGCGCCACCTCAAACCAGCCCTCGCGGTACGCGACCAGGGGCATACCTCTCCTGGACGTAACGTACGTTACGTACGTTAATGCTATCATTATTCCATTGCAAAAAAGAGATGGTGGTATCGGCCTTCTATAGCTCCGTCTCTCTCTCACATTGGAAAATTGGCGGCATTAATATGTCACACAATACGGCCCCAGGTCGTCTCGCCATCTCTTTTGAGGGCGGCCTCGGCTGCGCCGTCCATTACTTAATCAGCCTATAATGTTCCCACTCCTGGGACACAGGCGTCCTGTCTTCAAGAAGGAGTGGGTTAATAATTTACCACGTGGGCCCAGTACTGGTTGGTAGATATCAGAAGGCCAATTTCGGTAATTAATAACGTTTAAAATGTAGTCAGTCTCATCTCAGCGACCATATTAAAACCTTTTAAAAAATATAAGGAAATTTACTTATTTTTGACCGATGGAGACCGTTCTTAAAATTAATAGAATTGCCCCTCTGATGTCTTCGAATCTTTGGTTCTAGGACGTGCCGGTTTCCTCACGATGTTTCCCTTCACCGTTATGAGAGCAGTGGTGGTGAAATTATTTACTCAAAGTAAAGCGCCTGTCTGGGTTCGAACCCACGACCTACAACACGTACATAAGTCGGGACCATTACCACTGGGCCACCACTGCTCTCCATTGCCTTGTCTCTTCATTTCCTGCTTCGTCCTTTGCCTTTGTTAAAATACTCCATCATACATAACTGATCATATTTTCTTTACGTTACAGGATCAAGACCGCAAACCCCCAGAGGAACCTCATCATCAGCAGCCCTCGAAGCCGGAGAGGGTGGAACCCACGCACAACCACCAGCACAACGACAAGCACCATGATAAACATTTTGATAAGGCTAAGAGTTCAGGTTGGTACAGTCTTTTTAATCCTCAAACGATTTCTGGCAAGATAGCCCAGAAAGCTAGTAATAGAGGGAAGTTGTTACCAAGAAGCTACTAATAGAGGGGGGTTGTTACCAAGGGGTATCGTGTTACCTAGTAACCGTGTAGAATCCTGGTAATCAGCTGCATCCGGGGAGACTGGGAGAAGACTACAACATCATCATCATCATCTGCCTAGCCTTTTGCCAACTATGTTGGGGTCGGCTTCCAGTCTAACCGGATGCAGCTGAATACCAGTATTTTACATGAAGCGACTGCCTATCTGACCTCCACAACCCAGTTACTGGGTAATACGATAACACTTGATAAGACTGGTTGTCAGACTTTCGGGCTTCTGACTACCCGTAACGACTGTCAAAGATACACGAATGACAGCCGGGACCAACGGCTTAACGTGCTTTCCGAGGCACGGAGGGGTCTCGGTATGTAAAGATGGTCACCCATCCACAGACCAACCGCGGCAAGCGTAGCTTAACCTGATCGATCGACCTGTGCGGCTGTTATTATTTAGCCACGGGCCCCTGGGAGCAGACTACAACATAGTTGTTAAAAGACTAGGCAGATGGAGGGTGGGTAGTGCCTGGATTTGTAAAGAATAGTTACCTATTTACTGAGTGACAAACATATTCAAGCTATGCTGACCGATGGATCAATGAAACAGCATGTTTTTTGTATTATTTATGTAAACACAGTAAAATACATTGCGAAACGAGATTTCACTTTTTTGAGTACAAAGTTACTAAACCCGCTGCAGGCCAAAGTTTTCTGGCTTCGCTTGATCACGGACAGTTGGCGAATTCAGACCATTAATCTCCGATGTTGTCCAAAAAACAGTAGAGGTTAAAAAATCACGTTGTTCCATCATCCCCAGAAACGGATCCGTTGTTCATGAATTTTTCCTTATCGTCATAAGTCCGTACGTGTTATAAAAAAATAAAAAAAAAATAAAAAATAGTTTATTGTCACAAATCAGCAAATAGTTACAATTTTGTGTTCGAAGCCTCCTTTTAGGCAGATAATGCCTGTGTTAGAAGGCTCCGCTCTTCCATAACAATGGTATAGTTATCTAAATTATGCGTGACGTGTAGCATGATGTGAGGTGTGTGTTGTGACGTGAAGTGGTGTGTGTGAAGTTAAAGTATTGTGTGTTGTGATATGATTGTGATGTATGTTGTGATGTTAATGTGGTGTTTGTGATTTGATGTGAATATGATATTATATAAAATGAGGTGTATGAATAATGTGTGATTTGTCTGATTACTCAATCTGTTGTAACAGAGCCTCCGTTTTATCATAGGAAAGTGTTTTAATCCAATTTACTAAGCTTGTTTTACAATTGTACCTATTTTTATTATGAACATACACGTATTTGTTTATTTTGTTGTATAATTGAGCTGAACGTTTGTGTAGTTGTCTGCTAGTGAGTTATATCGATGATGATCTTTGATTATTTCTTCTGTATCTGATAGAGACAATTACTTTGCTGCGGGCGCATTTAGACTAAAGTCCGACCGCGGCAGATTTGCCAAAGATGTAAACAACAATGGCCGCTCGAAATTGAATAAAATCGATAAACAAGTTTTTATTTTAAGTAATGTTAGTTTTCGTCTAAATCTCCGAGCTAACTAGACGAAAACAAGTAAGTAAGGTTTGTTTTCGTCTAAATCTCCGAGCTAACTAGACGAAAACAAACATCATTTAAAATAAATACCCTTATTTATCGATTTTATTCAATTTCGAGCGGCCATTGTTGTTTACATCTTTGGCAAATCTGCCGCGGTCGGACTTTAGGATTATTCGTAAATCACTATTAAGTTGGTGCAGTCTTATATCAATTTAGCACACATTTTTTTTTCAACTTTTACCCCTGTAACTGGTCGTTAAACAAACCTCGTCACACTTATTGACCAAAAAATATTATAATTCTTTAACTGTTATCTTCAGGTGCAGGCAAGGGCGGCAGCAAGTCGGGCAAGCACAAATGGGTGCCGCTGGACATCGACGTCAAAGCTGCCAGGCCCGGCAAGCATGGCCCACAGCATTCATCACGACCAGAAAACGGTATGTAACTTTTTTTTTGCGAGCCAACAGCAAAAGTAGATGATGAAAATGAAAATCAGAAATTCAATACTAATGAACGGAGTTCGCGTCAGAACTGTGTGGCGTCGAAGTGATTCAAAAGTATGTGATTGTAAATTAAACCAAACATTTACTACTAGTACAGCTGCCATATATTCGTGATCAGTTTTGACTCCTAAAATTTCATCATCTACTTTTGCTGTTGACTGTACCTATTAATGTGGCGACACGTCAAACTATTGAGATATCTGGGCTATGTCTAAGTTGAATATTAATTCATTATACCCATATAAATTACTGTGAGCAGTGGTGGCCAAGTGGTAATGGCCGCGATTTACGAGTTGTAGGTCGTAGGTTCGAACCCAGACAGGCGCTTTACTTTGTGTAAATTATTTCATCACCACTGCTCTCAAAACGGTGAAGGAAAACATCGTGAGGAAACCGGCATGTCCTAGAACCAAAAATTCGAAGACATGTGACATCTACCAACCCGCACTGGGCCCGCGTCATGGGTTACGGCTCATTCCCTTTCACAGAGAGGAAGCCCATGTCCCAGCAGTGGGAACATTATTATAGGCTGATTATGTATATAAATTGCTCGTGAAAACCACATCAAAATCCGGGGCGTAATAAGAGAGAACAATGTGGTCACACAGTGATATGAACAGTTGTTATTTCTGTTATTTTAAATAGCATAAAGTTGCTTTTAATAAACTGGGATAAACACAAGACTTCTATTATAATAACTAATGGTTTGCATGAATTATCCCGTTTTTTAGGCCTCATATCTCTTCACTATAGAGATGCTGGGTTACGCAATCCGGGTACAGTAAATATTTAACAGTAAGTAGGTTTTATTGAGAACGTTATTGCGATGTTCTTGATTACTTATTGAGAAAAACATTTATTTGCCAGAAATAATTTTAATCATGCATGATATAGGAAAGTCTTTATCTGCTATTTTATAAGGACAGGATGTCTAATCCGTTTTGTGGCGAGAATGCTGCGCAAACGCCACTAATGAGGCGATATTTCTAGCAACTTTACACGATGAGAAAGTTATTCTCTAACCCCTTTACCAATAAACGTTGTATAGCGTCTGTACAGTTACACAACGCTTTGTCTTCTTCTTTCGAAAGTCAAATTACTGACGACTGCAAGCCTACGACAAGCTCTTAACGCGATCCATTTTAGGACCTAAATTGAACTGTTCTTCTAATTCGTACCATGACGTCAGTTTAACGATTCAGTTTAGGCCGTGCCATCTGCTGACAGCGATTGTCCTAAACTGAGTCGCAAGTTTTGGATTCATTCATACTTGTTTGGTACCATGACGTCCATAGAGCAGCTCAAGCGATGCAGTTTAGGAACTTAAACTGAAATGTCTTGTTTTTGAATCGTTTTTAATTAAATCATGGTAGGCCACCTGAAAGAGATAAATTTGTGTGTAACTATTCATCTGATATAATACGTTTATTAATAAGGGGCTAAGTACTCAACTAATTCCTAAGGCTATGTAGTGTTTGCCTATAACAAAAAAGCATCAGTATTCTTAAGTATGTATATTAATGAATGAATCTCTCCTCCGTTAGACACAGTATCCCTAAACGGCGAGGACTCCCGCTCGCGCGGCGGGCCCCGCTCGCGCGGCTCTCGCGGCGGCGCGCGCGGCTCTCGGCGGCCGGGCCCGCGCCCCGCCTCCGCGCTGCCCTCGCTGCCCGCGCCGCACCACCACACGCTCTACCACCACGCGCACGACTTCCCGCACCACCCCGACTTGGCACAGGTAACCGACGATGCCAACAGAGCATAAGGCTCAGCGCAGACAGAACGAGCGCAGCGGAGAGGATTTTATTAACGCATTTGAAAATAAACTTTAAAATTATTTCAATAAAGTGCATAAATGCTTGAACCTGACAAAAATGCTCGCGCGTCCTCAAAGACGCGTCCTCGCAAGCTCGAGCATACGCGATCCGTAAAGAAAATGCCCGAGGCCGCGCGGGGATTATTCCTCTCTGTCTGCGCTGACCCTAAAGGGTCAGGACACATTCATCGACGGCGTTCGACATTTTGTCAAAAAGAGAGCAAAGTATGGAACAACGTATGCATCCTTTCGCATCGACGCGACGGCGCACTGACGCAAAAACGCGGCAAAGTGCGAAAGGCCGTCGATCAATGTGTCCTGACCCTAAGGGTTTACACGTTCATCAATGACTGACCCGACAGGCGCTGTCCTGCTCAAATTTTAATTAAAAAAAAAAGATAAAAAAGAGTCAGTCTCAGTTTTAACCGAATTCAAAACAAACAAACGAATCTTGCCATGGGTTCGATTCCCATACAAAACAAATATTGACAACGAGATTATTGTTCCATACAAAAAATTAATGTGTGTGAATTATATTATATAAGGTCCCATTAAAATAGATGGACAAACTTTAAGAAATCATTCAGACCACCAAAATTAGGACGATGGTAAAAAAAATATATAAGAAAAACGCATTAGATACTTACAAGAAAAATAATCAGCTAACGAAAATACACTAATGAGCCGGCAATTTATTATTTTAGGTCAAAATAAAATCACTTTAATCAGTTTTTTTTTTTGCTTAGATATCTTTGGATAGGCGTACTGAGCGCTGTGTTAAAATGTGTCCATCTATTTTAATGGGACCCTGTATTTGTGTGAACTCACAACTACTTACAGCCTGCTACAATTTCAATACAGACTGCATGACTGACATCTTTAGTTAAAATGACAGATAATAAAGAGTCAAAATAAATTAGCTAGCGAAACTCAGAGTCAGCAGACGGGATGCGAATCGATATCTAACCACGATGAAACAAAAAAAAGTCAACGACCGTATGTAGTGTTTTTGCTTGAAATATCATTCCAAAATTCTGTTCTTGTTTATGTACACTTCAACAGAAATGATGGGTCGATATTTAAACACAAAAAAAAAACTGAATTTCTCAACTCATACTTTATGTACTTAACTCCTCTATCAGAGGTCGTTGACCCTAAAATTAAAAATAAAATGGTTCAAATGATTTTCCAATTTAATAATTTCGTAATGTTTATTGTTATTCACCATGATGTTTTGATTGTAAATTATGTGTAAATTTTGCGTGCCCAAGTGACGGCAGAGCATGGAGAACATTATCAAAACATGTATAACATCTATACCCCTAAATGCCATGTTGGCAAAAAATAAATGATTTGATTTGAAAATTAATTATCATCAAATCACGTTTAGATAAAAGTGATAAATAATATTATAAAGTCTGCTGAGTTTCATTAGCTAATTTAATCTGACCCTGTATATGTTTCTAGTTATTCTAATTTACCATAATTTATAATATTGTGTTTAACCAATGACAAAATATGTATTTTCCTCTGTGTAAGGGCGAGACGTGCTAGCTGCGCGCGTCTTGTCCTTGGTATAAATATTATACGTTAAAATGTATAGATATTTATACCAGAACGAAGTCCTTATCCCAAAAACCTAAATAATTTAATTTCATTTTGAGTACCATTTTTCATTTATCACTGGCTGTGTTACTGCTTATCCAGTAGTTATAAGTCATTATAGTTTAAGCCACTGTGCAGCTGCGGTCAGGAAACGTGAGAGCGAGATGACACGAGACTTTCTCATACTAAATATTCACTTTCCTACTCGCAAGTTTTATAATCGCCGCTGTTATGAGTCGTAGCTTTTCAGTACAGTTAAACCTCTTATCAATTGTAACAACTAGAGTCCGGCGTTTCTAAATTTGCCAAAGATGTAAACAACAATGGCCGCTCGAAATTGAATAGAATCGATATACAAGAATATTTATTTTAAGTAATGTTCTTGTACATCGATTTTATTCAATTTCGAGCGGCTACATTGTTGTTAACATCTTTGGCAAATTTAGAAACGCCGGAACTTAGACGATGACATCACCTGTCTATGGGCACCATTTTATATTGTAGAGCAGTGGTGGCCAAGTGGCAATGGCCCCGACTTACGAGTTGTACGTCGTAAGTTCGATCCCAGACAGGCGCTTTACTTTGTGTAAATAATTTCATCATCACTGCTCTCAAAACGGTGAAGGAAAACATCGTGAGGAAACCGGCATGTCCTAGAACCAAACAATTCGAAGACATGTGACATCTACCAACTTGCACTGGGCCCGCGTCGTGGACTACAGCCCACTCTCACAGAGAGGAGGCCTGTGTCCCAGCAGTGGGAACATTATAGGCTGATGCTAAGGGCTGTTTTCGTAGTGCTAGCGTTACCACTGATGTGTTTGACTGTACATTTTGATTATTAGATTAACCAACGAATTTTGAAAGCCTGTTCAGTAAATCTGTTGTCTGTCAAATCGTATGTTGGCTGTTGTGATTTGGTTAAGGCGACTACATGACCTAAAGCGCGGTCACTGTCAGACTGCATAGAAAAGAATGAGAAGCGCGATGACACAACGCTGGTAATTTATTGCAAAATATGAAGCAATTATCTATTTACAAAAAAATCTATTGTTTGGACTAAAAAATTAAAACACTAGTGCTAGTATGTTGCTTGTAGAATAATCTGACAATCAGAATGATTGTATGTATATTAGTGTGGTTTTTATTATGAAAAGAAAGTTTTATAGGTATCTTCATGATTTTTTTTCTATCGTATCAAATTAGTTGTATTATGTTTTCAACCTAGCATATATATATCCTGAAGAATATCTTATATTTTTCTAATTTTGTTCACTGTAGTCGATCATATACTTTTATTGTTTCTAAAACTTGCGTGTTTTTGCGTTTAGGTCATGTAAGCCCCTTAATAGAGCAGAACAGCCTAACATACGAGTTTACATGTGATTTGACTGTAGATTTAATTGGATAGGCTTTCAGAAATCTAGGTACAGTGCTTCCACAGTTATTTTGTCTCTGACGGCAGCAACCAAATAGAAAGCTTATTACAACGTGGATAAATATCACTATGAGTTTAACAGCGTTTTCAATGGCAGCAACCCAATAACACCCTTATTGCAACGAAAATAAAGTTCACTGTGATTTTGACAGTGATGCGAAATCAGAGGTTTAATAACTGTGGAATTACTGTATGCCTACCCCCCTAAACGTATTATATCAGATGAATAGTTACACACCGATTTCTCTCTTTCAGTTGTCAGTAATTTGACTTTCGAAAGAAGAAGACAAAGCGTTGTGTAACTATACAGACGCTATACAACGTTTATTAGTATGGGGGTTAGTTTTACTTTAAGAAGCAATATTATAGTAGTTACCTTAGCATTTTTTTTCCTAGCCTATTAATGCCGCTTTAGGCTTTTAGCTTTCGTGAAGGTACAGAATAATACTGAGAAAATTCATGGTTCTTGGCACCAAATCCATACTAATATTATAAATGCGAAAGTGTGTCTCTGTTACCTCTTCACGCTTAAACCGCTGAACCGATTTAGATGAAATTTGGTATAGAGATAGTTTCGAGTCCCGGGAAAGGACATAGGATAGTTTTTATCCCGATATTCCCACGGCATCGACACTTTCAACTAAATAAAAAACGTGGCTATGACTGTAGACCTCTGTCGATCCCATCGCAGAACGCAAGCTGTATATTTGTATGAACCTCTTTTGCTACTTGCTCATTTATACGGCTAACCTTCTAATATGAGTTTTATCATATTGAGAAAAAAAAAACAATTCGAAAGCATAACCTATATTTTGGAAATTATTTATAATGTAATAGACCATGCTTTGCTTACCAATAAAAGTTAATACGTGCAAAATGGCCGCTTGTACAAGCCATAAGCAATCAACTAACGAATAATAAAACCTCATTTTAATAAGGTTTAAAGCTTTGTCACCATGCTGGGTAAAACATAACCTATAAAGTCACATGGTACTCAAAATAACATTCATTCATTTGTTTCGTTCGGTGTTCGACGGTTATGGGACATTGTATTTATGTATTTATACTGACCAATATTAATGTTGCATTTTTTAATTATAACGGGTGTAAAAAGACAATTTAACGAAACCTTGAGTCCCTTGTGTACTCCCCCGTCATTGTAAACACTTTTTTTTTTGTACTGGACTGGACCATGCCTGGGAACCTTCTGGTGACCCTCTCACACGTTTTCCCGCCTACCTGTCGACACATCCCACGTGTCGGAGTAGTTGAATATACGCAGTGATGCCCTTGTTTTTACAATGACAAAGACACAATGACAATGTTGTGTACACCTACCCCCTTGCTAATAAACGTATTATATCAGATGAATAGTTACACACCGATTTCTCTCTTTCAGTCGTCAGTAATTTGGCTTTCGAAAGAAGATGATAAAGCATTGTGTAACTATACATACGCTATACAACGTTTAATAGTAAGGGGGTTAGTGTACCGTTGACGTTTTTTCCCAAAACAAGTTTTTAATGTTATAAATAACACAACTGTAAATACTCCCCACGAACCCCTGTACCGTTGCAAGCACAATGTTACAAAAATAAAATTCGTTTTCCAGCAATTATTTTTGTGCAATGTTACTTAGTTTGAAACAGAATGCGTCTTTTTACACCCTGTATTATATTGTTGACATATTTGTTATAATGTTGTGTCGTTTTCCATGATAACTTATCCTATTAGATGCAAATCTTGTAACTTTTTGGTGTCTGTGAAGAATTTCTTTTCAATACTAATTTCTTTAAGGCTGGTCTTTCAATCTTCAGATAATTTTTGTCTGAAGAATATAATTTTTGCCGTTTGACAGCTTTTGTCAAAACGGTGAAGGAAAACATCGTGAGGAAACCGGCATGTCCTAGAACTAAAAATTTGAAGACATGTGACATTTACCAAGACCAACCCGCACTGGTGGTGGATTACGGCCCGCTCCCTCTCATAGAGGAGGCCTGTGCCCCAGCAGTGGGAACATTATAGGCTGGTTATGCTATATTTATTTTAAAGATATCTGACTATTGAAAAATCAGCTCTTAGTATTTGGCATGTTTTAATGTTTAACAAGTTTTAAAGTTTATAGTTTTTTTTTTTAATCAATTATATATTTTATTTATATTAATGGATGCATTTTTATACTAATAGTGGTGTGTTGTTTATTGGTGTTCATTTTCATTGTTTTCATTTTTATTATTATTTTATTATGTGAGTTTGGTTGTGAAAAAATATTGCTTAAAGAAACTTATTCATGATTGATTATTTTTTTTTAAGTAAAACATAAAAAGCTAAGAGCGTGTTTTATAACAAGATGTTTTGACAGATCTGAAATAATAGTAACAAACACGTTTACTTATATATTTATTGTAATATGTAATTGACAGACTAACAAACATTATAACCTTTGGATAGCCATTGGACGAAAAAAAAAGTTAACTTACAAGATTTTGTTGTACCAAAAAAAACAACAACGTTGTCAGACGAACAAAATTATTTGTCAAAAATAAAAAATGACGAATTTTCACACCAAAAAAAATCGTGGTTTTGAAACCGGCCAACCAAGCTCACTCCCCCCTCCCCCACTCCCGCGCAGCTCCGAGTATCAGCGGCTGGCGTGGCGCAGGTGGTGGTGCCGTTCGGCGGGCTGGCGGCGCTGGGCGCTCCGCTGGCGCCGCCGCTGGCGCAGGCCTTCTACTACGGCGCCGCGCAGGCCACGGCCGCGCCCTACGGCATGGGGCTGGACCATGCTACGCTCAAGGATTTGATAAAGAAACAGATGTGAGTACATTTTCGTTTTAGAAAGAAAGAAAGATGCCTTTATTGGCATTACAGCAAAATAAATACACCTTAAAACTATAAAAACAGAAAACAAAGATTATAATGCCAAAAGGGCCTCAGCTCAGCATAATGTCAGATGACAACACAAGGTGTATCATCTGACGCTGATTTTCAGCTGCAACCCACGAGTGCCATACGCTGGAATAACAAACACATAGGGAAGTGTGTGTCCGCTAATAATAAATTAAGAGAATCAATTAAATGTGATATTACAGAAAAGCTCATACAAAATCAAATAAAATGTTGTGGCATACATGTGTGTGAGGGTGTGTGTTGTATTGTGATTAATGAAAAACTAAAATAAATAACCAATATGTGCATACCACCTACATAAAAAATAAATAAAATATTAATAGAAAATATATATTAAAGAATCGTGTTGATTTTGGCAGCGTTTGTAAAACGTGATCAAGATTTTCCTTTAGAAAAGAATTTACTAAACAACCCTTTGTGTCCCTCCCTAGGAAAGTATTACTTATTTATTTTTAGCATAATTATGTTATCCCACTACAGAGGAAAGGCATCCTTTTCTCCCTTCCATTTCTCTTTGCCTTGATTTTCCTTTAGAAAAGAATTTACTAAACAACCCTTTGTGTCCCTCCCTAGGAAAGTATTACTTATTTATTTTTAGCATAATTATGTTATCCCACTACAGAGGAAAGGCATCCTTTTCTCCCTTCCATTTCTCTTTGCCTTGATTTTCCTTTAGAAAAGAATTTACTAAACAACCCTTTGTGTCCCCTCCCTAGGAAAGTATTACTTATTTATTTTTAGCATAATTATGTTATCCCACTACAGAGGAAAGGCATCCTTTTCTCCCTTCCATTTCTCTTTGCCTTGATTTTCCTTTAGAAAAGAATTTACTAAACAACCCTTTGTGTCCCCTCCCTAGGAAAGTATTACTTATTTATTTTTAGCATAATTATGTTATCCCACTACAGAGGAAAGGCATCCTTTTCTCCCTTCCATTTCTCTTTGCCTTGAGCTAGTGCGGACCAATCCTGTATGTAGGCGTCAAGCTAGTCCCGCCATATTCTCCTGGGTCTGCGTCGATGTCTCCGGACGTTTTCAGCGACCCACATGGTGGTAGATTCAACCTATGACTCGTTCGTCATGCGGTAAACGTGCCCTACCCAGTCCCACTTAAGGTGTATAGAAGGCCCACTGACCTTGTGCATGTGGGCGGAGCCAAACGCCCTACTCCCGAATACGTAAAACGCGCGCGGTGGCGCACTACACTAAAACTAAGATCAAAGAATATGCAGAGACGCAGACATGCCGCACGTAGGTCGCTATTTTTGCCTACGATTCCAGAAGGGAATAGCGGATGCAAGGCTGATATATTTTGTATAGATAGATACTTATTACGTTTTATTATTATATGTATTATTATTATTTTCCTTTATTCGTCTATATACATATAAATTATAATTATTTTTAAATATTAGAATATAAAAAAAATATATAAAAACATTTAAAAATATAAAAAATTATTATTATTATTACTTATATGTTACGTATATTTTAAGTTTTTCTGGACATCAATATATTTATTTAAGTCATAAGTAATTTATTTCATAACAATATAGGTAGATACATTGTGTTGAAATTAAAAAAAATAACGTATTACAATTGCAATTAAAATAAAATTCATTAAATACTGCACAATGCACAATGCATAGAACCTTGCCTCAGTCACACCAATACCTTCGTGCGAGACAGAATGTCGGACAACACTACCGATAGTCGACATTTTTAACCGACTTCAAAAAAGGAGGTTCTGTATTCGACCCGTATGTATGTATGTTTGTATGTATGTATGTTTGTATGTCCGCGATTTCCTCAAAAAGTAATGAATCAATTTTAATAATTCTTTCACTAATGTGATCAACATACTTTCAGGAAGGTTTTAGTATATAATACACTATGTACTTATTCTTATGTACGATGTTATATGCATAAATGTACTGCATCTCCGGCATTTCTATGCGAATTTTGATGATTCTTCTAGTCGGTGTCTTCAATTCCTCAATGCACTAGTGTTATTTGAATTTGTGTGGAGTAGGTACAACTAAAAACTAAAAAATATTTTTTTTATTTTTGCACGTGTGAACTCTGCGGTTCGCGACACCACACCACTGGCGCTGGTGTGTTCCTCTGTGGCCGGACCACAGTTTAGTACTTTCATCGGAATATATATATATTTTTAGTACCTCAAGAGATATCTTTTTATTTAACAATTTATGTGGTCCGGCCACCAGGCAGTGCTTCCTGGCCGCGCCACCTCAAACTAAATAGAGTATAATGAACTATTAATAAATCAATATCACGAAAAAAACTACCTAAAGAGTACCTTGCATACGACAAATATCTTTATTTGTAATACTGATTGACTATATTTTTATTAATACGCGGTTTTGGTACACTCTTTTTTTCATTATTATTTCTTGTTTAAAGGGTTAAATGCTTAAATTCAATCTATTGACTTTAGTTTGTTATATAAAACACTTTTCCGTCTTTTATAATACCTTGTATTAACAATTGTTAATATTTTATTATGAAAATATATTTTTTGAAAGATGGCGGCTGCGAAAATATTCGAATTTTTCGTCACGGGTGTCGTTTTCATAATTTTCGATGGTGCTAAAGCTGATGGTGAAGTCAAAATGAAAATCCAAGATTGCGGCTGCGAAAATATTCGAATTTTTCGTCATGGGTGTCGTTTTCATAGTTTTCGATGGTGCTAAAGTCGATAGTGGGGTCAAAGTGTAAATCCAATATAGCTGCTGCGGAAATTTTGTTTTTGGTTAAAATCATACGTGAGAAGTCTTTCTTGACTTGCTTTGCCTTGGCATTTTTACTTATTTACAAATTATCGTATATTTACACAATATACAATATAAACAAAAACAGTATTTAGAAATGGCACCAGTAATAAGTAAAGCGTCCACGCGCACAATAGAAATGGGCCCTCCGCAGCGAGCTAGTCTATAAACGCACACTGATACAATTCGTTCGTAAATATTTGCACTAACACAAACAAACGCGCGTAGTCGTTCGATAGCCGGGGCGGAGCAGCGAGCGACACAGCCATCCCGTCTCAATGCTAAAGCACGACTGCCGCCCGCGCCCGCGCAGAGCACGTCTTTACCTCTATCTCAAAATTGGACATTTTCTTTGAAAATGTTGATTGATTTACAAAAGCTGTTTCATGTATGTAGTACCTCTAACCATATTTTTTTTAGTGTAAAAAGATTTCCAAACTTCAAAGCCGTTTAGAAGTAGTAGGGAATATTAGCCAAAAATAGCGGTTTGGTAAATATTTTTTTAAGGCAAAAGTATTAGCCATACGAAAAAATCCTGTTTCAGAAATGTTGTACATGAATCTATAGCAAACATATATTTTTTTCAGAACTTCTAACCAAGCCGTTAATGAGAAATAGGCTTCATAAAGTGACCGTGTTACGGTACTAAATGAGAGTAAGGCCCTTAAGCTTTCGACGCTAAGAACGTAGATTTTTTTTTTTTTGGTAGAATACTTTTTGTCTTTTATTATTTTTGTTCTGAAGTATCATGTTGGTACCAGCTGGGAATATGTAATGACCAAATATCAATTCTGGGGATCCATTTATTACTTTCTCATTAAAAAATATATATATTAGGATTATTCCACTTTGCCCCCCAGCCGCCCCACTGGTGGGGCAAGTTGGAATACCTACCAAAAATTTTGTAGTGGAATCTGCCCCACTAGGGTTGGTGGGGCAAAGTGGAATAATCCATATATTAGCCTGTACTGTCCCACTGCTGGGCAAAGGCCTCCCTCAAATCCATCCAGGAACTCTTCTCCCGCGCCACTTCGAACCAACCGTCGTGGTACGCGTCCAGAGGGGCAATTCTTTTAATTTTAAGAACATTCACTGTTTTATCACAATCTGTCAAAAATACCTCAATTTCCCTACATTTTGACATTTGTTTGTCGCCGAGATGAAACTGCGACTAGATTTTGAACGTTTTAAATTACGAGAGTTGGATGACCTTCAGGTCATTTCGCCATCTCTTTCTGGGCAGGCCTCTGCGGCGCCGTCTATCTGGAAGCAACCATTGTGTGGAGAGTTTTGCCCAGCAGTCATCGTGCATGCGCTAATTTATTATTTAAATTTGTTAATTTACTTATTTCGTTTCTCTCATCCGCAGCGAATACTACTTCAGTCCCGACAACCTCGCCCGCGACTTCTTCCTCCGCCGCAAGATGGCGGCCGACGGAACCATCCCCGTCACGCTGATCGCGTCATTCCACCGCGTGCGCGCGCTCACGGCCGACGTGCAGCTCGTGCTCGACGCTATCAGGGACTCGGACAAGTTGCAGGTCATTGGAGGGTTCAAGGTAACTAAAAACATAAAATGTAACTCGGTATCATCATCATCTGCTGCCTAGCCTTGTCCCAACTGTGTGGGGTCGGCTTCTAGTCTAACCTAATGCAGCTGAATACCTATTTCACATGGAGTGACTGCCTATCTGACCTCCACAACCCAGTTACTGGACAATACGAAACTCCTTGGTAAGACTGGTTGTCAGACTTTCGGGCTTCTGACGACCCGTAACGACTGTCAAAGATCCACGAATGACAGCCGGGACCAACGGCTTTCCGAGGCATGGAGGGGTCTCGGTATGTAAAGATAGTCACCTATCCACGGACCCACCGTGGCAAGCGTAGCTTAACCTGATCGATCGACCCGTGCAGCTGTTATTGCTTAGCCACGAGCCCCTCACATCTGACCTACTATTTGTACTAATAACAAAAAACTCTATCAACAGGTCCGAACAGCCTTCGAACCAACAAAATGGCCGATACTCGACATAACAGCAGGCACGAACGCCGAAGAAGAGAAAACCGACAAACCGACCGCCCCCGAAGACAAGCCGAAGTCTCCCGAGGACAAGCCGCCGAAGCCTTCCGAAGATGGCGACGTCAAAGAGAAAGAACCGACGATCGTGAAAGAGGAGGCACCGAGTATAGAATCGCAGAAGAGAGATGAGGAGAAGAGTGTAGCGGTTGTGGAGAAAACTATTGAGATAAAGGGAGAGAGCGTTAGAGTTGGTGTTATAACCACTACTTCTATAGTGGAACAGATAGAGGTAGGTTTAAATGTTTTTTTTTATATAGTTAGGCTTTGCTCGCGTTGACTAACGTTTTTATTTTTTTTAACCGTCGAGGGGATGCGGCAAGGTAGCCCGCCAAATTTAAATTTGCGTTTTTTTTTTGCAATTCACAGGTCTTTGATGCCGATTCTGTTGTTCACAAACTAAACTACATTTATGTTCAGTGCGTCTTTTTCATTCTATTTCATTAAGAAAAGGACGGAAAATAAAATTTTGTTTAGTCCTGTTTGTCCAATTTGCTTGAAAATGATTCAGTTTCCGATTGATAGTGTGTTACGCAATTAGGTTGATGATACTGACCTGAAAATTGCAAATAATAATAATAATAATTTCACGGTCTACCCTGACGCATGCATACCCCTTAACAGGGAACATTTCTACGAAGTGAGACGAACATAGATGGTTCTCAAGCTGTCACTAACATACGAACAGATTTTATATCATGTAAAGGTAATGATAAAAAGGTAAAATCATCATCATCATCATCGTCATCATCATCTGCCTAGCCTTTTCCCAACCATGTTGGGTTCGATTTCTAGCCTAACCAGATGCAGCTGAATACCAGTATTTTACATGGAGCGACTGTCTACCTGACATCCATAACCCAGTTACTGAGTAACATGTTACCCCTTGGTAAGACTGGTTGTCAGACTTTCGGGCTTACGACTATCAAAGATCTACGAATGACAGCCAGCACCAACGGCTTAACGTGCTTTCCGAGGCACGCTTAATCTCCGAGTGGCTGTTATAACTTAGCCACTAGCCATGTAAAATTTATATGGTATGTATATAAATAATGGAAATCGCAAGGTAAAGACGACTATACACCAACGCGGCAACGTGTGCGGTGTTGCCCAGTGCCTGCTTCAAAGGCGTACGATGAGACGCACGTGCGACATGGCTACACCGGGGCTCATGTGGATACATGCCGCGGATTGCCTCCGCTTGTACTCGAATATTACGGATTATGTACGTCAATCAGTCATTTTTTAAAGGTCGGGTTAGGCCAAACGAGAGAATCTAGAATCTAGCCCAACTCTACCTACCATATGTCAGGGTGTTATTGAATTAACGCAAAATATCTTAACAGGTCATTGTACTCATCATTATGAATAACTTTTACTATGGGAACAAACCTGAAATCGCAAAAAAAAACAGCTGTTCCCTACATTTTGACGAGTTATGCGAACATAAATAAATGTAGGGAACAGCTGACAATTTTTTCGCGATTTCAGATTTGTTGCCATAGTAAAAGTTGTTCATAATGATGAGTACAATGACCCCTTAAGAGGTTATGCGTTAATTCAATATCACGGTGTAGATAACATTTCATATGTTTTGAGAGGCTTTTATTATAATTTTAAAATAAAAAACTTAACAAAATAGGCCAGTCATATTTTTATACAGTTGCGTGCAAAAAAATCGAGCCACCTCGTGCTGTATAATTTGAAACAGTATGATTCAACAAGTTTTACTAACTATAACCTAATATGTTGTAAACTAAAACCTTCCTGAAAGAATGTACATTACGTTAATGAATGAATTAACAAAACTGATTCATTAGTTTTTTTTTTTTTAAATCGCTAACTTACAAACTTGGAAGTCGAATAAACAACCACCTTTTTTTGAAGTCCATTAAAAAGTCAAGTTCGATTTTCATTAAACAGACAGAAATAACCAAAATTAAGATTTTGTCAATTTCTTTTGTCGAAAAAATTCACGCACATTTTTTCCGAGCAAAAGTGAGTGACTAGGACATCTAAAAATTCGAGTCCATCTTGCTTTTATCAAAATACTAGCAGCGCCCCGCGGTTTCACCCGCGTAAGTGTCGATCCCGTGGGAATATCGGAATAAAAACTATCCTATGTCCTTTCCCGGGACTCAAACTATCTCTATACCAAATTTCATCTAAATCGGTTCAGCGGTTTAAGCGTGAAGAGGTAACAGACAGACACACTTTCGCATTTATAATATTAGTATGAATAGTGTATGTGCAAATAAACTATACCTGCCATACTTACCTTCACACAATATATAATAATAAATTATACAGGGTTATTGGAAAAACATCAACAACCTCTTAAGGGGTCATTGTACTCATCATTATGAACAACTTTTACTATGGGACCAAACCTGATACCGCGAAAAAAAATCAGCTGTTCCCTACATTTAGGCTCTAGACAGACGGACTGCAATCCAACCGCAAATTGCAGTTCGGATGCAGTTTGAATGCAGTTGACACGACTGCAATAGAACTCAACTCATTCAAACTGCATCCGAATTGCAATTTGCGGTTGGATTGCAGTTGAAATGCGGTCCGTCTGTCTAGAGCCTTATGTTCGTATAACTCGTCGAAATGTACCTACAGAACAGCCGATTTTTTTTCGCGATTTCAGGTTTGGTCTCATAGTAAAAGTTGTTCATAATGATGAGTACGATGACCTCTTAAGAGGTTTTTGGTGTTTTTCCAATAACCCTGTATTCATTAAGATTTTTGAGATGTCGTCTCTCAAATGCAGAGTACGGATTATGCTTAGGGAGTAGATCTCCAGGGGCAGGGCGTCCTTTCGTTGGTGTACCCATAATAAAATTCTATATTCGTTTGGTCTACACCCACCTTGATCATAACATCTGATTTTGTGGTATAGATATGTCGCATGTTCTGTTAGGTCGCATGTTGGTTGTCGTGTGCGGTGAGACGAGCCGATGGCATACGAAACGGTTCCCACTAGGCCGTGATGACAGAAAATTATATGGAAAAAAAGACGCTTTAATTCTGCTCCGGATCACTTAGTACACATGAGCGAGACGCGTTGACTTCTGAGGCAACTGCAACCGTCGACGCATGTTAACGAATACCGCCGTCGCTCGTGTATTTGAGTAAGGTGCTCAAT
Organism: Hydraecia micacea; assembly: GCA_914767645.1. NCBI lineage: Eukaryota > Metazoa > Arthropoda > Insecta > Lepidoptera > Noctuidae > Hydraecia > Hydraecia micacea. The sequence goes on from OU611805.1 coordinate 2,910,378, forward strand.
ACGAGCGGCTTGTTTATTTATTTATTTTATTTCTTTAATTAAAACGGATTAAAACCAATTACAGATCAAATCAAATCAAAATATTTTTTTTTCACATAAACCAACATGGGCACTTATGAAACGTCAGAAGCTAGGTGCAAGGTTCCAATTGGTTGTTTCCTATGGAGAAGAACTCTTTTAAAAATAATTGGCTTTTACAATGTTTTCAAATTACAGTAGGTATGGGAGGACAGCATAGGCCTGTCAACAAGTACCAGATACTTGATAAAATAAAACAGAAATTAAGGATACTGATAAAATCGTCAAGTAAAAAGTTAACATGAATCCCTCTCACAGTACTTCTGACATGCCAACAAAATCTTCGTCCACTCGTTTGCGAACAGATCGTTTGTTGGATTAGAGTCTACGAGCGAGATCATTAAGTCGTTAAGTGCGGCCGGAGTACTTTGGTACTGGGGACTTAGCACGCGCAACTGTGCGACATGGAGGCACAGCAAACAGTCTGTGCTTTCTGCCGCGGCAGTAGTTGTCTGGCACAAAGAAGCGAGCCAGCACAGCTTGCAGATCAGGCGCGTCAATAGTCCTACGGAGCGTCTTACAGTACTGCTATAACGTTTTTATTGACTTAAGTGCTGGTGGGTAGCGGGATCGTCCGAAAGGGTTACCGCTGCCCCGGAACATAAAGGGCTAAGGAAGGAACACGGGTGGGTTTTAGTCAGTAAGAGTCTGACACTCCCTTCCGCTCCACCCAGAGCGGGAGGAGTCATTAGATGATTTCCCATCCAAAAAAAGAGGGCTGCTTTCTCCATCGCCAGATAACTTTTATTCGAGCAATAAAATTGACGTTTGACAGTTTTTGTATCAAATAACTGTTAAAATTTCAAAATTATTCCTCCAGTTATCAGATGATTGAAAAATCAGCCCTAATTCAACTACCGTTGACATTGCGTTGCACACTTTCTTTCATAATCGGAAGGATTTTGAAAGAAATTCCTAATCCGTTGCTTCATATGTTTGGCGACAGCAGTCGACGCCTCTACGGCTTTTTTTTTGGATGGGAAATCATCTAATGACTCCTCCCGCTCTGGGTGGAGCGGAAGGGAGTGTCAGACTCTTACTGACTAAAACCCACCCGTGTTCCTTCCTTAGCCCTTTATGTTCCGGGGCAGCGGTAACCCTTTCGGACAATCCCGCTACCCCGGCAGGACGCCTCTACTCTACGGCTGCCGCCGGCATGCGTTGACGGCTGTCGCTTGCCTCTGTCATCGATGCGTGTCGCTCATGTGTATGCAATCTTAGGGCCTGTTTCTCGAACGAAAATTAATGTGACAATTGTCAAGCGCATGAAAACTCTCTGTCGTCACGAAGAAGTGGTAACTGTCCTTAAAAATCTATTCGAAATTGTCTATTGGTAGATACAACCTTTTCAGATATTTTTATTATTTTTAGCTTCTAGTTGCTTTTTCAATAGGTTTTTTTAAGACGACTGCTTTTTGTGGGACTTATAAAATTATCTAGGGTTTTCTTTACTTAGGAGAGAGCTTAGCCGCTAGACTTTTTAAATGTTAATTAGGCTATGTTCATAAGACAAAAAGCCGTCAAAATTATCTATCTACCTAGTTGTCTTTAAAAGATCGCTTTTAGCGATAAGACCGCCCATTGTGTCACCTATTGTAAAGTTTCTATATTTATGTCTGTAATTTATATCTATGGTGTACATAATAAAGAGTATTCTATTCTATTCTATTCTTACCTACTAAACAATACATTTCTCATACATACCCATTAAATAATAGCTTAGTGCATACAGGGATAATCGTCGGTTGGTCGTCATCACCTTATTCTATTTAAAATTATCTAACAAAGCGACCTCTGCGAGTTGACCTTGACATCGGTCCCTCGTACGCCTCCGTTCCAAAGGACCGGACCCCATGGTCCCGAGATATACAGGATGGTCAATAAGTCGTGGATCAAACGAAATAGGGGGATAACGGAGGTAATTTCCAACGCTTTTAAAGTGAGAAATAATTTTTGGTAATGCTTCAAAATTTTTGGAAAATTTTAATTGCTCTTGAAATTTGGTACCCAGAGCCACAATAGAACTTTTGTAGTGCTGATACATTATCTAGTAATGATACAACACCGTTTGTTTTATATCACATTGTTTTAAATTAATCTAATTGTAATAGAACTAGGTATACAAAAATATTCATAACTTTTAGGGCAATTGAATTATAGCCATGCTGTAGAAAGATTTTTTGTTCCTTTATCTCTCTATTTCGTTTGATCCACGACTTTTTGACCAACATGTATAAACATACTTTTTAAATAATAATACCATTATACAGGATGGCGTGCGCTTCGACGCGAAAACTGTAAACATGAATTCAGCACGTAAAATGTCTACGTTAGGTGGTCTAGAATAATTTCTAAACCATATAACGTAGTAATACTCCGACCTTTTCGATGTTGTCGTGATGCGGAGTGCACCAGTGTCACTTTGGAGGCCTCTGTTGAAGACGTGCCGAGCGGGCGGCCGTCGCTCTCGTAGTTTTTGACGTAAAATCTTAAGGTGAATGCGCAGTGGTAGACCGCAAAATTCAAAATTTCTTACGTTTTTTGCAATTTGCAGGTCAGTGTCAGGTTGGATCTTGATCAAAATATGATTCGCGACTATAATAGACACGTATTTACAGAATTATAATCATTAGAATCATTAAAATATATCTCTAAGATAGATTTGTTCCATAAACACTTTTCCATAAGAGATTTGTTCTTATGGAACAAATCTAACTTAGAAAGATGTAGTAGTGATTCTAATGATTATAATTCTGTAAATACTTTCCTGTTATAGTCGCGTATCATATTTTGATCAAGATACAACCTGACACTGACCTGATAATTGCAAAAAAACGTAAGAAAAATTGAATTTCGCGGGCTACAACTGCGCATTCACCATAAGGCTGCGTTTCCACCAGAGATGAGCGAGGATGCGTAGCGAGGGATGTGTGTGAAACCAACCAATAAAATCGCTTCATTTTTATAGCTTGAACTATGTTAGCGTTGTTATTGGTTAGTTTTACACACATCCCTCGCTACGCATCCTCGCTCATCTCTGATGGAAACGCAGCCTCAGGCCCGGACTCCACTGAAGCGGAGCTGGGCGGAGCGGAGCGGAGACGTGCAAGAATCGTCCAATCACTGACGAGACGAGAGACGCGATGAGGATTTCTACCATTGTGATTGGTCGATTATTGCACGTCTCCGCTCCGCTTCGCCGAGCTCCGCTTCAGTGGAGTCCGGGCCTCAGACGTGAACTTTTGTAATCATAGCTTAAGCTAACCCTGTTTTCTTACCTCTTCAGTACATAATACTGAGAAGGGTCACTACGGCAGGGTACAATAACTTTCTTACTGTCGCGGACGCCTATATTCTGTAGATAGACGTTTCGATAAAATAGAATACATTTTTATAAGTAAATAGTGCATGAAAACTCCATTATTTGCTTCTGCCGTAATATTAGTACATTAGTACAGGATGTGCGAAAGAAATGATAGAACTCGTAACATCGTTATTACTAGTTATCGATAATTAATTGGATGTTTTATTTAAATTGAATTTTATGAGCGTTCATCCAACGTCAGGCAACGTCGCAGTTCTAGTGGGTTTTCGTGATTATTTTATTAAATTTAAACCAAAGTACTATTTTTTTCAGTCAAGTACTTGATCGTTGATATTTTACAATTGTTTTTTAACATGTTCTCTTAAATAAAAATATTTTGTCGAAATAAGTACTGCGAATTGAAAATATGTAATTTTTTTTGAGTAAATACCCAAATAACTGAAAAAAATTGCTTACAAACTTATAAATACCAACGATCTAGTACTTGGCTGAAAAAATAGTACTTTGGTTGTAATTTACTGTGTTTCTCTGAACCTATGATTGCGTTTGGATTAATAATGGTTATGACAAAGACCCAAAAAAAAAAACTGAACCACTATAAATGGGCCATTCTGTATACTATGTAATAAAAAAGTTTAAAACAAAAACTAGTCATATTATTGAAAAGAAATGTCACTGATTTGCCTCGAACCCTAATACTTAAAAAACTCACGCGCCTACTGTACTAATATATCAACACCGCTTTCCGCGAAATCACTCTCAATGTTACAGCACCAAAACTATAGAACCGTCACTAATCCCTTATCACTCCACAGACTCAACCGACAAGAGACCATGAATACAAACCGATGGAAATTCAAGAAATAACAGAAGAGAAGGCAGAAGAAAAGGCAGAAGGCGAGGCTGATAACGATAAGGCTACTGACTCCGCTGACGACCCGCCCCTACAGTCTGAGGGGGGTGATGATAAGCCTGGAGAGAAACGGTAAGAATTTATGTAAAATTCGGCCTCGTCATTTGTAATTTCGGCCATAGTAACTCGGTTATACAGTCAACAGCAAAAGTAGATGATGAAATTTTGGAGTCACTTTTGGAGTCAAAACTGATCACGAATATATGGCAGCTGTACTAGTAGTAAATGTTTGGTATAATTTACAATCACATACTTTTGAATCACTTCGACGCCACACAGTTCTGACGCGAACTCCGTTCATTAGTATTGAATTTCTGATTTTCATCATCTACTTTTGCTGTTGACTGTACACGCTACACTACATTATACAAAGTGTTAAAAAATGAACTCTACAAACTTTAAGATGTGCTTTAGACCATCGAACTGAACAACTTTCACTATGGGACCAAATCAAAAATCACAAAAAAAAAACAGGTGTTTCATACATTATGGTCAAGTAGGCCCGTGACAAATATGTATTTACATAGTTATAATCATTCAAGTCATCAACACAACGCTCTAAGACCAAGTACTCCTACTGAATGACTATTTCATGAAATCTTGACATTTTACGATTATAATAACTTAACAAGTTGTATTACTGATTCTAATGATTATAATTATGTAAATACATATTTGTTACGGTCGCGAATCATATTTTAATCAACGTACAACTTAATACTGACCAGCAAATTTCAAAAAAACGTAAGAAAATTTGAATTTCGCGGGCTAACTAAGCCCCTCCCCCTTAATTCGGATTCGGATCGGATGTAGTGCTGAACCGCTCTAACAATCGAAACAAATCATTGTATTTATTGTCTTTTATTGTTTGTGACAGCCGCAAGAAGCAGATGGTGGGTATCTTCCCGCTGCCCACGATGGGAGGTCCCCTCGTCGCTCCAGTGTCTTGTCTGCTCAGGGCCGTACCTCCGCCGCCTCTACCCAGGTAAATACCCACCCGCCGTTACCCAGGTTTTTGAAAAAACGTTAATATCTTTTGCTGGCCATTTAGACGCCGTTTGAAACTCCTTTGCCCGGGTTTGAACATGTATTTTACACAGATCGACTGCCTATCTGACTTCCACAATCCAGTTACTGGGTAATACGATACCCCTTGGTAAGACTTTGAGCTTCTGACGTAGTAACGACTGTCAAAGGTCCACGAATGATAGCCGGGACAAACGGCTTAACGTGCTTTCCGAGGCACGGTGGGGTCTCAGTATGTAAAGATGATCCACCCATCCACGGACCAACTGCGGCAAGCGTAGCTTAACCTGATCAATCGAACCGTGCGGCTGTTATTACTTAGCCACAAGACTACTCCCTCCTATACTGCCGTCGAAAGGAAAAAGGGCATAACTAAAATTTTTTCCGAAATTGTACAAAAAATATTAGCGGATGGGCCTTTTTGTTCTGATTCCGAATATGTATAGAACTCAATTTCGGAAAAAAATGTTAGTTATGCCCTTTTTCCTCCTTATGACGGCAGTATATACGTCTGTATTGTAACTTGTAGTAATAACAGTGTGTTTGGTTCCAGAATGTTCCGCACGGGGCGCGGCGGGCTGGCGGGCGGCGCGGCGCCGCACGACCCGCTGAACCCCGACGTGCCCGAGTTCGTGCCGCGCGTCGCCAGCACGCACGGTGAGATGACTACTCTCTTATACTCATCATCTGCCTAGCCTTTTCCCAACTATGTTGGGGTCGGCTTCCAGTCTGACCGGATGCAGCTGAATACCAGTATTTTACATGGAGCGACTGCCTATCTGACCTCCACATTCCAGTTACTGGGTAATATGATACCACTTGGTAAGATTGGTTGCCAGACTTTCGGGCTTCTGACTACCCGTAACGACTGTCAAAGATCCACGAATGACAGCCGGGACCAACGGCTTAACGTGCTTTTCGAGGCACGGAGGAGTCTCGGTATGTAAAGATGTTCACCCATTCACAGACCAACAGCGGCAAACATAGCTTAACCTGATCGATCGACCTGTGCGGCTGTTATTATTTAGCCACGGACCCCTCTCAGCAGAAATTAATATCGTCCTCCAGACCGAATTTCGGCCACGGCGACCAATCTCAGCGGAGACTAGCCATCGGCGCAGGCGTATGTGCGCAGACACAGGTGCACTCCCTCTTCCCTCACTATTGTAGTCCGATGGGACGGCAATCCGACACGACCGGGGAGAGATCAGGTGCAGGTGGCCTACCATGATCTAATTAAAAACGATTCAAAAACAAGACATTTCAGTTTAGGTTCCTAAACTGCATCGCTTGAGCTGCTCTATGGACGTCATGGTACCAAACAAGTATGAATGAAACCAAAACTTGCGACTCAGTTTGGGACAATCGCTGTCAGCAGATGGCACAGCTTAAACTGAATCGTTAAACTGACGTCATGGTACGAATTAGAAGAACAGTTCAGTTTAGGTCTTAAAATGGATCGCGTTAAGAGCTTTTGGTAGGCCTCCAGGACCAACGGCTTTACATGTGCACTGAGGCACGGGGGTATTATACCGCCAAATGTCAATGTCAGCAGCATTTGTACCCGATTGTGCTGTAAATACTAACCCCCCCTTACTAATTTTAAAGTTACACAACGCTTTGTCTTCTTCTTTCGAAAGTCAAATTACTGACGACTGAAAGAGAGAAATCGGTGTGTAACTATTCATCTGATATAACACGTTTATTAATAAGGGGGTTAGTCAGTGAAATTGATAGCGGCGGATGATAATTTATGAATATTTTACTGTAAAAGCCCGAACTGCGGTAAGATTTAGTGGTCTCACTGGTAAAAGTCCGACTTGTTCTATAATAATCTTCAATTTCTAGCTTTTACACGTTAGTTTTCAGAGTAACACAACACAAACCCCTCAAATAATTCAACATATAATTATGTTTAAATAATGTTATTTTATTATTATTTTTTCAGAAGAATTTAACGACAAATCGGACAGTCAAGACGACAGGCCACGCTCAGGCAACGCCAGTCCCAACTCGGAACAAGTTTGGACTGAGGTGAGATATCAATCTATTAACTTACCAATTATCAGAATAAGCAAGCTGAAGTGGCAATGGTCCTGCCATATTGAGCCGTAGAACTGAGCGGCAATTCTAGTAATTTTAAGAACGTTCACAGTCTGATCTCAGTGTCAATCTGTCAAAAATACCTCTAATTTCCCTACATTTTGACAAGTTTTTGACATTTGTTTGTCGCTGAGATGAGACTGCGACTAGATTTTGAACGTTTTTAATTACTAGAATTGACCTTCTGATGGCCGTTGTACAGGCGTTCTTGAGTGGAGACCTCGATCGGCAAACGTAAGGTAGGACGCCCTTACAGGTGCACCCAGACAGAGCGAGGCATGCGCCGCAAATGATTTTTTGTTATATGTACGGTTGCCTCAGGCTGAGGCATCTAACATATATAAGACAATTTCCCTGAATTTAACATGAATTTTAAATTTTAAATAAACAATCGTGTTGCTCTGAAAAACAAAGATTTATTTTAGTACTCACATACATACACTAATAAGTACACCGATAAACTTAAATCATTCTATCCTACCTGATAAACAAAGAAACGACATTAAAAGTCTATTCATTAATAACAATTCCTTTTTATAATATTCCAACAATAAAATCACTCTCACGGTGAAAACAGTTGTCAACATCCATCCTGCTTTACTCACCGAGTTGACTGTCTTGCGAACAGCACCATCTATTGAAGTACTTGTGTACTTGGTTCACTCTTCACCGACATTGGTGCGCTATATAAACTGACTAGCTTATACCCGCGACTTCGTCCGCATGAAATTTCACCCTCCCCCTTTTCACCCCCTTAAAGGTTAAATTTCCAAAAACCCCTTCTTAGTGCTCCCCTACATTATAATAGGAAGCCGTGTGCAAAATTTCACATTCCTAGCCCCAGTAGTTTCGGCTGTACGTTGATATGTCAGTCAGTCAGTTCTCCTTTTATATATATAGATTAAAGAAATGGTCATTTCTTTACACATAAAAAAATCACTTGCGGCGCATGCTTCGCTCTGTCTAGATGCATCTTAAGCTAGGTGGAGCTACGATCTTCGCAGGGTTGCTGGCACCTGGATGAGAGTTGCCGAGAATCAAGCTAAATCGGTATCGTCCGAGATAATGGCTTCGTCAGATAAAAATACTGTATGACCAGATGATAAACGCTGACCAAGCATAAATGGTATTTAGGCGTTTCATGTCTATTTTAGAAAGAGTATATATATGTGGTCGGTAATATCAGCAAAATCAATATTATACTGCACTTTATGTCCACTGTATGCAATAACAATATTGTACTCAGTTACTGCGAATGTAAGTGCTACACGAACAGAGTCGGCTAGGCGTTCCGTGTTGTCGGCTTAGACAGAACGGGTGCATTGTTGACGCAACAAGATAAATATTATCAGAAAATTATGAAATAACTGCCTTATTGATATGACGTAAGCACAACTTTTGAACGTGGGGTCCTAGGCTTAATCTCTGGTTTGGGTAGGTCACCTCTAAGTGGCCAGAAAGTCCGGACTTAAATCCGTTTGAAAGCAATATGCTTGCCCCCTATCTTTACCAACCAAATCAAACTGTCAAAATGTAGTTGAAAAAAACCGAAAGTTGGGAAAAGTCGTTTAAGGGGACTACATGACCTAAATCGCGGTCACTGTCGGACTGCATAGAAAAGAAAGAGAAGCGCGATGACACAACGCTGGTAATTTATTGCAAAATATGAAGCAAAATTATCTATTTACAAAAAATCTATTGTTTGGACTAAAAAATTAAAACACTAGTGCTTTAGTATGTTGCTTGTACAATAATCTGACAAAAAATCAGAATGATTGTATATTTATTAGTAGGGTTTTTATTGTAAAAAGAAAGTTTTTAGAGGTATCTTCATGATTTTTTTCTATCGTATCAAATTAGTTGTATTACGTTTTCAACACACTATCTAACTAGCATATATATCCTGAAGAATATCATATATGTTTCTGATTTCGTTTACTGTAGTTGATCATATACTTTTAGGCATTATAAAACTTGCATTTTTTGCGTTTAGGCCCTGTAGTCTCCTTAAGTAGTTCGTCAATTTGGCAAACATGCAATAAAATTTAAGCATTTGTTGCTTCAATTTTATTGCATGTAAAAGGCAAGAAACTTGCATATTGTAAATGGGACGCTAAGGAGGCGATCGAAGGCGAAATTGTGTGTAGGGAGTAAAATAAAATAAGTATTTGTAAGATGGTTTTAGTAATAAAACTCAGGTTTATTTAAATAAACCTTTTATACATGAGGAGCAGGGTGTAAAGTTCACTCATACTCTATAGAAAAGGAAGGATCCTCCGACCAGACGGGTGTTGTGTCTGGCGGGCAACTGTCCGATGATTCATGTCGGGTCGTTGTATCTATGCTAGTTGCGCGGTAAACTCTGCTTGCGAGATGCAGGATTTTGCGTGACGTCAGTATGACGCGTTGTTCGCATGTGGCGTTTTAGATACCGCTACACATGCATCCCACAAAACTATAATGTATCTTACAAATTGTCTTCTCAGGTGAAACGCCGTACAAAGGCAGGCTCTCGCGAGAGAGCTCCCGCAGTCACAGATGAGGAGCAACGCGAAGAGCTTCACTTTCAACTCGACGAGGAACTCGACCTGCCGCCGCCCAGGCAGAATACCTTCACTGACGCATGGTGAGTCACCTAGAAAGAAAGCAAATAGGTTTATTTTTTGTGAAAAAACGAGAAACAAGGCAGAAAAAGCTGTTGAAATGCTTCACAATTCGTGCACATCGACCATCATCGGTATCATGAACCAGCAAGACTTCGTTGTCTGCCTAGCCTTTTACCAACTGGCCTCCAGTCTAACCAGATGTAGCTGAATACCAGTATTTTACATGGAGGGACTGTCTATCTGACGTCCACAACCCAGTTACTGGGTATTTGGGTAATACGATACTCCTTGGATACGATATTATAGGGTCCCATTAAAATATATGGACAAATTTTAACACAGCGCTCAGTACGTCTTACCAAAGACATCCAAGCAAAAAAAAACACGGATTAAAGTCATTTATTTTGACCTAAAATAATAAATTACCGGCACATTAGTGTATTTTCGTTAGCTGATAATTTAAATGCGTTTTTCTTATATATTTTTTTACCATCGTCCTTATTTTGGTGGTCGGAATGATTTTTAAAAGTTTGCCCATCTATTTTAATGGGACCTTATATTACAACCACAGGGTCAAATTGAATCCGCTGGCGAAACTTCACAGACGTGACCGGAATCGATATCGAATCATGATAGAACAAAAATAAAGTATAACTTTTCAAACATATACATTTCTTTCCTTTTGGGTAAAGAACCCAAACTAATTTGCACTGTATGTCCACTGTATACAATAACAATATTGTACTCAGTTACTGCGAATGTAAGTGCTACACGAACAGAGTCGGCTAGGCGTTCCGTGTTGTCGGGTTAGACAGAACGGGTGCATTGTTGACGCGACACGATTTTAAATATATACTCCAAAACATGGTTTTCACTACTTGTGAATCTGGTAGTTTCATATAATTGTATGTGTCATGGAGTCAAAAGGCATGGAGTTTCATACCGTTTCTTTTCTCCATAAGAAAGTTCAAAGTTAGAATCATGCACGAAAATGCAAACATTTTGTAAGTGCGTTTATGTGGTTGATTTATAAATAAATATTTAGATTTCCTGAGTATTTGGAAACTTTTTTTTTAATGTTTTTTGTGTATTTATGTGACAGTCTTAGTGAATTAAAATATACTCCAATAGCATAAATAATAAATCATTTTTGTGTTGTAAGCGCACCAACGGATCGACAGACATACAGAGACAGGTTTTAAAATATCAAAAGATTTTGATGGAAAAGTCAACAATGTATTCGCAAATATATTTTTACCAATTTCCTTCGCTTTTCCTAGGTCTGACGAAGAATCCGACGCAGAATTCACGGACAAAGACGTCGGGCGCCTGCTCATCGTGACGCAGACGCCGGCGCGCCAGCCCAAACACGACGGACACGACAGGCAGGGAGACTGGAACACGCGCACCAAGATCACGCAGGACTTGGAACAGGTACTGGGCACGTTGTTCGCGGAGGGCGGGTAACGCCCTCTTCCAGACACACACAGGTCCTGTGCCCCCCCCCCAGCTAGCAGGCCACGACGCGGCGCGGTCGCACGTTTTGGTTTCATTCATACTTGTTTGGTACCATGACGTCCATAGAGCAGCTCAAGTGATGCAATTTAGGAACCTAAACTGAAATGTCTTGTTTTTGAATCGTGTTTAATTAGATCATGGTAGGCCACTTGATCTTTTTTTTGTGTTCTTTTTTTGCGTCGTGTTTACAGTAATGATTTTTTTCAGGTTATCACAGATGGCCTGAGACGATATGAAGAGGATTTGTGGAATGATACAGATTATCCTTCGGTGAGTTGCAATTCTTTGTTGAATAAATCTAAATACCTAATAATAAAATTAACAACTACTCATGAAACTAATGCAAAGAATTTTTTGTTTCACCAATAAAAGGTCCATTTTGGGATGCCTTAGGGCAATGATTTTGGACGAACTTTATTCTACTAATATTATAAACGTGAAAGTTTGTGAGGATGGATAGATAGATGGATGTTTGTTACTTTTTCACGCAAAAACGACTGAATAGATTTGAATGTAATTTGGCAGACAGATAGTTTATAACCAGGATTAACATATAAGATTTATCCTGATACTCCCACGGGATCGAGATTTATGCGGGGGAAACCGTGGGACGTTGCTAGTTCATCATATTTTTAAATGATTTGCAATTTGTACTCATCGAGAAATAAATTTTAAGTTGGCAAATCATCTCATCCATCGCTTTCCATCCGTCGTAATCAAGGTCAAGAGCCAGGCCCATTCAATTACAACAAAAAAAAAACACATAAGGTTTTCTATTTAGAATATAGCTCGATCACTCTTGTTTTTTTTTTTAAGTGAAAACCTGTTTAGACGTTTTGGGCATTTTTTGAAATGGAAAAAAACCGTTGAATTCGCGCCACTGTTACCGTAACCGACACCGCTTCGGATGTGTTCGGCTGTCCACGGGATGTACTCGGTTTTAATGTATATCCGATATGTCAGTGAGTGATGGCAAAGTATTCGGTTTGTGTTTTGTTTTCACTTCTGTCGGCACTCCCGGAGTGTTGTTTTTGTTGTTATTTTCACTGAACTATGTAAGTTTTGATCCGCAGTCATACGGCAGCCAGACGCAGCAGTACCGCACGGTGTCGCTGATCAGCCGCTCTGCCTTCGAGGCGGCGGTGCCCAGCGAGAAGCACTCCAACCCCGCCGAGCCGCCGCCGCCCCCGCCGCGCGCCAGCCATGTGAGTACACCGACCACTCACCTCCACTCCAACCCCGCCGAGCCGCCGCCGCCCCCGCCGCGCGCCAGCCATGTGAGTACACCGACCACTCACCTCCACTCCAACCCCGCCGAGCCGCCGCCGCCCCCGCCGCGCGCCAGCCATGTGAGTACACCGACCACTCACCTCCACTCCAACCCCGCCGAGCCGCCGCCGCCCCCGCCGCGCGCCAGCCATGTGAGTACACCGACCACTCACCTCCACTCCAACCCCGCCGAGCCGCCGCCGCCCCCGCCGCGCGCCAGCCATGTGAGTACACCGACCACTCACCTCCACTCCAACCCCGCCGAGCCGCCGCCGCCCCCGCCGCGCGCCAGCCATGTGAGTACACCGACCACTCACCTCCACTCCAACCCCGCCGAGCCGCCGCCGCCCCCGCCGCGCGCCAGCCATGTGAGTACACCGACCACTCACCTCCACTCCAACCCCGCCGAGCCGCCGCCGCCCCCGCCGCGCGCCAGCCATGTGAGTACACCGACCACTCACCTCCACTCCAACCCCGCCGAGCCGCCGCCGCCCCCGCCGCGCGCCAGCCATGTGAGTACACCGACCACTCACCTCCACTCCAACCCCGCCGAGCCGCCGCCGCCCCCGCCGCGCGCCAGCCATGTGAGTACACCGACCACTCACCTCCACTCCAACCCCGCCGAGCCGCCGCCGCCCCCGCCGCGCGCCAGCCATGTGAGTACACCGACCACTCACCTCCACTCCAACCCCGCCGAGCCGCCGCCGCCCCCGCCGCGCGCCAGCCATGTGAGTACACCGACCACTCACCTCCACTCCAACCCCGCCGAGCCGCCGCCGCCCCCGCCGCGCGCCAGCCATGTGAGTACACCGACCACTCACCTCCACTCCAACCCCGCCGAGCCGCCGCCGCCCCCGCCGCGCGCCAGCCATGTGAGTACACCGACCACTCACCTCCACTCCAACCCCGCCGAGCCGCCGCCGCCCCCGCCGCGCGCCAGCCATGTGAGTACACCGACCACTCACCTCCACTCCAACCCCGCCGAGCCGCCGCCGCCCCCGCCGCGCGCCAGCCATGTGAGTACACCGACCACTCACCTCCACTCCAACCCCGCCGAGCCGCCGCCGCCCCCGCCGCGCGCCAGCCATGTGAGTACACCGACCACTCACCTCCACTCCAACCCCGCCGAGCCGCCGCCGCCCCCGCCGCGCGCCAGCCATGTGAGTACACCGACCACTCACCTCCACTCCAACCCCGCCGAGCCGCCGCCGCCCCCGCCGCGCGCCAGCCATGTGAGTACACCGACCACTCACCTCCACTCCAACCCCGCCGAGCCGCCGCCGCCCCCGCCGCGCGCCAGCCATGTGAGTACACCGACCACTCACCTCCACTCCAACCCCGCCGAGCCGCCGCCGCCCCCGCCGCGCGCCAGCCATGTGAGTACACCGACCACTCACCTCCACTCCAACCCCGCCGAGCCGCCGCCGCCCCCGCCGCGCGCCAGCCATGTGAGTACACCGACCACTCACCTCCACTCCAACCCCGCCGAGCCGCCGCCGCCCCCGCCGCGCGCCAGCCATGTGAGTACACCGACCACTCACCTCCACTCCAACCCCGCCGAGCCGCCGCCGCCCCCGCCGCGCGCCAGCCATGTGAGTACACCGACCACTCACCTCCACTCCAACCCCGCCGAGCCGCCGCCGCCCCCGCCGCGCGCCAGCCATGTGAGTACACCGACCACTCACCTCCACTCCAACCCCGCCGAGCCGCCGCCGCCCCCGCCGCGCGCCAGCCATGTGAGTACACCGACCACTCACCTCCACTCCAACCCCGCCGAGCCGCCGCCGCCCCCGCCGCGCGCCAGCCATGTGAGTACACCGACCACTCACCTCCACTCCAACCCCGCCGAGCCGCCGCCGCCCCCGCCGCGCGCCAGCCATGTGAGTACACCGACCACTCACCTCCACTCCAACCCCGCCGAGCCGCCGCCGCCCCCGCCGCGCGCCAGCCATGTGAGTACACCGACCACTCACCTCCACTCCAACCCCGCCGAGCCGCCGCCGCCCCCGCCGCGCGCCAGCCATGTGAGTACACCGACCACTCACCTCCACTCCAACCCCGCCGAGCCGCCGCCGCCCCCGCCGCGCGCCAGCCATGTGAGTACACCGACCACTCACCTCCACTCCAACCCCGCCGAGCCGCCGCCGCCCCCGCCGCGCGCCAGCCATGTGAGTACACCGACCACTCACCTCCACTCCAACCCCGCCGAGCCGCCGCCGCCCCCGCCGCGCGCCAGCCATGTGAGTACACCGACCGTACATGTCCACTACTGGACATCATTATAAGGAGAAGCTAATTTTGCACTGTATGTCCACTGTATACAATAACAATATTGTACTCAGTTACTGCGAATGTAAGTGCTACACGAACAGAGTCGGCTAGGCGTTCCGTGTTGTCGGCTTAGACACAACGGGTGCATTGTTGACGCGACACGATTTTTTAAATACACACTCCAAAACTTTGATTTTACTACTCGTGAAGACGGCTTGTATTGATTGCGGTTTTATGTAATTGTATGTCATTATAAAACGCGCGACAAGATTATTTTTGAAAATTTACCTACTCCCAGTTCAGGCATTGCCTCGTTTCTGTGAGAAAGATCGGTTCGTGCACACAATAGACAGATAGATTTAGAGAATGCACTGAGCATCCCTATCCAGCTGTAAAGTAAAAACGGGCAGAAACGTGTGAGAGAGACAAAGCGAGCGTGCGGCCAGCTGTAGTCTTCTTTTTCTAGGATTTAGAATGGTCCACGTCACGGCATGTCCTAGAACCAAAAATTCGAAGACATGTGACATCTACCAACCCGCATTGGGCCCGCGTAGTGGATTACGGCCCACTCCCTCTCACAGAGAGGAGGCCTGTGTCCCAGCAGTGGGAACATTATAGGCTAATTATGTATGTATGTACTAGCGACCCGCCCCAGCTTTGCACGGATGCAATCTTCTTCTTAGCGTGTCGATAGCAATCTTAAGTGTACTCGGTCCAGAATTCGGCCACTTATTTGGCGCCATCACTAGCGTCCATCAGTTCCTGTAACGTGCAGCTGACAGGACACGCAGGGCACGATATTAAGTGTCCCATTGTTTGTGGAACAGCACCACATGTACACTCCAAGGCGGAGTCGTCTATAAATCTCCACCTGAACAGGTTTTCCTTGCCTCGGCCATCCTGGGTCCGGAGTCTGTTTAAAGACTTCCAGGTTACCCAAGGTAACTCATGCCCGAAATTTTCTTTCATACAAACCTTGTGCT
Organism: Hydraecia micacea; assembly: GCA_914767645.1. Lineage (NCBI taxonomy): Eukaryota > Metazoa > Arthropoda > Insecta > Lepidoptera > Noctuidae > Hydraecia > Hydraecia micacea. The sequence goes on from OU611805.1 coordinate 2,926,470, forward strand.
GGCAATACCGAACACAACAAAACAAGAATTATCCAATTTGGTGCATTCATTCGGAAGTTATGCGCGTACAGACATTTCGGCAACCTTGTTTTATACTATGTAAAGAAGTATGGAAACTATAGTCAATCCTACTCCAGAAAAAATGAACCCAGAGAATGCCTAAGGCATTAAGTCCGCCTTTGTACCTTTTTTGTGCGAAAAGTTTAAATAAATACACAAGTTTTTATAACAATATTTTCTTATTTTATGTACAGGTTGATCATCAATCAGACTCGCATAGCAAATACAAGCGGCCGCGGCGCACCGCCCGCTTCTATGCAGCCAACAAGGACCCTCATGCTACAGATGTTATGTGAGTTACAATATTATTAAAGACTTTATATTTGTGCACTATCAACTAAAAAGGATAGTATGAAGGCGACGTAGGCAGCGTTTGTTAGTATTCCATTTTGTTAATACATAAAATAAAGATAAATATTGGTGTCGATTCTGTTGTTCACAAACTAATTTCGGTAAGAAAAGGACAGAAGATAAATTTTAGTTTAGTCCTGTCAAATTAATCAGCGCCTGACGTAATTTTAGTAGTCAAGTTTTTAATCACGTCTAAACTTGTATGAAGCAGTGTCAGGCGCTCATTGGGATCGCCATTAAAATTAGCGAAGAGGAGACTTGAAGGGGGAAGTGCCAGGGTAGCCCGCGAAATTCAAATTTTCTTACGTTTTTTGCAATTTGCAGATCAGTGTCAGGTTGTATTTTGATCAAAATTTGATTCGCGACTATAACAGGTACGTATTTACAGAATTATAATCATAAGAATCATTAATACATCTTTCTAAGTTAGATTTGTACCACGACAACAAATCTCTTATGGAAAACTGCTTAGTGGTACAAATCTAACTTAGAAAGATGCATTAATGATTGTAATGATTATAATTCTATAAATACGTACCTGTTATAGTCGCGAATCAAATTTTGATCAAGATACAACCTGACACTGGCCTGCAAATTGCAAAAAACGTAAGAAAATTTGAATTTCGCGGTCTACCACTGCGCATTCACCTTAAGCGCGTCCTTTACAAGATAAAGTCTAGACAGAATGTATTTCAAATATTTTTGAAGTGAAAACTTCTTTAGGCTCGTGGGGCATTTTTTGAGATGGGCAAAAAACTATTGAACTCGCGCCACTGTTACCGTAATCGATACCGCTTCGGATGTGTTCGGCTTCCCTCGGGATGTACAGTCACGAGCGCTAATATGTCAACACTTGGCAACTTTCAATTGCGATTTTTTCGTAAAATAACGAATGCAACGTTGAAATACGACACTACATCCTATGGGTTCGAAAATACGATGTTCGTAATAACATCAAATTTCATTAAAAAATAAAGGAGAAAATCGCCTTTGAATAAAACGAAGTGTATACATACTTATGCTCGTGACTGTACTCGGTTTTAACGTATATCCGATACGTCAGTGACTGATGGCAAAGTATTCGGTTTGTGTTTTGTTTTCACTTCTGTCGTCACTCCCGGGGTGCCACTGTTTTTTTTTAGCGTTTATCCAGCACGTATCTTAACTAAATTATTATGTTTGACCATTGCAGTAGCAGCCGAAAGCACAAGACCCGACACAGTCTCAACCCGCCTGTGGAGCATCATGTCGGCTGGATCATGGACATTCGTGAACATAGAGCGAGGACACACAGTACTGCGTAAGTCACAAAAACCTTAATAAATATCGATGCTTGAAAGGCAAAATGGACTAAGCGACATAGGGCTAATGTTACAGGAGAAATGTTTAACTTTTCAGAAAAAAAATCATATAAATTTTATTTATTTATTTATTTAATACTTTAAGCACATAAATGTACAGAGGTGGACTTAATGCCATAGGCATTTTCTACCAGTCAACCTTTGGGTGATGCAGAGACAAACAGTGGTAGGTGCAATCATGAACATTGATTTTGACTTTTGATTCAGATGATAAAATAAGATTTCCAAAATAGTAAGAATTACGCCCATAGGATTATTATAAGAATTTTTATGATTTTTTTTCTTAAAGGCAAAATTTAAACTTAATCCATACATACTCCGTCTTATCTAATTTTAGTTTTAGCCTAAACCTTTGAGCCAGTATTTGTATTTCGAACTTTATTTCGATTTAGGTAAAGTTCTCAAAACTAAAACGACACCTTAGCACTGAACTAAGCTGTCATTTTTGTATAAAAAACTGCATTTCTATAACAGATAGGTTCTTAACTGATTTCCCTCTCTAAGAAAACTTGGTCCCAATGAAATAATATATAAGGTCCCATTAAAATAGATGGACAAACTTTTAGAAATCATTCAGCCAACCAAAATAAGGACGATGGTAAAAAAATATATATAAGAAAAACGCATTAGATACTTACAAGAAAAATAATCAGCTAACGAAAATACACTAATGTGCCTGCAATTTATTATTTTAGGTAAAAATAAAATCACTTTTTTTTTTTGCTTGGATATCTTTGGTTAGACGTACTGAGCGCTGTGTTAAAATTTGTCCATCTATTTTAATGGTACCCTATATATTGAATAATATTGTAACGACTCTAACCTGTATCGCTCCCGCAGCTCGTCGCTGGGCACGTCGCCCACACTAGGCTCGTCCTGCGGCTCCGCGCCCGGCTCGCTGCCCACGTTCCACCACCCCAGCCACGGCCTGCTGCGCGAGAACCACTTCACGCAACAGGCCTACCACAAGTACTACTCGCGCTGTCTCAAAGGTAACCTATTCATCATTTTGCCAAGAGCTTACAAAATAAATATTAATTAACCTTTTAAGCGCTTGGCTAAATATTCATTGCCGTGCCCCTAGCGTCCGGCTACAAATCGATAAAATAATACCTACAATAAATAAGGAGGAGAAATCGTTGTATCGATTAAAAAATAGTCAAAAAGTTTTTTCTCTATTTAATAATGGTTTTAGTTGTACCCGCAGTTAAAAGGACAAACATAGAACGAAAAAATCATGCATGTCTCTGGCGCATAAATACGACACGAGCGGTAGGGGCACGGAAATATGTGTCGCATAAATGCGACACAAGAGGTCAAAAGGTTAATGAGCTGAGAGATCAAATATTTTTTTTTCGACTTCTGGAGTTGGCACCGATAACTGAAAATTCGGTTACCGAAAACTAAAGGTTCCGGAATTGGTCTTTTATGAGGAGCCAGGACCACCCCTATGTGCTGCTAATGATCACCGGGTTGGTTTTACTGAAGTAAAAATCCCACACTCCCCGACTTTCCCTCCCCGGAGCTCGGTGCCTTTTGAAGGTTTCCCCCGAAAACAAAAAAAAAAATACGTGTGGCACTCGGGGACTGCCGCGGTAAAGCTATTGCATAGCATACGTCTAGTCGCACGCACACAAACACCGTGCCGAAGTCTGCCGAACTGATACGACGTTAGACGATGCACGGCTTTCAACGCTGCACCGCTGTGCCGGTCGGAGTGGGGGGTGTTAGGTTTATTTTCGTTACGGAATTTCTTCATTCGGTCGCCGCGCTCAAAGCCCAAGATAAAAGCTATGCAATAGCTTAAAAAGTACACGTCTGCTCAATCATTTGAACAAACAACGCGTGATTTTATGTTATTTTATTTTTTTTCAGAGCGCAAGAAGCTGGGTATCGGCCAGTCACAAGAAATGAACACCCTGTTCAGATTCTGGTCATTCTTCCTACGTGATCACTTCAACCGTAATATGTATAATGAGTTCAGGTAAATACATTTATTTTAAATTAAACTTTACATTTGACTGCTGCTCAGAAGCACAAGTTCTAAACCTTTGTGTTTGATCCCCGAGTCACGCAATGTATATAGGGTGACTGGTAATTAGTGACCGATACTTAAACACGTGATTGTACTCATGATAACAAACAACTTTTACTATGGGACCAAACCTGAAAGTGCGAAAAAAAATTTGCTGTTTAGTCGTTTATGTTCGCCTAACTGGTCAAAATGTACTGAACAGCAGATTTCTTTTTTCGCGATTTCAGGTTTGGTCCCATAGTAAAAGTTGTTTGTTATCATGAGTACAATCACGTGTTTAAGTATCGGTCACTAATTGCCAGTCATCCTATATATTAACGGTGCCATACAAAACACGCTTTTATGAAGGAGTGCGTGCTGTTTTCGCAGAGTGAGGCTGTAAGAAGTTCTTATAAATAACAATAAATTGTTATTATTATTTCTTTTTTACTTAGCGTACTTTCTGACTTCTTTTATGAGTTAAAACTCATCAGAGGAACCCCCACTACGCAACAGAGGAAACATCGAAGTTTGTTTCTTACTTTTTTAAGTGGGTACAATATAATGCTTCGATAAACTTATTCAAGTTTCTGTGAACTTGCGTATACTTATTAAAGCAACAAAAATATGTAGGAATATGATTTAGGGCGAGTTGTTCCACGTCCACTTGACGCACGCGTATATTTCAGAAATGGCGCTAACTATCGTCAAACCAAAAAATCGTCGTATCGTTGTTTCAAATTACAATAGGGATGACGACGGGGTAAAGTAAACGAAATTCTATTTAGTCCGTCAGTTAGATTATCAAAAAATAATCGACACATATTTTTTCTTGTGTCAATCAACCAAAAAATTACAAAGATAAAGCGTGTCAAAGTTTGGGAGTGGGGGCTCGTGACGTCACGTTTAGGTAAAAATTGTACCAACACGTGACGTCATGCGACATTTTAAATCAATATATCTCTGTAATGTTTTGATTATGTGAAAAAAGAAAAAATACGCGCCCAATACTTTTTAATAATCTACCTGATAGACGAAGAAAAAAAAGTTTGTCGTCATCCATATTACAAAATTATGCACTTCACGTCAAATAATTAGGATTACGTACTCGTTATTGTTTGACGTACGTATGTTACGTTAACCAGCCGTTTGAAACAACCTGCCCTTGGGAACCGTAAAATATACTAGGTATTTCAACTTTTTGAAGTGAAACTTCTTTACGCACGCTTGACTTGGGGAGTAAGCTGGCGAACGCGTGACGTAAGCGTTACGAAAAGTGTGATCGGGCGAGGCGAACGGGAGTTGAGCGGGGGATATAAGCACGAGACAGCAGTGCGCGCGCACATTTTCTTTCTCTCTTCCTCTCATAGCCAAATACGCAATACTGAAGTTTCACTTCAGTCGTGTGGTCATAAGCACACTCGTTTTTTTAATTCTACTTGTGGCTAAGTAATAACAGCCGCACGGGCCGGGCTGGTCCGTGGATGGGTGAGCATCTTTGCCTCCTTGCCTCAGAAAGCATGTTAATCCGTTGGTTCCGGCTGTCATTCGTGGATCTTTGAGAGTCGTTGCGGGTATCAGCAGCCCGAAAGTCTGACAACCAGTCTTACCAAGGCCAGGATAGGCAGTCGCTCCATGTAAAATACTCATATTCAGCGGCATTCGGTTAGACTGGAAGCCGACCCCAACACAGTTGGGAAAAGGCTAGGCAGATGATGATTTAACTAATAATTTTCAATAACTTACAGAACACTAGCCAACGAGGACGCTTCCGCCGGCTTCCGCTACGGCCTGGAGTGCCTGTTCCGTTTCTATTCGTACGGGCTCGAGCGGAAGTTCCGCCCCGAGCTGTACCAGCACTTCCAGATTGAGACCATGGCTGACTACGAAAAAGGTAACATATACACCGTGTTCCGGACGATATACATAAACATCGACCAGCATAGCTATTCACAAATACTCGATACGCTTCCGTATCGTATAGAACATCAATCAATGTTATCGTAAGAGTCTTCTAAACGTTGTTCACAAGTCCAAAACCCGAAAGTTTTGTCAGTTTAAATCAAATAGACGCCCGCTATTCTTCCAACAGCTATTTGCTGTCGGGGGCAAGTCAAATCAGGTTATCGAAATGTGTCATTTTCGATACGATAGCCTGTCGTATGGTTGCGAATAGCTATGCTGATGTGTGTGTAGATGTGACGCATGTTTCCCTTACCTTCTTTTTTCTTACCATGGAAATAAGCATTTTTTGTTAATTTACATACAAACTAAATACCTTGACGTAAATCACCCGATAGGCATGCCCCTTTATCCCTTTAAACCGGCATGTTCTAGAACCAAAAATTCGAAGACATGTGACATCCACCAACCCGCACTGGGCCCGCGTGGTGTATTACGGCTCACTTCCTCTCATCGAGAGGAGGCCTGTGCAGTGTCCCAGCAGAGGGAACATTACAGGCTGATTATGTAATTAATCGTTTACAACATTGTAAAAACGGGTGTGCAGATAGACGGACAGACAGACTGTTATTAAATATATGAGTTCCTTGCTCGACTAAGGTGTAGCGGTATCTACAACGCCACATGCGAACAACGCGTCATACTGACGTCACGCAAATCCTGCATCTCGCAAGCAGAGTTTACCGCGCAACTAGCATAGTTACAACGGCCCGACATGAATCATCGGACAGTTGCCCGCCAGACACAACACCCGTCTGGTCGGAGGATCCTCCCGTTTCTATTGAGTATGAGTGAACTTTACACCCTGTTCCTCATACCTCTATAAAGGAACTAACTTAGGAATGAAATAAACCATCTAAAATATATATATATTTGTTTCGCAGGTCAACTATACGGTCTGGAGAAGTTCTGGGCGTTCCTGAAGTACTACAAGCACACCGGAGCCCTGCAGGTGGACCCCAAGTTAATGGGCTACCTAGAAAACTTCCAGAGCATCGAAGACTTTAGAGTGCTGGAGGTGAGTTGAAACCAAACCATGTCCCATATGTTGGAGTGACCAAATTTCCATACACCTGCCTCACTTCATTCAATTTCTGACTTATAATTTCTAAAAGGTGCATCCTACGTATTACTTGAGCAGTGATGGTCCATTGGTAACGGCTGGGACTTAATGAGTTGTAGATCGTAGGTCTGAACCCAGACAGGCGTTTTACTTTGTGTAAATTATTTCATCACCACTGATCTCAAAACGGTGAAGGAAAACATCGTGAGGAACAAAAATGGAGAGCCAAAAATTCGAAGACGAGACATCTACCAACCCGCGCTGGGTCCGCGTGGTGGATTACGGCCCACTCCCAGCCCCATCCCAGCAGTGGGAACATTTTATAGGCTGATTATGTAGGCAGATGTTGACAGTTCATTTTTTTCTTCTATTTTGTAAAAAAGGATTTACTGAAAATAGTTTCTCCCACACAGCCGCAACTAAACGAGCTCCTAGCAGCTCAAGGCCCGTCGGCGCCGGGCCGCGGCCCGCACGCGCGGCCCTACGACCGCACACGCTCCGTGTCAGAGTCCGACCGGGCCGTCGCAGCCAGCAGAAACAACAGGTAAACAAACTAATTGTAGATTGTTCTCTTAGGGGATTATTTTCTAAGGGGAATGTTCTCTAAGGGGATTGTTCTCTAATGAAATTGTTCTCTAAAGGGATTGTTCTCTAAGTGGATAGTTCTCTAAGTGTATTGTTCCCTAAGGGGATTTTGCTCAAAAGGGATCGTTCTCTAAAGGGATTATTCTTGAAGGGGATTGTACCCTAGGGGGACTGTACTCCAAGGGGATTCTAGTAAAAATATATGGAAATAATCCTAAAATATTATTAAAGAAATTATGGAATAATTTATTTTATTAATTTTTATTTGTGCAATATAGTATGTTGGGTAAGTTCGGCGGGGGGATAAGAACGTACGAATCAAATTCCCGGCTAATATACGGATATTTTCTGCGCGTTATGTACTACGATACAATAGAAAATCAATTGTGTCTCATTAGCGGAGCTAGAGAGGTCATCGCTGACAACATTGTGTCAATTTGATTGCGACCACCCTCCGTCCGGCGTCAAGCGGTGTCAGTGTCAAGCAGTCGATGCGTGGGAGTTCCAGTGACTTAGACATCTTCTAGGCACGCTGGTTCCATCTTAGACCTCATCCATCGCTTTCCATCAGGCGTGATCGAAGTCAAGAGCGGGGCATTCAGTAATTTAAAAAAAAAAAACGTAAGGTGTCATCCCAGTCCTGCCAGGGTCGCGGGTTTTCCGAAAGAGATACCGTGGCCCCTAGCACAGGCAACTGAAGGAACACGGGTGGGTTTTAGTCAGTAAGAGTCTTGACACGCCCTCTCGCTCCGCCCAGAGCGGGAGAAGTTATTTGATAATTTCCCATCCAAAAAAAAGGTCTTATCCCAGTGCCGATCTTACCCCAACATACTATAATAGGGATGACAACTAACTTTTTTTTCTTCGTCTATCAGGTAGATTATTAAAAAGTGTTGGGCACGTATTTTTTCTTTTTTCACATAATCAAAACATTACAGAGATATATTGATTTGAAATGTCGCACGACGTCACGTTTTGGTACAATTTTTACCTGAACGTGACGTCACGAGCCCCCCCCCCACTCTCAAACTTTGACACGCTTTATCTTTGTAATTTTTTGGTTGATTGACACAAGAAAAAATATGTGTTCATTATTTTTTGATAATCTAACTGACGGACTAAATAGAATTTCGTTTACTTTACACCTTCGTCATCCCTATTGTTTTACATACATACAGAGTTGTAAAACTAATTCAGCAGTCTTCTCCATTGCTTTATGTTTCGTGTCATACCTCTGGCGCCACCCACCACTCTACACACTATCTCTCTAACAGTAAATATGTGACCGGCAACCGCCCCAACAACAGCAACAACAACAACAACCGCGGCCGCGCCGGCTCCTGCGGCGCGCAGAGCGTCGTTGCCAATGCTAGGCCTAGACGTGAGTACAATTTGTATCCATATTAATATTATAAAGAGGAGGAAGGAAGGAAGGAGACTGGGTAAGACCGTACCCAGACACAAAGTTAATTGTAGCATTATGAACTTAAGTCCGACCGCGGCAGATTTGCCAAAGATGTAAACAACAATGGCCGCTCGAAATTGAATAAAATCGATAAACAAGAGTTTTTATTTTAAGTAATGTTACTTAGTTTTCGTCTAAATCTCCGAGCTAACTAGACGAAAACAAGTAAGCAATGTTTGTTTTCGTCTAAATCCCCGAGCTAACTACATGGTACATGGTTTAATTGAAATAAATGCTTTGAATTTGAATTTACGCTACAAATCAATACAAATACCACCTGCCATCTAATCTCTTCACCACCCTTGGTTGACTGGTAGAGAATGCCTAAGGCATTAAGTCCGCCTTTGTACCTTTTGTGCGAAAAGTTTAATTAAAAATACTAATATAAATTTTCGTCCGCAGCAACGCCAAAAACGAAGCCAGAATCGGAATCGAAGCAGCTCTCAGCAAAGCAGTGATTGTTGTACATAAAGACTAGAGTGCATTGTGCTTAATCACCGAGTGTAGAGTTACAACGTTTATTCAGATGCATTTTCTTTTTCTATATATACTTTTATTAATAATAATAGTGAGTGTTGTGACACTTTGTGGTTCGTTATGGCGATACTGGATGGTTATTTACGGAGTCTAGGTGAGTTCACTTTGTATTTAATTCTTTTATCTATAAAAAGTGTTAAAAAATTAACATTAAGAGGTGCTTTAGACCATCGAACTGAACAACTTTCACTATGGGACCAACTCTGAAATCACCAAAAAAAATCTGCTGTTTCAAACATTTTGGTCAAGTTGGTATTGAACTTTTGTATTAAACAGCTGATTTTTTTTCATGATTTCTGTGTTGGTCCCATAGTGAAAGTTGTTCAGTTCGATCGTCTAAAGCACCTCTTAAAGTTTGTAAGGTTAATTTTTTAACACCTTATATACAACGTGTTTTTTTTATATCCCATAAGTCTAGGGGGTCATATTGTACTCATCATTATGAACAACTTTTACTTGGGACCAAACCTGAAATCGCGAGAAAAAAAATCAGCTGTTCCCTACATTTATGTTTGCATAACTGATGTAAGGAACATCTTTAATAATTATTCTGCTATTCGGGGCGAAGACAAATCCAACAAATAAAAGATCATAAAAATCGGTCCAGTCGTTCTTGAAATATAAATGGTGTAACTAACCCGACTTTGTTTTATATTTTCTAATAATATTTTTTCTTTCTTTCCAGCTTATATGCATCGACAATAAGCAACGCTACGCTCGTATGTTCACGCGTTATCAATTTGACATCTATATAGCTAGAGTAAGTATGTACTACCATATAACAATATATATTTATATATTTTTGACATTGTATAAAAATAACGACATTCATCTTGAGAAAATTCAAAATGACATAAAAAAAAACTATTCTGTCGTAGTCTTTGGTAGGTTAAGTATTTTTTATCTGTGGCGACTATGGTGCTGCGACATCGACTATCCTCGCATTTTTTTTTTCATCCTCCATCTTGGGAACTCGAGTGATGTGTCTCGAGTTATTAGCAATAATTTCTATTAAAATAAAACTTGGGTGGGTGTCTATGAGTGAATTTGGGTGTTAATAAGGTTTTGTATGTATAAGTCGGGTTGAATTTAATGTAATATGAACTCATTATTAAGCAACTCATTCAAGTTTTTAATCAAAGAGTATTTATTTTTTTCACTCGAGCAAATTCACCTGAATATTCTGTACCTCGAGTTGAAAGTTAGTTACACTCACGTTCGAGTCACCCTCACTCGAGTTACCCCAAATTCAATTGTTTGGATCTCTAGAGAAAATTAAATATTTACTAGGACTGTATGTTGCAATCATAAAAATAAAATGTTTGTATAATTGTACAGTCGCGTTGTGTCATGTCATGTATAAAAATAGTTTAAAAAAATGTATAAATGACAGAAGACTGGAATTTAATTCTGAATTTGCGAGAAAAAATTACAAGTGTTGAGAAAATAAGAGATTGGGTAATGCTAACTCGATGTTGAAAATACTTAATGAATTTTTAGTATACTCTTTTTATTTTATGTGGACCGTTTGGTTTTGGCGATGTTTGTGTGTTTTGGTTTTTTTTTTGGCCATGTTTTTGGTTGATAGAATTTCAAACTATGGCTTAAAATATTCCTTTTAAAAATATTTGCTTGAGAAAAAAGTGGGTCGTCATATTTTAATAGTGATTACTTTGAGCTGTCATTAAAATCAGCCTCAGTCCATGGCTAAAGACATACTGTGCCTAATCTTTTGGTTATTTTGGGGTGTCGGCATCCGTTTTAACCAAATACGATTCTTCATCATCGTCATCTGCCTTGCCTCTCCCAACTATGTTGGGGTCGGCTTCCAGTCTAACCGGACGTAGCTGATCTGTCTAACCGGACGTAGCTAAGGACTATGATTAGTTGACCGAAATAACAACTAACAATAATATAAGTTCACATTATGTTTGACAACAGTAGCTTCAGAAAAAAAGGCCGTTTGAAATTCTATTGCCCAAAAACTTGAAAAAAAAAATTCTTAAACAAAAAAATGCACCATCTTTTAAATCTTAGATAAACGGTTTGCAAGATACTGCCACTTGTATTTATAATATTTAAACTGAGCACACAGTTATTTTAGTACATAGACCTTATCGATCGATAAATAGGGGTACAGATAAAACGGTTGTTATAATACTATGTTCATTTTGTGGTGACCAATATCATCATCTGCCTAGCCTTTCCCCAACTATGTTGGGGACTGGGGTCGGCTTCCAGTCTAACCGGATGCAGCTGAGTATCAGTATTTTACATGGAGCGACGACCTTCATGCGGCGGGCGATCGCCTACGCGGTCGATTATAGTCGCCCGCCGCATGCGACCTGTCGCCGCACGACTAAAGTCGAAACCTACTTTGGAATTTGCGATTTTAGTCAACGGCGGCCTAGCCGAATTGCCATTTAGACAGTCAGCTACAGTCACCTGTGTAAAACCCTCATCAGTAGCAGTGGACAGTCGACTCGATAAGTTATTTTAAAGAATACTGAATAACCAACTTTTAAATAATGTTATGTCATGTCCCAGTATTTGGAAAATGTCAGAACAGTCGCTATAAAATGAACAAAGTATTAACAGGTTCATAAATAATTGTCGTGAAGAATAAATGGGGTGAAAATGTCTGAATTTCAGTATTTCATAGATGTAGTTGTCAGATGTTATAAATACCTACATTAAAATATCATACTAGTTCAAGGCCTTAATAATAATAAGCTCTTACTGCCTTATATTTTGCAATCTATCACTACAGGGTCAAATAAAATTAACTAGCGAAACTGCAGACGTAATAGGTATCGATATCGATTTTTTTTTTTGAGGTCAGCGATCGCGGGTAGGGTTGTTACTTGAAATATGAGTTAAGAACATCTGTTTTCTTTTGTATTATCACAAAACGCTAAAATTGTCTACTGATATTTCAAGTGACTACACAATGACCCCACAAAAAATCATCAAAAAATTATTTTCTGTTTTATCGTGTTTAGACATCGATACCCATCATGTCCGCGGAGTTTCTCTAGCTAATTTAATTTACGCTACCCTATTACATGGGACCTAAACATAAGTGGCGAAATGGGGGTGTGAATACACCTCCGCCGATCCCTTTCGGGAAATACTGCCTTGATGTTACGTTATGACAGATAACGACTGTCAAATGAATAGCAATAATGTCAGTGAGTCTTTAAAAACATAATTTTGGTGCTATTTTAAATAAAATTGTTTTGAACAACCGTTTTATTTGCGATCCAATGATTTTGGGGCGATTTTCAAATTGATTCGTGTGATTTTTGTTTGTTACTTGAAAATTGGGTGTATTATTATTATTGTGGAATTGACGATTTTTAAGCTTAAGAGAGAATTTTAAAGCAATAATGTTGATATAAACGTCTAATTATAAATTGTAAATACTAACACAAGCTGAGAAAAAAATATCCTTAGTAATATTTTTCTTCATTAAATGCTAATTGCAGGCTCACTATACAGGGTTTATTTTCAAAGACCAGCCAAATTGAAGGGTGCGATACAGACCATCAAACTGAATAAAGTTTCTCCATGGGACCAATATCGTAAATCGCGAAAAATGTATCATTTGTCCCATAGAAGACTTCAATACCTACACGACCTAAACGTATGGGACGGCTGAATTATTATTCGTGAATACGATGTTGGTCCCATGGTTCTCACCTGGATTCAGCTTAAAATTATAATTGTTAGACTCCAGAACCCCAATTTCGTGACACACTTTGGATTTTGAAGGAAATTCCTAATCTATTGCTTCATATTTTTGCAAAATTCGTCTGCTCGACAGCGTATATAACGCAATGAGTGTTGGTGAACTGTCAAAATGTTCGCCATTGCCATTGTTGTAAGTGTGCTACGCAATCACCCCGCAGATTTGCTTGGGAAGTAATAATAATAAAAAAAAAATACAGAATCGATTGAAAATCGTTCCGTTATAATCAATTCGATAAATTAATCACTAACTTGCTCAAGTTTTTCTTTTATGTATGAGTGTGTATTTGTGGTATGTTCAAAGTTGTTAATCCGAATTGAATGTAACAGGCAGCGCCTCTAGCGGTGATATGCCGAACTAATAGTTCAGACAGGCAGCGCCCTTAGCGGTGGAATACCGAACTAATAGTACCGACCGACGGCGCCCCTGGCGGTGAAATACCGAACTAGCATCGAAAATGTAGTTTTGGATGAAAAATGCTTTGAAAATCTTGCCAGACATCTAAGTTTTATTCATATTTCCTGTTTCCTTTTTTTTTCTTGTTTATTTTGTGTCCCAATGCTGGGCAAAGGCCTCTCCTTTCTTCTTCCAAACCTCCCTGTCTTGTACGATCTCTGGCCATGTTGGCCCTGCAAATGATATTAGATCGTCATTCCACCTTCGCCGTGGCCTACCTCGAGGGCGATGTCCTCCCTTAGGCGTCCAGTGAGTAACATCTTTGCCCATCTCTCCGGGTGCATTCGTTTGCGTGTTTACTGAATATAATTTTTAAGATAAATAAAATTAACGTTTTCTCTGTCAGAGGTCGAAGGCAGAATCGTTGTGTAAAAATATTTAACTTAAATTGTATTTTTAATTAATTTTCGCTCGTATTTACAAGTTTCATTTGGTAGTATGTCAAGATGGGACTCCGTCTTGGGCTATCAAGATTAAACTTGTATACATACATCCCGTTCCGATGTTCATCATCATCTGCCTAGCCTATCTTCCCAGCTACGTTGGGGTGGGCTTCCAGTCTAACCGGATGCAGCTGAGTACCAATATTTTACATGGAGCGATTGTCTATCTGACCTCCACAACCCAGTTATTGGGGAATACGATACCCCTTGGTAACTTGCTTTCCGAGGCTCGGAGGGGTCTCGGTACGTAAAGATGGTCACCCATCCAAAGACCAACCGCGGCGATCCCGTTCCGATGTTCATATTCAAAAACTAACAATCACATTGCTTTATGTACAGGTACATAGACTGTCTGTGTGCATTCAATTCGGATCTAATATCTAGCCAATAAATATTAAAATATATATTTAAAATACTGTGTATAGGTTTCATATAAGAATGCTGGTGTGCGAAATGGCTCCTTTAATTTTTTTTCTAGTGTTTAAGTGTGCTTTTATTTTTATTTTTTGTTGTGCACTGTGTACGTGGTATGTCTATACAAAAAAAAATCTAAAAAACATAGAAAAAAAAATGGCTGCTTCTTGTCGATCACGTCGATAGTACTTCAGCTTTGTCCGTTATACTTCAAGAAAAAAAATTTTAAACTACTCAAAAACCAGCTTTTTTCATTAAAATTCACGACTGAAACTGATGCTTGTGTTTATTATTATTATTTTTGAATTTATATATCTCGGGACCATGGGGTCCCGGTCCTTTGGAAGGCGTACGAGGGGCCGAAGCCAACTCGCAGAGGCCCCTTAGGAAATTTTAATGAAATGCGGCACCGTCCGACGATTATCCCTGTATGCACTATTATTATTATAAATATTTTTATAAGGCATACCGCGTACTCATGGCGATTCTGTTTAATAATATATATAAACTACATTAGAATTATGAATAAAATAAAAAAAAATACAAGTAGTTTGCTTAGATCGCTTCGAAAACCGACGAAATAGTTCCTATACGATTATTGATTAATGTTTTTTAAGGTTTTAATAAACAATGTTGACACGAAAACCTTGGTCACATCCATCTGAAGTAAGGGGCAAGATTGTATGGAATGGCAGCAAGGGAAATATGTAATGTATTTTTTTTTTCTGCAATCTTGTTGTTTTAGTTGTAGCAAAACGCGGCTGCTGAACAAAAGGTCCTAGATTTGATGTTCAAATTGGACATGTGTTTTAAGTTAAATGCTAAAATTCAAAAGAGCGTTTTTTCAGATTAATTTTGAATGTATTTTTCTGAGAAAGGAGATATGGCTCGTTTGTTATATTTGACTAAAAATGCTATGTAATGGTTGAATATACTGCTTTTCAAGGTTTTTGTGTCAATGGCGGATCCATTTCTTTTCTCCCGTCCTTTAAATTAGAAGCATTTTTATTAATGTTTACCATAGATAGATTTGTATTTCATTGTATCGAAGCAAATTAAAATTGAAGCGATCGAGAGCCGAGGTGTTATATTTATACGCGGGCACATAGTTGGTCTTCGGTGCCGATAACTTACGATTTGAAATGAAATTCTTCAGTATTGTAGTCTTGGAAGATGACTGCAAAATGATGTCCTTGTAGACCTAATGTATAAACTTTTGGGAATAATTTCGAACTGAAAATATTGGGGATTTTTTTGCAGTTTTCCGAAAACCGACACTAGCGCCATTTTTCTATTAATATTAAGCGGTTATTGGACAAACTTATCTGTATTCGTTTTTCATTGCAAGCTAATAATAATATTCATAACGAAAGCGATGACTCGATTAGTTCCATCAATCACCGTTCAATATTGTTTTTTTTTTAAATGGCGCTGTCAGCTGTCATAATTTTAGTTAGCGTTTCGTTTCACAATAGAGCTAATTTACTTTAGGAGTTTGATCTAGCATAGATTTCTAGACTGATGACCTAGATGTAGCTTCGTTTACGAGGAAAATAGCCTCCACAAATGACGATACTTCAATGTAATCTGTCAAATTTATTTTATAGATTTTCAACTTTATCGCTAAACCATAAGGTTCAAAGTTGATTGGGAAATTTTGATAGTATCGGGAACTTGATGTGCGTGGGCGTCTGGACTTGCAGCACTCCATGGACAGTCAGCCCACACTACCACCTCGCTGACAGGTATTCATACCAACATGAGCTATTCTCAAATAGTGTGTCCCGACAGGAGAAAATATTTTGATACTTTAAAGGTAGAAATAAAATAGTTTCTAGGCAATACATAGACTTTTATAATAATCAATCAAGTGTGATTATTTTGATTTGTAAACGAGTTATAGTATTGTGAATCATGGCCGTTCCGAACTTAGTGCAGAAAACTGCCCAATAATATTTTTTTGGAACCAAATGGTGATAGTTCGGAGAGCATAAATTCAGACCAGCCATGATCTTCTTCGTGTCGCTGGCACGACTAGCCCAAATCTTCGCCACTTCCATGGCGTCTTTGGCAGCGCAGTCACTTTGACTCCATGTTTTGGCACACAGAGGGCAGGTGGTGTTGCAAACTGCTCTCAGTGAATAATTCGGAATATTTCGGAGTTATTCCCATGAGTTTCTCGGAAGTTTCCCCCGCGTATAACTATAACGTCATGAAATTCTTATGGCGGGATTATCGTTAAGTTGTTTTTTAAGTTCATTCGTTGCAATTTTTTTTTCTTATTGTAAGCGCGCCAAAGGTGTTGAAGACAAGTGTTAACGGACACTTAGGTTTACTGTATAAATGAAAAATATAAAAAAAATATCTTGCTAATAAACTAAGGCTTGGTAATTATTATTGACACTGTGCAAAATGGCGGATAGACGAACAATTTTGATACGTGGAAAATGTTAAAACTCTATTTGTCTATTTGCCATAGTGTAGAGAAACCATAAAGTAGGTTCAATATCTCCAGTGCATTCAATTTTTTGTTGTCAATTTTTTTTTCGGTAAAACTTTGGTTGTTGTAAAATAATATTAAAAAAAAAATAATTGCGTAGAAGTTTCAAAAAAATTAGTCAATGTAGGTAGGGTTAGTTCAGAAATTAAGTAAAAATTGTTTTTTTAAGATTTGCTTCGTCGAGTGACGTAGACAGTTGTATGTATTAATTCACGATTTTTAAAAGAAATTTGCATTTTAGCTATCACTGTCTTGTCGCAAGACGCGGCGAGTAAGGCTGTAAGTTAAATATACATATTATATTTGAAGTAAATAAATTAATAATAAAACCACACTTTGGACTTTTATTTTTTTACCCTGATTCTCTTCTTCGCCCAGGTTTGCACGTGCGCGTTTTACTCGCGGCGACTTTTTTCCGCTCATTGCTCAGCGCTGAGAGCAGTACCGTCTTTACCATAACGGCACACGGGGCCCGTGCCCAGGGCCCTCTACCCCACGGGGGCCCCGGAAGGCAGATATTACAATGCAAGCTACATTCAAAAGCGCATATTTTGACACTGGCAAGGGAATCAAAACCTATAGGGTACTTCCCGTTGACCTAGAATCATGAAATTTGGCAAAAAGCAATGTCATGTAGCACAAGTAAAGGAAAAAATCTGAAAACCGTGTAGTTACAAACAATGTATTTCGACATAGTTCATAGTTCACTTCATGTAAACCGTGTCGAGCAGGACCATTCACGATTCTGTTTATTTAGGAAATAGGTTACCTACCTACCATAGTTGGATCAGCCTGTATCCAGCTGCATCCGGTTAGACTGAAAGGTACGGAACCCTCGGTGCGCGAGTCCGACTCGCACTTGACCGGTCTTTTTTACTCCAAATTCATGTGTGCCCAAGGGCCCTCCCGGCCTGCCCTAAGACGGCGTTGGCCGAGTCGAAAATCCAGCAGTATTTTTTTGACTCGCCGGGTTGCGTTTTGTTGGATTCTTAACCCTCGGCTCAACACAAAGAGTTGGAAATCCAGTGCGCGATAAAATCCCGCGGCGATATTTTTAGCTCAGTGTACTAGCGTGGGCTTCGCTGTGACCGAGTGGCGTCCAAGGACTGGAAGACTAAGTGTCGGTCGTCCGGCGGCGAGATGGGCATTACCATCGCTGGTGAACCTCCAGGGTAATTTCGTAACTCACTATAAGTAGCAATGGCTTTCATTTTGACAGTTCAACAACATTCATTGCATTATTTATGTTGTTGAGCCGACACATTTTTCGAACATACAGGGTGTCCCGTAAGTCGACGTCAAGCCGGAATCGGGTAATAGCCAAGTCATAATAGTTATCAAAAAAATATTAAAAAAATCTTTTTATTTCAATTTTTTTTTATATTTTTGT
This sequence comes from Hydraecia micacea, assembly GCA_914767645.1. NCBI lineage: Eukaryota > Metazoa > Arthropoda > Insecta > Lepidoptera > Noctuidae > Hydraecia > Hydraecia micacea. The sequence goes on from OU611805.1 coordinate 2,944,822, forward strand.
GATAACTATTATGACTTTACCTATTATCCGATTCCGGCTTAACGTCGACTTACGGGACACCTGTTTAAAGCAATGCATTAGCAATATCTTTCAAAATGATTTAGATTGAGATTGATATTGTATTACGCAATTAGTGTGAGGGATGAGGCTGGCACAGGAGCGCGAGATTGACACTAGAAATGAGAGGCTTTTGTTTAGCAGTGTATGAAATCGGTCTGTAGATATTGATGACGATGAATTCACTTTATGGGGGTATGAGGAACAGGTTACAAAGTTCACTCATCCTCCATAGAAAAGGGAGGATCCTCCGACCAGACGGGTGTTGTGTCTGGCGGGCAACTGCCCAATGATTTATGTCGGGCCGTTATATCTATGCTAGTTGCGCGGTAAACTCTGCTTGCGAGATGCAGGATTTTGCGTGACGTCAGTATGACGCGTTGTTCGCATGTGGCGTTCTAGATACCGCTACAACTCACCACAAATACTATACCGAGTACTATCAATGGCCTTGCTACTACAAGCATTCCTATTGAAAGGTTCTGGGTTCGAATCCCGGCTAAGCTTCAACATGTCTACCGCTGCAAAATTGGCATAGTCAACAATCAACACTATGCCTTAGGATCAGTCATTTGTAAACGAGGGTTTTATAGTAAGGTATGATTAACATACATACAATAATCAGCCTACAATGTTCCCACTGCTGGGACACAGGCCTCCTCTCAGTGAGAGGGAGTGGGCCGTAATCCACCACGGGGGCCCAGTGCGGGTTGGTAGATGTCACAAATGTCTTTGAATTTGTTGGTTCTAGGACATGCCGGTTTCCTCACGATGTTTTCTTTCACCGTTATAATCATACCTATATTTTCATAGTAAATGTGATGAAGTGGCTAGAAGTAGTCTAGAATGGATACAGAAGAAATACTGCGCCAACCACAAACATGTTTATTGGGATAAGGGCTGGACTAGGCCGCTAGGCGTACCCAAGGACCTAGAGTTGCGGACACTAGCCCGTTACACTAAGGGCAGGGGCAGGCAGGACTGGACTAGAACTAGTGTTACAAAGAACTCAAGTCTCCGAGTCCTATATAAACGGACTCGGATGATGAATTATAAGACTCGACTCATTACAACAGGATTCCAAGACTAGAGAACTAAATACTCTACGAGCTCTTGAATGTTACGTGAGAGCTCGAGTTTCTGTGGGCTCGAGTCCTTTCGTTCAGTGGTTAGGTGTGACAAAGTAACATACAGACTTTCGAATGTATAATATTAGTATGGATTGTACTAATTCCATGATCTCAATATACAGACATACTCATACCCTTAGAGTATATATGCTCATTGCTCATACCTATACACGATGAAAAAAAAAAAAACAAAGTGAACAACATTGAGGTAATATGTGTTAGTACAGACGCCAGCACATCAACCTACTACAATCTGTCAGATTTCTGTAATAGATTTTCAACTTTATCGCTAAAGAATAAGGTTCAATGTTGATTGGGAAAATTTGACAGGGGTAGGTTGATGTGCTGGCGTCTGTACATATTACCTCAATGGTGAACAAAGGGATTTTTGTGCAAGCACATATTTTACTCTAAAGATCTAATCATAAAAACAGTGGACCCACCTAATTAGTCCATTATTTTCAAATTAGGTAAGTACTTATTAAGTACTTATTTTATCCAACTGCATTCAAGGAATTTGCATCAATCAACGTGTGGTTATAATAATAATCATCAATAATGTGAACCAATTGTTTCGATCAATCATTGATCGAAGACCAATTGAAATGTTTTAGGAAACTTCATTGTCTTTTGCTAGTTACTTTAGTTGTAGGATTTTAATGATAGAAACGCCGATTTTGTCGTACTTTGCTAGGCTGAATAAGATTTGAACCCTATAGGAACCTCTTTCTTTTTGAATTTGGTTAAAAGTAAGTAAGAAGTAGTTACTTAGATTTGATACCATAGATACCCGATATATATATATATATATCGATATCCGTGTTTGATACCGTATAAAACGGGGTGAATAGGGATGCAGGGGTGAATCGGGACGAAACATTAAAATAATTGTTTTATCTTTTTGCCAAAAAAGCACTCTATGTGTTTATTATATTATAATTAACGATTAAGTGTCCTTATTGGAAATAAACTTTATTACATCAACGTTATAATCCATTTTAAAATTTCGTCCCGATTCATCCCTGCATCCCTATTCACCCCGTTTTACCGGTACTTAAGTAACAAAATGAATTTAGATTCCATCAAAATTAAATATACTTATAATTCTATATTTGGAAGAATTGCGCAACTTGTGTGCGCCAAGCCAATGCGCACATCAAAGCAAACTCGGCTTTGTTTTGACTTCTAGATGTCTTCAATCAATGACATAATAAAGTCAAATAAAATGACAAAATAATGTCACGGATGACGGCATCATTGGTATGTGACATGCGTAATCAGTGTCATTTTGACAAAATAAGATAAATAAACTATTTGCCTACATTTTTGCTACAACAATAACTGAAAATCCTGAAAATAGAAGCAATCAATATGCCATCGTACAATGAACTGGGAGTTACGTAACATCCGGTAGCTGGCGAAGATTGTCGATGGTGACCTCATTTTCTGTTTTAATGACTAAAATAATATTTGATTACTTTTAATATTCTTAAATGTTATTTTTGAGTCTTCTGACATTAATTTTATTAAACAAAATAATACCAATTTTATTAATTTGCTATTTTGTTCTCTTTCAACATAGCGTCCCATAGACCAGATCGGAACGAAGAGTAAATAACGTTGTTTATGGTGGATAATTGTAACAGGTAACATTAACAATCGAAAATCGTTTTAACAATATTGGAATCGATTTGTACTTTAAACATTATTTTGCACTCAATTCATTAAGCATTAAAGGCGTTTTGTAAAGCTATCTGAGTGCTTAAAAATATACACTGAATATGATAGTGGATTTTGAATAATTTGTTTTTTGAATAAAAACATCGCTTTCATTATTGTTTTATGGTACTGTATTATTGTTATTTTGAATTTTCAGCTTCCAACCATACGGTAATGGATCAAGGTTTATTTACGCATTCAAAAATCTGTTTTGAACGTATTTTATTAATTACATTTTCTTATTTACCTTTGTATACTCAAACCTTCTTTTAGAAATCATTACAATAGCTATTGGTTACCTATTTCAGGATTGTTAACATAAGAATATTAAACTATATTTATTTGAAAATATTTAATAAAACTTCGATTAAATATCGTCAATAAATTAATTTAAAATATTACTTCTGAATCGATTAATCGATGCTCAAACCAGTGTTGCCAGTACGTTTTGCCGCGCAATTACATCACCATTTCATGGCACGCGTTTGACGCATTTGTTAAAATTTTCGACTTTTCGTGACAGCACGTCAATTTCGACATTTGATTGATAATTTTCTAAAGATCCATCAAATTAGTTTGTTTGAAAGTTGGTTTGGGCGCTAAATGTTATTATTTCGCTGTTTTACTTTTAATACTATGATGTGATCGTGAGGTGTCCATTTTTGGTTGCGCGCTTCCATTCCATAATGACTGCTCTAAAGTGTGTGGTCGAAGGCTGCAATTTAGAGTACGATGTAGTCTGCAGCTTCTCCTTCTACAAGTGAGTTTGTTATGATGATATTATTTCTCGAATATAAGATTTATTTATATCTTTTGTGCCACCAAGATAGTGTCTATGGTCTGTTCGTGTGACCTCGAAAAAATTGAAGTGGTAAAATTATTGTAAACATAATTAGCTTTATGTAGTTTTGATCCAGTATTTTTCCATTACAATTCTTATTTTGCCTAATAAAAACCTCACCTAATACATATTTCATCATTTACATGGTGAAAACCTCAATAATATTGATTATATACATTTAATACATTAATATTGATATCCGTATAGATCTAATTTCAATCAGTAATCATAATTATTTCCCTTTGGTGGGGATAAGTCATGCAAGAAATCATGCATAATAACATAACTGTAGTGCTACATTTGTACAAAGACATCTTTGTTATCAGAATCTCTAATAAAATATCAAATACACTTCATTTGATATCCTAATGTAACCTTAAAACTCATTAACATAAGGAATATCATGTCTTTAGTATAGGTTTTTTTTACAATTGAACTGTCTGAAGCAATGTCTGGCGGTTGGCAAAATGCCTATCAGCAACATGTTGGTAACCTTATCAGTAACCGGTATGATTAGAGGTTTATTAATTGAATATCAACATGAGCTGAAATTACTCCACACACAGAGGTTATAATTATCCCTTATCATATTACCAAAAATAAAAAATAGCAACTTTGGAATCTCTACAAAGCAATAAAATAGAAGTGTTTGTTTGTAATGTCAAAATATCAAGCTTTTTACTAAATGCATATACATCTAAGAAAGAATATAATTTATGGTATTTACAAAAAAAAAAAAAAAATGTCTGTCTGTTCCGGCTGATCTTCGAAACAGCTGGACTGATTTTGATGTTATATAAGTTACTTTTAATTTAGAAAACGAATTAGAAAAAATACAGCTAGTTTTGAATAAAATTCTATTTTAAAATTAACCAAGTAAAGAATCACATTCTTGGCTACTAAAAATATAAATACCAAAAAGATTAATATCATAAAATTATTTCTACTACTAAAAGCTAAATGACAAAAAAGTATTACTTAGTCTAAAACAGCTATGTATGTAGATACTATAACATTGTAAGAGACATTTTAATTAGATAATAAATAAAAACACAATTACATAATAAATAAAAATAATAATAAGTAAATAAAAAAATAATGAATACTTAATTAAAAAAATGTTTTTTACAAAGTTACTACTTAAATAAATAAATGTGTATAATTTATAAAACAATAATTATAATATATATATTATATAATTACTAAATACTTAACTAATAAAAAAAAAAGTGTAGTTGGCTTTATCGCGACAATGTTTCAATACTACCGACATTTGACACCTAACTCACAATAATGTAATGTCAACCAACAATTAGAATGCCTTATATAAATACAGTAATCACTGTAAACATATTTATGCTGGCAATAATTTATAACAATTTATGTAAATATTGATAATGTATCACATACAGTGGTGGCCAAGTGGTAACGGCCGCGACTTACGAGTTGTAGGTCGTAAGTTCGAACCCAGACAAGCGCTTTACATTGTGTAAATGATTTCATCACTTTTGCTCTCAAAACGCTGAAGGAAAACATTGTCAGGAAACCGGCATGTCTTAGAACAAAAGAATTCGAAGACATCAGACATGTGACATCCACCAACGCGCACTGAGCCCGCGTGGTGGATTACGGCCCACTCCCTCTCACCGAGAGGCATGTGTCCCAGCTGTGGGAACATTATAGGCTGATTATGCTTATGTATGCTACATTATTGTGACTACAGAGCGTGGGGTCCTGTTAACTAACTAAGTTATGTAGAAAAAAATATATTTATGTACCTTAAAGTTAACCAAGGTAACCGACATAGCCCGAAGACTTGCCAAACTTAAGTGGCAGTGGGCAGGGCACATTGCACGCAGAACAGATGGCCGATGGGGCCAAAAGGTTCTGGAGTGGCGACCGCGTACCTGAAAAAACATAGCGTTGGAAGGCCTCCCACAAGGTGGACCGACGACCTTGTGAAGGCCGCAGGAACTCGTTGGATGCGAGAAGCACAAAACCGGTCAAAGTGGAGGTGCATGGGGGAGGCCTATGTCCAGCTGTGGACGTCTTTCGGTTGAAATGATGTTGATGATTAATGTTTTGCAGTACCCTCATGTAGTTACAAAATACCTATGTATTATTAATTACTTGTTATTATGTTGTTGGTGATAAAAGACCATTAAACATCTACTTATCTAAGATCGGTCGGGTAGTGTTATTTAGTTTTTCCATTTGGAATTTCTTAGTAACAGTCCGGAGTTTGCAAGTTGGTGGTGTGATACTCCCGTGCCTCGTAAAGCACGTTAAGCCGTTGGTCCTGCGCCTGATCTCTCTCCGGTCGTGTCGAATTGCCGTCTCATCGGACTGTGAGAGTGAGTAAAGAGGGAGTGCACCTGTGTCTGCGCACACACTTGTGCACTATAATATCTCCCGCGCCGAAGTCTAGTCTCCGTTGAGATTGGCCGCCGTGGTCGAAATACGGTCTGGAGGACCTTATCTATATATATAAAAGGAGAACTGACTGACTGACATATCAACGCACAGCCCAAACCGCTGGGTCTAGAGATTCCAAATTTGGCACGTACGTTCCTTATGAGGTCTAGGGGTGCACTAAGAAAGGATTTTTCAAAATTCATCCCCTAAGGGGGTGAATGGGGGGGTGAAATTTCACGCGGACGAAGTCGCGGGAAGAAGCTAGATTATCTATAGATTCTATACAATTCTATACAAATAAATAAAATTGTGGTGTCTGTTTGTAATATTAAAATAACCGCTTTTTACTAAATGCATATGGATGTATACACGGTACATATACCAAAATATATTTTTTTACTATTTTTGTCTGTCTGTTTGTTCAGGCTAATCTCTGAAAAGGCTGGACCGATTTTGACGGGACTTAGGGTTCCGCGCAAAAAAATTAAAACGTTTTTCGTCATGCACGCGAACGAAATCGCGGGCACAGCTAGTCTAAGATAAATAAAAATCCATAGTAAATTTTAAATGCGAAGGTAACATTTCCATGTCTTAACGTATTTCGATGAAAATTGGCGCATCGAAAGTCGATGGATTCGAATTATGACCATAGGTAGTATACTTTTTATCTCGGAAGTATGGTTCCGTGGGATAATGTCCGAAATCCACGCGGGCAAAAACTTATATTTAACCTTTTTACCGCCCGTCTTTAAATAAGTGTTGTCGTGCCCACAGCGCCCGAAAAAAAAAAAAAAAACGAAAAATAAATACCGATGAAACGAGCTGTGATGATGTAATAATAATTCAGATTAAACGAGCTGTGTTATTTGGTCGTATATATACGACCCTGGCGGAATGGACACGAAAATATTTGTCGGATTAATCCGACGTAAGCGGTTAAAAGGTTAATATCCTCTTCAAGATGACACTTTTTTATACTAGGCTACAATGTCGACCTCCTAGGCAAAGAGCTCCCCCACTCCTTCCAACTTTCGCGAGACCGCGCGTCCTTTAAAATATGGATAATCCATTTTTCGTAATACCGAGATCCACGCGGGCCAAGCCGCGGCCTAAAACTGTGTATTTAAAATCCTTTTCAAGATATGTTTATTAAAATATATGTTTTTTTTGTCAACAGTGCAAATATATCGACCGACAATGAAACCAAACGCCAGGACTGGATCGAGGGTGCTATGCACGAGGAGAGCGAGTGCCTCTGGAGGCATGTCAGTCTCCAGCTGTGCGGGTAAGACATATACATCAACATATCTTGGGCAGCAAACAGGACACTCACTCAAAAAACGCCACCTTTTCCTTTTTTGAAGTTGGATAAAACAACCTGACTTGGAAACTATCAGGTGTTGTATTATTTCCATAATTCAAAATCATATATTACATACAGAGAACCCTCCGTGCGCCGTTGGTCCCGGCCGTCATTCGTAGATCTTTTACAGTCGTTCTGTGCCGGCAGAAGCTCAGTCTGACAACCTGTCTTACCAAGCAGTATCGTGTTACCCAGTAACTGTGTTGCGGAGGTCAGGTAGGCCGTCGCTCCATGTAAAATCCGGTTAGACTGGAAACCGGCCCCAATATAACCGACACTCATTTGACAGAAGAGATTGAAGCAAACTTGAAATGAAATGTACTTTTTTTTTGTCTATCAGTTACCACTTCGAGTTGGACAACCAAGGGCTGTGGATCGACTCGCCCATGCTGCCTGAACTCCTCACTCATCAGGAGAAACCCGCTCCGATCATACAGTCGCCGAATGACAAGAAATGTAAGTTCTTTTTTTACAAAAAACATGATCAAAATATGAATAAACTAGCTCCTGCCCGCGACTTCGTCCGCGTGAAATTTCATCCTCCCCCCATTCACCCTCTTAGCGGTGGAATCTCGAAAGACTCGTTCTTAGTGGATACCTACTCTTCACAAAGAACACACCCTCCAAATGTCATGTCTCTAGGACCAGCAGGTTAGGATGTGCGTTGATATATCAGTCAGTCAGGACTTTGAATTTTATATAAATTTAGATTTGTGCAGCATCCTGGCATAAAATATGACACGGGAATAGGTTGTGTCACATTTTTAACCGACTTTAAAAAAAGTAGGAGTGAATCCTGGCATAAAATATGACACGGGAATACCCAGTGTCACATTTTTAACCGACTTTAAAAAAGTAGGAGTGAAATCCGATAAAATATGACACGGGAATACCCAGTGTCACATTTTTAACCGACTAAAAAAAGTAGGAGTGAAATCCGTGGATGCGAGTTAAAATTAAAACCATATGCTCAGTCCCTTGAAGCTGTGAAAAAATCAAACTTATACGTAAAAAAAATACGGCCGTTTATGCCGCAAAAAACGTATATTTTGACTCTCATGGGAATCAAAATTTATAAGGTACTTCCCGTTGACCTAGAATCATGAAATTTGGCAAGAAGCAATGTCATGTAGCACAAGCAAAGGAAAAAATCCGAAAACCGTAAATTTGTAGTTACATACCTACAAAATTGTACGAAACCCTCGGTGCGCGAGTCCGACTCGCACTTGACCAGTTTTTTTTTAAGTCAGTTGGTTTTTTTGTGAAAAAGTTTTAATGCATGGCTGCTCACCTACAGGGTTGTGACCAATGAATGGCAAAAGATGACCTCACTATTGAATGGGACAGTCAAGTCTTAAATAAACTCAAGTTTCTTTAAGTTCTGAGTTGAGATGCATGATTACTGACAAATGAGTGTACTGACTGGACAGGTCCACTCAATCTGTGTGGTTCTTTCCTCAAAAGACCATTTCAGACACTAATCTACATGGTCTTCATATGATCTGACCAAGATTATGTCCGGACTTTAAAAGAGGCTGTGACCTCTGAGCTTGTTTCGGCCTTTCTTCTCAGATTAGTCAGATAGGAAACGCCGACCTCATCTAGTTTTAAAAATATGATTGACGTGTATATAAGTGTTTGTACAGACCTACTTACAGAAATAAAATCGATATATAGATAGATATCGATACGGTACGTTCTAACATGCAACGAAACAAACGTCTATGATCGATCACATTTGCATACTTACAGACAGACGATGCCATGGTTCGATTTTTTAAGAGTATTTAGCATGTAGGTAAGAATTACTGGAGCAGTGGTGGCCCAGTGGTAACTGCCGCGACTTACGAGGTGTAGGTCGTAAGTTCGAACCCAGACAGGCGCTTTACTTTGTGTAAATTATTTCATCACCACTGCTCTCAAAACGGTGAAGGAAAACATCGTGAGGAAACCGGCATGTCCTAGAACCAAAAATTCGAAGACATGTGACATCTACCAATCCGCTCTGGGCCCGCGTCGTGGATTACAGCCCACTCCCACTCACAGAGAGGAGGCCTGTGTCCCAGCAGTGGGAAAATTATAGGCTGATTGATGAAGGATTATTAATTTTGAATAGGAAAAGTTTATAAGGACATTAGTAATTAGCGCTTTAGAAAGACATCCTGCAAGAATGGACGATCAAAATTGTCTAAACCACGATAGTCAGCGGTCCGCATGCGGCTCAAAGATATTTCCATGCGGCCTGTTGAACCTGTTTTGCCCTCGAGTTTTTTTAAGTAGGGAAGCACGTTAGGTTAAGGTGAATGCGCAGTGGTAGACCGCGAAATTCAAATTTTCTTACGTTTTTTGCAATTTGCAGGCCAGTGTCAGGTTGTATCTTGATCAAAATTTGATTCGCGACAATAAAAGGTACGTATTTATAGAATTATAATCATTAGAATAATTAATACATCTTTCTAAGTTAGATTTGTACCACTAAGCAGTTTTCCATAAGAGATTTGTTGTCGTGGTACAAATCTAACTTAGAAAGATGTATTAATGATTCTAATGATTATAATTCTGTAAATACGTACCTGTTATAGTCGCGAATCAACTTTTGATCAAAATACAACCTGACACTGATCTGAAAATTGCGAAAAACGTAAGTAAATTTGAATTTCGCGGGCTACCCTGGCACTTCCCCCTTAATACTGCTCATCAGTAATGTTAACACACTTTTTTTGTGAAATGTCAGTTGAAGGAGGCGACGTTAGTTCCTATTTTGGCCACGCGCCACTATATCGTTGTAGCGCTATAGTCAGTTTGACATTTCTGCCTTATTGCAGGCGCTGGCAGGGGACCGTCCTATCAGAGTCTATTCGAAAAGTTCATAGGAGGAGTCCCCAAAGGTACTGCCATTTGTTACACAGACATATCAATTTTATTTTATATAAAAGAAAAACAGTGGCTCTCCGGGAGTGCCGACAGAAGTGAAAACAAAACACAAACAGAATACTTTGCCATCATTCACTGACATATCGGGTATACATTAAAACCAAGTAGATCCCGAGGACATTCGAAGCGGTGTCGGTTACGGTAACAGTGGCGCGAATTCAATGTTTTTTCTCAACTCAAAAAATGCCCAACGCGCCTAGAGTAGTTTTCACTTCAAAAAAATATTGTTAAAATTAAAAGATATTTTTGAATTGGTAGGAGCGTACAGTTGATTTTGCTAGCGGTACTCAGCCTCTAGCTGGAAGAATTGTTTCTTTTAGCGGCCTATCAAATTTGAAATGCGGCCTGTGGCGCACTTTACTGCGGCCCGGTTAGCCATTTTATGCGGCCTGATATGTTTTAGATAGACACGGAACGGGAGAAGTCAATGTAGGATTTCTTTAATAAAATGGTATATACGGGGTTAAATCAAATTAGCTAGCTAAACTCCGCTAATGCGATGGGATCTAAATATGATAAAATAAAAAATACATAAATTTTCTTTTTTTCTGAACTCATACTTCAAGTAACAATAGATAATAACAGCGGTTGTTGGATTTCCCAAAAAAAAAACATGGTTTAATTTTGATTTTATTGTCTTTAGATATCGATACGATATCCATAGCGTCTACGGAGTTTCGCTACTCAATTTAATTTAACCCTGTAAATTAAAATAATTTTACGATTGCGATCTTAAAAATAAATATTAATGAGTATCGCTGAACTTAAATATAATGTTTTATTTAGATATGCATAGGATGACTTAGGGGCCGCCTCCACGAGCGAACGAATCGCGGCGATATTATCGACGTGCCACGTATTTCTATACACTCTCTTAGAACGTGTCTCCACACGGCGATATCATCGCGGCGAAAATTTGATGGTACGGCGAGACTCGCCGCGATTCTCTCGCTCGTGGAGGCGGCCCTTTAGGCTCGAGATTAAAAAAAAAAACCGGGATTAGGCGTGTTTATGCTAGTTTATTCACTATTCAAGCTTCCATATTACTTTAAAATCTATCTTTTATTCAACAATGGTTTTCTTTTTGTCCGCAGTGGCCGAAATAATTCGAATGGAGCACAATTACAGTGTCGAGCCAGTGAAGGAGACGCAGGAAAGCGTCTCCAGACTCAATGTCAGACAGCTCGTGGATACTCTGGGATATCTGTAAGTACTCTATTTATGTTGAGTTTTAATGTAAGATTGAAAAATATTATAGGTGCAATATAAGATGGGGCTCGTTGCTAAGTAATAAGAGCCACACGGTTCGATCGATCAGGTTAAGCTACACTTGCCACGGTCGGTCCGTGGATGGGTGACCATCTCTACATACCGAAACCCCTCCGTGCCTCGGAAAGCACGGTAAGCCGTTGGTCCTGGTTGTGGAGGTCAGGTAGGCAGTCGCTCCATGTAAAATACTGGTATTCAGCTGCATCCGGTTAGACTGGAAGCCGACCCCAACATAGTTGGGAAAAGGCTAGGCAGATGATGACATAACTACTATTTAACTAATTTAATTTCATCATCAGATCCATGAAGAACCTACAGCGGAAGCAACTGTGGGTCGTGAAGGTGGAGACCGACAAGGCTGAGGCCTCCATCACCCAGTCGGAGCAGGTCATCACCAAGATGCCTGACCCGAGGCAGATTATTGAGGTAAAGGACTAAGTTTCTGTTACCATATGAAGGGATCAGGGCAGGGGGGGCACACTTAGCACTGTCATCAATTGCCATAGACGACAGCGACATCTGCAGTTTGGTGGGTTAAAAAAACTTGGCAGCCATTTTCTTGTTTGTCAAATTGTCAAACAAATGTCATTGTCGCCGCCGGCCATCCGCCATTATCATTTTCAACTCCGCAACTCCGGCTTTCCCGACGTTGATGCGCTTCCCGAAATCCCGAGTTTATCTCAGCTAATTATGTTAAAATTGTTACTTGTTACTGTTATTTGTTAAACCCTGATTGTGACCCTAAACATTATAATAAAGATTCGCTACTTATAGTAAGTATGCTTAACTATAGGTATGTGTATATTTATTAGAGCCTTAGGTCACCCACCAAACTCAAGGTGGCAGCACTTTCCATACATGCAAATTTTACCACAGAGTTGTCACTCTTTCCCTCTATAGTTACTTTACTCTTTGGATCAGGGGAAGAACCACTTTTTTCACCTAATGAACAAACTGAGATGTTACTAATTAAAAGATAAGATCTTAATAAAATAGTGTCATTTATATCCAAGGCACTTTAACTGTAATAGGTATAATGGTATAGGGAGGAGGTCTGAACGGTCCGGACATTGTATGTTTTTTCCCTGTATCGATATTTTAAAAGCATGAAAGCTCGGAGACTATGGATGTTATTGCCCTGTTGTTTTTGACAGAACTTAGCGACAGGTATAACCATTCAGACTGTAATGGTAGCAGACGACCCCGCCTATCTGCCATTTTCGTGTGTTCAACGCTCTGCCGAACAACCTGTATACTTTGGCCATTTTTTTCCGAAGCACAATATACTTGCTTACATGACCAGTAATTTCCTACTCCGTAAGTATAATATAAAACTACCCTACCCACAGATAATCCCGCAAACATCATCAACATCAACCGCCGAACCGCAAAACACGGAAGTTCTACAAATCATGGATGACAACACGATTTCTGACAACTTCATCTACGAAATCGCTGAAGAACAAGAAATTACAATGGAAGAAGTCAAAGAAATCCCGGCAACATCTTCAGATAACCCTGAATGGACCGTCAACATCTTACCAGATGATACTAAGCCAAAATATGCATACATCAAACATTGCTCCTCGGGAAAAAAGAAGAGGCATTTCACCGCAGACATGAACGAAATCACTTTACAGGGAGATTTTGAGAACTACTATATTTTACCTGATGTAGATCCTTCAGTTGGCGTTGAGATCACAACCAGCTATGAGCCAGAGAACTATATTGTTGAAGAATATCAGCATCTTGTACTAGATGAACGACCAAAGAAACGGTCTAAAGATGATTCAGGACGGAAAAAAAAGAAACGGTTGTCCTCTAACCCACCGGTCAAAGAAGAACCAGGTGATTGGGTGATTGAGAACAATATTGTCTATGAGCAGGATGAAGATTATGATGATCCCAAGAAAGTGGCCTCCCGCGTTAGAAGAAAAAATAAGAAATACTTAGGCTATGATTTTGTTACTTAAGAATTTCTATTTGAGTCGGCATTTGATTTTGGCTCTCGCTTTTTGAGGGTAGGTGGGATTTTAAGTTTAAAATCGTACGTTACGGGACGTGTGACTTAAGTGGGTCAATGGCGAGGGTGCTAAATGCCGTGCATCAATAGATTACTTAAATCACACGTATCATATACTATTTTATAGCTCGTGTGACCTAAAGTTGCTTTTAAGTCAACGCTTTTCTGTGTAAAAATGGACTCCTCAAGTCACAGAAACGCGTGACTTAAATGCGGGTTTAAGTCACATAGTGCTTATACTTTCTGAACAGTGAACGAAACTGAACTGTCGCGCACGGGTCGGTGACGCTGACTCGGGTATACTCGGCTCCAGTCGGTCGGTGACCCTGAATCGGGTATACTCGGCGTTGAATCGGGTATACTCGGCTCCAGTATGTTGGTGACCTCTGAATCGGGTATACTCGGCTCCAGTATGTTGGTGACCTCTGAATCGGGTATACTCGGCTCCAGTATGTTGGTGACCTCTGAATCGGGTATACTCGGCTCCAGTATGTTGGTGACCTCTGAATCGGGTATACTCGGCTCCAGTATGTTGGTGACCTCTGAATCGGGTATACTCGGCTCCAGTATGTTGGTGACCTCTGAATCGGGTATACTCGGCTCCAGTAGGTTGGTGACCTTTGAATCGGGTATACTCGGCTCCAGTAGGTTGGTGACCTTTGAATCGGGTATACTCGGCTCCAGTAGGTTGGTGACCTTTGAATCGGGTATACTCGGCTCCAGTAGGTTGGTGACCTTTGAATCGGGTATACTCGGCTCCAGTAGGTTGGTGACCTTTGAATCGGGTATACTCGGCTCCAGTAGGTTGGTGACCTTTGAATCGGGTATACTCGGCTCCAGTAGGTTGGTGACCTTTGAATCGGGTATACTCGGCTCCAGTAGGTTGGTGACCTTTGAATCGGGTATACTCGGCTCCAGTAGGTTGGTGACCTTTGAATCGGGTATACTCGGCTCCAGTAGGTTGGTGACCTTTGAATCGGGTATACTCGGCTCCAGTAGGTTGGTGACCTTTGAATCGGGTATACTCGGCTCCAGTAGGTTGGTGACCTTTGAATCGGGTATACTCGGCTCCAGTAGGTTGGTGACCTTTGAATCGGGTATACTCGGCTCCAGTAGGTTGGTGACCTTTGAATCGGGTATACTCGGCTCCAGTAGGTTGGTGACCTTTGAATCGGGTATACTCGGCTCCAGTAGGTTGGTGACCTTTGAATCGGGTATACTCGGCTCCAGTAGGTTGGTGACCTTTGAATCGGGTATACTCGGCTCCAGTAGGTTGGTGACCTTTGAATCGGGTATACTCGGCTCCAGTAGGTTGGTGACCTTTGAATCGGGTATACTCGGCTCCAGTCGGTCGGTGACGCTGAATCGGGTATACTCGGCTCCAGTAGGTTGGTGACCTCTGAATCGGGTATACTCGGCTCCAGTCGGTCGGTGACGCTGAATCGGGTATACTCGGCTCCAGTATGTTGGTGACCTCTGAATCGGGTATACTCGGCTCCAGTAGGTTGGTGACCTTTGAATCGGGTATACTCGGCTCCAGTAGGTTGGTGACCTTTGAATCGGGTATACTCGGCTCCAGTAGGTTGGTGACCTTTGAATCGGGTATACTCGGCTCCAGTAGGTTGGTGACCTTTGAATCGGGTATACTCAGCTCCAGTAGGTTGGTGACCTTTGAATCGGGTATACTCGGCTCCAGTAGGTTGGTGACCTTTGAATCGGGTATACTCGGCTCCAGTAGGTTGGTGACCTTTGAATCGGGTATACTCGGCTCCAGTAGGTTGGTGACCTTTGAATCGGGTATACTCGGCTCCAGTAGGTTGGTGACCTCTGAATCGGGTATACTCGGCTCCAGTAGGTTGGTGACCTCTGAATCGGGTATACTCGGCTCCAGTAGGTTGGTGACCTCTGAATCGGGTATACTCGGCTCCAGTAGGTTGGTGACCTTTGAATCGGGTATATACTCGGCTCCAGTCGGTAGGTGACGCTGAATCGGGTATACTCGGCTCCAGTAGGTTGGTGACCTCTGAATCGGGTATACTCGGCTCCAGTAGGTTGGTGACCTCTGAATCTGGTATACTCGGCTCCAGTAGGTTGGTGACCCTGAATCGGGTATACTCGGCTCCAGTCGGTCGGTGACCCTGAATCGGGTATACTCGGCTCCAGTCGGTCGGTGACCTTTGAATCGGGTATACTCGGCTCCAGTCGGTCGGTGACCCTGAATCGGGTATACTCGGCTCCAGTCGGTCGGTGACCCTGAATCGGGTATACTCGGCTCCAGTCGGTCGGTGACCCTGAATCGGGTATACTCGGCTCCAGTCGGTCGGTGACGCTGAATCGGGTATACTCGGCTCCAGTCGGTCGGTGACCCTGAATCGGGTATACTCGGCTCCAGTCGGTCGGTGACCCTGAATCGGGTATACTCGGCTCCAGTCGGTCGGTGACGCTGAATCGGGTATACTCGGCTCCAGTTGCAAGTTTTTTTTAATTGGTTGAAGAAGTTTTGTTGGTGAATTTACTAGTTAAATAAAATAAAAGACTAATAAAAGGAAATCGATATAAAAATCTCTCAAAATGTATGTTTTCGCCATCAAAAATTCATCCAATTAAATAAAAACATGGTGTATTTAATGTATTTTAATCGCCTATTGTTGTGACCCGATGCTGGGCATATCTCGCTCAAAATATCTTAAGTGGTAGTATTTTAATATACCTAAACTATCCACATAATATCAGCCTTTGGTTCCGCCTGTCATTCGTGGATCTTTGACAGTCGTTGCGGGTCGTCAGAAGCCCAAAAGTATGACAACCAGTCTTACAAAGGGGTATCCTGATACCCAGTAACTGGGTTCTAGAGGTCAGATAGGCAGTCGCTCCAAGTAAAATACAACAGCAAAAAAAAAACTGCTGTAAATTCAGCTACATCCGGTTAGACTGGAAGCCGACCTCAAAAATAGTTCAGAAAAGGCTGGCAGATGATGATGAACCGTCCCACTGCAAAACAAAGGCCTCGTCTCAAAGTTTTAATAGAACTTACAATCGTACCTACCCTTTTATTTAAAAAACTTGATTATATAAAAAGGCGAGTTGGTTTTTTTAAAAGTCTTTCCAATGTGTAAAAAATATATTATTAATTAAACATTTTTTTGGCATTAAAACACATTTTAATTTAGTTATTATAGAATTTTAGATCTCGAACGTTTTAATATCTCAATTTGAAATGACTGGTTAGCTATAACATGGGCTATATCCGTGATATGGAGCTGTGTTCTGTGATCACCTCACTTTTCAGACATAATGACAAAATGTTTAGTCAGTATTCTAACACAGCTAAGTTTGTCTGTTTAAACTTGCTGGTAGGTCGTTACAATCTCACGTAAGACGCACAAAACAGATTCATCAATAAATCATAAATTAAAAATGCCAAATACTTACCTAATTGGAGTATTCGAAAATATTTTTAAGTAAAATTCAGTAGGCTGACCTCGGGTGTTGAAAACCCGATAAAAAAAAAAAGAGTTCAAAATGAAACTAAATAAATATACAGGATGATCTGAATAGCTATTCACAACCATCCGACAGGGTATCGTATCGAAAATGGCATATTTCGATAACCTGATTTGCCTTGCCTCAGACAGCAAACAGCTGTCTGAAGAATAGCGGTCGTCTATTTGATTTAAAACTGACAAAATTTTCGGGTTTTGGACTTGTGAGCAGCGTTTAGAGGACTACTACGATAACATTGATTGATGTTCGATACGGTACGGAAGCGTATCGCGTGGTTGTGAATAGCTATGCTGTTGGGATAGTATTTGTCCATACTAACCAATCTATCAAACCAACGGATTAGGGCGTTCGCGCGTGCGCACGCGGCGGGTGGCCGCCTCGTGTGTTTGTATTGAAAGATAATATGAGCAGCGTTCTCTGGCGCGCACGCGTGTGACGGGTTTGAACACCGCGGTGGCGCCCGCTCCGTGCACCCGCCGCGTGCGCACGCGCGAACGTAGCAAACGTCCTTACCCTGTATAATATTTTCGCAATTAAAAATTATAGCCAGTCTCCTATTAGTTTAGCTAAATAAATAAACACAGTGTTAGTTCATTTACGACTATGTAAAACCAAATATAAGGTGCTATAAAAATATCTGCCACGGCTTCAATGGGAGATAGTATTCGGTATATAGATTACAATAGTAAAGATACATTATTGATCTTATGTCATAAATTTTTTCATATAAAAAAATGTGCGTATAAATTTGAATTGATTTCGTTGCTTGAAACCGTCCCGTAGTAATTAGCTGTTGCCGCACCGTCATTTAATTTCGCAAAATGTGACGAAGCGACACATCGCGCGTAGTTTGTGAACCACATTATGCAGAATAGAGTAAATGTTTATTTAATTACTTTATTTTCTCAAATTGATTTAACTATTCTGGGGTAAAAAATTTCTTCACTACTGTAATTTGACAGGCCTGATGGTTCGACAGGCCTGATGGTCTAGTGGTTAGTGACCCTGACTGCTATGCCGGAGGTCGTGGGTTCGATTCCCACCCAGGACAAATGTTTGTGTGATGAGCACGATCATTTGTTCTGTGTCTGGTTGTAATTTATCTATAATATGTATGTATTTAGAAATATATAAGTATGTTTATCAGTTGTCTAGTACCCATAACACAAGCTCTGCTTAGCTTGGGACTAGATGGCGTTGTGTGATAGTTGTGGAATATTATTATTATTATATTATATTATATTATATACATAATACTGTCTCCCACTGAAGCCGTGGCAGATATTTTTATAGCACCTTATATAGTACCTCTTTTTAACACACAGCTAGAAAGGGACAGTGTCGATCTCTTTCATATGTTATGTGCTAGAAAGAGAGCAATATTTCTTAGTTTTGTCTGTGACTAACGGAATTCGCGCTACGTCATTCATCTAGCAATAATAGTGTAGTTTTTGGGGTAATTGTAGTCATGAATATGAACGGTTTTTACTAAGGGACAAATCGGCAATGTAAAAAAAAAACAGGTATTCCATACAAATGTACGATACAGAATCTTTTTAAAGTGTACTTCTTTAGGCGCACTGCGCTGTTTCTGAACAGTGAATAAAATTGAATTGTCACGCTCGGGTCGGTGACTGAATCGGGTGTACTCGGCTCCAGTCGTAAGTTTTCGTTTCGATCGTGTGGCCCTCAGAATAACTTTAGTTATTATTCTGAGGTGTGGCCATAAGCAAAGACCCTCTCTTTTTTCTTCACAATTTCATAGATGGTCCCAAAGTAAAAAATAATCATTTTTTGAGTACTATTACATCTAAAAATATTCAACACTGTTATTATGCACTATCATTGCATATTAATTAATTAATAATAAAATTATAATAAGGTAACTAGGTCCCAATATATTCCTATATGATTTGTATAGAATTCAAAATCAAGTGTCGACGTCATAATATTAAGATTTTGTTTAAATTTTATGCATTCTTGTGCTTTGTTTTTTGGTTCAACTATTTAAGAGTTAAATATTTGACTGCTGGCTTTGATTGAGGTTCAAAAATGAACCGGAAACTGCCTGAATACGTCTCCATTTTAAGTAATTAAGTTTAATTTTACGAAAATATTCGGAGAAATGAGATCTCTAGTGTGAACATCATGAAAATAGGGCTTCGGGGCGCCCACTTTCGTTTCTACAGCATGCATCGGAAAAGTCATATTTAAGAATGTATTACAGACCATGAAACTGAACAACACTCTACGGGACCAATATCGTAATCGCGAGAAAATTATCAACTGTTCAATAGAGACCTACTCGATCCAAATGTATGGGACAGCTGTCCCACTTATTTTTTCGCGATAGAGAAAGTTTTTCAGTTTGATGGTCTACACCACACCCGTAAGGGGGTTGCGCTAAAGTAATTTAATTCTATAAATAAATATATGTTACGGCCGCGAATCATAGATCAACATACAACCTTATACTGACCTGCAAATTGCAAAAAACGTAAGAAATTTTGAGTTTCGTGGGCTGCCCTGATTCGTTCGCCATAAATATAACCTTTCTGTTACATTCTGTACACGAAATATTCTTTCATAGGAAAAGAAAGAAAATCAAAAAAATATAATAAATAGAGGGAAAATAGGCCGACCGCTTAACTGAGACGTTGCCTGAGGTAGTTGCGCGGTACGGGAGGGGTGATGTTGTCACAAGTTGACGAATCACTGAGCTCTCGCATCACGTCACCACACTCCTCCCGCACCGCGCTGCTACCTCAGGCAACGTCCCAGTTAAGAGGTCGGCCTATAGCTTTTTTTCTAAAGCTCGCAGTCAAATATAAAACTGAGTTGAGTGCCTACATAATATTATGGTTTTTTTTTTTCATGAAATATAAGAAAATTTAGCGAAATAAATCAGATATCTATTCCTGTCATGTATATTTGTTTGACCATTATTTTCTTGTGATGGGTTAAAAAATTATATTATTATTATTAAACATATTACCTATCTCGTTGCTCACTCATCGACTGCCTCGTGGTCTAGTGGTCGCAAGCGATACTGCTGAGCACGAGGACCTGATTTCGATTCCCGGGTCGGGCAAAGTATTATTGGGGTTTTCTATCTGAAATTCTGGATTTGTGCCCGGTTGATGACAAT
The DNA here is from genome assembly GCA_914767645.1 of Hydraecia micacea. Lineage (NCBI taxonomy): Eukaryota > Metazoa > Arthropoda > Insecta > Lepidoptera > Noctuidae > Hydraecia > Hydraecia micacea. The sequence continues at coordinate 2,965,225 of OU611805.1, forward strand.
AGGCTCGCCTATTATTACATCGGACATAAACAACTTAAAATGTGTGTAATGTACAGACGCCAGCACTTCAAGCTACCCCAATCTGTCAAATTTTCCCAATCAACTTTCAACCTTATCCTTCAGTGATAAAGTTGAAAATCTATTAAAGAAATTTGACAGATTGTAGTAAGTTCATGTGCTGGCGTCTGTACAATGCTAAGACAATACGAAAATAAATGAAAACACTAGCAAAACTGATGTCTAACCCCCTCACTAATAAACGTTGTATAGCGTCTGTATAGTTACACAACGCTTTGTCTTCTTCTTTCGAAAGTCAAAATTACTGATGACTGAAAGAGAGAAATCGGTGTGTAACTATTCATCTGATATAATACGTTTATTAGTAAGGGGTAAGAGTATTTTAGAAATATCAAATAAATCTTAACATCGAAATTGAAACAGTGATTTTTTAAACAAACTAAATGATGGACCGACTATAGGTTTTGCCAATCTTTGACTAGCTATATTTGGACTGGGAATATACGCAGTTTATTTGGCATATTGTCTGTACCTAGATCTCATCATCGCGCGTTCGATTTCCGCAAATAAACGATGATTCCCGAAGCTCACACTTTTCTTGTGACATCTGTACACCTCTGCCTACCTACAGGGAATAAGAAGCGAAAAGAACTATATTATTTTTCTGAACTGTTAAGAAAAAAAAAAGAGTTCTTTATGAAATATTTTTTTAACCCAACACATATTCGATCATAGATTTAGTTCATCATGGTGTATATTGTTGTATAATTTAAGAACCATGAATAAAACAGTGTTTTAAAAATAAAAACTTTTCTTTTTATAAGTTGGGTTTTATTTTTAACCTTATGTGAGCTGACACCTGACTATTATATCCCCGACACTCGATAACAAACGAACTCATTTATGCATGCGTGTCGATAGCAATCTAAATGTACTCTGCCTAGAATTCGGCTACTTGTTTGGCGCCATCACCAGCGTCCATCAATTCATGTAACGTGCAGCTGACAGGACACGACATTAAGTGTCCCATCGTTGTGGCAATTATTGATTAGTATTCTAGATTACTAAAATAAAAGGCACTTTTCTTAAAAATATGTTTATTTACATCTAAAACATAGGCACGTAACTTAAATAACTTATTATGTACATAACTTGGCAACGTCGTGAATTTCGTCATATACTCATAAACGAATTGTGCACGTTTGATGACAATAAGCTCGCTCCCTATCATATGGGACTTAAATATAACCGGGCAATCTTTTAAAGTGTAAATTATATATGATTTGCGCAGCATAATAGGTGTTAAGCGCACAGACCCGAGTCGGAAACATCACGTTGCGCTCCATAACTCAAATAGCGGATGTTGGAGAAAAAACAGCCAGACTGAAGTGGGAATGGGCCGGACATGTCGCGCGAATGCACCCGGAGAGATGGGCAAAGATCGTCACTCACTGAACGCCTGAGGCAGGACATCACCGTCGAGGTAGGCCACGGCGAATGTGGTGTGACGATCTAACGAGGTTTGCAGTAGTTTTAAAATACTGACCTGTAAAAGTGTCCTAAAAGATCTACTTAGTGAGGGCGCCCACGAGCAGCTTGTCTCCGCAACTAATTCGTCTCTCACAGCAAGTATACGGGTTTGTATGAAACTGCGCGTAATAGATTATCCTAATTATAGGTATTGTTATCATTTCACTGTTAAAACTTGATAAAATAGTAATGTTTTGCATAAACTAAAACATGTCTGTAAAAGTAGACTAGTTAAATAAAATATTAAGGAATATCCACCTTTTATGTCGTTGATATTTTTTTATGACGGTAGATAGAAACGTCAAAGTTGTTTGTTCACGACTATAAAAGGGGGAGCTCCGAGTGGCGGGGGTCATTCTTGTTCGAGACATCGACCAGAGCGGAGCTCCGGCCTACAGTCAGTTGATTAGTACTAGTGACGTTATTATGTGGAATAGATCGACCAGCTGTCATGTAAGTTAATTGATATTATTATCTTGATTATTGCTGATAACTATGGTGTTCTGTATATGTTATAATATGGCCAATATTATCAAAGTTTTAATGTGTTTAATGGAATATTCCTAGCTATTGTTATTATGTTGCTATTATTCTGACCTCTCTTGGACCACTGTCCTAGAGATATAATTCATTGTTTTTAAAATAATGATAATTTATGGCAATATAAGAAATTATCGGTATGTAAAGATGGACACCCATCCACAGACCAACCCCGGCAAGTTTAGCTTAAGCTGATCGATCGACTTGTGCGGCTGTTATTATAAAAAAAAAACAGTGGCACTCCGGGAGTGCCGACAGAAGTGAAAACAAAACACAAACAGAATACTTTGCCATCATTCACTGACATATCGGATATACATTAAAACCGAGTACATCTCGAGGAAAGCCGAACACATCCGAAGCGGTGTCAGTTATACATTTTCGCCGCGCCGTAGAAAGAGGGGGATACTCCTACGCCGCACCGGCTGTCTACTCTCCATCCGTCTTACGAATTTTCGATCAGGTCACGTGTCCTGACGCGAGTTTAACATTTTTTACCCATTACAAAAAAAGTGTACAACGCCGCTAAAGAAGTTTTCACTTAAAAAAAAAAATTAGATTTATGGAAATTACCAATGTTTGCAAATTAATAAATGATTTGAAATGTGAGTGTACTACGCACTTCCACCTAACTCGTGGTGGATTACAAGCGTCAAGTTATGTATTTAATAGTCGGCAGCAGTGTTAGCCAAATAATCTCTTCGTCCGATGTTCGACGCTTGTTTGTTCTGTACCGCCTCCAGTTTTGGACATTCTGTGAAAAAATCAAGGAAAATAATGAACGTTTGTAAAAGAACAAGATCATTTGACAATCCTAATGCTAACTAATATTATAACGCCCATACCCAATTTCAAGTTAAACAAATATCAACATTATTTCAACGATAATTAAGTTGATTTCAGAGTGACAAGCACCATTGACAAAGTTATAAGAATGTTTGACGTTGTAGCGTAAACTGAACTTCATTTTTATTTCAGTACATATTATTATTTATTTTTATTAAAATAAATTGTATTAAAGTCTATCAAAAAGATGACTTTACCTGTAATCCTGTGTCCCAAACCGCCACAATATGAGCATCCTTGTCCATCCGGTACGGGCACATCCGGTTCGCCGATCATATCTAGAAGGAATGACGGTACCTGAAAAAAAAAATTAATTTTAGCACTTTGATGTTTGACCAGTTGATTAAAAGAAACGATTCTCCAGCCAGATTTGTTTATATCTAGAATCTGTCTTAATAATACTTAATTTTCTACATAGCCTTTTTACAGCTATGTTGTGGTCATCACTCTTAGCTGCCTCGGCTTATTTTTATTTTTAATTATTTTATTTTTGGATGGTTTTTTTATTATTATTTACTATTTGCTGTACTCTAGACGCTTTTAACGCATACGTCTTTTTTTTACATCGTTCTCACATATTATTATAAATTCAACATTAATGATGTAACTAATATTTTTGTAAAGATATAATTTAAAAGAGTGTCCATGGAGTTTCTTGCCCGTTCTTCTCCATAGGTACCTACGCTTTGGAATGGGCAACTAGCTTCATTTTATTTTTGACTGACCGACTTCTTGACAATTCAAAAGTGCCTGTAAATGGTTTAATTGAAATAAATGCTTTGAGTTTGAGTCTGCTTTCAGTCTAACTGGATGCAGCTGAATACTAGTATCTTACATGGAGCGACGGCCTATCTGACCTCCACAACCCAGTTACTGGGTAATACAATAAACTCTTGCAAAGACTGGTTGTCGGACTTTCGGGCTTCTGACGACCCGTAACGACTGTCAAAGATCCACGAATGACGGCCGGGAGCAACGGCAGCTTTCCGAGGCACGGAGGGCCTTGGTATGTGAAGATGGTCCCCCATCCACGGACCAACCGCAGAAAGCGTTCCAAAGCGTAGTAGGTACCTATGGAGAAGAACGGGCAAGAAACTCCACGGACACTCTTTTTAATCATAAAATTGTTACAAAAAACTGACGGGACCGACGGGGATTCGCTCGTCCATGTTGCTACACTTGGGGGAGGTCCATATCAGTGGCGTGCATTGGTTTTCAGAATAGGTAGGCACTAGGCCGGGTCTAGTCTAGGCAAATGCGGTCACTAATCAGAAAAAAATGTGAGGTCAAAAGTGTGGTTATTTGAGTAGGCATGCCTACTTAAGGGTGATAAATTGCGAAGTGGTGATAAAAGTCGAACGTCATGGTATTACGCGTGAGACGTACGTATTTTTAATTTTGTCGTATTAACTTGGACTAGTAAATACCAATGACAATGTGCGAATAGTACGGGAGCCGAGTAGGACGTCCGGCGACTGCCTACTGCCGCGCGTGTTTGTATGAAGATTTTGTTTTTTGTTAGGTATGATAATTTGGTGAGTTTCTTAATTGTGGGGCGCACATACTAAAATGTAATTGACAGGCTTATGTTGATATATCGGGGTAGGCACTGCTTATATGCCTATATGCAATGCACGCCACTGGTCTATGTCCAGCAGTAGACGTCTTTTGTCTGAATGATGATGAGGACTCCAGGATTCTAAGACCTACCTTCTGCTGCGCCTCTCTCAATAGATGCGCCAGGTCCCGCAGCACACTGTCATCAGCGGCGCGGCCCAGCAGTGTGGTGGCGACGCCCTCGCCGCCAGCGCGGCCTGTACGTCCGATGCGATGCACGTAGTTCTCAATGTCCTCCGGCATATCGTAGTTTATTACGTGCTGGATGTTCGCGAAGTCGAGACCTGGGAATTAAATATTGGAGTTACGTTAGCCTTTGATTAAACAAACAAAAGTATACAAAATGTAATACTTCCTCAATCCACAAGCCAGCATCATCAACTCGGTCAAAGCAGTGGCGAAGGTACATACAACTCGATTCCCACCGGCTTCACTTCTAAGAACACAACCTCTCTATAGTCAATTCATCATTGAAATATAATCTATATATCGAACTGTAGGTATTTAATAAAATTTAAAAATATTTCTTCACATACCTTTACTAGCTACATCGGTAGCCACCAGAACATCTTTCTCTCCTCTCCTGAAGGCCTCCACGGCGCGAGATCTTTCCTCCTGGTCCTTACCGCCGTGAATAGCTACTGCTTCCACCCCTGTAATTTTAAAATTGTAATAAGTTAAATAGGGATGACGACTAACTTTTTTTTCTTCGTCTATCAGGTAGATTATTAAAAAGTATTGGGCACGTATTTTTTCTTTTTTTCACATAATCAAAACATTACAGAGATATATTGATTTGAAATGTCGCATGACGTCACGTGTTGGTACAATTTTTACCTAAACGTGACGTCACGAGCCCCCATTCCCAAACTTTGACACGCTTTATCTTTGAAATTTTTTGGTTGATTGACACAAGAAAAAATATGTGTCCATTATTTTTTGATAATCTAACTGACGGACTAAATAGAATTTCGTTTACTTTACCCCGTCGTCATCCCTATTGGCGAAACTTCACAGATATGATGATGATAAGTGAGCATTTCTCAAAATTTTTGACCATTTATTTCGACCTTAACTAATATTTTACAGGTTTTCAGAAATTCAGAATCTGTCTAGATTTAGCTAGCTGTATTTCACATAATATGTCCTAAATATACATATTAGAAAACCTGTAAAATAATAGTTAAGGTCAAAATAAAAGTTCTTATTTTGTTACTTGGAAATGAGTGAAAACTATGGTCAAAAATTTTGAGAAATGCTCAAGTATCGATACAGTATGATGATAAACAATCATCTTCATACGTGTAGGTTTGTCAATTCATTTAATTTTACTATTAAACAAGCTGAAGACTCTAGTACACACACACAGGACTGGTGATTTCAATATGTTTATTTATTTATACTTACAGGTTTAAATTTTAATCACAGTTTTCCTCTTAAGGGGTCATTGTACTTACTCATTATTATGAACAACTTTTACTATGGGACCAAACATGAAATCGCGAAAAAAAAATCTGCTGTTCCCTACATTTTGACGAGTTATGCGAACTTAAATGTAGGGAACAGTTGATTTTATTTTTACGTGATTTCAGAGTTGGTCCCATAGTTACTAAATAAAGTTTTAGGATAGAATAGAATAGAATACTCTTTAATATGTACACCATATAAATTATAGACATAAATATAGAAACTTTACAATGGATGACACAATGAGGGTTCTACAGACAACCTTTGGAAGTTTTCAATTACATTCAAAATCTCACCTTTAAGCAACAAATATTCATGTATAGCATCCACATCCTGCTTCCTCTCAGCGAACACCAGGACCGGAGGAGGTGTCTTCTGAAGACATTGCAGCAGATGCACCGTCCTGGCTTCAGCCTTGACAGGTTCCAACTCCTGTCGAACGTTCAGCGACGCGGCGCCCGCGCGGCCTACGTTCACCGTCACTGGCTTTACTAGGGCTGACCTGGTGAATAGTGATAATGGACTTATAAAGAGACCTGTATAACCCGCTTGAGTAAACTGGAGACCCTCCCGACGCGCGGGCCTGCGGACAGAGAGTAATGGGTAGCTCACCGTCCGATCAGGACCAGGCCCGTGCCGGACGGCGCGTATCTGTTCCATGCGCACCTCAAAGAGATGTCAGCATAAAGGAAGGGGCTCGCTAGGGCCGAAGCCTGCCGGGGTAGCGGGATCGTTCGAAAGGGTTACCGCTGCCCCGGAACATAAAGGGCTAAGGAAGGAACACGGGTGGGTTTTAGTCAGTAAGAGTCTGAAACTAACTACCTCTCCACCCAGAGCGGGAGGAGTTGGTCATGATTTCCCATACAAAAAAAAAAAGACCCTCCCGAAACCCGCGTTGTTGCCGCTCTTGCTATAGACGCCTCAGTACCGCGGTTACGTCATCAGAGCGAAGTCTCAAGTCAACTCTTGCGGGGTTGTAGTTATTTTGAGTCGGTTTTTGAAATATCAGTTTTTTTCTGGTAAACTTCACAAACGTGATGTAACCTAACATGATATAAATGAATATGAGTTTATGGAGAAATAACTTTTAAATCCTACACCATAAAGTTCAGTTTACGCTACAACTTCAAACATTTTTATAACTTTTTCAATAGTGCTGGTCACTGAAATCAACTTAATTGTCTTTAAAATAAAGTTGATATTTATTTAACTTGAAATAACATCAATTTGAAACAAAAGTTTGAATAGACTTTATATCTCAACACTGTAAAACAAAAGATATTTTATTTTTATTTTATCGTGTTTAGATATCGAATACTAATGGGAAATAATACGCGTCACATCTGTAGTTTTTAACTTGACTCTATGCTAGTTTGCGCGGTAAACTTTGCTTGCGCGATGCAGGATTTTGCGTGACGTCACTGTGATGCGTAGTTCGTATATGGCGCTGTAGATGCCGCCACAGTCTTGGCAGATGACAGTGAATAATCAAAATCAAAAGTCATTTATCAAACTAGGCTGAGAATCAGCACTTTTCGAACGTCAAAATTACAAAAGACAGTCCCCCAAAACGCCCGCCCTTCGCCACTTCCTAGTGCTTTCGCTGGGGAGAAGAAATGGCGGAACAAACTCCCTAGCAGCACAGCTGTCTGTTCATTGTCTGTTCATAATGATGATCTTACCTGGCAAAATTCTGAATCTTCCTCGGCATGGTGGCACTGAACAGTAGCGTCTGCCTTTGTCCAGCGAAGTAAGAGAAGATCGTTCTGACGTCTTCTTCGAAACCCATGTCTATCATACGGTCAGCTTCATCCATGCAGAGGTAGCGGCAGACATTGAGACGGACCTGTAGACCGTTTACATTTTGTGATTACTTCAAAACGCACGCTGAATCATTGTTTGTTGAAATGTTAGGAAAAATCATGTAATCATGGCTAAAGAGTGGCCATTGGCTAAATAATAACAGCCGCACAGGTCGATCTATCAGGTTAAGCTACACTTGTCGCGGTTGGCCTGTGGATGGGTGACCATCTTTACATACCGAGACCCCTCCGTGCCTCGGAAAGCACGTTAAGCCGTTGGTGCCGACTCCCGGGTGTCATTCGTGGATCTTTGACAGTCGTTACGGGTCGTCGGAAGCCCGAAAGTGTGACAACCAGTCTTACCAAGGGGTATCGTATTACCCAGCAACTGGGTTGTGGAGGTCAGATAGGCAGTCGCTCCATGTAAAATATCTACTGGTATTCAGCTGCAAGAAGAATTGCCAAACTTAAGTGGCAGTGGGCAGTGCACATTGCTCGCAGATGGCCGATGGGGCCGAAAGGTTCTGGAGTGGCGACCGCGTACCGGAAGACGTAGCTTTGGAACGCCTCCCACAAGGTGGACTGACGACCTTGTGAAGGCCGCAGGAACCCGTTGGATGCGAGAAGCACAGAACCGGTCGAAGTGGAGGTGCTTGGGGGAGGCCTATGTCCAGCAGTGGACGTCTATTCGGATGAATTGATGATGATGATTCAGCTGCATCCGGTTAGACTGAAACCCGACCCCAACATAGTTGGGAAAAGGCTAGGCGGATGAGTTACACACCGATTTCTCTTTCAGTCGTCAGTAATTTGACTTTCGAAAGAAGACAAAGCATTGTGTAACTATACAGACGCTATACAACGTTTATTAGTGAGGGGGTAATAATACAGCTAAAGAGTTCGTTTGTTTCATTGTTTGTTTGAACGCGCTAGTCTCTCGAGCTACAGATCGGATTTGAAAAATGATTGTGATGAAACCTGTCATATTAAAAAATTGGTTGTCTGTAAAATCGGTTTACGGACGATAATTTTACGTGATAACGTCATAAGAAAACATTGATGAAAACGATGGAGTGGAAGAGAGATTGATGCGTCACAATCACAAGCCGAACGCTTAGGCCGATCGTGAATCGTGCGTCTCTATCGCTTGTTCCGCGCTCTCGCTTGCACGCTCGGCTCAGGCGGAACGTGACAATGAATCACGATTTTTCATGCGTGCAACCGGCGTTCATCGTTTTATAAGACGTTATCACGTCAAAACCAGATCACAATAAAAAAAAAACTTTTATACACCAAAACTAAAGGGGATTGAAGACTTTTGTAAGCCTGGCGGCATACCTAGTGTCCGCCATTTTTTTTCTTCAAAATGGCGGCCACGCGTGGAACCTATAGAAATTGATAGCTGACATAAATATAAACAGAAAACATAATAGGACCAAACCCCGCAAAGCGTCAGGTTTCCGAGGTATTAACGTTCAATGTTGATCAACATTGATCAACTGAACGCTTTACGGAATTTCCTCCTAAGTTTATAACTTACATCTTGTTGCATAGATATTTGAAACTTTAAACATTCAGAGTTATTATTTCAAACATTCTGCAACAAAACGTAAGCAAGTTCAAAAAAAAAATCGAATTGACTAACCATAATTATTATTTTTTTTTTTAATTGCTGAATTAGCTCGCTCTTGACCTCGATCACGTCTGATGGAATGCGATGGATGAGATCTATGATGGAACGAGTGTGACCAGAAGATGCCTAAGGCACTGGAACTCCCACGCATCGACGAAACACAGCAGACTGCTTGACGCCGGACTGCGGTGGGAGGGTGGTCGCTAACCAGGCGGACGTTAGCCCTACCACCGCAAGGGAAGAATTGGCCAGTCAAATAAGGTGTTGGGTGTGACTGTCCAGGATACGCCGAGCGCTTGGTTCAGTTGAGTAACTGGCGGAACAAACTGCGCTACACGAGGAGACTTCCTCATGCATCCCAAAAACACACAAAATATAGTAATATTTGCAAGTTGAAACTCACCATCTTCTTATCGAGCATGTCCATCAGTCGTCCGGGCGTCGCCACCATGATGTGCACCCCTCTTTGTACCACCTCCATACACTCTGACACCGCCACACCTGTTCAAAACAATGCGTAAATATGTAGAATTATGCTATTTAAATGTACGGTGAATTGGGAGCGAGGAAAGAGGGCTTTTTAGGGTTCCGTACCCAAAGGGTAAAAACTACTCGACTGTCCGTCTGTCTGTCACCAGGCGCCATCTATTATCATAATAACGTTATTGTTGTTTTCCTCGGGAACATCACTTTTTTTCAGGTCAACGTATATGCATAAAAACTTTTTAACAAAAAAATTAAACCGTCGAAAAAACTGAAAAGCAAAAAATAATACTTAAACCTTTTATATTTAACCTTAATAACTAAGTTCTTAAACTAATGTAAGTATACCTAAGTAATTTTGAGTCGGCGCTAAACAAGCAAATTAATATTGTTGCGAGTGGTCGTGCGGAGAGCGCATTTTTTGGAATGTTACTAATGTTTATCGCTGGAGATTTCACGTTTATTTATTTATTTATTTAAACTTTTCGCACAAAAAGGTACAAAGGCGGACTTAATGCCTTAGGCATTCTCTACCAGTCAACCAAGGGTGGTGAAGAGATTAGATGGCAGGTGCTTTGGTTGAGAGGAACAAGGAAAAAAAAAACTATTAAAACTAGGTACACAAATACATAAATAGGTTATATACACATACATACTATTCACTATAATATATACTTATAATATATATATTTATACATATATACAAATTCACGTTGCATTGTTAATTTGATTTGGTTATTTCTTTTAAGGTAATTTAGTGATCTTTGTTCATTGATTGTTTGGCGACGACTCAAAATTACTTAGGTATACTTACATTACTTTAAGAACTTAGTTATTAAGGTTAAATATAAAAAGTTTATTATTTTTAACCATATTGGTATGGAGGTATGGATATAGTTAGGATTAGTTTGGATTTAGATAACTAACCTCCAATAGCCAAGCAGCTTCTAATCTCAGGGTTGCCAGCCATTTTGAGTTGCTTTATAAAGTGTTGTATTATGTCGTGCGTCTGTTTCGCCAATTCTCGTGACGGACATATTATGAGCCCGTATGGGCCCTCGTTTCTGAAAACAAACAAATTAATTGAGTATTTTTAACCGACTTCAAAAAGGAGGAGGTTCTCAATTCGACTGTATGTTGTTTTTTAGGGTTCCGTACCCAAAGGGTAAATGATATTGTATTTATTTGCCAGATAAAAACGGGACCCTATTACTAAGACTCCACTGTCCGTCTGTCCGTCTCGAGTCTGTCACGAGGCTGTATCTCATGAACCGTGATAACTAGACAGTTGAAATTTTCACAGATGATGTATTTCTGTTGCCGCTATAACAACAAATACTAAAAACAGAATAAAATAAATATTTCAGGGGCGCCCATACAAAAAACGTGATTTTTTTGGCGTTATTTGCTCGATATTAATAACGGCAACAGGTAGACGCTTGAAATATTCACAAAATATTTAGTTTTATATTCACTTTAAAAATAAATAATTAAATTAAAATAAAATTAATTATGGGGGGCTCCCATACAACAAACGTGATTTTTTTATACTTATATGTAGTGTTATAAATTGTATGGTGGTACGGAATACTTCGTGTGCGAGTCCGACTCGCACTTGGCCGGTTTTTTTTTAATGTATGTTTGTTATGCGATATCTCCGGCAATTGTAAATAGATTTAAAAAAAATAAAATAATGGATAGGGTATGCCTTAGGGTGGTCGCATATAAATTTTGAGCTGAGTACCAGTATTTTACATGGATCGACTGCCTGTCTGACATCCACATCCCAGTTACTGGGTAATACTATACACCTTGGTAAGACTGGTTGTCACTTGTCAGACTTTCGGGCTTCTGACGACCCGTAACGAATGTCAAAGATCCACGAATAACAGCTGGGACCAACGGTTTAACGTGCTTTCCGAGGCAATTTCATTTCACTAACATAGTCGAAAACATCAAGAACATTAGACATGTTGAGTTACAATGAAAATCGTTAACATGCGCCTTGTCTTGTTCGAAGTCCACCTTTGTACTTTTATTGTGCATAAAGATTGATTGCACGTAGACACGAAAGCAAGAGAATTAAAAGTCTTGGGCTATACGCAAAATACGCGCATTGAAGTGGAGTTGCGGATACCAGCCCGTATTACCTAAGTCTTGGGCTATTTTATTTTTCCAACGCCAATAGCCCTTATCAGAGGATCAAAATATCACAAAAAGACACCGCACTCACTTGATGAAGGGCATCTTGACTTCCTGCTCGAGACACATCATGATGATGGGCAGCGTGAAGACCAGCGTCTTCCCGCAGCCGGTGAAGGCGATCCCTATCATGTCTCTACCGCTCAGCACAGCTGGGATGCCCTGAACTTGGATCGGTGTGGGATGCTTTATGCCTTTAGCTTCTAGACCTCTGAGGATTCCTGGAAAGATTATTGTTAATTAAAACGGTAACACCAATTACAATAATTTACTTAGACATTGAAACAGGTATGGTATACAAAAATATTTCAACTACTAACATATAATAGAGGACACTAGCATACTTCTTCTCTCAAAAACATCAGATAATTACTTGTCATTGTGATCTTGTTCTCGAAACTGTAATTATCTATAGTCTTTATTTACTTTTGTTGCTTATATTTTTAGTATGTATGTATTTACGTATCTATTATTTTAGGATATGTATATATCTGTGTATCTATTTTAGTATATTATTACACCAACGACAACCCCATTTTATGTCCAGGCAAATAACTGTCCATTCCAAGGTTGCCTGAAAGAGATCGCAAAAAGCGATAAAGCCGCCCATTTTATATTTTTAGTGATCGATAATTCTTTTTGTTATGTATTTTTGTGGTGTACATTAAATTATATATAAATAAATAAATAATTATATTGCATTCATCGGCAAACAGATCACATTCAGGATTGGTGGTCAGGAGGGCGTTAGGCATCCTTAAAGTACGACACACTGGGGGCTAAGCTCTGGCGGCAGTTTTAGATGACGGCGGCGCAAACAGATTGTGTCGACGGCTTTGGCGATGTCCGATGTATTAGGATTATAAGATGGATAAGGTTTAATGAATTTTGAAATTGGGTTGCAAAACTTGCAAATTGGAAAACGTTTTGGGGTGCCAGTCAACTGCAGTAAAATGTAGACATCGATTTCAAATACGATGGGCCGTACGTCAGATATTGAATAGTTTTGTAATAGTTACGGTTCTGTCGTCGACAATACTGACATAGTTATGATGAACTTACTTTTGGTAACACATTGATACGAATTAAAAATAACGGGGGACCTAGCACGCTCCCCTGCGGTACACCAATTATTTATTTGATCTAAATATGAAACTTAGTCTGAATCTATTTTCGAAATTTCCATGTATGCATATGATTTTATCAATTTTAATATGGTTCCTTGAATTCCATAGTAAGCTTCTTACTTCATAAGCAAACTATTATGATCCACGTAGTTGAAGGCTTGGGTAATATCACAATATACTGAAGACACGGGTATCTTACTGTCTTTTTTGGAGCCTTTTTGTACCCCAGCTACAAAGGTATATTTTTCAAAAAAAAAAAATATGATCATAGATATATGTTTTACAGACTTTTGTCAATATTCGTATGAGCGCAATCGGTCTAATAATAGCACTTCATGTTTTATGTATTTTTTTTTTAAATCTCTTGTTTTGAGATGATGTGGAATAATACCGGTTGTAATGAATTTTTGATATGATTAAGGACTATTGTATTTTTTGCGAAACCCCCTCCCACAGAGAGGAGGCCTGTGTCCCAGCAGTGGGAACATTATAGGCTGACTAGCTTCTGCCCGCGACTTCGTCCGCGTGAAATTCGTACTTTCTTGTAAAAATTTCGAAAATGTATGTTTATGATCTTTATCATTTATTTAGATAAATAGTATTCGGGCCAATTTTTAAGTTTATAGATCAAATGGTTCAGATTTTTCAAATATACTGTATCCCTGCGTTTCACCCCCGCAGGGGTGGAATTTTGAAAATCGTTTGGTATGTGTTCATAACTTGACTCAAAGATCCATACCCATTTTCGAGTTAATGGAAGCAAGCAGTAGAATCCACCCATTAAACTTTATTACCCTTTTTCACCTTGGTACGAGTCGATTTTTGAAAAACCCTAAATCACATACTTTCGTTATTATCATTGTTTATTCACCCAAGGAACCTATCGCCCAAAAAGTTCCCATCTCTCTTACCTTTAGGAAACTTCATATGCTGGAAAGTCTTGATAGGCGGCGGTACGTCTTCTCCTTCCACCAAAATTCTCAACTGTCTGCGGACCCTCTCATGACGTTCCTCTGACAGCTCCAGGATACAGCGCGGTGGACGCCAGGAGGTTTTTATTGGGTCTTCGTACTGTATACCTGGGGAGAGAAATTATGGTTTATAATTGCGCAAGATTGGACAACTGCGCAATCATAATGTTGCGCATAAGCGGGATGCTGCGCAAAAATATATTTCTGACGGATTTCGACAAGCGCCGATAAACGGCGACACGGATTCTTACATCGTATTTTTTTTTTTGTTTGCATCTGCAATCAGTGCACAATTTTAGCAGATTTATTGCATGGTTCTCTTACATTACAAAAGTTTACACGTACAGTCAACAATAGAGATAAGTATGCAGGATCATCATCTGCCTAGCCTTTTCCCAACTATGTTGGGGGTCGGCTTCCAATCTAACCGGATGCAGCTGAATACCAGTATTTTACATGGAGCGACTGCCTATCTGACCTCCACAACCCAGATACTGGGTAATACGATACCCCTTGGTAAGACTGGTTGTCAGACTTTCGAGCTTCTGAGTTCTGACTACCCGTAACGACTGTCAAAGTTCCACGAATGACAGCCGGGACCAACGGCTTAACGTGCTTTCCGAGGCACGGAGGGGTCTTGGTATGTAAAGATGGTCACCCATCCACGGACCAACCGCGGCAAGCGTAGCTTAACCTGATCGATCGACCCGTGCGGCTGATATTACTTAGCCACAAGCCCCAAGTAACCGTAAGCAAGCCCTAAGTATGCAGGAACGTGGGATATAATATATGTATAGTTACTTAATTCTAAACTCGCCAAACTTTTACGTTTGATGGAGAGAGGAGCTCCATTACATAACAATGCACCACCTTACTACCTACTACTAACTTCTAATTATATTATACTGTTATGGTTTTAATCTTATACAATGTAATCTGCATTCCCGATTTATTTGCCAAAAATCTAAACAAATATGAGTTTATGGAAAAATAAATTTATACCCTACACAATAGAGTTTAGTTTACGCTACAACTTCAAACATTTTTATAAATATTTCAATATTGCTAGTCACTGAAATCAACGTAATTACCATTTAAATAAAGTTGATATTTGTTTAACTTGAAATAATATTAATTTAAAACATAAGTTTGAATAGACTTTCTTTAATTCTGTTTATTCCTCAATTTTCATGATTGCACCTACCACTGTTTGTCTCTGCATCACCCAAAGGTTGACTGGTAGAAAATGCCTATGGCATTAAGTCCGCCTCTGTACATTTATGTACTTGAAGTATTAAATAAATAAATAAGCAGAGGACTAGGTAATACGGGCTGGTATCCGCAACTCCACGTCAATGCGCGTATTTTGCGTACGGCATTCAAGCAGAGGACTATTGTAGGCTGATGATGATAACGATGCTAGACGCTAGTGCTCTAAGTTACCTTTAGCCAGCTCAGCAACGCCCATCAGCGCCTTGCTCTGTGCTACACTTTCCAGGATATGCTCCTCCTCCCTCGCTTGTCGCTCTGCAGCAGACAGCGCGCGCGCCTCTGCGATTCTCTTGAGCTCGCTGTGCTGGTCTAGCAAGGAGACGTTGTAGCGACGACCCCATTCTTCTTGAGAGGCTGTGGGGGCAAACAAAATGTTGTTTAATTAAGTATATGAATTTGTTGGTCAGATTTTTTTATGATTAAAGACTTTGTCTATGCACTGCCCATTCTTCTCCATAGAGATCTATGTATTGGAATGGGGGACTAGCTTCAACTTTATGACTAATTTACCGACTCTTAGACAATCCAAAAGTGCCTGTGAAATTGGTCTAGTTTAAATAAATGCAATGTTTATCCACACATCCGAGCCCTTTTCAATGAGCCTAAACATGATATATCTGCTGTTAGTTGTCGAGGAGTTAGGTACTCTGCAGACTATCCTGACTGCAGCATCAGGTCATGACTTGATGATCATGAGACCAAATGTGGCAAATGCCCTATCAAACATCAAAACAATTTACTAAAACAGTCCTTGCCTGTTCGAGTAACTTCTTACTGTTAAGGAGTTGTACCTTCCATCATCAGCCCAGCTACCTGAGATGGTGACAACCATACGCAAATACACAAGATACTTCATAAAATATGCGAAAAACAAAAAGTGAGCCTATAAAATTTGAGGGTTGCCCTCGATTTCTCTAAGATCCTGTCATCAGATCCTAACTTGTTGACAGTGGGACCACCTCAGAACTATCTACTTTCGAACAAAAAAAGAATTTTGAAAATCCGTCGACAATTGGCGGAGTATTCGATGAACAAACATACAAAAAAAAAACAAACAGCCGAACATAGTACCTCCTCCTTTTTGTGAAGTCGGTCGGTAATAACTTAACTTTGGGTCAGTGGGTCGTCTTAGGGGCGGATTTTTGTATTGGAGACCCATTGGTCCAAGGCTGTTCATATGCCAACCAGCGTTGAGCAAAACCAAAACAAAACAAACAAACAGATCGTTTTAACCTAAAAAAATATGTTGTACTTACTCTCATCATCAGGATCATTGTCACTAGAACTCTTGGGCTCTGCAGCAGCTTCAGCAGCAAGTTGAGTAAGCCTTCCTAATTTCATTAATTGCTGTTTTTTTCGCTCTTTCACGGGCACGTAAGGTTCATAGTTATCTATATCTTCTTCTGATTCTGACGAGTTTTCTTCACGTCTATAACGTTTTACAGGCGGAGGATTGTCTTTTTTATCTTCCATGGTTGTTTTTATTGTTTAATTTAAAACAATGCAATATTATTATTGTGAAAAACCATGAGTAACACAACAAAATTCGTAAATATTTACCATAGATAACAAATTTATTTGACAGTGACACTTGCACACAAATGTCAATGTGCACACAGCACAAAAGTTTTTGTAAGTACGTTCCGTTATATGTTTTATCGCCACCTATTTAGAAAAAAGAAATAATTATTATTGACAAAAAATAATGTTAGTATTCTTTGTTACTTAAAGTACACAAAATACAAATATTCTGTGTATTATATCGCTCATCTGGAGAAACATCGACGTAACTGCTACTTTATTATTATTTTTTTACGCCTTTACTTTCCTAACGTAAATACGCTTTTTATCACTGCTTTGTCACATTTCTCATTTTTGGGAAAAAATACATTTAAGTCGATGTTTCTCCAATATGTATTTATTTATTAAATCTTTATGCACAACAAAAAACGTTGCGAACCGTAAGACGCCTTGTAATTTAAAAAAAAAAAATGTCCTAGTCATTTTCTACAAGTATGATAAGTATTCGGGCATAAGACATTACAATGTATATATTTGATTGTGTTTCAAAAAACTTAAAGTAAAATAATAATTTTATTACGCACGATCAAACGATCGAACTCACAGGTTTACTCTGTATAGTTATTATACTCTTTGGGTTTACTCTTTGTTTTGTTTACAAAGTTTGTTTGATGCACTTACACAGAAACTTTCATTTACGTAATACCCACATTCTTCTGAAAAATTACTTATATTATAGCTCTTGTACTTTTGATTTTACATAAGATACGTGTTTTATGTAACTTATTCAATGAATATACAGATCAAAATTGATTCAACTTTTGAAAGAATTTCACTGTAGAATTTATTGTAGGAACTTGAATGCAAAATTGCAATTTTTCTGTCAAACAATCACACGATCAACGTGTTGTCATCTGTCAAATTGTCAAAATATGCAAGTGACACGTAACTTTATATAATTAAATTACCTATTTATGACCTCCAAATGTGTGAAAACGTGAAAATTTTCTCATCAACCGGTCATTAATATAGTATACAACATGTCAGATAAAAGTTTCGGCGACTGCCCGAGCAGGAACATTGTTAAAAACCCGCTTCTGTCCACTGCCGTGACTGGGCTTTCCATTGAGGATTTGACGCATAACGCGGTTTTGGTTCCCGTTGCGGCTACCCAGGGAATGATCACGAGATCAGGTGAGTACTATTATTTATTTTTATCCTATTTGTACGCTACAAGCACGTTTATCGTGACGTTGTGCGGCGAAAGAAGCCAAAATAATCGACATAGCTTTTCGCGATCTCAATGTCATAATTCGCGATTTTCACGCGAATTCTTGGCTATTAAACGTTTTTCAGTCTTTGCTTTAGTGTTAAGTGGCTCGTGAATGCAATTTACTGCTAATTAAACTGTGTTAGTGTCGTGAAAAGTGTATAATTTGTTACAAAACTAAAAGTTTTTAAGATGTCGTTTCTTTATAAATCATACAAAAATGCACCTTTTGAATATGGTTTTACGCCGGAGATGCGGTTTTCGTTTCGTTCTAAATTCAAAAAGTTGGAGAAATACTTTTATGATGCTACACTTGTAAGTAAATAAATAAAAATAATGCCAAATTGTCTTTGGTTGTTTGACCAAGTAGGTTTGATTACAAACTTATATGATTAGATACAATGCCAGTTTTTGCTTCTAAATATTATCTAAATGCTACATTTATCAATAATTTCATATGATTTTATGTAAATAGAAGATGGTGATGCAATAGAGCTTATAAGTTTACATAATATTTTGTCTACTTATATATGACATTGATTGTAAAAATGGCTGAGCTAATTAGTTTAGGTGATAGTAAGCTAAGGGCTATAGCCTTACTCAAATCATATTTACTTGCTTTTATAGCACATATTCGAAACCCAACAATTTAGTACTTACCGTGTTGCTACTAGCGGAGCATGGTAATAATTTCAATACCCCTACAAAAAAGGAAAATTATTCTTGAAGACATAGGATGGGACAATTTATATGAGGGTGTACATGCTGACTTGTCAATAATCATCGTTTTCATCACCATCCCCATGTCCTTATCAAAATCAAATCATTTATTTCAAATAGGCACACTAAAGGCACTTTTGAACATCAAAAATTACAATAAAACGAAATTGATTCTAGTCGGCCCTTCCAAAAGGTAGTTTTCGTATGGAGAAGAATGGGCAAGAAACTCCACCATTATTCTTTTAAAATGTTTTGTATACATTAATTATATAATTATATGTGAAGACAATCCCAATTTATTTGGGGTCGACACACCCAAAGCTTGTCTTCTTCCGTTGATCTCTATCAGCTATCGTTTCAGTATTGCCATATCATTGTTAACTAACTAACTATGAAAATAAATACAAAACAAAAGGATATGTAGGCCTCGAGAGTACTTGTCCGCCTAGCTGTCATCTGGAAACATGCCCAGAAGACTAGCAGCATTGCCACATTGAAAGGCAAAAACACAATCTGTTCATCCTGTTACCAAATAGATTGTATTGTCTTCTTCTACAAGTTAATGCTGAACTAATGTAGGTGCGACACCATCTAGTTCTTTTCATTGAGGATCATATTTATGATCTTCTTGTAAGTTGTGAGCTGAAGCTATACAGGGTAGCAGGGATGTTGATGCGCAACCTGTTACCATGCATGATTCAGTTTGATAGGGGCCTGTGGCTAAATAATAACAGCTGCACAGGTTGATCGATCAGGTTAAGCTATTCTTGCTGCGGTTGGTCTGTAGACGGGTGACCATCTTTACATACCGAGACCCCTGCGTGCCTCGGAAAGCATGTTAAGCCGTTGGTCCTGGCTGTCATTTGTGGATCTTTGACAGTCGTTATGGATATTTAGAAGCCTGAAAGTCTGACAACCAGTCTTACCAAGTATTACCCAGTACCTGGGTTGTGGTGGTCACATAGGCAGTCATAACATGCATAACAAATAATCAGCCTATAATGTTCCCACTGCTGAGACACAGGCCTCCTCTCTGTGAGAGGGAGTGGGCCGTAATCTACCACGCGGGCCCAGTGCGGGTTAGCAGATGTCACATGTCTTCGAATTTTTGGTTCTAAGACATGCCAGTTTCCTCACGATGTTTTTCTTCACCGTTGCACGGGATGCAGCAGAATACCAGCGTCAGGTATTGTACCTGGCATATGCTGAGCTGGACTCCCATTTGGTACAACTATGTGACACACACCGCCCAGTAGTGATCGACCGTTATAAATGTCATGTGAGGTGTCTATGGGTCAATTTATCTTTTTAATCTTTGTTTTTTTTTTTCTCACCTTTTTTGATGTTTTTTTAATGCCTGTATTGTGTCTTCTGTTGCACTGAATAAACGGATTATCTATCTATCTATCTGAAACGCGGCAAACATGTCTGGCCCAGTCCCACTTAAGTTGAGCGGCTTTCTGGGTAACGTCCTTTATCTTGGTTTTGGCGCGCAGTGTGTTCCTTATGCGGTCAGAAATTCGAACCCCCAGGATACTGGCGCTCCATGGCTCGCTGGCAAACCTCGAGCTTGGACCTCTGCTGAAGTGAAGTTATAAGTATTGTGACCACAAAGTTTCAGAATACCATTTATAATAATAACTAGCTTCTGCTCGCGACTTCGTCGTTCAAATCTATTAAAGAAATTTGACAGATTGTAGTAGCTTCTTAATAAAAAAAGTCACATTGGTACTTGCCCGGATTTAATCCCATAACCTTATGCATGAGAGGCGAGGCCTTAAACCACTGAGCCATCATGGCATTATACAGGGAATAAACATCATCAAATCTTTTAATTCACCCATCGTGTCTGCGGAGTTTAGCTAGCTAATTTAAAATAACCCTGTATAATGATTTATTATACCATTTGATTTATTATAAACTAACAGCGCCCCGCGGTTTCACGCGCATAAGTTTCGATCCCGTGGGGACATTGGGATAAAAAGTCGCCTGTGTTAATCCAGGATGTCGGCTACCTACATCTACATATATACCATAATTTATCAAAATTGGTCCAGCAGTTTGTGCGTGAAGAAGTAACAAACATACAAACACTTTCACAAACTTTCACCTTTAAAATACACTAGCTGCGCCCCGTGGTTTCACCCGAGTAAATGTCGATCCCGTGAGAATATCGGGATAAAAAGTATCCTATGTGTTAATCTGATGTATAAGCTATATTACTGTAAAGTTTCATCAAAATCCGTTTATTCGTTTTTGCGTAAAAGTGTAACAAACATCCTCACAAACTTTCACATTTATAATATTAGTAGGATAAACCATATCACAAGTGTTGCAACATTTTTATACAGTAAAGAAATAAAAGAAACGATAAAATATTTCAATTCAATGTTTATTTCATAAAAATCTTAGATTTTCTTTTTACAAAATATGGCTTGTTTTCTTTTATAAACTAAATATTAATTTATTGTACTACCCGTATTAGTAAATAATTAACTAAAAATACTTAATTTTTAATTGTAGGGTGAAGGTAACAGTTTTTGTCCATGAATGTAATAAGTCAAAAAATAAAGAATAAAATGTTGAGGCTAGCTAATCTTTGATTATTATAGCTGCTAAATAATACAAAAAAAAATAACGAGAATGAAAAAATTAATCGAAATCAAAAATAAAAAATTTCAGTTTTACAAAAATAATTTGCTAATAATTTACTTAAGTTATATTTTTAAAAACCTTCACCCCGCGTGTTATTCTAACATATAAATCTAATGCTAATAAATAAAAACACAATATTTGTCAAAATTTAAATTAAATAATAAAACAAACATGGCGGAAACAGTTAAAAAAACTAGTTATAACTGGTTCTAACTGTATTTATAGCGTAAATTTAAGTACATCTTGTCTCTTTAAGTAGTTTTGGACTACGATATATAGGGTTAAAATAAATTAGCTAGCGCAACTCAGTCATCACGTCTAAACACGATAAAAAAAAACAAATAGATTTGATGTTTTTTTTGGGGTACAACGACCGCTAAGTAACCACACCAACCAGCGGTTGTTGAAACAATCCGTTTTCTTTTGTTTTATCGTGTTTAGATGTCGATACCCATCACGTCTGCAGAGTATCGCTAGCTATTTTTTACTTGACCCTCTATATAGTTCGCGTCAAATTATATGGCGGCTGTGGCCTACCACGATCTAATTAAAAACTATTCAAAAACAAGAAATTTCAGTTTAGGTTCCCAAACTGCATCACTTGAGCTGCTCTATGGACGTCATGGTACCAAACAATGAATGAAACCAAAACTTGCGACTCAGTTTGGGACAATCGCTGTCAGCAGATGGCACGGCCTGAATCGTTAAACTGACGTCATGGTACGAATTAGAAGAACAGTTCAGTTTAGGTCCTAAAATGGATCGCGTTAAGAGCTTGTGGTAGGCCTCCTGAGGTGTGCTACCGCTGCGCAGTCTCTCGCACCTCACCCCCTCTGACAGGTGAATTTGTTACTGCGCAGCGACTCACCTCGTGTTCCGAGCCGCCATCAAATTTGCATCGGGCTGTACCAACCTTTTTGGCAAACAGCCTTACCAAGGGGTATCAGTTTACCCAGTAACTAGGTTCTGGAGTTCAGATAGGCAATCGCTCCATGTAAAATACTGGTATTCAGCTGCATCTGGTTAGACTGGAAGCCGACCCCAACATAGTTGTGAAAAAGACTAGGTAGATGATGAGTTTGAGCCGAATTGTTGAGTTATTCGGAAGCAGTGGTGGCCAAGTGGTAATGGCCGCGACTTACGAGTTGTAGGTCGTAGGTTCGAACACAGACAGGCGCTTTACTTTGTGTAAATTATTTCATCACCACCGCTCTCAAAACGGTGAAGGAGAACATCGTGAGGAGAACCAAAAATTCGAAGACATGTGACATCTGCCAACCCGTACTGGGCCCGCGTGGTGGATTACGGCCCACTCCCTCACCGAGAGGAGGCCTGTGTCCCAGCAGTGGGAACATTATAGGCTGATTATGTTGAGTTATTCCGGTGTAGGACGGCCAACAGTCGCAAAGATAGAGGGTTTTATTTATAAAAGATCCTTATGGCATTAAATGCCACCGCGGTCACCGGACAATAGATTTTCTATTGTGTCTGTTGTCTGGCCATAAAACCATAAATTTTGAGCTGTTCCACAATCGTTGTCCCAACTCCTATCCTGGCCTCTGTGCCCTTAAAAATGCAGCCAGTGACCTCTGCGCTGCCACCGACGACGTCGTGTGGCGAGGTTTTGGGCCATCAATATTTTTTACACTGTCGTCCACATGGGCGGAAAATAAAATAATGCCCAGTTTTAGAGATACAGCCATTGTTATGTTCAAGTCGGGAAGATGATTTAATGTTATAGTTACTGCAAAAAATAAACAAAAAGGAATTACAGGCTATATTGTACGAAAATGTCAGCCAAATTCACCGAACAGCTTTTTCCAAACATTTTGTTGCGGGGTCCTTTCTTTAATAGATTTTCAACTTTATCGCTAAAGCAGACAGTATCGGGTAGCTTGATGTGCTTGGCGTCTGTACAATAAGAAGTCAGATTATACTGGTTATGCATATATATGCGTGCATACCATCGACTCGAAAAAGAAATCAATAATATTTTTGACGTTAACTTTAAGTGTTGCCGCCTTGCCGCACACGGGCCACACGCGACAGCCACAAACGCCGCCACAAGAGGCAAGAAACTGCCACAAAAGTAGCTGAAGCGCGCGACAGCCACTTGTGGCCGATGGTCGACATTTGCGGTCGGTGGTTGCTACTTTTTTTAACCCAGGCATGCAGTATCATAATGGACTCGGACGAAGAAGGTTTACTGAGGTAATAGAGAGGGGCGCGGAATCGCGCGAGTGGCGTGTGGCGGCTTTTTGTGTCGGCGTTTAGTGGCCGGTGCGGGCCACAAGAAGCAAGCTGCGACGATTTGTAGCGTGTGGCCGCCACCGGCGCCAACCGTGTGCGGCGAGTTCATATAAAATGTATGAAAATTACAGGAAATATGCCAGTGGCGGCGTTTTGTGGTTGTGGCCCGTGGCCCGTGTGCGGGAGCCCTTAGTATCGTTTATAAATGAATGGTATCATATTTGAAGTGAAAACTTCTTTAGGCTCGTTGGGCATTTTTTGAGATGGGAAAAAAACCATTGAACTAGCAACACTGTTACCGACACCGCGCTACATTCGGATGTGTTCGGCTGTCCTCGGGATGTACTCGGTTTTAATGTATTTCCGATATGTCAATGGGTGATGGCAAAGTATTCTGTTTGTGTTTTGTTTATAATACGATTCAAAAAATACACAAGTAATTGTTCAAGTTTTCACTTCTGTCGGCACTCCCGGAGTGCCACTGTTTCTTTTTTATTACTGGAAGTTCTATAAAGCACTTCTGCACACTAGGCAAATGAGAGCTAGACTGAAAAAACTGTAACGGGCAACTGCCGGGGTAATTGCGTAGCACATTATCAGTAGGAATAGCTTTCATTTTGACATTTCAACAACATTCATTGTGTTATTTGTATTGTTGAGCAGACAAATTCTTCGAACATATGAAGCAATGGATTCGCAATATCCTTCAAAATTATTCAGATTATGAGTGAAACATTTAGGGTCCGTGTGTCCCACGATTCCTCTCACCCTTTTTCTTTATTAGCGAAGTTGCGTAGCAAATTAGTATTATATTATCTGTGCTATTACGTTCAAGTGTCAATTTCATCCAATGTTTTAGTCGCAATCGACGATCATTGACATTGGGAAGGGACCTGTTAAGTGCGGAAATCCGCCATTTAAATATTGAAACCCGCTCCAAACAAAGCACTGTGATGATTCATAGAAAATTATTGATTTAAAAACTGCGAACGGCTACTTGTATCAAAAATACCCAGGTACCTTATTGTACCTACTGCAAAAAGGGGTTATGTTTTTTTCGCATGTGTGTTATGTGGGATTCTCAAACGTTATTTGCAATTTTTTACCGATCCTTGAAACTGCCAGATTCCAAGCCATATTATAGTGCCCATTGATCCTTTAGTTGAAATGGTTTGTCAGGAAAATTGAATTAAAAGTATTTTTTATTGAAAGCTTCAGAGCCCTAATTCATAGAGTAAGTAATGTTCATTATATGTAAGAAGAGACGGGGTCCCATAGAAAAAGATGAAAAACGTCGCTTGTATGAAACTTGCACTAAAACTGAATACCAACATAGCAAAAATGACACAGACTATGCACAGACTGCAGATGTTAAAGCGAGACAGCGATAGCCGCCATTATGTTTAGTGCACGTTTCATAGTTACTTTTTTTATTAGACAGTTGCCCCTAATTCACGATGACCATATAATGGTTCTTAACTTCGAAACCACGTCAATTCCATAGCTAATCACGACATCTGCTAATAACGTATTCTCTAGGACACAATGAATGAAACCGCGCGAAATGAGCGCGAAGCTGGCGCTGTTTGAACTGTCAAAATTCGCGCTTGACAACCGTACGTGGTTTGCAAGCGGTGAGATTACGCGGGAAATAATAATTACCAAATCGATTTGGGGCCCTGAATGCCAGAAATGTGAAGAGAAAATAGCTTGTTAACGTTCTCGTTGTCGTGTCAACCATATCATATCCACCTTTTTCTAAGTTAAATGTCATAATCAATATTAAGTCTATCGCCGGATGACATGACAAGATAGCTTTCCTAAGTCACATTTTGCCTTGCCGCTCCTAACCGTAACATGTGCATCGCTTACTTTTAACATGAAAATATGGTTCTTCTAAACTTTTAATCCATCGAACATGGATCCACGCGAGACACAATGACTTTTTTTTATTGTTTCTGTAATTACGGCGTTTAGCCAGTTAACACACATATCAACTCGGAAAGGGATCGTCACCGTATCGCCTTTCGCCTCGCCGTCAAACAGGCGTCAACCTAACGTAAGCACGTAACCAAAGCGGATCAGCAGCTCCGATACGTCGACTCGGCTACGGCTAGGCGGCGCCGCGCTTACGGCTCACCGATCACTGGTTGATGGTGCTGCAGACAGGCCGCGGGCGGGGTGAGAGGGGCAAGGGTGGACGAAGAGACGTAAGCTCGGGTACGGAGAGACGTAAACGCGGGGACGACGAGCCATAATCGGGGGAACTGTAAGTTGACCACGCACCTCACCGCGGTTCGTGAGCTTGTCCCGAGGCGAGGCGATTACGTTACAATTCCGATTATTGTGCGTTGCAGTAGGGAGTTTCATACAAAGAATACTGAATGGCTCGAGTTGATACTGTGACGATCCCTTTCCGTGTTGAGATGTGTGCTATGACCTTAAGTAAGCAAGACCGTGTTATATTATCTTCTCATCGTCAACTTCGCATCTATAGATGCCCATATCAGCTACATAAAGTATAACTTAACTTAATCTAAAGGTAACTTAATTTTAACTTAATCACTTCAACTTACAATCACATACAGTTGCGCTTTTTCACTTGTTTTTAATAATACGTTCGATTTGACTTTCTTAGTAAGGTGTACAGTAGCTTAACTTTAACTTAAAAACATCTTATTTTTAAGTATAGCAACCCCATAAAGCAGCAGTCAGGATTTTAAGTGAATTACTTCTTATTGACGTACAGGGTCCCATTAAAATAGATGGACAAATTTTAACACAGCAGCGCTCAGTACGTCTAACCAAAGATATCCAAGCTAAAAAAAAAAAAATACGTGTGGCACTCGGGGACTGCCGCGGTAAAGCTATTGTATAGCATACGTCTAGTCGCACGCACACAAACACCGTGCCGAAGTCTGCCGAACTGATACGACGTTAGACGATGCACGGCTTCCAACGCTGCACCGCTGTGCCGGTCGGAGTGGGGGGTGTTAGGTTTATTTTCGTTACGGAATTTCTTCATTCGGTCGCCGCGCTCAAAGCCCAAGATAAAAGCTATGCAATAGCTTAAAAAAAACACTAAAGTGATTTTATTTTGACCTAAAATAACAAATTGCCGACACATTAGTGTATTTTCGTTAGCTGATTATTTTTCTTGTAAGTATCTAATGCGTTTGTCTTAGGTATATATTTCTTTTACCATCGTTCTTATTTTGGTGGTCTGAATGATTTCTAAAAGATTGTCCATCTATTTTAATGGGACCTTACATATGGCGAATCTGATGTTAATTTCATTCCTTCGCGAAATTCAAAATTTTCCTTGGCTGATACCCCTTAACCTTTTGGAACGTGGATCCACGCTAGACACAATGGCCTTTTAAATGGTTCCTGTAATTACAGCATTCAACCGGTTAAATAATAACTTTAGTAGCAAAGTAAAAGTTTCAAGGCAATTGGGTATCTAATAGAATCAATATTATTATTCTTAAGACTGCTGATCAAAAGACAATTGCAAGACGGAACCAAAATGGCAGTTTAACCCCAGGTACGCATAGGCGCGTTTTCCCGCTTCGATTTTGACGCACTCGATTTTCAATGCACCGCTTAGCGCCGAGAGTTAAAAATCCGACAGTCGGTTTTCTTGACGCCCTAGGATGCAGTCTGTTGGGTTCTCAACGGTCGGCTCATCACCAAGAATTGAAAATCCAGTGAGCGATAACATCGCGATATTTTTATGTCCATGCATTTTTGGGCTAACTCAACTATCTGTCTCATAATGCAATTTTAGTCAATAACTTGAGTTTCTCGCTAACTACATCCGTCTACTAACTGGATTTGAAACTTCCAATGTCTCTTTATCTAGCCCCATCCGTCACTGGTCTGTACACTCAAAAAATTATTGGGCCAAAAAACCATCCAATTTTAACCTTCTTCATTGAGTATAAACTTAAACTACTGTACAACCTTCAGAAAAAACCCTATAATATTTGCACCCACGCCTTAGTTAGTTCTAGATGTGTTATAAGAGGGTAGTTCCCTGGATTCTCTTCGTTTCCTCACGCACCAGACTATGAGGAATATGAGCAGAATGATAAGGGCTATGGCTAAGAAGACTCCAAGGACTATAGCTGCTATTGCTGCTTCTGATAGGTAGTCTGAAAAGAGAGGAAACGTTCAGTTTAGTTCATTATTAAAAACTAGCTGTGCCCGCGACATCGTTCGCGTGCATGACGGAAAAGGTTTTAATTTTTTTGCGCGGAATCCTAATTATTTTTCTAAAATAAAAGTAGTCTAAGTTACTCTTTATTACATCGGCTATCTGCCAGTGAAAGTCCCGTCAAAATAGGTCCAGCCGTTTCAGAGATTAGCAGGAACAAACAGACAGGCAGGCAGACGAAAATTTTAAAATATATTATTTTGGTATATGTACCGTGTATACATTCATAATTGCATTTAGTAAAAAGCAGTTATATTAATATTACAAACAGACGCTCCAATTTTATTTATTTGTATAGATTTCGGTTTTGTTAATTCTCTTGACCACCATCTTGGTACGCGAAATTTTAGGTTAACACATTTGACACATCGGCGAAAAATGTCATCGAGCCATAATACTACTAAAATTTTAGGCTTACTTACGTCAATAATCATTTAAGAATGGCTTTCGGTTTTCTAGAATTCTAAAAGCTTTAAGAGGACTACATGACCTAAAGCGCGGTCACTGTCGGACTGCAAAGAAAGAGAAACGCGATGACGCAACGCTAGTAATTTATTGCAATATTTGAAGCAATTATCTATTTACAAAAAATCTATTGTTTGGACTAAAAAAAATTGTAACACTTTAGTATGTTGCTTGTAGAAAAAATCAGAATCATTGTATGTATATTGGAATGGTTTTTATTATGAAATTGGTTGTACATAATACAACACTATCTAACTAGCATATATACTGAAGAATATCATATATTTTTCTGATTTTGTTTACTGTAGTCGATCATATACTTTTAGGATGGGTAAAATCACGACATTTTTTTCATGCCTATATTCAGTTTTGAGAAAATCGTGATCCTATTTTCTAAAAACCATAGCAAAAGTAGATGATGAAAATCAGAAATTCAATACTAATAATAAACGGAGTTCGCGTCAGAACTGTGTGGCGTCGAAGTGATTCAAAAGTATGTGATTGTAAATTATACCAAACATTTACTACTAGTACAGCTGCCATACATATATTCGCGATCAGTTTTGACCCCAAAAGTGACTCCAAAATTTCATCATCTACTTTTGCTCTCTCTCTCACTCCTTATCAGTGATAAAGTTCATTATGCCATTGTATATTTGCGCTTCCACTCCGTTCTGCGGCAATGTAGCTTCTGTCTGCCTGTGTGCCTGTAGCTACATGTAGGCACCAATAAATCAATACTGGTGCACTCCGAAACGCATGCGGCCTGACATTTTGATAACAGGTCGACAGTTTAGGTGTGAAACAGGTGGGTCGGTTCAAGGTTTTGATGAATTGATTTGAGCTGGGCTAGTTTTTAATAAGCGAATGTTGTTGTTTTGTGTCTTTGGAAGTAGCTGCATTTTGGGTATGGGTCTTCATTTGTATTATTGCACATTCCGAACGTATGACTATGAACATTAGTGGTTTACCTACCCCAAATAATGGACACGGGCAAGATAATGATAATGATGACGTATTGTAGCGGCGAGTGGCGGGAAATTAATCTTTAGGACCGGCGGCGGCGAATAAAAATTTTCAAAGATTAGTTTATTGAAGTGAAAACTTCTTTAGTCGCGTTGGGGTTGGGCATTTTTTGATATGGGAAAAAACCATTGAATTCGCGCCACTGTTACTGTAACCAGCACCGCTTCGGATGTGTTCGGCTGTCTTCGGGATGTACTCGGTTTTAATGTATATCCGATATGTCAGTGAATGATGGCAAAGTATTCTGTTTGTGTTTTGTTTTCACTTCTGTCGGCACACCCGGAGTGACATTGTTTTTTTAACTATTGTCACACGCTTTCACACCTCACAAAGGACATGAAGAGTGTTGTTAGATAAGAAACGATTACTGAATAAATGATGCTATACAAATACCAAGATTTTATAGAAATTCAGACTAATATTTTTAATATAATTCAAAAATGAAAAATGAAATGATAGCGTCACCTCGGTAGCTTAAAATATGCCTAATTGACACAGTTTTTTTAAATTAATGAAATGGAAACGTGGAAACGCCCCCTAAAGTACCTGAGACTTTCACCCTGAGAATTTGACAAGTTAAAAACTTGTGAAAATCTGCTTAACACTTACGTAAGGTTCCTAATACCTATAATGTAAGCCCCGATATTTTTTTTTGCAAAGACATAACGTTTATTTTGGAGTTTCACCTCGAAATATCTAGAGGGGCCCGTGGCTAAATAATAACAGCCGCACAGGTCGATCGATCAGATTAAGCTACGCTTGCCGTGGTTGGTCTGTGGATGGGTGACCATCTTTACATACCGAGACCCCTCCGTACCTCGGAAAGCATGTTATGCCGTTGGTGCCGGCTGTCATTCGTGGATCTTTGACTGTCGTTACGGGTAGTCGGAAGCCCGAAAGTCTGACATCCAGTCTTACCAAGGGGTAACGTATTACCCAGTAACTGGGTTGTGGAGGTCAGATAGGCAGTCGCTCCATGTAAAAATACTGATATTCAGCTGCATCCGGTTAGACTGGAAGCCGACCCCAACATAGTTGGGAAAAGGCTAGGCAGATGATGACCTCGAAACATCTAAAGACTGTAAATCACGATGAAGGTCATCAGCATACTTACAAGATATATCAATGGTATAGCTGTTAGTGTTCCCATAAGCGTCCACCGCGTTCAGTAGCAACCTTGGCGCGCAACAAGTAGCCCTGTATGTGGCTACCACTTCCTGACGGGTTCCTGAGGTGAAGTCTCCACTGTACATGACCCCAATTGGAGAAGAGGTTAGGCGGAGAAGACCTGGTGGAGAGAAAGAGTTTTTTGTTAGCGTCTGTGAAGTGATGGATATTTTTTTGGTTTAGGAAAGATTGCCTTATTAATACACCATAGTTCATGTCACATCAAGAATCTCGAAGGCAGTAACAAAAAAAAAACGAGTGTGCTTATGACCACACGACTGAAGTGAAACTTCAGTATTGCGTATATGGCTATGAGAGGAAGAGAGAAAGAAAATGTGCGCGCGCACTGCTGTCTCTTGCTTATATCCCCCACTCAACTCCCGTTCGCCTCGCCCGATCACACTTTTCGTAATGCTTACGTCACGCGTACGCCAGCTTACTCCCCAAGTCAAGCGTGCGTAAAGAAGTTTCACTTCAAAAACATTGGTTTAAAAATTGGACTGAGAATTGGTATTTATACTTGGTATTCAGCTGCATCTGGTTAGACTGGAAGCCGACCCCAAAATAGTTGGGAAAAGGCTAGGCAGATGATGATGATCCAGACTAGTAATTTACTATCAGCTGCCCGCGACTTCGTCCCCTTGAAATTTCTTGTTCCTCCAACCCATCGCGTTGCTTACCCGCGCCTTAATCGCGACTAGTAGTTTCAGAGAGAAACGCGTTCAAACAAAACAAACTCTTCGGGTTTTTTATTATTAGTATAGATCTAAAGAGGTATGAGGAACAGGGTGTAAAGTTCACTCAACCTCCATAGAAAAGGGAGGATCCTCCAACCAGACGGTTGTTGTGTCTGCCGGGCAACTGCCCGATGATTCATGTCGGGCCGTTGTATCTATGCTAGTTGCGCGGTAAACTCTGCTTGCGAGATGCAGGATTTTGCGTGACGTCAGTATAACGCGTTGATCGCGTGTGGCATATATGTGTGTGTTTTTATGTATTTCGTTAAATTATTATTCACTCTCCCTAAAATGCTCACTCATCACCTCTTTTTACCCGACTGCGGTGGGGCCTTTAAGGAGGGTTATATTTTTAGTATTTATGGAAGAATTCTCCAGCTATATGCAGTTCAATACTTTATTAATATTGAATTGAATTGAGTTGTTTGGTCTTAACTGTATGGCTGTATGTTGGCTGCTAGCCGCCCTCTCTATTAATGGGTACTTTTAAAGTTACATTCCGATGTCTTCAGCGTTTGAGCCAAATACACTCAAACCTAGTTTCCAGTGTTCATCATCCTTACCTGACAGCGCATCTCTCGCCACAATAGTGGTAGACCAGGAATGCTGCGCGCAGTCATCACCAGTCCTGCCGAGACAGGTTCCTTGGAAGGTGTGACGGACCTCAGGAGCCCAGGTGTCTGTAGGTTCGGCTGAGTTCGCCACGTAGACGAATGCGGATAGGGAGACTTGCTCGTTACCTGGTGAAAAGAAGGATAGGTAAATTTTGTAGATCTCTCGCTGAGCTTGAAAAGACGTCGCAATTCTTGCCTAGCCTCCTGTGGCGATCGCCCCACTTGTTCTGTATCCCAAACCATATTTAATTTCCCTCCTGATCAGCTATTCATTCATTTCTTTAGGCTGTGTAGTGAAACGTACACGAAACTTTGGAAACTCATCGGTTTTTACAAGAATCGACAACTTGCTTGCTTTGCTTTCTGCAATTTTGTCGGCATGTCAAGTTGATAGTGTGTTTCAAACTCAAACTCAAAGCATTTATTTCAAATAAACCAATGACAGGCACTTTTGAACTTGTCATGTGTCGGTCAGTCGGAAAGATGAAGCTAGTTGCGTTTCAAAGCGTAGAAAGAGAAGAACGTCCAAGAAATTCCATGGACACTTTTAAATCCAAATAATATGGTTACAATTGTGTGGTTTAAATGTTTGTAATCTGAAAGGAGTAGGGAGTCTGAACAAAGGGACAATTAAACCCGGTTTCTGAATTGAGAATAGTTGTGTTAGTAGACAAATCCTCAAAAGACCATTTCAGACGCCAATCTACATGGTCCTCAAAGATTATGTCCGGATTTTATAGTATATACAATGACATAAATATTTACTTTGTAAAGTATTTTTATTTTATTTAATTATTGTGAATGTGAGGACTATGTGGGTCATTTCTTTTTTCTGTTTTCCTTCTTAGTTAGTTTTAATCATGATCTGGCAGTTTGAGTAATTTACGCGGTCTACCCAAATGTCCTTTCATTGGTATTGTTCGTCGAATCGTTGAGCTCCTCAAGTTCTGAGTTGAGCTGCACGATTTTTGACAAATGCGTGCACTGACTGGACAGGTCCGCTCAATCTGTGTGGTTTTTTCCTCAATAGACCATTTCAGACACCAATCTACATGGTCTTCACATGATCTGACCAAGATTTTGTCTGGACTTTAAAAGAGACTGTAACCTCTGAGTTTGTTTCGGCCTTTCTTCTCAGAGTAGTCAGATAGGAAACGCCGACCTCATCTAGCTTTAAAAAAATATGATTGACGTGTAAAAGTGTTTGTACAAACCTACTTACAGAAATAAATCATTTATCATTTAAATTGCCAAGGTCACTTGAAGCAGTATTTAAGTAAAGATCTAAATGTAGCACAGCTTACCATAAGCTGTAAATGTGATGGTATCTCTCAACCCTGGCTGCGCGTTAGCTGGTATCCGCAGGCTGACTATCACGTTGACCGTCTGTCCTGATGCTACGTTTAGTCTGGAAAAGAAAAATCATTTACAAAGTCATTACAAAGCAAATGCCTCTTCACATATAGAAAAGGATCGAGCATTGATCAATTCGCTTGCTCAGTTTGTATGCGATTTTGGTGAGGAACTTTAGTTGGACGACACGCGCCCGCTAAACGCACGCCACGCGCGTCAGCACCCGCTTCTAACTCGCTTTGTTTCTTGTATATAATTTTCAAACAGCAAATCACACAAAAAATAAAAGTTCGCAGCAATTATTTTTTTGCAGTGTTACTCATAGGCCGTTAACTGAGACGTTGCCTGAGGTAGCAGCGCGGTGCGGGAGGGGTGTGGTGACGTGATGCGAGAGCTCAGTGATTCGTCAACTTGTGACAACTATCACCCCTCCCGCACCGCGCATCTACCTCGGGCAACGTCTCAGTTAAGCGGTCGGCCTATAATTTGATGTAGAGAATGCATAGTTCACGGCTATGTGTTGGGTCTTTTTATACCCTGTGTATCTAAGTAAATTTTAATATGCTAGCAAGGTTGTCCTAGAACAAAAAATTCGAAGACATGTGACATCTACCAACCCGCACTGGGCCCGCGTGGTGGATTACGGCCCACTCTCACAGAGAGTGAGGCTGTTTATGTATTATGTATGTATAGCAAGTTACTAACGCGGTAGGATTGATGCCTGTCAGGATCTTCAACTCTCCTGATGCCCCGAAATTAAACCTGACTGATTGTTCCCTGTAGTTTGTGACTTCGAAGTGCAGCTGTAAAGTAAACAAACATAAAACATGATAATTTGATCTTCTATATATATAAAAGGAGAACTGACTGACTGACATATCAACGCACAGCCCAAACCGCTGGGTCTAGAGATTCCAAACTTGGCATGTAGGTTCCTTATGAGTTCTAGGGGCTAAGAAAGGGTTTTTCGAAATTCCACCCCTAAGAGGGTGAATAGGGGGAGGGTGAAATTTCACGCGGACGAAGTCGCGGGCAGAAGCTAGTCTATCATACACTAATCCGCCATGATTGAATCGCTACTAACTTTATTGAGCATGCTGTGGTCACATACAGGCTGGCCCAAAAGTCGTGGATCAAACGAAACAGGGCGATAGTTGGGATTATTTGTAGTAAAAAAAAAATTGTGCGAGAGCCCTAACTTGATCTCCTTGAAAGTTATGACAATTTGAGTGTTTACAGTAAGGTTCTAATGTTAGAAATAATTTTTCTTGAGCCTTAAAAGATATTGAAAAAAGTGCCAATACTGATAAATCATGGTACCCACTGTCATAAAAGCACTGTTGTAGTGATGATACTTTTTAAAATTTTTTTTTTGTTTTTTATTTTTTTTCAATTTTTTTTTTTACTGGAATTAACCTCAACTATCGCCGTTTCGTTTGATCCACGACTTTTGGGCCACCCTGTATAAGTGAAAGAGAACTTAATACCAGAGGGGCAATTCTCGTAATTTTGAAAACGTTCACAGCCCAGAGAGGCAATTCTCGTAATTTTGAAAACGTTCACAGTCCAAAGAGGCAATTGTCGTAATTTTGAAAACGTTCACAGTCCAGAGGGCCAATTCTCGTAATTTTGAAAACGTTCACAGCCCAGAGAGGCAATTCTCGTAATTTTGAAAACATTCACAGTCCAAAGAGGCAATTCTCGTAATTTTGAAAACGTTCACAGCCCAGAGAGGCAATTCTCGTAATTTTGAAAACGTTCACAGTCCAAAGAGGCAATTCTCGTAATTTTGAAAACGTTCACAGTCCAGAGGGCCAATTCTCGTAATTTTGAAAACGTTCACAGCCCAAAGAGGCAACTCTCGTAATTTTGAAAACGTTGACAGTCCAGAGGGGCAATTCTCGTAATTTTAAGAACTTTCACAGTCGTCTCGGTCTGTCAAAACCGAAAAAAAAATCATCTGTCAAAATCTGTCTGTGTGTGTGTGTGTGGTGGCATTAGGTATACACCTGTAATGATAGTATTGTAAGGGAGATTTTAATAAATAAACATACCTCTAATTGCCTGTCATTTTTGACAAGTTCTTGACAATGATTGTCGCTGAGATGAGATTGCGACTAGATTTTGAACGTTTTTAATTGCGGAAATTCGCCTTCTGGTGTTGACCATTATTTATGTAACATCTTTTGTTTGGAGGTCCTAAATAAATCTTATATTCTAATACAATATAAAAATCTCGTGTCACATTGTTTGTTATCGAACTCCTCCGAAACGGCTTGACTGATTTTTATGTAATTTTTTGTGTATATTTGGTAGGTCTGCGAATAGGTCGTAGACTATTTTTTATACCCCTAGATGATGAGGGTGCCCCTCCAGAATTTTTTTGGAATCGAAACTTACGCGGGTGAAATGCGGGGCGCAGCTAGTAAATACTTAAATGACACATAACAGTAAGTGCAACCAGGTTCCTATGTTCATGGCATTTGATAATACCTGCAAGTTTTCGCCGGGAGCACCGTATAGTCTGCTAGCAAGACCAATTTGTACTGCTGTCAGTAATGTTCCTTGTTGATTCACCACCTGTAAATAGATTTAGTTAGATATTATGTTGAATACACTATCAGTAGTAATGCTTTTTACAGTAATAACCATACTAATATACATACAATCATTATGATTTTTTTGTCAGATTATTCTACAAGCAACATACTAAAGCACTAGTGTTTTAATTTTTTAGTCCAAACAATAGATTTTTTATGCTTCATATTTTGCAATAAATTTCCAGCGTTGTGTCATCGCGCTTCTATTTATTTTCTATGCAGTCCGACAGTAACCGCGCTTTAGGTCATGTAGTCCTCATGAACACTAGGTACAGTTTCATGGATATGTTAAGTTTTTCTACACAACGTAAGGTCTGAGCCAGAATTATCTGCCCGTAATAACAGCCGCACGGGTCCATCGATCAGGTTAAGCTACACTTGCTACGGCCTGTCAGTGAATGGGTGACCATAAAGTTAAGAAATATAAATACAAGATTTGTCGTACCTGTGAGGCAGCTCGACTGCTATAAGGCTGAGCGCTGTCGTTGTAATACAGCTGTGCATTATAAGCCCTGGAATCCATATCCTCTGTCCTCTCCAGGTCGTTTGAGGAGTCGGAGAACAGTATGTTTGCTGATCTGCCCATGCGGATCTCTGGCTGGTTCAGAGGTCCTGAGAGCCGGATGAAAGGTTCCCCTGAAAAAAAAAAACGAGTATGCTTATGACCACACGACTGAAGTGAAACTTCTTCTTAGATATACGGAACGTATTTGGCTATGAGAGGAAGAGAGAAAGAAAATGTGCGCGCGCACTGCTGTCTCTTGCTTATGTCCCCCACTCAACTCCCGTTCGCCTCGCCCGATCGTCACGCGTTCGCCAGCTTACTCCCCAAGTCAAGCGTGCGTAAAGAAGTTTCACTTCAAAAAAATATACGGCATTATTTTTGAGTCTGCTAACTACCAAATACCAACCGACCAGTCTTGCAAAGGGGTATCGATGCCTGTGTTCCAGAAATGGGAACGTTATAGTCTGATTGTTAATATCGAGATCACACGGTGCCTCAGAAAGGGCGTTAAGCCGTTGGTTCTGGCTGTTATTTGTAGATCTTTCGACAGTCTTTACGGGTAGTCAGAAGCCCTAAAGTCTGCCAACAAAGGGAATAGATTCCTTTCGACCCTCGTATAACAATCTACTATTACACTTCATTACTTATTTACCTCTCAAATCTCTTCCAACAATCTTGGCGTAGACCTTAGACCCCTTGACTGGTGGTAACGCGACATCAGCAACCAGTTCCACTATGGGGTCTATTTCTTCATTCTGTCCGTCTCCTGTCATTGGTTGGTAGCTGTAAAATAAAGGAAAGAGATTGGTTATCAACATTATTGTGAACTAGAAGCGCCCCGCGGTTTCACCCGCATAAGTTTCGATCCCGTCGGAATATCGGGATAAAAACTATCCTATGTCCTCTACACCTCATGTAAATCGGTTCAGCGGTTTAAGCGTGAAGAGGTAACAAACAGACACACTAATACTAGCAGCGCCCCACGGTTTCACCCGCATAAGTTTCGATCCCGTGGGAAAATCGGGATAAAAAATATCCTACGTCCTTTCCCGGGACTCGAAACTATCTCTATCTAAATCGGTTCAACGGTTTAAGCGTGAAGAGGTAACAGACAGATAGACACGCTTTCGCATTTATAATATTAGTATGGATTAACAAGAGATTTCCCGCGGACGAAGTCGCGGACAGAAGCCAATAAGTTCTATAAAATGGAATACATACCTGAACGGTAGCTTGGCTAATTCAGTGCCGTATTCGTCAACCAGTTGCGATTCTCGAACGCTCGCTACAGGACCAGTGACTCGGAATTTGAGGGTATCTGCAAATTAAAACAACATACATCATTAGTTATTACTATTGAAAGAAACCTGTCCTGGAGGCCTACCACAAGCTCTTAACGCGATCCATTTTAGGACCTAAACTGAACTGTTCTTCTAATTCGTACCATGACGCCAGTTTAACGATTCAGTTTAGGCCGTGCCATCTGCTGACAGCGATTGTCCCAAACTGAGTCGCAAGTTTTGGTTTCATTCATACTTGTTTGGTACCATGACGTCCATAGAGCAGCTCAAGCGATGCAGTTTAGGAACCTAAACTGAAATGTCTTGTTTTTGAATCGTTTTTAATTAGATCATGGTAGGCCAACTGGAGTGGAGACCGCGTATCGGCAAGCGTAGTGTGGCGCCCCCCAGCTAGATGGACGGACGACCTAAAGAAGGTGACTGGGGTAGACTGGATGCGGAAGGCGGAGGACAGGGTGTTGTGGCGCAGTCTGGGAGAGGCCTATGTCCAGCAGTGGACTGCGATACGCTGAGTTGATTGATTGATTGATAAAAAAAACGTGTCTGTAAAAAGTAGCCTTTAGTTGAATGTGAAAAAAATCAGCTGTTTCATACAAAAGTTCAATACCTACCTACTTGACCAAAATGTATGAAACAGCTGATTTTTTTTTCGTGATTTCAGAGTTGGTCCCGTAGTGAAAGTTGTTCAGTTCGATGGTCTAAAGCACCTCATAACGTTTGTAAGGTTAATTTTTTAACACCTTATATATTAACATTAATAAAACCCTTACTTAAATCATCTTTATTACGCTCTTGAGTGTTTATTATCTTACTTATCGAGGCTAAGTAAATCTTTGCAATTAACCCCTACTAGATTACATTCAAATCATGTTATGTCTATATGTACTCTATCTCTATATTTACTATAACTATTTGTGGTTCTAATATAGTGATTTTAAAAAGTGTTAAAAAATTAACCCGACAAACTTTAAGAGGTGCTTTAGACCATCGAACTGAACAACTTTCACTATGGGACTAACTCTGAAATCACGAAAAAAAATCCGCTGTACTTTCATACATTTTGGTCAAGTAAGACGAAAAAAAATCAGCTGTTTAATACAAAAGTTCAATACCTATTTGACCAAAATGTATGAAACAGCAGTTTTTTTTTTCGTGATTTCAGAGTTGGTCTCATAGTGAAAGTTGTCCAGTTCGATGGTCTAAAGCACCTCTTAAAGTTTGCAAGTTAAATTTTTTAACACCTTATACAACATAATTATGTTGAAGGGGTCCGTGGCTAAATAATAACAGCCGCACAGGTCGATCGATCAGGTTAAGCTACGCTTGCCGCGGTTGGTCTATGGATGGGTGAGCATCTTTACATACTGAGACCCCTCCGTGCCTCGGAAAACACGTTAAGCCGTTGGTCCCGGCTGTCATTCGTGGACATTTGACAGTCGTTACGGGTAGTCAGAAGCCCGAAAGTCTGACAACCAGTCTTACCAAGGGGTATCGTATTACCCAGTAACTGGGTTGTGGAGGTCAGATAGGTAGTCGCTCCATGTAAAATACTGGTATTCAGCTGCATCCGGTTAGACTGGAAGCCGACCCCAACATAGTTGGGAAAAGGCTAGGCAGATGATGATACATATTATTATACATATGTTTACAGTTAGATCTAGCTACGCGTAATTTGAATACCCTTCACATCCCAGCAAATCTCTAATGAAGTCCCACTAGATATCCATTGATAGCTACACTTTTGATAACCTATTAACTTTGTTGACGTCAGACTTCCTATTTAAATACAGATACATAAGTGAGGAGCCGCCCGGCATGTGTTAGATTAGAGTTTGTGCTAATAGGAGATGACGACCAACTTTTATTTCTTCGTCTATCAGGTAGATTATTAAAAAGTATTGGGCACGTATTTTTTCTTTTTTCACATAATCAAAACATTACAGAGATATATTGATTTGAAATGTCGCATGACGTAACGTTTTAGTACAATTTTTACCTAAACGTGACGTCACGAGCCCCCACTCCCAAACTTTGACACGCTTTATCTTTGTAATTTTTTGGTTGATTGACACAAGAAAAAATATGTGTCCATTATTTTTTGATAATTAATCTAACTGACGGACTAAATAGAATTTCGTTTACTTTACCCCGTCGTCATCCCTATTAGTCCACTCAACGAATAACCCAAAAGGAGGTGTCCACTCCGGCTCACCTAGACGCGGGGACTTTTAGTATGTTTACTCCCTAAGCATCCTGAACAACTTTCTGAAGAAATCGCTTAGGGCCCAGCTTTTTTTTTTTTTGGATGGGAAATCATCTAACGACTCCTCTCGCTCTGGGTGGAGCGGAAGGGAGTGTCAGACTCTTACTGACTAAAACCCACCCGTGTTCCTTCCTTAGCCCTTTATGTTCCGGGGCAGCGGTAACCCTTTCGGACGATCCCGCTACCCCGGCAGGCTTCGGCCTTAGCGGGCCCCTTCCTTTATGCTGACATCTCTGAAACCCGCACTGGGCCCGCGTGGTGGATTACGACAAACTCCCTGTCATAAAGAGGAGGCCTGTGTCCCAGCAGTGGGAACATTATAGGCTGACTATGTAGGTACGTCAGGCGCTGAATAATTTGACAGGACTAAAACTAATATCTTCTGTCCTTTTCTTAATGAAATAGAAAGAAAAAGATGCACGGAATTTAAATTTAGTTTAGTTTGTGAACAGCAGAATCGGCGCCATTGTCGTGATTTAAACTAATGACGGTAGGTTAGTTATTTGAGCAAGTAAATCCAATCTCTAATGAAGTCCCACTAGATATCAATTGACAGCTAGACTTCTGATAACCTATTAACTTTGTTGACGTCAGACTTCCTATTTAAACATACACAAGTGAAGAGCTGACATGTGTTACATTAGGGTTTGTACTAATGTGGCGGCTTTATGGATGTTTGGATGTGACAAACATCCATGAAACACATGTCAATATTACTTTATGTATGTTTGTGACTGGTAGGTGTCATTAAGTCCGCCTTATGTATCACGTTTTGTACCTACACGAAGAAATAATTCTTTTTCTTCTTTTAAATGGACTTGCTCTTGACTCTAGTCTAGGTCAAAGGTGACAGACAAAGTCGATGATGTAGCGAGCTTACCCAGAAGAAGCCTGTTCACTCTCACTTTGAAGAGATTTGGGTTGTATGCGCTCGGACAAAACAGACGCAGGTAGAGAGCCACTCTTTTGCTGCTTAGTGCGAATTGGTGGAATAGCAACCAGGGTAGAGATGATAGCATGCAGTGCGTCTGGATGTCCGAAGGTAGAAGGGGGCCGGTCGAATGAGGTCGTGGAGTTCTTGGGCACACTCACCAATCTAATATATAAAAATCTCGTGTCACAGTGTTTGTTATCGAACACCTCCGAAACGGCTTGACCGATTTTTATGAAATTTTTTGTGTTTATTTGGTAGGTCTGAGAATAGGTCGTGGGCTATTTTTTTTTTGCAAACATCATTTGCTGGGTTAGCTAGTAAACAATAAATAATAGTCTGTGTAGATGGAACGGTTAGCGGTCATGTGGATTATGAATTATGGATGTTTGTGACTGAAAACTGTAACAGGTGTCTTAAAAAAATATAAAAAAGTAAATTAGTAACGGGTTGGAACGAGGTCTTTGCTCAGGAGTGGGGCAGAGAAGGCAAAGTAAAGAAGAAAAAAATACTTTTTATCTAAGTGTGCCTGTCTGTTACCTCTTCACGCTTAAACCGCTGAACCGATTTAGCTGAGGTATAGAGATAGTTTGAGTCCCGGGAAATTCCCACGGGATCGAGACTTATGCGGGTGAAACCGCGCGGCGCTGCTAGTACTCACTAAAAATCGGTGGAACTCATCCTGTTCCTGTAGAACAGGATGAGTTCAAACTTTATTAACAGCAATATTAAGGTCCCTATTTCCTTGTCAGATAAATACTCTGAGTGCACTGTACATGACCCCTTCAAACTCATTTGTTCAATCTGTTCGTTCACCTCTTGCTCATTCAACTCAAAACATTACTAAATACATAATAATAAAAATAAGATTATGGCTTATCTAATCGGTTGTAAGTTTTTTTTAAATGGTAACTGAAGTCCGACCGCGCCAAATTTGCCAAAGATATAAACAACAATGGCCGCTCGAAATTGAATAAAATCGATAAACAAGAGTATTTCTTCTAAGTAATGTTTGTTTTCGTCTAGGTAGCTGGGAGATTTAGACGAAATCAAACATCACTTACTTATTTTCGTCTAGTTAGTCAAACAAAATCTTCAGATTTATTACTAGTATATAGAAAATATATAGTCGGAAAGCACGTTAAGCCGTTGGTCCCGGCTGTCATTCGTGGATCTTTGACAGTCGTTACGGGTAGTCGGAAGCCCGAAAATCAGACAACCAGTCTTACCTAGAGGTATTATATTACCCAGTAGACTGGGTTGTGGATTTGGAGGTCAGATAGGCAGTCGCTCCATGTAAAGAGCTGGTAATCAGCGGTTAGACTGGAAGCCGACCCCAACATAGTTGGGAAAAGGCTAGGCAGATGATGATGAGACCATAGATACTAGTTAGATTTATTTATATGGCCCTCGCACAGGGCAATCACCTCTCAATGTGTATTTGTTTATTTCATAATCATGACAAATTTTACCCGCTTATTAAAAATCTGTGTTTAAAAAATAATAATCATAATGGTATACTTAATCAGTACACGCCTTTATAGGTACCTATCTATAATACCTACTGCTATTGATATCGGCAGCATTTGTTTGATATCATTTAGTTGATAATATGATATAGTATAGTGCGCTCGTGTCACAGTGAATTATTAATAATTATTACGACGTTAATATTCAGTGCGTGTGCTAAAGTGATGTTCTGACGTTTAGTCTAGTGACTCTAGTGCAGTTTTTAGTATTACAGTGATTCTTGTCGTAGATAAAGGTTTTAAAGCAACGTTAAATTAGGATTTTTTTTTAAATATAGGAAAAATAACGGGGTTTAAAAAAATATATGTTAAAATGGATTCGTGTGTAGCCACAGTATATTTTTTTTTGCAGTAAATCAACTGACGTCGTCCTTTATTAATAGTAATAAATAAATAAACTTTTATTATCAGGCGTCGAAGGCCAATAGCGTGTTAGCGTCTATTGCAAATGATTTAAAATCTATTGTAGTAATTCTGTTACTTATTTATGAAACGTATTATCCCACCTACTGGATAAAATATGACTTCAAATGGTTCAATTTTTTTAACAGTGTTTAGAATGCTCGTTACGCTTACGACTCAAAAATGATTAAAACATACTTAATGAACCGGGAATCAGCATAGCTATTCACAAGTATCCGACAGGGTATCGTATAGAAAACTAGCTGCGCCCCGCGGTTTCACCCGCATATGTGTCGATCCCGTGGGAATATCGGGATAAAACTATCCTATGTCCTTCCCCGGGATGCAATCTATCTCTCTGCCAAATTTTATCGAAATCCGTTCAGTGGTTTAGGCGTGAAAATGTAACATACAGACAGACAGAGTTACTTTCGAATTTATAATATTAAAGTATGGATGACATATTTCGATAA
This sequence comes from Hydraecia micacea, assembly GCA_914767645.1. Classification (NCBI taxonomy): domain Eukaryota; kingdom Metazoa; phylum Arthropoda; class Insecta; order Lepidoptera; family Noctuidae; genus Hydraecia; species Hydraecia micacea. The sequence goes on from OU611805.1 coordinate 3,008,734, forward strand.
CCTGATTTGCCTTGCCCCCGACGGTAAACAGTTGTCGGAAGAATAGCGGGCGTCTATTTGATTTAAACTGACATAATTTTCGGGTCAACATTGTCGATTGATAACATTGATTGATGCTCGATACGGTACAGAAGCGTATCGAGTGTTTGTTAATAGCTATGCAAGCTACCTCTCTGTGAGAGGGAGCGGGCCGTAATCCACCACGCGGGAAGTGGCGTGCATTGCATATAGGCATATAAGCAGTGCCTACCTCGATATATCAACATAAGTCTGTCAATTACATTTTAGTGTGTGTGCCCCACAATTAAGAAACTCACAAAATTATCATACCTAACAAAAAACAAAATCTTCATACAAACACGCGCGGCAGTAGGCAGTCGCCGGACGGCCTACTCGGCTCCCGTACTATTCGCACATTGTCATGGTTTTTTAACCGACTTCAAAAAAGGAGGTTCTGTATTCGACCCGTATGTATGTATGTATGTATGTATGTATGTATGTATGTATATTTGTTTGTCCGCGATTTTCTCACAAACTAATGAACCGATTTTGATAATTCTTTCTCTAATGTGATCTACATACTTTCAGAAAGGTTTTAGTATATAATACATTATATAATTATTCTTATGTACGATGTTATATGCATAAATGTACTGCATCTCCGGCATTTCTATGCGAATTTTGATGATTCTTCTAGTCGGTGTCTTCAATTCCTCAATGCACTAGTGTTATTTGAATTTGTGTGGAGTAGGTACAACTAAAAAGTGAAAAATAAAAACTTTTTTACAAAAAAAACAACCGACTTCAAAAAAAACTACAAAGTGATAAATAACTTTAATTTCGGAAGTCGGTGTCAAACAAAAAACGAAAATGCGGAACCAACGACACCGACTTCCGAAATTAAAGTTATTTATCACTTTGTAGTTTTTTTTGAAGTCGGTTGTTTTTTTTGTAAAAAAGTTTTTTAACTCTTTACTCGTTCAAGTTAATACGACAAAATTAAAAATACGTACGTCTCACGCGTAATACCATGACGTTCGACCTTCGCAATTTATCACCCTTAAGTAGTACATAACTAACTACTCAAATAACCACACTTTTGACCACACTTTTTTTTTCTGATTAGTGACCGCGTTTGCCTAGACTATTCTGAAAACTAATGCACGCCACTGCACGCGGGCACAGTGCGGGCTGATGACTGTTGTCACTTTATTACTAGTAAAAGCCATCACGCAGTGCGTTGTGATCAATGCTAGCTACTTCTCTGTATGAGAAGAATCCTTTGCCTTGCCCGAAACTATCAAATCTTCTCAATCAACCTTGAACCTTATGCTGTAGCGATAAAGTTGAAAATCTATTAAAGAAATTTGACAGATTGTAGTAGCTTTATGTGCTGGCGTCAGTACACACACGTACAAAAACTACGGTTTGTTCGCCGTGTGTAGGCACGGTCGTCAGTGTTCTATTGATGGCTTTCGGACGGCGAGCAATGGGTAGCTCGCCTTCCAGTAAGGACCAGGCCCTGGTCGACGGCGCGTTGTGTTCCACGCGCGCCTTAAAGAGATGTCAGCACTAACTGACGGGGTCCGCTAGGGCCGATGCGTGCCGGGGTCGCGGGTTGTTCGAAAGAGTTACCGTGGCCCCTGGCACAGGCAATTGAAGAAACACGGGTGGGTTTTAGTCAGTAAAAGTCTGATATGCCCTCCTGCTCCGCCCAGAGCGGACATGGGACTTAAAAATAACTAGCGAAATGTGGGTGTATTATAGGTACACCTCTGCCTGACCCTTCTGGGAGATATAGACGTGATGTTTGTCGTTAAAACCTTGTGAACTTGCAACATTATAAGTAGTTCGACCAATAGGCTTGGTTTGAATATTAAAGTAGTTATGGTATGTCCTATTGATCCGGTCTGTGAAGGTCAGACTTGTTTGATTTGTTTATTTTTTTGTGAACTTTGCACTTGAGTACCTACATGCCAAAGGTGCTTTCGAGTGATTAAGGATTATAAACTTTGTAGTAAAGATTGTAACCAGTGGTAATGGCCTCGAGTCACGAGTTGTTGGTCGTGGGTTCGAACCCAGACAAGTGCTTAACTTTGTGTAAATAATTTCATCACCACTGCTCTCAAAACGGTGCAGGAAAACATCGTGAGGAAACCGGCATGTCCTAGAACCGAACATTTTAAGACATGTGACATCTACCAACCCGCACTGGGCCCGTGTGGTAGACCCACTCCCTTCGAAGAGAGGTGGTCTGTGTCCCAACAGTTCCCACATTATAAGCTGATTATGCTAAAGTGACATTTGTTATTTTTGTGAACTTTGTGCTTGAGTACATGCTACAGGTTCTTGCAAGCGATTAAAGGATTATAAACTTTGTCGCAAAGATTATAAAAGTTATATTTGTTTATTATTTATAATGATAGGTGTTAGTGTATATTCATGAATCATTTTGCGTTAGATTATTATTTTTTTGCATCATAATGAACTTTGGTCGAGCCTAGTTGATACTTTGTTTAGTCATAGCTAGATATTTTTTAGGGTTCCGTACCCAAAGGGTGAAAACGGGACCCTATTATTCCCCAAGGAAAACAACAATACACGGGGCGCCATCTATTATCATAATAACGTTATTGGTGTTTTCCTCGGGAACTGCACTTTTTTTCGGGATGAAAGGTACCCTATGTCCATTTCTATACACCTGACAACGTATATGCAAAATTTCAGGATGATCGGTTCAGTGGTTTAGGCGTGAAAAGGTAACAAACAAACAAACTTACTTTCGCATTTATAATATTAGCTGCGCCCCGCGGTTTCACCCGCATAAGTCTCGATCCCGTGGGAATATCGGGATAAAAAGTATCCTATGTCCTTTCCCGGGACTCAAGCTATCTCTATACCAAATTTCATCTAAATCGGCTCAGCGGTTTAGGCGTGAAAATGTAACATACAGACAGACAGGCAGTTACTTTCGAATTAAGTATGAATAAGTATGGATGATATAGAATAAAATATAGGAGCATGTTAGATTACAAATCCCGGAAAAGAGATACCTTATCTGTAGGGTGCTAGTTCACGGACGTAACCATACGGCGTCCATATTGGGTTAGGTCGAGCCTAAAGGTCAGCCAGTGACGCCAAAAATAAACAGACTTGTGTGGATTGTTTTTATATTCTACTAGCTTCTGCCCGCGACTTCGTCCGCGTGAAATTTTATGATCCCCCGTCACAACCTGTCGTATCGCATCGCCCGTCCCACCCTGTCGCATCGCATCGCATCGTCAGTAACACCCTGTCGAATCGCATCGCCCGTCGGCGCTAGTACTTCGTTTTCGCTTCGCGTTCAACATCACGCTGGGACCCTTAGGAGACGCAGAACACTGAACAGCAGGCCTACCACAAGCTCTTAACGCGATCCATTTTAGGACCTAAACTGAACTGTTCTTCTAATTCGTACCATGACGTCAGTTTAACGATTCAGTTTAGGCCGTGCCATCTGCTGACAGCGATTGTCCCAAACTGAGTCGCTAGTTTTGGTTTCATTCATACTTGTTTGGTACCATGACGTCCATAGAGCAGCTCAAGCTATGCAGTTTAGGAACCTAAACTGAAATGTCTTGTTTTTGAATCGTTTTTAATTAGATCATGGTAGGCCACCACGTTTTAATATTTAAATTAGGGGCATCCCTGGCATACATTGAGGAATTACGTAATTATTAGCCGAAGCTTGCAAATTATTTTAATTAGGACCTTATTACAAAAAAAATTGTATATCATAATCAGCCTATAATGTTCCCACTGCTGGGACACAGGCGTCCTCTCTGTGAGAGGGAGGGGGCTGTAATCCACCACGCGGGCCCAGTGCGGGTTGGTAGATGTCACTTGGGTTCTACAACATGCATTTCCTCCCGATGTTTTTGTTTTCATCGTTTTTGAGAGCAGTGGTGATGAAATTAAATACACGAAAGTGAAGTGCTAAGTCGGGGTCGATCCACTGGGCCACCACTGCCAAATTAAAATTTAACACGAATTATGGTGACAAAAAAGTGGAACACAAAAAAAAACTTGTATAAAATTGACAAAAATTAAATTGTTATTTCGTATCGTAGTTGATTTACTGCTGCTACAACGGAACTGTGTGACAAAACACGAATTGAATAGCTCATTTTAACAGTATTTTTTTTTATCGGTTATTCGAGATAACGGTATTATTGTTTTTTAAGTAAACAACAGTACAGTATTCTCAAATTAATAATGCGTATGCAGATCTTCGCTATTTGTCGTATTCCCGGAAACACCCGAATCATTGAAGAGCCCTTAATTCTACTAAATTATGCATGAAGAAAATGCACTTAACCACTCTATATACATATCGTCTTCCGACGCTCGGGGAATACGACCGTTGCCGAACAGTGACGAAGATTTCTATGCGCATTATCACTTGGGAGACCTGTACATTGTTTTGCTAATTTATCGTATCCACCAATTCGACTGCAGGCTTGACGTCACCAGTAGAGGTTTTCTGTAAAAATTTCACCGAGGATGAAATGGTCTTGGAGTGAGCTGGCAATGACCCTAGTCCCTAGTATTAGATTATTAAGTGGAATAACAGTTCACTTCACCAATTTTTTTTTTCTCAGGGAATCCTCTTGGATACCCTCCGTCTGGAAAAACACGGGGGAGTATGTCGGACTCTTAGGGGGCCTCCATAATTACGTGAGGTGATTTTGGCGATTTTTTGACCCCCCCCCCCCCCTCCGCCTTAGTGAGATATCGTGAGATTATGCTCGAAAACCTTCCCCCTCCCTCTAATCTCACGTGATTGTTCAAAATGCGTATTTTCAGTATAAATACGCTAATCTATGCTTCATTGCGTTGGATTTATTAAAAAAAAAAAAAAAAAAAAATTTAATTATTTTTATTTAAGAACTAGTTAAGACTCAATTCAACCCAGTTTTTATCGCAATTTTACACTGTTTCTTGCGGAAAAAGAAATACGTGATACATGCCAGGACACCCCCTCTCCCCCACCTGAGATTGGGTGAGAATCGGCTTGACCAACTCCCCCCCATAAACGCCTTACCTAATTAATGGATGCCACCTTACCGACTAAAACCCCACGGTTCCCTCCAGTACCATGAGTCGGGGGCCCGGGAGATACTAATACATTCGCCGCATCCCCGACTGGAAGCTCACTTCACCTAGGATGTGACGGTGAAATTTTTTACAGAATAACCCGACAGAAGTAGTTCTTTTTTTTTAATGAGCTTTCGTCTGTGAATTTCTAGAGCCGTTCATAGTTTAAAAAGACCAGGGTTTCGTACCCAAGGGGTGCTAATACGACACTATTGCCTGTCCCGGGCTGTAAGACTCGCAAAAGACAGAATAGGGATGACGACGGGGTAAAGTAAACGAAATTCTATTTAGTCCGTCAGTTAGATTATCAAAAAATAATGGACACATATTTTTTCTTGTGTCAATCAACCAAAAAATTACAAAGATAAAGCGTGTCAAAGTTTGGGAGTGGGGGCTCGTGACGTCACGTTTAGGTAAAAATTGTACTAAAACGTTACGTCATGCGACATTTCAAATCAATATATCTCTGTAATGTTTTGATTATGTGAAAAAAGAAAAAATACGTGCCCAATACTTTTTAATAATCTACCTGATAGACGAAGCAAAAAAAAGTTAGTCGTCATCCCTATTGTGTGGAAAAAGGAGAGGGAGGCCTTTGCCCTGCAGTGGGCCAATACAGGCTAGTTAGTTAGTGTTAAAATAATATTGTACGGTGTTACGGAACCCTTTGTGCGCGACTCGCATCTAGTCGCTTTTATGAACAATTAAAAATGGACCAAATAAAATCAGTATCGCTTTTTTTTATCGGTTTTTGTTTTTATGCCAACGTAGACAGTTGATAACGTGAATTTAGACTCGCTATATTAACTATTGATGTATTGATTTCTTAATACGTTGACCTCTCTTAAGGTATTTGCGTATGCCATTGCAAAATATGCCAAAAATGCTGCCACAAATATCATTATATAAAAATTAACAGTCTTAAAATGATAATTTCTTAATTAAAATTTTCTAAGGGGCCTCTGGAGTTTCGGCCCCTCGTATGCTTTCCAAAGGACCGGGACCCCATGGTCCTGAGATATTTAAAAACATAAAAATAATAACAATATGTACAAGTATATAAAAAGGAGGAGAAATAATCAAAGGGCATAAAAAAATTCGTCCGCATCGCTGTCAATAGGAAAAGTGCCCCAAAGGCTGGCAGCATTGCCACATTGTATCGTAATGCTGATTCTTTGGCCAAAAAATAGGCCAGCCCTCTGGTCGTGTGAAGAGTCGACCAACCGCGCGCTTGGCGATGTCTCGAAAAACTAAGACGATTAAAAAAATGTAAAACATTCCAAAAAGGGTAAATCCAGTTTCCTTTTTCGAAAAAAAAAAATCCTTATAAGATTGTTTATGAAACAACGCGTTGCAAAAATTGAAAGATGCGTGCAATAAAAAAAAAACGACCACCATAATTAGATACGTTGGTTTTGGCTGAATAATCGATTCCTTTCGTAACTTGTAAAAAAAAACTGGTTAGACTATGTTTGGCTGTATACGACATTTAAATTCGGTATCTGGCTGTATGCAAGACTGTCCTTGACTCAGTTAAGGCAGACCATGTTGGATCTTGAACGCGGGAGCTGTCAACTTGACATTTAGAGGTTACTTTTATTTTCTTTTTTTTTTGCATGGCAAGGGTTTATACAGGCTATCGATAAATTTTCAAGTTTTAATTGTTGGAAGTTTTAAATGTTAATGTAAAGTGTATTTTAATTGGTTTAGGTACTGTGTATGCCCTTGTGATTATTATTGCACGATTTCTGTTTTTTGTTTATGCATGCGATTTTTTTTTTTATGTTCAGGTGCAGGATTTTGTGCAAACTTATAATGGTTTAGGTACAAATTGAAACAAATTATAGATCGCTATAGCAGCTTGTAATTTATAAATCCAAAACACCCGCTTTACCAGGAAATTGAAAAGAAAAAAACAACAAACGACTTTAGACTTTGTGATGTTTTTCTGAAAACCAGCGCTCTGAGGCTCTGTCTCGCATAGGATCTTAGTATTTATGCTGACCGATTGCTGTTTTGCGTGGATATGACGCATATTTTCCCCCAACTTGTTTTATTTTTTTTGTGTTTGCGTTTAAATATTTCAAAACGGCAATAGACTCGCACCCTACTATATGGGATTTATCGTCGTCGGCGTCATGTTCGTGAACGGGCGCCGTCGGTTGAGACTGGTCATCTCTTAACTGCCAAGGCTTATTTTTAATCTTATATTTTGAATTGTTTCTTCATTTGTGTGTTTTTTTTTACATTGTTCTCACATATAGAAGCAACAAGAATAATGTACCCAGGATTTTGTAGTATCTTGATTTACAAGAGTGTCCATGGAGTTTCTTGCCCATTCTTCTTCATAGAGATCTACGTTTTGGAATAGGCACATAGCTTCAACTTTCTGACTAACTGACCGACTATTTAATTTTGACAATTCAAAAGTGCCTGTACAGACGCCAGCACATCAACCTACTACAATCTGTCAGATTTCTGTAATAGATTTTCAACTTTATCGCTAACGCATAAGGTTCAATGTTGATTGTGAAAATTTGACAGTTAGGTGTAGGTTGATGTGCTGGCGTCTGTACATGGTTTAATTGAAATAAATTCTTTGAGTTTGAGTTTAAACATGACTGGCGAAATATGGGTGTGGCTATAAGTACACCTCTGCTTAACTCTGGGGATTACAGGCATGATGTTATGCTATGTTATTTCAAAGCGGTCATACATACCCTCAGGCGATTCGGGTATTCTTCCAAATTACTATAATTATATCATCAATATAATGATCAATTTACCTTCACAAAATAGTTTTTAACATTGTGTGCAATAAGTTTTTATATTAGATAACTGTGGTATGCTAGTCGCGCGGTAAACTCTGCTTGCGCGATGCAGGATTTTGTGTGACGTCAGTGTGATGCGTAGTTCGCATGTGGCGATGTAGGTGCCGCCACAGGCATGTGATGCGGAGAAATGAAGAATGTTTTGAGTATGAATGTGGATGGCTATAAGATTAGGGGAAGACCAAAGAAACGATGGATGGACTGTGTGAATGATGATATGGTTAGAAAGGGGGTGACTACCGAGATGACGACTAATAGAGAAGTATGGAAGAAAAATACATGTTGCGCCGACCACAAATAAATTGGGATAAGGTTGGCTTCCAGTCTTACCACATGCAGCAAATACAAGTATTTTACGACTTCCATTTGACCTCCACAACCCAGTTGCTGGGTAACACTATACCCATTGGTTAGATTGGTGGCAAGACTCGGGACGACCCGTAACGACTGTCAAAGATCTACGAATGACAGCCGGGACCAACAGCTTAACGTGCTTTCCGAGACACGGAGGGGTGACGGTATGTAAAGATGGTCACCCATCCACTGACAGGCCGTAGCAAGCGTAGCTTAACCTGATCGATGGACCCGTGCGGCTGTTATTACGGGCAGATAATTCTGGCTCAGACCTTACGTTGTGTAGAAAAGCATAACATATCCATGAAATTGTACCTAGTGTTCATGAGGACTACATGACCTAAAGCGCGGTTACTGTCGGACTGCATAGAAAAGAAAGAGAAGCGTGATGACACAACGCTGGTAATTTATTGCAAAATATGAAGCAGTTATCTATTTACGAAAAATATATTGTTTGGACTATAAAATTAAAACACTAGAATTTTACTATGATGCTTGTAGAATGATCTGACAAAAAATCATAATGATTGTATGTATATTGGTGTGGTTTTTATTGTAAAAAGTAAGTTTTTAAAGGTATCTTCATGATTTTTTTCTATCGTACCAAATAAATTGTATTATGTTTTAAACACTATCTACCTAGCACATATCCTGAAGAATATCATATATTTTCTGATTTTGTTTACTGTAGTCGATCATATACTTTTATTGTTTCTAAAACTTGTGTTTTTTAGTTTAGGTCCTGTAAGCCTCTTAAGGTCAAAATTAAGGTGAACTATCCACCTCTATCTACCCCGTCTGGTAATACAAGCCTGATATATAATAATAATATTATAGTACGGAACCAAACCAAAAACGAGTTACAAACTTTTTGTCGTCCAATAACCGTATCTCTAAATAGATTATAACTTTTTTCAAAGTCCCATCAAAAGAGATGCAAAGTGAAGCCTTTTTTTTGTGACTGCCGGACAAAAACGCGACGTAATTTTTTCGCGCACTCGATTTTCAACCCACTGCTTACCGCCGAGAGTTGAAAATTCAACAGTATGTTTTTTTGACGCGCTGAGATGCTCTGTTAGATTCTCAATCCTCAGCTGAGGCTCGGAGAATTGAAAATCCAGTGCGCTATGAAAATCGTTGTGTCGTGAAAAACATTGCCCGGACGCACCTGGGCTTAGCGAGTTCAATATACGAACGGGTATGACGTTTCGTTCGATCATTATGTAATGGTAATTACTATGGTGGTCGTATGTATGTGTGTGTTGAAAGGCTGTCTCGAAAACTGCTTGACTCATTTGAGACGTTAAAAAACTTGTCTGCTTGTTAGGATGCTTTCTTATTGAGAGATTTTGAAGTTTTAAAATAATGCTAGACTTACCAGGCGTGTTCGTTTCCACATCAAAATGTATGTGTGCATTTGCGGACACACATAAGCGATAGTCACAAGTGTCGCAACGGACACTCAAGTGCCACATTCCAACGAAGGCAGCCTGGACCTCTGGCCTGTTCGGACTGGTTGGCAAGACGGATAACCTGTGGAAGGACAGAATATAAGAGAATGATGTATAGGAAAAAATTGGCAACACGGCTGTGGGTATGTGGACTATGTGGCGACATCTACATCGCCACATGGGAACTACGCATCACTCGGTAAATTCCTGCATCGCGCAAGCAGAGTTTACCGTGCAACTAGCATATACAGGATGTCCGGTAATTAATGGATAACCTCGTAAGGGGTCATTGTATTCATCATTATGAACAAGTTTTACTACGGGACCAAACCTGAAATCGCGAAAAATATCAGCGATTCCCTACATTTATGTTCACATAACTCGTCAAAATGTAGGGAACAGCTGATACTTTTTTCGCGATTTCAGGTTTGGTCCCATAGTAATTAATAGTTTATCATAATGATAAGTACAATGGCCCTTTAAGAGATTATCTATTAATTACCGGACGCCCTGTATAAAACGTCCAGACATCAATCGTTGAGTCACAACACCCGTCGGAGGATCCTCCCTTTTCTATGGAGGATGAGTGAACTTTATGCCCTGTCCCTCATATCTCCATGCTGTGCATAGAGCACATTAAGCGTGATAATTTCTAGGGCGAATGAAATTTGACGTCATTCTACAGTGTTGTAAAAAGCTACATAATGATAAAAAAACATATTGCATGTGTAAGGTGATTATCGTAATTTAAAGTTGCAACAATTTTGTTATTAAATTCTCAAATGAAAACCAGCGCTGGGGCTCTGTCTTGCACGGGGTCGCAGCATAATGCTGAGCGATAGCCGTTTTGCGTGGATGTGACGCACGTTTCCCTTACCTTCTTTTTTTATTTTATTTTTTGTGTTTATGTTCATTTTTGCGTTATGTTCACCGCAAATAAACGTATTTTCTTTTCTTTCTTTCTACGAGTAGCTGGCTCCTTACCCATTATTAAGTTTCTTGGCTCCACTTTCCTAGCGAAAGTTACCAACCTAGCAAACTCCACATTTTAGCGTAATTCATAAAGCTGAGCATATTAAAACTTAACAAATCCTCTATAGGGCAAACCAAATTCGTATTCTAGGCGAAGCAAATAGTTAAATTAAATAACTTGTTTAAATACTTACATGTTAAAATCAAACTTGGTCCCAGGGAATATCAAGTACACATCTCTTGGAGACAACCCCTCAGTCCTGGAGGTGGAAGAGAAGGAAGCCACTGATGTTGCGTTATAAAGGTCGATTTGAGGACCTGGGCAGAAAGAGAGGTTATATAAGGTCGCGACTTAAAAGTTGTAGGTCATAGGTTCGAACCCAGACAAGCGCTTTAGTTTGTATAAAATTGTAAATTATTTTATCACCGCTGCTCTCAAAATGATGAAGGAAAACATCGTGAGGAAACCGGCATGTACTAGAACGAAAATCAAAGACATGTGACATCCATCAACCCGCAATGTGCCCTCGTGGTTATATTAAAGCCCACTCACTCTCAGAGAGAGGAGACCTGTGTCTCTGCAGTGGAAATGTTATAAGCAAATTATGCTGTAATGTGGTCCTTATGAAAAACCGTGCCTCGGAAACCACGTTAAGCCGTTGGTCCCGGCTGTCATTCGTGGATCTTTGACAGTCGTTATGGGTCGTCAGAAGCCCGAAAGTCTGACAACCAGTCTTACCAAGGGGTATCGTATTACCCAGTAACTGGGTTGTGGAGGTCAGATAGACAGTCGCTCCATGTAAAATACTGGTATTCAGCTGCATCCGGTTAGACTGGAAGCCGACCCCAACATAATTGGGAAAAGGTTAGGCAGATGATGATGATGGTCTTTATGAAAAATATACCAACATCCATCTTCCATAATCAAAACAAACTACCTGTAACCTTCATATTTATAGTACTATACGAAGTCATTATATACACAATACAAATTACAACGAAAATGACGATGTTCCAATGAAATAATGATGACTATTATTATGAAATGACCAGGTTCCGGCTGTCACAATATGTTTTGTTTTGACAAGAAGATTGCTAGTATAATCGGGAGGAAAAAACTTGATAACAAGCTGTTTGTGTACTGGACATGAGCCTCTGAGGAATTAACGGGTAGAGCAAAAAATAATCAAAAGGACCAATCAAGGCAAATAGATTGGTGATCGCAGGTTCTTGTTTTTGTAACCAACATTCTTCTGACCTTATCCCATTTTATTTGTGGTCGGCATAACATGTCTTTTTCTTCCATACTTCTCTTTTAGTCGTCATCTTGGTAGTCACCCCCATTCCAACAATAGTTTTAGGACATGCCGGTTTCCTCACGATGTTTACCTTCTCCGTTTTGAGCGCAGCATATTATCGGTTAATATCAGTAATTTGTTCATTTAAATCAGTAAAATTATCCGTTCGCGGATTCATCACTGTTTCATCTTCTCTCATATGCGCCACAATGTCAAAATCAAAAGTAATTTATTCAAATTATTCTGAGAATCAGCACTTTACGAAGGTCAAAATTACAAAACCCCCAAAACCCAAAACGCCCCCAAAACGCCCGCCCTTCACCACTTCCTAGTGCTTTCGCTGGGAAGAAGAAGTGGCGCAACAATCTTCCCTGCAGCACAGCTGTCTGTTCAGTTAGAAAATAATGCAATTGTGGAGCTCATCTCAAACGATGGCCCACCTCCAGTTGAGCTATCTGTGTGGCAAAAAAGAAAAAGACAACAAATACTGACCATCATTAGGAGGGTAAAGGACTGCATGCTCCACGGCACCTTCGATGAATACCCTCAGTGCAGTCACTCCATTCTCCACTGGAACTCCCAGGGATATTGCTTGACCGCCTCCGCGACGTACTAGGAGCAACTGTTGAGAGAAACGAAGAATAAATCAATTAAAAACTAAAATCCGACTACTGAAAAGGGTGAAACAAGAAAGTAACTTCCCGTGGTCGCATGCCGCTGTACTAACATATTATAAGCTATGGTAGCTTGCGACCACGGGAAGGTGCTTTCTTTCTTGTTTTATCCTTTTCAATAGTCGGATTTTAGTTTTCACACTTATTTTTTATTTAATTACTTTGGGGCTTATTTCAGCAATATTTAAATTTTTTATATTTATATTTTTATGTTTTTTGTTGTATCTATTATGTAAAGGACTGTTGGATTGATTAAACGGGTGTCTTAGGAAATCTTGAGCAAAATGATGTAGTCTTTTACGTTTATACTTACATCAAACTTCTCCATTCCCAAATCATTGTTAAGCCTTCCCCGCCTGCCTTGTTTAGGATCCAGGGGATTCCACTGTTCAAGTTCAGTTTCTGCTGCCAAATTACTGGATCCTTCCATGTCCTGTAACAAAATTGTTGTTCTTTATATTATATTAATTCTTGTAAAGGTATCTAGTCTGCATTCGCGATTTATTTTCAAAAAATGTAAACAAATGTGAGTTTATGGAAAAATAACTTTAAACCCTATACAATAAAGTTCAGTTTACGCTACAACTTCAAACATTTTTATAACTCTTTCAATAGTGCTAGTCACTCTGAAATCAACTTAATTACGATTAAAATAAAGTTGATATTTGTTTAATTTGAAACACAAAACAAGTTTGAATAGACTTGAATCTTCTCTGGATTGTCTGAATTTGTACCTCGGTTGAAGGCAATAGGCTCGCTCCCGTTTACATGAAACTTTAACATAACTGTCGATATGTGGGTGTACTCATAGGAAAATAGACATGATGTTATGTTTGTGGAATTTGTGTTTGTAGCTCTTTCTTATCCACTTGCAAGGGACGACTCTAAGGGTAATTACATGCAGAAGATGCCTCACTGCGACACGTCGCGATCACGGCTTACCTGGCTACCTGGATGTCACCTCCAGGGGCGACAGGCTACGAGGTAAACCCCCAAGCGGCCCGCGATGTATCGCAGAAAGGTATCCGTCGGCATGTGTGTGCGTGTCTATTAGCAGGCATTTGTCTTACATAGAGTTGACATCGAGATAGCGAGCTGAATTGCGACCGCGAGGTTCGACACAAGGGAAACTATCGTCTTGAGAATCTTTGCATGTCTTGAATGATGCGATAGATTTTGTTGGTTTGGATGTCATCTTTCGTAATATTTATTCTATTTGTGGGAATTGGGTTTCTAGTTTCGATTTTCACTCTGATCTCGTTAAGGCTCAATAAATATTTATATTCTAAATAGTATGTTGTTAACAAGTTAGAATGGGCACTAAATATTTACTTTCCAAGTTTCGATCCTAAATTTTTTATTAACGAGGGTGATGATAATGGTAGTAAAAATTTATTAGATTGCATCCAATCACTAATTGGAATTCCTTCGCTGGCTATCCACTTAATACTTTTTTTTTGTTGAACTTTAAATTGGGGTAGTATTAACGATTTGGTTTTTAAAAGAATGCTGTAATGGAGCTTTTAATCTTTACCGACCTTTTTTGATTTGATTTAGAATGCCATAACAAGAGTAGCAACACATAAAAAAAACATTTAGAAAGAAAAGAAAGAAGAAAGAAAATACGTTTATTTGCGGTGAACATGACGCAAAAATGAACATAAACACAAAAATAAAATAAAAAAAGAAGGTAAGGGAAACATGCCTTTAGTCTACCATCCTCTTTACCTATATGACTACCAGTCTTATAGTATTTTCATCTCACGAAGCAACACGCAACGCTAAAAGCGTCTACAATGAAAAGACGAAAAAAAAAAACAATTCAAATATAAAATTAAATTAAAATAAGCCAAGGCAGCAAAGAGATGGCCAGTCCCTACTGACGGCGCCCATTCACGAACATTTCAAATGATACCCATGAAGCTAAAATGAAAGTCAATATATATTTTGCACAGCCATACAAAAGAGGCTCAAAACCCCATTGAGAATCCCATAAAAACAGAATATATTAACGGACCAAGCCATAATCCCGTCGAACGATGATCTTGAAACACTAAAACGACAGGTAATGACAGAACATAGCTAGAAAGTTGCAATATTTCTTAAAGATACGTGTGAACTGTGAAAAGGAAAGTTAAATAAAAAATTATTGTATTTAACCTATACATACACATACATATAAATAAACAAAGTGTTAAAAAATTAACCTTACAAACTTTAAGAGGTGCTTTAGACCATCGAACTGAACAACTTTCACTATGGGACCAACTCTGAAATCACGAAAAAAAATATCAGCTGATTCATACATTTTGGTCAAGTAGGTATTGAACTTTTGTATTAAACAGCTGATTTTTCTTTCGTGATTTCAGTGTTGGTGCCATAGTGAAAGTTGTTCAGTTCGATGGTCTAAAGCACCTCTTAAAGTTTGTAAGGTACATTTTTTAACACCTTATACGTATGTTAACTAACAGAGGGCGTTCCCGTTAACCCGCAATAGTATAGCATCCATATATGCTAAAAAAAATATTACCATTCGAAAATAAAATGTTTTTATATTAAAATATTCACTAAAAATGTTTTTTTTTTTTAATATTTAGTGTTAAATAGTCCAGTGGTACGAAACCCTTCGTGTGTGAGTCCGACTCGCACTTGACCGGTTTTGTACATTTTGTGCCTTTGAATCAAATTCGGTGTAAAGGACCAATCTCCACTTTCAGCGATTCATAGAAGAACCACATAATACTTATAATTATGACTTTATTACTTACCATGACTTGTAAAGGATAAGGAATTACTTCTCCCTCTGTATGCTTCGAGACATTCCTCAATTCCTGCAGAGCTTCTTCAGATTCTTCTGAGGGATGGTTCGGATCTGTCCATATTGTGTAGACCTGGTGAAGAAAGAATATTTTTATCAAGAGACATAGCTGCTGTCCGCGACTTCGTCTGCGATCCAAAATGAAAAGTAGCCTATGTCCTTACCCATGTCATGGTCTACCCATGTGCCAAATTTCATCCAAATCCGTTCAGCCGTTTTAGAGTGAAAGTGTAAGAAATAAACATATCATTTTAACGTGTGTGAGTTACTGTAGTCACAAAATGTAACACGTTTCACGGACCCAATAGCTGCCAGACATTAACTTTACTTCACTGTCCGCCAGCTACTGGGCCTGTGAAAACTAGTCTCTAGTTAAACTTGCCCAGGACTTTAATTTGCAAAGCACCGTTTTCTTTAAGTTTTGTCTTCAGTGCCTTGTGCTTTGCATTGTCTATCAGTCTGTCATTAGACTCCTTTATGCCATCATCGCCGTTCCTCCTCCACGTATCTTAATTTACATGTGGTCCGCCAAGCTTGTCGGCTTCAACTTCAATTCATTTCTACTGTTTCATCTTTTTATACGGTTAAAATGATCCTTACCTTCAACCTCTTCTCCACCAGCGCCCTCAATGCTAACGGCAGCCTCTGAGGATCACCAGGTCCCTTGTCAGTGATCAGGAACAGTGCACTGTCGTATGGCACCAACTTCGCAGCTGTTGCTAAAGCCCTCATTGTTCCGTCGACTGATGTCTCTGTGTTCACTCCCTGTGGATATGTTAAGGGTTATTACGTTTTTTTTTTCATTTAAAGTTTGTCCTTACGATTTTAAACTCAAATCTTCTGTGATCTTCAAAAGATGGAAGGCATAAATGTAGACACAGTCTTCTAAAAAGCATGCTTTTAATTTTGTCTTATTGGTTTGAGCCATGGATAGTCTTATGGATAAAATAAGAAATGAGCACATAAGAGGAAGTCTGAAAGTGGCACCGGTAACTGAAAAGTTGTGTGGAATTCGGTTGTCATGGTATGGGCATGTGTTACGGAGGAATGAGGAAAATTTCGCGTGAGGAGAGTTTTGAGTATGAAGGTCGATGGCAATAAGAGTATGGGAAACGAAGAAACCATGGATGGACTGTGTGAATGATGATATGGTTAGAAAGGGGGTGACTACCGAGATGACGTCTAATAGAGAAGTATGGATGAAAAAGACATGTTGTGCCGACCACAAATGAATTGGGATTTATAAGGGCGGGAGAATGATGATGATAGATTGAACTATCGCTTTGTTTTTTTTAACCGACTTCAAAAAAGGAGGTTCTGTATTCGACCCGTATGTATGTATTTATGTATGTCCGCGATTTTCTCAAAAACTTATGAACCAATTTTGATAATTCTTTCACTAATCTACATACTTTCAGGAAGGTTTTAGTATATAATACATTATGTAATTATTCTCATGTACGATGTTATATGCATAAATGTACTGCAACTCCGACATTTCTATGCGAATTTTGATGATTCTTCTAGTCGGTGTCTTCAATTCTTCAATGTACTAGTGTTATTTGTATTTGTGTGGAGTGGGTACAACTAAAAAGTGAAAAAGAAAAACTTTTTTACAAAATAAAACAACCGACTTCAAAAAAAAACTAATAAATAACTTAAAGTGATAAATAACTTTAATTTCGGAAGTCGGTGTCAAAAAACGAAAATGCGGAACCAACGACACCGACTTCCAAAATTAAAGTTATTTATCACGTCTTGGTAGTTTTTTTTTGAAGTCTGTAGTTTTTTGGTAAAAAAGTTTTTTAAAGTATACTCTCACTGCAAAAGCGGTGTCTCTAATTGCTAAAACTACTTTCATGTCTTGTGCTGATTCTGTTACTTGTCGTGTAGAAATTGTCTAATTTACCTGATATTTAAGCAGAAGCTTCGACAAAGCCTCTGCTACAGTCTTTTCACCGCTTGCAGAACTTGTAGGCTGTAGTTTATGTCTTGATCTCCAGTTTACACCTGCAGACAAAATAATAATAAGTACAGCCAGCAAAAGAGTTAAGTATGCAGGATCGTCGGATATAGTTGAAGTTTAGTAAGAGACCGATGGATGTTCTCGAATAAAATTTAATTTTATTAATAGAAAACAAACAGCTCTTTTATCAAATTAAATTTCAGTCGACAACATCCATCGGTTTCTTACTAAACTTCAACTATATCTGACGATCCTGCATACTTATTTCTTTTGTTGACTGTACATTAGTTAGTAAAAAGTATTCATGGGTCAAAACGGTGAAGGGAAACATCGTGAGGAAACCGGCATGTCCTAGAACCAAAAATTCAAAGACATTTTGTGACATCTACCAACCCGCACTGGGCCCGCGTGCTGGATTACGGGTCCACTCCCTCTCACAGAGAGGAGGCCTGTGTCCCAGCAGTGGGAACATTATAGGCTGATTATGTTATTAAAGAATTATAAATACATTATCTTGCGAATCAGAATCGAACGTTAAAGGGAAAACTAAACACAGAACGAACAGTTCTTGGGAAAGGCAAGACACCGACCTTGTATTTAAAATAATTATGTAATGTATCCGTCACGCCCCAGTTGGTGTTAATCCAAGCACCTGCAGCAAAAACTCACTGATTGCTAAGTAAAAAAACTACTCGGTAAGCGCGAGTCTGTCAGTAATCAAGTAGATATATTTGAATACATCAATTCATCAGTTTGGGAGCTACGGTGTTGCAGACAAATAGACAGAGGATAAAGACTTAAGTAATATAACGCTCGTGTTTTTACCACAGCGATTAAAATAGAGAGAAAATATGTTTACTTTCGGTAAACATGACGCAAAAAAAGAAAAAAAAAACTATGGCACTCCGGGAGTGCCGACAGAAGTGAAAACAAAACACAAACAGAATACTTTGCCATCATTCACTGACATATCGGATATACATTAAAACCGAGTACATCTCGAGGACAGCCGAACACATCCGAAGCGGTGTCGATTATACATTTTCGCCGCGCCGTAGAAAGAGAGGGGGATACTCCTACGCCGCGCCGGCTGTCTACTCTCCATCCGTCTTACGAATTTTCGATCAGGGTCACGTGTCCTGACGCGAGTTAACATTTTTTGCCCATTACAAAGAAAGTGTACAACGCCGCTAATGAAGTTTTCACTTCAAAAACACAAAAAAAACATGTCGAGGGAAAACGTGGGTAAAATAAAAGCCAAAACCACAAAAAAAAACCTATAACTATTAGTAGTGTATAGAGGTGCTTACATTTAAAAGCACTTCCAGAAATGACAATGCTGGCATGTCTGACACGTTCCGGCATATGATCTTTTTACCGCGCCTCGTTTTTAATTCCTCGTAATAAACCTCACTAATGCCCGGTTTCTGAGGAATTCTTAAACGGAGTTAACTTTCAATAGCTATTTATTCGACATAATTATCTATTTAAGCAAATTCCTTCCTTATGCTCGGTTTTTGAGGTTCTCAGATAAGCCCTCGATAATAATTCACTCGACTTTTAAGCTAAATTCTTCCTTAATGACGTCTTCAGAAATACGATATTGAGCCAATAATCACTGTCGAAAGGATAAACTCCGTTTAAAAACCCCAGAAACCGGGCAATAGTCTCTTACAACAAACATCTTGTAACATACCCAAATTGGTATAAAGTACAAAATTTTCCATAATACTTTGGTCAGACGAAATCAATGTGTGGCGATTTGATTTTCAATATCGAACCAAGAAAGCAAAATAAGGAACCCTAGCTCTTATAATATAATGTGGCAATCTATTGAAAAGGAAATGGTTTTGATTATTGTTTTTAGTTGTTTATAACAGATAATTGATTACTTTTTCGTTCTTATAACGAGTGACCTAATCATATTGTGGATACAAGGGGCCCGTCAAAGGAATTTTTTAAAGAGTTTATAGAGGACGTCATCATTTGCCTGGCCTTTTCCCAACTATGTTGGGGTCGGCTTCTAGTCAGTAGTCTATTCAGATACAGCTGAATACTAGTTCTTTATATGGAGCGACTGCCTATCTGACCTCCACAACCCAGTAACTGGGCTCGGTAAGACAGGTTGTCACACTCGGGCTTCCGACGACCCGTAACGACTGTTAAAAATCCACGAATGACAGCCGGGAATGTGCTTTCCAAGACACGGAGGGGTCTTGGTATGTAAAGACGGTCACCCATCCACGGCACAACCGCAGCAAGCGTAGCTTAACCTGATCGATCGTCCCGTGCGGCCGTGATTACTTAGCCACAAGCCCCTCTTACTAATAAAACAGACGTAATTAAATCAACAACAGCTTGTCACTGGGTGCAAAAGACTGAAAAACGGCTTGAAGGAATCTTCAAGCTAATTATTTTATTGTAATGAAAATTCGTTTGTCAATAAAGACATTCAGTCAATGTGTTAGGGTGCTTTCGCATTGGTAAACTTACAAAAAAATTTAAAAAAAATTGTTTTATAATGAACTAGCTTCTGCCCGCTACTTCGTCCGCGTGAAATTTCACCCTCCCCCCATTCACCCTCTTAGGGGTGGAATTTCAAAAAAACCTTTCTTAGTTGATACCTACTCTTCACAAAGAACACACACCCTCCAAATTTAATGTCAAATTGAAAAAAATGTAAAATTCAAATTCCTGACTACTACTGATATATATCAGTCAGTCAGGAATTTGAATTTTATACATAGTCCGATGAGACGGCAATCCGACACGACCGGAGAGAGATCAGGCGCAGGACCAACGGCTTAACGTGTTTTCCGAGGCACGGGGGTATCACACCGCCAACTTCCAAACTACGGACTGTTACTAAGAAATTTCTAATGGAAAAACTCAATGACACTTTGACCGACCCGGGAATCGAACCCAGGACTCCACGCTCACGCTTACGCAATTAGGGTGCTGCGCCGACACCCCAAATAAAGTAATTTATAATAAAATACCTCATGGTTATAAGGATTATTCTGTAAACATTTTTAAATCTAAGGTAACTGCACTACTTTTGAGCAAATGTTATTACTCAGTGAAAGACTTTCTAAATGATATGAATTTATCCAGATTATGATTGTTATTATTAATTCCGAAATTGGCCCTGTAAGACTTATTTACCTGACTGTAATATTATTGATGGACTTTACTATAATTTATGTTTTGTTTTGTTGACATTATTTTGTTTGTATGTATCTGGAGGCCAATTCTCATAATTTAAAATTCAAAATCTAGTCGCAGTGAGATGACTCGGCGACAAACAAATGTTAAAAACTTGTCAAAATGTAGGGAAATTAGAGGTATTTTTGACAGATTGATACTGAGATCAGACTGTGAATTCTTAAAATTACGAGAATTGCCCCTCTGGTGTCTGTGATACAATGATTTTCATTCATTAGTACAAGTACCAACGATACACTATTTTCTGTAATGCTCATTTTTAGTTGGAAAATTGTTTTTGTGAACCTAAATGTGTTTTTTCTGAAATAAACATTTATTATTTATTTTGAATTATGTAATTATTTGCACGTCGTAAGGTAGACTGTAGCCGATCTCTTTAATTTATGTACAGCATATTATACCTGTACCTACATTCATCTATATCTATACATATAATAAAATTGTAAAAAGTGGTGTCTGTACAATGGAAATATATAAAAAAAAAGTAGCAGGGGTTGTTATTATATCGATGCCGAACCAGAAAGTGTAATTAATTTTTTTTTTCTGTTTGTCTGTGTGTTTGTGCACGCTAATATAAGAAACGGCTTATTCGATTTAGATGCGGTTTTCACTAATATATTGTAGTAAGCTTCACTTAACATTTAGTGTTTATTTCATGTCAATCGGTTCATAAATAAAAAAGTAATGTCAATTTAAGGAATCACGGCGAACATTTGTTAAGGAAATACAGAGAAACATTACTGTAAAGTAAATTTTTAGCTACCCAAACGACGGTATGTGTAATTTAAAATGTGCTGCCCGAAAAGTCACTATTCCACGCGGACGAAGTCGCGGGCACAGCTAGTAGCAAATAAAGTTCTGATTCTGAGGTGTAACTGGTCTCTAGCCTAGTGAAGCCTACTCGTCAAGTGTGTCACCGCCCTAACGATATATGACAGGCAGAATAACACACATTGTCTGTAAAAATATGTCTGTGTATGGATTTAAATGACAATTGTACATGACCAATTGTTTGTGCTCTGTTTCATAGCATATTAATGCAGATATATGTATACGTAAATATTCCATTATGACGTTGGTTATATTTTTGTCATGATTGATATATACAGGGTTATAAGAAACAACCTCTTAAGAGGTCATTGTACTCATCATTATGAACAACTTTTACTATGGGACCAAACCTCGAATCGCGAAAAAAAATCAGCTGTTTGTTACGTTTATGTTCGTATCACTCGTCAAAATGTAGGGAACAGCTGATTTTTTTTTCGCGATTTCAGGTTTGGTCCCATAGTAAAAGTTGTTCAAGCTGCCATGGACCATGGAGAATGAAAATTATAATAACATCTCATGTAAAAGATGACACGACATGCATGCTTGCATGTGATCGCTAATTATAATGACGTCATTGTTTTCATAAATACGCTAAGTTTATAGAGGATTAATTTAGTTATTTATCAATTGTTTACATCGTCTGATTATACCTAAGTTTAAACTATTTGTTTTTCTATACATTTTCATCAGCTAGTTGACTTCGCCACGAGTAGATGTAGAATTATAAAGGGGATTGAAGATTTTTATATGGAACCTGGCATTCCAACCTGTCCGCCATTTTGATTTTTTTTTTCAAAATGACGGCCACGCGTTTTCCTATGCCTATGTTGTATAATTTTTTTGTTTACAAAAAATACATAATAATGATTAAAGACTTTATAAGATTGTACAGACGCCAGCACATCAACCTACTACAATCTGTCAGATTTCTGTAATAGATTTTCAACTTTATCGCTAAAGCATAAGGTTCAATGTTGATTGGGAAAATTTGACAGTTAGGTGTAGGTTGATGTGCTGGCGTCTGTACATAAAATATTGCATGACTTGAAAAAATGTCATAGTATTTTTTTTAACACTCACAATGGTTTATTGTTTTAACAAAAAAATAATACGTTTTGTGCATGAATTAATTTAAATTATAATGCATGTATGTATGTTAATTTTTACTGTCCTATTATTAATTTTTCTTATTATTTTTGTTTCAGGTAAGTTATGATGTTTTTTTTCTGGCTGTTGCTTGTAAGCTAGGTAAGTCAGATTTAATTATTTAAATGATTAAAATATGAAGTTTTTAATTAAAAACTCTTTACTTTTTGCGCTATTTTTAAAGTCACTCGTACGTTCCGTGTTAAGTCGACAAAAGCTATTGGTATGCAAACAATAAACAATTAACCCAGATACTACTGATCAATATTTTCAGTTTAGGCTTCAAAAATGTTTCAAATATCTCGAAAACTATTGAATTTCGGCCATACATATGGGGGTGAGAGTGAGAGCAGTGGTGGCCCAGTGGTAACGGCCGCGACTTACGAGGTCGTAGGTTCGAACCCTGACAGGCGCTTTACTTTGTGTAAATTATTTCATCACCACTGCTCTTAAAACGGTGAAGGAAAACATCCTGAGGAAACCGGCATGTCCTAGAACCACATATTCGAAGACATGTGACATCTACCAACCCGCACTGGGCCCGCGTGGTGGATTACGGGGTGCCCTCTCCCAAAGAGGAGGCCTGTGTCCCAGCAGTGGGAACATTATAGGCTGATTAAGTATGTAAGTATATGGGGGGGTACAATTTGTTGCGAAACATTTTTGAAACGTAAAATTAGAATATTGGTAAGATATTATTCTTAAATCGTTCATTTTAATTATTTTTTTGAATTAAGTACTTTTAATTATGTTCATAGCTTAATTGAAGTGCCAGCTACAATATCATTTTTAATGGTACCCATTCCATAGGTAAGTAGTTTTTTTTTATTCGAAATTATATCGAAAAACCCTTAAAATTCGCGAATGAACCCGAAACTTCCTGCGTTCGGACGCGTTATCGGAATCGCGCGTTTTAGCGACTGCTCCGATGCTGGCGCAGATGCCAAATCGCTGCGACCGGCATCCGAATGTGTGCGGAGTGTAGCGTTCAGCCGCTGTGTCGAGCTTCCGAAAAGCGACTGAATCGCCGCGTTTGGCGTTTTTAAGTGTGCGGTGTCGAATGCTTGGTCGCTGCATTTAGCTTCTAAAAAGCGGCTAAATCGCCGATCGCCGATGCTAAAAGTAGCGTGTGTGTTTTGACCCTTACATACAAACTAGCTACCTCTTTATAATGTTAGTAGAACACAATGTCCATAAAAGGTATTTGTCACAACTTCACAAGCTATAATTAAAACAATAAGAAATACTGCAAAAACTATAAACCTTTGTTGTTTTACTTGTGAAGGACGCTTTATGTCCTGTCGGTATTACGTAGAGTTCCGGGTTCGATGTAAGACTCGTTACTTTGTTACTGTAACTAAGTGGGTCAAAGTACAATGTCAGGTTTAAGTTATTATGGTTATTGATGGCATATTATGTTTTATTTGTGTCTGAGATTATAAAGAACGGATTTGCAAGAACAGTTTTAACTTTTGAATCAAAAGTGGGATTATTTTTCTATAATATTTCGCATTTTCCCGCCGGGCCCTGGCTTAGCACAATAGTCATCCAATTCATCCAAATCACAAATTTAGAAGGGCAGTGGTGGCGCAGTGGCAACAGCCGCGACTTACGAGTTGTAGGTCGTAGGTTCGAACCCAGACAGGCGCTTTACTTTGTGTAAATTATTTCATCACCACTACTCTCAAAGCTGTGAAGGAAAACATCGTGAGGTAACCGGCATGTCCTAGAACCAAAACATTCGAAGACATGTGACATATACCAAACCCCACTGGGCCCGCGTGGTGGGTAATAGCCTACTCCCTCTCGAAGAGAGGAGGCTTGTGTCCCAGTTGTGGGAACATTATAGGCTGATTATGTATGTATGTGGTCGTGGAGAGGCTATGTTAATGAAAGATGAAAAAGAGATATATCCACTCGTAAAGTCAAATCCGGGGTTTTTACAATTCACTTAGAAAATCTTTAGGAAATGATGTTTTTTATATCACTCGATCATTCTAATTAGATCCTTACACAAGCTTAGTGTACAATAATGTTTATTTACTCAACTAATTGACACTTAGGTACGATGAAGGTTATAAAAACATTTATATTTGTTGGGTATTTTCCAGGTTTGAGTCAAGATTTTTGAACTCTTAAGAGTGCCTCGTCATCATCTGCCTAGCCTTTTCCCAACTATGTTGGGGTCGGCTTCCAGTCTAACCACATGCAGATGAATATCTATCTAATTTTATTGTGTTTAGATATCCATACCCATCATGTCTGCGGAGTTTTCCTAGCTAATTTAATTTGACCCTGTATAAGGTAGCTACATAGTATCACTTACCATTTGAATCATACCCCATTACCAGCACATGAGTCAAGTTCAGCGCCGGTACAGTCAGGTCGCTCCATACTGCCAATGCCCTCGCCAGGGCTGGCGCTCTTAGAGGCACCATGATGCCAGCAGGGGGACGCACCCAGCAATCTTGTAACCATCCTCTGACGACTGCGCGGGTGGTTTGAGGTTTTTGGTTCAGCGTATGAGAGTCGAAGTTGCGTTTGTCTATTGGTGGTTTTGAATCTGGAAAGAATTAGGATTGAATAATTCATAAATCAGAGAATCTTCAAACGTTCAAGTTATTTTGTGAAGTGAAGACTTCTTTAGGCGCGTTGGACATTTTTTGAGATGGAGAGAAACCATTGAATTCGCGCCACTGTTACCGTAACGACATCGCTTGGGATGTGTTCGGCTGTCCTCGGGATGTACTCGGTTTTAATGTATATCTGATATGTCAGTGAGTGATGGCAAAGTATTCTGTTTGTGTTTTGTTTTCACTTCTGTCGGCACTCCCGGAGTGCCACTGTTTTTTTTATTTCTGTATGAGTCTGCTTTTAACTTCGATCACGCTTGATGGAAAGCGATGGATGAGTTCTATGATGGAACGAGCGTGGTCAGAAAATGCCGGTGCACTCTTGTTTTGAAGGCAGACGGGTTAAATGTAGCTTTTAGTTAAAATAGACAGCTAAAAAAAAAAAAAAAAAAATAAACCGCCCATTGTGTCACCCATTGTAAAATTTCTATATTTATGTCTGTAATTTATATGGTGTACATAATAAAGAGTATTCTATTTTATTCGCCACTCCAGAACCTTTCGGCTCCATCGGCCATCTGTTCTGCGAGCAATGTGCCCTGCCCACTGCCACTTAAGTTTGGCAATTCTTCGGGCTATGTCGGCAGGCTTTTTACTGTGTGTAAATTATTTCATCACCACTGCTCTCAAAACGGTGAAGAAAAACATCGTGAGGAAACCGGCGTGTCCTAGAACCGAAAATTCGAAGACAAACCCACAGTGGGCCCGCGTGGTGGATTACAGCCCACTCCCTATCACAGAGAAGAGGCCTGTGTCCCAGCAGAGGGAATATTATAGACTGATTATGCTAATGCCACACTACACAGTGTATTTACCTGATTGCGCCTGTTTTAGCCAATCATATCAATTCGGCCTTTAACAGTCCACAGCTGTTCATAGGCTTCTCCCAAATTGGGCTTGTCTTTAACATTCAAATCCTCAGTTCAATCGGTAGAGAAAGCATTACCAATTAATAATATTTTTGAAGTGAAACTTCTTTACGCTTGACTTGGGGAGTAAGCTGGCGAACGCGTGACGTAAGCGTTACGAAAAGTGTGATCGGGCGAGGCGAACGGGAGTTGAGTGGGGATATAAGCAAGAGACAGCAGTGCGCGCGGACATTTTCTTTCTCTCTTCCTCTCATAGCCAAATACGTTCCGTGTATCTAACAAGAAGTTTCACTTCAGTCGTGTGGTCATAAGCACACTCGTTTTTTTTTTGTTCGTGTCCGATTGATGTATGCAGTCAAACGGGCCTGCCTACATCGTTTTTGATTAGCAATTTAAAGTTCTTCTAGAAAGTTAAAGAGAGTTTGCAGTACCGTGTATGCGGTTAACCAAAATACGATGATGCGGTGTTTAATTTACATTTAACTAACTAACATCGGTTAGGCAACCGCCAGGATTGTATCTCTTAGAAACAGACGGACTAACCGACAAACCCCCTTTCATTTACTGCCAAGACAGATTTTAAACACTGATATTTTATAAACTCAAACTCAAAGCATTTATTTCAATTAAACCATTTATAGGCACTTTTGAATTGTCAAGAAGTCGTTCAGTCAGAAAATATGAAGCTAGTTGCCCATTCCAAAGCGTAGGTACCTATGGAGAAGAACGGGCAAGAAACTCCATGGACACTTTTAAATTATAATTTTACAAAAATATTAGTTACATCATTTATTTTGAATTTATTTATATATGTGAGAACGATGTAAAAAAAAGAAACTTACGCGTTAAAAGCGTCCTATATAGGCTTGCTTGAGCTTTTTCTCTGGATTATATTTGTAAGTCTTTGGAGGAACATGTATTGTCTTGTAGTAAGGAACTGCTTAAACTTACCAGTTTCAGCCTTAGGATTCCTTTGACCAGGAACTTCAATTTCCTCTTCTTCTGATTCCTGCATTTTTGGTGACGGCTCCTCTTCCATCGCCCTCGTTGTGGCCTGCATTGGCACCGTTTCAGTCTGAAATTGCGTTGGTAGGGATTATTACAAACATCATTCACTGACATTTTAGCTGGAGATTTAAGTTCTGTGTCATTTAAGATGCAACGATATTTTAATAGTTTGAATGTAACTGGTGCACTCAGAGATGCCATATAAAGTTCATTCAATCATTCAATTAACATTGACAAATATACATTGGAACGCTGCTAGTAAAAAATATGAAAGATTGAGAACATTTCAACTTTGATAGAGGTGACTGACGTCTTTCGGTGCGGCAGATAGGTAGACTTACAAAAGTTAGGAGCGAAGGCAGCAAAGTCATGATGATGAAGGGAAAAACCAAATATTGGACGCATTGCTTGCATCTCAACACTAGACTAAAGACACGGCACTGCTCCCGACGCATAGTATTATAAACTATAACACTTCTTATTGCCTATCCAAACAATATCGTAATCGTGATAAAATAAAAGAAGACATAACATCAAACAAAATATTATCGCTCATCCACATAATATTTTCACTACTCGACCCTTCTGAGAAAATTCTCAATAACTTGAACAACTCTATTCAAAGGAATCTCAGCCTAAATAACAAGCCCTATATGTTTTCATTTACCTTCGAGATAATGTCAATATTATTGCTCAAATTAGAATGAATGATCTTCTCTGTATCATCCACAACATTGTTTGCACTTGATCCTGTGATATCAAGACTGGTTTCATCTGTTGCAGTCTCTATAGTGTCTTGTTCAGCATTTTTGGGATCTCCATCTTCATCTGTCACATTGTATTCTGTTGTAGTACTGAATTCTTCTTCTTCGATAGGTACTGTTGAGTCCTCTGGTAGTTCTTCACTTTCTTTTACTGTTTTTATTTCTTCGGATGTTAAGTCTTGTGTGTGAGCGATTATAAAGTTTGTGATTATGAGGAGAAGGATAGTTTTTGATGCTGCCATCTTTGGTTTTTATGGCATTCTTTGGTGGGTTTCTCTGTGGACAAAGGAGTGTTTAGTTAGTAGTGTATATATTTCATCTAGGGCTTTTCTATGAGTTTTCGAAGATATCACTGTTCCGTTAGAAAAAAAGGATGGTGCTATGCTATCTTATTCGCTCTATATAGCTCCATCTCTTCTCTCTCAAACCAAAACAACTATAGCTCCAATACGTCATAGTCTGGCCACTGATCAGTAAAGTGACCAATCAAATTTAAGAAGCTGGGAATAGTTGAACAAAACACGGAAGTAATTGCCAATGATATCATGTGTCTTGGCGATTTAACAACCTATTAAATTGAACTAGCCTTTCAAAAATTGGAAGCTAGATGATGATCTTCTCATGACTGAACTAAGCAGTCAGTAACGCTACCAATCTTCTGACATGTTAATCTTTTTACCACATGAAGTAAGTGGGACTGGGCCGGACATGTCTGCCGCCTGTCAGATGATAATTGGGCTAAGAGAACCACCGATTGGGTCCCACTATACGCACGACGCCATCGCGGCATGCCAAGACGAAGATGGCGGGTCGAGCTTGACTCCTACAGTAGGACTGGCCGGCACTCGCAAAAGACAGAATTGTGTGGAAAAGGGAGAGTGAGGCCTTTGCCATGCAGCGGGACAATACTGGCTAGTTAGATTAGACTAGAATACATAAACAATAACAGAAAAAAAAAAGTTGTGAAGACTAGCTGTTAAGATTGGTTCAATGACATGACACTGGTCAATGATATCACGTGACTTAGGAGCCGTCTCCACAAGCGAGAGAATCGCGGCGATATTATCGTGCCACGTATTTTTCTATATACACTCTTAGAACGCGTCTCCACACGGCGATATCATCGCGGCAATTTGATGGCACGGCCGACGAGACTATCGCCGCGATTCTCTCGCCCGTGGAGATGGCGCCTTCAAATATGACTATATCATATTTAATCTCGTACTAAGGCTGTTAGACTTTTGGGATTGGAAGCTCTTTTCATGACTGCAAAAGTTGGTTATACAACCTTCTAGCTGGTTTATCTTTTTTTTCCTTGAGCTACGTTTCTCGTGTCTATAGTACATCATAGTGAGTAATTTTTTCACGCAAATACAATGATATGACAAGAATAAACTGGGAGCAATGGTGGCCCTTTGGAAACAGCCGCGATATACAAGTTGTGGGTCCTAGGTACGAACCCAGACAAACGCTTTACTTTGTGTAAATTATTTCATCACCACTGCTCTCAAAACGGTGAAGGAAAACATCGTGAGGAAAACGGTATGTCCTTGAACCAAAAATTCGAAGACATTGTGACATCTACCAGCCCGCACTGGGCCCGCATTCCCTCTCACAGAGAGAAGGCCTGTGTCCCGGCAGTAGGAACCTTATAGACTGATGATGCTTATGAGCTACTATTCTCGTATTTTTTTTTACCGAAAACACACAAGACGAAGAATTTAATGTGTAGCAAGTTATTACAGCACGCAAATACAACCGCATGACAAGAATCGCCATAGTTTTTGCAGACCTATTGACTCGACACTTCCTTAGAGCTTGTTTTTGCAGAGACCAGCCGTCTTGACAATGACTGCTCCGCATAAAAATGCTTAGGTTATCTAGTTCAGTAGTTACATGAACTAGCTTGAAGGCATAATATTATTAGTTCTCGTCATAAGCAAGGCAATCTAATTGGTTGTAATGTGACCGCTAATTGTATGCCATTGGTTCAATAAAATAATAAATTGTGTCACAACTGTGCACTTGTACGTATAGAATGACGAAATGTTGATAGATAAAGTTGCAGCACGCCAATTGAAAGTTTTATTATTTTGAAAATCCGGCTTAGCATCGTTCTGCTTCCGATGACAAGTTTAGCATACGGGTTCCATCCAATACTCAATCATCATCTGCCTAGCCTTCTCCCAACTATGTTGGGGTCGGCTTCCAGTCTAACCGATTCAGTTGAACACCAGCATAGCTATTCGCAACCATACGACAGGCTATCGTATCGAAAATGACACATTTCGATAACCTGATTTGACTTGCCCCCGACAGCAAATAGCGGGCGTCTATTTGATTTAAACTGACAAAAGTTTTCGAGTTTTGGACTTGTGAACAGCGTTTAGAAGACTCCTACGATAAAATTGATTGATGTTCGATACGGTACGGAAGCGTATCGAGTGTTTGTGAATAGCTATGCAGTATTTCACATGGAGTGGAGTGACTGCATATCGCACCTCCACAATCCAGTTACTGTGGATGATACCCTTTCGTAAGACTGGTTAGTTGGTTGTAAGGATCATAACATACATTGATATGTAATCGCCCGAGCGGAGCCTTAATTAATTAAAGCTTTTTAAAACAAAATGAGTCAACCGGTTTCATCACTCAGGGATTTCCCTTTCCTCTTGATTTCAACATGTGTGGTCTTGGATACGTCAAAGACCTCACGTATTTCATCAAATATTTCCTCAATGTGATCCTTAGGATCAATTAAATCATAATTATTACGATCCTTTTTTCCATCATCAAAATTAGCTGTTACATGTCTAAATCATTTTTCACTATATCAGTACTTAGTACAATGCCCGGTATACACTGTCCGAGTTGATAATCAGACAGTGATGTGTGTCCATAATAATACCAGCCTTTAACTGTCCTACTGCAGGGCAAAGGCCTCCTCCCATAGAGAGATCTTTTCTTAGGTTTGCCCTTTTTCTTGTAGCCATCATCATCTGCCTAGCCTTTCCCCAGCTATGTTAGGGTCGGTTTAAATTCTAACCGGATGCAGCTGAATACCAGTATTTTACATGGAGCGACTGCCTATCTGACTTCCACAACCCAGTTACTGGGTAATACTATCACTGGTACGGTTACTGGTGCCTCCATCTACAGTACCTGCCGTAAAATATAGCACACTATAGTCCGCGCGGAACTAGTTCGCCGCGCCTTAGGAATGTGAGCGGTGCGACGGAGGGGCGGGGGCGCATTACTCAGTACGTCACCCCTAAAATACTGCCGCTTCAACACTAAAATACTGGTTTTCAGCTGCAACCGGTTAGACTGGAAGCCGACCCCAACATTGTTGGGAAAAGACTAGGCAGATGATGCCGACTGTAGACGGAGGCACGTTTTAACAATACAAAGAAATGTTTGCTCTTAAAATCATTATGTAAAAGTCATTGTCAGTGTGTAGACTTCTTTAACGTAGCAATTTAGACCCTCAAGGCGATGACTCACTACTCATTATGTCTGTATGTGGAACCCTGTTTTTTGGAGACCCAAATATTTAGGGTTCCGCTTCAGTGGAAGTAAAACGCTTAATTGTCAAAGACACATACATAGATAACTCGCAGGCACCCGCATAAGTTTCCCGTGAGAATATCTG
The DNA here is from genome assembly GCA_914767645.1 of Hydraecia micacea. Lineage (NCBI taxonomy): Eukaryota > Metazoa > Arthropoda > Insecta > Lepidoptera > Noctuidae > Hydraecia > Hydraecia micacea. The sequence goes on from OU611805.1 coordinate 3,040,362, forward strand.
GATAAAAACTATCCTATGTCCTTTCCCGGGACTCAAACTATCTCTATACCATGTATCATCTAAATCGGTTCAGCAGTTTAAGCGTGAAGAGGTAACAGACAGACAGACAGACACACTTTCGCATTTATAATATTAAGTATGGATTTAATCATTTTTTATAATTCTCAAGGGTTAACCAGAATTATTATTTTGTTGTTATTAACTTGTGATTATCCAACTGCACGGCAAAGCCTTCTAAATACAGAAAAAGAATAAACATATTTTCTCCCAACCTGTTCTTTTTTGTGTTTTTTCTCTGCGTCATGTTTGCCGCGAATGAACGTATTATCTGTCTTTCATTCATTGATCAAAACGCTTGCTCATTGCGTTTGAAATTCCGATGGACGCAGATAAAAGAATCGAGATTTAATTCATTCATTCTGAAACCTCCATTTTCTTCTCGAGTGATGGCTTGGTTTTTATTAGGACATCGTCAATTTCAGATGTACCGTTAAAATACCAACCGACAACATAGCTTTTCCAAATAAAATACATAATTATTATACCTCCACGACAAAGCTTCAATTTTCATAATCAATAACAGTCCTAAACTTCACTGTCTTGTCCCAGCTTTACATACATAGTTAATGAGTGGGTCAAACTCCGTCTGAAACCTGAATAATCGCTTTCTTCCCTTGGGGGGAAAACGTTGCTATTTTGCGAGCCATAAACCAACAAAAAAAATATTTACCCGCGGAACCCACGTCATCTAATCCAAGATATTACCTGCCTAAAGTTTTTACCATTATCTTCAATCTTAATGAGCCGCGTGTGCCGGGCGGTTTTAGTTTTTTATTCACTCATTCTTTCTTTCATTTCTTTATAGTGTAAACAGTATACATTTATATGGTGGTAATAGTTTTGTAGGCAGATTTTTCCTGGTCAGCATAACCAGACTAGAATGTTCCCACTGCTGGGACACAGACACGCGGGCCCAGTGCGGTTGGTTATGTCACTTTTTGTCCCGAGGCACGGAGGGGTCTCGGTATGTAAATATGGTCACCAATCCACGGATCGACGTGGCAAGCGTAGCTTAACCTGATCGATCGACCCGTGCGGTTGTTATAGACGAATTGTTTAAATCATATGAAGCAATGGATGCCATAGACACACAAGAGTGCCTCTGACACTCAAGGCATAGACAAGTAATGAGGTTACGTCTGGCGCGGATTAAAAATTTATATTTTATTGTATTTGGTAATATTCTACATAAATATTGTACCTATTTTATTATTTATTTATTTCTGTAACAGCCCGTGACATCACAGCGGGCCCTATCAGAATACCAGCGCTGTGACATTTCTTTTTTTTAATGTTACAGCATCATGCTGAGATAGGAGCCTTTTGGCCTCGTATAAGACTTTCTGTTTCATTTTTCTTTTTATTAGGTACTTTTTTTATACAACTTGTTTTTTTTTTACTGTGTTTAGTTTAGTTTGTGATCTTCCTATACGAGTCGCAATAAATACTTCTTCTTTCTTTCTTTTAATGGATTAGCATATTCTATCAAAATCCTTCAGATCGTCTGTTACATAGGTGTTGTGCTGATCAAGATTTAAATTGCTACTTTAAACTAATGCATCTAATACATATTTGTTGATAATTTACGCGCCATTTATTTTGACAAGTCGGTGATGGAATATATGAATGATAATATCATTATAAATCAAGCCTTGAACTTTTGTTTATTAGTCGATGTTAGTTGTTAATTTATCTGTATTGAAATACATACGTCGAGACGTTTCTTTTGGAGCTGTTTTCCTCGTGCACGATAGTACGAGATAACACTAGCTAAAGTATTTACCTACTTGATATCTTTTGTTCTTTTTAGGGTTCCGTACCACAAAAGGAAAAACGGAACCCTTATAAGATCACTTCGTTGTTCGTTGTCCGTCTGTCTGCCCGTCAGTCAAGACCCTTTTTCTCAGGACTATATACAGGATACTCAGGGCTGCAATCCCTTGAGGCAGTGAAAAAATCAAACTTCCATGTCAACGCAATCAAAAGATACGGGCGTTTATGTTCCGAAATCAAAACCTATAGGGTACTTTCCTTTGACCTAGAATCATGAAATTTAGCAAGAAGCAATTTTGCTGAAGATTGTAAGACTATCTTTGCATTGTATAAACTCAATTTCCTTTGTATTGTATAATTGCATAGCACAGATGTGAGTTCTATGTACTGTAGAGCTACCATTTACCGGGTAATATGTCTTTCATTGACTTGAATGTGCCCTGGCAGCTGATAGTATGTCATGCTCACACAAATGTCTCGCTGACGGTGGCGTGTGTGTTGGATCATTTAGCTCCCTTCAAAATGGTTGAGCTGAATGGTGCTGATCTATGCGTCATGTTCGTGAACGGGCGCCGTCAGTTGGGGCTGGTCATCACTCGGCTGCCTCGGCTTATTTTTATTTTTAATTATTTTATTTTTGGATTGTTGTTTTTTTATATTATTTAATATTTGCTGTACTCTGGACGCTTTTAACGCATACGTCTTTTTTTACATCGTTCTCACATATTATTATAAATTCAACATTAATGATGTACCTAACTAATATTTTTGTAAAAATATAATTTAAAAGAGTGTCCATGGAGTTTCTTGCCCGTTCTTCTCCATAGGTACCTACGCTTTGGAATGGGCAACTAGCTTCATTTTATTTTTGACTGACCGACTTCTTGACAATTCAAAAGTGCCTGTAAATGGTTTAATTGAAATAAATGCTTTGAGTTTGAGTTTGAGTTTCATGCAGCAGAAGTAAAGGACAAAAATCCGAAAACCATTACAAAAAAAAAACTATTTACATAGATACCTACAATTTTGTACGGAGCCCTCGGTGCGCGAGTCCGACTCGCACTTGACCGGTTTTTTCTGTTATTTGGTGGCAAAAAAACAGCACCCTAATTGCACACTATTAATCTCGATCTGAATTATTTTGAAGGAATTTTCCTCCATATTATGTAGGTTTCAAAAATTCGTCGACTCAACGACATAAATAATGCAGTGAACCTAGCTGGTGGCCTACCATGATCTAATTAAAAACGATTAAAAAACAAGACATTTCAGTTTAGGTTCCTAAACTGCATCGCTTAAGCTGCTCTATGGACGTCATGGTACCAAACAAGTATGCATGAAACCAAAACTTGCGACTCAGTTTGGGACAATCGCTGTCAGCAGATGGCACGGCCTAAACTGAATCGTTACACTGACGTCATGGTACGAATTAGAAGAACAGTTCAGTTTAGGTCCTAAAATGGATCGCGTTAAGAGCTTGTGGTAGGCCTCCTGAACTGTCAAAATGAAGGCATTGCCATCGATTGCCATTGCGTGTATGCTACGCGATTACCCCGCACGTCTGCACAGGGTCTGAAACACCTTAAACTTGCAACTGACAACCGCAAAAACGTCAACACATCACATTTCTATGACATTGTATCAACGACCTTACATCTGTCACGCAACCAGTTGCGCATGCGCATTACGTAATATATGCAGTTACTACACCTGTTCGAGAGTAATGACTAGATTTTGAAGCAATAGTTTGCTTGATTATCATTAGATGCTTTTAAGATGTCGGATGGCTGGCGGCAAGATGGGCAGATGCGCATGCGTTCCTTGTGAAGCATGTGTGGTCTTACTATGAATGACTATCCTCATTAATGTTATAATATTTAGCTTAACTACCCTTATTTATTTATTATTCCCAACACAACTATCATTACAGGTTACCCCAAACCGGTAGCGTGGTCTTTTTTTTTTTTTTTTGTATGGGAAATCATCTAATGACTCCTCCCGCTCTGGGTGGAGCGGAAGGGAGTGTCACTCTTACTGACTAAAACCCACCCGTGTTCCTTCCTTAGCCCTTTATGTTCCGGGGCAGCGGTAATCCTTTCGGACGATCCCGCTACCCCGGCAGGCTTCGGCCCTGACGGGCCCCTTCCCTTATGCTGACATCTCTTTGAGTAGGGTAGCGTGGTCTTAAAAAATATTTTTTCCATTACAGCTTATCACATGTAAAAGTAATTTTTGTGAACTCATTCAGAGAACAAGTAAATAAATCCACCTTTTCCACGATATTGTTAAGTGTATGCAAGTGTATGTCATAATACTAATAATTCGGTATTAATTACAGTAATTTATGGCAGCAAAATTAAGTTAATTATATAATAGATAATTCCTAATAGGTTAACGATCATAAAATACAGTGTTATAAACGAGTTCTTAGAATGCGTAATTAAATTAATCACTTAATATTTTTTTCTCGATATCATTTCTTAATTTTGCTAAAGCAGTAGTATTTCTCTAAAATATAGACACCCAAGTTTATAAACCCATTGGTCCGGAAGTAAGTACAAATTTTAGTTCAACCATTTTTATTTACGTATATATTTTTTGTAAAAAAAACCACAGTTGTCACCGTTATATAAAACTAGCGGTTTCACCCGCGTAAATGTCGATCTCGTGGGAATATCGGGATGAAAAGTATCCTACATGTTAATCCAGGGTGTCAGCTACCTCCATACAAAATTGTATCAAAATTGGTCCAGCCGTTTAAGTGTGAAGAAGTAACAATCATATAAACACACACAGTCACAAACTTTCGCCGTTATAATATTAGTGTGATACATCAAAAATTGACAAATAATTTGTAGAACAGCCATCTGTAAAGTTATAACAGTTAACACAGTAGCTTTGAAGATATTTTAAAGCCCATAAACGCAAAAAACGCAAGTTTTAGAAACAATAAAAGTATATGATCGACTACAGCAAACAAAAAAAAAAAATATACGGTATTCATCAGGATATATGCTAGGTAGATAGTGTGTTAAAAACATAATACAACTTATTTGGTACGATAGAAAAAAATCATGACGATACCTCTAAAAACTTTCTTTTTACAATAAGGCAGACCAATTTACTGGTACACAAATAACGCATAAGTTTAATTGCAGGTATTGTATTCGATTTCACATTATAGTTAATTAGATGAACCATTAATAGGTCTATCAATTGCAGTAATTATCGGACGCTTTCCATTGTTTGCCGTTAATGTTATTAATAACAGCCCGTTTTGCCTAAGATTCCCTATGACGTTACGATACTGTATGTTGTTATTACGTGTTAGAAATTTGCCTTCGACTACATCCATTTTTTTTTTTTTGATGGGAAATCATCTGGTGAGGGGTCCGTGGCTAAAGAATAACAGACGCACAGGTCGATCGATCAGGTTAAGCTACGCTTGCCGCGGTTGGTCTGTGGATGGGTGACCATCTTTACATACTGAGACTCCTCCGTCCCTCGGAATGCACGTTAAGCCGTTGGTCCCGGCTGTCATTCGTGGATCTTTGACAGTCGTTAAGGGTAGTCAGAAGCCCGAAAGTCTGACAACCAGTCTTACCAAGGGGTATCGTATTACCCAGTAACTGGGTTGTGGAGGTCAGATAGGCAGTCGCTCCATGTAAAATACTGGTATTCAGCTGCATCCGGTTAGACTGGAAGCCGACCCCAACATAGTTGGGAAAAGGCTAGGCAGATGATGAAATCATCTAATGACTCCTCCCGCTCTGGGTGGAGCGGAAGGGAGTGTCAGACTCTTACTGACTAAAACCCATAACCCGTATTCGACCCGTATGTATGTATGTTTGTATGTCCGCGATTTTCTCAAAAACTAATGAACCAATTTTGATAATTCTTTCACTAGTGTGATCTAAATACGTTCAGGAAGGTTTTAGTTTATAATACATTATGTAATTATTCTTATGTACGATGTTATATGCATAAATGTACTGCATCTCCGGCATTTCTATGCGAATTTTGATGATTCTTCTAGTCGGTGTTTTCAATTCTTCAATGCACTAGTGTTATTTGAATTTGTGTCGAGTAGGTACAACTAAAAAGTGAAAAATAAAAACTTTTTTACAAAAAAAAAACAACCGACTTCAAAAAAAAAAAACTACAAAGTGATAAATAACTTTAATTTCGGAAGTCGGTGTCAAAAAACGAAAATGCGGAACCAACGACACCGACTTCCGAAATTAAAGTTATTTATCACTTTGTAGTTTTTTTTTTTGAAGTCGGTTGTTTTTTTTTTGTAAGAAAGTTTTTCGCTTATCAATTCAGCCTATTGCAGTCCACTCACCACTGCTGGACATAAGCCTCTCCCAGGCTGCGCCACAACACCCTGTCCTCCGCCTTCCGCATCCAGCCTAACCCAGCCACCTTCTTTAGGTCGTCCGTCCGTCTAGCTGGGGGGCGTCCCACACTACGCTTGCCGTTACGCGATCTTCACTCCAGGTGGCCTACCATGATCTAATTAAAAACGATTCAAAAGTAAGACGTTTCAGTTTAGGTTCCTAAACTGCATCGCTTGAGCTGCTCTATAGACGTCATGGTACCAAACAAGTATAAAATTAAATTAATGAAACCAAAACTTGCGACTCAGTTTGGGACAATCGCTGTCAGATGGCATGGCCTAAATTGAATCGTTAAACTGACGTCATGGTACGAATTAGAAGAACAGTTCAGTTTAGGTCCTAAAATGGATCGCGTTAAGAGCTCATGGTAGGCCGCCAGGACTCGTCTGCTCCACCGGCCATCGGTCCTTAAACATGGCCAGCCCACTGCCACTTCAGTTTGCTTATTCTTATGATTCTCACCGGCTTCCCTTCGAAAATTCAGAACACAACCACTCTATAGTCAATTCATGATAGAAATTTTCTTTTGGCATTTATTTTTGCTCCGGCCTACCTCTGTCATAAATTCACCCTTCGCCACTGGTCGGTAACTCCGTTTTCGCTTAGCGTTCATCCTATTTTTCTTTGTGCACAGTTCCTATGAGTCTTATATAGCGTTAGGTTAAGTAGACTTGGGGGTCTTGGGCTATCAAATCCAAAAAAGGATTTTTCAAATCCAACTCCTAGTCCAGAGATTAGCGCGTTCAAACAAACTATTCAGCTTTATTATTAGTAAAAATGTGATGATTCAATATTTTTATTATGAACACGTTTTTATTAGCTTCACTTATAACGTTCTAACGATGTATAAAATCTTAGAAGTCAATTTAAACCTATTTCTAAATGTCGTATCGGAATGAAACTTTGTATGTATATGTAGTTCGGATGACAAAACTATAATTTGGTATCTTGAAGCTGATCTGATGATGGAGCCAGGAGGTCCCCTCGAAGTTTGGTCTCAAAAAATGATTTTTTTTACGAGTCCAATAGATTGGGCTTGGTAACGAGGGTCTGGTGAATGGAGCCAGGAGATGGATAGTGGAACCCTGTTATAACCTTTAGTGCGTGATAAAAGCACGATAAAGACAAGCGTGATAAATGGATATTAAACAAAACCGGCCAAATGCGTGTCGGACCACGCACAATGAAGGGTTCGGTAATTCATCCCAAGAAAAAAAATCACGCCCCCTTAAATATTTATTTTATTTCAGTTTAATTATTTATTTTTAAAATGAATATACAACTTCAAGCGTCTACCTGTTGCCGTTATTAATATCGAGCAAATAACGGCAAAAAAATCACGTTTGTTGTACGGGAGTCCCCCTTAAATATTTATTTTATTAAGTTTTTAGTATTTGTTGTTATAGCGGCAACAGAAATACATCATCTGTGAAATTTTCAACTCTCTAGCTATCACGGTTCATGAGATACAGCCTGGTCACAGACAGACGGACAGTGGAGTCTTAGTAATAGGGTCCCGTTTTGACCCTCTGGGTACGGAACCCTAAAAAGAAGACCCCGTTTGAGTTTTTCATTAAGTATATTGTTTAGGTAAATAAACAGAAGATTGTAAATTTGATCTTCTCATATAGAATTAATGTCAGTAGGACACAGCTTGGACTGGACTGGTTATGTTGATTTCAAACGATGTTAACAATTATGAAGTACGCATACAAATCGTCGTTTAAATAGGTGTTTATTTCCATGAGAACTTGTCGGAGATAGGTGTAGAATCTGACATACTATGCGAGGTAGATAAATAGACAGAATACTCATTATTAAGAGGACTACATGACCTAAAGCGCGGTCACTGTCGGACTGCATCGAATAGAAAGAGAAGCGCGATGACACAACGCTGGTAAATTATTGCAAAATATGAAGCAATTATCTATTTACGAAAAATCTATTGTTTGGAAAAAAACTAGAGTTTTAGTATGTTGCTTGTAGAATAATCTGACAAAAATCAGAATGATTTGTATGTATATTAGTATAGTTTTTATTGTAAAAAGAAAGTTTTTAGAGGTATCTTCATGATTTTTTTCTATCGTATCAAATTAGTTCTATTATGTTTTCAACACACTATCTACCTAGCATATATCCTGAAGAATATCATATATTTTTTTGATTTTGTTTACTGTAGTCGATCATATACTTTTATTGTTTCTAAAACTTGCGTTTTTTGCGTTTAGGTCCTGTAAGCCCCTTAAAGAAATTTGACAGATTGTATTCTACAAGCAACGTACCAAAACTCTAGTGTTTTAATTTTTTAGTCCAAACAGTAGATTTTTTGTAAATAGATAAATAATTGCTTCATATTTTGCAATAAATTACCGGCATTTTGTCATCGCGCTTCTCTTTCTTTTCTATGTAGTCCGACGAAGACCGCGCTTTAGGTCATGTAGTCCCATTAATAGATTTTCAACTATATCGTTCAAGCATTAGGTTCAAGGTTGATTGGGAAAATTTGACAGTTTCGGGTAGCTTGATGTGCTGGCGTTTGTGCAACAAAGTCCATTTCTATTCTAGTCTCCCCAGCAACTCATCTCGCCTAAGGTCACAGTTTGGGTAGCGAGATCGTCCGAAAGGGTTACCGCTGCCCGGAACATAAAGGGCTAAGGAAGGAACACGGGTGGGTTTTAGTCAGTAAGAGTCTGACACTCCCTGCCGCTCCACCCAGAGCGGGAGGAGTCATTAGATGATTTCCCATACATAAAAAAAAAACGTCCACAGTTTACTCAATGTCGAAACATCTTAAGCAACATAGAAAAAGGTTACAGCAGCGGCCGGTTGGTTAAAACAACCTACTTCCCGTAATAGATTACCAATGATTTTGGTTGTAAACATTGCATAAACGTTTGTTGGTTGACGCGACCACGAAAGGTGACGGCTCAGTTGGTGGCGTGAATCGGAGAGAGATAAAATAACGAGTATAAAACACACCTGGTGGCCTACCATGATCTAATTAAAAACGATTCAAAAACAAGACATTTCAGTTTAGGTTCCTAAACTGCATCGCTTGAGCTGCTCTATAGACGTCATGGTACCAAACAAGTATGAATGAAACCAAAACTTGCGATTCAGTTTGGGACAATCGCTGTCAGCAGATGGCATGGCCTAAACTGAATCGTTAAACTGACGTCATGGTACGGATTAGAAGAACAGTTCAGTTTAGGTCCTAAAATGGATCGCGTTAAGAGCTTGTGGTAGGCCTCCTGACAAGGTCACTTGTATTTATAATTTTTTTTTACAGAAATACATAACATACATAAGCAGCCTATAATGTTCCCACTGCTGGCACACAGGCCTCACTGTGAGAGGAAGTGGGCCGTAATCCACCACGCGGGCCCAGTGCGGGTTGGCAGATGTCACATGTCTTCGAATTTTTGGTACTAGGACATGCCGGTTTCCAGAAACATCCGGTTTACAGAAATATCCTGGGTTAAATGTAACGCAAGTCCTTCCTCGGGCTACCTATTAGCTAAAAACCTATCGTTACATGTACAGTCAGCAACAAAAGTCGATTAACACTGTCGTTTTTCATCATCAACATCATCATTTCAGCCGAAAGACGTCCACTGCTGGACATAGGCCTCCCCCAAGCACCTCCACTTCGATCGGTTCTGTGCTTCTCGCATCCAACGAGTTCCTGCGGCCTTCACAAGGTCGTCGGTCCACCTTGTGGGAGGTCTTCCAACGCTACGTCTTCCGGTACGCGGTCGCCACTCCAGAACCTTTCAGCCCCATCGGCCATCTGTTCTGCGAGCAATGTGCCCTGCCCACTGACGTTTTTACATGTTATTAAATTGACAACAATTTCATGAGGACAAGGTCGCGGGCAGAAACTAGTCCATACTAATATTTATAATATTATAAATGCGAAAGTGTGTCTGTCTGTATGTTACCTCTTCACGCTTAAACCGCTGAACCGATTTAGGTGAAATTTGGTATAGAGATACTTTGAGTCCCGGGAAAGGACGTAGGATAGTTTTTATCCCGATATTCCCACGGGAAAACTTATGCGGGTGAAACCGCGGGGCGCTGCTAGTGTTATTATAAAGGGTGCTAAAAATGTTGATCGATAAATAATATAGTTGAGAACTTTAAGATATCGTAAAACAGTTACGTAATCAGTTAAAGGCAGTTTTATGACCATAGGGCGTTATGCAGTAATGCCAACTTTCTCTAGCCTTTACAAACTTGTTTTTTTTAGGGTTCCGTACCCAAAGGGTAAAAACGGGACCCTATTACTAAGACTTCGCTGTCTGTCCGTCCGTCTGTCTGTCACCAGGCTGTATCTCAAGAACCGCGATAGCTAGACAGTTGAAATTTTCACAAATTATGTATTTCTGTTGCCGCTACAACAACAAATACTAAAAACAGAATACTTAATATAAATATTTAACGGGGGCTCCCATACAACAAACGTGATTTTTTTTGCCGTTTTTTGCTCAATATTATATCGGCAACAGGTAGACGATTGAAACATTTACAGAATATGTACTTAGTTATATACATTCACTTTAAAAAAATGAATAAAAAAATAAGGGGGCTCCCATACACCAACGTGATTTTTTATATAATTATGTAGTGTTAAATATTGTACGGTGGTACGGAACGGAACCCTTCGTGTGCGAGTCCGACTCGCACTTGGCCTGTTTTTTTATTATTATTTTTGTTGTTGTTGTACTGTGAATCGTGGTATATGCTTTGGTGTTAAAATAAATTACAATTAAGCCAAGCGAATTAAATCTTGTTTTTTTCTTGGAGAAAATTAATTGATTAAGTAATTATTAAATGATTACAAACCTTATACGGGGTTAGTTTTCAAAGACCAGCCAAATTTAAGGATGTGGTAGGTACAGACCATCAAACTGAACAATTTTGTCCATGGGACCAACATCCTAGTCGCGAATACGCAAACTATATGCGTGCACTGAATGGACAGGTCCACTCAATCTGTGTGGTTCTTTCCTCAAAAGACCATCTTAGACATCGATCTACATGGTCTTCATATAACCTGACCAAGATTATGTCTGGACTTTAAAAGAGACCGTGACCTCTGAGTTTGTTTCGGCCTTTCTTCTCAGAGTAGTCAGATAGGAAACGCCGACCGCATCTAGTTTAAAAAAATATGATTGACGTGTAAAAGTGTTTTTGTAAACCTACTTACAGAAATAAAATCATTTATCATTTATATGGTTAAGTACCTAATGACGTAGACCTGAAGGCCAATTCTCGTAATTTAAAACGTTCAAAATCTAGTCGCAGTCTTATCTCAGCGACAAACAAATGTCAAAAACTTGTCAATATGTAGGGAAATTAGAAGTATTTTTTGAAAGATTGAGACTGAGATCAGACTGTGAACGTTCTTAAAATTACGAGAATTGCCCCTCAGGTCATAAATATTAAACGTATCGCTTGTTTTGTTGTTGTACATAAACAATATATTGACGTATTTCTTTAGTTTGCCGATAGAATATTTATTAGTTAAAAAAAAACTTGTCAAAAAAATTTAAGACTGCCACGTTTTGGTCTAGTGGTTGCAAGCGTTATTGCTGAGCATGAAAGAAAGAAAATTGGTTTATTCTGCACAAACAAAACGCACATTACAAATAAAATTAAAAGAAAACATAAAATATACACATACAACGTAGTCAAAAGCCTCGTACTCAAGCTTAATAATAAAAACGTTGACAATTTTGTCCATTGCTTGATGTTAGGGCCAGGGACCAAAGACAACACATATTAGTTGACATTGACAAATTCGATTCTCAGCATAGCTATTCACAACCTGCACTCGATACCCTTCCGTACCGTATCGAACATCAATCAATGTTATCGTAGGGTCCTCTAAACGATGTTCACTACTCCAAAACCGAAAATAATTTTGTCAGTTTTAGGGCTGATTTTTCCAACGCTAGATAACTTTTATTCGAGGAATACAATTGCCGTTTGACAGATTTTCGTATGAACTGTCAAAATTTAAATTTTATTCCTCGAATAAAAGTTATCTAGCTATCTGTTGATTGAAAAATCAGCCCTAAATCAAATAGACGACCGCTATTCTCCCGACAGCGGGAGCAAGGCAAATCAGGTTATCGAAATGTGTATTTTTCGAAACGATAGCCTGTCGGATTATTGTGGGTCGGGCAAAGTGTTGTTGGTATCAGGAATTTCTCAGTAGCAGCCAGGAGTCTGGATTTGTGCCCGATTGATGGCAATAGACTCACCCCTATTACATGGGACTTGAACATAACATAATATGTACTCCATTTGAAATAAGATAAGACGTTTAAATAAAGCTTTTTTGCCGTCCGTTCAACCGATTTTGACTTCTATAATACGGGATCGACAGTTATGCGGGTGGAACCACGGGGCGCTGCTAGTGTTATATATATGATCACTAGCTGCGCCCCGCGGTTTCACCCGCAAAAAAAATAAGCAGGAAAGTGTGCCTCACGGCTGCGCTAAAAAGGTCCCAGTTCAGCAAAAATGCCAGACAACTAGTGCCTGACGCTGGTTTTCAACTATACTCCATTTACTATAGCATTAGACAGAAGTTAAAAAAGGCTCTTTTAGGGGCACACTTTGTATTAAAAGTACAACAAACATTATTACAGTCAAGATTGATGTGGAGTTTAATATAATCAATTTAAATAACAGCAGTCACACTTAATTGTACTTATTTAACCTATCTACCTTCTGAAATTACAAGGCTTTCATTTAATATTATTTAGTTTTTACATAAAATATTGTCGTGTCAATGTTTATAATCTAAAAGAAGCAGGGGCGGAAAGTACCGGAAACGTTTTTCATGTCACTATAACTCTACCAAATCTAAAATGTTACCTATTCCCTTCATAAGTTGTGGCAGCACGTGTTTTTTTATTTTGTCGGTTTATGTGGATACTTATGAATGCTATACCTTTTCTTGTTGTTATTGCTGAATTTTCGTGCTTTAGTTGTTATTTGTTTCATTTCATCCAAGCATCGTGACGAGTAGATAAATAGAATATGCCTTATTGTATGTCATACTTACATTACTTACAAAAAAAGCACATACATTATTTATTAAAATTGTTTGAACTTTAACTTGAAAATAAAAGGTTTCGTAATCCTGCTTCTGCGAGCCTCTTTTTTCTAATGTTATAATAAATGGAGTATAGACCTGACCATAAAACATTAGTGTTAAATTAAACAAATCGTGACTTGAATACCTACGTTTAAACGTATTAGCAGGAAAATTAACTCAACTCGTATTTATGGTAACACTGCCTCATCAATTATTTCAAGATTTATTGATTTTCATTTGCATATTTATATAATCGTGTTGTTATCTTAAAAATAGATCGGCCCGTCTTCTGAGAAGTGTTATATTAGTCACTAGTAAGACATAACAAACTAACTACCATTACTGATTTGATATCATGTACAGAAGTCACATCTTCACCTGCCTAGCCTTTTCCAAACTATGTTGGGGTCGGCTTCCAGTCTAACTGGATGCAGCTGAAATACAAGTATTTTACATGGCGCGACTGCCTATCTGCACAAAAGTAACGACAAATAATGCGGTGAGATGGGAAAAAACCATTGAATTCGTGCCACTGTTACCGTAACCGACACCGCTTCGGATGTGTTCGGCTGTCCTCGGGATGTACTCGGTTTTAATGTATATCCGATAACCAGTGACTGATGGCAAAGTATTCTGTTTGTTTTTTGTTTTCACTTCTGTCGGCACTCCCGGAGTGCACGTGTTTTTTTTTTTTGGTTGTAGGACATGCCGGTTTCCTCACGATGATATGAATGAATGAATGAATTGCACCGATCCCAGCATGGTTAAACCAGACTCGATTAATCGAATGAACCCCAAGATTCGCACTAGCTCCTGTAGCCTCATGTTCATGGCATTGCATATCAAGTAATAGACTGGGGGGTCGGTAATGGTAGGCAAGACGTGCCCGTGGGATAGGGAAGGATTTAAGAGCCGTACCGGATATTCATCCTAGAGTAAGAATTGGACTAGTGGAGATATGAGTAAATATTATCTATGGATTGGCATCTTTTAACCACCTCGTCGCCAGGTTGGTTCAGGTCGAGCTTCAATGATAAATGATTTTATTTCTGAAAGTAGGTTTGTAAAAACACTTTTACACGTCAATCGTATTTTAAAAACTACATGAGGTCGGCGTTTCCTATCTGACTACGCTGAGAAGAAAGCCTGAAACAAACTCAGAGGTCACAGTCTCTTATAAATCCCAGACATATTCTTGTTCAGATCATGTAGATTGATGTGAGGGTTTCCTTCACCACTTTAAGAGCAGTGTTGGTGAACTAAAATACACAAAGCGTGTGTTTGTGATGTTTTTATTCGTTGGCGGGACCAACGAATAAAAAAGTCTCATAACATTAAAACTGTAGCTCATTCCCGGAAAAACCAGTACCAGCATACACAAGTATGTCCTTGGTCCTCTATTAGTATGCTGGTAGCGAGTCGCGACGAACCAAATGCTGTCACAGCTATCATAAATCTAGGCACTAATATAATTCAGGACGTAAGGCTCATGTCTGGGAAAATACAAGCACTATATCCTCATTCCTGTGGTGTTTTGGTTATTTTTAAATAGATTCTGATGTTTTTTTTGGAGCTAGTTTTGTCGCCAGCGACTCGGTTATCAGTCCCGGGACATCGGGGCTAAGGTTCTTTCTTATATCTATGGGGCTATGCATTCTATCAGACGAAGACAGAATAAGTCTTATCTTGAGAATACATGTTGATTTTTTGACAGTTTTTCCATACTAGAATCTGTCAGACGTCAATTTTATTCTTAGTCAGGTCAAGTTAGCCCATGAAATAGGAATAAGATTTTAGATAGCTACTTCTATATCAAAAACGGTGATTTTTTAGGAAAAAAAGTGTAAGGACAATTTTTATAAGGTTTGTCTGATGTATTTTTGCGAACTTTGACCTTGAATAACTTTTTGCGCATGCGGGTTCGATGGGGATTTTTGACATTTCTTTTGTTTTGATATAGATATAATCCAATGATTGATATATAAACAATCAATTCAAGTTTCAGCTTCAAGGGAATTAATGTCTATTTTAGCGAACATAAGTCATTTTTGCAGATCTTGAATAGGTTGGTTATTTTATGAAAACTAAAATAACGACATTGTTTACCTTACACTCTGAGATAAGCGAGAAATTCAGCGTAAATATTTTGTTTTATATATCTCGAAACCGGATCGCACATGTAAATTAAATGAATAAACTCGTCTTTATTGTTATGCGTCCGTTTGTGTGTGAGTTTCGCGGAATCTGTTGTTCTGTTTTGTGTTGGTTTATTTTAAACATGTGACAATCTTCTGTCACATGTCTATTCTATCGAAATCTCACTTTGACAATCAATCTTTGCGCCATCGCGCCCCTAGTCGCCGCAGGAGACGCCCTAGAGGCCTACTACAAGCTCTTAACGCGATCCATTTTAGGACCTAAACTGAACTGTTCTTCTAATTCGTACCATGACTTCAGTTTAACGATTCAGTTTAGGCCGTGCCATCTGCTGATAGCGATTGTCCCAAACTGAGTCGCAAGTTTTGGTTTCATTCATACTTGCTTGGTACCATGACGTCTATAGAGCAACTCAAGCGATGCAGTTTAGGAACCTAAACTGAAATGTCTTGTTTTTGAATCTTTTTTAATTAGATCATGGTAGACCACCTGGACGATTGTGAGACATTAATTGTTCACATCCTCACTAATATTATAAATGCGAAAGGGTGTCTTGTCTGTTACCTCTTCACGCTTAAACCGCTGAACCGCCGGGTAATATGTCTTTCATTGACTTGAATGTGCCTTGGCAGCTAATAGTATGTCATGCTCACACAAATGTCTCGCTGACGGTGGCGTGTGTGTTGGATCATTTAGCTCCCTTCAAAATGGTTGAGCTGAATGGTGCTGATCTATGCGTCATGTTCGTGAACGGGCGCCGTCAGTTGGGGCTGGTCATCACTCGGCTGCCTCGGCTTATTTTTATTTTAATTATTTTATTTTTGGATTGTTGTTTTTTTTTTATTATTTAATATTTGCTGTACTCTGGACGCTTTTAATGCATACGTCTTTTTTTTACATCGTTCTCACATATTATTATAAATTCAACATTAAATGATGTAACTAATATTTTTGTAAAAATATAATTTAAAAGAGTGTCCATGGATTTTCTTGCCCGTTCTTCTCCATAGGTACCTACGCTTTGGAATGGGCAACTAGCTTCATTTTATTTTTGACTGACCGACTTCTTGACAATTCAAAAGTGCCTGTAAATGGTTTAATTGAAATAAATGCTTTGAGTTTGAGAACCGATTTAGATGAAATTTGGTATAGAGATAGTTTGAGTCCCGGGAAAGGACATAGGATAGTTTTTTTTCCGATATTCCCACGGGATCTAGACTTCTGCGGGTGAATCCGCGGGGCGCTGCTAGTAAATAATAAATTCAATTGTATATCAAAAACAACTCTTTCGTAGTTACTGCAACGGTTTCGTTATAAAAACCTGATTTATGTATAACAATAAAGTTATTTCAATTGCTTCTATGCATAATAGAGTTTTTTTGACTGGCAATTATTTTGTCAATTACATTTTGTGACAGAACTGTGGTTTGCATGTTTGCGAAATATTAAAATGTTATCTATTTATTACAAATATATTGTTAAGTTAAGTCATGGCTAGAATTTCATAATAATTTTATTCAGTTAGGGCTCCCGCGCACTAGGCACCCAGGTTGCGGCAGCCCATGCCGTAAAAAACGCATATTTCGACACTCTCGAGGGAATCAAATTTTATAGGGTACTTCCTGTTGACCTAGAATCATGATATTTGGCAAGAAGCAATGTCATTTAGCACAAGTAAAGGAAAGAATCCGGAAACCGTTAATTTGTAGTTACATTTATACCTTCGTACAGAACCCTCGCATTTGTAAAATTCTTCTTTGAAGAATTGACGACACCGACTAGAAGAATCATCAAAATTCGCATAGGAATGCCGGAGATGCAGTACATGTATGCATATAACATCGTACATAAGAATAATTACATAATGTATTATATACTAAAACCTTCCTGAAAGTATGTAGATCACATTAATGAAAGAATTATCAAAATTGGTTTAAACATTTTTGAGAAAATCGCGACATGCATATACCTATACATATGTATATGTATACATACATACGGGTCGAATACAGAACCTCCTTTTTTGAAGTCGGTTAAAAAACACGTGTCTGTACTGTAAACCTAAAATCCTTTTCTAAACATTTACAGACTTTAATAAAAATAATAATTGCCCACGTACTATTAAGACCTTGACACGATTTTTCCTTATTATATTATTATTATCTTGCATCATTTATCAAATATTTAAGTTAACCAATATCAATGTAGCCCTAGCCTTTTCCCAACTATGTTGGGGTCGGCTTCCAGTCTAACCGGATGCAGCTGAATATCAGTAATTTACATAGAGCGATTGGTTATCTGACTTCCACAACCCAGTTACTGAGTAACACGATACGAGGATTACCCCGTACCTACATACAAACTCGGAAATAATACCTGTTTATAATACTTTTGAAGTGTAAACTTCTTTAGGCGCGTTGGGCATTTTTTGAGATGGGAAAAACCATTGAATTCGCGCCACTGTTACCGTAACCGATACCGCTTCGGATGTGTTCGGCTGTCCTCGGGATGTACTCGGTTTTAATGTATATCCGATATGTCAGTGAGTGATGGCAAAGTATTTTGTTTGTGTTTTGTTTTCACTTCTGTCGGCACTCCCGGAGTGCCACTGTTTTTTTTACTAGCCTACGCTGTCCTACTCCTGGGCAAAGCCCTCTCTCTACTCTTTCCGACTTTTCGACTTTCGACTCCTTCCAGTTTTGACGGAACCTGTCCAGCCGACCACGCCTCACTGTCTCAGGGCACCAGTTCTGTGCTATTTGGGCCCACAGTTTGTCCAGCATGCGGCAGACATGTCCTGCTCAGTCCCGTTTAATATAATTATTAAGTAATGAAAATACGCTCCAAGACAGGTATCGCCGATGTTGGCGGCAAGTCTGCGAGGCTGAAGTGGGACTGGGCGGGTCACACTTATAGGATGCATCCAGACAGATGGGCCAAAGACGTCACACAGTGGGTGCCTGAAGACGGGCATCGTCACCGAGGCAGGCCTAAGAAACGCTGGCGTGACGATTTAGACTCGTTCCTAATCGACTGGACGGAGAAGGCACAGCACAACGAAATGTGGAAGAACATGGGGGGGCCTTTGCCTAGCAGTGGGGCAGTACAGTTTAACGAAAAAAAAAAATGAAAATTAAAAAAGATGAAAATTATCTAGTCCTACTCAGATATTAAAAACCCAGGAAAGTAGTCGCGCTTGTAGCCATTAAATCAGCGAGGTGATCATCATTATAAAAAATATGAATATTTATTCAAAAATAATTTAAATAAGTAAGTATAACATTTTGAATATGAATGAGCAGATGTCAATTTGATATAAATGTCCTTCGCCGGAATTTGTCCTTGCAAATATTACAAATGCTTGTTTATTTACAATTATTTAAATAAAAGAGAGGTGCGGCTTTGTTTTTAAAAGACACATCTGCCTAGCCTTTCCCAACTATGTTTGAGCCGGCTTCCAATCTAGACTATAATTATACATATTGTTGTTAGGTTTGAAAATACAGAATACCAGTTGAATACCAGTCAAGTAAATATCAGTCAAAAAAAGATATAAGTGTGCAGGATCGTCGGATATAGTTGAAGTTTAGTAAGAAACCAATGGATGTTGTCGACTGAAATTTAATTAGATAAATGAGCTGTTTGTTTTCTATAAATAAAATTAAATTTTATTCGAGAACATCCATCAGTTTCTTACTAAACTTCAACTATATCCGACGATCCTGCATACTTATCTCTTTTTTTGACTGTACATGGAGCGACTGCCTATCTGACCTCCACAACCCAGTTACTAGGTAATACGATACCCCTTGGTAAGACTGATAAAGAATAAAAAAAATACGTGTGGCACTCGGGGACTGCCGCGGTAAAGCTATTGCATAGCATTTTTATCAACTTATGCAATTATAATATTTATGCAATATTTTTTTTTTCTTTGATATTAATTCAAGTTAAACTTTTTTAGCGTGGTGACCGATAAGAAAACAAAACACGCATACGTCTAGTCGCACGCACACAAACACCGTGCCGAAGTCTGCCGAACTGATACGACTTTAGACGATGCACGGCTTTCAACGCTGCACCGCTGTGCCGGTCGGAGTGGGGGGTGTTAGGTTTATTTTCGTTACGGAATTTCTTCATTCGGTCGCCGCGCTCAAAGCCCAAGATAAATGCTATGCAATAGCTTAATAATTGGCTACCTCGCAGGTTCAGTGGTTGCAAGCGGAGCATATAGTCCTGGTTCCGATTCCCAGTTTGTGCAGTGTTTTTGGTTTTTTTTCCAACAGGAATTTTTCAGTAGCAGCCTGGAGTCTGGATTAGTGCCCGGTTGATGGCAATAGGCTCGTCGCCTATTACATAGGGCTTTTAAAAACATAAGTGGTGAAATTTGGGTGTACGATATCAACATTCGTAAAGGTTTCTGTAATAAGTACCTAATTTATATTACTGACGATTTATTATAATTAATTAATACAAATATTTTCAATGTCAATCTGTCGAACAGATCATTAAGCTTTTGAATATTGTAATTTATTAAAATCAAACGTAATTCGTTGATTAATTTAGTCATTTTAAAACAAGTTAAGAAATCATTTTGTCGTTATCGATCATATTTTTTTAACTAATGCAGTGTTTGTTTCGCGTTTTATTTTTTGTAAGTATTATTAATTATACATATTTGCGAAAAAAATTGCGCTAAGTACATCATTTGTAAGTAATTTATTATTTTTGTTTATTTATTTGTAATCTTTATTCAGTCTTATATTTCAAAGCTATGTCCACCGAGGGGCTTGTGGCTAAGTAATAACAGTCGATCAGGTTAAGCTACGCTTGCCGCGGTTGATCCGTGGATGGGTGTGATCTTTAAATACTATGACCTCTCCGTGCCTCGGAAAGCACGTTAAGCCGTTACGGGTCGTCAGAAGCCCGAAAATCTGACAACCAGTCCTGCCGAGGGTTATTGTGCCACCCAGTTACTGGGTTGTGGAGGTCAGATAGGCAGTCGCTCCATGTAAAGTCTCGTCGCCATCTTGCTTTTTGAATTGTTATATGACATTTCAGAAAACAGCACGAATGTGTCCTAACAGCGCCCCCCTCTCAACGTCATTCGAGCGTTCAAAATATTATTATCTTTTTAGCAGTGTAACCATTCACGAATCATATATATTTTTTCTTTTATACAGTACTAGCAGCGCCCCGCGGTTTCACCCGCACAAGTTTCGAAAGACACGTGGCGCCAACTATTATCATAATAACGTTATTGTTGTTTTCCTCGGGAACAGTACTTTTTTTTCGGGATAAAGGGTACCCTATGTCCGTTTCTGTACACCTAACAACGTATACAGGATGGGCAAAAAATCGTGGATCAAACGAAACAGGGCGATAGTTGAGGTTCTTTACAGTAAAAAAAAAAATAGAAAAAAAATAAAAAAAAAAGTATCATCACTACAACCGTGCTTTTATGACAGTGGGTACCATGATTTATCAGTATTGGCACTTTTTTCAATATCTTTTAAGGCTCAAAAAAAATTATTTCTAACATTAGAACCTTACTGTAAACACTCAAATTGTCATAACTTTTAAGGAGATCAAGTTAGGGCTCTCGCACAATTTTTTTTTTTACTACAAATAACCCCAACTATCGTTGTATATGTATGTTTCGTTTGATCCACGATTTTTCGCCCACCAAAATTTCAGGATGTTCAGTGATTTATGCGTGAAAAGGTAACAAACAAACTTACTTTCGCATTTGTAATATTAAGTTGGGATCTTTGAACCTTTTTGTCCCGGATGTCAATTTGGAAAAAGATTGGTATTTTTTATTACCTGCATTTTTTGTAGATACGAGTAAGTTATTGAAATAAGTGTTCAGTTTCATTGATTGCCTTTAGAAGTCAGGTTTTAGGGCATATTGATGCGTTCTTATTATAATTGTATCAAGGGGACTACATGACCTAAAACGCGGTCACTGTCGGACTGCATAGAAAATAAAGAGAAGCGCGATGACACAACGCTGGTAATTTATTGCAAAATATGAAGCAATTATCTATTTACAAAAAAATCTATTGTTTGGACTAAAAAATTAAAACATTAGTGCTTTATTATGTTGCTTGTAGAATAATCTGACAAAAAATCATAATGATTGTAGGTATATTAGTATGGTTTTTATTGTAAAAAGAAAGTTTTAGAGGTATCTTCATGATTTTTTTTCTATGGTATCAAATTAGTTGTATTATGTTTTCAACACACTATCTAGCTAGCATATATCCTGAAGAATATCATATATTTTTCTGATTTTGTTTACTGTAGGGCTTTTTCTCGGTGTCTGGAACGTCACAATATTATAATCAGCCTATAATGTTCCCACTGCTGGAACTCAGGCCTCCTCTTTTCGAGAGGGAGTGGGCCATAATTCATCACGTGGGCCCAGTGCGGGTTGGTAGATGTCACATGTCTTCGAGTTTTTGGTTCTAGGACATGCCGGTTTCCTCACGATGTTTTCCTTCACCGTTTTGAGAGGAGTGGTGATGAAATTATTTACACAAAGTAAAGCACCTGTCTAAGTTCGAACCCACGACCTACAACTCGTAAGTCGCCTTTTCCACTTGGTCACCACTGCTTCCTACTGTATTAATATTATAAACGCGAATGTTTATGAGGATGGATGGATGGATGGATGTTTGTTACTCTTTCACGCAAAAACTACTGAACGGATTTTGATGAAACTTTACAGTAATATAGCTTTTGCATCAGAATAACACAGGATTTTTTGAAGTGAAAACTTTTTTAGGCGCGTTGGGTAATTTTTGAGATGGGAAAAAACCATTGAACTCGCGCCACTGTTACCGTAACCGACACCTCTGTTTTAAGTTTTGGCCGTTATAAAGACATCAACGCGCAGTACATTTTCTTTGGGAAGAATGACCTTCAAACATATTTATAAAACTGTATGCTTTTATGATTAAACAAATAGATATTGAAGTGGAAACTTCTTTAGGCGCGTTGGGCATTTTTTGAGATGAAAAAAAAAAAAAACCATTGAACTCGCGACACTGTTACCGTCCAACACCTCTGTATATAAGTATGACGATTCAACAAATAAACACGTAATTATTCAAGTTTTCACTTCTGTCGGCACTCCCGGAGTGCCACTGTTTTTTATCCCGATATTCTCACGGGATCGACACGTATGCGGGTGAAACCGCGGGGCGCTGCTAGTATAACATAAATCAGTCGAATTACAAGTACTTGTAGAACCATTTGACCACCACTGCTCATAATTCAGAAAGTTGTTAAAATGTCGTCACGTAATAAATGAACAAGCCCCTAAAACCTTCAGTTCCATTCAAACTCTCAAGTGACCGATCTCCAATCTTTCATAACTATTTGTAAAGCCAATTATTGTCTCTGTGTGACCTGGAGGCCTACCACAAGCTCTTAACGCGATCCATTTTAGGACCTCAACTGAACTGTTCTTCTAATTCGTACCATGACGTCAGTTTAACGATTCAGTTTAGGCCGTGCCATCTGCTGACAGCAAATTGTCCCAAAATGAGTCGCAAGTTTTGGTTTCATTGATACTTGTTTGGTACCATGACGTCCATAGAGCAGCTCAAGCGATGCAGTTTAGCAACCTAAACTGAAATGTCTTGTTTTTGAATCGTTTTTAATTAGCTCATGGTAGCCCACCAGTATTTCATTTAAGCATGTTTGTAAACATTTCGTCTAAAATTGGTGCAACAGTTCAACGTGTTATTAATGATTAGATGACATGAACAATAGGTTTATTTATAAATAACATTATTCTACACTGTATCTAACCAGTGTATCTAACCTACATTCTGCATCATAATATCATCTGCATAATGTTAGTCCGGTAACACCCAACTGCTGGGGCCTCCCCTTTTTAAACGACTTCAAAAAAGGAGGTTCTGTATTCGACCCGTATGTATGTATGTTTGTATGTCCGCGATTTTCTCGAAAACTAATGAACCAATTTTGATAATTCTTTCACTAATGTAATCCACATACTTTCAGGAAGGTTTAGTATATAATGCATTATGTAATTATTCTTATGTACGATGTTATATGCATAAATGTACTGCATCCCCGGCATTTCTATGCGAATTTTGATGATTCTTGTAGTCGGTGTCTTCAATTCTTCAATGCACTAGTGTTATTTGAACTTTTGTGGAGTAGGTACAACTAAAAAGTGAAAAATAAAAACATTTTTCCAAAAAAAAACAACCGAATCCAAAAAAAAAACTACGAAGTGATAAATAACTTTAATTTCGGAAGTCGGTGTCAATAAAAGAAAATGCGGAACCAACGACACCGATTTCCGAAATGGTTCTATTAAGTTCAAAAGTCTTTTATTTACTATCGAACTACGAATATGCTAATGCCATGCTTTATTTATTTAATTATTTTTTTCATTTCTGTCTGCCACTTTCCGCGTGCAATTTCTTGTTTTTACATAAAATATATGTCCTATCTATCGACGGCAAAAGTAACACGAAAAAATATATGTCATTTTATTTTTTTTGTTTTGCCAAAAAATCCGCAAGAATACCGTTCGCTGACGCAGCCATTAAGGTCCACACGTGCGCAGATGACATATCCTATGAAACCCGGCAGTACTGTAGCTTCCCTTTAGTGAAAGAATTTTCGGAATTGGATCAGGTCGCCTACCATGATCTAATTAAAAACGATTCAAAAGCAAGACATTTCAGTTTATGTTACTAAACTGCATCGCTTGAGCTGCTCTATGGACGTCATGGTACCAAACAAGTATGAATGAAACCAAAACTTGCGACTCAGTTTGGGACAATCGCTGTCAGCAGATGGCACGGCCTAAACTGAATCGTTAAACTGACGTCATGGTACGAATTAGAAGAACAGTTCAGTTTAGGTCCTAAAATGGATCGCGTTAAGAGCTTGTGGTAGGCCTGCTGTAGTTCCGAAGATTACCCGTCACATACAAACTCAGAACAGTTACCTCTTTATAATATTTTATTTCTTATGATAAAATGTCTGATCGATGCCGCGATCGATCGAAGAAAAGCGGTTTTGTGCTCGTAAATATATGTTGATAAGGGCCACATGTTTTTACGATAAAGTTATCTTAAAATCATTAATCAGGCAATCTTTTTGCTTAACTTAAACCTTTATTGAATCCAATACCTGTACAAGGCGGAGACGAAAATGAATTAAATTTTGTAGGTGTGTCTTTATGTCTTAATGACGTCCCCAGTCTGCTTACAATCTGTCAAAAATATCCAATAGTTTATCTACTATAGTTAGTCAAAGATCGGCAAAAGCCATAGTCGTCATCCCATACATAATCACTACAAATATTATTCAGTTTCTATGAAAAAAAAAAGACACTTTTTTATTTAGAAATGAAAGAAAGAATAATATGTTTGTTTGTCTCAGAAACACGTGCATACAAAACGATCTAACAATAAAGAAAAATAAAAACAAAATAGATCTACTAATGGACAGCGAGGCGCTTTAATGGCGACATTAATTTAACACACGTATACGGTTTCGTGTTTTCGTCGTTGAAATTTGACGACTATTAATGAAAAAACAAAAATATAGGGACACAATATATATCCTTCTTAATCTTAATTAAATTACGTGTCACGTTGTTTGTCCGCGATGGAATCCTAAACTACTTAACCGATTTTAATCAAATTTGTACACCGTGTGCAGTTTGATCCAAATTGAAAGATAGGATAGCTTACATCTCAAACGTTAGCCACAGCAACGCGTGGCGGGGTCAGCTAGTATTAATATATAATAATATATTTAGGATAGGATTTCACGCGGACGAAGGCGACTTCGTCCGCGTGACTGACTAGCTGTTGCCCGCGAGGGCAGCAGCTAGTCAGTTTATGAAATATACTTTAAATTGGTCCAATATTGGAGGAGGAAATAGGCGAGAACCAACCTACCCGTGTGATAATTTAATGTCGCCATTGTAGCGCCACGTTGTACAATCACGAGTTAAACCATGAATAGTCGACAGCTCCAGAGCACGTCATGACTGTGACAAGAAGGCTTCCGCTCAGCATGATGCTGTGCTATAAGGGAACCCACAGCACAGCGCTGATTTTCAGTGGTTACCCGAAATGGACGTACGGAAACCAAGTCAGGTCTAATGATTGGCACTATAGGTAACAAAATAAAATAAACAGTACTTAGAAAATAAACAACCCAGCCCAGCCTTTCCCCAACTATTTTGGGGTCGGCTTCCAGTCTAACCAGATTCAGCAGAATACCAGTATTTTACAAGGAGCGACCGCCTATCTGACCTCTACAATCCAGTTATTGGGTAATACGATACCTCTTGATAAGACTGGTTGTCAGACTTTCGGGCTTCTGACGATTACGGCCGGGACCAATAGCTTAACGTGCTTTGCGGGGGCTCGGTATGTAAAGATGGTCACCCATCCACGGAACGACGGCAAGCGTAGCTTAACCTGACCGATCGACCCGTGCGGCTGTTATACGTAGCCACGAGCTTCTCTACATAAACAACCAATAATATGATATTCCGATGTTACAATTTATTCGATAGTTTCAAAACACTCCTATGAATTAGTTTTATCAATGTGTTTTCATTTCAAATGTCGTATTATTGTGTCCACATTGTATCATCTTCATTTTCCTGCCCTTATCGGTCGGCGCAACCCGTTTTCTTCCATAATTCTCTATTAGTCGTCATCTCGGTAGTCACCCCCTTTCTAACCATATCATCATTCACACAGTCCATCCATCGTTTCTTTGGTCTTCCCTACTCTTAAAGCCATCCACATTCTATATAGGATTTAATAAAGTTAGCAAAAATATTTTAAAAAATTTATAGGTTTTATAAATTATTTCTTTCGTAGTTAAGACCTAAGTTTTTTCTTGAGTTGAGCTTGTTATGAATGTCTAGAACGAGATAGTTTGTGGTTTATATGTAAATAAGCTTGGCAACTAAAAAAGATATGTGTATATATTTGTCATCAAAAGCCGAAAAATCCCAATAAAGATTTTTATAGCAGCAACGACATAACAGAACCTATATTTTTTGTATTACAGCCTTCCATGAATGTCTATAACAAGATAGTTTGTGATTTTAAATCCTACAAGTTTGTCAACTATAAAATAATACGTGTATTTTTCATCAAAAGCATAAAAATTCCCACTTAAACTAACATTCTTATGCCAGCAACGACACCACACTAAATGAAAAAACTAAATGTCTAGGACGAAATAGTTAGTGGTTTTGAACCCTAAAAGTTTGTCCACTAAAATAATATGTGTATTTGTCATCAAACGCAGAAAAATACCAATCCAAACTCGTAAACTAATAGTATTATATCAGCAATAACACAACACTAAAAAACCGCCAAAAATAAATTTATCGACACTGATATCATTGACCAATAAGTAGATACCTAATTTTAATATAAAAAAAGCACAAACACAACACGGAAAATTACCAACTTACAACAAGAACTTTAGTAGCTTTTTAACCCAAGTATCATCCACTGTGCACAAAACTTTTCAATCACTACAACGCACTTCTCTATCAAAATCTTTCCAAACACTAAAACAGCACAATTTTAACACGATAGTATTTGTTAATAAAAAAAAATAAAAAATATTTCTATGACGTCCGTTTCTTGCGAGAGCCGCAGACTAACTGGCTGCGCTGGCGCAGGTGTCCGGTATAAGATCAATGAAGGATGGTGTCATGCCGTAAGGTGTTATTTGCTATTGCCATTTTTGTTTCTAATTCCGGTCTGATTTTTAGTATCAATATTTTCTTTTTTTTTTGCGATAATTTGATTATTAGAATATTTTTAACCGGCTTCAAAAAATGAGTAGGTAGGTACTACGTTCGTCTGTTTGTATTTTGTATACTTTTTTTTTGGTATTTGCATAGATAGTTTTTTTTTTTGTATCAATTGTGGATCGATTTGGAAAATTATTTTTTCTTTTATTTATTTAATTCGGGAACGCATACAGTTATACAGACATCGTAATAAACAGGTAGTGAGAATAATAAGACTATATTTTGGTAAAGGAAGCTCACGCGGTGGTCCCTTTTTACCCAACTACGGCGAAGCAAAAAGGAGGGTTATGGTTTTGTGAATTTCATTAAGTTTGCTTTGGTTAGTTTTTTAATTAGCATTCCGGTCTGATTTTTAGTACTTATAACTATTTTCTTTTTTGTGATAATTTAATAATTAGATTAATTTTTGCAAGACTTTCCGGTTCGTTTTTATGTTTTTTGTTCGAGTTTTTTTTTTTTTGTCGTGATGTAATGAAGTTATTAATGTGTCTCGTCAGGGAATGTCAGAGGGGCTCGTGGCTAAGTAATAACAGCCGCACGGGTCGATCGCACAAGTTAATCTACGCAATCAGCCTATAATGTTCCCACTGCTGGGACACTGGCCTCCTTTCTGTGAGAGGGAGCGGGTCGTAAACCACCACGCGGCCCAGTGTGGGTTGGTGGATGTCACATGTCTTCGAATTGTTGGTTCTAGGACATGTCAGTTTCCTCACGTTGTTTTCCCTCACCGTTTCGAGACCAGTGGTGATGAAAGTAAATACACAAAACATAATAAGACCAAACTCCATAAAGCGACACGTTTCCGAGTTATTAACGATCAAATTTGATCACGTGACTCACATCATCAACAACAAACGATGTTTTTCAAAGTGCCTGCCTCGGTTCGAACTCACGACCTACTACAACTAGTAAGTCGATGCCGCTACCACGGGGCCACCACTGCTCAAACCGACCTCTGACCTAGGATACTGCCTGTGAACATGTTCTTCATTCATGATGATGTCCTGGTGGCCTACCATGATCTAATTAAAAACGATTCAAAAACAAGACATTTCAGTTTAGGTTCCTAAACTGCATCGCTTTAGCTGGTGGCCTACCATGATCTAATTAAAAACGATTCAAAAACAAGACATTTCAGTTTAGGTTTCTAAACTGCATCGCTTGAGCTGCTCTATGGACGTCATGGTACCAAACAAGTATGAATGAAACCAAAACTTGCGACTCCGTTTGGGACAATCGCTGTCAGCAGATGGCACGGCCTAAACTGAATCGTTAAACTGACGTCATGGTACGAATTAGAAGAACAGTTCAGTTTAGGTCCTAAAATGGATCGCGTTAAGAGTTTGTGGTAGGCCTCCTGATGACCTTAGAAAGGGCGAAGCACCACTCCCGAATATTTCTAAGTAGAGAAAGTTAGTCATTTTCAGTGAAACCGACCGGATACAGATAACTTAGGTGTGCACACTTTAACAGTTTAAAGATAACATAAAACGGCTGAACGGATTTAGATGAAATTTGGCACATGGGTAGACCATGACCTGGATAAGAACATAGGATGATTTTTATCCCAATATTCTCACGGGATCGAGACTTATGCGGGTGAAACCGCGGGGCGCAGCTAGAACTTAATAAAGATGCTCCAATAACCTTCAAAAGGGACTTACAATTAGTACCACTCCCAAAAATGGCTAAGAAGTGAAAGTGTTGTTGTCAGTGAAGCCCGTCGTATATGGTTATCTGTCCTAATAGGTGTGACGCTTATCTATGTGGAGTCATTAGTCGGTCAATAGACATTAGGCATAGTCATTGTCTGACACGTAATGTTACTAAAGGAGCAGCAGGCAGGAGTGGAGGGGCTTGTCGGCAAGTAATAACAGCTGCACGGATCGATGGATCAGGCTGCTCTCTCGAAAAAAGCTTGAAAGAAGCATGCAGATGAAGCAACTCTTCGTCAGCATTTACAGAGAAATTACATCTGTTTTAAATTGAAAGTAATCTACATGATATGATACGTAATTTGGTTTAGCCACAATTTTTCTATCTGTTTCACATAATAAGAAAAAGAAATGTCAAATCACCTCCAAATCATTGAGATGAAACCATTTTACTCCTTAATTTCTTATTAAAATAGTATAAAAAAATATATCTACTGCTTTGCAATACAAAGGGAAATGATTTGGTTTTGTTACTTTTTACAAATATCTATTATTTTTATTACAATTAATTAAAAATGCGTCCGATTAAAGACTGCGTCTACATCACCCCCGCACTCGTCCAATGCTCAAGGTTATTGGCATGATTACAAGCCTTAAGAGAAAACGCGGGTGGTCTTTTCACCATAGAAACGCTTCCGCCTGTTTTCTTTCTGGTTGATGACTATAAAGCAATGATTTTTCACAGAATAATAAATATTAACTACTTGTATGTCTCTATGTTTTCCTTTTTGATGATACGTTATTTTTATAAGCACTAGAACCCTCAAAAAATCTGTCAAAATTGCCGATTTAAACTGCTGTCAACAGAGGTCTAGTGTATAAAGACAACTATTAATGAAAACAGAAAAACATAGGGACACAGTATATATACAATTTATGAAATATCTTTTAAATTGGTCCAGTATTGGAGGAGGAAATAACCGGGAGCCAAACCTCGAATTATGACTTTTGACTTACAGGTCGATCGATCAGGATAAGCTACGCTTGCCGCGGTTGGTCTGTGGATGGGTGACCATCTTTAAATACTGAGACCCCTCCGTGCCTCGGAAAGCACGTTAAGCCGTTGGTCCCGGCTGTCATTCGTGGATCTTTGACAGTCGTTACGGGTAGTCAGAAGCCCGAAAGTCTGACAACCAGTCTTACCAAGGGGTATCGTATTACCCAGTAACTGGGTTGTGGAGGTCAGATAGGCAGTCGCTCCATGTAAAATACTGGTATTCAGCTGCATCCGGTTAGACTGGAAGCCGACCCCAACATAGTTGGGAAAAGGCTAGGCAGATGATGAGGACTTAGGTTTTTTCAAAAGTCTCTCCGACCACATTTCTTCTTAAAGGGACTGCATGACCTAAAGCGCGGTCACTGTCGGACTGCATAGAAAAGAAAGAGAAGCGCGATGACACAACGCTGGTAATTTCCCTATCGCAAAATATGAAGCAATTATCTATTTACAAAAAATGAATTGTTTGGACAAGAAATTTATAACACTAGTGCTTTAATATGTTGCTTGTAGAATAATCTGACAAAAAATCAGAATGATTGTATGTTAGTATGGTTTTTATTGTGAAAATATTTTTTTTAGAGGTATCTTCATGATTTTTATCTATCGTATCAAATTAGTTGTATTGTATAAACTTGCGTTTTTTGCGGCAACCGGCATGTCTTAGAACCAAACGTTCGAAGACATGTGAAAGATGAAGGAAAACATCGTGAGGAAACCCCTCACGATGTTTTCATTCACCGACAAGGAAAGCGCCTGTCTGGCTTCGAACCTACGACCTACAACTCGTAAGTCGGGGCCGTTACCACTGGGCCACCACTGCTCTCTCGGGGCTCGCGTGAAGGATTACGGCCCACTTCCTCTCACCAAGAGAGTTTTTTTTATTTTTATCATTGTTCCTCTCAACCAAAGCACCTGCCATCTAATCTCTTCACCACCCTTGGTTGACTGGTAGAGAATGCCTAAGGCATTAAGTCCGCCTTTGTACCTTTTTTGTTCGAAAAGTTTAAATAAATAAATAAATAAGAGCAGGCCTGTGTCCCAGCAGTGGGAACATTATAGGCTGATTATGCTATAATCAATTGAAATGGTCCTTGATAGATTATTAATTCTTTGTATTTTAATTGCCCAATTAAAATTACAAAATGATTCATCTGCTTGAACGTGTTTTTTTTGTAAATTCTGTATCGCTAGCCGACCGCTTATCAGACACGATCCGTATTTACTAATAAAATACGTTTTGTTAAGTGACAAGAAAATTATTGCTTCATACAACCTGTAGATAAATCTCAATAAATACTTTTTCTTTCTTTCTTTCTTTCCTAGATCTGTATGGCTTACCATAGGCCTCCTGCTGTATGCCGGATAATATTAGTTCCGCCCGCGACTACGCCGCGTGTAATTCCTTTTTAGGGTTCCGTACGTCAAAAGGGAAAACGGAACCCTTATAAGATCACTTTGTTGTCTGTCTGTCGGTCAAGACCCTTTTTCTCAGGAATGCGTGAAGTTATCAAGTTCAAATTAATATCAAATACTTCAGGGCTGCAATCCCTTTAAGCAGTGAAAAAAAATCAAACTTCTAAGTCAAGGCAATCAAAAGATACGGGCGTTGTATGTTGCGGAATCAAAACCTATAGCGTACTTCCCGTTGACCTAGAATCATGAAATTTGGCAAGAAGCAATGTCATGTAGCACAAGTAAAGGACAACATCCGAAAACCGTTTTGAAGTTACATTACAAAAAACATATATTTATCCCGTGATAAACTATTGACATAACATAACATAATCAGCCTATAATGTTCCCACTGCTGGGACACAGGCCTCCTCTCTGTGAGAGGGAATGGGCCGTAATCCACCACACGGGCCCAGTGCGGGTTGGTGAAACTAATTACATAGCTACAAATTAGTACGGAACCCTCGGTGCGCGAGTCCGACTCGCACTTGACCGGTTTTTTTTTTAACATAAAATATATCCTGGAAGGATACCTATAAGATATGGTGTCGCGTTTATAGATAAGAGGAGGAAGTCTGAATGCGTCACCGGTAACTGAAAAGTTGTGTGGAAATCGGTTGTCATGGTATGATGAGGAAAATGTCGTGAGGAAAGTTTTCAGTGTGAAGGTCGATGGCTATAAGAGTAGGGGAAGACCAAAGAAACGATGGATAGACAGTTTATCCATCGTTTCTTTGTTTGGAAAGGGGGTGACTACCGAGATGACGACTAATAGAGAAGTATGGAAGAAAAAGATATGATGCGCCAAAACTTTCAGAAACTGAGGTCAACAGTTCAGGCGACTTTGACTAAAGAATATTAATACGTAAAGTTTTCTTTTTGCCTCCCTCTTACGTAAACACGACCTCGCGTACTACAACCACTCTCTCAGTCATTCTAAATTATGTCTGAACTAAATTGCTGCACTCGTAGTAAACAATTCACTTTTACGCGTTTAAGGGTACTAGAGGAAAAGGGGTCCGTGGCTAAATAATAACAGCCGCACAGGTCGATCGATCAGGTTAAGCTACGCTTGCCGCGGTTGGTCTGTGGATGGGTGACCATCTTTACATACTGAGACCCCTCCGTGCCTCGGAAAGCACGTTAAGCCGTTGGTCCCGGCTGTCATTCGTGGATCTTTGACAGTCGTTACGGGTAGTCAGAAGCCCGAAAGTCTGACAACCAGTCTTACCAAGGGGTATCGTATTACCCAGTAACTGGATTGTGGAGGTCAGATAGGCAGTCGCTCCATGTAAAATACTGGTATTCAGCTGCATCCGGTTAGACTGGAAGCCGACCCCAACATAGTTGGGAAAAAGCTAGGCAGATGATGATGAAGGGGACTAGAGGACCTAATCGCAAAAAAACGCAAGTTTTATAATGCCTAAGAGTATATGATCGACTACAGTAACCAAAATCAGAAAAATATATGATATTCTTCAGGATATAAGCTAGTTAGATAGTGTGTTGACAACATAATACAACTAATTTGATACGATAGAAAAAAATCATGAAGATAACTCTAAAAACTTTCTTTTCACAATAAAAGCCATATATAATACTGATTTTTGTCAGATTATTCTACAAGCAACATACTAAAGCACTAGTGTTTAATTTTTTTAGTCCAAACAATAGATTTTTTTTTTGTAAACAGATAATTGCTTACATAATCAGCCTATAATGTTCCCACCGCTGCACCGCTGGGACACAGGCCTCCTCTCAGTGAGAGGGAGTGGGCCGTAATCTACCACGCGGGCCCAGTGCGGGTTGGCAGATGTCACATGTCTTCGAATTTTTGGTTCTAGGACATGCCGGTTTCCTTCACCGTTTTGAGAGCAGTGGTGATGAAATAATTTACACAAAGTAAAGCGTCTGGGTTCGAACTTAAGACCTACAACTCGTAAGTCGCGGCCATTACCAATGGCTTCATATTTTGCAATTAATCACCAGCGTTGTGTCATCGCGCTTCTCTTTCTTTTTTATGCAGTACGACAGTGACCGCGCTTTAGGTCATGTAGTACCCTTAATGATAAACAGGTCAGGCAGAGTTGTACACAAATTATACCCTAATTTCGGCAGTTAACATAACATAGGAGTACGTCAGTCTCTTGCCTTTATTCTATTTATTTGGGCCCTTGGGGTCGGCGCTTGTGGCTCAATATTACCAGCCGCACGGCGCGATCGATCAGGATCCTCTCTCCCTGCCCGCAGGAGACGCACCGCGCGCCCGAGAAGGGCGCAAAACGATCTGCGACCTCCATGAGAAGTGGCCTGCGGGCGGCAGACCGGGGGCGTCCGTTGTCCGACCAGACAGGCCCGAGTTGGCGTTGCAGTATTCCAAGCGCGCCACTCGAGAGTGGGTGCGGCCATTATAGGAACGGGCGCACGGGGAGGTGGGACCTGCTGAGGAACAGCGGGTCGAGGCCTGTCGGGGGAGCGGTATATGCTTATGCGAATCCCGCACCCCCGGCCATAGGAAGAGGTGGAACACCGCGGTGGTTTTAGCCGGTAAGAGTCCGGCATGCCCCTCTGTCCCCCCCACGATGGAGGAACGAGGAAGTCCATGAGGATTTCTACCGCGCAACAAAAAAATATATCTTGAAACTGCATCTCAGTCGCCGGCAGACAAACAAAAATAATATTTATACCATGAACTGAGTGATTTCATGTTTACTATAAAATATAAGCACGCAGAAATATTCAGGCGATTGGCACACTGCACCGCATTACGCAGCGGGGTGCGTGAAACGGAGCCAAATTCCTCTCACGGAAGCGCGTTTTTATTGAATTTGTATGTAAAAAACCGGCCAAGTGCGAGTCGGACTCGCACACGAAGGGTTCCGTACCACCGTACAATATTTAACACTACATATGTATATAAATACCATTTATTGATATCGAGCAAAAATAGGCAAAAAATGGCGTTTTTTGTATGGGAGCCCCCTTAAATATTTATTTTATTTTGTTTTTAGTATTTGTTGTTATAGCAGCAACAGAAATACATAATTTTGTGAAAATTTCAACTGTCTAGCTATCGCGGTTCTTGAGATACAGCCTAGTAACAGACAGACGGACAGACAGAGAGCGAAGTCTTAGTAATAGGGTCCCGTTTTTACCCTTTGGGTACGGAACCCTAAAAATTACACCCGATATCGATACCCAACATACTACATAATTTGATTTGACCCTATATGCTGTAGTAGGTCATCGTCAATCAAAGAGGTTAAGTTCAAAAAGTGTTACCGGGAAAAAAATAAAGTTCTATGCGTTTAAAAGCTTCCCAGCTAAGTGTGTAACGCCCCTTATTTCGACAAGTAGTTAAAATTTACCTTGAGATAACACGCCTTGTTTAAACGGAACATTAAACAAGTCATTGTCAACTTATGTCGGGTTTAAGTTGTTACTTTTATAGTATTAAACTTGAAACAAACAAACTAAGCATGACTGGCCAAATGTAGGTCTTAGGTACTATAGCTATAGATAGATAGTGCCATCCACGAAGACGCGCCCCGCTCTTCTTAGTAATCGCTAGTGGTTATCGCTAGTTAATTCCGCTAGTGTTCCAGTTTTTTCATACACACTAATTACCCACTATAGTACATTACTGCAGCGGCCAGCAAACGAGGCATTGACGGACGAACGTGTAAATGTTACGTAAGTCCATCAATGCCTAGTTGTGGCCAAGGCTTGTATATTTCTCAAATAATGCGCGGAAATTAAAACTAAGTAGTACCAGAACTTTTTTGTCAAGTACAATTATTACTTTTCAAAATTAATGACGAACAACAATACTTTTTCCTGTGTGAGTGTTGAATTTTGTTTTTTCTTTTTTTTTCAATAAACAGCTTTCTATTTGCAAGCCAGTTCGAAATTTTAATAAAACCTTTGATAAGTTACCTCCTTAGTTGTCATGTTTCGGAGTAAAAGATCGTTCCATTTTTAAACTACACGACAGATATGAGTTTACTATGTTATTTATTTGGCCGCAAAACACGACAGATATGGATTTTCATACAACTTTTGCCGGCCGCTGCTCGCATGTATTTGGCCAGTACAGCAATTTCGATTTATCTCGAAGAAGGTTGTCAAAATAATGCTCAAATTTCCAAGCATGTTTGAGAAAATAAGTAATTACTGTGCATCGACATAAGTAAAATACTAGCGGAATGTTGCACACTTGTACTGTAGGCCATTAGGAAGAAGAGTGGGGTGCGTCTTCGTGGATAGCGCTATCTGTAAGTACACCTTTTTTTTATCGTGGAGAATTGCTCATGCATTCTGCACTAACCACGGGGAGATAGTACAGTTATGTGGGACTCTAACCCACTAAAACTCCACGGTATCCTCCTCTGCCGCTTACGGCGGGAACACGGGCACGCCTTAGCACTCATCCGTGAACCCGCCGCGGCTGTCCTGTCCGTCACCGGACCCTCCTCTGGGGAGTATTCCCCATCACCGGCGCACCAGAACACATAGCACGCCGTGACCACCCCAGGGACCAAACCAGCACATGGGCGACACGTACAACTATGCGGTTGGCTGTTCTATACATTTTGGCCGCGTAGATATTGCATTTTTCTATGAACAACAGCTTTTTTTTAAATTACCGATGAAAAAATTTGCGTTAGAGGGTGTCACCACGTATACATACGAGTAGATACGCGTGAAAACCATAACCCTTCTATGCATTCGGGGCATCATCTGCCTAGCCTTTTCCCAACTACGTTGGAGCAGCTTTCAGTCTCATCGCATGCAGCTGAATACCATTATTCTAAATGTAGTGACTGCCTATCAGTGGCGAAGTCACCATGCAACTCGATTCCCACCGGCTTACCTTCGAAAATTCAGAACATAACCACTCTAGTCAATTCATCATTGAAATTTTCTTTTGGCATTTTTTTTTTTGCTCCGGCCTACCTCTGTCATAAATTCACCCTTCGCCACTGCTGCCTATCTGACCTCCGCAGGCCAGTTATTGTATAAAACGACACCTATTGGTAAGGCTGGTTGTCAGAAATTCGGTCTTCAGTCTACCCGTAGCGACTGTCAAAGATCTAAGTACGAAACAGTCGAGGGAACAGTCCAATGAATTGAAATTTCGTCCGGAAAAAAACACAAACATAGCTTTTATAAGCCCCACATGATCTAAGACACACATAGCACTCGACCTCGCTCGCTCACACGGTCAAGTACAACTGTAACTCGCTCAACTTGACTCGCATCTTACAACAAAGCTTCGCCGACTGGTGATGGTCAGTAAGATTAATTGAGTCGTCTAGTTTCAAAAGCCACTAAAATAAGTTTTGTTTATTTTTCACCAACTAGTAAAAACTTCTCGTCGTCGATAAATGTTATAGACAATAATCATTTTTGTACGATATGAACCCACAGACCATGGCAACACTTTAAAATCCCTTTTCAGCAATGAATCAGTTTAATAAACAAAAATATGGAGGTTTTTTCTTTTATTTTAGCGGCTTATGAAACTCACTCCTGAATTAAGAGGAATTTGATAGTAACATGTAACATTTTAGTGGGTTTTGCAACTGAAAAAATCTTAGTAAAGGATGGTGTTATACAAAATATCAACAACCAGCAAGATAGGTAGTAGGTAAAAATGTCGCTTTCATTAAAATCTCTTAAAAATCCAGAATCAAGTAATTTCTTTTGATTGATAATATTAAAAAATGCTAATGTTGACGCTGATTTTAAAGGATGAATCACGTACCGTTTTTCGCGTAGAATCTCACGTTTCCAGGTTGCTTTATTCACAGATCGTTTCCT
The DNA here is from genome assembly GCA_914767645.1 of Hydraecia micacea. NCBI lineage: Eukaryota > Metazoa > Arthropoda > Insecta > Lepidoptera > Noctuidae > Hydraecia > Hydraecia micacea. The sequence goes on from OU611805.1 coordinate 3,077,704, forward strand.
TGTCTCTTTTGGATCGCATTTTCTCACAAATTTCATTAAGTCCTCCATTTTTTAGGCATAAAATCATTAAATTAACAAACACAGATCTACACCACACAACAGAAATCGCTATCTTGTTTGCATAGTTAAAGTTAAGTCACGTGTCAAAAATGACGCGCTACCATTGGTCAGTCAGTTTATAGGGGCTTTTGAAAGCCACACGCAATGTTTAAGTGGCTTTTGATCCCAATCGTTGACTTTATAACTGTTTTTGTTGGCGTTTTAGAGGAATTTAACACTAACTGAATGACCAAACTTGAAGTACTAATAAAATGCTGTCTTATAATAATATAAGGTTGATTTTAGGATAAAATCGTTTTAGGGGGTTTTGAAACTAGATGACTCAATTGTAAAGCGTTCACGATCTTCCACTTGAGATTCTAAGTTATTGAGGCGAGATGTTGTAGCTTCCCGATAATAAATTAGTCTCAATATAGCATAGTATTATCATATTATGTCTGTACTAGCTGCTGCCCAAGACTTCGTCTGTGTGAAATCCTATCCTAACTTTTTTAATATTATAAATGCGAAAGTAAGTTTGCTTGTTTGTTACCTTTTCACGCTTAACGCACTGAACCGATCGTCCTGAAATTTTGCATATACGTTGTCAGGTGTACAGAAACGGACATAGGTTACTTACTTTTCATCCCGAAAAAAAGTGCTGTTCCCGAGGAAAACAACAATATACGTGGCGCCATCTATTATCATAAAAACGCTGTTATTGCCCCTCATAGGTGATAACAAGGTATGTGGTATAATTTATTGCATAGGTATATGTGGTTTCCATATTGTATGTATGTATGTTTGTGTAGCTAGCTGTTCTAGACACCTCTGCCTACCTCCGGCGCATACAAGCGTGATGATATGTTACGTTACTTCCGTCAAAGGTATAGATCATTAGTTGAGAAAGTGCGAGGTCACTGACCCATGCGTAATAGACACGTAATTATGTGTGCTGCGTTTGCGCAGGCAGCTGTGCGTATACGCTGGGATTTATGTGTTTAAGGAGGACTGTTTGTTAGTTGATTATGTTGTAAAGATTACTTGTGATCTTGAGCAAGAACATATTAAAAAGACTAGTTGTTACCCCCGACTTCGTCTGCGTGTTTGTGGCATTTTTAGGGTTCCGTACCCAAAGGGTTCCAGCGGGACCCTACCCTATTAGTAAGCCTCCGCTGTCAGTCTTTCCGTCTATCCGTCCGTCTGTCCGTCTGTCTGTCAGCGGGCTATATCCCATGAACCGTAATAGGTAAACAATTTTCACAGAGTGCGTAATTCTAGTGCCGCTTATAACAACAAATAGTATAAAGTTAATAATTAAAGGGTCTCCATGTACAGACGCCAGCACATCAACCTACACCTAACTGTCAAATTTTCCCAATCAACATTGAACCTTATGCTTTAGCGATAAAGTTGAAAATCTATTACAGAAATCTGACAGATTGGAGTAGGTTGATGTGCTGGCGTCTGTACAAGATTTTTTTTATTACAAATATCCGGGATAAAAATAGCCTATGGTCCAGCAGTGGGTACATTATAGGTTGATTATTATACAATATGTAACATAATCAACGCAAGACCTCATACACCCCAATTATAGTATTGAGTTAAAAGCATAATACAATGACCAAAACTTTTTTTTTTAAAGCTACCTATGATTATAAAGAAAATCGTGATGATCACAGTATTAATTTATGCATTTAAAATTGAGTCTTACATAATCAGCCTATAATGTTCCCACTGCTGGGACACAGGCCTCCTCTCGGTGAGAGGGAGTGGGCCGTAATCCACCACGCGGGCCCAGTGCGGGTTGGTAGATGTCACATGTCTTCGAATTTTTGGTTCTAGGACATGCCGGTTTCCTCACGATGTTTTCCTTCACCGTTTTGAGAGCAGTGGTGATGAAATAATTTACACAAAGTAAAGCGCCTGTCAGGGTTCGAACCTGCGACCTATATCTCGTAAGTCGCGGTCGTTACCACTGGGCCACCACTGCTCTTGAGTCTTATTACCTTGAAATAAGATTTAATTTTCTTCGGCTCAATCGGCGGTCAGTATGGCAAAATACATAATTTTTGAAAAAAATACCTATATCAAAAGTTACTGAAATCGGTTCAGTAGTCAATTATGAACAAACTACTTTCAGGACTTGCGTTTGTTCTGTTACATCTTGCATATGAAAAGTCAAAATCAAAAGTCATTTATTCAAACTAGGCTGAGAATCAGCACTTTTCGAACGTCAAAATTACAAGACAGTCTCCCAATTTTTAACAGACTTCTAATTATCGATATGTTTTATTATACACCCCCTCCCTAGAAGCTACCGTAGGTGCTCAAAAGGGAATAAAGTTGAATATTTTTTATTGTTCCCCTTTGAGCACCACGGTAAAATATTGATTGGTGCTCTAATGGGAATACCTTTGGTGTTCTAACAGGAATACTCCCCCTAAACGCCCGCCCTTCGCCACTTCCTAGCGCTTTCGCTGGGGAGAAACGTTTGAAAGTAAGAGAAAATATTGCGCTTGTATTCCCTGAAGGGGGGGTAGGCTGCGTGCATAATGCTGATTGTGCTCCCACATTTCGTCATTTCTATTTTTAAGAGAATTGCAGTGGTCTTTTCTCCATAGAAACGCTCTCGCCTGTTTTTACTTTCCGTGCAATGAATTTTTACAGAATAATAAATATGAACTACCTACTTGTATGTTCCTCTGTTTTCCATTTTCTAGAACCCACAAAAAATGCTCAAAATTGCCGCTGTCAACAGAGGCCTAGTGTTCAAATTTGGCAACTATTAATAAAAACAAAAAAGAAAAAAAAAACATAAAAAAAGAAAAACATAGGGACACAGTCATGTTTTTCTTTTTTCGAGGATATATATATCCTTCTTATTCAGTTTATGAAATATCTTTTAAATTGGTTCAATATTGGAGGAGGAAATAGCCGGGAGCCAAACCTCGAATTATGACTTTTTACTTAGGCTTTTTCAAAAGTCTCTCCGACCGCATTTCCTCCTCTTAAGTCCCATGTAATAAACCTGAGCCTATATTGGCAATTGAACAACTTATATGTATTAATAAATCATTTATATGAATGTCAAGTTTTTATGTAGTACAAAACATAAATAAAGCTTGCAAAAAAGTAGTTTAATTTGATAATAATAGGTCCTCGATCATTTAAAGAAAAAAACACATAATAACTATGTACCGGAAATAATCATTATATATAATAACAATTTATAAGAATTTCCGCTGACCAAGTGTTGAAATTGTTAAAACATTAGTCATTCAGTTAAGTTGGAGTTAAGTTAGGTAAAGGAAACACTCAGTAGGTTCAAGTTTGGCTACAAAAGGTACAATCTAGCTAGTAACATTTTTACGGTGTATTTTATTCAAGATTATTCATACAACAGTTTTAAGTTAGCGTTAAGTAAGGTAGATGTGACACTTGGGGGAGTTAAGTTGGGCGGTAAAACAAACAATTCAGGTGGCCTACCATGATCTAATTATAAACGATCCAAAAGCAACCAGTTAGCTGGCAGGGGGCGGGGGACACTTGACTCTAACAAAAATTAGCACTTTCAAGCTTAATATTTCCGAGGATCGCCCAGAGGACACGGTGGAGCATACGGTGGAGGTCTGCCCCGCTTGGGCGGAGCACCGCCGTGTCCTCGTAGAGGCGATCGGCAACGGCGGCGATCTCTCGCGTCCGGCCCTGGTTCAAGCCATGGTCCGGGGCGAGAGGGAGTGGGAGGCGGTCACCTCCTTCTGCGAAGCAGTCATGCTAGCGAAGAAGGTGGCAGGACGGGTCAGGGAGAGAGCCTCACGCCTCAGCCGCCGCGGGAGACGCTACGGGCGTCGGGGGCCGCGTGACGACTCCCGGCCACCGTAGGCGCGGGCCTGCGGACGGAGAGTAATGGGTAGCTCTCCGTCCGATCAGGACCAGGCCCGTGCCGGACGGCGCGTATGTGTTCCACGCTTGCCTCAAAGAGATGTCAGCGTTAAGGAAGGGGCCTGCCAGGGCCGAAGCCTGCGGGGGTAGCGGGATCGTCCGAAAGGGTTACCGCTGCCCCAGAACATAAAGGGCTAAGGAAGGAACACGGGTGGGTTTTAGTCAGTAAGGGTCTGACACTCCCTTCCGCTCAGCGGGAGGAGTCATTAGATGATTTCCCATCCAAAAAAAAAAAAAGCTTAATATTTCACAAACGGATCCCTGAATCGAAAAATGGTTTTCACAAACCCGCAAATTTTTAAAAGACCTATTCAACGATACCCCACACCATGGGGTAGACGAGAAAAAAATTGTTCCCCACTTTACGTGTAGGGGGAGGTACCCCAAAAAATGTTTTTTTCAAGATTTTATTTTACCACTTTGTCGGTGTGATTAATATCTATATCCATGCCAAATTATAAGAGGCAACCGTGGCTAAATAATAACAGCCGCACAGGTCGATCGATCAGGTTAAGCTACGCTTGCCGCGGTTGGTCTGTGGATGGGTGACCATCTTTACATACTGAGACCCTTCCGTGCCTCGGAAAGCACGGTAAGCCGTTGGTCCCGGCTGTCATTCGTGGATCTTTGACAGTCGTTACGGGTAGTCAGAAGCCCGAAAGTCTGACAACCAGTCTTACCAAGGGGTATCGTAATACCCAGTAACTGGGTTGTGGAGGTCAGATAGGCAGTCGCTCCATGTAAAATACTGGTATTCAGCTGCATCCGGTTAGACTGGAAGCCGACCCCAACATAGTTGGGAAAAGGCTAGGCAGATGATGATCCATGACAAATTATAGCTTTCTACTACTACAAGTCTTGAGCTAAGCTGCGGACGGACGGACATGGCGAAACTATAAGGTTTCCTTGTTGACTACGGAACCCTAAAAAGATATCATGATTGCCCATAAAAAGCTTTTGTTCAAAGGTTCAAACATCGCCAATTTCAAGGAAATCCTATACTTACTGCATCAAGGAAAGTCCCGCACGTATAATATCTAGTTCTGTTTATTTGTTTTTAGCTCATTCGGGGTTAACGGCAAAACCATCTTGAGATCATTTGGGGATTTCTACAGGAAATATGGATACCATTTTTACTATTACTAGCTTCTGTCTGCGATTTCGTTTGTATGGAAGTCTTATCCATAATAATATACAAAAAATTTGGATAATCCAAGTTCATGACTCATAATGGTCATTTAATCGTATAAAAAAACTACTTTGAATAAAAGAGCCATTTTCAGTAGGGTTCCTCCTATGGGTCAAACGAATATATTAATTAAAAAAAAACATTGGTTGTCTGTAAAGTCGGTTTACGGATTATAACGTCCTAAGAAAACATCCGATCGTGCCTCTCTATCGCTTGTTCCTCGCTCTCGCTTGCACACCCGGCTCAGACGGAACGTAACAATGAATCATGCTTTTTCGTGCGTGCAGCCGGCGTTCATCGATTTATAAGACGTTATATCACGTCAAAAATTACTCAATTAAACCCTTAGATTTCAGACGTAGCGTCATGTTACTCGTATGTGTTAATTTCGCAATAGGGCCCACCCTTTTAAAATATACTCAAGTGTTTACTTAAAAAACGATAAAATGTTACAAAATATAGTTATGTGGACTATGTCACTATGGTATTGTGTAATTAGAACAAATGGTATATAACTTCAAAGCGGTCACATCAAGGTGTGTGGACAGATAAGCAGGGGTACGGCGAAAATTTGTTCATGTTGTAGGCAGATAAAGAAATTGGTTGATTTTGTTAATGTTGATGAAATGCGAACGAATTTCGTTGAATCCTGTACATGTTCAATGCCTCATTTACTTTGAGAAAAATTGAATTGATCCTATAAAAACTTATTGATTGATGATAGACACTTTCTTAAATTAATGAACTTCTAAACACCTTTTGGGCTTTTAATGATGCACACTTTTTTAAATGACACCTAAATGAAACGACCAATTGGAACCGTGCACCTAGCTTCTGACGTTTCATAAGTGCCCATGTGGGTTTATGTGAAATATAATATTTTGATTTTGATGAAGTTAGGTGGATTACGGCCCACTCCCTCTCATAGAGAGGAGGCCTTTGTCCCAAGAAACATTATAGGGTAACCCCCTTACTAATAAACGTATTATATCAGATGAATAGTTACACACCGATTTCTCTCTTTCAGTCATCAGTAATTTGACTTTCGAAAGAAGAAGACAAAGCATTGTGTAACTATACAGACGCTATACAACGTTTATTAGTAAGGGGGTAATTATACTGGTGCTACAATCTAGTCATTTCCCAAAATACCTACAAACATCACAGTTTACCATCTACACACATGATTCAAATAACTCCCAGGTACCCAATGATTCAATTGTTTAAGTTACAGTAACGCGGTAAGCTCTGTATTATCTGTACTTGCTGCGCCCACGTCCTGTCCAGAGTGTACACCTCATAGGAATGTGGTGACACAGATCTCTATGAGGACTGTCAGTAAGTAGTTACTCGATTGTAGAAGCTACAGCTAATTAATAAACAATATAGCGCCAGAGATCAAACAAAACTATATCCTTAACTTTAAATGCGAAAGTTACTTTGTTTGTTACTTTTCACGCCTAAACCACTGAACCGATCATCCTGAAATTTTGCATATACGTTGTCAGATGTACAGAAACGGACATAGGGTACCTTTCGTCCCGAAAAAAAAGTGCTGTTCCCGAGGAAAACAACAATGACGTTATTATGATAATAGAAGGCGCCACGTGTCTTCCGAAACTTATGCGGTTGAAACCGCGGGGCGCGCGCTGCTAGTGAAATATAAAGACATTTTTATCCCCGACTATACCCGATTGACTTAATATGCTTGCCTCACAAACGAGTGTTGATATAAAATAGCTCGTTATTTGCGAAACACATTCTTTGTTAATTTACTTGATTACTGATTGATTGTTTACCTTTTAGAGTGTAACCTCCGAAAGAATAAAGTTGTTATGACAAAATAATACAGACGCCAGCACACCAAGCTACCCGAAACTGTCAAATTTTCCCAATCAACTTTGAACCTTATGCTTTATAGCGATCAAGTTGAAAATCTATTAAAAACTTTTGACAGATTGTAGTAGCTCGATGTGCTGGCATCTGTACATACGGTAATGAAAAAGTTTTGGACGGCTCGTGGATATTTCATCATCTCTCCATCATTCTTCGCTCTTAAAACTGAAATCGCGTAAAAAAAAACCGCTGTTCCCTACATTTATGTTCGTATAACCAGCGCTGTGACATTTATTTTTTAAATGTCGCAGCATCATGCTGAGATAGGAACCTTTTGGCCTCGTATAGGATTTTCTGTTTCATTTTTGTTTTTTTTTTTTATTGTATAACTTGATTTTTATTTTTTTTACTGTGTTTAGTTTAGTTTGTGATCTTCCTGTGCGAGTCGCAATAAATACTTTTTCTTTCTTTCTTTCTTTTTATTATAACACATGAAAACGTAGGGAACAGCTGATTTTTCGCGATTGCAGGTTTGGACCCATAGTAATAGTTGTTCATAATAATGATGGGTACAATGACCTCTTAAGAGGTTGTTGATGTTTTTCCAATAACCCTGTTTAAGTAAATATATGTTATGGACATTTTCGGAGATGTTCATATCTTCAAATTACGTAAAATGTTGAATAAAATCACGCATAACCGTAAAAGGTCATACTATAAATTCTCTTTAAAACTATGTCACATATATTCACACACGATCTTCGATTACGGACTTTATGTTACAAAGTGTAGAACAAAATTTTACCTTATTACAACGTGGTAGAGTTGATTTTAAACGTAGCTTGTGTGTCGGTAAATATGTTACAAATTGTAGTACAAAATTGTACCTTATTACAACATGGTAGAGTCCGTTTTGAATATTTGGTGAATGTTGGTAAATATATCGATGAGCCAACAACAAAGTTATGTTTGCAGTTGGTTAAGTTAATGTTCTCTTTTATGAATGAATGGAATGTTTTTTTACCCGACTACGGAGGTCTGATTTTAACCGGTATGTATGTATGTATGTTCATCTGTTCCCTCATAACTACAAAAGTCCTTAAAATAATTTGACAAATGAAGTATTGTTAGAAGCGTCTTGACCGTCCGCTGGCTATAGGCTATGTGACGTCACACTAAATTCAATATGGCGCCCTCTAGAGGACATAAAGTAATGAATTTAAAAATAAATATTTTGGGATGGTGCCTTGTTGGGTATCAAATGGAAGGGCTTATTTATCACATTTCAAAAATATTAATATTACTGAAATAAACCACAAAATAATTAAATAAAAAATAAGTTTAAAAACTAAAACCCTACTACTGAAAATTATGAAACAAGAAAGTACCATCCCGTGGTGGTCGGGTTTTAGTTTTTAAACTTATTTTTTTTAATGGATTTGTTAATGAAATTAGCCTGCCATGATCTTTGCACTCGTAGCTTTATTATTAGTAAGTATAGATTATCTTCCTTTGCTCTTACTAAGGGGTATCCTGATAACTGATAACCAGTAACTGGGTTGTGGAGGTCAGATAGGCAGTTGCTCCATGTATGTGTTTTGGTATGCATGAAGAAGCCTCCTCGTGTAGCGCAGCTTGTTCCGCCAGTTACTCAACTGAACCGAGCGCTTGGCGACTTGGCGCTTGGCTTGACTGGCCAATTTTTCCCTTGCGGTGGTAGGGCTAACGCCCGCCTGGTTAGCGACCACCCTCCCACCGGAGTCCGGCGTCAAGCAGACTGCTGTGTTTTGTCGATTCGTGGGAGTTCCAGTGCCTTGGGTATCTTCTGGGCTAACCGCATCAAGAGACGCTTAACCTTGATGATGATGATGATGATGATGGGGCTCCCTTTTCCGCACTTAGACTCCCATTTGGTCCGTTGTGCGTGGGGATTCTGGCTAACAGAGCCAGCCTAGCTCCGCCCAAAAGCACAGAAGCTTCCTGGGAGCTTCGCAGGCTTCACGGAGCGACCTCACTGTTCCGAGGATTTCTTCACGTGACGCATAACCTTACAAACCAAAAAACGATGTCACTTAGGCGCAAGTGCGTTGATGTTATGTAGCTATTTGTAACAATTGGTCACCCACCTCTGCCTAACCGCATCAAGAGACGCTTAACCTTACAAACCAAAAAAACGATGTCACTTAGGCGCAAGTGCGTTGATGTTATGTAGCTATTTGTAACAATTGGTCACCCATCCTCTGCCTAACCGCATCAAGAGACGCTTAACCTTACAAACCAAAAAAACGATGTCACTTAGGCGCAAGTGCGTTGATGTTATGTAGCTATTTGTAACAATTGGTCACCCATCCTCTGCATAACCGCATCAAGAGACGCTTAACCTTACAAACCTCATTTAGTCGCCAGTCCGCTGATGTTATGTATGTAAATAAGAGACACAATTTTACCAAACGCAACATCACCTTGTAGGCATTATTGCGAAGCGGTTTGCCCAAATGAGGTAACATGCACTTTATGAGAAGCATCTGTGGATGTAAGATACGGCGAAGCAAAAAGGAGGGTTATGATATTGACCGGTATGTATGTATGTTCATCTGTTCCCTCATTACTTCAAAAGTAACTTATAATAATTTGACAAATGAGGTATCTTTAGGAGCGTCTTGACCGTCTGGTGGTTATAGGCTATGTGACGTCACACTAAATTCAATATGGCGCCCTCTAGAAGAGATAAAGTAATGAATTTAAAAATAAATATTTTGGTATGGTGCCTTGTTGGGTATCAAATGGAAGGGCTTAAAAATTAGCACATTTCAAAAATATAGGTATTACTGAAATAAGCCCCAAAATAATTAAATAAAAAATAAGTTTAAAAACTAAAACCCGACCCATAGTAATTTATAAAAGTACAGACGCCAGCACATCAACCTACTACAATCTGTCAAATTTCTTTAATAGATTTTCAACTTTATTGCTAAAGCATGAGGTTCAAAGTTGATTGGGAAAATTTTACAGTTTCGGGTAGCTTGATGTGCTGGCGTCTGGCAACCACGGGAAGGTACTTTCTTGTTTTGTCCCAGACTGCGCCACAACACCCTGTCCTCCGACTCCCATCTATATTTCTATACTAATATTATAAAGAGGTAAAATTTGTTTGTATACAACGTGGCACTACAATGGCGACATTAATTTAACACACGGGTAGGTTGGTTCTCGCCTATTTCCTCCTCCAATATTGGACCAATTTAAAAGATATTTCATAAACTGAATAAGAAGGATATAGTTATACTGTGTCCCTATGTTTTTCTTTTTTCATTAATAGTTGTCCAATTTGTACGACGAACACACGAAACCGTATATACGTGTGTTAAATTAATAATAATGTTTTATAATAATAATAATGTTTTATTCATATTAAAATTGGTAAAATTATTACATAAAAGTCTTGGAAACTATTTACAAAGGTATAATAATGTTAGATGCCTGTACTAGGATAAACCTGTATCACAGGCGGCTAAATACGTGGCGCTTTAATGTCGCCATTAAAGCGCCACGCTGTATAGAGGGTAATCTCCGGAACTACCAGTAGGATTTTAAAAATCTTTTTGTTTTTGATAGCCCTATAGAGATATGAGGAACAGGGTGTAAAGTTCACTCATACTCTATAGAAAAGGGAGGATCCTCCGACCAGACGGGTGTTGTGTCTGGCGGGCAACTGCCCGATGATACATGTCGGGCCGTTGTATCTATGCTAGTTGCGCGGTAAACTCTGCTTGCGAGACGCAGGATTTGCGTGACGTCAGTATGACGCGTTGTTCGCATGTGGCGTTGTAGATACCGCTACAGCCCAATTCTTGAGGAAGGTCATAAATCAAATCAAAATATTTTATTTCACATAAACCAACATGCGCACTTATGAAACGTCAGAAGCTAGGTGCACGGTTCCAATTGGTCGTTTCCTATGGAGAAGAACATAGGCTATCTAACATCACGCTATGACCCTACGAGACGAGCCAAAGGGAAAATATGCTCAGCGAAAACGAAGTCGTTGCACGGGCGAGCGATGGGATGCGATGCGATGGGTCCGGTAGCTGGAATTTCAAGTGGACGGAGTCGCGGGCAGAAGCTAGCGTAACATACTGGTATTCAGCTGCATTCAGTTAGACTAGAAGCTAAACCTAACGTAGTTGCGAAAAGGCTAGGCAGATTATTAAGAGGAAATGCGGGTGGTCGTTTCTCCATAGAGACGCTCTTGCTTGTTTTCTTTCTGGTTAATGACCATAAAGCAAAGATTTTTTACAGAATAATAAATATTAACTACTTGTATGAGTTGTATGTCCCATGTTTTCCTTTTTGATGATACGTTATTTTTATAAGCACTAGAATTCTCAAAAATGCCAATTTAAACCGCTGCCAACAGAGGCCTCGTGTACAAATTTGACAACTATTAATGAAAAAAGAAAAACATAGGGACACAGTATATATCCTTCTTATTCAGTTTATGAAATATCTTTTAAATTGGTCCAATATTGGAGGAGGAAATAGGCGAGAGCCAAACTTTTTCAAAAGTCTCTCCGACCGCATTTCCTCTTAACAGTCGTACTTGCTTCTTCATCATCATCAGCCTATAGCAGTCCACTGCTGGACATAGGCCTCTCCTATTGCACGCCATTCAACTCGATTTTCGGCAACTCTCATCCAGCTGCTACCAGCCATCTTGCGAAGATCGTCGCTCGCTCCACCTAGCCTGAGGGCGTCCCACGTTACGTTTACCGATTCGCGGTCTCCACTCAAGAACACGTTTACCCCAGCGGTCATCGGTTCTACGGCTAATATGGCCGGCCCATTGCCACTTCAGCTTGCTTATTCTGTGAGCTTGCTTCACTAGTGCATTAAGACGGAAAACTATAATTATTATGTATATCAAAGTTAATTGAGCATAATATTCGTGCATACCTTGACTATATATTTTTATTTCCGTTTTTATAAAGGACTTTGCGACAGATTTACTTGTTTGTTCAAGGCTGTTGCATTTAGTAAATGTTTTGACTTTATCCTCAATTATTCTTGTCTCATGAATAGGTCTTAATTTTCATTGAGTTTATAAATCATTGCCGTATTTTAAAGAGAAATAATTAACTGGTCCTCTTAAAACATATTGAACTTTTAACACTGTAAGATTTTTTTAAATTAATGAACCTCTAAAAAATGTTTTGAGCTTCTGTTGATGCACACTTTTTTAAATGATTGATCTTCTTTCTAACTTTCTTGCTTTTATTCACAGTTGGTCGCTGAAAAACTAGGCTCGGACACCCTGAGCAAACGGGTTAGGTTAGAACTGTGACCAACCACGTGAAATTGATCGCAGTAGCTTGGTTTGTTGGTTTATTATTTAAATGTCGCAGCATCATGCTGAGATAGGAGCTTTTTGGCCTCGTATAGGATTTTCTGTTTCGTTTTTCTTTTTTTTGTTACTTTATTTATTTTTTTATTGTATAACTTGATTGTTTATTTTTTACTGTTTAGTTTGTAATCATCCTGTACGAGTCGCAATAAATACTTTTTCTTTCTTTCTTTGTTTGGTACTTTTAGGTTCCCAAAATAGGAATTATTTGAGGTTCACGAAAAGAGGCGCATGTCATTATATTAGAGTGTTCAATAATATTTTAAGGAAAGCAAAACGGGAATTGTTTGAGATTCGGTTGGTTTGATTACTGTCTTTATGAGGTTTTCGGTCGCTGCCAGTGTCCTTATAACGACCGTTAATCGAAAGATGTCGTGATGGCCCAGTTACCGCCTCGCCTCTTACGCACGAGGTTGTGGGTTCAAATCCGGGCAAGTACCAAACCAATGTGTGTACTTTCTGAGTTTATCTTGGACATCACTGGCATCGGTGAAGGAAAACATCGTGAAGAAACCAGCACTCTAATTGCGTAACACACTATCAATCGAAATCTGAATCGTTTTGAAGCAAATTGCTAATCCATTGCTTCACGAGTGCGAAAAATTGGTCTGCTCGACACGTAAATAACGCAATGAATGTTGTTGAACTGTCAGAACGAAACCGATTCTGATTGATAATGTGTTACGCAATTGTCCCGCTGGACTTATCCATACTTCCATACTAATGTTCTAAATTCTAAAGTAACTCTGTCTGTCTGTCTGTATGTTACCTTTTCACGCCTGAACCGATTTAGATGAAATTTGGTATAAGAGATAGCTTGAGTCCCGGGAAAGGACATAGGATAGTTTTTATCCCGATATTCCCACGGGATCGACACTTATGCGGGTGAAACCGCGGGGCGTAACTAGTAGTTAATATATGTAAGTCTGAAATCGCCAACCCATCTTGAGGTAGCGTTGTGATCAATACCCGTGGCTTCTGTTTATAAGAAGAGGTCTTTGCCTTGCACGAGTGACATGACCACCAATGAAACGGGATTTGTTAACGGAAGAATAGACAAAATGACAGATTGTAGACAGATTTCTAAAGAAATCATTTTGTCTATTCTTCCGTCGATAAAACCCGTTTCAGGTATTATTATTTCGTTTATTTATTTAAATCCTTATCTTATACATTTTTTAATATTTCTTAAAATAGACAATAAATATAAAAAAACATAAAAAATAGTGGTCTGCCGGTGTCGGGAGCAGGATCCAAGCTACCGGTGGTTAGGGCTCCAGAGAACCTCCTCACAATGCGAGCCGTATAGAGGAGTACTGCCTTCTGAATCAGTCCCTTGATCCAAACGCCTAACGTACTATTATTAAATAAATCCTTGCCGTTTTTATAAATGCTTTCGTTTGATTACTAGCTTTGTCGTGTTCGCAGTCGCTATATCTACCTAGATATCCTTAAAATGTGCACTTTACGTGATGTATCATAGACTATGTTGTCTGAAAGGCTGATGCAAATCTGGTTTTGGGTTTTTTGCAAGAACACGGAACACATTCTTAGGGGTCAACGTTTTTAATAGGGAAAACAAAATTACAAAGTATTGTTATATACGTCGCAATTGCATTTTGCTTTTCAGCTGTAGCATAGTAAATATTCGCTAAATCTATCAACATAACTAACGAAATCTCTTTCATTGTTACAGATCACCAAATCGGGTCCAACGTCCAAACCTTGCGGCATTCCGAACATGAATTTACGAATTTCCCATCAGGCGACTCAAACACCAACGTTTTTTCACCTCTTACCACTTTATCTGCTTACCCCCCACCACTAGACCCACAACAACCCCCGCACTATGACAAAACACCCGAAATTACGACATCAACCTTGTCAAAGGCTTCAATGAAATCCGAAGACGATTTTGACGTAAACGAGTATTTCGCAAGATTACAAGGGACGAGATATGTAAGCGCACCTATCAATAGTAATCCCGACCAGAATGCTAATTTAGCAGCTACAGAAGAAAGTCTAGAAGAGATTAATTTAAACGATGAAAAGAATGTTGAAGTACAGCAAAGTTTGACGGCTGATATAGCTCAGAATTTCTCTCAGCTGCCAACGGTTTTGCCTCACGTAGCTAGCGCTGTATTCAGCTCATTTTCTAATATGCTGAACTACAAGAGTAGGGAGCAAACTCCTGATGACAGGATGTCAGGGTATCAGACCCAAGATGTGCCTTTCCAGAGCCCTGTGTCCGCACCTGGGTTTGTGGGACAACAGAACTTTGCGGTGGATACGCCATTGATGGCAGAAGACGTGGTGAAGGAAGTGGCACCACCGCCGAAGGAGCTTCCGCATTCTGGTGAGTTGTCTTTTCATACTTTATTTACATTTTAGTTAATATAAGCCGTAGGATTTTCCATTATCGGTCTTACTGAAGAACTTGCATACAAACTTTCATCTCCTATTTCTGCTGTCACTGAAAACCAGCGCTGGGGTCTCGCATAGGGTTGTACCTTTATGCTGAGCGATGGCCTTTTTGCGTGGATATGACGCATATTTTCCCCAACTTCTTCTTTTTTACCCGACTACGGCAAAGCAAAAAGGAGGGTTATGATTTTGACCGGTATGTATGTATGTCAATCTGTTCCCTCCTAACTACAAAAGTTCTTATAATAATTTGATAAATGAGGAATTTTTGACAAGTTATTCCCTTATGGTCAGCAGGCCTACCACAAGCTCTTAACGCGATCCATTTTAGGACCTAAACTGAACTGTTCTTCTAATTCGTACCATGACGTCAGTTTAACGGTTCAGTTTAGGCCGTGCCATCTGCTGACAGCGATTGTTCCAAATTGAGTCGCAAGTTTTGGTTTCATTCATACTTGTTTGGTACCATGACGTCCATAGAGCAGCTCAACCGATGCAGTTTAGGAACCTAAACTGAAATGTCTTGTTTTTGAATTGTTTTTAATTAGATCATGGTAGGCCACCAGGTTAGTTAAGTTACGCTTGCTGCGGTCGGTCGTGCCTCGGAAATCACGTTAAGGTGATATATGTTGAAAAACATGTGGTTTTTTTTTTCTATTTCGTGTAACTTGTTGAGTATATGGAATAGGGGTTTAACATTTTGGTATATGTTTTTTGATTCTTTGGTCTAGTATCGTGTAAATGGAATACACGATTCAATGAATTTGTTTCGATACAAAAGAATTGCAGTTATATCTATTTTTTTACTTTTTTCGACATCACGCCGTAACGCTTAAGAGTTATTCAATGGAATTTACTTTGAAGCATAGAGAATTATCATATCAAAGTTTACTCAAAGTAGTTTTAAATTTAATTCATTTATTTCGTTAAAAAAGGAGTAAATACGTTTTGGCACATACGTCGTTTTATTCCGAGCCATCACTCTTCTTTTGCGTTTCAAAAGTAATTGCATCACTTTCGCTCGCTTAGTAGGTCTTCGAGGATTTTAGATTTTCGAGCCGCACAGGTCGATCGATCAGTTTAAGCTACGCTTGCCGTCGTTCCGTGGATGGGTGACCATCTTTACATACTGAGACCCCTCCGTGCCTCGGAAAGCACGTTAAGCCATTGGTCCCGGCTGTCATTCTTGGATCTTTGACAGTGGTTAGGGGTCGTCAGATGCCCGAAAGTCTGACAACCAGTCTCACCAAGGGGTACCGGTAAAATGGGGTTAGTTTGATTCTACGGGGTTACTTTGATAACAACTTTCGACTTATGAAAAGTTAACTTAACTTAAATTTTATTAGATTTAAATATATAGATTTGAACAAAAAAAAACAGTTATTTGTATTTAATATTTATCAAAGAATCCCACCCAGAAACCATCATCTTAAAACAACTGCAGCACAAACATTTGTGGACCGATATTAATTTGTTTTTTGGGGTTACTATCAAAATACGTACCAAAAACTAGTACGATCAAAGTATCCCCGATGCAGTATGAAGTTGATCACGATGATTATAATTTTTTTTTTCTCATAAAGGAGTGTCCAAAAATATTACTTTAATGTAACCATAAACAACCCATAAAACCGATGTTACATTTATTTTTGTAAATTTTTCAGCCTTCTTAGTACAGAAATATTCAACCTCTATTTTTAATATTGATCAAAATTGATCAATGTGACCCCATTTTATGGTATCGTATTTCGCTCGTAGATCGGCTCGCGCGGCGGTTATTACTTAGCCACGAGCTCCTCAATTCCTCATACAACTATGTAAACATAATAGTTTTTCAATTTCCACATCCTAACTAATATTATAAATGCGAAAGTAACTCTGTCTGTCTGTCTTTCTGTCTGTCTGTCTGTCTGTCTGTCTTTGCTTCACGCCTAAACTACTGAACCGATTTGTGTGAAATTTGGTACAGACATAGTTTGGAACTTGAGAAAGGACATAGGATAGTTTTTATTACAAAAAATAAAATAAAATAAAAAATAAAATTTATTCCGGACATACAGCGCCATCTATTGGTCAAGAGTCGGCATCAATTCAGTACTGAAAATTCATCGGAAAAATGTAAATAAATAGTAAAAAGGTATGAAAATATAATATAATACAACTTTTAGTACAAAGAAAATGCTCTAACGGAGTATAGATAATTCTATTAGTACTATATGTCGAGTTGGTGATCGCGCAATGGTGTCGATCGTTACACGAGTTCGGTTCATGTTATTGTTTTAATTCATCGGAAAAAAGTAAATAAATAGTAAAAAGGTATGAAAAAAATAATATCAATATAATAAAACTTTTAGTACAAAGAAAATGCCCGAACGGAGTATAGATAAATAATCCGAGTTGTCACTATGCTCGATAGATGGCGTTGGGATCGAAATAGATCGCGCTATGGTATCGTTACACGCATTTGGTTGGGTTCTACATTTCATTTTTGAAGAGATCCCGCGAGATCGGGAACTATGTGGGTAAAACCAAAAATCTGCCGGAAGTCACTATTCCACGCGAACGAAGTCGCGGGCAAAAGCTAGTATTATTTATATTCATACAAATCCCATCTTCGACAAAGTCACAGTTTCCAAAGCATAGTGTGTTGTTCTCACGGTAAACGCCATGACCTTTCAAAGGTCAATGGGAACCATCGCTCGTGGTTTCGACAAACACTAATGTTACATGCGAAAGTTTGTCTGTATATAATATATGTATATATTATCTATAACTCGATAATTATTTTGTACTACTGCGTTCAAGCGATGGACTAAGTGTTATTAGGGTTTTGCATTGGTAGATTCTCAGTAGGATTGTGAAGCTGTATCTCAAACGATGTCGATCGACCTCTTTTTGTGCTCTCTGTGTAACAACATCTGCACTATGAAAGACGCGACATCTACAACGCCACATGCGAACTACGCATCACACTGACGTCACGCAAAATCCTACATCGCGCAAGCAAAGTTTACCGCGCAACTAGCATATACAGGGTTATTGGAAAAACATTAACAACCTCTTAAGAGGTCATTATACTCATCATTATGAACAACTTTTACTATGGGACCCACCCTGAAATCGCAAAAAAAAAATCAGCTGTTCCCTTACATTTTGACGAGTTATACGAACATAAATGTTCTCAATAAACATATATGTGTTAATGTAATGTTCTGTAATGATCTTATAACTTCTGAACTTCAGTGTGCGTATCATCTGTATGCAGATGACTTGCAGTTGTACTGTCAAGGGAAGGTTGATGAATTGCCTGACGCTATCGACAAATTAAATAAGGACTTGATAGCCATAAAAACCTGGTCTGATAGGTTTGGCTTAGCAGTAAACCCTACGAAGTGTCAGGCGATCATCATTGGCAGTTCTCGTAGTGTTAGCAAGGTAGATGGTACAACCTTGCCGCCAGTTCTCTTCAATGGTACGATCGTTCCTTTTGGTACTGACGTGAAGGACCTAGGCTTGCACATTGATTGTACCCTGAACTGGAGGACTCAAGTCGCTAGGGTGAGCCAGAAGGTTATTGGAACGCTGCGGGCTCTATACCGTTTGAAAAATTTATTACCTTTAAGTACGAAAGCAATTCTTGTGCAGTCCCTTATTTTCCCTATCATCGATTATGGTGATGTGTGCTACTATGACCTGAATGCAGATCTCCTCAACAAACTTGACCGTCTTCTCAATAATTGCATTCGATTCGTTTTCAATCTGCGTAAATATGATCATGTCTCTGCGCATCGGTCGCTTCTAAAGTGGTTGCCCATACGCCAGCGCAAAGAGCTAAGGGCGCTGACCACCTTGTTCTCTTTTCTTGATTCTCCGTCTTCCCCTGGTTATCTAGCCCCTCACTTTCAGTACATTTGCGCGAACCACAATAAAAATCTGCGTTCATCACACAATCGTCTTCTCCAATGTCCCACTCACCGCACAGACTTCATTCACTCTTCCTTCTTCGTTCAGTCTATCTCTCTGTGGAATGCGCTCCCCCAGGAAATCAGGATGGCTACCAACCGATTATCCTTTAAAGTTAAGGTTCGTGAGCACATTCGCAAGAAGCTGGCAGTATCATCACAACGGTAATATTTTCTCATTGTTTGTCTTATTTCTTTTTATTTTAGTAAGTATATTTGTGTATTTATGTTTATTTATTTATGCTTATATTTATATGTAGTATGTAGGTATATATTATATTCATAGTTTTAATAAGTTTATATTATGCGTATCTTTATATTTATAATATTTATTCCTCAATGTTCAGGATTGCACCTACCACTGTTTGTCTCTGCATCACCCAAAGGTTGACTGGTAGAAAATGCCTATGGCATTAAGTCCGCCTCTGTACATTTGTGCTTAAAGTATTAAATAAATAAATAATAAATGTTTGGAACAGCTGATTTTTTTTTTCGCGATTTCGGAATTGGTCCCATAGTAAAAGTTGTTCAGATCGATGGTCTAAAGCACCTCTTAAAGTTTGCAAGGTTAATTTTTTAACACTTTGTATAATCAGCCTATATTTTTCCACATTTCTTTAAAAATCTTCTCCGTCCAATCGGTTAGGAGCGAGTCCAAATCGTCAAGCTGCGTTTCTTAGGCCTGCCTCGGAGACGACGCCCGTCTTCAGGCACCCACTGTGTGTCGATCCTGATCCTGACAAATCAAACCTGTCTGGATACATCCTATTATAGTTGTGATCCGCTCAGTCACACTTCAGCCTCGCAGACTTATAGCCAACATCGGCGACGCCTGTTTGCGTTTAAACAGTCATAATAAAATTATTAACATACGCAAACAAAGCCATGTCCGTTTACTAGTGATTCGTGAGGTCAATAAGTCATATTTAAATAATGGAGGTATTAAATCAGGAAGCGAGTAATTCGATTTATGCCTATAAGTACAACTTAATAAAAAAAAATAGCAACCCGGCCTTTCGATTTGTGCGCGGTTGATGGCAATAGGTTCGCTCCCTATTGCATGGGCCATAACTCTTCGTTGAGGAACTTCTCGAGATGATGCCGCACTGGTTCCGACAAGGAGGCTTCTTCTTCTTCTCCGCTTTGATGAAACCTTCCTTGTCTCACGTGTCCTTCTCTAGATCCTGCCTTTTCAAAACCTTGTTGGGTTTCGACCGGCTCCGAATAGGGGGCGAGCCTATTACCATTAACCGGCACCCATCCAGACTCCGGGCTTGAACTAAGAAATAACAGCCGCACGGTTCAATCGATCAGGTTAAACTACGCTTGCCGCGGTTGGTCCGTGGATGGGTGATCATCTTTACATACCAAGACCCTTCCGTGCCTCGGAAAGCACGTTAAGCCGTTGGTCGTTGCTCGTCGGGTCGTCAGAAGCCCGAAATTCTGACAACCAGTCTTACCAAGGCGTATCGTATTACCCAATAACTGGGCTGTGGAGGTCAGATAGGCAGTCGCTCCATGTAAAATACTGGTACTTCTACTTAGCTGCATCGGGTTAGACTGGAAGCTGACCCCAACATAGTTGGGAAAAGGCTAGGCAGATGATGATGATCTAGACTCCGGGCTGCTGTTGAGAAATTCCTGATAACCCAATAACACCTTGCCCGATCCGGGAACTCAGGACCTCATGCTCAACAGTAACGCTAGATACAACTAAACCAAAGAGGCAGTCAAAATTTTCTTTCTTTCTTTTGTAGCTGCATCTACAACGCCACATGCGAACAACGCGTCATACTGACGTCCCGCAAATCCTGCATCTCGCAAGCAGAGTTTACCGCGCAACTAGCATAGATACAACGGCCCGACAAGAATCATCGGGCAGCTGCCCGCCAGACACAACACCCGTCTGGTCGGAGGATCCTCCCTTTTCTATAGAGTATGAGTGAACTTTATACCCTGTTCCTCATACTACTGTTACTGTTACTGCCTGCATCATCCCACTACTGGGCAAAGGCCTCTCCCCATGACTTCCAGTTCTTTCGATCCAGGGCTAAAGTGGACCACTGTTCGTTTGTTTTGTCCAGCTCGTCCCGCCATCTTCTACGGGGTCTGCCGCGACGCCTTCTACCTGTGTCAGGGCTCCACGTGGTGGTTCCTCATACCTCTATACTTACAAAACAAGCCCTGTCCAGTTTCGCAGGTTTCCGACATACTAAATCATAAAGACTACATGAATCGTAGGCGACATTTTCTTTTGCTACATGTTAGGAACAGCATAATTATGTGTAATAAGTAATAGCTTGACGCGTGAAATTATAGCTCCGAGGTTATAGTTGGATGTGCGTGTCCTCTGTTATACGGTAAAGCTTCCTGCCGCAACTTCCCGCCGCGTGGAAGTCGACTGTAATCTAAACTAATATTTATAAAGAGGTAAAAGAGCAGTGGTGGCCCAGTGGTAAAGGCCGCGACTTATGAGTTGTAGGTCGTAGTTTCGAACCCAGACTGGCGCTTTACTTTGTGTAAATTATTTCATCAACACTGCTCTCAAAACGGTGAAGGAAAACATCGTGAGGAAACCGGCATGTTCTAGAACCAAAAATTCGAAGACATGTGACATCTACCAATCCGCACTGGGCCCGCGTGGTGGATTACGGCCTACTCCCTCTCTGGTCTGGTTTTATGTGTGACGTCAGTCACGGTCGTTACCTGTCATATCTTTGTTTTTAATCCGGTCTTTTCTTTTTACTCCCATCATACTGCTCTCCATTGCCACGTTGGCACATAACTAATTTGTTGGTTTGTGACCCCCCTACTTACCGAACCGTCAAAAAAAAATTGGCGTGTCGTACAAGACAATGGAAAACCACAACATTGCCGGTCCGCAGTCGATTGCCAACATAATTGCCAGACAGCTGGGCGCAGCTTAGAAAACTGGCCGCACGCATCGACTACAGACTTATCATAACTTGCTACCCAACGTGGGTTTTCTTGGTTTAAGTCAGCGATCATCATCTGCCTAGCCTTTTCCCAACTATGTTGGGTTTTCCCAACTATGTTGGGGTCGACTTCCAGTCTAACCGGATGCAGCTGAATACCAGTATTTTACATGGAGCGACTGCCTATCTGACCTCCACAATCCAGTTACTGGGTAATACGATACCCCTTGGTAAGACTGGTTGTCAGACTTTCGGGCTTCTGACTACCCGTAACGACTGTCAAAGATCCACGAATGACAGCCGGGACCAACGGCTTAACGTGCTTTCCGAGGCACGGAGGGGTCTCAGTATGTAAAGATGGTCACCCATCCACAGACCAACCGCGGCAAGCGTAGCTTAACCTGATCGATCGACCTGTGCGGCTGTTATTATTTAACATTTATTAGCAGTGTAGCTCTCTAGAAAGGACCTCTATACTTATCAATGAAGCAGTTTGTCAATGTTCCCAAGAGACTTCGAAATTGGCTCTGGACTCATAATGAATCCTAACTAATATTATAAATGCGATAGTAAATTTGTTTGTTTGTTACCTTTTCACGCCTAAACCACTGAACCGATCATCTTGAAATTTTGCATATACGTTCGTTTCATTTTGCACGTACGTGATCTATTTCCGACTTTTTCTCTCCAATTTCTCACTCCAACAGTTCTTAAATCTTGGGCTCCGCCTTTCAACCATCTGAGCTTGGGCCGGCCTCGACTTCTCCGACCATCCATTTTACTATCCTGGCTTCATCTCAGATACTCACACAGCATGTGGAAACTGTGCTGTAACCCGCTTCTTGTCTCAGTAGTAGGTAATTACCACTAAAGTGACAACTAGACAGGGAAAGTGGTTATTATCACTCCGCAGTCATCCCGACCACTTAGACCCGTCATCCACGACGCTGCTCTAAACGTATTTGTAACTCAAATCACCAATAGAATAGCTGGGTCCACACCAGACAATCCAGTGCTTTTTTTTGACAATGGTCAAAGGCGGCTCAGTCGTTTTTCGCGCTGGGTGTCGATCGGGCGATTGGGAATACAGGAAGATTTTTTTATCATCATCCAAATTTTACAGGGTGTTCTACCCATGAATATGAACAACTTTCACTATGGAATGGGACCAACTCTGAAATCACGTAAAAAAAATCAGCTAAGTCGCCGTTTAATATCCATTTTTTAACTTAAGTATTAATGAGCAGGTTACAGCTGCCAGCCTGACGACGCTGCCGTACGTGCGGCTATATATAGAACCCGTGTTCAACTGAACTTCTATTCAATCCAATACAAACAGGACCTTTTCATGAGCTACGCCCACCCCTGTTTAAAAGTATTGTCGTAGTCCTGTTTCCAAAAAAGACTTATTCATAACATTCTAACACTCAGGCATTTCCTGCCTATTCAATCTAGCTAAAACGTGGATTGGCACTGGAGCACGCGGCAAGATTGTGCGAAAATATCTCCGATCCATGATCGGCGCTCCATGATTGTGGATCGTGGCGTGTTAACCCAAATTTGGATCGTCCGGTGTGGCCCAGCTATTGAGTAGCTATAGTCCGCGCGGAACTAGTTGGCCGCTGAGATGGGGACAGGAGGCCTACCACAAGCTCTTAACGCGATCCATTTTAGGACCTAAACTGAACTGTTCTTCTAATTCGTACCATGAAGTCAGTTTAACGATTCAGTTTAGGCCGTGCCATCTGCTGACAGCGATTGTCCCAAACTGAGCCGCAAGTTTTGGTTTCATTCATACTTGTTTGGTACCATGACGTCCATAGAGCAGCTCAAGCGATGCAGTTTAGGAACCTAAACTGAAATGTCTTGTTTTTGAATCGTTTTTATTTAGATCATGGTAGGCCACCAGGGGTGAGGCGGCGGCTTGCAGCAATCGCAACGCACGTACCGAGTAATGCGCCCCCGCCCCTCTGTCCCACCGCTCACATACCTAAAGCGAGGCCAACTAGTTCTAGACTATAGAATATCACATCACTAGTAACGTGTATGGATACCGTACCATATATTATTCAGATGCATCCGGTTAGTCTGGAAGTGGAAAAAGCTAGGCAGATGATGATGACTTATGAAACAGACCATAGCGTCGTGGGCAATAGGCCTTAGAGTCGTATTTGTGCTAGCACAAGTGGTTCAATAATAACCAGTGTAACTAGGAACCAATTAACTAAGGAATATTGTTAATATATGAATACTTTAATAACGGGTTTACGCAGCTTGTCGGTAAACTAAAGAAAATTGTCTGTCAGTTAGTGGTGACCGGTTTTTCTTAATCGCTGTTATCTATGTTGAAGTTAGATCGGTAGAATCTATACAGGGTGTCCCAGAAATCGACCGACATACTGTAGGTGGTGATAGCGTTGGTCAAGCCCTCCCAAAATAACAAAACAACTAGCATATATACAATGGCCCTTAATGAATCATGGGGCAGTTGCCCACAAAACACAACACCCGTCTGGTCGGAGGATCCTCCATTTTCTATGGATGATGAGTGAACTTTTTACACCCTGTTCCTCATACTTCTATTATATCCATGTTTTGCGTGTCGCCAATGCGCCCGTGCGAATTTACTATAATGATCTTTGTAATGGAAAAACATGCTACTAAGACTTTGCCCGACCAGTGCAGTCAATGGGAAAATATTTAATGAGACTTAAAACTAACTGGCGATAAATGGATGTTCAACAATATTTTTTCCACTATTTCTCAAATCTTCATCTCTGCGTCGCCTTTTCCCAACTATATTGGAGTCGGCTTCCAGTCTAATAGGATGCAGCTGAATACCAGTATTTTACATGAAGCGACTGCCTGTCTGACCTTCGCAACCCAGTTACTGGGTAACGCTGTACCCCTTAGTAAGAAAGCTTGTCTGACTTTTTGGGCTTCTGATGACCCATAATTACTATCAAAGATCTACGAATGAAGCCGGGACCAACGGCTTAACGTGCTTTCCGTGGCACGGAGGGGTCTTGATATAAAAGATGGTCACCCATCCACGGACAAACCGCGGCATACGTAACTTAACCTGATCGATCGTTCCGTGCGGCTGTTATTGATTAGTCACAAGCCCCACCATTCCTCAAATATGGTCCCTAAAAATATTAGGTTACACCATATCTTTACTAATGATATGTTTTCTATTGTTACAGGTTCATCGAACTTCCGAATAACAACAAAAAAGAAATACGCCCAAATACCAGGACTCAGCTCAGGCACCAATTTCGAAACAGCACAAAAAATAGAACTGAACCCTCTAACTAAAAATGTTAAAAACTATTTTGTACCGTCAAACGACGAAAATATCTTTACCGAAGCAATATCGACTCCAGCTCAAGAAACTAATAATATCGCGGAACAAACTCCTCCAAATATACAGGAAACTTATAACATATTCAATCCAATAGGTGATTCTCAGAATCCAGCAAGCGATTTTCAACCTTCAGTGTTTAATGTTCCAGAGGAAATGGAACCGAAACCGTTTGAAGAACGCTTACCGCCACCGCCATTGGCTACGTATGAGTTACATGGTGCAAATGCTCCGAATAATGCAATACCTCCCCCACCTATGTTTTCGACTCAAAGAGCGGGTAGTCAGACTGGTAAATCTGTCCTACCTCCATCTGTTGCTAGGCGCATTGGTTCGAATCACCCGGTAATCAAACAACAACCCATGCAAACAATCAGCACAGAGAACATATTCGTTCCAACATTTGACCCAATGAACTATCCAGTTGGAGCGCCAGCACAGCCAATCGGATCTTCCTTCAGCGACATACATTCCAAATCTGCGTTTGGTACACAAATGTTGGTTACTGAACAGCCAACACCTCAGCATCAAGACATACAGGCTCCTCACATGCCAAGCATACCACCACCGGCACAATTTACACAGCAACCTTCATCCGGATTTGCAGCTCCACCATTAGCACCTCCCACAAGTGTTATAGCACCACCAAGTAAAGCACCAACCAGATTACCACCACAGAAATTGGCTTCACCACCAACAAACATGTTGCCAACAAACATAGCAGCTCCAACAATGTTTGCTCCAACATTGTCATCAAATGCTCCAACAATGTTTGTACCATCTACTGTAGCGGTAGATGGAAAATCAAACTCTGTACCTGGATCATCACTGCCGCCTTTAAGCAATATATTTTCACCAACATCACCGGCTGCCCAAACGATATCACCTCCAGGGCCAATTCAACCGCCAATAGGATCTACTCCAAATATTGCCCCAACATCATCATTCTTCATTCCACCGCCACCTGCTAATGATGCGCCATCACTTTATAGCCCAATAGTGCAAGAACAAGCGAAACCTGGCCAAGGTTTCGCATCAGAGCCACCACCAAAACCTTTAGTAGAACCACCAAAGGCTACAGGAGCTATTAACTTTAGGATGAATAAGAAAAGACCTCAATATTACTCTGGACCTATAGAAGGAATTGGTTCTATTAGCAATAGTATCAAACCTGTTATACCATCCGCAGAGTCTGGAACATTCCAAGGTGCTATGTTTACACCTGAGCAGCCGCAAGCTGGCCAAAACGTGCCATCAGCAGTGCCGTTTGATCTAAGTAAACCAGCAGAATCTGTACCTTTAATTCCCCAATATAATATAGCTAATTCTGCAGTCAATGTACAACCTCCAACCGAGTATGATATCAGTCAACCAGCCCCAGGATATCCACACTTTGATATCACTCATCACATTCAGAATCCCGAACCACAATATGGCACAGCATTTGATTTGAGCCGATCTACAACTGACAGTTACGAACATCAAGAAGAGTCGAAAGAATCCAAAGGATTTGGCATTATTGGGTCGCTGAAATCGAAGCTCAGCAGCATTGACATCAATAAGATTCAACATAGCGTGACCACTTTCTTCGATCCGGCTTACAAAGACCCCACAAAAGAGGAATCTGTTGCACAGATTGCACAGCAAAATGCGCCTTATTTTAACGTACCGTATGAAGCACAAGCGGCGCAAACAAACCTAGAAATATTCGTGCCAAACGCCCAGCAAAACACTCAGCCATACAATTATGATTTCCAAAATCAGAATGCTATTTACCAGAATAACGAATACTACAAATATCCGAACTTCCAGAATCAGGGTCAGCCATTGGCTGGACATTGTTCTAATAGCCATGACTATCCGAGCCATTCTGCACATCCTAAGCCTTATAATAGCAACACACAACAAGTCTACCCAGAACAAAATATTAATACGACTATGTTCCAACAACCATCAGCTGATATACCTACGCACGAATCTACCGAAAAACCATCTGCTCATGTTAACGTTATTGAGGGACCAAGAACATTCAAGGAGAATGAAGAATATAATGCCGAAAGAAAAATGGATGAAAACGTGGCCAGAGCTGGCCCTGAAGTTACTAGGCTAGTACAAAGTAGAACTATGATTGAAGAAAGATTTGCGAATTTCGGTGATTTGGATAACGTAGGTGTACAGAACCCTATAAAGGTGCCAACAGCTAAGGTACCAGCAAATCGCGATGCCGTCGCTCCTCTAGTTACACAGGACAGGACTTTTATAAGTGAATCTTTTGAACAGATTCAACATGAGACGCAAGATCCTAAATCAGAGCCGATCGCAATGTTTGACCCCAACACTGTTAATCTATTTGGTAAAATGACAATAGATAACAAAGAGGTAAATAAAGAAAAAATATCAGGTGCATTTGCTAGCAAAAACTTTGAAGAGACAGAAAATAAAAACATATCAAGTCGTGGTCCACAAAGTGCCGACTTATTCGCAAAGATTCAAACCAATAATGAGATAATTGAAGATATCCAATCCAAATTGTTTTCAAATACGCCTGCTGATAAGAAAGAAAAGAAAGAAAAAATAAACGATGAGATTAAATCGCATAATTTATTCGCAAGCCCTATTATTTATGATAGTAAAGTAACTACTATCCCTAAGGATAGTTTACTAGATTCCCTAACTAAACCCGATGTGTCTATACTTGGCGTGTCATCGGTACCATTATTTGGCCTAAGCACTATACTTGCTGAAAAATCTAAAGAATATATTCCAGCTGACTTGGTCACAAGTCTCTCAGATAGAAATACGAGCATGAGCTTTTTCGATCATACACAGAAACTAGAAGACTATGGCGCTAAGCACGCTGATGAGCTAAGTCGACATTCAAGCTTTAGTTTTTTTGAAAACGCGGGCACACCGTTACACGAAGAAAACGCTAATGACAAAAACTTAGACATGTTATCTGGCAAATCTAGCGCAAGTTTCTTTGAAAACACCGATGCTAGTAACCGAGATACAAAAGATAATACTCCTGATAATCAGGACAAAGGCGACAAAAATCAGAGTGCAAATGATGCTGAAAATATTAATACAGAGGCTCAAGATGAAAATGATACTGAATTAAGCATATGCGAAACCTGCCGAGAAGTAAATAAAGCAGATGACAAGGAAGATGACCAGGATGTCACCAACCAACTTATAGAGAACATGACATCACAAATACAGCTGTCGAATCCAGTTGAAATGACTCTAACAGAACCAGCTGAACGCGAACCGACCAATAACGAACAAGTGAAATACGACGCCGGACAGTTCGACGAGATATCACATATAACTGAAGAAACTATCGAGACAATACAAGTCCAATCAGCTGTAGAACTACTTGAAGACGTCGATGAAATAAAAGCTATGAAGTACGGATGGACAGAAAGCGCTCTTAAGGAAGATTACAATTTCAATGTCGACCCAAATGCTATAGGGTTCTATGGAAGCAATTCTCTCTTCTTCGATAAAGTACCCACAAGCGCTGATGAAGTTAAACAACATGAAGATGTGTTAGCTAGACAAATGTCTGCGCCTTCTGCCCCGCCGGCAGAAGAAGAAGAGGAAGAAGATGCGAAGTCTGATGAAGCAGGAAAAATAGACGTAAACTCAATAGAACGGGACGCAAATAAAGACTTCCCACTCTTCGAAGAGTTCGTTATAGAGCCTTCTGATAAGGATGATGATGATCAGAAATCGGAAAACGATCTAGATTCGTTCACAAACAGAGTAGAAAAATACAAGAAAAAGGAACCATCCGATGGCATAGACCATAAATCGCTGTTTTACGATATTGCACCACAACCAATAAGTATGGTATCTTACTTCGACACAGGAAATTATGCAGTCGAAGCTCACTATAGAAACACTAACACAAAACCCACTCCAAGCATTCCACCAGGTTTTGAAGAGGAATTCAAGAGGAGGGTAGCGTTAGCAAAGCAGAGAGAAGAAAAAATCAGGAATGAGTTTAAAACAGTACCGGATACATCAACACAGACTAGAACGACATCTGTTGCTACATATTGTTCATCCCGTATAGCACCGAGCTATACAAAAATCCAGCCCATTGTGCCAGTAGGATTCAATATTGAAGCTAACATTACCAGCTTGGTCGACGAGCAAACTGAACCTTTACCAGACTTCCCGACTCCTCCAATTCTAGGTAAAATTTTCGAAAAAAAGATCGATAGTTTGAAGGAAAAATCGCAAGACATTACAAAGGACACAATTGTGAAGCCAGAAGAGAAAAAAATGAAGCTCCCGCCGATTCCAAACGTTTTTGATCCTAAGCCCGTTGAAAAGGAAACGAAATTGCCGGAATATGCTTTGGCTCCTGGTTTTAAGGCTGATGAGGAAACGCCATTGCCAGAACTGTTAACAGCCTTCAGTTCTAAGGCTGATGAAAAACTGGAACCGATTCTGCCCCCACTTGCACCTTTTATAGCTTCGAAGACTGACGATATTCCTGGAGCGATTATGCCACCGTTTGGAGCCTTTACTTCTTTGAAACCTGAAGAAAATCCTGCGACAATGTTGCCAGCATTTTCACCATTTACTTCTCTTAAACCTGATGAAAAATCTGAATCAATTTTGCCCCCATTCGCAGCCTTCATAGGTTCAAAAGTTGAAGAGCAACCTGAATCAATGTTGCCGCCATTTTCGCCATTTACTTCCATAAAACCTGATGGAAAATCTGAACCGATGTTGCCATTTGGAGCCTTTATAACTTCGAAACCGGATAAAACGACGCTACCGCCGTTTTCACCATTCACCACATCAAAAACTCAAGAGAATCCTGCGAAAATTTTGCCACCATTTGGACTCTTCACTACTGAGAAACCCGACGAAAAATCTGAACCGATTCCGGCGCCATTTGGATCATTTACTACATCGAAACCTGAAGAAAATCCTGCAACCATTATGCCGCCATTTGCAGCCTTCACAACTCCAAAATCCGAAGAAACATCTGCCGAACCAAAACTGCCCGACCCAAAAAACTTTTTCGCCGACACAGCCGCGAACAATCCCCCAGAAAGCTTCAGCCGTTTAGCTAGCTATTTCAGCTCCCCCCCCAAAACAGACCACGCCAAATCTTTTTTTGAGTTAAGCCAGAGTCAAAACCACTATAGGCACGCCTCCTCAGAGCAAAAGACCAAAATCAACGATCTAATGAACGACCTAACTTCAGTTAAAAATATGACTATACCTAAAGATCAAACAATAAAACACGTAAACTATTTTACCGTAGAGTATGACACAGCTCTACCGGAATTCAACAAACTAGAAGCTAGCAAAGACAAAGTCGAATTTGTGGACGATATTGAAGCGATAGATTTACACAGTCTCTTAACGAATTGTAGGCATTGCGCGAAGATATTCGAAACTAATTTTAAGGTCAGGACGGCTGTAAATGAGAACGGGGAACAGGGAGCAATGAATAATTCTAAAATGGACCCTCACAAGGAAAGTGTCCGCGGTACGGTCTCCGTTAATTTCGATGAGATGACAATACAAGAAGAGTCTAATGAAGCAGTTGCCGGGATGACGGAGGTACTGATATTTGTTTAATTTACGTGTTTGTAATTTTTTTTTTGGTTTGCAAGGAATAGGTAGTGAGAAATTAAGTATAGGCGATGTTCCTTAGAATTCGGACTAATATTATTATTTATTTATATATACATTGTACACCACAAAAATACATAACAAAAAGAATTATCGATCACTAAAAATACAGGGTGTAATTTTAATCACCGTTTTCCTCTTAAGGGGTCACTGTACTCATCATTATGAACAACTTTTACTATGGGACAAAACCTGAAATCGTAAAAAAAAATCGGCTGTTCCCTACATTTTGACGAGATTAGATTAAAGTGATTTTATTTTGATCTAAAATAATAAATTGCACATTAGTGTATTTTCGTTAGCTGATTATTTTTCTTGTAAGTATCTAATGCGTTTTTTTTATATATTTTTTTTACCATCGTCCTTATTTTGGTGGTCTGAATGATTTCTAAAAGTTTGTCCATCTATTTTAATTTGTCCATCTATTTTATTTTTTTTACAAATAAATTATATTCATTACGATTTTTAAGATATCGTTTATCAAATGGAGTGCATGGGGTGGGCCAATATTTTTGCACTCAAGTATACTATTCAACACAATCGAACAGATAACTAAAAATTAGACACCTCTTAAGCATTATCCGAAACTCATGATTATCGTCATTTTCCTGCCCCTATCCCAATTTACTTGTGGTCGGCGCAACATGTCTTTTTCTTCCATACTTCTCTATTAGTCGCCATCTTTTTTTTCATACAAAAGTACAATACCTACGCGGTCACACTATATGGAACAGCATTTTTTTTTTTGTATTATCGCCGAGTGTGTTATGGGCCTGAGTATTTTTTTTGGGCTAGGTAGATAGCAGACGACCCCATCCATCTGCCATTTTCGTGTGTTCAACGTTCTGCCGAACACTGTATGTATAGTAGTTATTCGCTTCTCTATGTGTGTGACTATAAAGAAGGTTTTAAGCATTCTTTTAAGTCCTATCCTAATATTTCCAGAATCGGTCAGCGACGGAGTACACACCAGTAAGACACCACTGGTTCTACCGAGTGGACGTTGAAGACAAGTCCATTTGGAGAGGCTTCTCCGTCGTAGATTCCAGAACTCTTGAGGCCGCTTATGTGAATCGTAAGTATATTTGTTAAATGATTTTATTTCTGTAAGTAGGTTTGCACAAACACTTTTACACGTCAATCATATTTTTAAAAACTGAGGGCGGCGTTTCCTATCTGACTGCTCTGAGAAGAAAGGCCGAAACAAACTCAGAGGTCACAGTCTTTTTTAAAGTCCAGACATAATTTTGGTCAGGTTATATGAAGACCATGTAGATCGATTGTCTGAGATGGTCTTTTGAGGAAAGAACCACACAGATTGAGTGGACCTGTCCAGTCAGTGCACGCATTTGTCAGAAATCGTGCAGCTCAACTCAAAACTTAGGGAGCTCAACGATTCGACGAACAATACCAAAGAAAGGACATTTGGGTAGGCCACACAAATTACTCAAACTGCGAACTCAAACGGTACAGTTACGCCACTGGTCAGGTTGTTAGACTTTCGGGCTTCCAACTGCCTATAATAACTCCAAAGATCAAGGAATGACAGCCGGGTCAACGGCTTCCGGTCCGTCGAGAAAATCGGTAAATTAATATGGCTAAATATGAGCTCAACTGTTACTAATGACTAATGATATTGTTACCGACCCATAATAAGGCTTCCTAAAAGACGAAGGGCTAAAAAACATGGCAATATTACCCAATATTGCCAGGTGTAGTAATTTTGCCTGGCGTATAGTAATATGGCCAGGTGTAAGATATTATTGCCTAATTATTAAATTATTAACAATAATTCGCAATGGTACCTTATACGTCTTGACAATATTACCCTCCAGTCGGCAATATTGCCAGGTGTAGGGTAATCTTGCCTGGCGTATAGTAATATGGCCAGGCGTAAGATATTATTGCCTAATTATTAAATTATTAATAATAATTCGCAATATTACCCTACACGTATTGAAAATATTACCCTCCACTCGGCAATATTACCCATGCTATTTTTACCGACCCTTAATAAGACTTCCTAAAAGACGAAGGGCTAAAAAACATGGCAATATTGCCAGGTGTAGGGTAATTTTGTCATGCGCGATATTAGTGACATGTATGGGTAGTCAGAAACTGAGTATACACCAGTAAGACATCACTGGTTCCACCGAGAGAGGCATTCGGTAGGAGAGTGGATGTCGAAGACAAGGTAACTTTTTCAATAACTTCTTAAGTAAAACCATCTCAACTGTTCTTTCCAGCGGACTTGAACGATCAAACTTTGGTAGCGACCGATGGCGGCCGATACGATGTCAACGTCATCGGCAGACTGAGGATACCTGTGTACTGGGAAGATAAACCTACTAACGTTAGGAGGTACGTACAAATAATCCTACTAATATTATAAACGCGAAAGTTTGTGAGGATGGATGGATGGATGTTTGTTCCTCTTTCACGCAAAAACTAATGAACGGATTTTGATGAAACTTTACAGTAATATAGCTTATACATCAGAATAACACATAGGATAATTTTTATCCCGATATTCCCACGGGATCGACAATTATGCGGGTGAAACCGCGGGGCGCTGCTAGTCTATACCATATATGTATGACACTAATATTATAAAGGCGAAAATTTGTGAGTGTGTTTGTATGTTTGTTACTTCTTCAAGCACAAACGGCTGGACCAATTTTGATACAATTTGGTATGGAGGTAGCTGACACCCTGGATTAAAACATAGGATAGTTTTTATCGTGAACTTATGCCGGTGAAACCGCACGTACCACGTAACCGTGACGTATCTACAGAACCACTATACGTCCGGCGCACCCTGGTCAATCAGCGAGTTATCCAGCGTCATGACGCTGATTGGCTAATCCTTTCACCACGATGGAAATCCAAAGTCCACTTATAAAACCGGCTATAAGTATTTTAACCTTTTAACCGCTTACGTCGGATTAACCCGACAAATATTTTCATGTCCATTCCGCCAGGGTCGTATATATACGACCAAATAACACAGCTCGTTTAATCCGTATTATTATTACATCATCACAGCTCGTTTCATCGGTATTTATTTTTCGTTTTTTTTCGGGCGCTGGGGGCACGACAACTCGTTTAAAGTCGGGCGGTTAAAAGGTTAAAGACTTGTTGGAAGACAGTACAAAACCGTGTAATCATGTTTTTATTTCCCCACTTACAGATGCAGTTGGTTTTACAAAGGCACCACAGACGCCAGATATGTTCCGTATACGGAACCAGTGGCTGAAAAACTCGAGGTATGCACCATTCTTTGTCATTACTCAAACCTAGCATCAGAGTAGCGGGATCGTCCGAAAGGGTTACCGCTGCCCCGGAACATAAAGGGCTAAGAGTAAAACGATTATTGAGGATGAAATTCTCATAGCATGTACTGTATCTGTGTCTGTTTTCTGTTTAGTATAATATTATTCTATCACATCTAAATTAAATTATTTTTCTTTAAGTACGCTACACCGGCACAGTGTTCTAATAATTGTGGGCTGCATCGGACGACGTCATCACGTCAGCGCCGGCTGTCGCTGAAAACCAGCGCTGGGGCTCTGTCTTGCATAGGGTCGCAGCATAATGCTGAGCGATAGCCGTTTTGCGTGGATGTGACGCATGTTTCCCTTACCTTCTTTTTTTATTTTAGTTTTGTGTTTATGTTCATTTTTGCGTCATGTTCACCGCAAATAAACGTATTTTCTTTCTTTCTTTTCCTTTTTAAGGAAGGAACACGGATGGGTTTTAGTCAGTAAGAGTCTGACACTCCCTTCCGCTCCACCGAGAGCGGGAGGAGTCATTAGATGATTTCCCATCCAAAAAAAAAAAACCTAGTATCACACCAGTACACAAACATTTCACACGTCACGTCTTAAAGCGAAAGCGTCAGGGTAGCCCGCTAAAATCAAATTTCCTTACGATTTTTCGCAATTTGCAGGTCAGGTGGCCTACCATGATGTAATTAAAAACGATTCAAAAACAAGACATTTCAGTTTAGGTTCCTAAACTGCATCGTTTGAGCTGCTCTATGGACGTCATGGTACCAAACAAGTATGAATGAAACCAAAACTTGCGACTCAGTTTGGGACAATCGCTGTCAGCAGATGGCACGGCCTAAACTGAATCGTTAAACTGACGTCATGGTACGAATTAGAAGAACAGTTCAGTTTAGGTCCTAAAATGGATCGCGTTAAGAGCTTGTGGTAGGCCTCCTAAATCAGATTGTAAGTTGATCTAAATATGATTTCGCAACCTTTTCCAGGAGGAATACCGCCACGGTATGACGACAGCGGAATGGCACAGACGATTGGTCCTCCCCAATGGCGAGGTTGTGGTCATGCATGGGCCCAGTGTGATGGTCCACTTTCTACACAGTGACGCTTTCAGTACGCCCCCGGTAAGTAACTGACAAAAAATTATATTATTAGTATAAAGACCTTGCGGGCGGTCACCTAACCGCTGGTCAGACCAAGTAACCGTCACTGGACTCTGGGCGGTCGTCCGCTCTGACGAATTGTAGGTCGTAGGTTCGAACCCAGACAGGCGCTTTACTTCGTGTAAATTATTTCATCACCACTGCTCTCAAAACGGTGAAGGAAAACATCGTGAGGAAACCGGCATGTCCTAGAGCCAAAAATTCGAAGACATATGACATCTACCAACCCGCACTGGGCCCGCGTGGTGGATTACGGCCCACTCCCTCTCACAGAGAGGAGGCCTGTGTCACAGCAGTGCGAACATTATAGGCTGATTATGTTATGTTAGGTATATTAGCGCCCAATTATCTGATCACTGCTTATTACCCTTTCCCTTGTCCTTTTATTACCCTAATTCAATCCTTACCCCTCCAGTTATTCTCGTTCGGTAAGCGCGTGTACCGCAATCCACCCAAGATCCAAGTGTCAAGAGACCAGCCGGTGAAGATCGATCATCTCATACTACTGGTGCACGGAGCTGGAGAATTTAAATGTCAGAAGGAAAAGATTGTTAGTTGTCAGAATTATTGATCTTGTCACACACATTAGAATAAGTATGGTCTGTTCTAAAAGTATGAGATGAAAATGTAAACAAATGGACGGAACACGTATCTGTGGATGCTCCGATTAACAATAGTACTAAGGTCCGGCCGCGCTAAATTTGCCAAAGATGTAAAGAACAATGGCCGCTCGAAATTGAATAAAATCGATATACAAGAACATTTATTTTAATTAATGTTTGTTTTCGTCTAACGAGCTAACTAAACGAAAACAAATATTACGTAAAATAAATGTTCTTGTATATCGATTTTATTCAATTTCGAGCGGCCATTGTTCTTTACATCTTTGGCAAATTTAGCGCGGCCGGACGTTTTCACGAGTTATATGAACATAAATGTAGGAAACAGCTGATTTTTTTTCGCGATTTCAGGTTTGGTCCCATAGTAAAAGTTGTTCATAATGACGAGTACAATGACCTCTAAAAAGGTTGTTGGTGTTTTTCCAATAACCCTGTATATGCAATAAATTATATCACATACTTTTCATCGCCTTTTCTGACGATATACAAAAAATTTACGAAATCGCTCGCGAAAAAAAAATAAGCTGTTCCTTACATTTAAGTTTGCGTAACTCGTCAAAATGTAGGGAACAGCTGATTTTTTATCGCGACCGAGTTCGTTTGTTTTTTGTATATCAGGTTCAGATTGAAAACGACCAAGACCAAAGGGTTAACGTGCTTTCCGAGGCTCGGAGAGGTCTTGGTATGAAAAGATGGTCACCCATCCACGGAACAACTGCGGCTAGCATAGCTTAACCTGATCGGTGGAACCGTGCAGCTGTTATTTCTTAGCCACAAGCTCTTGTAAATATAGCCATGATATCATATTAATTTAATCAATTCTAATTTTAGCAATCTAGCTCCCGTCCCCGCGTTGTGCGAAGGGGTCATGACGAATCGGAAATCGAAGATACAGAGCCGTCGAGTATCGATCATTTGTTACTTTTGTGTCATGGCGTCGGATCGGCGTGTGACATGCGCTTTCGGTCCGTCGAGGAAGTCGGTAAGTTAATATCACTTAGGGCTGATTTTTCAATCGACACATAATTTTTATTCGTGGTATAAAATGGACGTCTGACAGATTTTGTACGGAAGTACTGTCAAAAATTCAAAATTATTCCTCAGATAAAATTATCTGGCGTTGGAAAAATAAAGAAAGAAAGAAATATTTATTTAGCACAGACAAAAAGACACACAATACACCAGATACATACATCACTGTCACCGTAAAACACAATAGGGATGACGACAAACTTTTTTTTCTTCGTCTATCAGGTAGATTATTAAAAAGTATTGGGCACGTATTTTTTCTTTTTTCACATAATCAAAACATTACAGAGATATATTGGTTTGAAATGTCGCATGACGTCACGTGTTGGTACAATTTTTACCTAAACGTGACGTCACGACCAAACTTTGACACGCTTTATCTTTGTAATTTTTTGGTTGATTGACACAAGAAAAAATATGTGTCCATTATTTTTTGATAATCTAACTGACGGACTAAATAGAATTTCGTTTACTTTACCCCTTCGTCATCCCTATTATAATTACGAGAACACAACAGAAATAGTCGGCAGCTGCACGTCGCGGCTGTGAAAAGGACGATGATGTGATGACTCTGACAGTATTATCCTAACTAATATTATAAATGCGAAAGTAACTCTGTCTGTCTGTCTTTCTGTCTGTCTGTCTGTCTGTCTGTCTTTGCTTCACGCCTAAACTACTGAACCGATTTGTGTGAAATTTGGTACAGACATAGTTTGGAACTTGAGAAAGGACATAGGATAGTTTTTATTACAAAAAATAAAATAAAATTTATTCCGGACATATAGCGCCATCTATTGGTCAAGAGTCGGCATCAATTCAGTACTGAAAATTCATCGGAAAAATGTAAATAAATAGTAAAAAGGTATGAAAATATAATATAATACAACTTTTAGTACAAAGAAAATGCTCTAACGGAGTATAGATAATTCTATTAGTACTATATGTCGAGTTGGTGATCGCGCAATGGTGTCGATCGTTACACGAGTTCGGTTCATGTTATTGTTTTAATTCATCGGAAAAAAGTAAATAAATAGTAAAAAGGTATGAAAAAAATAATATCAATATAATAAAACTTTTAGTACAAAGAAAATGCCCGAACGGAGTATAGATAAATAATCCGAGTTGTCCCTATGCTCGATAGATGGCGTTGGGATCGAAATAGATCGCGCTATGGTTTCGTTACACGCATTTGGTTGGGTTCCACATTTCATTTTTGAAGAGATCCCGCGAGATCGGGAACTATGTGGGTAAAACCAAAGAGTAAAGTAACTATAGAGGGAAGGAGTAAAACCAAAAATCTGCCTGAAGTCACTATTCCACGCGAACGAAGTCGCGGGCAAAAGCTAGTATTAACATATTTGCATTCTTGTTTACAGTTGAAGACTTTAGGTCGACCAGTTTGCAATTGGTACAGTCTCACTACAGGAATTCCTATGATCAAGGAATCGTTAGCAGAGTTGAGGTAAGTAGCACACTTTTCTATAAAGCGCCCTGCAGGCCTACCACAAGCTCTTAACGCGATCCATTTTAGGACCTAAACTGAACTGTTCTTCTAATTCGTACCATGACGTCAGTTTAACGATTCAGTTTAGGCCGTGCCATCTGCTGACAGCGATTGTCCCAAACTGAGTCGCAAGTTTTGGTTTCATTCATACTTGTTTGGTACCATGACGTCCATAGAGCAGCTCAAACGATGCAGTTTAGGAACCTAAACTGAAATGTCTTGTTTTTGAATCGTTTTTAATTAGATCATGGTAGGCCACCTGTAAACGATCAAATTGTTTGTCAAATACGTGTTTGTCAAATTATTTGATAGTGTGCAGCTGTGTTTGACGCGTTTGTAAACAGTCGAAGGGCAATATTATTGTCACTCAAAAAATACTGTAGCCGAAATTGGCATAGGATGTATTATTTAACCTGATACACTAAATTGCTTTCTCCAATTCCCATTTTAATCACAAAAAAAAAAACATTTCTTAAGGGGCCGGCATTTCATACAAACGTAATACCAAAATAATTTGTAAATCAAACATATTTTTAATGAAGTGTGTTCTTATTCCGATTTGATTGCAGAATATCTAGGTTCGCAAATATATTTATGAAAGGACTCTGGTATAAAGACGAGATATGAGGAATTTCAAATTTCTACAGAAAACTTATTCTTCTCATAACTCCTCTCTAAATCATTGTCCATTCAAAATATATCTTTGTGAACTTAAATATTCTGTAATCCAATCGGAATAAATACACACTACATTAAGAATATGTTTGATTTACAAATTATTTTGGTATTACGTTTGTATGAACTACGCATGCTCCACTGGCCCCTTGATCACCGGGGTTGTTACCCTTGTCTTCTTTTTATTTTATTTTTTTACTTTTGTGTCATATGTATTTTTGCGTCATGTTCACCGCAAATAAACGTATTTTCTTTCTTTCTTTCTTTCTTTCTTATAGTGAGGTTAAAATCCCACACTCCCCGACCCCTCGGAGGTCGGTGCCTTTTAAAGGTTTCTCACGAACAAAAAGGTATGGTCGCGGTGTGAATGCGGGGCGCGGGGGGGGGGGGGGGTCATTACTCAGTACGTGCGTTGCTCGCCGCCGCCTCACGTCTGTGCGCACTGAGGCGGACAACTAGATCCACAAGGACTATAAAAAAAATATTTTCTTGATGTTGACCTTTCATTATTATAGTATTCACATTGTTCCCAGGTGCTCCCCGTATCCTGGCACTCGACCCTCCACTCCGGTGAAACTGGCGTCGACAAGCGCCTAGCTCAGATCACATTGGACAGCATACCCCGATTGCGCAGCTTTACCAACGAAACCGTGCTCGATGTACTGTTTTACACAAGCCCTGTGTATTGTCAGGTATGTGTCAGCTGTATTGACCGATATTCATAATAAGCCTATAGTGTTTTCACTGCTGGGACACAGGGCCTCCTCTCGGTGAGAGTGACCAATTAATAGGTGGGTAATATTGCCAAGAGTGGGTAATATTGGCAGAAGTGGGTAATATTGACATGAGTGGGTAATATTGGCAGGAGTGGGTAATATTGACATGAGTGGGTAATATTGACATGAGTGGGTAATATTGGTATGTTCGAGTAATATTATCAAGAATGGGTAATATTGCCAATAGTGTGTAATATTATCAAGTGGAGGTAACATTGCCAATTATAGGTAATATTGAATGGGTAATATTGCCTGAGTAATAATGCCAAGTTTGGGTAATATTATCAAGAGTGGGTAATATTACCAATTGTAGGTAA
This sequence comes from Hydraecia micacea, assembly GCA_914767645.1. Taxonomy (NCBI): domain Eukaryota; kingdom Metazoa; phylum Arthropoda; class Insecta; order Lepidoptera; family Noctuidae; genus Hydraecia; species Hydraecia micacea. Next base: position 3,117,832 of record OU611805.1, read on the forward strand.
TATTGCCATGAGTGGGTAATATTGCCAAGTGTGGAGTATTGCTAGGAGCCACCATATTTTCGTGTCTATAAAATCTTCCCCTCTTCTCCCACAGATAATCCTCGACACGGTGTGTAAGGAAATGAATCGTATTTACGATACGTTTCTACAGAGGAACCCCAATTTTACGGGCGGTGTCTCGTTAGGAGGCCACTCTCTCGGCAGCGTCATACTCTTCGACCTGCTTTGTCATCAGGCTGATGTGAGTACCCTGTTTGTATAGACGCCAGCACATCAAGCTACTACAATCTGTCAAATTTCTTTAATAGATTTTCATCTTTATTGATAAAGCATAAGGTTCAAAGTTGATTGGGAAATTTTGAAAGTTTCGGGTAGCTTGATGTGCTGGCGTCTGTACATTATTTCAGCTAGATGTGCCAATCTGTGTTCGCGATTTATTTGCAAAAAATGTAAACAAATATGAATCATCTGCCTAGCCTTTTCCCAACTATGTTGGGGTCGGCTTCCAGTCTAACCGGATGCAGCTGAATACCAGTATTTTACATGGAGCGACTGCCTATCTGACCTCCACAACCCAGTTACTGGGTATTACGATACCTCTTGGTAAGACTGGTTGTCTGACTTTCGGGTTTTTTTAGGCGAGCTACATACATACAGGTATTCAGCTGCATTCATTTAGACTGAAAGGCGGCTGGAATTGGGAACAGCCTAGGCAGATCATGATTTCTGCAGAGACATGTTTTTCAAATGAAAACTTCTTTAGGCGCGATGGGCATTTTTTAAGACGGGAACAAACCATTGAATTCGTGCCACTGTGACCGTAACCGACACCTCGGTTTTAATGTATATCCGATATGTCAGTGAGTGATGGCAAAGTATTCTGTTTGTGTTTTGTTTTCACTTCTGTCGGCACTCCCGGAGTGCCACTGTTTTTTTTTTGTTTTTGTTAATTTTTTTACAATACTTCTCGAAAACAAGTATCACAACTTGTTTAAGGATAAGGATACTCCTTGTATTAGCATTTAGCATTTTGTATTAATTAATTCATTAACTTTGCAGGTACCAACAGACGACACAAAAACCTTAACAGACAAGACGTACGTGAAGGGCCCCGCGGGCACGGGGCAGCCCTTCGTGCGGTACCCGAGCTTAGCGTTCGCGCCCGACGCCATGTATGCGCTGGGCAGTCCTATAGGTAAGATATACTTAACATTATATAAGAAAAATTAAGGAAAAATAACATGACAGCATGACATGACATGACGAGACTTATAACACACCACGTTACGCGACATCAATGAAGCTTACTCATTGGCCACATTTTTCATCTCGTTGAGCTATTGTCGCCATTTGGCCAATAAGTAAGCGTGGGATGGCGTCGGGTGTTACAAGTGTGCTGCGGCATTGGCAACATGGCAACATGACATAACATAACCCAACATGACAAGATGACATGACATGACAACATGACATGACACTACGTAAGATAACAAAATAACATAAAATTACATAACATGACAGCATGACACGATTCGATATGAGAACACAGCAAATACGACGTGAGATAACCACAAGATATGACATGATTTTTTTATTGATCATTATGTAAGTAATAAAAATAATTTTCTTTATTTCCAGCTATATTTGAATGTATACGCGGTGTTGACTCCTTGGGGGCAAACTTCTCACTGCCGACGTGCAAGAATTTCTTTAATATTTTCCATCCATATGATCCGATCGCTTACAGGTAAGCTACTATGTTAATTTTTTAAATGTATTTATTTATTTACGCCGGAAAGTCTGCGCCTGCGACCTTTTACTTGTCACAGTAGTGCCACAGACACACCAGAATGAAAAGAAAGAAAGAAAGAAAACAAGTTTATTTGGATACAGTTCGTGAAACACAAAATACAAAATAAAAAAGTAAGAAAAAAGTTTTCACACAACAATAGTGTGTGCCTCACGGCTGCGCCAAAAAGGCTCATTTCAGCATTAATGCCAGACAGATGCTGTCTGACGCTGGTTTTCTAATGAACCTTTAGGGAAAAGTGACGGGGAGTACACACAGTTTCAACATACCTAATACATACTTATAAATAAACTAGTAATCACGTACATATCATTAAAAATACAAATAAGAAAAAAAAAACAAAAACAAAACAACAAAGTCTCAGCAAAACCTGTTTTTCTCGATCAATCTAGACACGCAGCCTTAAGGTGCGTTTCCGCTGAAGCGGTGCTGGGCGGAGCGGAGCGGAGACGTGCAGGAATCGACCAATCACAATTGTTGAAATCCTCATCGCGTCACTCGTCTCGTCTGTGATTGGACGATTCCTGCACGTCTCCGCTCCGCTCTACACAGCTCCGCTTCAGTGGAAACGCACCCTTATGCGGATGAAACCGCAGGGCGCATCTAGTACGCCAATATATGAAAACAGCAGATGCTCCTGGAGCTGAACGGAATGTCCTTTGAACCATTTTTTCCACCTTCAGAATCGAGCCTCTGATCAACCCTCAACTCCGGGCCTTGAAGCCGCACCTCATCCCACATCATAAAGGTCGGAAGAGGATGCATTTAGGTATGTACTGCTTTAACATCCCGAAATATTATATAAACCGCAGATAACATAGAAATACAGGGTGTAAAAAGACACATCACATAGCCGTCAACAACGCATTCTGTACAGACCCCAGCACATCAAGCTACCCGAAACTGTCAAATTTTCCCAATCAACTTTGAACCTTATACTTTAGCGATAAAGTTGAAAATCTTTTAAAGAAATTTGACAGATTGTTGTAGCTTGATATGCTGGCGTCTGTGCATCAAACTAAGTAACATTGCACAAACATAATTGCTGGGTAACGACTTATCCATAATCATAATGAAAATAATTATTAAGATAACAGTTTGATGATATTCATACGATTTATGATTTATTCATGACATGTATCCATTAAAATTTTTTTAGGGCTGATTTTTCCAACGCTAGATAATTTTATCGGAGTAATAATTTTGGAATTTTTGACAGTTCTTCCATAGAAAAAACTATCAGACGTCAATTTTATTCAACGATAAAAAATTGTTTGTCGATTGAAAAATCAGCCGCGTCCGCGCCCGCCCCGCGCCCCAGTCGGACGGATACTTAAGTTTCTAAGAAACTGTTGGTATCAAAATAAACAAGCTTGTCACTGTAGTAATGACTAACTAAAAAATGCCTAAGCTTATTAAACAAATGATATGAATATAATTGTTTTGTCTTTGTAATTTTTTTCTAAATATGGGAAAGCACTATATTATTTTATTACAATTTAACGTTAATAACTCAGTTGCACAGTCAGTGATTTCTTATTTTTTGACCTTCGATTTTTTTGACCTTCGTATTTTCTGACCTTGGAATTTTTTGACCTTAGATTTTTTTTTGTCTTAGAATTTTTGACCTCATAAACCTTTAGCTTTGTCTCTGGGATAGTAACAAGCGTTGCTTCTGCTGATGTCCATAAACAACGGCAACCACTTACTACTATTATGTGGTATACATCATCATCAATGCCTTTTTTTTTTGGATGGGAAATCGTCTAATGACTCCTCCCGCTCTGGGTGGAGCGGAAGGCCGGGAGTATCAGACTCTTACTGACTAAAATCCACCCGTGTTCCTTCCTTAGCCCTTTATGTTCCGGGGCAGCGGTAACCCTTTGGACGATCCCGCTACCCATCATCAATGCACTTATCCGAATTTCTTTGTAGTCGGCGCAACATCTTCCATACTTCTCTATTAGTCGTCATCTCGGTTGTCACCCCCTTTCTAGCCATATCATCTTTCACACAGTCCATTCATCGTTTCTTTGGTTGACCTCTACTCTTATATAAGGTGCTATAAAAATATCTGCCACGGCTTCAATGGGAAACAGTATATTGTATATAGATTACAGTAGTGAAGAAATTTTGTACCCCGGAATAGTTAAATCGATTTGAGAAAATAAAGTAATTAAATAAATATTTACTCTATTCTGCATTACGTGGTTCACAAACTACGCGCGATGTGTCGCTTCGTCACATTTTGCGAAATAAAATGATAGTGCGGCAACAGCTAATTACTACGGGACGGTTTCATGCAACTAAATCAATTCAAATTTATACGCACATTTTTTTGTATGAAAAAATTTACGACATAAGATCAATAATGTATCTTTACTATTGTAATCTATATACAGAATACTGTCTCCCATTGAAGCCGTGACAGATATTTTTATAGCACCTTATATTTATATAAATATGAAAGAAAGAAAATACGTTTATTTGCGGTGAACATGACATGGTATACCAGCCATTAAATTAAGTTGGGGAACAGCATTACATACATAAATAGATGATTTGTTGGGCACTGCCACAGAGCTCAAGGATACCATGGCGCGTGTTGGCGCTGACCTGAAGCAGAAACTGCTCGAGTCCCTCAAGAGTACCTGGAACAAGTGGAAGGCGACGCCTCCTCCTGAGGGGCAGCTTGAGAAGGTGGGGCCTGGGTATTTCTTTTTTCCATGGTGTAATTCTGTGTTTGTACAAACGCCAGCACATCGAGCTACCCGAAACTGTCAAGTTTTCCCAATCAACTTTGAATCTTATGCTTCAGCGATAAAGTTGAAAATCTATTAAAGAAATTTGACAGATTGTAATAGCTTGATGTGCTGGCGTCTGTACTTCACAGGATAAAATACTTTATTTTTTCTTGAAACTTTGGTTTTTTTATGACAGCAGTATCGTCAAATAAATCATGAAAATGACGGTGAAAAAAAAATCTCTAAAAGCTACAGATTCTTAAGAGTAGCAATCCATACTAAATATTATAAATGCGAAAGTGTGTCTGTCCGTTACCTCTTCACGCTTAAACCGCAGAACCGATTTGGATGAAATTTGGTATAGAGATAGTTTGAGTCTCGGGACAGGACATATGATACTTTTTATCCCGATATTCCCACGGGATCGAGACTTATGCGGGTGAAACCGCGCAGCGCAGCTAGTATCTTATAAATCATAACATATTCTATATATTTTTATTCCAGGTCGTTGAAGAAGAAATGGAGAAGGAACAGCTCACTGATGACAAAGAAGAATTAGCGAAGGAAATTGAACTGGTGAGATTATATTCATATTCTTCATCTCATAGTCATACAAAGATCTTTTGGCGTGTGGTTAAAATCGGAACTAACGCCGCCAGCCCGCCACCATGTTTTTTATCAGTTATTTTAACTCTGACAGTAGCAACCTTATAGTAACGAGAATAAAGATCACAATGATTTTGACAGATTCTTTAGTTTCAGCTGCTCGAATAGCGGCTTAGCAAAAATAGACCTTGATGTTTTCAGACCTTGAGTTTTATGACATGCATGGGACTTTGAATCTTATGTGAAGTAATTATAAGGTTGACTATACTCAAAAATTAAATAATTTTTCACTTTGTACATTTAGGTTTTGCTATTATTATCTATATATATAAAAGGAGAACTGACTGACTGACATATCAACGCACAGGCCAAACCGCTGGGTCTAGAGATTCCAAATTTGGCACGTACGTTCCTTATGCGGTCTAGGGGTGCACTAAGAAAGGATTTTTCAAAATTCATCCCCTAAGGGGGTGAATGGGGGGGGGGTGAAATTTCACGCGGACGAAGTCGCGGGAAGAAGCTAGTCACTTTATACTGTTCTCTGTAATAAGTTTTTTCTCAAAGTTGCAATCGTTATTTCACAAGAAAAACGGTTTTGATTATTGCGAAAGTGTAAGATATTTATGCTCGCGACTGTTCCATGAACCGTGTTTATAAGAAAAAAAAACAATGGCACTCCGGGAGTGCCGACAGAAGTGAAAACAAAACACAAACAGAATACTTTGCCATCACTCACTGACATATCGGATATACATTAAAACCGAGTACATCCCGAGGACAGCCGAACACATCCGAAGCGGTGTCGATTACGGTAACAGTGGCGCGAGTTCAATAATTTTTTTCCCATCTCAAAAAATACCCAAAGAAGTTTTCACTTCAATAAAAATAATAATTTTTTTTTGCCAGGCAACCCCGGATATGCTGGGCCGTCTGAACAGCGGTCGTCGCGTCGACTACGTGCTGCAAGAAGCGCCTTTGGAAATGATCAACGAGTATCTGTTCGCGATGAGCAGCCATGTTGGATACTGGTGAGTGTAATGAATATCTATCTATTTATACATTGAGAGCAGTGGTGGCCCAGTGGTAACGGCCGCGACTTACGAGTTGTAGGTCGTAGGTTCGAACCCAGACAGGCGCTTTACTTTGTGTAAATTATTTCATCACCACAGCTTTCAAAACGGTGAAGGAAAACATCGTGAGGAAACCGGCATGTCCTAGAACCAAAAATTCGAAGACATGTGACATCTTCCAACCCGCGCTTGGCCCGCGTCGTGGATTTTATAGCCCACTCCCTCTCTATGAGAGAGGAGATTTATTTAGATATTCTACGGCAAAAAGGGGAGTGGGGTGAGGGGGGGGGGTTATAGAGGTTTATGAAGAAAACAGGGTGTAAAGTTCACTCATCCTCCATAGAAAAGGGAGGATCAGGATCCTCCCTTGAAAAATCAGCTGTTTCCTATATTTATGTTCGTATAACTCGTCAAAATGTAGGGAACAGCTGATTTATTTTTTGCGATTTCAGGTTTGGTCCCATAGTGAAAGTTGTTCATAATGATGAGTACAATGACCTCTTAAGAGGTTGTTGGTGTTTTTCCAATAATCCTGTATATCATAATCAGCCTATAATGTTCCCACTGCTGGGACACAGGCCTCCTCTCTGTGAGAGGGAGTGGGCCGTAATCCACCACGCGGGCCAAGCGCGGGTTGGAAGATGTCACATGTCTTCGAATTTTTCGGTTCTATGACATGCCGGTTTCCTCACGATGTTTTCCTTCACCTTTTTGAGAGCAGTAGTGATGAAATAATTTACACAAAGTAAAGCGCCTGTCTGGGTTCGAACCTACGACCTACAACTCTTTAGTCGCGGCCGTTACCACTGGACCACCACTGCTCTCGCGCTTTCATGCTCAATACTAAATGGCTAACTTTATCTGGCCTTCAGGGAGTCAGAAGACACGATGCTACTGATGCTGCGCGAAATCTACTCCGCGTTAGGAGTGCAGCCGGACTCCACCGTGCCGCAGCAGAATATGACGGTGCAAAGGACTAGGACTGCGAAACAAGTAAGCATCTCTCCATCAATAGAGATGACAACTAACTTTTTTTTTCTTCGTCTATCAGGTAGATTATTAAAAAGTATTGGGCACGTATTTTTTCTTTTTTCACATAATCAAAACATTACAGAGATATATTGATTTAAAATGTCGCATGACGTCACGTGTTGGTACCATTTTTACCTAAACGTGACGTCACGAGCGTCCACTCCCAAACTTTGACACGCTTTATCTTTGTAATTTTTTTGGTTGATTGACACAAGAAAAAATATGTGTCCATTATTTTTTGATAATCTAACTGACGGACTAAATAGAATTTCGTTTACTTTACCCCTTCGTCATCCCTATTACCATATACGAATAATTACTTACTAACCTACTTCCAATTTGTACAGGGTCATGTTAAATTAGCTGGCGAAACTTCACAGACGTGATTAACTGGGTTGTGTAGGCTAAATAGGCAGTCGCTCCATGTAAAATACTGGTATTCAACTGCATCCGGTTAGACTCGAAGCCGACCCTAACATATTAGCCGTAGAACTGATGACCGTTGGGGTGGACGTGTTCTTGAGTGAAGATAATCTGCAAACATTTTGGGATGCATGAAGAAGCCTCCTCGTGTAGCGCAGTTTGTTCCGCCAGATACTCAACTGAACGCTCGCGCTCGGCGCATCCTGGACAGTCACACCCAACACCTTATTTGACTGGCCAATTCTTCCCTTGCGGTGGTAGGGCTAAGGCCCGCCTGGTGAGCGACCACCCTCTCACCGGAGTCCGGCGTCAAACAGCCTGTTGTGTTTCGTCGATGCGTGGGAGTTCCAGTGCCTTACGCATCTTCTGGGCACACTCGTTCCATCATAGACCTCATCCATCGCTTTCCATCAGGCGTGATCGAGGTCAAGAGCGGGCTCATTCAACAATAAAAAATAAAATAATCATGTTGGAGGACGCCCTCAGGCTAGATGAAGCGACGATCTTCTCAGGGTGTCGGGTATCAGCTGGATGAGAGTTGCCGAGAATCGAGCTGATTGGCGTGCAATAGGAGAGGCTTATGTCCAGCAGTGAACTGCTGTAGGCTGATGAAGATGATAATGAATCACGATCCTTAAAATAATGTATTAAATCATCATCTGCTTAGCCTTTTCCCAACCATGTTGGGGTCGGCTTCCAGTCTAACCGGATGCAGGTCAATACCAGTATTTTACATGGAACGACTGCCTATCTGACCTCCACAACCCAGTTACTGGGTAATAAGATACCCGATACCCCTTGGTAAGACCGATTGTCAGACTTTCGGGCTTCTGACTACCCGTAACGACTCTCAAAGATCCACGAATGCTTAACGTGCTTTTCGAAGTACGGAGAGGTCTCGTTATGTAAAGGTCACCCATCCACAGACCAACCGTGGCAAGCGTAGTTTAACCTGATCGATCGACCTGTGCGGCTGTTATTATTTAGCTAAGGGGTCCTTACTTAAATTTATTAAATGAAACATGAAAATTAATATTATAAATAAGTAAATAATAAACATTATTTTCTTTATTTTCAGGATGACTCGATTATGTGCAACGCTTCAGGTAAAATACGACTTAATATTCCTATTTTTTTTTTATTATAGCCATTTTTGTAACTTGATAGAAAAACTAGTTTAAATAGGTAGGAGTAGGTAGGACATTCACAATCGACGTAAAACCATTAGTGAGTCAGTGAAATCTAACTCTTATCTCAGTAACATAAGGTATAAATTAGAATGATTGTCGACAGTTTTATCAAACTTGTTCTAATTTACGCTTTATTACAATGAGATAAGAGTCACATTGCAATGACCTGCTAATGGTTTTACGTCATTCAAATTTTTATTGTTAATTTGCTACCTAATGATAATTACACGCCGAAGATGCCTCACTGCGATACTTCGCGGTCGCAGTTCAGCTCGCTATCTCGATGTCACCTCTGCTAATAGACAAACACGCACATGCCAGGTAACGAGGTAAACCCCCGAGCGGCCCGCGATGTATCGCACAGTGAAGTATCCGTCGGCATGTGCGCGCGTGTCTATTAGCATGCATTTGTCTTACAAACTCAAACTCAAAGCATTTATTTCAATTAAACCAATTACAGGCTCTTTTGTCGGTCAGTCAGAAAGATGAAGCTAGTTGCCCATTCCAAAGCGTAGGTACCTATGGAGAAGAACGGGCTAGAAACTCCATGGACACTCTTTTAAATCAAAATAATATGTTTACAAAGTCTTGATTACATCATTCATGTTAAAAATTATGCATGTGAGAACGATGCAGAACGTTAAAAGCGTCCATAATGAAAATTCGAGAAGAAAAAAAAAGCAATTCAAATATTAAATTAAATTAAAATAAGCCATGGCAGCAAAGAGATGACCAGTCCCCACCGACGGCGCCCGTTCACGAACATGACGCATGTATTAGCACCATTCAGCTCAACCATTTTGAAGGGAGCTAAATGATCCAACACATGCGCCACCGTCAGAGAGACATTTGAGTGAGCATGACATACTCTCAGCTGCCAGAGCACATTCAAGTCAATGAAAGACGTACCCAGTAAATGGTAGCTTTATAGTATGTACAGACGCCAGCACATCAAGCTACCCCTAACTGTCAAATTTTCCCAATCAACATTGAACCTTATGCTTTAGCGATAAAGTTGAAAATCTATTACAGAAATCTGACAGATTGTAGTAGGTTGATGTGCTGGCGTCTGTACATAGTACTCACACATGTGCTACGTGGAGGTGACATCGTTTAAGCCTTATTAACTCCTTTGTTATAGCGATAGAAAATAGCCAATAAGACTGCCTCTACAGACTGGGAATCAAACCCGGACCACAGACAAGAATTGTGTCATTTTTTTTTCTTTTTTTTTTACAGACGGCCCATCGACAAGCCGCGGTGCGATATGATGTGTAGCATAGATAACAAAATAGTTTAATTTTTATATTATTATATACTCGTTTAGAAAAAAAATGCATTTCTTTCAAATGTTCGGTTGTTCGATAAGGCTGTGGTTTGCGTAGCGCAAGCGATTTTGAAACCCGCTATCGCTTATGGCAAGGTGCAGCCTTATTTTTTTTCTCAAAATTTGGAACTTGTCTTTCTACGGAGATACAAAAATAAAATGTAAAATATTATGGATTTTTACATAGATTTGGAATTAATTTTGGGTTAAAACTTGATTGTAATAATGCCTTTACAGGCCGTAATATGATGAATAACGGCCGCTAAATTATAGCCCCCTTACTAATAAACGTATTATATCAGATGAATAGTTACACACCGATTTCTCTCTTTCAGTCGTCAGTAATTTGACTTTCGAAAGAAGAAGACAAAGCGTTGTGTAACTATACAGACGCTATACAACGTTTATTAGTAAGGGGGTAGGTATTCAGGTAAAAAACTTTACTCAGGCCGAGAAGCTACGATTTCCTAGGAAAGCGTTGAATGATCACACAACAACGAGGGTCCAAACACAGACCGTCTTATTATAAAAAACGAGTTCTTTCTTTGAGACTAACCGCCTTACTAATAAACGTTTGTATAGCGTCTGTATAGTTACACAACGCTTTGTCTTCTTCTTTCGAAAGTCAAATTACTGACGACTGAAAGAGAGAAATCGGTGTGTAACTATTCATCTGATATAATACGTTTATTAGTAAGGGGCTCTGGCGACAGTTACTGTATTTTAAACTTTATTCCGATGAACGTAAAGTTCTTAATGCAAAATTGACAACGTCAGTTTTTGCAATAAGAACTTTTTAACTTTGTCGGATTATATTTCGAAATTTAAAAAAGGCTCTGTGGTTTGAAACTGGATCTAAAGATAAAGCTTGTTTTGTAATAAGGCCGAGAGCGTTTTTTGGCACATTAATATCAAATACTTATGCAAATTACAGATTTTTAAGGCATCCGTTATAATATTACGGAACCGCTTTCTTAGGACACCAAAGCTTCAGTTGTTCAATTACGGCCGCTAAAATACGGGGTCCCATTAAAATAGATGGACAAATTTTAACACAGCGCTCAGTGCGTCTAACCAAAGATATCCAAGCAAAAAAAAAACACTGATTAAAGTGATTTTAATTTAACCTAAAATAATAAATTGCCGGCACATTAGTGTATTTTCGTTAGCTGATTATTTTTCTTGTGATTATCTAATGCTTTTTTCTTATAATATATTTTTTTTCACCATCGTCCTTATTTTGGTGGTCTGAATGATTTCTAAAAGTTTGTCCATCTATTTTAATGGGACGTTATATAGGAATCCATGTTAAATATTTGCCTAAGCCGTCAAGTTGATTGAGAACGGCCGGTTGATGCAGGGTGGCGATACATCGACGCGCAACTACCCATAAATTCAGCACATGATGCTAGACCCCACAGCGTAGCTAGACGTATTTAGTCGGTTATAAAAAAAAAACTACTGCTTCATAGAAAAGTGTAAGACCTAAATAAATCAATCTACCTAGCCTTTTCCCAACTATGCTGTGATCGGCTTCCAGTCTAACTATATGCAGCTGAATACCAGTAATTTACATGGAGCGACTGCCTATCTGACCTCCACATGATACCGCTTGGTAAGACTGGTTGTCAGGCTTTCTGGCTTCAGACGATCCGTAACGAATGTCAAACAGCCATGATTGACCAATACCTACGCGCTCAACATGTAACAGCATTTTTTTTTAAAGTGAATGCGCAATTGTAGACCGCAAAATTCAAGTTTTCTTACTTTTTTGCAATTTGCAGGTCAGTGTCAGGTTGTATCTTGATCAAAATATGATTCGCGACTATAATAGATATGTATTTACAGAATTATAGTCGTTAGAATCATTAATATATCTCTTTAAGTTAGATTTCTACCATAAGCACTTTTCCATAAGAGATTAATTGTTCTTATGGTAGAAATGTAACTTAGAAAGATGTACTGATGATTCTAATGATTATAATTCTGTAAATACGTATCTGTTATAGTCGCGAATCATATTTTGATCAAGATACAACCTGACACTGACCTGAAAATTGCAAAAAACGTAAGAAAATTTGAATTTCGCGGGCTACCACTGCGCATTCACCTTAAATAACTGACGATGAATTTTAAGGCAGGCGGTTTCAGCATCGTTTACTGTATTCATGGTTGTTCAGATTGCATATCGATGTCTCTTCCAGCCTGCATAGGAATCTAGATAATTATCATTGTACAGTTTAAATTAGTTTGCATATTTGTGTCTAATATTAATTATTAAATTAGTCATAGTTTCCTTATTAAGACCCGACCAAGACAACACAGGGTCTATAAAGACCCATCACATAGCCGTCAACTACTCATTCTGTACAGACGCCAGCACATCAAGCTACCCGAAAATGACAAATTTTCCTAATCAACCTTGAACCTTATGCTTTAGTGATAATGTGAAAATCTATTAAAGAAATTTGACAGATTGTAGTAGGTTGATGTGCTGGCGTCTGTACATCAAACTAAGTAACGTTGCACAAAAATAATTGCTAGAAAACGATTTTTATTTTTGGTGTGAAAATTTGCTGTTTGCGGTCGTGCGCGATGTTACACACGCAAAATATTATGCTTATGAGTGCATGCAACGATACAGAGGTCGTGGGTGTATTTAAAGTTGTGTCATAACATTTAAAACTTGTTTTTGTAAAAAAATTACAGTAAGGGTCAAATTAAATTAGCTAACGAAACTCCGTATACGTAATGGGTCTAAACACGATAAAACAAAAAAGAAATAGATTTGATGATTTTTTTTAGTGGGGTCATCGACCTCAGTTAGTGTTTTCACTTGAAAATCTGTTTAAAACATCAGTTTTTTTTTTGTGTAAACTTCAAAGACGTGATTCATATTATTATCTAAACATGATAAAACATATTTTCTCAACTCGTACTTCAAGTAACAACATTACCAGCGGTCGTTGACCCCTAAAAAAATACCAAATCTTTTTTTTTTTTTCATTTTATTGAGCTTCGATATCGATAGTCATCATGTCTGCAGAGTTAGCTAATTTAATTTGACCCAGTATAAACTGGAGACGGCCAGATTTGGTCCGTGTGAATAAACTATTAATTTTCATACAAATTAGCGCCCGACCATGTCTTGTCGTTGTGGTACATGTGCATGGGATCTTTAGACCCGTTAGACACGTGGCAGACGCGGTCATAAAAAGTGCGAGCAGGACGACAAATATTTATTACGAAATTCTCGTGTCATCTCGCTCCCACATTTATGTTCGGTCCCTATAAACAAAAACGAATCGTTTTGCTTACCAATGGTAGCATTTTTTTTTCCAAACTGGGCATATTTATAAATAGATTTGTAAAATAATATTACCTGTGATGGTTACTTCCATATGGAAGGGTCTACTATGCTTCATTATTGGTGAAGATACAAGAGTCCTAATTTTAACCAGTTTATTATTATTAAAAGCCTGTGTATCCCACTGCTGGGCAAAGGCCTCCATACTCCCTTTCCACGTCTCCCTGTTTTAATTTTAACTCAGTTGTAAATTAATAGGAATCGGCGTTACTGCCACGCGTCTTGGCGCTCTGTAGTACCGAATGACGTCATCTGACAGCTGTCAAAATGTCTTGGTCGGTTATAACCTGAAAGTTCCCGTAGACGGACATGTATCGTAGTTTATCGAAGATGATTGACATTGTACTAGTATAGTATAGGTTTATTATGTTTCGGGATAATGGATATGATTTTTTTTGATTTTTGACTGTTCCGTCTAAAAGGAAATATTTAAAAAAGCGGGACTGAAATGAGATTTTAAAAGGCAAAAGAGCTATTTAAAAAAAAATAGTGATAGTGTAACAGTCGAAAGTTACCAAAAATCGTGTCGAAACACATTGAAAAAAAAAATTATAAATAAGTTCAGTATTTCACCAGAAAAGAGGAAAATATATAAAAAATACGCAAAAAAAAAAAAAAAGATATAAACATTGTAAATTATCTACAAAAGATATTTGTTAAATTAAGAAATATCTTAATTAAAATGTGTTAATATAAATTTAACATAAGATTTGAAACTCTTTAATATAACTTTTGGTCAAAACATAACATGGCGTCTGTATTTGGCAGATGTGTATATTAAATTCAAATTAGGCTGAGAATCAGCACTTTTCGAACGTCAAAATTACATAAGACAGTCCCCCGGCACGCCCGCCTTTCGCCGCTTCCTAGAGCTTTCGCTGGAAAGAAGAATTGGCGCAACAAATTCCCCAGCAGTACAGCTGTCTGTTCAGCTAGAAAAACTTGCTTCTATTGCAACCAAATTTCGTTTAAATCTCATAAAGGACTGTACAAACTGAGGCTGATCCCATGCGGGATTCGGGACACGTCTGCGACTGGGTCGATTGTTTGATTAAGAAGTCACGCGTCTATTCCATACAAATAAATTAACAAAAACGGGGCGAGCGAATTTCGTCCAGCATCCCGTGCAGGATTTGCCTCCAGAGCTTAAGGGCTGTTTTCATCCATCATCATCACTTCAGTCGAAAGACGTCCACTGCTGGACATAGGCCTCCCCAAACATCGCAACAACAACAGGTCTTGTGCTTCTCGCAACCCGCGGATTTCCACGACCTTCACCAGGTCATCGGTCCACCTTGTGGGGCCCAACTCCAGGCTAATGTTTAGAACTTTCTAATGAAAATTCCAATTAAACTAACCAACTTAGGATCGAAGTCACGTCGTTACGGTCAACTTGCGACCACTAGACCGACGAGGCAGCCACAAGAAACAAAGGGCTTTGAAGATCCGTGGCGTACCTACCTCTCCGCCATTTTTATTTTGTTTTTTCAAAATGGCGGCCACGCATGGGTCTTAAAAAAATCGATAGCTGACATCAATACATAGGCCACCGGACGTGAGTCAGTCAGGGAAAATTATCACATTGACTCAAATGACAGCTATCATTCTTTGGCAATTGTATGAATTGGCTATCGCGGGCAATTGATGTAGTGTAATAATTTGCCTAACAATTAATGTTCCCTGATTGTACATTTGAAGTCACAAGTTGGTCTAAACGTTTGCACTGGACGTAAAGTCAGCGAAATTATTTCTTTACCAATTTGACGACCAATTTAATTTGTCCGTATATTCAAATCACATCTGTCATCTGTGACAGTTCTATGAAAAGGCTAAAACACGGCCAGTTGATGTAGGTTGTCAATTTGATAAACAATATTAATTTCTCTCAATCAATCAACTCAGCCTATCGCAGTCCACTGTTGGACATAGGCCTCTCCCAGGCTGCGTCACAACACCCTGTCCTCCGCCTTCCGCATCCAGTCTGTCCCAGCCACCTTCTTAAGGTCGTAGGTCTATCTAGCTGGGGGCATCTGGCTGGGCTCAATTTCTGCCTACATTTAAAGTTAATAATTAGTCTAAAAGTTATATTAAAGAGATAAATATAGTTAGTTCACAAAAAAAAAATTGGTCGTTGTCACTTTATATGCAAACTAAAATCGGTTTTTAGTTTTTTTTTTCGAACAGCTGTGACAGCGAAGAGTGATTAAAAAAATATTATTTTGTTTATTAAAGAGAATTTAGCTTTAAAATTAAAAGGTCTAATTTATTTTTTATTGTATGTAATATGTTGATGGCGAAATAGTAAACTATTGTTAGCAAATATTAACTTGTACCCTTAGCTCACAAATAGTTTCAAAATCAAAATATTTTATTTCACATAAACCTAAAGTCCAACCGCGCCAAATTTGCCAAAGATGTAAACAACAATGGCCGACCGATGCCAACAATGTAATATACAAGAACGTTACTAATAATAAATGTTCTTGCCTCGTGAAAGGCGAGAAAGATAAACAAATCAAGTATCTTGACTTGGCTCGCGAGGTTGTCGACATGTGGGATGTTGACTCAGCAATCATTGTGCCGATAGTCGTTACAGCCAACGGATTGATAGCCAAGAGCCTCGACCAACACCTGAGGAGGCTCTCGTTGGGCAGCTGGATCAAGGGCTTGATTCAGAAAGCAGTACTTGTGGACACGGCTCGCATTGGCAGGAGGTTCCTCTCTCTGGAGCCCTGACCGCCGGTAGCTTGGACCCTGTTCCCGATACCGGTGGGCTACTATTTTTTTATATTTTTAAATGTTTTTATATTTTTTTTTAGTATTCTAATATTCAAAAATATATTTGATATGTATTTAGATGAATAAAGGAGATAATAATGTTCTTGTATATCGATTTTATTAAATTTCTAGCGTCCATTGTTGTTTACATCTTTAGCAAATTTGGCGCGACCGGACCTTACATAGGCACTTACGAAACGTCAGAAGCTTGGCATAATCAGCCAATAATGTTCCCACTGCTGGGACACAGGCCTCCTCTCTGTGAGAGCGAGTGGGCCGTAATCCACCACGCGGGCCCAGTGCGGGTTGATAGATGTCACACGTCATCGAATTTTCAGTTCTAGGACATGCCGGTTTCCTCACGATGTTTTCCTTCACCGTTTTGAGATTAGTGGTGATAACATTATTTATAGAAAATAAAGCGACTGCCTGGGTTCGAACCCACGACTTGTAAGTCGGCGCCGTTACCACTTGGCCACCACTGCTCAAGAAGAAGCTAGGTGCACTGTTCCAATTGGTCGTTTCCTATGGAGAACAGCCGGAAAGAAACTCCACGGTTACTCTTTTAAAGTGTCCAATTTACGGTGTTAATACGTAGGGGGGACAATGTAGGCTTGTCAACAAGTACCAGGTACTTAAAAAAATAGAAAATGGCCGGCAAATCGAAACATCTATAAAGGTATGAGGAACAAGGTGTAAAGTTCACTCATACTCTGTAGAAAAGGGAGGATCCTCCGACCAGACGGGTGTTGCAATGATTCATGTCGGGCCGATGCTAGTTGCGCGGTAAACTCTGCTTGCGAGATGCAGGATTTGCGTGACGTCAGTATGACGCGTTGTTCGCATGTGGCGTAGTAGATACCGCTACACATCCATCGAGTCAAACTTTCTTTAAACTCGATACTATACATCAAAAGTTAACATACATAAACTAACGACATCTTCTCATGGCGGTAGGCAGAAACTACAATCCTTACATACTACTTTTGCTTCGTTTACGTTCATACATCTGGTCATACACACGCGCGCCGGTTGAAAGTACTACGCACCTGATCTTTCTGAAGACTATCAACAATAATGTCACTATAGCACTCCATCACTAGACTACCATCACTAAGGCCGCTTTCCGAATTAGCTGTAATCGCTCACAGCGCTTGAACATCATCTCACATGCGTTCCGTTTTACATAATACTATTATGACAGCTGAGGGCTGTCAACAATTCGGAACGCTCGTGAACGCGCTCACAATGCTTACTCAATGTCAAGACGATATTACAGCAGTAATTCTTTGTATAAACACCACATTTCTTCTTTTTCTTTGTTTAAGTGGCGACTGTCAGCCAGAAAATGCCACGTTAGTTTAAAGATATGATGCATCTTAAAACAAAACACACACTGACACACACACGCACACACCCTCGCATTTTTGACAGCGCTTACGGTGATATTATTAGAAGGCATGGTCGGCGTTATCGCAAGATGGTGCATGTCATGAAGTCATCTATGACGATTCACGGGACATCGTTATCGCGCTCACGCTAATTCGGTACGGGTTTAAGCACGCTCAAATCGATTATATCGATTACATTCCTAACTCGGAACGCACCCTAATATGTCACTATAAATTTTAACACGGCGTTCAGTCGTTCGTCTAACCAAAGATATCCAAGCAAAAAAAAAACACTGATTAAAGTGATTTTATTTTGACCTAAAATAATAAATTGCCGGCACATTAGTGTATTTTCGTTAGCTGATTATTTTTCTTGTAAGTATCTAATGAGTTTTGCTTATAAGTATATCTTTTTACCATCATCGTCCTTATTTTGGTGGGCTGAATGATTTCTAAAAGTTTTTCCATTTTAATGGGACCTTATACAGGTTGTAATTTTAATCACCGCTTTCTTCTTAAGGGGTCATTGTACTCATCATTATGATCAACTTTTACTATGGGACCAAACCTGAAATCGTAAAAAAAAAACAGCTGTTCCCTACATTTATGTTCGCATAACTCGTCAAAATGTAGGGAACAGCCGACGTTGGGAACAGCTGATTTTTTTTACGATTTCAGGTTTTTGATCTAGAAATAGAATTCGTGCAGGAAACTACTCCCTAAGCAAGAAATCCGTACTTTCGGCCGAAGTTACGGGCGATGTCAACTCCACATCACCTACGGACATATTTGTTTGGGGCCGGACCGAAGAACGAATGGCACCACGATTTGACAGCTGTACCTATTCCCGTTTTCTTTTTGCTCATCCGAAAAAGCTAATTAATCGGGTGTAGGGTTTATTCCGAAGTTTCTTATTACTTTCAGATGGGCCCGTATTTTCGTTGACAGACTTAGAGAGTAGGACTTTTCCCGCCATTTGTGGTGACTGACAGATGACATTAGTGACAGCAGCTAGTGGTCTTTAATACTGTACTCGTTTGAATGAGACAGTGTTTACATATTTTATTAGATTCACTACAGCCTATAAAACAACTTTAATTTGACTTTTTGTTGAATCGACTTAGATTTGGCATCTAATTAATTTATTACTGAAAAGTCAATTCTAAAATATTTTCTTCCATAATATTTAACAAAAGAAAATACTTTATTAATATCTTTGTTGAAGCTGTTTGCGCAAAATTGACATAACGTTCTTGTGATTATACGTTTTTTTGTTTTTCTTTCGTACTCGCGAGCATTACCTACCTGACCCCTGGCCGTGTTACAAAGAAGAAGAGGGGAAGAGGGGTGACTTATGTAGGTCACAGGCTGTACTTCTCGGCCTGTATAGTCAACCGAACACTTTTGGCATTTCCAGTAGACCGAAACTTTACCAATGCTACGGTTATCGAGGCGGTGGCCGCCGAGACGGCTCTCATGAAAATGATGGCAGCAGGGTTCGACTTCACAGTGTCAAAAAAGGCTATCAAGAAAAACACATCAACTTACCTACGTTCATACTTAACGGTGACATCATTCGCCAGTAAATTGCAGACGTTAGAGCGTAGCTTGATGTTGAAACTATCTAACTGTCACATTGATCTTCTTGACAGCAAAATAGGCCTTACTATTTTATGCCGTGCGTGCCAGTCATTTATCCCTAGTGTGGACTAAGCGCCGGTTTCTTCGAAGAGCTGTGGGCGCACTTAATGGCCATAGTGACAGTTGCCATGAAAATTATGACAGCGGCAAAGATTTAAATCGTTTGTTTCGCCCTGCCGCGTCAAAAGATTGTCGCGTTTCCGTTTCGTTTTGACACCTCTGACTCGCAATGACGAAATGACTTGACTTGACTTGTGTTTTTGTGAGTATGTTCTTGTCTATAAATTGATTATTTCGTTTTATAATTCCAATTTAATAATACAAACTAAAAATATTTTGTACGCCGAATATGGCAAAACATGTTGAACCAGCAATATTTTTCCATCCATATGTGCATATTATGTATCATGTTACAAATGTTTAAACAAATAAATGCATCTTTATCTTTATCTTTATTGTGCCCTTTTCAGTATGGACACTTTCGCGTGACTAAGTACTTAAGTAGGCACGGTGAGAGCAAATCTAGCGGTTTCAATCTCTGGGCAGCGGGGTTTGACTTCATGTCAAACAATGATGTAAATGACAGATTTTTACGACGGCCGTTACAATAAGATGGCGCTTTTCTAGGATATCAAAGGTTAACGTTGCCATACCTGCTTTATAGGAATAGCTCATGGCAAACATAATATTAACCAGTCTGGCGAAACTGTCTAATAAATAAAGAAACTATGAAACGTGCACTAAACATAATGGCGGCTATCGCTGTCTCGCTTTAACATCTGCAGTCTGTGCATAGTCTGTCATTTTTGCTATGTTGGTATTCAGTTTTAGCGCAAGTTTCATACAAGCGCCGTTTTTCATCTTTTTCTATGGGACTTCCGTCTCTTATAAGGAACATTACTTACTCAATGATATTAACCATTCGGCAGAGTGCCATACGCCAGATTTTTCTTTATAAAGTACTACTTACTTTTGTCCGCGATCAAATACAAATAATCAGCCTACAAAGTTTCCATTTCTGGGATACAGGCCTCCTTTCTGTGTGAGGGAGCAGGCGGGCCCAGTGCAGGTAGGTTAGGTCAAATATTTTTTCTAAAAGCGGATTATTTTTTAATATAAATGTTTTCTTCTTTCTATCGAATTTTGTGGGAGAAACTTTAAGTATCTATGGTTTTTTTTTTTTACAAAATGATGGAGTACTTTTGAGGTTATGTCAATTTTGTGTTGCCAATCTCCTCACTAATTTAAGTTACAAATAAATGGATTCCAAGACACAGAGCTATTTATTTTATTAAAAAAAGAGTTGTTATAATAATTTGTTTCGAAGTTTTTCTCCATCATTAATTATGTAAACAATCATGTAAACAAAATTGTTAACATTAAATAAAACTTTATATTTTACTAAATTTTGTTTTTTTTTTATACTAGCTATATCCTGAAATGCTTTACAGTACAGGCAGCCCCAAAAAGATGTACACACAGACAAGGAACCATTTTAGCGTCGGCAATATTCATTCCATAACATTGTATCCAAACATACAGGTTTACAATTTATTTTACTAAAAAGTAAACATTTTCGGAAATTCCGGAAATCGAACCCAGGATCAGCAGTAGGGCTTGCGATCACTAGACCAAGGCAACCTTTCCAATAGGTACAGACGCCAGCACATCAACCCACTACAATCTGTCAAATTTCTTTAATAGATTTTCAACGTTATTGTTAAAGCATAAGGTTCAAAGTTGATTGGGAAAATTTGACAGTTTCGGGTAGCTTGATCTGCTGGCGTCTGTACAAAATGAATAAAAAAAACTCCTTATTCAGAAAGTTCAAATTTATTGCACATTACAGTTATTTTATTTTTGTTGGATTATTCCAATGATAAATGTTTTTATTTCTGTAAGTAGGTTTGCACTTGAACACTTTTACACGTCAATCATAATTTAAAAAACTGGACGAGGTCGGCGTTTCCTATTAGACTGATCTGAGAAGAAAGGCCGAAACAAACTCAGTGGTCAAACTCCCTTTTAATGTACAGACGCCAGCACATCAAGTTACTTTCGGGTACCTTGATGTGCTGGCGTCTGTACCGACATAAACTTGGTCAGATCATGTGAAGACCGTGTACAGACGCCAGCACATCAAGTTACTACTATCTGTCAAATTTCTATAATAGATTTACAACTTTATCGCTAAAGCATAAGATTCAAAATTAATTGGGACAATTTGACAGGTTCGGGTAGCTTGATGTGCTGGCGTCTGTACCTTGGTGTCTGAAATTGTCTTTTGAGGGAAGAAACACAGATTGGGTGGACCTGTCCAGTCATTATTATATTGAACGCGTAGGTCGCTGTATACAGCCGCTGAGAAAAGTAACCTTGACCCACAGGCTGCACGAGTTAAGTACTGACAGTAAGCTTTGAAAAGCGTTACTTTAATTGGCTTCGTACAGAGGCCAGCACATCAAGCTACCTCAATCTGTCAAATTTCTTTGATAGATTTTCAACTTTACTACAAAGGAATAAGGTTCATATTCAATTGGGAAAATTTGACAGATTGGGGTAGCTTGATGTGCTGGCGTCTGTACATCGCGAAAACCTGCGGGCTAGCATGTTACAACGGACAGCCAGCGATCTACCTACGTCCCTTTCAATTTCACAATTTTATTAGATATCTTTTAGATTTTCAGTTACCGAGTCGCCCCGAATATTCCCGATCAGTCACACCCCGTCTTTCGCACTGTTGGAAGTTCCGTCCGTCAACACTGTGGACGAACGGAACTTATTGACGTGATAACGTCTTATAAATTGATGAACGCTGGCTGCATGCACGAAAAAGTATGACTCATTGTCACGTTCCGCCTGAGCCGGGCGTGCAAGCGAGAGCGCGGAACAAGCGATAGAGAGGCATGATCGGCCTAAGCGTTCGTCTTGTGACGCATTTATCTGATGTTTTCTTATGACGTTATCACGTAAAATTATCGTCCGTAAACCGACGTTACTGACAACCAATTTTTTTTTATTTTCCCGATCGTACAGACGCCAGCACATCAAGCCACCCGAAACTGTCAAATTTTCCCAATCAACTTTGGACCTTATGCTGTAGCGATAAAGTTAAAAATCTATTAAGGAAATTGGACAGATTGTAGTAGCTTGATGTGCTGGCGTCTGTACATATGCTTAGTTCAAAAGTCAAGGCTTATAAAAGTTCAATTATAGAGTTTACGGGGGCAATTACGATCGTGGGTATATTCCGTTGGATGATAATTTCTACCAAACACAGCGGCATTTTTATATTGGCAACATTGATTAGACGCCATTTTATCGCCCGGCGTCCCTTTCGCTTTTGCTGTATAAAAATGCCACTGCCTTTGGTAGAAATTATCATCCAACGGAATATGTCCACTATCGTAATTGCCTCAATAAACTATACATATGATTGGATACCTACCTGAGATACAAAATACAAAGTTTATTTGGCATTTTCTCAATTAATTGTAAGTATAAAAATATTATTAGTTTAATTATCTACTGTAAAACTTATACTGGTTTTAAAGTTAAAAAGAAGTAAGTATTATTATTATTTTGATGTGCTTTGAAAGTCTAATAGATTTTTCCTATAAACTGCTCCTGTTGACTAAAACACTTTCTCAATTTTTGATCGAAGACTATTCAAAATTACATGCGTTGTCGCCATATAAGAAAACCCATAGTACGCAGCTAGCGTCATTATAATAGAAAAACATAAATTCCGGCTTGTTTTAAAGATAAAATCGTGGGTTTTACTCAAAATATTCGGCTTTTTTCTTCTGTCACTTTTAGCGACGTTTAATTTGCTGGATTGTCGCAAGCAGAGCTTTTTACTATCGTATAAGGGTTGATTTGAATATTTCTTCTCTGTTATCACATCTGCCTTGCTAGGTCTGGTAATGTATTCTCCATCGATGTCCATTTTGTACCATGATTTGTGTTTGTCGAAAATAATTATTCTATCCTCTTTTTCATTAAGCGGAATCATGTTTTGTTTTGTATACATTCTATTGTATGAAAGCAACAAAAATGTTGGTTAAAACGTAAAAACGCGTGATATCACATGGAAAATTTTGACGGTAACTTCTCTCCAGTCTGTGATTTTGACAGAGTAACAGGTTTTTGGGTTGACGTGACGGTATTTTTCTTCAAAATTAGCAGCACAGACTATAATATGACTACAATATAATGCAGAGTTAAGTACATATTTATAAAAATAGTTTTCTTTCATAAAGTAGAATTAAATGTCTCTCGCTCTATGCTCTTTGCATAATACAGGGTGGCACAATAGAACGCGCATATTTAAAAAATAGATCAAAAATTAATACAATAGGTATAGTTAAAATAAAAGAGGAATTGTAAAGTAATAACTGAACTTTATTTTTTGAAGTGAAAACTTCTTTAGCGGCGTTGTACACTTTTTTTGTAATGGGTAAAAAATGTTAAACTCGCGTCAGGACACGTGACCTGGTCGAAAATTCGTAAGACGGATGGAGAGTAGACAGCCGGCGCGGCGTAGGAGTATCCCCCTCTCTTTCTACGGCGCGAAGTTTTCACTTCTGCCGGCACTCCCGGAGTGCAACCCGTCGTTTTTTTTAAGTAACATCATCTAAATGATGACCTTCTCTACGACGGTACTCTTCTAACCGCAAAAGGAAATTATTGAAAACTTTCTTCACTGATGCTGGTGTCCTAGATGTTCTTGGACGACCTTTTGCTTGTGGTTTAAACGTTGAAGACGCTTCAAGACGCTTTACCCATATTTTAATTAAATTAGCACTCGGAGCTTCACTAATTTTTTAGTCCATATTCAGATCAACATAGTCGCCTAGTAACAATGTATGAACGAGAGTTCTCGTAAAATGCGCGACGCTTCCCGTCGAAGTGACTCATAGTGACTAACATAGTGTAAGTAATGTTCATTATATGTAAGAAGAGACGGGAGTCCCATAGAAAAATATGAAAAACGGCGCTTGTATGAAACTTGTACTAAAACTGAATACCAACATAGCAAAAATGACACAGACTGCAGATGTTAAAGCGAGACAGCGATAGCCGCCATTATGTTTAGTGCACGTTTCATAGTTTCTTTTTTTGTTAGATAGTTTCGTCAGACTGGTGACTAAAACAGAAAACTCCATGAGCCAGCTTACCCAACGATGTAGGCTCTCCCGCCCGCGCGCTTTCTAGCCCCGCAAAAAAGGATGCAATATGCACGTTCTATTGCGCGACCCTGTATATTTGGATAATCTGTGTATTTTTCGATTGCACTCTATGCTCTTTGCATATTTGGTTAATATGTGTATTTTTTTGAATGCATGGAATTAGTATTATGGTCGAATGCTACATTTTCCTCTTAAGGGGTCATTGTAATCATCATTATGAACAACTTTTACTATGGGACCAAACATGAAATCACGAAAAAAATCAGCTGTTCCCTACATTTTGACGAGTTATTCGAACATAAATGTAGGGAACAGCTGATTTCGTCTAAGACACGTATGGCTCAAAATGCTCCAAATGGTGTCAACTATCTATCACCCCCTTAAGACTTTGCATCCAGCTTCCAAACACCCTATTCAAGATATTAGATTACGCAATTATAAATATTATGTAAAAACCTGTCAATTCCACAAAAGTACACTGTGCTTCAAGATACAAGATAGTTTGAAGGGCATTGGTCTCGCTCATCTGTAACAGCCATACGCATCCCTTATTGAAACAACACTGATGTTACCTAGGCTGTCTTTTGGTAAATATGAATGATTACTTACAGATTTACAGCTGCAGAAGATTTTGATTAGATAGAGGTATGCGGAACAGGGTGTAAAGTTCACTCATCCTCCATAGAAAAGAGAGGATCCTCCGACCAGATGACCAGAGTGTCGTGTCTGGCGGGCAACTGCCCGATGACTGTTGTTTGGAAATCGCGACGCCCCCGTTAGGGGGCGTGGCGAGCGACTCCAGGGCTTCGCCCCCCGGCCACAGATTGCAAACCCGCCAATACGGGCCTCTCTCTGTGTGGGCTGCAATGGCCTGTGATATTGCATGTTGTGTTTCTGTACGCGCCGCGACGCTGTTTCACAGCGCCGCTTTCTTCACGACACCTTGGCGGTCTGTCTGCGCGGTAAACTCTGCTTGCGAGATGCAGGATTTTGCGTGACGTCAGTATGACGCGTTGGTCGCATGTGGCGTTGTAGATACCGCTACAAGATTGAGGTTTGGCGTTTAGTTCCAAATACGCTGATTTGAAAGTTTTAGATAACTTTAAGGGGAAAAGGCGCGAGGTAATTATAGCATGGTGATGGGGTATTTTTCCACCCTGTATGTTTTAGCAATATATTAATAATCAATATCTCTCGAGGCTCTCATTAGGCGGTTGGATCAAAGGCCTGGCAGTACTCCTCGATACGGCTCGCATTGTGCAGTAACGTCTTTGGTGCCCTAAACGAATACCTATGTCTTTAAAATTGCTTCAATAGTGGCAGGCAAGTCAAAAAACCCAATGATAACAAAATCGGGGGATACAGTTTGGTGTTGCAGCTTCATATCTATCATCTCCATCCTAAATTCAATTACACCATTGGGATAGCTAAAGGATCAAAGAATTCATTACGCCAAGTGAGGACTATGACGCATCGCGCGCGGTGGAGGGGGAAACGCCGCCATTTTGAGGTAATGTTTATGCTTATTTTTTTCTAATTTAACAAAATATATTTAAAAATGGACAAGTTGTGGAACGAAATAAATAAACAAATAATATAATATAATGCCAGCCTATTATTGTCCCACTGCAGGGGACCTCTTATACAAAGAAAGCACGAGAATTGATCACCAAGCCTGCTGACGGGTTGGCGATTTCAGACTAATATTAAAATATTAACTACTAGCTGTGCCCGCGACTTCGTCCGCGTGGAATAGTGACTTTTCGGGCAGCACATTTTAAATTAGGTACACATACCGTCGTTTGGGTAGCTAAAAATTTACTTTACAGTAATGTTTCTCTGTATTACCTTAACAAATGTTCGCCGTGATTCTTTAAATTGACATAACTTTTTTATTTATGAACCGATTGACATGAAATAAACATTAAATGTTAAGTGAAGCTTACTACAATATATTAGTGAAAACCGCATCTAAATCGAATAAGCCGTTTCTGATATTAGCGTGCACAAACACACAGACAAACAGACAAACGGAAAAAAAAAATTAATTACACTTTCGGGTTCGGCATCGATATAATAACAACCCCTGCTACTTTTTTTTATATATTTCCATTGTACAGACACCACTTTTCTACAATTTTATTATATGTATATATAAGTATAGATGTATAGATAGATAACTCTAGGTTTTCTCATGTTAGTCATGTCATGTCGTAAAGGCAAACTGCCAGGAAATTTCCGAATTCGAGTAAAACTAAACGATCTTTTCTTTATGCACTATGTATTGAAATTTAGACCGGACGTCTGCCGAATCAGTTAGTTTTCAAATAAAACAATAAAATTAGTAGCAAATTAAAACTTTATTGAGACAGCTTTTTTTTTACAAAATAAATGCCATTTGAGACCGATTCGATGCCACCACTTCAACAATGTATTCACAAGTAAAATGACAACAATATTTTAATAAAAGCGGCAAATATTTCGAACAAACTGATACAAGTTAAAGCCTGATTCCTATATCTTGTATATAAAAACTATAAGAGACTGCGAGAAAGAGATGGCACTATACATGGATCAAATGAAATTAGCTAGCGAAACTGCAGACGTGATGGGTATCGATATCTAAACACGATAAAATAAAAAGAAAAAAGATTTGATGTGGTTTTTGGGGAGTCAACGACCGCTTGAAGTATGAGTTGAACAAACATGTCACGTCTGTGAAGTTTACACATAAAAAACTGATATTTCAAGTGAGTAGTCATTTAAAAAAAGATATATCGATACCTAACACGTCTGCAGAGTTTCGCTAGCTAATTTCATTTGAACCTGTATATGGAACCTACCTAGACCCAGAGGTTTAGGCTGTGCGTTGTAAGTGAGTTAAATGCTTAACAGCCGCACAGGTCGATCGATCAGGTTAAGCTACGCTTGCCGCGGTTGGTCTGTGGATGGGTGACCATCATTACGTACCAAAACTCCTCCGTGCCTCGGAAAGCACGTTAGGCCGTTGGTCCCGGCTGTCATTCGTGGATCTTTGACAGTCGTTACGGATAGTCAGAAGCCCGAAAGTCGGACAACCAGTCTTACCAAGGGGTATCGTATTACCCAGTAACTGGGTTGTGGAGGTCAGCTGGCAGTCGCTCCATGTAAAATACTGGTATTCAGCTTCATCCGGTTAAACTGGAAGCCGACCCCAACATAGTTGGGAAAAGGCTAGGCAGATGATGATGTGTGTTTGTGAACGTCAGGTTTGTGTCTTTAATAACCCACGCAGTCAAAAAATTTAAGGTACTATATATAGAAAAATCATCAACAAGGCTCATTTTAGCTAAGCAATCCGTTTTCAGACATAGAAACCAGGCATTCAAAACTTTTAAGAATCATTTTCAGCACTAATAAAAGAATCGTATACTTACATAAGGTTTCTAATCACTATAGTGTTTAATTTCACGAAGCGTCGCGCGCTTTACTTGCGGTAACGAAGTGTACAAACCCCCGAGACCCCTCCGTGCCTCGGAAAGCACGTTAAGCCGTTGGTCCCGGCTGTCATTCGTGGATCTTTGACAGTCGTTACGGGTCGTCAGAAGCCCGAAAGTCTGACAACCAGTCTTACCAAGGGGTATCGTATTACCCAGTAACTGGGATGTGGAGGTCAGATAGGGAGTCGCTCCATGTAAAATACTGGTATTCAGCTGCATCCGGTTAGACCGGAAGCCGACCCCAACATGACAAAGGCTAGGCAGATGATGATGATGAATCAAGTGTACAAACGCTGTCAATATGTGCGTGAAGACGAGTCAGGCAAATCACACTTCCGAATTCGCCATTGTCTCGGACGGTACCGAGAGTTTACGCTCACACACACATTCACAGCCAGCCCCGGATTTATTTAAATTTACGAGCCCCGGATTTACGAGCCCCAGATTTACGCCTAGGCCTACAAGGCTCCAGCCTAGGGTCCCCAAAGGTACCCCGACCAGGTAGCTTATGAAACATCGATTTAAGAAAACCGCTGGAGTAAATATGGTAACATCGGGCATCGGGATGGAGGAGCCTAAAATGTCAAGTGCCTAGAGGCCCTGGGTCTCTAAGTTCGGGCCTGTTCACAGCGTGTTTGTACAAACACTTAGTTACCGCAAGTAAAGCACGCGTCGCTTTGTGCGATAAAAATGCTGTACGTAAACATGACATATCTTTACAGCCAAGTACTGTACATATTTGGACACTACATAGTATTTTTATTACAAAAATAACAACCTCGATTATATGTATTTTGTAGAAGATTTAAACTATAGTATCGATAAAAAAAAATTAATAAAAATCTTTCTCCGATTTTCTCTCGTATCGGCAGTTTCATGAGAACAGCTCATGCCTTGGTAACAGTATGAGTCAGTCAGCAAGATGGTCGAGGGGCTGAAAGTCCAGGGTACGCCCCACGTGCAGACGCCAGCACATCAAGCTACCCGAAACTGTAATATTTTCCCAATCAACTTTGAACCTTATGCTTTAGCGATAAAGTTGAAAATCTATTAAAGAAATTTGACAGATTGTAGAAGCTTGATGTGCTGGCGTCTGTACATTTAAGCATTTAAAGCATTAGCGTAGGCTATTTTAATACATTGGCGATTGCAATAAAGAATTTGAATTTGAATTTGAATTTATAGATGATAAAATAAATCGCTGACTGGCCAACATTGTTACTGCGGTACGAGAATATTTGGTACCGATATCGTCGTCCATACCGATACCAATGCCGATATCATCGTCGATACCGATACCAGAACCAATATCATCGTCGATACTGATACCAGTCCCGATATCGGGTCGAGAATAAATATCGGTACTAGAGTATAAATCGAATTAAGGTTTCAACCTGATTACATGTCCTTTACATAAATACACTACTTATTTATTTATATAAATATATATTATAATATATTTCCAATTTGTTATTTCTACTTAAAAAGTTAAATTCATAGGTTTTTAAGCGAAGCCAGTTTGGGATTTATACTGTTGAATAAAACTTAAATAATAAATATTAAATGTACTAAGTAATTTTATTGAATATACTTTCTGATATATTATGTTAAATGCAATTTATTGCATATAAATAAAAACTAAAATGTTATATTTTAGCGCAAACTAAGTATAGGTAAACAATTTTGAGTGATTATTATATGTACATATAATTAAAATCCATAGTTTTATCATCTGAAAGTTTTATTGAACAGTATAATATTTTAAGATGTATTTCAAAAGTGTGCGTTTAAGACTTAAGAGGACGGCGTAGCATGCGTGGTTCATACAAGCGTAATACCAAAATAATTTGTAAATCAAACATATTCTTAATGTAGTGTGTATTTATACTTTTGGATTACAGAATATCTAGGTCCCTAAATACATATATATTTTGAATGGAGACTGATTTAAAGACGAGTTATGTGAAAAATAAGTTTTCTATAGAAATTTTAAATTCCTCATATCTCGTCTTTATAACAGAGTCCATTCAAAATATATATTTGGGAACCTAGATATTCTGTAATCCAATCGGAATAAAT
Source organism: Hydraecia micacea (assembly GCA_914767645.1). NCBI lineage: Eukaryota > Metazoa > Arthropoda > Insecta > Lepidoptera > Noctuidae > Hydraecia > Hydraecia micacea. The sequence continues at coordinate 3,147,961 of OU611805.1, forward strand.
ACACACTACCTTAAGAATATGTTTGATTTACAAATTATTATGGTATTACGTTTGTATGAACGACGGATTAGCATGCGTACTTCGCCGGCCCCTTAAAGAAACTTGTATTGGATCGTAAAGTATTTCCATCTCTTCAATACCGGGAATATTATGAATTTTCTCCCGATTTTTACCTTTTCAACGAAGTTCGTATTTTATAAAGTAAGATTCGAATCGCGGGATAGATCAGAGTTTCAGCTATACAGCGTGGCGATTAGGTTATCACATTAAACAGTACATTGGTTAACAATTAACAAGGTTATCAGAAAAAAGATGATAATATAAGGTGTTAAAAAATTAACCCGACAAACTTTAAGAGGTGCTTTAGTTTAGACCATCGAACTGAACAACTTTCACTATGGGACCAACTCTGAAATCACGAAAAAAAAATCTGCTGTTTCATATAAAAGTTCAATACCTACTTGACCAAAATGTATGAAACAGCTGATTTTTTTTTCGTGATTTCAGAGTTGGTCCAACGAAAAAAAGGTACCACGGCTAGAATGTTATTTTTTATTAATTCTATTAATTGTGTGTGTTTATCACATTAATATTATAAAGGCGAAAGTTTGTGAGTATGTGTGTTTATATGTTTGTTACTTCGTCACGCTCAAACGGCTGGACCAATTTTGATAAAATTTTGTATGGAGGTAGCTGACACCCTGGATATAGGCTACTTTTTTTATCCCGATATTCCCACGGAATCGACATTGACGCGGGTGAAGTCGCGGGGCGCAGCTAGTAATACATAATGTACAATACGTGGTTTCAATTAATATGATAACCTAATCGCCACACTACCTATATAATTTAAATTCCCAGGATTGACTAGGACTACACTCAAGTCAGTGTAATAGGTTTAAAAACCATAAGACTTTTCTAAATTTTATGATATGATAAGGCAGGATAATGAAATACTAACAAAACTAATAGATGCCTTTTTAGTTATAACAATAAAATCTTTTGGTTATTTTTTTTTTTACATTTTCGCATATTTTTACTAATGCTATCTACTTAAAAATTATAAAAAGGTATAAAAATTATAGATAGAATTAACTTAGTGTAAGCACTTGAGGGGGTGAAAAATATGATATTTTTTGTGTTTCTATATTTTTTGCTATTTGCAGGCAAATTTCTTAAATATATCGCCGCTTGAAAGTCAAAATTGACTAAGCGACATATGGTTAACTTTACAGGAGAACGGATAAAAGTTTCAGAAATAAAAAAACATTTAAACTCTTGTAATCATCCCACAGGCGTAATTATTACTATTTTGGAATTTTTATTTATTTTTTTCTGAAAAGTTAAACTTTTAATTGTTCTCCTGTAAAGTTAGTCCTATGTCGCTTATTCAATTTTGCCTTTCAAGCGTTGTTATGACATGTCATTCATCTAACCCGTTTAAGATGAATGCGCAGTGGTAGACCGCGAAATTAAAATTTTCTTACGTTTTTTGCAATTTTCAGGTCAGTGTCAGGTTTTATCTTGATCAAAATTTGATTCGCGACTATAACAGGTACGTATTTACATAATTATAATCATTATTACATCTTTCTAAGTTAGATTTGTACCATAACAACAAATATCTTATGGACAAGTGCTTAATGGTACAAATCTAACTTAGAAAGATGTATTAATTATTCTAATTATTACAATTCTGTAAATACGTACCTTTTGTTGGTACAGAGGCCAGCACATCAAGCTAACCGAAACTGTCAAATTTTCCCAATCAACTTTGAGCCTAATGATTCAGCGATAAAGTTGAAAATCTATTAAAGAAATTTGACACGATTGTAGTAGCTTGATGTGCTGGCGTCTGTACTTCATATGACTTTTCTTATGCCTTTCACAAGCTTTGCAATATCGACAAACTCTTTAGATTAATTCATTTTAACATTGCCAAGGGCATATCGTATTACCCAGTAACTGTGTTCTGGAGGTCAGAATCAGATAGACAGTCGTTCCATGTAAAGTACTGGTATTCAGCTGTATCCAGTTAGACTGGAAGCTGACCCGGAAAAGGCTAGGCAGATGATGATGACGATTTTATTTAAGATACCTGCCTGCTTCAAAGAGTTGCTCTACTCCATGACAAGGGAAGCACTTGCGTATGAAACTGAAGAATCTTGCATGTTCATACATTGCGATGACTGGGCATATTTCAAAAATTTCATCGCCATACGAGGGGTGTTCGATTGGCTGCGGAGTTTTTCTACGGCCTGAAAAAAAACAAAATTTTTACCCGACCATGCCAAACCCAAAGGAGGGGTTATGATTGTATATGTATGTACAGTCAACAAAAGAGTTATACAGGATCGTCGGATATAGTTGAAGTTTAGTAAGAAACCGATGGATGTTCTCGAATAAAATTGAATTTTATTAATAGAAAACAAACAGCTCATTTATCAAATTAAATTTCAGTCGCCAACATCCATCGGTTTCTTAGTTAACTTCAACTATATCCGACGGTCCTGCATACCTATCTCTTTTGTTGACTGTACATCTGTTCACTCATAACTCCTAAACTCTTCGTCGTATTTTGACAAACAAACAAGGTATCGTCGGAAGTGTCATGTTGTTCCGCGGGTTATAGGCTGTATGACGTCACAAAAAACCAAGATGGCGGCTTAAAGCGAAATATGATTTGTTTGTGTTTACATACAGATAGCGCCATTCACGAAGACGCGCCCCACTCTTCTTCCTAATCGCTTAAAGTACAAGTGCGCAACATCAAAAAAAAAAAAAAAATCGGCTGTTCCCTACATTTTGACGATTTATACTTATTTTTTTATATTTTATTATTTTATTTTATTTTTTTATATTATATTTTTCGCGATTTCAGATGTGGTTCCACAGTAAAAGTAGTTCATAATGATGAGTACAATGACCTCTTAAGAGGTTGTTGGTGTTTTCCCAATAACCCTGTATAATTCCTTAGGCTTTTTTTAAATGTTGGCCTTGCCCACGCTCCTATTTGATTTGATCCATACTTCTAGGGACACCCTCATCCTCTATAGAAAAGGGAGGATCCTCCGTTATAGTTGTATAGTTGTAATAAATCTCTAATCTTTTTGTTTAAAAAAAAGATTAGAGATTTATTAACAGACAAGTGTTATTATAATGTAAATGATTTTTTGAATGACACTATTTGACATTTTATTTTAAATTTTTATTTTATTAGTACTTGAACTTTGTGACATTTTATGATTAATTTATTTTACTGACTTATCAATGTTCATTATTATTATGTACTTGGATTGAAGTGCCTGTAGTAATTTAGTTTTTTTGTAATTTACTTTTTATTTTTTGTAAACACTAAATTTGTACGCCTTACGGTGAAACATGGACGTACGAAATATTAATTGTGACATCCTGCATGCTTAATTTGCATGTACACGCATGTTTTGGACAAATAAAATTATCTTTATCTTTATCTTTTATAGCTATTCGACTTTCTTACCTGCAACAGCACTCCTATGGGATGTCTGCCGCATATCGTGTTGCCGTACTTGTTGAGATACTCCGTGAACACGCGCGGGTCCATCTTCTCTATTATGTCCATACCCTGCAATATTTAACAGTTTTAGGAACAGCATCTGACTACATATCCAGTCAAGTTGATCGCACAGGTCCAAGATTCCTTTCTAAAGTCTATAATCCAAATCACTCGATACGGGTCATTAAATAAACACCTCTTTATCATGGGAACAGAGGCGTGCACTGCATATAGGCATATAAGCAGTGCTTACCTCGATATATCAACATAAGTCTGTCAATGACATTTTAGTGTGTGTGCCCCACAATTAAGAAACTCACTAAATTATCATACCTAACAAACAACAAAATCTTCATACAAACACGCGCGGCAGTAGGCAGTCGCCGGACGGCTTACTCGGCTCCCGTACTATTCGCACATTGTCATTGGTCTTTACTCGTTCAAGTTAATACGACAAAATTAAAAATACGTATGTCTCACGCGTAATACCATGACGTTCGACCTTCGCAATTTATCACCCTTAAGTAGGCATGCCTACTCAAATAACCACACTTTTGACTTCACTTTTTTTTTCTGATTAGTGACCGCGTTTGCCTAGACTAGACCCGGCCTAGTGCCTACCTATTCTGAAAACCAATGCACGCCACTGCATGGAAATCACAGACTCCCAAAAAAAAAAAAAAAACAATAGAATCTAAATACGAAATATATTTTTTTCTCACCTGTTTATCCAACCACTCGATGCTCTGGTAGATCTGTCCCCTCGAGGTATCCTTCCACGTGTACCTGAACCTCGACCCCCAGTGGCAGAAGTCAGAAGATATCACAAACAGGTTCTGAGGGTCCGCCAGATATGGTGCTAGGATCGCGCCGTACCTCGCCTCCTTCTCAGGAGACAAGGAACCTACCAGGATTGGTATGATTGTGAAGCCTGTTTGGTATCTGAAACAGTAAACATTTTTTTTTTGAAGTGGTGGGAAGAAAGCATTGAACTCGCGACACTGTTACCGTAACCAACACCTTTGTATACAGGGTTATTGGAAAAACACCAAAAACCTCTTAAGAGGTCATTGTACTCATCATTATGAACAACTTTTACTATGGGACCAAACCTGAAATCGCGAAAAAAAAATCTGCTTTTCCCTACATTTTGACGTATTATACGAACATAAATGTAGGGAACAGCTGATTTTATTTTTGCGATTTCAGGTTTGGTCCCATAGTAAAAGTTGTTCATAATGATGAGTACAATGACCTCTTAAGAGGTTTTTGGTGTTTTTCCAATAACCCTGTATAAGTATGACGATTCAAAAAATACACACGTAATTGTTCAAGTTTTCACTTCTGTCAGCGCTCCCAGAGTGACACACTTTTTTTTTTAACGACTATATCTGAAATAATTAGCTGATTTGTGAGAGAGGGTGTGTGGATTGGTATATTTGCTATAACTGGCACTATTAAATCTTCAAAAGAATCAATAATTGAATAACCAACTTTTAATTTATACTAGCCTTTTCCCAACTATGTTGGGGTTGGCTTCCAGTCTAACCGGATGCAGCTGAAAACCAGTATTTTACATGGAGCGACTGCCTATCTGACCTCCACAACCCAGTTACTGGGTAATACGATACCCCTTGGTAAGACTGGTTTTTCAGACTTTCGGGCTACTGACGACCTGTAACAACTGTCAAAGATCCACGATTGACAGCCGGGACCAACGGCTTAACGTGCTTTCCGAGGCACGGAGGGATCTTGGTATGTGAAGATGGTCACCCATCCACGGGCCAACCGCGGCAAGTGTAGCTTAACCTGAATATAATCGCTAAATTATGCAGTAAATACGTACTCTTCCATAACTTTAGCTATGTAAGGCAGGTGCATCTCAATGGAATGCTCGTCCTCGTCTGTCTGGACGTCCATCCATTCGAACTGACGCGTCGCTTCCAGCTCGGCATAAACTGGTAAAATAACAATTATTTTAAAACTAGACAACACATAAGGACATATACATTCTGTCCAAGTCCTGCAGTCTCGACAAATACAACGACAAAAATCGGTAGTCAAATTTCTTTAATACATTTTCAACCTTACACTTTCGAAATAAAGTGGAAAATCTATTAAAGGAATTTGACAACGATACGATTTAGCGACCGATTTTTGTCGCTGTCTAATGTCGAGACTGCAGGGGCAGGTCTTTGTCGAAAACACACCTATTATTGATATGCACTCGAAGCTACGATGGTTTGAACGAACGTATAATTCATTAATAGTTAACAATTTAAAGCTAACAACAAACATTGAAACAACAACAAAAATTGAATTAATACTAAAAATAACAAAATAAAATCTTAACTAAAACTATACATCATCATCTGCCTAGCCTTTTCCCAACTATGTTGGGGTCGGCTTCCAGTCTGACCGGATGCAGCTGAGTACCAGTATTTTACATGGAGCGACTGCCTATCTGACCTCCACAACTCAGATATTGAGTAATACGATACCCCTTGGTAAGACTGGTTGTCAGACTTTCGGGCTTCTGACTACCCGTAACGACTGTCAAAGATCCACGAATGACAGCCGGGACCAACGGCTTAACGTGCTTTCCGAGGCACGGAGGGGTCTTGGTATGTAAAGATGGTCACCCATCCACGGACCAACCGTGGCAAGCGTAGCTTAACCTGATCGATCGACCTGTGCGGCTGTTATTACTTAGCCACAAGCCCCTCAACTAAAACTATACATAAACTAAAATATAGCGTCGAAAAATTCGTCCGCATCGCTGTCGACTGGTAATGTACCCAAGAGACTGACTCGAAGCTTATGTACCTAGATAAATGCTGGACACCCCACCCCACTCATACCCATAAAACGTTTTGGACTAAGTGATTTCCATACCTTTTAGTTTCTTTTTAAATAAAATCTACCGAGTCAAATTAAATTAGGTAGCGAAACTCCGTAGACGTGTTAAGGTGCCACTAGTCGATATTTTTTCCATACAAATTTCGGGAGAGTATTACTCAACTGTTTGACATTGTACATTAAAAGTTAAACATGATATCGTTTTGTCTTATTATTGATTGTGTCTGTACGGAAACATAATCGGAAAATAACAAACCATTAAAAAGTTATGAGCCAACAAAGATTCGTTTTTCTTGCTAATTTTAACTTTGGGTGTAAATAAGTGATAAAAAGACGTCTAAAATCATCAAAACCAAGTCCGTACCGACAAAGCTCAGTTATCGAAGAGTTTAATAAACTTTATTTGTAATTGATTTATGCAGTGGTTTTTTCCTAAAACTCGATTTTCCAAAGCACGTTTCGTTCTACACGTCTATCAGTTCGGAACGGTGTTTCTGTGCGTGAGAACTAGACGTTGTGCGTGTAGACTAGTGTCTAACTACTCATCTCTGATACTAGCTCTGTCAGACACGAAGCCAGGTGAGACAGCGTGCTTTTTGGCCATGACCACCAGTGAGTTCGAGCTCGCGACTAGTTTACTCTTAAGTATCGATGTCTAAAGAAGGGACAAGTTGAAAAAATATGGATATCACGTGATCAACTTTGAACGTTAATATCTCGGAAACGTGAAGCTTTATTTATTTATTTATCTATAGGAGAACCAACAGCTATAACAGAAGTATAACAATATTATATGAGACATAAAGCCAATTACAGGTTCTCACGGGTAAAAACAGAAAATGTAGTAGAAATCTTAGGATTACTAACAAGCACGATAGAAAAGAATACAAGACATTTATAATTTTAAATTAGTATGTATAAAGACGATAAGGGTCAGAACTTACTCTGTTTATCAATCGTGAGGTCATACAGAGGAGTCTGGTACTTGTCGAGCGAGGAGAGGGCGCAGCCTCCGAGCCTCACATGATGAGAGGGACCCAGGATGAATATACGCTTACTGAAACAAAAGTACACTTTAAAATCAAGACTTGTAATTTTAAATGTATTTTTTGATGTGAAAACTTCTCTAGGCGCGTCGGGCATTTTTTGAGATGGGAAAAAACCATTGAATTCGCGCCACTATTACCGTAACCGACACCGCTTCGGATGTGTTCGGCTGTCCTCGGGATGTACTCGGTTTTAATGTTAATCCGATAATATGTCAGTGAGTGATGGCAAAGTATTCTGTTTGTGTTTTGTTTTCACTTCTGTCGGCACTCCCGGAGCGCCATTGTTTTTTTTTATCGCTGTATGGGCCTAGTCTTAACCTTGACCACGCCTGATGGCAAGCGATGGATGAGGTCTATGATGGAACGAGCGTGCCCAGAAGATGCCTGTTCACTTTTGCTTTGAAGGCAGACGGGTTAAAGGTGGAAGATACGTTACATTATAATCTATACTAATATTATAAAGAGGTAAAATTTGTTTGTAAGTTTGTATGTAGGGGGTAATCTCCGGAACTACCAGTCGGATTTCAAAAAATTCTTTTTGCGTTTGATAGCCCAATTTTTGAGGAAGGCTATAGGCTATTTAACATCACGCTAGCACCCTCAAGAGCCGAGCAAAACGAAAAAAAGCCAGAACGAAAGCGAAAACGAAGTAGTAGTGCGGTCAGGCGATGCGATGCGACGGGTGGGTTGGGGAAAACAGAAATGTCACGCGGACGAAGTCGCGGGCTGAAGCTAGTTTAAAATAATAGAATAGAATACTCTTTATTACTCTCTCTTTTCTCTTTAATACTCTTTATACAGGGTTATTGGAAAAACACCAAAAACCTCTTAAGAGGTCATTGTACTCATCATTATGAACAACTTTTACTATGGGACCAAACCTGAAATCGCGAAAAAAAATCTGCTTTTCCCTACATTTTGACGTATTATACGAACATAAAAATGTAGGGAACAGCTGATTTTATTTTTGCGATTTCAGGTTTGGTCCCATAGTAAAAGTTGTTCATAATGATGAGTACAATGACCTCTTAAGAGGTTTTTGGTGTTTTTCCAATAACCCTGTAGAATAGATTAGCAATATCCTTCAAAATGATTCAGTTTGTGACTGATAGTGTGTTACCCAATTAACCCCTTACTAATAAACGTATTATATCAGATGAATAGTTACACACCGATTTCGTTCTTTCAGTCGTCAGTAATTTGAGTTTCGAAAGAAGAAGACAAAGCGTTGTGTAACTATACAGTCGCTATACAACGTTTATTAGTAAGGGGGTTACGATGCAGGTACTCCTAAGAGATTACTTGATTATTTTTTATGATAAGTCAGAGGTAGTTAATTAATTAGTTAATTAGTCAATAAAACCGTTATAGCAGTTCAAACACTTGGATCACTAGAATTTTAAATCATAATGTGGTGCGTCACAGAACTCAGAGATGAAGAGAAAAAATGTCAACTGACTTTTGGAGGCACAGACGCCAGCACATCAAGCTACCCGAAACTGTAAATGTTTTCCAATCAACTTTGAACCTTATGCTTTAGCGATAAAGTTGAAAATCTATTAACCCCTCAAGCGTCCACTGTACACCAAGTGTACATAAGAGAAAGTGCTCGAAACGTCAACGGTACACCAAGTGTACACAACTATTATCATTGTTCTATTGTCATTATCATGGTGAAAACAATGACTTCACTGCCTCCATTCAACTACTTCGACACGTGGGGTGTGTCGACGGTCGACGGGTACGCAGACAAACGTGTGAGAGGTTAAAGACATTTGACAGATTGTAGTAGCTTGAAGTGCTGGCGTCTGTACATAGGCGTGAAAAACATCGCCCTTTCTTTTCTGACACTCAGTCGGTTAAGAATGTCTGATCAAATATACTCACACAACAACAGGACTAATTTGTCTGTAGGCGAACGCTGCGCAGGCGCCGCAGTACGAATATCCCGCGTGGCTGTAACATAAACAAAGAGATCATTATTTTGCATTACTTGAGCTATTATGGGGTAATACTAACAGTTTGGTAACTTGCATCTATAAATTCCATAATCATCACCGTCATTCAGCTCAAAGACGTCCGCTGAGGACACTGGCCTTTCTCAAGCATAGCTATAACGACTGGACTTACGCTGCCCACAGCCAGCGGAGCCCAATATCTATAAAACTAACAAAACACAAAATTATCATCTGCCTAGCCTTTTCCCAACTATGTTGTAGTCGGCTTCCAGTCTAACCGGATGCAAGTTTACCGCGCAACTAGCCTAATAAATATACAACGGGCAGTTGCCCGCCAGACACAGCACCCGTCTGGTCGGAGGATCCTCCCTTTTCTATGGAGGTTGACTGAACTTTACACCCTTTTCCTCATAGGTACCTCTATTAGCCCTTTGTACACGACATGGTTTCTTTACGGTACAGCGTATAAACCGCGCCGTACAAAAAACGTGTCCGTCAACGTCAACAAGCTTCCATAGTGATCCATACACCACTGACGACCGTGTCTATACACGGCGAATAAGCCGTCGTTTTTTACGGCAAGAAAAACCTGTGGGTACAAAGGGCCTTACTCCGCGTTTATTAATAAGGGGGCTAGGATTTGATTTTTACTTACGGCGCAATAATAGCCCTCGCAGGTCCATGGGTGAGATCGGCTTTGGACAGCCAGAGATCCAGTTGACGGGACAGCTCGTTACCTGAACAAAGATATAGGCGTTTTTGTTATACACACACAAAACAATAAACAAAAGATATGTACAGGGCATATGTGAGTGGATTTCATCACCACTGCTCTCAAAATATTGTGAGGAAACCGGCATGTACTAGAACGAAAAATTCGAAGACATGCGACATCCACCAACCCACACTGGGCCTGCGTGGTGGATTATGGCCCACTCCCTCTCACAGCAGCAGTGTACAGTATAAGCTGATTATGCTGTGAGTGAAAACGCCGAGAGGGAACGCCCTAGACGGACAAATAGTGACCTTATAGGTAATGTTATGGCCCCGCCCGCGGCCAGATGGCGCACGGCAGGACTTTCTACAACCATGCCTGCGGAGCCATGCCGCGTCTCCACTTCGCGCCGCCAGGGGGCCAGTCGTCGTTTCGCTTTCGCTTTGCGGACGTCGATTCAGCTCAGATTATTTTATTTATAAGAAATTCAGAACCTTTAATGCAATACAGATATACCTAAACCAGCACCGTCCATTATTAATATTTCGAAGCATAATTGCATACACAGTGGCAACGGTCGAAACAGGAATGTCACAGAGCATATAAACTTTTATCTGTTCTGTGGGTAATGTTCTTCTGAAAGGTCAGGAGGCCTACCACAAGCTCTTAACGCGATCCATTTTAGGACCTAAACTGAACTGTTCTTCTAATTCGTACCATGACGTCAGTTTAACGATTCAGTTTAGGCCGTGCCATTCTGCTGACAGCGATTGTCCCAAACTGAGTCGCAAGTTTTGGTTTCATTCATACTTGTTTGGTACCATGACGTCCATAGAGCAGTTCAAGCGATGCAGTTTAGGAAACTAAACTGAAATTTCTTGTTTTTGAATCGTTTTTAATTAGATCATGGTAGGCCACCAGATGCCTTTGTTCTCATATTATTACATTCGCAAAATATTATATTCTCGAATTATTATATTATCAAAATATTACACAAAGAACAATCACAGCGAAATTTGTTTTTAATTTGAGGGAAACAATAATAAATATTTGACATCATCACATAGGTTATTCATCACATATATTTGTCTCGGATGGGAATCAAACCTACAACCCCTTTTTTTAAGGTTTACCTACCTTCTGTAAAATAAATCTAACTAATGATTTTATATCACCCAGTAGTAGGTAATCCTGAAAATATGCATTAAATATAATATTATGTGCATTTATATTGAAGTTTTAATAGATAAACTCTTTGCTAGTAGTTCCTGTCAGATTACAATGAAAAACCTGTTTTTACTAGTGTCAGTTTTTATTTATCAATTGCTTTTGATGTATAATGTGACATTGTGAAAAATATTTATTGGAAATAATGTATGATAAACGAAGCAAAATTGTTTATACACACCATCCCGCCAGATTTCCTTAAGGGTTGGGCGGACGTGTACCTACTGCAGGTACACCCACATTTCGCCAGTTATGTTTAACCTTTTAACTGCTTTTATGCGACACATATTTCCGTGCCCCTACCGCTCGTGTCGTATTTATGCGACAGAGACATGCATGATTTTTTCGTTTTATTTTTGTCCTATTAACTGCGTGGTACAACTAAAACCATTATTAAATAGAGCAAAAAACTTTTTGACAATTTTTTAATCAATACAAAGATTTCTCCTCCTTATTTATTGTAGGTATTATTTTATCGATTTGTAGCCGGGCGCTAGGGGCACGGCAATGAATATTTAGCCAAGAAAAGGTTAAATCCCATGTAATAGGGGGGCAGGGGCCCACCTATTGCCACTAATTGTGCACAAAACTGGGTCTGGGATCTCTGCCTGTCCCTTCGGAGGATACAGGCGTGATGTTATGATGTACTTGAATTTGTAGCTTGTATCAGCATTTGAAGGATTTTGGGGAGATTGGATAGCCGATTGAAATAAGACTACACTTTATACAGCGTGTCCCAGAAATAGTGAATCAAACTGCTATGGGAGGTAGCTTGACTAATGTCCCATCCATAAAAAATATGAAACAAAACAAAACGCATATGGCCATCAAAAAAAAAAAGAATATCGGAGAAACGGGAAAATCATCGAATTCTCCTAAGTTTCCAGCTCTAATTATTTCGTTTTGGGTTTATTTGTACATTTTTTCTGCCAATTTTAATTGTTAGAGTTCGCTCCAACTGATTGTTAACATTTTTCAAAAAATAATGTCTACTATTGGAGTACAGACCACTTAATTTATGTGATTTTTTTTAACCGAAAAATTTTCTTGCTATTTTAACCAGCTATGGAATAAAAAAAAAATTGTTTTGTTTCATATTTTTTTATGGATGGGACATTAGTCAAGCTACCTCCCATAGCAGTTTGATTCACTATTTCTGGGACACCCTGTATAAAATGTGCTTTTGTTTATATCCCATAACTCTTTATATTATACTAGCTTCTTCCCGCGACTTCGTCCGCGTGAAATTTCACCCCCCCATTCACCCCCTTAGGGGTTGAATTTTGAAAAATCCTTTCTTAGTGCACCCCTAGACCTCATAAGGAACGTACGTGCCAAATTTGGAATCTCTAGACCCAGCGGTTTGGGCTGTGCGTTGATATGTCAGTCAGTCATTTCTTCTTTTATATATTTAGATTCTTCAAGTAAAAATAATTCAAAAATTTCTAGAATATGTGGTCATGGATAGTTTCGAAGTTATCATGTACAGACGCCAGCACATCAAGCTACCCGAAAATGTCAAACTTTACCAATTAACGTTGAACCTTATAATGTAGCGATACAGTCGAAAATCTATTGAAGAAATTTGACAGATTGTAGTAGCTTGATGTGCTGGTGTCTGTACAAAAAAATGCATAGTTTCGAAGATAAAATATCATAAATATCTAAGTTTCATTGACAAATCGACGATGAAATGACAAGAACTCCTAACTGACATTTTTTGCAATTTTACTTTTTTTACGTAGATAGAGTACAAACGATTATTTAAAGTCTATCTACGTAAAAAAAGTAAAATTGCAAAAAATGTCAGTTAGGAGTTCTTGTCATTTCATCGTCGAAATACGAGTAATTCATTTTCATTCAAACCAACGTTAAAACAAGAAATTTCAGGCGGACGAAGTCGCAGGCATAAGCTAGTCTATTAATAAAATAAAACCACTCTTACAATAAAATAAAACATTTATTACAAGTCAAAGACCAACTTTTTATGATGATAGATGGCGCCACGTGTACGAGGTCGCGGGCAACAGCTAGTTTGAAATAAATGGTTTGAGTTTGAGTTTGTCATGACAGCAGTCCCTGACGGCCGCTGTGGCAGCCACAGCTCTTCTAGGAAACCGTATCTTTAGTAAAGTCATGGTAACCAGCCCCAGATTACGCACAGTTAATAAAATTGATTAAACTACATCGAAACCATCATCAATCGTCAGCATCTTCGTCACCATCATCGTTGTCATCAATTTCAATGATCTTAGCAATCTTTTCCGACGCTTCCTTCAGCAATTGCTCACTGAATTGCGGGAATTTCGCTTCAAACTCCGCTTTCAGGCTTTCAAGGTCAAATTTTTCTTTCTCTAACTCTTCAATACTTGTTTGCGACTTCTCGTACTCTTTGAGTTTGTCCAAGTCTAAATTAGACTCTTTTTTTATCTGTTCTAGCCCATCTATAGCATCATTGACAGCCTCTAGCAGCTGTTTGTGGCCAGAGTTCTGGTTATAACCAAAGTCTACGTCTTTAAGGTATATTTTGTCGAGGTATGCTTGTTCTGTAGAGTGTAGATCTTTGAGAATTGTTTCTGCGTTTGATTTGTTTGTTGTTTCAAAGAACTGTGTATTCATCTTCGTTTTGAGGTCAAGTAATCTGCAAGAGAATAGGTTTATGAGAAGGTTATGTTGTTTATTTTAACAACATTTATGAAGGCGGGAAAGTGACAAGTGATGCAAAGGAATGAGGAAAATGTTGAGAGGAAAGTTTTGAGTATGAATGGCTATAAGAGTAGGGGAAGACCAAAGATACAATGGCTGCACTGTGTGAAAGATAATATGGCTTGAAAGGGGTAACTAAAGTCCTCCAGACCGTATTCCTGCAACGGCGGCCAATCTCAACAGACTACCCTTCGGCGCAGGAGATATTATAGTGCACAAGTGTGAGCGCAGACACAGGTGCACTCCCTCTTCCCTCACTCTCATAATCCGATGGGACGGCAATCCGTCACAACCAGAGAGAGATCAGGCGCAGGACCAACGGCTTAACATGCTTTCCCAGGCACGGGGGTATCACACCGCCACCTCTCAAACTCCGGACTGTTTCTTTGTCACGTGTTATTGAGTTTCTCCATTAGGAATTTCTTAGTAACAGCCCGTGGTAACTACCAAGATTACAACTAATAGAGAATGGAAGAAAAATACATGTTGCGCCGACCCAAAATAAATTGGGATAAGGGCAGGAGAATGATGATGATGAAACGACATACTCCCTGAAAGCAGGAACTTTAACCGACAGCATAAAGTTATGTTGGTTTTCATTATTTGTGTCAATGTGAAGGATATTGATACCACAGTAGTTCAGATATTGAAAACTGATTGTATTACAATCTATACCTGCCACCTTGTATAAGTTCTGGCCGTGCTAAATTTGCCAAAGATGTAAACAACAATGGGCGCTCGAAATTGAAAAAAATCAATATGTAAGAACATATTTTATTTTAAGTAATGTTTTTTTCATCTAAATCTCCGAGCTAACTAGACGAAAACAAACATTACTTAAAATAAACATTCTTGTATATTGATTCGGTGTCAAACAAAGAAGTTAAAAATGATAAGAGTTATTTTTGTTGACTTTATGATAAATGATTTTATTTCTGTTTGTACAAACCAACTTACAGATTTTAAAGGTCAATAATATTTTAAAAACAAGATTAGGTTAGTGTTAACTATCCAAGAGAAGTAAGAGCAGTGGTGGCCAAGTGGTAACGGCAGTGTTGTAGGTTCAAACCCAGACAGGCGCTTTACTTTGTGTTAATTATTTCATCACCACTGCTCTCAAAACAGTGAAGCAAACAACGTGAGGAAACCGGCATGTCCTAGAACCAAATTCGAAGACATATAACATCTGCTAACCCGCACTGGGCCCGCATGGTGGATTATGGCCCACTCCCTCTCACCAAGAGGAGGCCTGTGTCCCAGTAGTGGGAACATTATAGGCTGATTATGATGATGATGATGATGAACTATCCAACTGCTCCAACAAGAAAGTCGGAAACAAACTCAAGAGGTCAGTCTCTTTCAAAGTCCAGACATAATCTTGGTCAGATCATATGAAGACCATGTAGATTGGTGTCTGAAATGGTCTTTTCAGGAAAAAAACTGCAAAGATTTGAGTGACCAACAAAAATAAACGTAAAAAGTTTGTCTGATGCCCATCAGATTAGAAACATCCTCTAAAAATTAATAAAAGCAAGGAATTTACTACCAACCTCTTTTGTTCCACAACAAAGGATATATTTTTCACTCTCTTATTAGTTTTATCCAATTGATCCATAGTTTTCTGGAATCTATCTGCTAATTTGGTCATATGTATGTCCACAATAGTTTCTTCCCGTTCTATTTTCTCGTCAATTAGACATTCTTCTAACATCGCACGTAAAAATTTACCGTACGCAACTTGGCAGTTTTCTGCTTCGAAATCTGGAAATCCCTGTTGTTCTTGTTTCAAAATTGTGGTATCCGCATCAAGTGTAGTTGTATTTGCATTATTTTTCTTCGGATTTGAACGAGGAACATTCTTGTCTTTTGTTGGAACGAATTTTGTTCGTGACGATGTAGGTTGCACGCTAACTGTTGATGGCCGCTTACTTTTTATCGACGTTTTAGATGATGCAGCCGATATTTTCGTTTTATCAGACATTTTTTTAGTTAGTTGGGATAATGTTTACAATTTCACAATGCGATGAGATTAGCAGTTCAATTGAATTGATGTGACGTTTGTTTGAATTTGAAATGGCTGTCATTGTCATGGCAACCGCGATTTCCGTTTTCGTTCGGAAACTTGAAAGAGTAATAATAAATGTTTCAACGTGGCTTTAGTATAAAAATGTTAGATGATTCATGGCGTTCTATTATATCTACCTCCTTTTACTTATAATATCATTAAACTTCTTCTTCTTCGTCGTGTTGATGGCATGACATTGTATTTTTGCTGGTCCAAAACTTCGCCATTGAACTGATTATCACCTTCATTGCACTAACCTATTTATAGAAAAAGAGTAATACACTCATTCTTGCAATATCATCTATTATAGCTTTATGATATTGCAAACAGTGACTCACAAAATTATTTATAAACACTCGAAAAGTTGAAAACACTTAAAGACGATAATAATTATGATAATAATGCACCAGTTTCAGGCGTTTACTTTATTTTAATTTATTAAAAAGTTAACATAAGTTCAAAACGCCAAAACCTTGCCAAGTTACGTGCCGGGGTGTATGTACAGTTTTATTTCCGAACGAACGCAAAACACTAGTCAAAAAAATCAATTGGCTTTTTATTTTTAGACCTATACACAGAGTACTTTTTGATAGACTGAAATAGAGACCAATCTTGTTCAGTGGAACGGGTCATTTGCGTTTGTGAAGACACTAGCGCCACCTAGATCTGATAGTAAGAACTAGACCGTTTTACCTTTTTTTTTAAACCGGTATGCTTTTTTTTTACCGGTATGCATATAGCTAGGTATTTATAATAAAGTGTTCATTTCAAGGATTGATAAATGAAATACAATTTTATTTAACTTATCATGTTTTTATTTATTGGATCACCAACAGAGGGTACATAGTTACATGCATGTGAACAGGGACAAATACAAGTGTGCGCTTCCAATTATAGGCGAACTCATCATTCACTAACATTTAGGTAGGTAGGTACTTATAAATAGTTTGACAAGGACGGACTCATTAAAATAAATCACAATACAATACCTACACGAAATAGAAAGGAAAACAAAATTAAAAGTTATAGCAAAACAGTACGGGTACAAAATCTTTACACAGTATAAAACAAAGTCGCTTCCGCTGTCTGTAAGCTTAGGTCTTTTAAACTACGCAATGGATTTTAATGTAGTTTTTAGCAATAGATAGAGTGATTCAAGAGGAAGGTTTATTGTAATACATGCATATTATAGTAGAGAAAAGCCGAGAAATTCAAAGATTTGTAATGTGATGCCATAACAAACATTTTTGTGCGCTTACATTGCAAACCTTACGAGATACTTAGATCAAATTAATGTTCTACGGAATTGTATATCTTAAAAAGATCGATAAAAAGGTCCGCAATGGTATATGTTTATCTCCTAAGGATAACCCACAGTAACCATTTTTATCTTTTACATATTACAAAAAAAATATGGATTATTTACCAAGCTATTTTAAACAATACAGTATTATTCCTTATCCAATTAAATACATTAGATACGTTGTGTATTTCATGTAGATCAAATTGCCCTTTACAGCATATCATTAAAATTAATATTTTAAAAGATATCAGAGACTAAAAAAGCGGGGGCAAAGCGGCTGGCGGGGCGGTACGAAGTTCGCCGGGTCAGCTAATATATAAAAATAATAATACTTCAAACTAATCTCAAATAAAATAAACACAATAACCATAGAAGTCAAAAAAAAAAATTACTTAGATACTGCAGATAATCCTGCAGTACTAGCAGAATTGCTCAAGCACTGCAAAACTATTAATGCGGATACAGTGGCGAGAAGATAAAATAGGATAAAGGACGACGATTCACGCTGCAAGAAAAAATTGCAGCATTATCGGTTTTCAATCAGAGTCCAAAGGAATATAGATTCTTAAGAAAAATATTTATATTGCCCGCAAATCAGACACTCGCCAAAGTAATACAAAAATGCAATCTTCGACCTGGGCTAAATAAAAATATATTTTCACAATGAAAAAAGAAGGCTGAAAAAGTTACAATTTCAGAACGATTGTGTATATTGTTATTTGATGAAGTATCATTAAAAGCACAAATAACATATTATAATGAAAAAAAGATAAAATTACATGCGTAGTAGATAATGGCCAGCAAAGGCAACCAGAATTTGCTGACCACGCCCAAGTCTTCATGGTGCGTGGTCTAATTAAATACTTTAAACAAGCCGTTTTTTACACCTTCTCAGCAAGTGCCACAAAAGGGCCAGAGTTGGCTAAACAGATAAAAAATGTAATTAACAACAAGCAGCAACAAGCAGGGTTAATAGTGGTAGCATCAGTCTGTGACCAAGGGACAAACAATCGTCAGGCGATACGTTTGTTAATAAATGAGACCAGGGGGGTCTACTTACGAAGAGGGGAAACTCCAAAAGGAAATATTATATTAGTAAATGATAAAGAAATCATTCCCCTTTATGACCCCCCACACCTTCTCAAGGGTATGAGGAATAACTTAGTAACTAAAAACTTAACTTTTAAAAAAGACGGCGTTACCAAAACTGCCAAGTGGTCTCATTTATTGCAGCTTCTTAAAGAAAACCCTGGCTACAAAGGCATAAGACTGATTCCAAAGCTAACAGAATACCACTTAAACCCTGAAAACCTTAAACAAAATGAAAGTAAAATTTGCATCACAGGTATTTAGTCGCACTGTGGCATCTAATATGGGATACCTAGCAGGTAATTTATATTTTAGCTTTTTTTTTTTCTTTTGAAATTTTCATTTATTGTACAGTAGAAACCAGTTTCCAGGAAGTTTGTTATCATAAAATGTTTACTAGGTACCCCAAACGTAATACAGAATTACCGAAACCTCTACTTGCTGCACAATATAATTTTACAGTATTTGGACAGCCGTGAACCAAAAATATAAAAAATATAAAAATATACGGGGTAACATCAAAAATCATTGTGAAAATGACTATTGTGATACTTTATGCTCCTTCGAACTCAACGAAAATACTGAAGCCACGTCGACCTGTACAGTTGATCTTGAAAATATTTTAGAAATTAATTTTGAAAACATATAACATAAAGAAAAATACCCAAGAATACTGGCCTGGCACCTCTACAGTACGTAATAAATGATTTTATTTTGTAAGTAGGTTTTCACAAACACTTTTACATGTCAATAATATTTTCAATAAAAACTAAGTGAGGTCGGCGTTTCCTATCTGACTACTCTGAGAAGAAAGGCCGAAACAAACTCAGAGGTCACAGTCTCTTTTAAAGTCCAGACATAATCTTGGTCAGGTTATATGAAGACCATGTAGATCGATGTCTGAGATGGTCTTTTGAGGAAAGAACCACACAGATTGAGTGGACCTGTCCAGTCAGTGCACGCATTTGGCAGAAATCGTGCAGCTCAACTCAAAACTTAAGGAGCTCAACGATTCGACGAACAATACCAAAGAAAGGACATTTGGGTAGGCCACATAAATTACTCAACCTGCCAGACCATGAAAAAAGAAACAGAACAAAGAGAATAATACAAATTAAAAAAAAATACCCACATTGTCTTCACATTTACAATAGGTAATTAAAATAATATGATACTTTACAAAGTAAGCAAATGTCATTGTTTATATAAAATTCATTAATGTTAAAAAAACACTTTATATGCAAAAATTGGAAGCATCCCAAGCTTTTTTGTCCTCAATATAATCTTTAACTGTATAAAAGGGTTTCTGACACAACTTACGTTTAATGAATGATTTGAATTTATTAAGGCTTAGATCTCGAACGTGTATTGGTAGTTATAAAAGCGTATACATTGGCATCTGAACGAGTCACCTATTTTCTTGAGCCTTGTTGTAGGTACAACAAAAAATAAATATAAATTATAACAAATTATAAAAATGTCTATATTGACCTTAATAAATTTCGATTTTATAAAATGTAATACACATTAAATTTTTTTAATAGATTATTTAACAAATACTGTGATTCGATTTATTTCATTTTCCTTTTAAAACATTTACTGTGATATTTTTTTGCTTTCATTTGTATTTTATCTTCTTCATCATCAACTTGTCTTCTGCCAGATAAAATTTTATTTATTATTTTACAATAATTATAATTCATAAATCGAATCACAGTATTTATTAAATAATCTATCATTTCTTTTTTATGTCTACTACATTTTATAAAATCGAAATTTATTAAGGTCAATATAGACATTTTTATAATATCTTTTAAATAATAAGAATGTAAGTTTTCTTTAAGAATATGGTTTATAATATCTTGGAAATTGGATACAAGTTTTATTAAATTTTTACTGGGAGTACACAGCCATCTTCGACCTGCATACTCCCTATATCTTATGTATTCAATTTCATCTTCGCTTGTGAAAACGGTTTTGCAAACAGAGCAATTTTTAAAAATCTTTGTTTTAGATTTTTTCAAAAAATATCCGCTTACGTACTGTAGAGGTGCCAGTATTCTTGGGTCTTTTTCTTTATTTTCTATATTTTCAAAATTAATTTCTAAAATATTTTCAAGATCTACTGTACAGGTCGACGTGGCTTCAGTATTTTCGTTGAGTACGAAGGAGCATAAAGCATCACAATAGTCATTTTCACAATTTTTTCCTTGGGTGTGGACACTGTTCAAGTTGTTTATTAGTAGAGTGGTAAAAGCCGACTCAAATTGGTCGCATGTCGGGTTAACGTTGCGGCACCCTTGGCTTCTAATCGCCCCAAAGAAGTTCTCTAGGGGATCTTGATTAAGGTGCCGCATCCAGACTGATGTTACTCCGTATTCACCACGTATTTTTTTTAGTAAATCTTGAATTCCCTCCAATGTCCACACCCAATTTTTTAAGGTAGGAACAGTTTCGACCCTGCCAGCAGAAGTCACAAACTCCATAGAGTTAAAAACTCTTTTTGCTTCTACCCATGTCTTTTTATGGGCAGACGTTGGCGTAGCTGGGCCAAGTAGTGGCTTAGCATTTTTATTTTTGTTGTGACTTCCATTGACAGAATCGAAGATGTTGTCCATAAATAAAAGTAGATCTGCGGTTTCCTTGCATTCTGCAGGTAGAATACCTTTATCTGAAAAAGAACAGAAAAAATGTTAGATCATTCATCATCATTATTTCAGCCGGAAGACGTCCACTGCTGGACATAGGCCTCCCACAAGCACCTCTACTTCGACCGGCACAGCGTGCCGTCCCCGTCACCGGGGATGGCACAAAAATGTTCCCTTTACTTTCTTTTTTCGTAAACAACCTCCTTTGTCTGCCACACAGTAGTGTAAATGTAGAACGTTTATTTTCTGCAATTAACCTTATGAAAACTAAAACCAGAAACAAACTTAGCACAGAATCGATAAAAGGACTCCTGCACTGCGATTCTGTAACCATCTCACCGTTCATAATATTTTCAATAATATTTGTCTCATTTTAAATCTTATCTACATGTGTGTGTGTGAAATTTGTGAAAAGTAAAAATGTAAACACGCACGATTGGCGCGAAACTTCGACATTAGATATCAAAAAAATTCATTACTACTACTTATTTAACTTGGACAATGGATGAATTCATCAAATAATTAAATGATGTATTATTCACTGCCCATGTGGTGGAGTTTGAATGTTCGAAGTCCCCAAATTTTATGTTTTTTAGCCTCGACCTGTTAGATGATTTGCGTCTAACGCGCATGCGCGGCGTGACTCACGGCGTGAGTCTCACGCCGCGCATGCGCGTGAATTCTGGCTCGTTCCGAATTAAGCCATCATCACCCACAGCGCTCACTTGGATATAAAAAAAAAATAGTTTGATACCTAACGCGCATGCGCGGCGGGAGTTATGGCTCGGCACAGCGCTCACATAAGTAATTAGCGTTCCGATTTAGATAAATCACTATTATGGCAGCTAAACTATATTCACTTGAATAGGTACTAATGGTTGGATGGTTGGATTATAGTATTTATTTGTGTATACACCACGAATTTCTTCATCTTTGTTAAGGTGGCGACTGTACTGGCGGAAGCACGATTTAAAAAATGCCACGTTAGTTTAAAGGCAATATATTATGATGCGACTCAAAACAAAACAGCACAACAGGCTGTCATTCATTTGTGACAGCGCCCGCGGTGATAATTATTAATTTAGGGCATGGTCGCCGTTATCGGAAGATGGCGCATGCCATGACGTCATCTATGTCGACTTACGGGACATCGTTATCGCGCTCACGCTAATTCGGAAAAAGGGCCCTAATTCAATATGACCCACTTAATGATTCTACCTTGAAGACATCCTCCAGTGCAGCGGTGAACAGTTTCGAAGAGATAACGTCTCCCTGAGTCAACGTATCACACCTCGCTGCAGAAGGATAGGTTTAGAGGTCTGATCCTGGAGTCGGACTGACATAGTAGCGTTTTCGTGATGACTCTCGAAAACAGCTTGTAGACATGGCTCAGAAGTGAGATGCCTGTTGTGTTTTACCCTCGAGTATGACGGAACCAAACAGCTTCTGAATGACCTTAAGAATGGGTTTTCCGCCGGCCTTCAGGAGCTCGACCGTAATTCCGTCATCACCCGGCGCCTTGTTATTTTTGAGCTGCTTCAGAACCATCCCAATCTCGTACAGGCTGACGTCCGGGATGTCTTCGGTATAGTGTCGGGTCAATCTAGCTCTTGGGTCGTTTGCCAGATTCGTAACGGGGTTACTGGTGGACGTGTATGACTGTCCATAGAACCTCTCGATAGCTCAGGTAATACAAATAAAAGTAGAGCGATAGTAGAGCGGTAGCAAAGCGACAGCAGTGTGATGGCAGAGCGGTCCATAGAACCTCTCGATAGCTCAGGTAATACAAATAAAAGTAGAGCGATAGTAGAGCGGTAGCAAAGCGACAGCAGTGTGATGGCAGAGCGGTAGCAGAGCGCTAGACGAATATTTTTGTACACAAACTAGGGTTTTCTAAGAAAGCAGGGAACGGTCACACAATAACGGCTGTCCAAATACTGCATCCTAATCTCGTACAGGCTGACGTCCGGGATGTCTTCCGTACAGTGTCGGGTGACTAGCTCTTGTGTCGTTTGCCACATTCGTAACGGGGTTACTGGTGGACGTGTATAACTGTCCATAGAACCTCTCGATCTCTCTCAACAGCTCAGGTAATACAAATAAAAGTATAGCGATAGCAGATCGATAGCAAAGCGATAGCAGTGTGATGGCAGAGCAGTAGCAGAGCGCTAGACGAATATTTTTATACCCAAAGTAAGGTTTTCTAAGAAAGCAGGGAACGGTCACACAATTACGGCTGTCCACATACTGTAAAATTATATTGTACAGCAAGTAGAGGTTTCGGTAATTCTGTGTAACGTTTGGGGTACCTAGTGAACATTTTATGATAACAAACTTCCTGGAAACTGGTTTCTACTGTACAATAAATGTAAATTTCAAAAGAAAAAAAAAGGTAAAATATAAATTACCTGCTAGGTATCCCATATTGGATGCCACAGTGCGACTAAATACCTGTGATGCAAATTTTACTTTCATTTTGTTTAGTTTTTCAGGGTTTAAGTGGTATTCTGTTAGCTTTGGAATCAGTCTTATGCCTTTGTAGCCAGGGTTTTCTTTAAGAAGCTGCAATAAATGAGACCACTTGGCAGTTTTGGTAACGCCGTCTTTTTTAAAAGTTAAGTTTTTAGTTACTAAGTTATTCCTCATACCCTTGAGAAGGTGTGGGGGGTCATAAAGGGGAATGATTTCTTTATCATTTACTAATATAACATTTCCTTTTGGAGTTTCCCCTCTTCGTAAGTAGACCCCCCTGGTCTCATTTATTAACAAACGTATCGCCTGACGATTGTTTGTCCCTTGGTCACAGACTGATGCTACCACTATTAACCCTGCTTGTTGCAACTCAGTAATTACATTTTTTATCTGTTTAGCCAACTCTGGCCCTTTTGTGGCACTTGCTGAGAAGGTGTAAAAAACGGCTTGTTTAAAGTTTTTAATTAGACCACGCACCATGAAGACTTGGGCGTGGTCAGCAAATTCTGGTTGCCTTTGCTGTCCATTATCTACTACGCCTGTAATTTTATCTTTTTTTTCATTATATGTTATTTGTGCTTTTAATGATACTTCATCAAATAACAATATACACAATCTTTCTGAAATTTTAACTTTTTCAGCCTTCTTTTTTAATTGTGAAAATATATTTTTATTTAGCCCAGGTCGAAGATTGCATTTTTGTATTACTTTGGCGAGTGTCTGATTTGCGGGCAATATAAATATTTTTCTTAAAAATCTATAAGCCTTTGGACTCTGTTTAAAAACCGATAATGCTGCAATTTTTTCTTGCAGCGTGAATCTACGTCCTTTATCCTTTTTTTTGTCTTCTCGCCACTGTATCCGCATTAACAACTTTGCAGTGCTTGAACAATTCTGCAGTACATCTAGTACTGCAGGATTGGCAACAATTTTTTTTGCTGCCTTTATTTCTGCTGTCTGCTTTTTGTTTTTATTTTTTAATTTAAGTATTCTTTTTTTGGCAGCCATTATTTTTAGCTGCAGATCTCTTTCTGCCTTGGAGAGCTGAACCGTCCTGGTGGATATTTTCCTGCCTGTAAAGTAGAAAATGATTTTGTAAGAGTGCAAAAGTAAATCAGTTTCTCATGGTTCCTGCGGGGCGCAGCTAATCAAAGATAATTTTGTGCAGATCATATAACATCAAACTTATTTTCTATATACAAAAACATACCTAAATTTTGTTTAATAGTTTTAGAAGTAGAAGGTGGCATTTGGTCTAATATCACTGTTTCCGGATCTGAAATATTAATAAATAATTATCACTCAAGGTTGGTCAAGTGTGTGTAGGTCATGCAATAACATTAGGCTGTAACAGTTTGTAATTTATTGTATTTACATCTCGTAATGTTCCCACACCTAGCACATAGGCCTCTTCTTTGTGAGAGGGAGCGAGGCGTAATCAATCATGCGAACCCAGTGCGGGTTGGTGGATGTTGTGTCTTTGATACTTATTATGTACCTATATCTTGTTGTAAGTACGACTTACACATGACAAAAAGTATGGAATGGAATAACCATCAAAAATTTAAAATTTATTTGCAGGATACGACTTATACAAAGTATAAAAGTTTAGTTGAATTCGCCCTTAGTGATAGTGCCAGCTGAAAACCCTATAAACTCTAAAAATACTAATATGATGAAACCCTAAAAATATAGACACAAACACAAAATAATTATTATATTTATTGCTAAATAGTACTTACCAATATTTTCTTTTTCCGTCGTATTTGTAGCTGTGTATAAAAACTGATGATGTGATTCAGGAGCTAAAATGAAATATATACAAACATAAGTAATACCTACCTCATGGTAAGAAAGTTCAATTTCTAATCAGTAGGATTATTACATTAATTCAAATATTCAATTGCATACCTGCCAAGTGCAAGTCTAAGTCTATGTAAGGGTTCCATTCCACCAAAACTATTACACTTTACATTAATTTTATTTGGTATGATAGCGACCATAGGGACACATATTCTGATATGGAACCCTAGAAGAGTAATATAAAAAAATCATAATATACCTGTAGAAGTTGATGGAATTGGCTGATTTGCAAGCCCTTCCAGTGGTTTTCTTCCAACACATGCTGATTTTGGTAATGTTAGACCTGAAAAAAATATAACTGCATTAAGTAATAATTTTGCTAAGGTGCTTTATAATTTTTTTTTTATTAGAGGAATATTGGCAACTTTATTTGTTATTATACAAAGTAGCATTATGTACGTAATGAACAAACCTGGTAAATATAACGTGGGAACTGCAATATTGCTTATTTTGTTATAACGACATAAATATTTATTCATAAAGTGTTTGCGACACACTCGACGGAATTTAAAAATATGTTCATTGTCAAGTTCCAAAAGAGCACTTGCAAATCCAATTGAATAGAGCCACGTATTAAATCTTATCCGGTCTTTATCAGGGTTCGGAAATCCATGTAGAACTGCATGCATGTCTGAAAAAAATTGCAGACAATTATTAATTTATATTTCTATCAGTTTCCTTTGACAATTATCTCGGGACCCTGGGGTGGTTGGAATCCCGGTCATTTGGAAGGCGTATTAGGGGCCAAAACCAACTCACTAATATTGTTGTTTCGAAACAAATTGAATTTTATATTGAAGAGAAACAAAAACTAAAACCATACAACTGATAAAACGTAATTTTGAATTGCGTTCAAATTCAAGGCCAAGTTTCAAGATCCAAGATTCAGCTATGACAATGTGACATACCTCCACTGTCCTTGCACCCAGGAACACAGCAGTGCTTATCCGACGACATGATGCACTAAAAGAGTCCTATCTCAAACTTAATACTACACTGGAGTCCTATCTCAAACTTAATACTACACTAGAGTCCTATCTCAAACTTAACACTATACTGGAGTCCTATCTCAAACTTAACACTACAATGGAGTCCTATCTCAGTTTCAACACAACCACTCACAAAATTACTTTCTGGTCACAAATATGGATTAGTCGGAGGAACTTTCGCTCAACTCAACGACAACCGCACAACGTTACACAGAAAGATCACAAAATATAGCTAAATATAACACCAGCGCAAGCGTGAGATATTAGCTTATCAGACATTTGTGACATTTGTGATACCAATTTATTGATAGAAAAACCACCAAAAGAACTCTACCACCACCCCAATGAATGTTTGCAAAATATTTGTGTAAATTAGTGCAATAGGTGATAATTATTATTGATCGAAAAATAATGAAATGTCATACTGTTCGA
Source organism: Hydraecia micacea (assembly GCA_914767645.1). Lineage (NCBI taxonomy): Eukaryota > Metazoa > Arthropoda > Insecta > Lepidoptera > Noctuidae > Hydraecia > Hydraecia micacea. Next base: position 3,174,871 of record OU611805.1, read on the forward strand.
TAAATGTAATTAACCCTTGACAATGATCCATAATTTAAAATATTACACTAAAACAGAAGTCAATCAATAATATACTATTTTAGTAGTTATGAGCTACCGATGTATCAAAGTTTATCAAAGTTGCGATTATGTTCAGAGCCATCTATTCAAATTAATAGTGAACATTGCTTCAGAGCTGCCATCTTAAGGGCGTAGTTGGTGTAAAAGTTCAATTATAATCCGACAAAATTAAAAAACACATCCAAACTTATTTTGTACAGAGACAACATATACTTCGTGATTTTGTATCATTGTACCCACTGATGTCCCCAGTTTTTTGTTCTAAGATTGAGCACCCTGGACCTATAATAGGTAGGTCAACAGGTCAATTTATTATTTTAATAAATCAATATTGTAGTTGTTTCAATAGATTACACAACATTTTTAGACTTTTATAATTAATTATTTTTCTCGCATAATTCTTTGTTTTGCTTGTTAGGTTATAAACAATTTTTTTTTTCATAGCTTCAAGAGTCATTGTCACAAAATACGTTTTACCTAAGGATCTTTGTAAATTCACTTCGAGAAAGACAAAAGAATTTTAATTATAGGTTTCAAAACAAAGGTCAATAACCTTATGACATAAAGATACCCTTAGACTTTTCGTTATCCCTATAAATTAAATACCCAAAATCTCTTTTTATGCACATCAAAATCCTTTTCAATTTTTACATGATGAAATCATTATAATCCAGTTAAGATTATGATAATAAAACCTTAATTTTAGTTTACATACCATTCTCCGTGTACCAGCTGCCCGCGTGCGAAGCGTTGCGACAAGTCATCTTTGTATTTTTCTGAATAATTGATTGTTAAAAATTAAGTAAATAAATAATTAAACGATAACTTTCACAATCACAAAAATAATACTTTGACGTTGATGTAAATACACCACAGACAATTTTTACTAGTTGTGTGTTTTTTTTTTACTAAAGATAAAGCGTTTGCGAAGCTAGCTTTAAGTTTAGTCAATTTATTTTTACGATTGTTTCGTTTATTTATCGTTTCTCTCGACACGAACACGAGAGGGCAGGCAGTGTAAACTACACCAGTAGAAAGACATACAGTCACAGTAAAAACTGTCCTAAGGTCCGACTTCGTCAAATTTGCCAAAGATGGCCGCTCGAAATGAATAAATTCGATAAACAAGAGTTTAAAATAAGTAATATTTAATAAGTAATGTTAGTTTTCGTCTAAGTCTCCGAGCTAATTGGACGAAATCAAGTAAGTAATCTTTGTTGTCGTCTAAATCTCCGAGCTAACTAGACGAAAACAAACATTAATATTGTTTATCGATTTTATTCAATTTCGAGCGGCCATTGTTGTTTACATCTTTGGCAAATTTGGAGCGGTCGCACTTTAGTTTCGTTGTGATAATGCAATCATAATTTGCTCACGCTGAGTTTTACGCAGTGTTTGGAGCATAATGTGCGTGTCAACTTTGATTTATGTCCCATTGGCCATCCCACATTGTAACATCCCCACCCTCCGCACACTGACAAAAGTGCCGTAGTGCGTCGTGTCCAAACATACATCAGATAAAATTGAATATTTAGCATCAGCAGTAGCCGCACCTTAGGGAATAAGAAGAAGAACTCACATGCTGTTGATTGGTGTGCAAGATTTTGCTCGCCGCGGCCAAAAGGAAAAATGCAAACAATCTGATCATATCAGCTTTATCTTATCCAGGTTGATAGAGCCATAAAACTTCACCGTATGGAATAGATTGTAAAAAAAAAACTAGACTAAGCCATAGTTAAGTCGATTTTATTTTCGATAGCCGTCAACTCAGTGAGCCGTTTTATTGGCACATCACCGATTGAACGAATGATATGATAAGAATGCGGCCATGTACAGACGCCAGCACATCAACCTACTACAATCTGTCAGATTTCTGTAATAGATTTTCAACTTTATCGCTAAAATATAAGGTTCAATGTTGATTGGGAAAATTTGACAGTTAGGTGTAGGTTGATGTGCTGGCGTCTGTACCTCAATGGGCCATCGTCATTATCTCAATTGTTTATCATTCGTTCGGCAGGTGTCTGTCTTGTCTGTGGTTGTCAGTTGTCAATATTCCGGCTAGTGATGATGCGTGAAAATAATTAACTAATTCAAATATAAATTTAAAAAATAAACGTATTGCATTTATTTGGAGCATTCGTAATTTTACGAACTAATTCCTGTATCAGTGTCAGTCATTAAAATGCTTACCTCAATATGTAAGTACAAACCTTACATTTCTGTATTTTTACGTCTTGAGTGTCGTTTCATCGAAAGTAAGATTAAATTGTACCGTATGTGTACTTTTACTTTCAGTATTTATTACCGATTAATGTTGGTCACAACTATATCAATAACTTATTACAAAACGCACGATAAGCGATAAAAAAACATGACCCATAAAAATTTTAGTTATGTAAAAATTTCGTAATGTTTATTCATTATTATTGTGGAAAGTTTTGATGTATTTTTTTTTATCAAGATATGTTACTTTTATAATATGAAATTTTAACTACTAGTATACAATGATCATATTAGGGTCGGGGCTCATTGATCGACGGCGTTCGACGGTTTGTCCATACAAAGTACAAAAAGAGAGCAAAGTATGAAACGACGTAGGTACCTACATATCCTTTCGCATCGACGGCGACGAACTCGCTCCGGCGGCAGTGAACGTATCATAGGCAGTCGCTCCGTGTAAAATACTGGTACTCAGCTGCAGCCAGTTAGACTGGAAGCCGACCCCAACATAGTTGGGAAAAGGCTAGGCAGATGATGATGATGAATAGAAAACAAACAGCTCATTTATCAAATTAAATTTCAGTCGACAACATTCATCGATTTCTTACTAAACTTCAACTATATCCGACGATCCTGCATACTTATCTCTTTTGCTGACTGTACCTGTATATAGTACACCCACATTAGCCTCTTTGTTCTGTAATGTTAATTAATTCGCATACTTATGTATAGAACCAAGTTCTTTCAACTTAACAGACAGCTGTACTGCTGGGGAGTTTGTTGCGCCACTTCTTCCCAGCTAAAGCCCTAGGAAGTGGTGAAGGGCGGGCGTTTTGGAGGACTGTCTTATGTAATTTTGACGTTCGAAAAGTGCTGATTCTCAGCCTAATTTGGATAAATTATTTTTTACTAGCAGCGCCCCGCAGTTTCACCCGCATAAGTGTCGATCCCGTGGGAATATCGGAATAATAACTATCCTATGTCCTTTCCCGGGACTCAAAAACATCACGCTATGACCATTAGAAGCTGTGCAGAATGAAAAAAAAAGTCAGAAAGAACGCCAAGCGAAAACTTAGTGATAGCGCGGGTAGATGAGGCGACGATGCGAGGCGACGGGGGTTTGGGGAAACAACAAATTTCAGGCAGACTAAGTCGCGAACATAAGCTAGCATTTTATATGTTTTTTTCAATCCTATGGTTACAGGTCGCACATCCTTCACTCGGGCGTCCAGAACGGCACGTTACTCAGTTCACAGAAAACAGGAAAAACCTAAAACTGCAATTGTTATGCTCAACATGGGTGGACCTACAGACACTGATCAGGTAAACTAAGCTATTTTAACGTAAATCTAGCTGTTTATGTGTAAACTTTGCTATTTCAAAAAAGGAGGTTCTGTTTTCGACCCGTATGTATGTATGTATATTTGTATGTCCGCGATTTTCTCAAAAACGAATGAACGAATTTTGATAATTCTTTCACTAATGTGATCTACATACTTTCAGGGAGGTTTTAGTATAGATATTCCCACGGGATCTAAACTTATGCGGGTGAAACCGCGGGGCGCTACTAGTAATTCTATAAATAAATATTTGTTACGGCAGATAAACATGTTTAGATTAACATACAACCTGTTACTGATCTGCAAAATTGCAAATTGCAAAAAAGTAACAAAATATACAGACAGATGGCCGATGGGGCCGAAAGGTTCTGGAGTGGCGACCGCGTAACGGAAGATACCGCGTATTTGAAGACCTCCCACAAGGTGGACCGATGACCTTGTAAAGGCCGTAGGTATCAACTGGATGCGAGAAGCACAGAACCTGTCGAAGTGCAAGTGCTTGGGGGAGGCCTATGTCCAGATGTGGACGCCTTTCGGCTGAAATGATGATAATGATGAGAGAGCAGTGGTGGCCAAGTGGTAACGGCCGCGACTTACGAGTTTTAGGTCGTAGATTCGAATCCAGACAGGCGCTTTACTTTGTGTAAATTATTTCATCACCACTGCTCTGGTGAAGGAAAACATCGTGAGGAAATCGGCATGTCCTAGAACCAAAAATTCGAAGACATGTGACATCTGCCAACCCGCACTGGGCCCGCGTGGTGGATTACGGTCCACTCCCTCTCACTGAGAGCAGGCCTGTGTCCCAGCAGTAGGAACATTATAGTCTGATAATGTATATGATGATGATGATGAAGAAAATTTTAATTTCGCGGCCTACCCCGACACTTTTGCCTTTTGCCTGATTATTTTTCTTTATTTTCCAGGTAGGTGACTACCTGCACCGTATTATGACGGATCGGGACATGATCCAGCTGCCTATGCAAAATAAGTTGGGACCCTGGATAGCTGCCCGAAGGACAGAGGAAGTGCAGAGAAAGTACATGGAAATTGGAGGCGGCTCACCTATCCTTAAATGGACTAATAGTCAAGGTAAGGCTGGTAGCCTACATTAGCCTCCTTTATAGTACCTGACTCATCATCTCCGTAGCGTTTTCCCAACTACGTAGGGCTCGTCTTCCGAATGAACAAACAATGTGCTTGAGAATGAGCAGTGGCGTGCATTGGTTTTCAGAATATGTAGGCACTAGGCCGGGTCTAGTCTAGGCAAACGCGGTCACTAATCAGAAAAAAAAAGTGAGGTCAAAAGTGTGGTTATTTGAGTAGGCATGCCTACTTAAAGGTGATAAATTGCGAAGGTCGAACGTCATGGTATTACGCTTGAGACATACGTATTTTTAATTTTGTCGTATTAACTTGAACGAGTAAAGACCAATGACAATGTGCGAATAGTACGGGAGCCGAGTAGGACGTCCGGCGACTGCCTACTGCTGCGCGTGTTTGTATGAAGATTTTGTTTTTGTTTTTTGTTATAATTGTGGGGCACACACACTGAAATGTAATTGACCGGCTTATGTTGATATATCGAGGAAGGCACTGCTTTTATGCCTATATGCAATGCACGCCACTGCCCCTTGGTAAAACAGGTTGTCAGACTCGGGCTTCTGACGACCCGTAACGACTGTCAAAGATCTACGAATGACAGCCGGGACCAACGGCTAAACGGGCTTTCCGAGACACGGAGGAGTCTCGGTATTTGTAAAGACGGTCACCCATCCACGGACCGTTCGCTGCAAGCGTGTTTGTATAATTGGTTATCACATGTAAAGCGTGCGTCACTTTCGTAAGATAAATGGACGCTTTTAACGTTCTGCATCGTTCTCACATGCATAATTTTTAACATGAATGATGTAACCAAGACTTTGTAAACATATTATTTTGATTTAAAAGAGTGTCCATGGAGTTTCTTGGCCGTTCTTCTCCATAGGTTCCTACGCTTTGGAATGGGCAACTAGCTTCATCTTTCTTTCTGACTGACCGACCCCCTAGACCAACGCCGTCTTAGGGCAGGCCGGGGGGCCCTTGGGCACACAAGAATTTGGGGCCCCTTTGGAAAGTAAAAAAGACCGGTCAAGTGCGAGTCGGACCCGCGCACCAAGGGTTCCGTACACATTTGTAGGCATGTAACTACAAATTTACGGTTTTCACATTTTTTCCTTTACTTGTGCTACATGACATTGCTTTTTGCCAAATTTCATGATTCTAGGTCAACGGGAAGTACCCTATAGGTTTTGATTCCCTTGCGAGTGTCATTATATGCGCTTTTGAATGTATCTTGCGTTGTAATATCTGCCTTCGTGGGGTAGAGGCCTAGAGGGCCCTGGGCACGGGCCTCGTGTGCCCTTATGGTAAAGACGGTACTGCCCTTGACAATTCAAAAGTGCCTGTAATTGGTTTAATTGTAATAAATGCTTTGAATTTTTTTCCAGGGGAGTTACTAGTAGAAGCCTTGGACAGACTACATCCTACGACGGCGCCGCACAAGCACTATGTAAGCTTCAGATACGTGCCTCCTTTCACGGAGGATGCCTTCACTGCGCTTGAGGAGTAAGTATAATATTGTAACTATAAGAACCAATAAAAAAACCGGACAAGTGTGAGTCGACTCGCAAACGAAGGGTACCACAACGAACAAAAAACGGCAAAAAAATCGCGTCTGTTGTATGGGAGCCCCCTTAAATATTTATTTTATTTTAATTTTATTATTTGTTATTATAGCGGCAACAGAAATACATAATTTGTGAAAATTTAATAAAATCGATGTATATCGATTTTGAAGAACATTTATTTTAAGTGATGTTTGTGTAATGCAGATTAATAAGACTTCGTTGTCTGTCACCACGCTGTATCTCAAGAACCGCGATAGCTAGACAGTTGAAATTTTCACAAATTATGTGTTTCTGTTGCCGCTATAACAACAAATACTAAAAACAAAATAAAATAAATATTTAAGGGGGCTCCCATACAACAATCGCGATTTTTTTGCTCTTTTTTGCTCGATATCAATAATGGCAACAGGTAGGCACTTGAAATATTCACAAAATACTCAGTTGTATTTTTACTTTAGTAATAAATAATAAAATTAAAATAAAATAAATATTTAAGGGGGGCTCCCATACAACAGACGTGATTTTTTTGCCGTTTTTTGTCCTTGTGGTACGGAACCCTTCGTTTGCGAGTCCGACTCGCACTTGGCCGATTTTTTTACATACAAATTCAGTAAAAACGCATTTCCGTGCGGGGAATTTGACTCCGTTTCACGCACCCCGCTGCGTAACGCGGCACAGTGTTGTAAGATCCCGATTTTTGTGTCATCGTGTTTTTATTGAATTAATCGATAGAGTCTACAATTCTGAGGATTAGATTAAAACTCCGGGTTCGCTAAGACTTGTACTTTTTTTTTTAAAAAATGACAAAGTTTCGGAATATCCGACTATTGAAAAACGAAAAAAAAATCATTATAATTTAACGGAAGTACTTATTAAAGAATTAATTTATTCTATCGAAAAAAGGTATAATAGCCGATCCTTCCACCAATTTCTGTTGCTTTAGTATGAATGGGTCGAGAGATATGATTTTTTTTCTCATTTTTCGTTTTCATTTTTTTATTCATCTAAACCGCCGTAGTAGATGGTCATTCCTACATTGAAAAATTGCTGATACTTTCTATTATGTGTAGTATTTTTTCCAAAACCTAACTCATTGGTTTCCAGGAGTTATTGGAAATTTTAGTAATATCCGAAATATCCGCACTTAGGGCTGCCACTTCAACCAAAACATAATTTGTTTATTTTTATTAAGTTTTAGCTTTCTTATCGCGACCATAAAGAGATATCATTGTTTTGTGGCTTAAAGTGGCACACATTGAGTGATTTTATAAAGGATATTAAAAAACAAATGGAGAAATTGGTATCATGTTGATTGATACACCTTTTTTTGGAAACCGTCTATAAATTCAAACCCAAAAGACTCAACTAATAGTTAGCTTTAGTCTCATCGGATCCAATTATCTCTGATTACAACCTCTTAGAGAGAAAAAAAAAGGCTAAAAAAATCCCACTGCCACCAGCCGCATTGTCTTTGTTGAGACCTGTTAATGAAGAAAATCTAGCCATCGATGATTATTCGCATGTTGAATTAATTGTAACTAACAATGAAGATGATTTTTAGTTCGGTTAGCCCACATAATATAAATTTACATACATTTTCCTTTCGAATAGCCAACTGCATATTAGTTATTAGAAAGTATTTAAAACACCTTTTTTTTTCAAATAAAATATACTCTTGTTGCTTTTTTTCGGATACTTGAAAGTGACAACCCTAAGGAAAATTTTGAATTTTCAATAACTCCTGGAAACCAATGAGTTAGGTTTTGGAAAAAATACTACACATAATAGAAAATATCAGCAATTTTTCAATGTAGGAATGACCACCTACTACGGCGGTTTAGATGAATAAAAAAATGAAAACGAAAAATGAGAAAAAAAATTATATCTCTCGACCCATTCATACTAAAGCAACAGAATTTGGTGGAAGGATCGGCTATCATACCTTTTTTCGATAGAATAAATTAATTCTTTAATAAGTACTTCCGTTAAATTATAATGATTTTTTTTTCGTTTTTCTATAGTCGGATATTCCGAAACTTTGTCATTTTTAAAAAAAAAAAGTACAAGTCTTAGCGAATCCGGAGTTTTACTCTAATCCTCAGAATTGTAGACTCTATCGATTAATTCAATAAAAACACGATGACACAAAAATCGGGATCTTACAACACTGTGCGCGGTGCAGTGTTCCAATCGCCTAACTTCAATCTTTCTGACTAACCGACTCCATGACAGTTCAAAAGTGCCTGTAATTGGTTTATTTGAAACTAGCTTCAGCCCGCGACTTCGTCCGCGTGAAATTTCTGTTTCCCCCAACCCACCCGTCGCATCGCATCGCCTGACCGCACTACTACTTCGTTTTCGCTTTCGTTCTGACTTTTTTTCTTTTTGCTCGGCTCCTAAGGGTGCTAGCGTGATGTTAAATAGCCTATAGCCTTCCTCAAAAATTGGGCTGTCAAACGCAAAAAGAATTTTTGAAATCCGACTGGTAGTTCCGGAGATTACCCCCTACATACAAACTTACAAACAAATTTTACCTCTTTATAATATTAGTATAGATAAATGTTTTGAGTTTAATTTCTTTTTATCTTGATTACAGGGATGGCGTCGAGAGGGCGGTTATATTCTCACAGTATCCACAGTACAGTTGTGCGACCACAGGTTCAAGTTTGAACGCCATTGCAGACTTTTATAAAACAAGGTACTATGTTTTTTTTTTTTTTTTTTAATGGGTTTGCTCTTGACTCTATAGTCTAGGTCAGAGGTGACAGAGACAAAGTCGACGATGGAGCGAGCTTATCCAGAAGAAGCCTGTTCACTCTCACTTTGAAGAGATTCGGGTTGTATGCGCTCGGAAACACAGACGCAGGTAGAGAGTTCCACTCTTTTGCTGTGCGCATTATAAAATACATTTTGAAAAGGCTTAGTGCGAATTTGTGGACTAGCAACTAGGCAGGGATGGTCATTTGCAGTGCGTCTGGATGTCCGAAGGTATTGGGGGGAATGAATATAAAATGTTTATTAAATACTAGCGGCCCGCCACAGCTTCGACGGGAGCAATTTTTTTTCGAATTTTGCGAATATTTTCTTTCATACAAACCTTGTCCTTTCAATACCGAACACAACAAAAAAAGAATTATCCAATCTGGTGCAGTCGTTCGGAAGTTATGCGGAATTATTATATATTATTATAAAATACTTCTAATTTCCCTACATTTTGACAAGTTTTTGACATTTGTTTGTCGCCGAGATGAGACTGCGACTAGATTTTGAACGTTTTAAATTACGAGAACGGGCCTTCTGATCTTCATAAATATATTTTTTCTAATTTGCCCTTTTGGTACCGGTAAGACGGGGTGAATCGGGACGAAACTTTAAAATGGATTTTAACGTTGATGTAATAAAGATTATTGCCAACAAGGACAATTAATCGTTAATTATAATATAATAAACACATTAGTGCTTTTTGGCAAAAAAAAAAAAAAAAAACTATTATTTCAATGTTAAAATCCATTTTAAAGTTTCGTCCCGATTCCCCCCTGCATCCCTATTCACCCCGTTTTACGGTAATCTTTATTATAATGTTTAATTTTTTTTTTTTTTTTGTTTTATTGTAGGCCTGTTCCAGAAAACATACAATTCAGCTTGATAGAACGATGGGCCACTCATCCGTTACTGGCAAGAGTGTTCGCAGAGCGAATCGAGGAGAAATTAGACTTATTTGAGACGCGTATTAGAGATGATGTCCTTATATTATTTACTGCGCATAGCTTGCCTTTGAAGGTATATTTATCTTGTATCTATAGTATCCTAACTTATATATTTATATATTTTATATTATAAATGCGAAAGTAAGTTATATGTAGTTGTATGTAGTTACTATGTTGGGGTCGGCTTCCAGTCTAACCGAATGCAGCTGAATACCGTTTTAAATGGAGCGTCTCTAACTGACCGCCTCAACACAGTTACTGGGTAATACGATACCCCTTGGTAAAACTGGTTGTCAAACTTTCGGGCTTCTGACGACCCGTAACGACTGTCAAAGATCTACGTATGACAGCCGGGACCAACGGCTTAACGTGCTTTCCGAGACACGGACAGGTATTGATATGTAAAGATGGTCACCCATCCACACCGTGGCAACGTAACTTAACCTGAGGGGCAATTCTCATATTTTTAAGAACGTTCACAGTCTGATCTCAGTCTCAATCTGTCAAAAATACCTCAAATTTTCCTACATTTTGACAAGTTTTTGACATTTGTTTGTCGCTGAGATGAGACTGCGACTAGATTTTGAACGTTTTAAATTACGAGAATTGGCCTGCTGATCGATCGACCCGTGTGGCTGTTATTACTTAGCCACAAGCCCCTCTCCGGAACCCCAAAGCCCCGGCTATAAACTAATTATTAAGTTATTATGTTACAGGCTGTATCACGAGGCGACACCTACCCCCACGAGGTTGCAGCAACAGTTGCAAACACTATGTTGCATTTAGATGTTCCGAACCCCTACAGACTCGTGTGGCAGTCTAAGGTGGGACCATTGCCGTGGTTAGAACCCTATACAGATAATGCAATTAAGGTAAGACATCAAAAAGGGTCTTGACAGACAGGTGGACGGACAACGAAGTGTTCCTATATACAATAGGAATGACGACGGGGTAAAGTAAACGAAATTCTATTTAGTCCGTCAGTTAGATTATCAAAAAATAATGGACACATATTTTTTCTTGTGTCAATCAACCAAAAAATTACAAAGATAAAGCGTGTCAAAGTTTGGGAGTGGGGGCTCGTGACGTCACGTTTAGGTAAAAATTGTACCAAAACGTGACGTCATGCGACATTTCAAATCAATATATCTCTTTAATGTTTTGATTATGTGAAAAAAGAAAAAATACGTGCCCAATACTTTTTAATAATCTACCTGATAGACGAAGAAAAAAAAGTTAGTCGTCATCCCTATTGAACATGCTTATGTTGATATATCGAGGTAGGCACTGCTTATATGCCTATATGCAGTGCACGCCACTGTTCCCTAAGGAATATAGGAAACATTTTTTATACAAATAATTTGTTTTATTTTTTTACAGGCATACGCGAAACAAGGCCACAAGTACCTCCTGCTAGTTCCGATAGCATTTGTTAACGAACATATTGAAACTTTACACGAATTGGACATTGAATACTGTTACGAAGTCGCTAAGGATGTAAGTTTTTTGTTATTCACTTATTATTGTGTAAACATCCACTAAAAAAGTCGACAATTAAAACTCAAATAAGAAAAAAACGCCGACTACCGACAGCGGCCAGTTCATCCATGTTAAAATACCGGTCAAGTGCGAGTCGGACTCGCGCACCGAGGGTTCCGTACAAATTTGTAGGTATGTAACTACAAATTTACGGTAGTCGGATTTTTTCCTTTACTTGTGCTATTATTGATTCTAATGACTATAAGTCTGTAAATACATATCTATTATAATCGCGAATCATATTTTGATCAAGATGGACAACCGACAAGACGGACAACCTGACACTGACCTGCAAAATGCAAAAAACCTAAGAAAATTTGAAGTTCGCGATCTACCACTGCGCCTTCACCTTAACCTTTTGACCGCTTGTGTCGCATTGCCCCTACCGCTCGTGTCGTATTCCTGCGACAGAGAACATGCATGATTTTTTCCTTCTAATTTCGTCCTATTACCTAACTGCATGGTACAACTAAAACCATTATTAAATAGAGATAAAAATGTTTTGCCTATTTTTTTATCGACACTACGATTTCTCCTCCTTATTTATTGTAGGTATTATTTATCTTGATTTTATCGATTTGTAGCCGCGCGCTAGGGGCACGTCAACTGATATTTAGCCAAGCGCTTAACAGGTTAAGTATTGTCCATGATAAATGCTACTGCCGAAGCGCATAAGTTTGTTGGTAGCACTGTAATACGTTTTATTTCTATTTTCAGGCCGGTATTAAACAAATAGAGAGGGCGGCCACACCGAACGCTCATCCCACATTCATAGACGCGTTAACAGACATCGTGATAGGGAATCTTGATGATGGACAGAGAGTGTCTAAGCAGTTCCTAACAAGGTGAGCGAAACATCACGCCTGCATTCTACGGGGAGGGGTGGGATAGGCAGAAGCGTATAATAGGCCTTCAATTCGCTAGTTACGTTTCAAACTCAAACTGAAAGCATTTATTTCAAGGCACTTTTGAATTGTCAAGAAGTCGGTCAGTCAGAAAATATGAAGCTAGTTGCCCATTCCAAAGCGTAGGTACCTATGGAGAAGAACGGGCAAGAAACTCCATGGGCACTCTTTTAAATTATATTTTTACAAAAATATTAGTTACATCATTTATTTTGAATTTATAATTATATGTGAGAACGATGTAAAAAAAAGAAACTTACGCGTTAAAAGCGTCCAGAGTAGTTTAAAAAGTTTTTTTGGTAGGACATGCTGGTTTCCTCACGATATTTTCTTTCACCGTTTTGAGAGATGTGGTGATGAAGTATTTGTTTTTTTCCAGATGTCCACACTGTGTCAGTCCAAGATGTTTACATTCAAAGGAATTCTTCAAGAGCCTCTGTGGTGACATCAAGAAAAATACCAGTAATATCTTTAATAAATTTGATATCCTGGAGCGCTAAATCTAGTAACATAATTATTATTTAAAGAAATGCTAACAATGTTAAAATATTGCACAGACACATTGGGTCGGATTCCAGTCTAGCCGCAGGCAGCTGAATACCAATATGTTACGTCGAGCGACTGTCTATCTGACCTTCACGACCCTGTTACTGGATAACACGATACTCCATGGTAAGACTGCTTGTCAAACTGGCTTCTGACTACCTGAAGTATATCAGCTTGCACAAAATAGTACTTTTAGGAAATATGTTTCAATAGAGTTGATTTTTGAATGACAAATAGTACGATACAATATTTTGTTACTGTCAAATCTGTACTGTAATCAATGGGAATAAGGTTTCAAATACCGTAGTTTATAAATTTTTGAATGGCTATATTGTAGAATGTATTTATGTGTGAAAATTGCTTGGGGTATCCTATGTGTAATTATTTGATTGATGTAAGCCAAATATTAATTAAATTTATAGAGATGAATTTCTGAAATGTGTTGTTGAATTCTTCTTCGTGTCGTTTGGCACGACAGTCTTTCTTTCAAATCTTGTTTTCTCAGACTGCATGTTTTGCGACACAGAGGGCAGGATAGGAGCCATAAACAGATTGTAAAGTTCCTACTGCTGGGACAGGCCTTCATCTCTTGGAGAGTGGGCTGTAATATACCAAGCTGACCCAGTGCGGCGCGGCAATTGCGTAACACATTATCAATCGGAATCGGTTTCATTTTGACAGTTCAACAACATACATCGCGTTATTTAAGTGTTTAGCAGACAAATTTTTCGAACTTATGAAGCAATGGATTAGCAATTTGCTTCAAAATGATTCTGATTCCGATTGATAGTGTGTTACGCAATTAGGGTGCGGGTCATCGAATTTTTGATTCTAGATCATCCGGTTTCCTCACGAAGTGTTCCTTTACCGTTTTTCATATGTGCAGCATTAATGATTATAAACGGACGTGACGACATTTTAATATAACTCCTAAAACCAATAAAACCTCATTAGGTGTAGGGTTTTTAACTGTTTTTTTTTTTCATTTTTATTTTAATGGCATTTGTTATTGAGAAACATAAAATTATGTTTATCTTTAGGAGGAATAACTGACAAAGAGGGCATGAAAAAAAAGATAACATATACGAAACATCCAACAGTCAGTCCTTCCAAAGCTATATTTTTCGTCGGCTATTAAAAAAATTGTTAAATAAGTAATTAATAGTTTTTCCATACATTTTGAAAGGTGCACTTTTGTATGTAACAGCAGATTTTTTTTACGCGATAACGTCTTATAAATCGATGAACGCTCGCTGCACGCACGAAAAAGCATGACTCATTGTCACGTTCCGCCTGAGCCGAGTGTGCAAGCGAGAGCGCGGAACAAGCGATAGAGAGGCACGATCGGATGTTTTCTTATGACGTTATCACGTAAAATTATCGTCCGTAAACCGACTTTACAGACAACCAATGTTTTTTTTTTTGATAACTCACGCTTAATATCTATGCTAGGGGGTCTATAATCATGTACCTATTGTGCTGAATTCATAGTTATAGTGTGCGTGTCTATGTCCTTGCAGCCTTGTTTAAAAATCAGTGGTAAAATAACTTTGAAACAACTGCAGGAGTTATAAAGAGAACCAAACGGTTTTCTTTTTGACACTTGCTTGACGGTGTTTTGTGAAAGTTGTATTATTCTTCAACAATCTCAGTCTTAGAGTATGGTTAATAGATGAGACAAGGACATCAGAGGTATGAGGAACGGGGTGTAAAGTTCACTCATACTCCATAGAAAAGGGAGGATCCTCCGACCAGGCGGGTGTTGTGTCTGGCGGGCAACTGCCCAATGATTCATGCCGGGCCGTTGTAGCTATGCTAGTTGCGCGGTAAACTTTGCTTGCGAGATGCAGGATTTTGCGTGACGTCGGTATGATGCGTTGTTTGCATGTGGCGTTGTAGATACCGCTACATACTTATTAGATCCAGCAGTAAGAGTGAACGGGACAGAAATATTTTTTCTCTATCTCTCTATCTCCTTCGCGTATGCAAACTTTTTGTCTGGCCCATAACAACTGGAGCCCAACAAAGCGGCTGTCATGGTTCGATTTATTTCGAAAGTATTACCCGACTACAATTAGATAGTACAAGTTTGCAAGCTATTTTCGAAGTCTATGGCTATTTCATCAGGCATAGCCGCATTGCTAGAGAAAGGCTGAGTTAATTGATTGATTGTCAATTAATTAACTCGGCCTATCGCAGTCTACTGCTGGACATATGGCTCTCCCAGCTGCGCTACAACACCTTGTCCTCCGCCTTCCGCATCCAGTCTGTCCCAGCCACCTTTTTGAGGTCGTCGGTCTATCTAGCTGGGAGGCGTCCCACACTACGCTTGCCGATACGCGGCATAATGCATACGCTGACAGCTAATCTTTATCATACTCTATCTACGCTAACGTATCTATGATTGACATAAAGCTTAGAACTGATGCTCTCTATGTTAGTTTGGTTTATACTCTCCGGTGTCCAAAATCATAGACAATATAAAGCAATCATAGACTTTGATGATTTGGGAACCTCACGAATTGAAAATGGATTCGAGCATTTTGTTTTTTAAAATATCATAATTTTACATAAATGTGTGATTATTTGTAAATAGAGGTGCATGGTGTTTTTGTGTTAATAAAAGTTTTTATTTCTTATTGATTTTGCTGTTTTTATTTACCTTTTCAATAACGTGACCCCCATGATTTTATATTATAGAACGTCAAAGAAACAGGCCGTCCGGATAGTATTTAGGTAAGTCGTCAGGCCGGAGATATCTACAATTCCAGAGGCATTGCAGGTGTTTAGCCATCCCAGAGACAAAGCTGAATTGTCTCATCCTACTTCCTACTACGGGCGCCGTCAGTTGGGGCTGGTCATCACTCGGCTGCCTCGGCTTATTTTTATTCTTAATTATTTTATTTTTGGATTGTTGTTTTTTTTTTTTTAATATTTACTATTTGCTGTACTCTGGACGCTTTTAACGCATACGTCTTTTTTTACATCGTTCTCACATATTATTATTATAAATTCAACATTAATGATGTAATTAATATTTTTGTAAAAATATAATTTAAAAGAGAGTCCATGGAGTTTCTTGCCCGTTCTTCTCCATAGGTACTATCGGGCAAAGTTCCGCATGCTCACCTTTAGGGCGATAATCGCAAAGCACGGCTCTCGGCTCGATCGCCGTCATGCATGCATCTTGACCAATAGGAAGAAGGAAGCCAATACGTATAACTAGTTATTTGTTAAAAGGGAAGAGGAAGGGAATGTGGGATTTGGGAAAATATAACTTCGGCTTTTTGACTAAGACTCATTTTGTCAAATCAACTTTGATGTATAGGCCCTTTTAACTTATGACACTAGTGAGCTGTGTTGACTTGCTTGTGGGATGTTTTTTCAATTTCTAATAAAATTGTCGTATCGGTAAACTGTGACACCACCGTGAGCTTTTTATGAATTATTGTAGCTAACAAGAAGCAATTTTTATATATTCTCTTTGGTTTAAAAAATATGCTATTGATATTGCATACATAATCAGTATATTAAGTACTAAGAAATGTAAACAACTAGATATTTATAATCTTTTAGCGACCCGCCTCGGCTTCGCACGGTTGTAACAAATCTTTGAAATACTTGTCTTTTCTCTACTATGATATGCATGTATTATTATATACACTTAAGCCTTTCTCATGAATCGCAAACCGATAGACAGGCAAACGCGGCGGAGACTTTCTAATATGAAAATTTTAAATTGTAAGGATATGGGTTCTATCCACTATTTTTTTATTCTCTTAAAAACCAAGATTAGTGAGATTATAATATAAAAGGTAAGTATAACTATACCGGCTTAAATAGTACTGTAAAATAAGCACTGGTTTGTTATGGGTTTTTTGGATGGGTTGGATTTGTAAAACAAAAAAACAATTCAAATAATTAGATATATTTTTTATTTTTATAGATCTCATCAAGATTTCATAATAAAAAATTACAGATTCTTATTTTTTATATGTTTTTAGCACAGTTAAGCTATATATTCATATTAAATGTTTACATTACAGATTCATTGAAAAAATATCATTACTTATACAAAAGTTTACATAGAATTTAACAAAACAATGTGTTTGCAAGGCAAGAGCTTAAAAAAAATCGGCCAAGTGTGAGTCGGACTCGCGCACGAAGGGTTCCGTACCATTATCTATAAAAACGACAAAAAAGCATGTCTGTTGTATTAGAAATATAATATTTATTTTATTTTAATTAAATTATTTATTTTTAAAGTGACTATAAAACTAAATCCAATATATAAAGTTCTCGTGTCAGTGTTAATTACCATACTCCTCCGAAACGGCTGGACCGATTTGTATGAAATTTTGTGTGCATATCGGGTAGGTCTGAGAATCGGCTACTTTCTATTTTTTTTTTTTTGCAAAACGACGTTTGCGGCGTCAGCTAGTATTCTATAAATATTTCAAGCGTCCACCTGTTGCCGTTTTAATATCAAGCAGAAACGAGCAAAAAAAAACGCTTTTGTTGTATGGAAGCCCCCTTAAATATTTATTTTATTCTGGTTTTTAGTATTTGTTGTTATAGCGGCAACCAAAATACATAATCTGTGAAAATTTCAACTCTCTAACTATCACGGTTAGTGAGATACAGCCTGTTGACAGACGGACAGGCAGACAGACAGACGGACAGCGAAGTCTTAGTAATAGGGTCCCGTTTTACCCTTTGGGTACGAAACCCTAAAAACGCACTAGGATAGATGCTTTGCAAAAAAACCAGTTTCTACGCACGCGCGCCGGCCTCTTGTTTTCACATTCCAGTCCACATTCTTGTCATATTATGCTTACTGAATTGTAATTTGTTTCGATAGTTTCAACTTTTTCTAAGTTTCTGGATATCTAACATTGATAGTTCGCCTTGGTTTTATTAATTATGTTTGTAAAGCAAAATAAATTGCATTATTCTATAATAATGATTATTTTCCTGCAGCGAAATTATTTTATCTTGTTTAGGTAAATAGTTTTTTTAAGGATAAAAAAATAAAATAAATAATAGTACTACTTTAGGGCATATCATTCTGCATCGGACAAACAACCATAAAAATTTACAGAGCGTATACAATACAATGTCCCAAATGTTTATTTTTACATCGTTTTCACATTAATGTTTTTTTTCATATTTCTACTTTAAATACCTACTGGATGTTTTTTTTACCGACACGAAAATAAAAAGGCTGATTGTAGTGCTCAAATACAACAACTTCTACTATGGGAACAACTTAAATTATAAATTCTCCCTTATAAATATATATATTAACTAGCTTTTGCCCGCAACTTCGTATGCGTGAAGGTCAGTTATCGCGGACGAAGTCGCGGGTTTTAATAGCCTATGTTTATCCCCAGGCTTTAAACTATCTCCATACCAAATTTCATTCCAATCAGACCAGCGGTTTGGCCGTGAAAGCGTAACAGACAGACTTTCGCATTTATAATACTTATTGTAAGGACGGATGAATTATAGAAAGGTGTCTATCTTATATCTGAAAGGATATATAATAATAAAAATTATAATGTAAAAAACAAAAACACAAAATATATATTTTAAAGTGATTTCCATGAAAAAAATTAAAACTATCAAGAATTGTGAAACAAAAGGCATATTAACATAAGGCGGCGCTTTTAAGAGACACATTATTATGACGTCATTATTTTGTACTTGGAGCACACCACAATATTTGGTCGCTGCCCCTCCCGCATCTATTACAGCATCAAACCGGCTACGCATCGACCTAGCAAGTTGGTAACATAATATCTTTCAGCACATCTCTATACGTGTGGCCATTTGCCCTCCCCGGTATAAAAGCAAGCACGCCTGGTTCAGCAGCACTCATCCAGCCCCACATATTCACAACAACTCTTCCCGATTCTGCATTTGGGATCACATTTCGAGATTCGTATCTTGTGTTATCTATACGCCATAAATTCCGACGGCCCTGTTGGCTAGACTTAAAGCTCTTTTCATCGGAAAATATGGCGTAAGAAAAATCGAAGTCCCTGTAGTCCCGAGCGAATCGCACGCGAGTAGCTTTTTGCTCCTCGGTCAAAATAATTTTCTTTGCGGGTCGTCTATGATGCACTCCAGCTCGATGCAACTCGTTTCGTATCGTTCGCATCGAAACGTCAAATTCTTGGGCGAAACTACGAGTCGGTGTGAAAGGGCTTTCTTGATATGTGGCTATTATATTATCAAGTTGTTCGTGATTTATAGCCCGGGGTCGAGGTGCACGAACGCGTTCCGCCAAATCCGCCATATCACCTTCTTCATTTCGTCGCACCCAGCGGCGCACCGTGGTTCTCTGTAAAAAATAAAATAACAATTAGCATCGAATAGTCACATAAAAAGAAAAACAATAATACAATACAAGGACCTGAGAAAAGGATGCAAAGTATTGAGTTTATGACAAATAATCTCTAACTTTTTTAAATACCTATTTTAGGTATAGCTGCCGGCAAATAACTTAGCCAAAATTTGACATGCGCAGAAGTCGTTTTCTAATTTAAGTGTGGCTACGCGAACTTTCCCCCACCACGTCCAATCTTGGCCAAGTTATTTTGTCGGCACCTATAATAACATTCACATCACTCATCAGTACTTTTAGGGATACAATTTTTTTTTAACTACAGCATAGAGTTCATTAAAGTCTACCAAGCCAATTTGTGCTTTATTTCAACCGTTTAAGTGCGTCAACACAATAAAAAATGCAGTGACGACTTGAAATTAAAGTGTGAACGTGTTACAAGATTTGTTATCGGGTCATAAAAGGTCCGAACATAGTCTTTGAACGCACCGACATTAAATAAAAGAAAAACAAACTTTTTGACTGCATTACATATCATATCATATTATATCGAGAATAAAATATTTTGAATGTCTGATCTGAATGTTATTTTTATTTTATTGTTGCAAAAATTTTATTATATATTATGTTTTTTTATTGATATTTATCATTAACTAGCCGTCCCGACTTCGCACGGGTGTAACAATTCTTTGAAATTCTCTACTATAGTATTCATTACAATAAAAGCCAAACAAACGGCGACTTTACTTTAAATATTATTAAGAGACTTGATCACTTTTTATAGTCTGAAATCTTTTACACTTATATTACAACAATATAGTAGACGATGCCATTTCGCGTTAGAATAAAACTTACAATTATAACAACAACAAATGAAATGCAGTAACAAAAAAAAGCATGGATTTTACTATTAAAAAAAAGATATTATAATAATTAAATATAATATATATGAATTGAATTACAAGTGATGTTAGCAATGTTTTGTCAGGAGTTTTAGATATAGCACAGATTTTTTTTCTTGACTAAATATAATATAAATTATTTACAGTTTATATTTAAACTATAATTTAGCAAATTTTGAGATTTATATAATAATTCAAACAATGAAAATATAGGTAAAAGTATTAAATGAATACTACATGCACTTAATTTATTTTTAAGTATTATCCCTCTCAAAATATAAAAAAAACAGAATTTACTTGCATATTCAACTCCGACGCAATTTGCGATATATTCAATCCTTATCTATGTAAGACAATAATTTCGTTTCTTTCATCTTGGTTGAGGTTTCGGGTTGTCATGGTTATAGCTCAATACACAGTCCAGGATACGAGCAAGGGTCAAAACAGTTCCACGATCACAGTCCGGTATACAAAGCAGAGGTCACAGTAGGCACAAAACACATTCCAGAATGCGAGCAAGGGTCAAAAATAGTTCCACGATCAGAGTCCGATATACAAAGCAGAAGTCACAGTTGGGCAGGCAATCAGTCCGATAGAATAAAAACACGTCGTTAAGAATTGCGATGAGAACAGGAAGCGTGAACAATTAGCGAGATGCAAATTGGCACTGATTGACATTTGACGATTGTTGTTACTTTTTGCCGCACGCACACACTGCACTTGCTTGTCTCTAATTGGGCGGAACAAGGAAGGGGCGGGGCCGGTCACTAGCTGCGCTTCCGCAGGAATATTTTCTTAAGTGAGCATGCTTAAGTTTGGCCGATAGTACCTACGCTTTGGAATGGGCAACTAGCTTCATTTTATTTTTGACTGACCGACTTCTTGACAATTCAAAAGTGCCTGTAAATGGTTTAATTGAAATAAATGCTTTGAGTTTGAGTTTGACTATCTTACTCTTAAAATAAACGCGAAAGTTTGTGAGGATGATTGTTACTCTTTCACACAAAAACTAATGAACGGATGTTGATAAAACTACAGTAGCTTATACATCAGAATAACATTATAGGATACCCGATATTCCCACGGGATCGACATTTATGCGGGTGAAACTGTGGGGCGCTGCTCTATTATGCCTATAAATAATTACAGCTGTCGTTACGTAAAAAGAACGCTGAGCGACAGTGGCGGGGGTGTGTGCGCACGCGTACGGTCTTGTCCCAAAGTACTAGGCTATTGTTTCATATATATACGTGTAATTGTTTTATTGTAGAATCATAATAGTTACTTTACTAACGTCGCGCTCCCTTCATACCACCAATTTGATCGTTAAATCGCTCAGTGCGCAGGTAAACGCCAGCTTTCTTTTTACGTGACGGGACCTACACCACAGAGTACTTTTTGATAGACTGAAAACCCCGGCACATAATACCTTTCAAACTGGAACATGGTAACACTTACCGGCAGAGATGTATGGATAGTAGTAGTTCCGCCCTAGTTGGTGGCAGTGAGTCATGGTAGCAGTAGTTCAATGGAAGAGTTCGTTTACCAAAATATCTATTCATCTGCCTAGCCTTTTCCCAACTATGTTGGGGTCGGCTTCCAGTCTAACCGGATGCAGCTGAATACACGCTGGACAGCCACACCCAACACCTTATTTGACAGGCCAATTCTTCCCTTGCGGTGGTAGGGCTAACGCCCGCCTGGTTTGTGACCACCCTCCCACCGGAGTCCGGCGTCAAACAGCCTGTTGTGTTTCGTCGATGCGTGGGAGTTCCAGTGCCTTAGGCATCTTCTGGACACGCTCGTTCCATCATAGATCTCATCCATCGCTTTCCATCAGGCGTGAGAGGTCAAGAGCGGGCCCATTCAGCAATAAAAAAAAGTGTAAGTAATTTTATTTTAGACTTTTCGTTAGGTAGCGTACTTTAAAAATAATTCTCGGCCATTAACAAAACCTGATGATGAAACAATATCCTCAACACATGTTTACTACCTGATTACATATTTAGCGCGCGTGTGACATATTGACCATCTGACGTAACGATACGTGTCAGAGCTGTCAATGAGATAAGCGAAAGTTATTTTTACTTTTAGTACCTACATGAGCACTTATGTACGAATAAAAGTAGTGTGCGTAATAGCGTTATTATCTGCCTTTTCCCGACTATATTGGGGTCGGCTTCCAGTCTAACCGGATCCAGCTGAATGCTACATGGAGCGACCGCCTATCTGACCTCCAGAACCCACTGGTTTACAGGATATCCATTGGTAAGACTGGTTGTCAGAGTTTTGGGCTTCTGACTACCCGTGACGACTGTCGTCAAAGATCTATGAATGACAGCCGTGACCAATGGCTTAACGTGCTTTCCGAGGCACGGAGGGGTCTTGGTATGTAAAGATGGTCACCCATCCACGGACCAACCGCGGCAAGCGTATCGGGGTATCGTATTAAAATACTGGTATTCAGCTGCATCTGGTTAGAATGGATGCCGACCCCAACATAGTTGGGAAGAGGCTAGGCAGATGACTTATTAACACTACGTTTATAAATAAACCCCTGAGAGTCATAACTTTTTAACGGTTGATAGAGTCATCGTTTGTTTACTTTTTACCCGACTGCGCCAGATTTAAAATGCGCTAAATTAAAAAAAAAAAAAAAAAAATAACTTACGCTCCTTTGATTATATAATGTATAATCAAAGTTACGCTCATGTAGATTTCAAGTCGTTAAACTACCTACGTGATTCAAATGACTACGTGCACGGCAATTTGCTGAGTCAGCTCTTGTACTTGCGTGTAAGTGCCTAGATTTTATTTATTACAAGTATTGGCTTGGTCACTTAGCAACGCCCTAGCATTGGCTGCATGCTAGTCCCAACCAAACTCACCCCCCGTTAGACAACATAAATTGTACTTAGTACTTAGGTGAAAGAAGAAATAAAGAAAAGAAAATACGTTTATTGGCGGCAAACATGACGTTTGATTGATTGACGATGATTTGTATGTATATGTAAGTATATTCACATATTATTTGTTTAGTTTTATTAAGTGAATTGTTTTTAGTTTTTTTTTTTTTTTTGTCTCCAAACTCTTTTACACGCTGTCTACATCTTTCTATTTCTTGTCCATCGCAGGTATGCTGGAAGAGATTTCTTATGAAATAAGCATCACCTTTGTACCTATTTTTCTGTTCTGTTTTTTTCTTGTCTGTTATATATGTGTGTACCTAAATTTATGGTAAATAAAGAAACAAAATACCTAACAATTTGGGAGAAAACATGCGTCACATCTACGCAAAACGGCCATCGCTCAGTATATAATGCTAAGACCCTATACGAGACAGAGCCCCAGCGCTGGTTTTCAGCGAGAGCCGGCGTCATTGACATTACCTCAATGGCCGGCGTTGACGTGATGATAATATCAGCCTGTTCTGTCCCCCACTGCCGAACAAAAGCCTCTTCTCATATAGGGTTACGACTTACGTGAAGAAAACTTAGGTCTGAAATCGCCAACATGCAGTAAGCAAGCTTGGTGACCAATGCGCATTCCTACCATCGACTTATTTTAAGAATGTCTGTGATTCCTTCACTGTATGATGAAGATGTCTTTGCTCTGTATTGTGACAGTTCCAGGGCAAATATTGTGCCGTATAACCTCTATTTCGTAAACAAATACTTACTAGATTAACGTTTACTCAGTCAGCAAAATTCTTGTTAGATTTTTAAACGCGAGCGTGGCCCATCGTGTAAAAGAGTCGTAGCCACGTTCGTGCCGCAAAACAATCAATATACCTACCTATCCAAGGTCTAAATCCAAAGTTTGCGGAGTTCTACCAATGTTTTTTTTATCGGAAAGTGAATTAAATCAACATTGAGTCATATCATACTCAAAATGGCGTAAATAGTAAGGATTTTAGCGTTACTGAATAATAAGAAGACAGTCGTTTCTTATACACCCAAACACATACTATATTATTATCATTATCCAGTCAGCGAAAAGACTTGAAAGAATTCTAGTAAATCAATTGACAATCTCACTCGTACGTATATCCATCTTTATCTTTATTATTCATAATCTTCGTGAGAGAAAGGGACAGAGTATAGGAAGTATTATGGCCGTCCGATTGACATCAGCTGTTGTAATGTAACTGACTTCACTCAGCGCGGCTATTCATTCAATTTCATTCATTTATATTTAGTTTCCTCGCGAATTTCTCGGAGTGAGCGCGTGTAATTACGTTCACTTAATTTTAAAATGTAAACAAACAGTTTTTTATTACTTTTACTGAGTGAAAGATCTCTTATAATAGCGAAAATGTACCTAAACATAGGCAAAGTGTTGTGTTTTGTGGTGTTGCAGTGTTTAAACAGTGTTTTTTGCGAAACAATAAGTGTACATAAACATGTTCATTGTACACATGAGCACCCAAAGGCTGACCAAGTGAGTAATTATAAAGGAATAATGTTTTTCAATATGTGTTGCGAACTTTTTGGAGGTTATGTCAAAACTAAACCATAACCCCTCCCTCCCGTAAGTCTGTAACTAACGTTGGCCAAATTGGATCAATTGTTTTAGGAACTTACCTTTGTTTACTGTTCATTTCTAATTAAATAACTAGCTTAGCGTGGTTATTAAATTATATTGGCGGTGATTAATTCACTTTGTTTATTTTCTTAAGCGTCTTTGCATGGATATTTAAAGCTTTGTTGAAGTCATGAAATTAATACCGTACGTGTATGAAACGAACGAAAGTATTGTCTATACAAAGTTTTGTTTTATTTTGGGCAAAGTTGACGACATTCAGCCAAGATAAATAATTGTTGTGGGTTAGGTTTTTGATACTTTTTTTCTTTAATCTTATTATTAAAATTAGCTACGTATGCATGACCTATCAATGTTTTCATTTCGTAACTAGGTACCTACCTAGTTAGATATAAACATTAAATTATAGCTTACTACCTAACTAAGAAGGTAGGTACCTATCTTACTTTTTTTTTTTTGCTATAAATTCATAGACACAATAAACCGAGTGATTTGTTTAGCGTTTCACGTTTGATAAACATAGAACTCATACCATTCGAAATTGGTTGTTATTGGCTCGTTCTAATCTATTTTATAACAAATCGTGTACGGTTCATAGAATAGAACATTCCTTAATATGTACTCCATATAAATTACCTACAGATGGAATGTAGACATTTTATATGTATAAAGAGTGACACAATAGGCGGCCTTATCGCTAAAAGCGATCTTTTAAAATTTAAATACAACCTTTGGGAAAAGCTGTAACAATACTGTAAGCAGTCTGTGGAGTAACATTTACAATAAATACATAAAGCATATACTACATAAGTCAGTGAATAGACATACGGAAGTTAAAAAAAAAGAAATTAAAAACAATTTTTAATTACAATCCATACGGTGTGCACACACTCCTCTATTGGTTAGGCATGACAATATAATTGCCCGGAGCACGCAAAATAATGCAATTCGCGTGCAATTTATTCAAATTACGATGCCTGCGTTCTTTTTCATGGTACATTTGTCTTGCGTGACTACAAAAAGTACTTATTAAAACTTGTTATACCGGACAAGTGCGAGTTGAACTCGCGTGGATAGGGTTCCTTACTTCTTATAGGTTTTCCTGCAAACAAAAGAGCATCTTCTGTTTTTTTTTTCAAAGGAATGTATGATCAATTTCATGAATTTTATTTTAAAAAAAAACTTATTGTACTTATAGTACAGACGCCAGCACATCAACCTACACCTAACTGTCAAATTTTCCCAATCAACATTGAACCTTATACTTTAGCGATAAAGTTGAAAATCTATTACAGAAATCTGTCAGATTGTAGTAGGTTGATGTGCTGGCGTCTGTACCTTAACCTAATCGGTCCAGTAGATTTGTCGCAAATTGACTGTGACTCTGTGACAGACAGACACACGAGTGATCTTAATATAAGGGTTCCGTTTTTTTTTCATTCGGACGTACGGAACCCTAACAACGCAAGAAATACCTGTCTATGATGTTTATGTAAAATTAATTAAATGTAGGCATAATAGGCTTAGTGGTACGCACGGAATGCCTTTGTCATAATCATCATCTGCCTAGCCTTTTCCCAACTATGTTGGTGTCGGCTTCCAGTCTAACGGGATGCAGCTGAATACCAGTATTTTACATGGCGCGACTGCCTATCTGACTTCCACAACCCAGTTGACAAACTCTGGGACTCTGGGTCTGGGTTAATTCCTTTGCCATAATCTGTATGTATAAAAAAAAAAACATTAAACAAAGATGTCTGACTTTGATCATTGATGTCAACTTTAACTCACAATATTTAACAAAAGATTGTTTGTTTGTAATCTCGGTATGTTTTAAATAATGAACGTTGATACATAAATGTATAACAGGACAGCAAATCGGAATGTCAGGAAATGTTTATCACGGAGCATCCAGCATAATTTCATGAAGTAGCTACCTAGGTAGGCAATTGCGAATCTGATTACGGTCCCGCTAAGTACCTATTCCATAAATGCATTATATATGCAAATTATGTAACAACAAGCCTTTGAATATAGGTTATGTGCAATAACTAGGTGCTATTTACGTATTATGTTATGTAAATAAAGTTCTATTACAGTTTTTAAGCTATTGCATAGCTTTTATCTTGGGCTTTGAGCGCGGCGACCGAATGAAGAAATTCCGTAACGAAAATAAACCTAACACCCCCCACTCCGACCGGCACAGCGGTGCAGCCTGTGGGTGCAGCGTTGAAAGCCGTGCATCGTCTAACGTCGTATCAGTTCGGCAGACTTCGGCACGGTGTTTGTGTGCGTGCGTATAGACGTATGCGTGTTTTGTTTTCTTATCGGTCACCACGCTAAAAAAGTGTAACTTGAATTAATTTCAAAGAAAAAAAAATATTGCATAAATATTATAATTGCATAAGTTGATAAAAATGCTATGCAATAGCTTTACCGCGGCAGTCCCCGAGTGCCACACGTATTTTTATCTCTGTTTTTGCATCACTGTCAGTGTCTTCACAGTGATTTTATGGGAAATTACATGCAACATTTAACTAGGTTATTAATACTGAACATTATTATATTATAAAATAATAACGACGTCAAAGAAAGAAAACTCGTTTTTTATTACTTTTCGGACCAACCTTACAGTATTTTGTTTATTAAATACGTGTTTCTGTAGGTACATAAGAGGTACCAAATCTTCTTATATAGTGTACTTAGCCACATATATTGATTAGTATCAGTACACCCGCGGTTCTGACATCAGGATGGCGGGTGTACCTAATGTTTGAAAATATTCTTGTACACAGAAGGTACCAAATAACTGCAATAAATTCAGGCAAATCTGAAAAGTACACCCGCGATTCTGATGTACATACTTACATCATATTTACGTTAGGAAAACATAGACGTAAAAAAAAAAGTAGCAGTTACGTCGATATTTCTCCAAATGAGTGATGCAATGGATTAGCAATATCGTGATTGATACTGTGTTACATCTGTTCGATTCGCCTTAATTATGACGTGTGACTCCGGAATTTTAATTTGTCAGTCTGTGATGACTTGTACACCTTTTTATTTGGCGTAGTTGGGTTTTAGTTTTTACACAAACATGTATGTATGATGCATTTATTACAATTGCAAAATTTACCTACGAAACTCTTGAACAAATAATGTATTTATACTCCTCACAGCGCGTATCACAATCGCCAAAGTTCAATAACACAAAGATCTTTTGTAAAGCCAGTATCAAACTGTAGGTAGGTCATACCAAACAGGTTTTATGTGCATCAGCCAGTCCGCGAACTTATCCTATGCAGTTTATTCAACCATTTTAACTTTGAACGTGAAGTCGTGAAATCGAACAAGCCTGCTTTTGAAATTAGAATCTATTATAGGTAGATACGAATAAACATGGCGGTGATGAATCATCATTATTTTCAACCATGGTATTAGTAAGTACTAAGTGTTTTTTTTTAAACTAACCATCGTTTTATTGACGTTTTTGACTGAAAATAGATGGCTATTTTTATATTGGAGCTTAAAAATGTTCTTTGATCAACATGGGCCTCCTAATTAACGATAATTAGACGTGCGTGATGGAATACTTTAGGTTCCCACACCTAAGAAACGGGCCGGCCTTATGGCTTCGTTGTTTGGTTGTCGTACTCAGGGCTTCTCCTCCACAATTATGCGCACAGCCAAAATCTGGAACTCTCTGCCAGCGTCTGCGTTCCCTTTCCACATTTAACCCGTCTGCCTTCAAAGCAGGAGCGAACAGGCATCTTCTGGGTACTCTCGTTCCATCATAGACCTCATCCATCGCTTTCCATGAGGCGTGATCGAGATCAAGACCAGGCCCATTCAGCAAAAAAATTAAAAAAAAAGTTGTGCTAATCTAAACATGATGTTACTAAAGTTGATATAAATTTTGCTGGCTACCCCTTAAAGTTTGGTTTCCTAGGAAAGCGGTTCCGTCATGCCATCGGCCATCATGAAAATCTGTCATTTTCACCAGAATTTGACATTAATGTGTCAAAAATCAAAAAACGTTCTATATTTGGATGGACAGCCGTTATTGTGTGACCGTTCACCGCTTTCATAGGAAATTAAAGCTTTAGTTGCCTTTTACGCCACCCACGCCATTAGATGCTAAAGCCATGAATGTGTAGGTATACATAACACAAATAACAAATTGATTTTAATATAGAAAGAAATAATAACGTTTATTTTATATTCGGCTGGCTGCGACCCGCGGTTTCTCCCGCATAAGTCTCGATCCCATGGGAATACCGGGATAGAAAGTAGCCTATGTGTTAATCCAGGGTGTCAGCTACGTCCATACCAAATTTTATCAAAATTGGTACAGCCGGTTGTGCGTTAAGAAGTAACAAACATACAAGCACACTCACAAACTTTCGCCTGTTTATAAGTGTGATTTCCTTTATTTCAATAAATACATATAAATTATGTATTTTTAAATATTAGAATATATAAAAACATTAAAAAAAGGGTCCAAGTTACCGGCGCGGTCAGGGCTCCAGAGAGAGGAACCTCCTGACAATGCGAGCCCTGTCCAGAAGTACTGCTTTCTGAATCAAGCCCTTGATCCAGCAGCCCAACCAGAGCCTCCTCAGGTGTTGGTCGAGGCTATTGGCTATTAACCCATTAGCTGTCACGACTATCGGCACAATGATCGCTGAGTCCACATCCCACATGTTAACAACCTCGCGAGCCAAGTCAAGATACTTGATTTGTTTATCTTTCTCGGCTTTCACGAGGTTTAGTGTGATTATTATTATAGCGTGATGTTAAATAGCTTTCCTCAAGAATTGGCCTATCAAATGCAAAAATATTTTTTCAAATCCGACTAGTAGTCTCAGAGATTAGCGCGATCAAACAAACTCTTAATTATTATTATTTAGTTCTAGAAATCTGCCCGCGTCTTCGTCCCCGTGAATTTTTTTGCTTCCCCGACCTACACCGTCGCATCCGGTCGCATTCCATCTCCTGGTGGCCTACCATGATCTAATTAAAAACGATTCAAAAACAAGACATTTCAGTTTAGGTTCCTAAACTGCATCGCTTGAGCTGCTCTATGGACGTCATGGTACCAAACAGGTATGAATGAAACCAAAACTTGCGATTCAGTTTGGGACAATCGCTGTCAGCAGATGGCACGGCCTAAACTGAATCGTTAAACTGACGTCATGGTACGAACTAGAAGAACAGTTCAGTTTAGGTCCTAAAATGGATCGCGTTAAGAGCTTGTGGTAGGCCTCCTGCACGCGCTATTCGTTTTCGCTTATTGTTCTTTCTGACTTTTTTGTTTAGCTCCTAAGGGTCTTAGCGTGATGTTAAATAAACAAACTCTTCTGCTTTATTATAAATATCTATAGATATAGATTTATCTCTGTTTGTGATAACAATAAGAACATCCTTTGTTCCATTGCTCCATTTTCAAATATTTCGCTCCATTTTTCTCGTGGATAAAAGAAAAGTTCTTTCTTGTCTATGGAATCTATAGAACTTATGAAGTATGGACTATAGAATGATTGGCATTGAATATCCAATATTGACTTTTGCAAAAGAAAAGTGCGAAAATTGTCAACGTCTCAAAGATAAGATTTTCATATTCTTTTGTTATTGGCGTTACATTTAATATTTCTTTTAATTTTTGGATTCTGCCTATACTTAATTGCAATTTCAGACGTCTATATGTACAGAACTACCTTTTGCCTGCGGCTACGCTCGCGTGCATATCACCTGCGTGCGAACACTCGTTTTTTTTATTGCTGAATGGGCCCGCTCTTGACCTATGATGGAAAGCGATGGATGAGGTCTATGATGGAACGAGCGTGCCCAGAAGATGCCTAAGGCACTAGAACTCCCACGCATCGACAAACACAGCACAGGCTGCTTGACGCCGGACTCCGGAAGGAGGGTGGTCGCAAACCAGGCGGACGTTAGCCCTACCACCGCAAGGGAAGAATTGGCCAGTCAAATAATTAAACCACTTTGAATAAAAGAGCTATTTTCAATAGGGTTCCTCGGTCCTCCTATGGGTGAAACGAATCGACGAACGAATTGACGTGATTTTTTTTAGAAATATTTTGATGTTTTTTCGTTTCTACTGAATTAACTCAATTTTTGAAAAAAAAAAAAAGTACAGAATTAATCTCCATCAAATTATCTATACATTGGTATATAAATTAAGTAGGTTCTGTGTAATAGGAGGAGTATAACAATAAAAGTACTTGCAGAAAGGAGGCAAAAAAAAAAAATTCAATCGTAAAGCACTCTCTATGCTACTACGCCGGGGGGAAACTCCGCTTCCGCGGCAAATAGCGGCGGAGCGGACGGACTTCCGGCGCGATCTCATGGTGGTATGGAAGGAGCGACTTTCGCAACCCAGCGCAGGGCACGCCACGATAGTGGCGATAAGGCCCCTCTTTGAGGAGTGGCTAGAGAGGCGTCACGGCGTTCTCACCTACCGCCTGACGCAGGTCCTCACCGGACACGGATGTTTCGGGAGGTTCCTGCATATCATCAGGCGGGAGGAGACGCCCGGGTGTCACCATTGCGAGGATCGCCCAGAGGACACGGTGGAGCATACGGTGGAGGTCTGCCCCGCTTGGGCGGAGCACCGCCGTGTCCTTGTAGAGGCGATCGGCAACGGCGGCGACCTCTCGCGTCCGGCCCTGGTTCAAGCCATGGTCCGGGGCGAGAGGGAGTGGGAGGCGGTCACCTCCTTCTGCGAAGCAGTCATGCTAGCGAAGGAGGTGGCGGGACGGCTCAGGGAGAGAGCCGCACGCCTCAGCCGCCGCGGGAGACGCTACGGGCGTCGGGAGCCGCGTGACGACTCCCGGCCACCGTAGGTGCGGGCCTGCGGACGGAGAGTAATGGGTAGCTCTCCGTCCGATCAGGACCAGGCCCGTGCCGGACGGCGCGTATGTGTTCCACGCGCGCCTCAAAGAGATGTCAGCATAAAGGAAGGGGCCCGCCAGGGCCGAAGCCTGCCGGGGTAGCGGGATCGTCCGAAAGGGTTACCGTTGCCCCGGAACATAAAGGGCTAAGGAAGGAACACGGGTGGGTTTTAGTCAGTAAGAGTCTGACACTCCCTTCCGCTCCACCCAGAGCGGGAGGAGTCATTAGATGATTTCCCATCCACAAAAAAAAAAAAAAAAAAGCACTCTCTATGCTTCGCATTTATGAGTCGTGCAATACTATAAAATGTTTTATGAAACGCTAAAATATCGCCTGTTGCACCTTCCGGCCAAAAACTAGACCATAAAATTCGTTGCTTTCTTTCATTTAAAACATAATGATAAAAGAATGTCTACCAAATAAGGAAAGCGAATTATATAATGTGATCTACTGCGCTGGTAACAATGAATGGCAGAACGAATGAAATGAATGGATTCGTGAGAAGATGAAGCTAATTATTAAAAGTAAAAAGGTGTGTTTGTGTTCGTGTGAACTTAGTCAAAGATGTTATCTCAGTAATTTAAAACAATTAAAAAAAAAGAATCAT
Organism: Hydraecia micacea; assembly: GCA_914767645.1. Classification (NCBI taxonomy): domain Eukaryota; kingdom Metazoa; phylum Arthropoda; class Insecta; order Lepidoptera; family Noctuidae; genus Hydraecia; species Hydraecia micacea. The sequence goes on from OU611805.1 coordinate 3,207,172, forward strand.
AGTGCATTCTGCCTAACCAGACTTCTTTTTCCAGTTTTATGGATCTATATTGTTGTTTTAGATGTGTTGTTTTTATACCTAAATGCGAAATTAAACTTTTTTTTTTAATTTTTAATAAATTCATCTACTCATGAACATTAAAATGCATATGATATGTATATAACACAACTTAGTATTTACACGAGATGGAGGTACACTAAAAGTATCAATGGCTTTCATTTTGACAGTTCAACAACATTCATTGCGTTATTTACGTTGTTGAGCAGACAAATTTTTTGAAAATATATGGAGTAATGGATTAGCAATATCCTTCAAAATTATTCAGATTGTGATTGAAAGTGTGTCACATGGTTGGGGTGCTGTTTCCTCATGAGAACATCAATTATATGTATATTATACCGGCTAGAAAAAGCAAGATTCAAATATCACTGTGCGATCTAAGCCCAGGTAGGCGCGGGCGATATTTTTGACGTGAATACGTCTTTAAATTTGCTTCCCTGGGAGGCAAGTCAAAAAAACCAATGATAACAAAATCGGGGGATACAGTTTGGTGTTGCAGCTTCATATCTATCATCTCCATCCTAAATTCAATTACACCATTGGGTAGTTAAAGGATCAAAGAATTCACTACGCCAAGTGAGGACTATGACGCATCGCGCGCGGTGGAGGGGAAGCGCCGCCATTTTGATGTAAATTGCTGCGTATCGAGATTTCCACTTAGTATAACTTTTGTCTCGGAAAAGCTACGACATTCGTTTGTTTCAATCGCCAGCTCTCGTCAAAATCTATCGATTGTATACAAAACATTAGTGTAAAATAGTGACAGTGAATATAATGTGTTAAAATAAAAATAAATATATATAATGTCGGCCTATAAGCGTCAAAAAGCCAAATCCAAATACAGAGATCGTATACGGTTGGAAAGGGCTTCTCAAGAGCAATCGAATGGTACCAATAAAACACCATATGGCCGAGTCAAGCAGTGTCGGGAACGTAAAAGAATGAATGCGGCCGAGCGGATCAACCCCGTTACGTAAACGTATTCACCTACAACACACGGCCGTGTCCATGACGCAGCCACACCCCATTTTTTCCCACTCGATTTTCAACGCTCTGCTTAGTACCGAGTTGAAAATCCAGTTCGTCGAATAGCAACGTGCTATCTATAACTTGCACGTGTGAAAAACGAAAAAGTACGACTTTTGCATACATAATGGCCATATTGGATAAATCTATCCGATTTCTATATGTTATTGTCAATGAATATCAAAATCGTGATAGCCTCTATTGGGTCATGTTGTTCGACTTGGAACAAAATCTACATGATGTCTTGTTTATATAATACCTTTTTACCCGACTGTGCGACATTAAAACATTATGGAAGACATCGCCGTCGAGGAAGACCACGGCGAAGGTGGTGTGACGGTCTAAGGGGCAATTCTCGTAATTTTAAGAACGTTCACAGTCTGATCTCAGTCTCAATATGTCAAAAATACCTCTAATTTCTAGGGAAATGTAGGCATTTTGACAAGTTTTTGACATTTGATTTTGAACGTTTTAAATTACAAGAATTGGCCTTCTGATAACGTTTGTAAGGCCAAAATGGCCAGAGATCGCACAGGTTTAGAAAGAAAAAAAAAAGGATAAGAAAAGTATGATGAGCCAAAAACTATGCAAAAATGCATGTCGATCCATGTACATGAATAATTGACAACCCAACAAATCAAAATAACACACTTTCGCATTCATTTTGTTATAATTTATGGATTGATCATAGACACGACAAAAACCACTTTCCATATTGCCAGCCAGTTACATAAAAAAAACGAATATTTAAACATAGAATAGCCCAGTAAAGCGCCCATATAACACAGGTGACATAATCTATACTATATGATAAAACTGAAGAGTTCGTCTGCTTGTTTGAACGCGTTAATCTCGAAAATTACCGGTAGGATTTGAAAAAAAAAACTTTATGCGTTTGATTGCAAAATTCTGGAGCAAGGTTAAAGGCTATTTAACATCACGCTAGGATTCTTAGAAGTCGAGCAAGGTGAAAAAAAAAATTTCGCAGGTCTGCTGGAAGTAATTTCTTAAGAAATAAGCAGAACCTTTGTACTCAAAACAAATATTTTGTATCTGTCTGTTTCAATTTTACTGTGTGTACTGTAGAGACATCCTAACTAATATTATAAATGAGAAAGTAACTTTGTTTGTTACCTTTTCACGCCTAAACCATTGAACCGATCATCCTGAAATTGTGCATATACGTTGTCAGATGTACAGAAACGGACATAGGGTACCTTTCATCCCGAAAAAAAGTGCTGTTCCCGAGGATAACAACAATAACGTTATTATGAGAATAGACGGCGCCATGTGTCTATTGTACTTTGTCACATTATTTAATTCTGAGGCGGTACGAAGAAGCGGGATTGTCCGAAAGGGTTACCGCTGCCCCGGAAAATAAAGGGCTAAGGAAGGAACACGGGTGGGTTTTATTCAGTAAGAGTCTGACACTCCTTTCCGCTCCACCCAGAGCGGGAGGAGTCATTAGATGATTTCCCACCCAAAAAAAAGGCGGTATGAAGTTCGCCGGGTCAGCTAGTAAATAATAAAATAAATAAAGATCGCTAAGCGTAAACGAAGTAATGCGATGCGACGCATTGGGTCGAGGGAACAAGAAATTTCATGCGAACGAAGTCGCGGCCGAAGCTATTATCATCTAAATCCAGTTTCCAAGGGCCAGAGGTTACCGCTGCTAACTAGAAATCCGTGACGTCATAGGACAGATTCGCTTATAATGAGGACACGGATATGCTTAGTAGGTAGATGTAGCTTTAAACACGACATCCTCTTTAGAGTGTCCAGAATATCTAGACACGGCTTCATATGAATCTGCGTTTCTTGATGGATCTTCAAGTCTTGAGAGGAAGTTGGTTTCTTCTGGGCAAGCGTGTTCCATTTTCGAAGTAATTGCGTAACACACCAGTTGCGAAGGTACCATACAACTCGATTCCCACCGGCTTCCCTTCGAAAATTCAGAACATAACCACTATAGTCAATTCATAATTGAAATTTTCTTTTGGCATTTTTTTTTTGCTCCGGCCTACCTCTGTCATAAATTCACCCTTCGCCACTGTAACACACTATCAGTAGCAATGAGTTTCATTTTGACATTTCAACAACATTCAATGCGTTATTTACGTTGTTGAGCAGAGGGGCAATTCTCGTAATTTTAAGAACGTACACATTCAGAGGGGCAGTTCTCGTGATTTTAAGAACGTACACATTCAGAGGGGCAATTCTCGTGATTTTAAGAACGTACACATTCAGAGGGGCAATTCTCGTGATTTTAAGAACGTACACATTCAGAGGGGCAATTCTCGTAATTTTAAGAACGTCTCGTAATTTTAAGAACGTTCACAGTCTGATCTCAGTCTCAATCTGTCAAAAAATACCTCTAATTTCCCTACATTTTGACAAGTTTTTGACATTTGTTTGTCGCCGAGATGAGACTGCGACTAGATTTTGAACGTTTTAAATTACGAGAATTGGTCTTCTGGTCAGTGTGAGGTTGAATATTGAACAAGTAAGTATGTACTTATTTACATAATTCTAATCATTACAAAGTTTATATAATCCTACTAGCTTTTGCCGGCGACTTCGTCCGCATGGAATTAGTAATTTGGGTAGCAAATTTCCACCCCCCTTTTTATACCGTTAAGGGATAATTTCGGGGATAAAAACTATTCTATATCCTTCCCCACAACTCAAACTATCTCCATACCAAATTTCATCTAAATCGGTTCAGCGGTAGCGGTATCTGCAACGCCACATGCGAACAACGCGTCATACTGACGTCACGCAAATCTGCATCTCGCAAGCAGAGTTTACCGCGCTACTAGCTTAGATACAACGGCCCGACATGTATCATCGGGCAGTTGCCCGCCAGACACAACACCCGTCTGGTCGGAGTATCCTCCCTTTTCTATAGAGTATGAGTGAACTTTACACCCTGTTCCTCATCCCTCATAGCGGTTTAAGCGTGAAGAAGTAACAGACAAACACACTTTCGCATTTATAATATTTGTATGGATTGAATGACTATTTCATAAAATATCAATCGCAACCGTAGAAATGCTGTGCCGACCCCAAATAAACTGGGACAAGGTTCGACAAAAGCCACTAATCATGAGTTTAAGGAATGCTTTCCCTTTTACTCCATTCTTCAAACAAAAACTCAATAAAAAAATTCACAAAAGAATACATTTTTAATCAAAAGTATTTTCAAGTAAGTACTTTTCATTAAAACAATTTAAGAAATGGCTTCCATTTCCTTAAACAAGATGGCGGATGGAAATACCCGCCAATATTTTAATAATTAAACTCTTATGATCCTATGATCAGTAAAACATCTCAAAAACACGGTTTTACTTTTCATAAAAACAATTCAAGAAATGGCTTTCATTTTCTAAGACAAGATGGCGGGCAGAAGGAAATTCCCGCCAATATTTAGTATAATAATCTTAATTAAAATCTAATATGACTGTTATAATTATAAGACACCTGAGGGCTTATAAAAAGATAAGGGATGTCGTAATAAAATGCCTGAGAGACCGCATAAATTCTTATCTTGTGTAACTTAAAGATATTTTGACGACCTTCTTACTTTGACATTTGTTGAGCGAATTTGATTAAGAAGATCTTTCAGTCATCGAACTTCCATTTTTTTTTTTTCACGAAATAAATACTTTTTTAGCTTTTACCTACAGTTTATCGAGTTATGTGAACATAACTAAGTGTATAGAGCACTAGCTTCTGCCCGCGAATTCATCCGCGTGTTTCGGGTCCCAGCAGTGGGAACATTATAGGCTGATTATGATGATGATGATGAACCCAACTAAACTAAAATAGTGGCCGCGAGCGCTACTGCTAAGCATGAGGTCCTGAGTCCGAATCCCGGGCCTGGCAAAGTATTATCGGGTTTTTCCATCTGGAATTTCTGAGTAGCAGACCGGAGTATGGAATCGTGCCCGGTTGATGGCAATAGGCTCGCCCCTTATCACATGGGAGTTGGGACTTGAACATAACTGGCGAAATGTGTGTGTACTATAGGGATACATCTTTGCGCAACCTTTTGGGGAATGCAGGCGTGATAATACGTAGTCCAACTACTTAGCGGTCTCACGCTACGGTTACCGATTCGCGGCCTCCAATCAAAGTCACGTGTCCTTCAACGACTGTTGGTCCTTCGATCCGGATACTAACTGTACTTGAATCCGATCCGGTTGATTCCGTATTTAAGTTGAATACTTCACTGGCTCACTACCACACCAAGCACTATCGTGCAGACCTGGAGGCCTACCACAAGCTCTTAACGCGATCCATTTTAGGACCTAAACTGAACTGTTCTTCTAATTCGTACCATGACGTCAGTTTAGGCCGTGCCATCTGCTGACAGCGATTGTCGCAAACTGAGTCGCAAGTTTTGGTTTCATTCATACTTGTTTGGTACCATGACGTCCATAGAGCAGCTCAAGCGATGCAGTTTAGGAACCTAAACTGTTATGTCTTGTTTTTGAATCGTTTTTAATTAGATCATGGTAGGCTACCTGCTTCATTTTGTCTAAGTATGAGAAGAGGTCTTTGTCTTGCAGTGGGACATTAACAGGCTAGTATTATTATTCACATGGCCACACATCGTCATACTCGATCGCTTCAGTTACACAACAAGTCCTACTTCGTTAATCGATCATCAGACACGCCACGTACTAGTATCAATTAGTTAGTTTGCCGTATCGAACGTGATTGGATGAGCTTGGCAAAACTGAGCTGTTATTTTTAGTTTAGCTAGTTTTGGCATAGATGGTGCCGAGTCGATAGATCAGGCTTGCCGCGGTTGACCGTGGCTGGGTGACCGTATCTACATACCGAGACCCCTCCGTGTCTCGGAAAGAATGTTAAGTTGGTCCCGGCTGTCATTCGTGGATCTTTGACAGTCGTTACGGGTAGTCGGTAGCCCGAAAGTCTGACAACCAGGTCTTACCAAGGGGTATCGTATTACCCAGTAACTCAGGTTGTGGAAGTCAAATAGGCAGTCGTTATTTGAACTACTGGTAGACTGGTTAGAAAGGAAGCTGGCCCCAATATCGTTGGAATAAGGCTAGGCAGCTAGCAGACTGACCCTGGCGCTTCCCCTTAATAACAGACAAAAAGGCGCTAGGTACGCACAGCCCATCCTATTTCCATAATAAATACCTTAGCCGTTCTATACGACACCCACGAGCCACGGTAACTAACATTCTTCTTCTTAGCGTGTCGATCAGTGACGTGCATTGCATAATATAGGTAGGCATATAAGCAGTGCCTACCTCGATATATCAACATAAGCCTGTCAATTACATTTTAGTATGTGTGCCCCCATAATTAAGAAACTCACTAAATTATCATACCTAACAAAAAACACAATCTTCATACAAACACGCGCGGCAGTAGGCAGTCGCCGGACGGCCTACTCGGCTCCCGTACTATTCGCAAATTGTCATTGGTCTTTACTCGTTCAAGTTAATACGACCAAATTAAAAATACGTACGTCTCACGCGTAATACCATGACGTTCGACCTTCGCAATTTATCACCCTTAAGTAGGCATGCCTACTCAAATAACCACACTTTTGACCTCACTTTTTTTTTCTGATTAGTGACCGCGTTTGCCTAGACTAGACCTGGCCTAGTGCTTACCTATTCTGAAAACCAATGCACGCCACTGGTGTCGATAGCAATCTAAATGTACTCGGCCCAGAAGTAATGGCGCCAAACAAGTAGCCGAATTCTGGGTAACTAACATTATCGAGCTTTATTGCAATTCCTCCACAAAAATATTAACGTCTCGTAAATCTAACAAGAATGTCTAAATGACATTTCATTCGGCATTTTCCCGCGCTTTTATCGAAACCGCCATGTTGTTTTTACTGCGCTTTATAATCTATGCATCGCAGTCGCAGGCAAAGGAAATGATCTAGTGAACTTAGGTAAACAGCGTCGATTAAACTTAAGTTATATATGACGCGGAAGAAGGAATGACGTTGGATTTGTACTTCCGTCTCTAGATGGCTTGCGAGTTAGGTGGACTGGATAGGAGAGGGCAGAAGATCTAGTCGCAATTTTATTATGAAGGAGGCTACACTACCTATACCAAGAACATGGACAAATCTAAACAAACGCCAAAACTTACATTATTAATTCGCAAGCCTGGTTCAGTTTTTCATCTATTCATTATTTTTAAATGATTGTCAAACTTCGTAATTACGACAATAGTCATTCACCACGCGGGCCCAGTGCGGGTTGGTAGATGTCACGTCATGTCCTCGAATTTTTGGTTCTAGGACATGCCGGTTTCCTCACGATGTTTTCCTTCACCGTTTTGAGAGCAGTGGTGATGAAATAATTTACAAAAAGTAAAGCGCCTGTCTGGATTCGAACCTACGACCTACAACTCGTAAGTCGCGGCCGTTACCACTTGGCCACCACTGCTCCGACACAGCTGCAATGTTCAACAGCGAATGTTAATTCGGTGATGAAGATGAAAAGTTAATTTTTCTACAACAAATATTGAACCTTCTGTAGACACTTTCTTTTGTGGCGCCATTATAATCATAGACAATCATGTTGTATAACTCTTTGACCTTAGACAACTTTTTTTTTTTGTTATTAATTAAGACGATTATTCTTGAGTTGTAATGAGTTAATGACTTCTTCGAGCTCTTCTCGTATTAATTAATTAATTGGATTTTCCTTGTCGTCTATTTTTAGTGATTTATCAAGATTTTAGAGCAGTGGTGGCCAAGTGGTAACGGCCGCGACTTACGAGTTGTAGGTCGTAGGTTCGAACCCAGACAGCCGCATTACTTTGAGTAAATTATTTCATCACCACTGCTCTCGAAACGGTGAAGGAAAACATCGTAAGGAAACCGGCATGTCTAAGAACCAAATGTTCGTAACAATAATTTTCGTTTGACAGCAAAAAGCGCGCCAAAAAAATCAAAGCAGTATAATTCCGCAATCATTTCACATTTTTTTATCAACGCCAAATCACTTTCGCTGTGAATTACGCTTGTAAGATGGCCGTCCGTAACTCACATTGGTATTGCGTAATATTACGTTTTCAAAGTCTACGAGAGTGAAAGTTTAAACCTATTGTTGATCGTAATTGAGGCTTCAATTACTTTGTTAGCTATCTTTACTATTACATAGCGATCCTCGTGGCTTCAACGAAGATGGCCCATTAGTTGTTCTTGAAGGACGTGCGAACACACGTCGGGTTTATGGACAACTAAAAAATATTTTTAAAAAACTTTCGTTTATGTATGGGGACAACTGTCATTTGTGTTGTCATTCATTTTTAGTTTGGTCTCCTAACTAGTCTTATATCCGTAAGTGATACAGAGTAGGACAGGCTCGTTACTTTGGCCAGTACTTAGGACTTTCTTTGTAACCTTGACGAAATAAGACAAAACTCAAAAAAACTCAAAGCATTTATTTCAATTAAACCAATTACAGGCACTTTTGAATTGTCAAGGGATCGGTCAGTCAGAAAGATGAAGCTAGTTGCCCATTCCAAAGCGTAGGTACCTATGGAGAAGAACGGGCAAGAAACTCCATGGACACTCTTTTAAATCAAAATAATATGTTTACAAAGTCTTGGTTACATCATCCATGTTAAAAATTATGCATGTGAGAACGATGCAGAACGTTAAAAGCGTCTAGATAATGAAAAGTTGAGAAAAAAAGCAATTCAAATATTAAATTAAATTAAAATAAGCCATGGCAGCAAAGAGATGACCAGTCCCCACTGACGGCGCCCCTTCACGAACATGACGCATAGATCAGCACCAAACAAAAAGATAACATAATTAACTCGAATAATAAATGAAAAAGATGTAGATCTATACGAGTTTAGTCTATAGGAGTAATCTTTTTATTTTTGGATTGTTGTTTTTGTTATCATTTACTGTTCTCTGCACGCTTTTAACGCCTTTTTTTTTACATCGTTCTCACCACAGACATAAGATCTATGTCTGTGGTTCTCACATATAATTATACATTCAAAATAAATTATGTAACTAATATTTTTTGTAAAAATATAATTTAAAAGAGTGTCCATGGAGTTTCTTGCCCGTTCTTCTCCATAGGTACCTACGCTTTGGAATGGGCAACTAGCTTCATATTTTCTGACTGACCGACTTCTTGACAATTCAAAAGTGCCTGTAAATGGTTTAATTGAAATAAATGCTTTGAGTTTGAGTTTTTTGCACGTGTTTCGGACTCGGTGACAAATGCTTCAACCTTTTTTTCATACTTTCTTTTCTTTCTAGTAAAATAATTCCAATACCCTCTCGTTTTCTGAGGCCGTTGTCCTGTAGTGGAACACTTAAGATCTAATCTTCATTCACAGAATCCTAGAAGCAAACTAATTCGCAATTTGTCCCTAATTGATTAAATTCTCAAAGGAATTTATTAAGCTTGTGTAGCTAAATGAATACAGGGAATCAAGGAGAGCTAGACTTCAGTATGACCTTAAATTACTCATTGAAATCGAGAGAATAGATTCATTATAAGGCGTATTAAGAGGCTGTTTCATATTCTGATATGCGGGGTAATTACCTAATAATCTAACAGTAGCTTGCGGCTGTCATTTTGACAGTTGAACAACATTCATTGCGTTACTTACGTTGATGAGTCGGCACATTTTTCGAACATACATATGAAGCAATGGATTAGCATTATCCTTCCAAATTATTTAGATTCTGTTTAATAATGTGTTACGCAATTAGGGCGATGGTCTAGAGTCTAGAGAAACTTTCACCCCTCCCAAAATGGATTATTTACTTTAAACTTAAAGTGCTTTTGTGTGTTTAAGATCAGGGGGCTCTTGGCTAAATATAACAGTCGGACGGTATGATCGAATATAAATTTTACATATCGAAACTCCTCCGTGCCTCGGAAGGCTCGCCAAGCCGTTGGTACCGTCTGTTATATCTTTGACAGTCGTTACGGGTTGTCAGAAGCCCAAAGTTTGACAACCAGTCTTACCAAGGGGTATCGTGTTACCCAGGAATTGGGTTGTGGATATAATTTATGATCTTTTTAGGGTTCCGTACCCAAAGGGTAAAAACGGGACCCTATTACTAAGACTTCGCTCTCTGTCCGTCCGTCTGTCTGTCACCAGGCTTTATCTCAAGAACCGCGATAGCTAGACAGTTGAAATTTTCACAAATTATGTATTTCTGTTGCCGCTATAACAACAAATACTAAAAATTAAATAAAATAAATATTTAAGGGGGGCTCCCATACAAGAGACGTGATTTTTTTTGCCGTTTTTTTTCTTGTGGTACGGAACCCGTCGTTTGCGAGTCCGACTCGTACTTGGCCAGTTTTTTTTAAATTGGTTTTGCATACCATGAGACATGTAGCACCATGCAATGCTATTGTCGTTGGTTCCGCATTTTCGTTTTTGACACCGTCTTCCGAAATTAAAGTTATTTATCACTTTGTAGTTTTTTTTTTGAAGTCGGTTAAAAATACTGGTAATAAGCTGCATTCGGTAACACTGGAAGCCGACCCCAACGTAGTTGAGAAAAGGTTAGGTAGATTGATATTTGATCATCGCTCCCGCCGGAAAATCTGATTTACCCACTTTCGTGTGTGTTTAGGCTTATTGATTTAAACTCCTAACATTCTATGTTAATGTCATTGTTTAATGACATTGACATAGACTCATTGCGGATTGAATTTGTAGGTAATCATATAAAGGGTTATTTCACTGTTTCCGAAATATATTTGATCTGTAGTAAATACGTGGTATCTCTTATGCCTGTATTGATGATTATATTTCTATAAATAAATATTTTGTACGGCCACGCAACATATGTACAGACGCCAGCACATCAAGCTACCCGAAACTGTCAAATTTTCCCAATTAACGTTGAACCTTATACTTTAGCGATAAAGTTGAAATTCTATTAAAGAAAGACAGATTGTAGTAGCTTGATGTGCGTCTGTACATATATCAACATACAACCAGAAGGCCAATTCCAGTGATTAAAAACATTCAAAATCTAGTCGCAATCTCATCTCAGCGACAATCAATGTCAAAAACTTATCAAAAATGTAGAGAAAATACGAGGTATTTTTGACAGATTGAGACTGAGATCAGAATGTGGGCGTTCTTAAAATTACGAGAATTGCACCTCTGAATCTTTGATTGCAAAAAAAAAAAACGTAAGAAAATTTGAATTCTTCGGGCTCCCTGATGATTTCGCCTTATGTCGCCTCATCCCATTGCTAAAAAACGTGTAGAGTTGATAAGTAAACTCATTTCATATATCGTCTTGTGATGGTGGTATTTCTCCATAATCAGCCTATAATGTCCGTTCGATCAGGGCCAGGCCCGTGCCGGACGGCGCGTATGTGTTCCACGCGCGCCTCAAAGAGATGCCAGCATAAGGGAAGGGGCCCGTTAGGGCCGAAGCCTGCCGGGGTAGCGGGATTGTCCGAAAGGGTTACCGCGGCCCCGGAACATAAAGGGCTAAGGAAGGAACACGGGTGGGTTTTAGTCAGTAAGAGTCTGACACTCCCTTCCGCTCCACCCAGAGCGGGAGGAGTCATTAGATGATTTCCCATCCAAAAAAAAAAAAAAAACAGGCCTCCTCTCGGTAAGAGGGAGTGGGCATTAATCCACCACGCGGGCCCAGTGCGAGTTGGCAGATGTCACATGTCTTGGAATTTTTGGTTCTAGGACATGCCGGTTTCCTCACGATGTTTTCCTTCACCGTTTTGAGAGCAGTGGTGATGAAATAATTTACACAAAGTACCTACGACCTACAACTCGTAAGTCGCGGCCGTTACCACTTGGCCACCACTGCTCTGTATCATTAGCGTATCATATAGATCTTCATTAATTGCCAACCACGCGGGCCCAGTGCGAGTTGGTAGATGTCACATGTCTTCATATTTGTTGGTTCTAGAACATACCGGTGGTATTTCTAACAGATTAAAAAACAAAATGGAACCACTAAACTTTGTCCTTGGTCTGTAGTAAGTAAGTACGTTGACACATAGACATTTGACAGGTTGTGATATTTATCAAAGTTCCCATAGCGTTACAAATATTATTATTAGGCGTGAGAAAATTGCCCAGCTATTTTGTACGCCACATACTTGATATTTGAAAAACATTATCATATCCGTCAACGAAGATTCGGGCCCGTCCGAACGTAGTTGGTCCGTCAAAACCTCAAAACAAGTGTCAAATTCATTTTTTTTTTGTGAAGTAGAGGTTTCCTGTCTACCGTCTGCAGCTACCAGTATTTTACACGGAGCGACTGCCTATCTGACCTCCACAACCCAGTGACTGGGTAATTCGATACCCCTTGGTAAATAAATAGAAATGTTGAGTAAATAAATCAACAAATATAACTAACATACTCGCTCGCTTATTAAACAAAGCAACATAAATGCTTTATGTAACTAAGGACCAGAAGTTCATTTACATATTTATAAATAATTTATTAACTTGAAGTGTCTTTGATGAACCTGTTACTAGGCTTACCGTGATATTAAAACGGTAATGGTTTTTATTAAAGTTTGAATCAGCTATTTTGTTTTTGAAGTTAAAACTTCTTTAGGCGCGTTGGGCATTTTTTGAGATGGAAAAAAACTATTGAATTCGCGCCACTGTTACCGTAACCGACACCGCTTCGGATGTGTTCGGCTGTCCTCGGGATGTACTCGGTTTTAATGTAGATCCGATATGTCAGTGAGTGATGTCAAAGTATTCTGTTTGTGTTTTGTTTTCACTTCTGTCGACACTCCCGGAGTGCCACTGTTTTTTTTTTTAAGTTGAGGGATTGTAATAGCAGTTATAGATAGCGCCATCCACGAAGACACGCCCCACTCTTCCTACTAATCGCTAGTGGTTTCGCTAGTGTTTTAGTTTTTTGATACACACTAATTACCCACTAATAAGTAATTACTGTGTATCGACAAAACTAAAACACTAGCGGAATGTTGCACACTTGTACTGTAAGCGATTAGGAAGAAGAGTGGGGCGCGTCTTCGTGGATGGCGCTATCTGTACTGTTAGCCAAATTTTATCATAAGATCGCAATGGAGAGGGCTATACGAGTAATATGCTTGAAGTTTCCCTACATTATCGATCAGAAATGAAGATATCCACAAGAGAACCATTGTAACTGACATAGCTCGAAGAATTGGCTTTATGCCACTGCTGCACTGGGGCTGAAAGGTTCTGGAGTGGCGACCGCGTACCGGAAGACGTAGCGTTGGAAGGCCTCCCGCAAGGTGGACTGATGACTGCTGCGGTATTCCTTGAAACGCACCAAAAGAATTCCTCGAAAATAAAAATATTATAATTTTGTTCCTCGAAATGCATCAACGATGAAACAGAGAAGAGCGCGAGCGTGAAGGATTCGTAATAAATTATATTAATAGACGTTTCATTTGGTGCGTTTCAAAGTTGGTGCGTTTCGAGGAATACCCTTGATTCATCATCATCTGCCTAGCCTGTTCCCAACTATGTTGGGGTCGGCTTCCAGTCTAACCGGATGTAGCTGAATACCAGTATTTTACATGGAGCGACTGCCTATCTGACCCCCACAACCCAGTTACTTACTTGGTAATACGATACCCCTTTGGTGACTGGTTGTCAGACTTTCGGGCTTCTGACGACCCGTAACGACTGTCAAAGATTAACGAATGACAGCCGGGACCAACGGCTTAACGTGCTTTCCGAGGCACGGAGGGATCTCAGTATGTAAAGATGGTCACCCATCCACAGACCAACCGCGGCAAGCGTAGCTTAACCTGATCGATCGACCTGTGCGTCTGTTATTATTTAGCCACGGACCCCTCAGGAATACCCCTGACTATGATATAATAATATACTATGCGAAGCACATATGCGAAGTATATTATTATACCATGCCCCTGACGACCTTGTGATTGACGCAGGAATCCGCTGGATGCGGGAAGCACAGAGCCTGTCGAAGTGGAGGTGCTTGGAGGAGGCCTATGTCCAGCAGTGGACGTCTTTCGGCTGAAATGATGATGATGATGATGAATATAAATTGAATAAAAATATATTTAACTTACATCTGTACTAATATTATAAAGAGGTAATGTTTGTGAGGTTCTAGGGGGTAATCTCTGGAACTGCCAGTCGGATTTGAAAAATTCTTTTTACATTTGATAGCCCAATTCTTGAGGAATGCTATAGGCTATTTAACATCACGCTATGTCTCTTAGGAGCCGAGCGAAAAGAATAAAAGTCAGAAATAACGCTAAGTGAAAGTGAAGTGATATAGCGCGGGCAGGTGATGCGATGCGACGGGGGTCTGAGAACAAGAAACACGCGGGCGAAGTCGCGGGCAGAAGCTAGTTTAGAATAAAGAAATCTCGATGTTCGGCGTATTTTTTTTTACCTTGAACCAAGGAAAAACATATAAATTATACAAATACTTACAATAGGGCATCAAAGAATTTTTTCTTCAATTACTTAACTCTCCAAATGTTCTTGAAAACACCAACAGCATTTATTTTAAATCACCTTTATCGAGTCTTGTCATTCAAATTGCAAAACCAATATGGCGGGCCAAATGTCAAAAGAAAGGGATATTCTGTATAAAGGAGATGTTTCAAAATGGGCCAGGTCTATGTACAGTAACTCAAAAAAAAAGAGAAAAATCCGTAGAATTCGGGAAAAATACAGATAGTTCAATTAAATGTATACTGTTGTGGTAGTGAATTGATATTTATCAATTATTTTTATGGCGTCAACATGGCGTCTCACCGATTTAGTTACTCTGTGCTTAAAAACAATGACACTAAACCATAGATCGACCATTGATCATAGAAACAGAACTGTTAGCTGTCACAACAGTGTGACTTCTTCAGAAATAAACATGTCAAACGTCGACATTAATCAATCAAAATGACAGCTTACCGCCATGACGGGTTTTTGTTGTGTGTTGCAATTTCAAGTGTAATTTCTTGTGTTTACCAGCAAACCAAGCCATTTCAAAGTAATTGGACAGTTAAGAACTATTTTAAATGAATTTCCCTATTTTTAAGTATAGTGTACAAGGACCTGGCCCAGGCTCCATACATTTTGAAACATCTTCTTTGCATTAGTGCGAAAGAGACGACGACGACTCGACGCCAAGATAACGGATAGTGCTTTTAGTAATATTACTAATGTTCTACTTTTGAAATTTCTTCCTCCTCCGATCCACTACTAGCTATTAGTTCGTTTTCGTGTTATTTCTTACTTTTTAGGGTTCCGTGCTTCAAAAGGAAAAACGGAACCCTTATAAGATCACTTCGTCGTCCGTCTGTCGGTCCGTCAGTTAAGACCCTTTTTCTCAGGATCGTATATAACCGCTGGTCTCATTAATGAACTTGAAATAAATTGTATTATTATGCTTACAATAAACCTGCGGGGCTGCGAGGTAATTGCGTAACACACTATCAGTAGCAGTGGGTTTCATTTTGACATTTCAACAACATTCATTGCGGTATTTACGTTGTTGAGCAGAAACATTTTCGAACATCGTGAAGGAATGGATTAGCAATATCCTTCGAAATGATTCAGATTGAGATTGATAGTGTGTTACGCTTAGGTTGCTGGCTCTGTTACCGGGCATTCTATTTTCAAAAACTGTTACCCGCCAAAAACCAGCCACCATAGATCCGATGAAATGCGAAAAATTCAAGAAATGAGGTCACCTATAATTTAATTAACACAATTAAAATATTTTCACACGTATTTTTCACCCATAACCTTGTGCAAAAAGGTTTTATTACGGAACTTCGATATTTCGCGCCATTGTTCCTTAGTACAGTTATTTTATCTTGGGCAACACCACAACCTTGCGGGTTGCAGGTACTTGCGACTTGTGAAGTGTTGCGAGCTAGCACGTGGTTTGAACGAAAGTGGTTTATTGTTGAACTGTAACCAAGATTGTTTGATTACTGGATTTATTAAACCCGTTTTTAACTGGCTTTATAGTCTACTTGGCCTTTGCTTAGTATATTAAAAAAAAAAAAAAACTGTTTGTTATTTCTTTGTGTAAGTATGTGACAGAACTGGCAGACTGACCTTTTTACCTTTGCCTTTTAAAAACTGTGATCAAAAGCTCGTTCTTAGTGCAACGTCCGACGTGGATCCACAGACTAAGAAGAGAAGTCGTAGATCGACATTGCTACAAGGATAATTTGGCGCGTAAATGACATTTGCAGGTGGGCCTTGTTGGTAGACATTTGTGCAGTACTTTTTTGTGAAATTAATTGACGAAATCAAAGAGTGCCCATGGAGTTTTTGAAAGAAAGAAAGAAAAATAAAAAAATAAAGGCATTAAGTCCGCCTTTGTACAGTTTTTACTTGTGCATAAAGTTTTAATAAATAAATAAATAAATAAAAATATTTTATTTGGAACACACAGACGCCCACAAGAGGGCGTTATCACCCACGCGTGGGTGATAACGCCCTCTTGTGGGCGTCTCAAGGCGTCTCTCTCTCTCTCTCTCTCTCTCTCGTCTCGTCTCTCTCTCTCTCTCTCTCTCTCTCGTCTCTCGTCTCTCTCTCTCTCTCTCTCTCTCTCGTCTCTCTTCTCAACGTGGCCACGTTGAGAACTTATGAACTAAATGAACGTGAATGACAACGCTGTCTGTAACAGGAAGATGTCAAAACCCTGTCAAACCCAGCACATTTCATATTAGTTCTCAACTTAGCCATGATAATTTAGATCTATTCAGTACCGGTGGGTCACGTTTACAAAGGTCTCCATTGCATTGTGTCGCCAGGGACAATGCTGTCACCGGCATTTATACCCTTCAAACTGGAACACACAGCTAATACCGCTTGACAGGAATAGATGTACAGACGCCAGCACACGAAGCTACCCGAAAGTGTCAAATTTCCCCAATCAACTTTGAACCTTATACCTCAGCGATAAAGTTGAAAATCTGTTAAAGAAATTTGGCAGATTGTGGTAACTTGATGTGCTGGCGTCTGTACTATCAGAGGGGCAATTCTCGTAATTTTAAGAACGTTCACAGTCTGATCTCAGTCTCAATCTGTCAAAAATGTCTCATAATTTCCTTACATTTTTGACAAGTTTTTGACATTGATTGGCTCGTGGCTAAATAATAACAGCCGCACAGGTCGATCGATCAGGTTAAGCTACGCTTGCCGCGGTTGGGCTGTGGATGGGTGACCATCTTTACATACCTAGACTCCTCCGTGCCTCGAAAGCACGTTATGCCGTTGATCTCGGGTGCCATTCGTGGATCTTTGACAGTCGTTACGGGTAGTCAGTCGGAAGCCCGAAATCTGACAATCAGTCTTACCACATGGGGTACTTATCGTATTACCCAGTAACTGAGTTGTGCAGGTCAGATAGGCAGTCGCTCCTTGTAAAATACTGGTATTCAGCTGCATCCGGTTAGGATGGAAGCCGACCCCAACATAGTTGGGAAAAGGCTAAGCAGTTGATGATGATTTCTAGGAGGTGATGCAATATCTTTCTTTTTTCTAGTATGTTAGTAGTTACGCTACTAGAAAATTAATGAAGAGATTGTTTTAACCGTAAAACGTCAATTACATGCGCTTTCAACCATGAATCGTCTGGCGGCACGCGCCGGAGACGACTGTCTACAATTTCTACTCGTCTCATTAAAGCAACAAGCGGTAACAAGTCACAGATTAAAAAGATAATTGCGTTAACCACGCATGTATACTACAAATATCATTAACTAGCACCGCATAATCAGCCTATAATGTTCCCACTGCTGGGACACAGGCCTCTTCTCAGTGAGAGGGAGTGGGCAGTAATCCACCACGCGGGCCCAGTGCGGGTTGCTAGATGTCACATGGCTTCGAATTTTTGTTTCTAGGACATGCCGGATTCCTAACGATGTTTTTCTTCACCGTTTTGAGAGCAGTGGCGATGAAATAATTTACACAAAGTAAAGCGCCTAGGTTGGAACCCTAAGTTGGTTGTGTGGTCTGGGTTCGAACCCACGTCCACACGACTTGGTTCCAACTAAGTATAGTTACTTCACATTCAAAATTATAATTTTAAATAATTCTGTGCGCAATGTTACCACAGAAAAAAGTATTAAGAGGGAATTAAAAAAAAAGAATTATAAAAATGGAACGGGCGAAAAAAGTTGCAGAATTAGCAGATGACAGACGTCAACTTTCGCGCCAACTCGTTCAGCAGCCATAATTAGATTTTACATTTTATTAACGCTGTCTCATTTCATCTTGCACTGCCACCTAGATGGTCCTATTCGTCTGCATAGCCTTTTACCAACTATGTTTAGGTCGGCTTCCAGTCTAAACGGATGCATCTGAATACCAGTATTTTACATGGAGCGACTGCCTATCTGACCTCCACAACCCAGTTACTGGGTAATACGATACGCCTCGCGCCTTGGTAAGGCTGGTTGTCAGACTTTCGTGCTTCTGACGACCCGTAACGACTGTCAAAGATCCACGAATGACAGCCGGGACCAACGGATAACGTGCTTTCTGAGGCACGGAGGGGTCATGGTATGTAAAGATGTTCACCCATTCACGGACCAACCGCGGCAAGCGTCCCCTCCTCTAGATAGTAACGTTTGCAAAAAGAAATTTAAATACCATTGTCATAATAGGGACGATGACTAACTTTTTTTTCTTCGTCTATCAGGTAGATTATTAAAAAGTATTGGGCACGTATTTTTTCTTTTTTCACGTAATCAAAACATTACAGAGATATATTGATTTGAAATGTCGCATGACGTCACGTGTTGGTACAATTTTTACCTGCACGTGACATCACGAGCCCCCACTCCCAAATTTTGACACGCTTTATCTTTGTAATTTTTTGGTTGATTGACACAAGAAAAAATATGTGTCCATTATTTTTTGATAATCTAACTGACGGACTAAATAGAATTTCGTTTACTTTACCCCGTCGTCATCCCTATTGTTTTAATCGTCGTTTCGAAATATAAATAAAATACTAGCTTCTGCCGCGACTTCATTGGCGTGGAAGTCGTAAGATACAAAATTTTTGCTAAAATAACAGCCACATTTTTATAAAACTCCTTCGGCTCACCGCGTCGCATCATACTGCATAGTTGTTTCGCTTAAAAAAAAACAGCTTTGTTGTATTTGTGTAGCTATAGATTTTCGTATCGGTATTAAGAGTAAAGGTAATTACATAATTTAAGATAAACGTTTCAAACTAAGTTAAAAGGTAATTACAGTTTTTTTTAAATTAGGCATTGGATTTAATTAGTCGAAGTTTAATTGAAGAAAAAATTGCAGAATTAACGTTTTCCAGAAACGCTACAAATATCAATTTTCTAGCCCAATTAATGTTTTTATTTTGTTTTTTTATAATTTTCTTATCGAATTTGTGGGTTTTTTTTTTTTTTTTTTTCTGTGGATGGGAAATCATCTAATGACTCCTCCCGCTCTGGGTGGAGCGGAAGGGAGTGTCAGACTCTTACTGACTAAAACCCACCCGTGTTCCTTCCTTAGCCCTTTATGTTCCGGGGCAGCGGTAACCCTTTCGGACGATCCCGCTACCCCGGCAGGCTTCGGCCCTGGCGGGCCCCTTCCTTAATGCTGACATCTCTTTGAGGCGCGCGTGGAACACATACGCGCCGTCCGGCACGGGCCTGGTCCTGATCGGACGGAGAGCTACCCATTACTCTCCGTCCGCAGGCCCGCGCCTACGGTGGCCGGGAGTCGTCACGCGGCTCCCGACGCCCGTAGCGTCTCCCGCGGCGGCTGAGGCGTGAGGCTCTCTCTCTGAGCCGTCCCGCCAGCTCCTTCGCTAGCATGACTGCTTCGCAGAAGGAGGTGACCGCCTCCCACTCCCTCTCGTCCCGGACCATGGCTTGAACCAGGGCCGGACGCGAGAGGTCGCCGCCGTTGCCGATCGCCTCTACGAGGACACGGCGGTGCTCCGCCCAAGCGGGGCAGACCTCCACCGTATG
The DNA here is from genome assembly GCA_914767645.1 of Hydraecia micacea. NCBI lineage: Eukaryota > Metazoa > Arthropoda > Insecta > Lepidoptera > Noctuidae > Hydraecia > Hydraecia micacea. The sequence continues at coordinate 3,227,244 of OU611805.1, forward strand.
CTCCACCGTGTCCTCAGGGCGATCCTCGTAATGGTTCGAATTTGTAGCTTGGTTCTGGTTCTAACTTTATTCTGCTTATCTGCCTAGTCTTTTCCCAACTATGTTGGGTTCGGCTTCCAGTCTAACCGGATGCAGCTGAATACCAGTATTTTACATGGAGCGACTTCCTATCTGACCTCCACAACCCAGTTACTGGGTAATACGATACCCCTTGGTACTGGTTGTCAGACTTTCGGGCTTCTGACTACCCGTAACGACTGTCAAAGATCCACGAATGACAGCCGGGAGCAACAGCTACGTGCTTTCCGAGGCACGGAGGGGTCTCGATATGTAAAGATGGTCACCCATCCACAGACCAACCGCGGCAAGCGTAGCTTAACCTGATCGATCGACCTGTGCGGCTGTTATTATTTAGCCACGGACCCGTGAGTCGTGATATATGGACAAATATATTGATCACTATTATTGCATTGCGACAGTGTGAAAGCTAGCTTTCCAACAGTCAATGTCATCTGCAGACGGAGTTATCTGCCATTGACAAGAGCCAGCGCAGACTGTGCGTCTAGTCGCTGCGTCTTGTCGCTGCGACTTGACGCAGAGATGTTGTTTACATTTGCGTCTTGTCGCTGCGACCAGACGCAGAGCTGTTGTTTGCATCTGCGCCTTGTCGCTGCGACCAGACGCAGAAATGTTGTTTACATTTGCGTCTTGTCGCTGCGACCAGACGCAGAGTTGTTGTTTGCATTTGCGGCTTGTCGCTACGACTAGATGCACTCATATACCTTACCTGACAGTAGGTAAACTACGACTAAAAGCCGACCCCGACATAGTTGGGAAAAGGCTAGGCAGATGATGTAGATGATGAACCAATTACGCACATGAATATATAATATAAAAACAAGGTGTCGATATAAAAACAAAAGGAAAAACCATACATATCGAAATAAAAGTGACACTATGACGAACACTTAAAATCAAATTAATATGAGGGTACAACCTTGTTCAAAGTATCCTCATGCCAAATTTCATCAAAATCGGTGCAGCCATTTCGGAGATTAGCCCCGGAACAAACAGACAAAAATTTTAAAAATTGTGCTTTGTGCCGTATTTCATGCATTTAGTAAAAAGCTGTTATTTTGACATTACAGACACTTCGATTTTATGTATTTATTTGTATGTAGCAATCAATCAATCAACTCAGCCTATCGCAGTCCACTGCTGGACATAGGCCTCTCCCAGGCTGCGTCACAACACCCTGTCCTAATGTCCTGTGTCGTGCACCCATTTGTATAGAAAACTAGCTGACCCGGCGAACTTCGTAGCGCCTCAGAATTCAATATTGTGACAAAGTTCAATAGACACGTGGCGCCATCTATTATTATAATAACGTTATCCTCGGGAACAGCACTTTTTTTCCCTATGTCCGTTTCTGTACACCTGACAACGTATATGCAAAATTTCAGGATGATCGGTTCAGTGGTTTAGGCGTGAAAAGTTAACAAAGTAACTTACTTTCGCGTTTATAATATAACATAGTTAGTAGTAGCTGTGCCCCGTGGTTTCACCCGCGATAAAAGTATTATAGTCCTTTTTTATTGATTCCCTTTACAAATCTCCATCCCCCTTTTTACACCCTTAAGGGATAATTTCGGGGATAAAAACTATTCTGTATCCTTCCCCACAACTCAATCTATCTCCATACCAAATTTCACCTAAATCGGTTCAGCGGTTATTGATTCCTCATACAAACTTCCACCCCCCTTTTCACCCCCTTAAAGCATGATTTCTGGGATAAAAACTATCCTATGTCCTTCCCCGGGATGCAATCTATCTCTCTGCCAAATTTCATCTAAATCCGTTCAATGGTTTAGGCGTGAAAAGGTAACATACAGACAGACTTACTTTCGAATTTATAATATTAGTATGGAGTATGGATATGAATATTAGTATGAATCAAATTAAAATCAAGATATTTTATTTCACATAAACCAACATGGGCACTTATGAAACGTCAGAAGCTAGGTGCACGGTTCCAATTGGTCGTTTCCTATGGAGAAGAACCGGCAAGAAACTCCACGGTTACTCTTTTAAAAAAATAATTGGATTTTACAATGTTTTTAAGTTACAGTAGGTATGGGAGGACAGCGTAGGCCTGTCAACAAGTACCAGATACTTGATAAAATATACAATGGTCTACATATCTAAAGTCTACAAGGCCTACAAAGTCCTATGGAAGTATGGATTAGTTAGGATGTAATATCAGGTTTCTCATTTAACAAATCTATACATGACGGAACCCAGTTACAAAGGCATGAAATCCACGCTAGATACGGCACGGTCCAGTAGCTCCCCGGCATTTATATTGCAGTCTACTCTACATGACGTGGCGATGAAAACGTACGATTGAATTAATATGCAGCGCCCGCCATCTTTGTTTACAGGTGATTGCAATGCTGGGTTATGATTTTAATAAACGGCGCGTATGCTGATATTATAAATGCGAAAGTGTGTCTGTCTGTCTGTTACCTCTTCACGCTTAAACCGCTGAACCGATTTAGATGAAATTTGGTATAGAGATAGTTTGAGTCCCGGGAAAGGACATAGGATACTTTTTATTCCGATATTCCCACGGGATCGAAACTTATGCGGATGAAACCGCGGGGCGCTGTGAGTGTTTTTATATTTTATTCTGCGTTGTTTGATTCATCATCCTACTCCTGTCCTTATCTCAATTTATTTGAGATCGGCTTTACATGTATTTTTCTTCCATACTTCTCTATTAATCGTCAGTCACTACTTAGTATACAGGGTTATTGGAAAAACACTAACAATCTCTTAAGAGAAAAAATAAACAGCTGTTCCCTACATTTGTGTTTGTATAACTCGTCAAAATGTAGGGAACAGCTGATTTTTTTTTGGCGATTTCAGGTTTGATCTCATAGTAAAAGTTGTTCATAATGATGAGTACAATGACCTCTTAAGAATTCATAACGAATTCGAGTACACAGGAAAGTCAGCTGTTGATACCTCAGCAGGAATATTGAGAGGACGACCGTATGGCGGTGTTGCGATCCTGTGGCGTAAGCGAGCCTTTGAATCAGTTACGGTAATCAGCTGTATCAGTGCGCGTTTAACGGCAATTAAAATCTCACTCGGGGACAGATGCATAATACTGTTCAGTGTTTACATGCCGACTGACTCGAGTGAAAATCTGACAGAATTCACTGAGTGCTTAAGTGAAGTGAGTGCGATTGTCGAAGCTAGTAACGTTGAAACAGTTTACATACTTGGCGATTTCAATGCACACCCCGGTGAGTCATTTTGTTGTGAACTTTTAGATTTCTGTAATGAACAAAAGTGGAAGTGTGCGGACATTGAAAAATTAGGCTTAGAGTCAGGTAGCTATACGTTTATCAGTGACGCGCACGGTTGTAGGCGGTGGCTTGACCATTGTGTCGTCACACAGGCTGCTTGGTTAACGATTACTGAGATAGGGATTGTGCATGATGTGTTCTGGTCTGATCACTGTCCCATATTTGTTAAGTGTAGGTTAGATAGGATTAAGCCTAAGGTAACTGACCATAGAACATCACGTAGCAGAGTTATTTGGGGCGAGAGGGATAGCGATCAAATAAGCGTGTACTATGACCTATGTAATAGTAAGTTAAGGCTGATTGATTACCCTGAGGAATTTGGTTTGTGCAGCGATAGTCACTGTAATAATGCTGAGCATAGGGTGATTCTGGACAAAATGTATGACAGTATTGTTGCTGCTTTGACAGAAGCTGCGATACAGAGCCAAGTGGAAATTCGGAGTCATAAACATGCTGGCCGTGTTGTTGGGTGGAACAAGCACGTGCGAGGAGCCCACGCGGAGGCGAGGCTTAAATATCAGCTGTGGGTATGGCACAATAAACCAACTTCAGGAGATGTTTACAATGACATGCGCCGGACGCGAAAGGTGTTTAAAAGCAAACTAGTGTGGTGCCAGAATCATCAAGAACAAATTAAGCTTGATATTGTAGCTTCTCTCCGTAAAGCCAATAATTTTCAGAAGTTCTGGAAGGCTACCAAAAAATTTGATATTAAGCCTGGCCTTCCTGTGAGTGTCGGTGGTGCTGATCGGCCGGACAGCATAGCTAGCATGTTTATGGACCACTTTAAAGTGGAGTCACCACTGGGATCATCGTTGCGAGTGGTCGATGACGGATGCTGTTGTGATTCTGATCTGGTTCGTTTTTCGGCCCAGCAGGTGTCAAGCACCATTAAGAAAATGACAAGAGGGAAGTCCCCGGGTCACGATGGTTTAAGCATTGAGCACTTGCAACATGCTGGTCCTCATATAGCTAGAGTGCTTGCTATGTTTTACTCGCTTTGTATGTGTCACTCGTACCTTCCCTCTGATCTCATGCGAACTATTGTCGTGCCTATTGTTAAAAATAAAACGGGTGACGTTGCTGATAAGGGTAACTATCGACCCATCTCCCTGGCTACTATTGTCGCGAAGGTACTCGACAGCCTGCTGGACGCACGGTTGGATGGTGTGTTGAATTTACACGACGCACAATTTGGGTTTCGTAATGATCTTGGTACTGAGAGTGCGATTCTCAGCCTCAAACATACGGTGCAATACTACACGAAACGTTGTACACCAGTGTATGCTTGCTTTTTAGACCTCTCCCGTGCCTTTGACCTTGTATCTTACGATGTTATGTGGAAAAAGCTGCGGGAGAGAAAAGCGCCAGCGGAGCTGTTGCGTATCTTCCAGTATTGGTATTACAACCAGACGAACAGTGTGAGATGGGCCGATGGGCTATCTGTGTCGTACGGGCTAGAGTGCGGGGTTAGACAAGGAGGGATAACGTCACCAAAACTGTTTAACCTCTATATAAACGACCTGATCGTTGGGCTCAGCAGCAAGAAAATCGGGTGTCGCATTGATGACGTCAGTATCAACAACATCAGTTACGCTGACGATATGGTGCTGCTGAGCCCTACGGTTAGGGCGCTTAGAGAGCTGCTGAGTGTTTGTGAGGGCTATGCACGTGAGCATGGCCTAGTTTATAATGTGAAGAAAAGCGAGTTCTTGGTCTTTAAGGCTGGCGGTGCTAAATGTCCTGAGTATGTGCCTCCGATTAAACTGAATGGGAATGACATATTGAGAGTGCACCAGTTCAAATACTTGGGGCATTATGTAACTGACGACCTTAGTGACCAAGTGGATATTGAGAGGGAACGTAGGGCGCTGGCAGTTCGATGTAACATGTTGGCTCGCAGGTTTGCACGCTGTAGCAATGAAGTCAAAATAACGCTTTTTAAAGCTTATTGCCAAGTGTTTTACACGTGCAGCCTGTGGACCAACTATACTCAGCGGGCTATCAGCGCCCTACGGGTCCAGTATAATAACGGGTTCAGGATGTTGATGGGGCTGCCCCGTTTCTGCAGTGCATCAGGTATGTTTGCACAAACACACGTCGATGGTTTCCACGCCATCGTCAGACAGAAATCTGCCTCTTTGCTTTGTAGAGTGCGGGTCAGCTCCAACTCCATCCTGAAGACTATAGCGGGGAGGTACGATTCTCCTTTATTAGGGGATGTTGTTCGAAGATGTATTTCGAACAACATCCTTGTCTCTAAATAGATATAAGTTTACTAACATAGGTATAAGTTATCTTTTTGTTTACTAACCCATATGGATGTTGCTTATCCGAATTAAAGATTATTTTATTTATTTATTATTTAAGAGGTTGTTAGTGTTTTTCCAAAAACCCTGTATATGAGAATGTCTTCTTCCCCTTACGCGGGAAAAGCGCGGCAAAAATTAGTAGCCATTTGAGAATTTAGTTAGAAAAAGAAAGAAAGAAAATTTGTTTATTCTGCATAAACAAAACGCACATTGCCATAAAAAAGACATAAAATAACGAGTCCGCGTATCACTGGTCAGTTTCCCTCAGTCGTCAGTTTATTTAATTCGCCAGTTTCGTTGATTAGCCAGTTTCACTGATTCGTCAGTTTTCCCGATTAGACAGTTGTGTTTACTCGACAGTTTCCAGTGTTTGCCAGTTTTCGTCGATTCGTCAGTTTGGTACACTCAAGGGAAAAGGTTTTTAAATGTCGAATAAACAATAAAAGTTGTCAAAAGCCTCGTACTCAAGCATGTAAAAAGTTGTCAATTTTGTCCCTTGCTTGATTTTAGGACTAGGGATTTTCTAGTTACTGCTTTTTTGACCGTTTAATTGCATGTAAAAAATTATAATAAAAACGGCCATCAAATAAAGATTTTACAAGCTATAATTATAAATTCGCATACAAATACGTTATCCAACCGAAAAGTTGCGCAAGGACATAAATAAACATGATTTATCGATAAAAATCTCTCGATTAATTACTCGATTTCAATATCGATCATCCTTAATTTATGTTAACGATGTTGAAAGCTAGATCTCTTTCTCTGAAAGTTTATTGATCTGTAGCGTTTAGATTTCTTTAGAAACTAAAACCTGGCCGGTGATAATTTGTCTATGAATTATGATTTGCGTAACATCATGGACTTATTATAAGTCCATGCGTAACAAAGAACGAATTGATTGACAGTGACACTGACAGTCCGTTTGACAGCTACGCTTCTTTATAAGGCTCTGTTCACATTATAGCTACGTTGCATCATCTAAGCCTAGGGTGACCAACCCTTTATATTTTTATTATTTTCCTGCTATTAACTGGCTAAATTCTATATTTCTAAGAAAATTTATTATACATATTAATAATAATTTATTATATTATATTTTTAATTTTTTTTTTTTATACAATAATACTATATTATTCTCATAAAAGCTGAATTTATGGTATTTTGTAACCTTAATCTAGAGTTAATAATAGTTAATTTAATTTTTTTTTGAGAACCTGTTAACTTTTTTTTTTCACCCTCTGCTATATATGGCTTCGAAAATAATATATTTGATATAAAAAACGTTGACAACCCTATCCATGCTAGGGCAGGCTAGGATAGGCTTCCAGTTTAACAAGATGCGACTTTGTTTTTTGAATTTTAATGTGCATTGCTAAAGAAGTTCGTCAGAAGCCCGAAAGCCTGACAACCAGTCTTACCAAGGGGTATCGTATTACCCAGTAACTGGGTTATGGAGGTCGGATAGGCAGTCGCACCTTGTAAAATACTGGTACTCAAGCTGGAACTAAGGCTAGGCTGGTGATGGTTTGATGTTGCTAAAGACTTGCGATTTGGTATTCAGACAATGGATGTGGAAACTAGGCTGTCGAGGGCCAGCCCATGGCCATGAAATAATGCAATGAAAACTATTCAAGCATAGATTAATAATTGGGCTTTCGTTAGCATAAACCCCAATTATAATGCAACAGATTTGCGATAATTGGCCCCGGGACACCCAGACGGCTCCCAGCAATGTTTTACGAAAATACTACATAAAAATTCAGAGGGGCACTTCTCGTAGTTTTAAGAATATTCACAATCCGATCTTAGTGTCAAACTGTCAAAAATACCTCGTAATTTCGCTAAATTTTTACCGTTACCACTGGACCACCACTTCTCCACACAAACCATAATATCTACGTTGTTTTTAAAACTGTAACAGCAATTGGCAAAGGTATTTGAATAACAAATGATATACCATGAAGGTCAGATTAACAGAAATTAGTTTCGTTACTGTATGACAAAATATGACGTTTTGTAATTTTACGCGTTTGACAGCTGGCTGCGGGTCGGCGGCCATTGACGTGTAACGTTAAAAGTTAAGAAAACATAATGATTTTAGTAATTTTGAGAGCAGCGGTAACGGCCTTGACTTATGAGTTGTAGGTCGCGGGTAAAGCAGTTAAATAAATAGTTATGTACATATATTATGTAATATATGAGCCCACTCGAGTGGTAATTTACCCCTTTATTCATAAACGTTGCCCCTCATCTACTAGGCTGACTTATTAAGCTCGGAAACAATAGAAAAGGTAATTGTGTCTCATTAGTAACAGTTGAGCTCATAAAGTTAAGTAGTGATATTTTTACGTTTAAACGTCAAAATATATGGTTACCGGTCAAGCTCCGCGCGTGACCTCGGTCACGAAACAAAACAAAATCAATTGTGTCTCATTAGCGGAGCTTGACAGAACATATGTTAGGGTTATGGTTATAACCCTAAACCCCATGGTTTATTCATAAACGATGATTAAAGAATCATCGTTTATGAATAAACCCCATTATTACTATGCTAGGTACACAATCTGTCAAGACTATTACTAACTATATTCGGGTTGGAAAAAGGAGGAGTCTCCGACCGGGTGTTGTCTGGTGGGCTACTCCATCGTCGGGACGTTGTATGTATGCTAGTTGCGCGGTAAACTCTGCTTGCGCGATGCAGGATTTTGCGTGACGTCAGTGTGATGCGTAGTTCCCATGTGTCAATGTAGATGCCGCCACAATGTCAATCTCTAGCATCAGGTGGAATGTCAGCTCATTTCTCTTACGTTTTCGCACGGAGATTTTTAGAGAATAAACCGGTTGGTGTTACCGTTACGAGTCAGTGAGTGAATGTCTTTAAAAAAACTTGACGGAATAACAAACCATGTTATAATATTATTCATACGTTTCATAACAATTATGTTTATTAGTCATGCAGAAGTTAGTTATACTTTAAAGTTATGGTTTTGGCTTTTGACATTCAACTTTTTTTTTTCCAGTTGATTTTTTTAGGGTTCCGTACCCAAAGGGTAAAAACGGGACCCTATTACTAAGACTTCGCTGTCTGTCTGTCCGTCTGTCTGTCACCAGGCTGTATCTCAAGAACCGCGATAGCTAGACAGTTGAAATTTTCACAAATTTTGTATGTATTTCTGTTGCCGCTATAACAACAAATACTAAAAACAAAATAAATATTTAAGGGGGGCTCCCATACAACAAACGCGATTTTATTGGCCCTTTTTTGCTCGATATCAATAATGGTAACAGGTAAGCACTTGAAATATTCAAAAAATACTCAGTTGTATTTTTACTTTAATAATAAATAATTAAATTAAAATAAAATAAATATTTAAGGGGGGCTCCCATACATTTGCCGTTTTTGTTTCTTGTGGTACGGAACCATTTGTTTGCGAGTCCGACTCGCACTTGGCCGGTTTTATTTATTTATTTGGTCTGTGAAAACACTTAGATACAATGAGAGAGATATCGTAACAACTGTCTGTTACCTTTTTACGCCTAAACCACTGAACCGATTGTTATGAAAGGCGCCTGGAGAAGGACATGGTTACTTTTCAAAATACACTAACAAAATTCTTCTCACAGATGAAGTCGAAGAGTTTAATAAATTAAATAAGGGAAGGGGTGTACTTTGTGTAAATTATTTCATCACCACTGCTCTCAAAACGGTGAAGGAAAACATCGTGAGGAAAGCGGCATGTCTTAGAACCACAAATTCGAAGACATGTGACATCTACCAACCAGCACTGGGCCTGTGTGGTAGATTACAGCCGTCTCGAAGAGAAGAGGCCCGTGTCCCAGCAGTGGGAACATTATAGGTTGATTATGCTACATAACAAACAAAAATTTTACCTATATGGAGATATTTAATTAAATTAAATGACTAACTAACTTACTGTACAAATAAATACAAAAACAAAGGACACTATTGATTTGGCAAATAAAAATTGTTTTTTTTTCGGCACACCGTTGACCTCGCGGGAAAAGTTTTTTAATAAATAAAACAAGGCAAGGGGTCCTTCCTGACGTTTGAAGTCCTGACTGACTGATATATCAACGCACAGCCTAAACCGCTGGTCCTAGAGACATGAAATTTGGAGGGTGTGTTCTTTGCGAAGAGTAGGTATCCACTAAGAAAGGGTTTTTCGAAATTCCACCCTTAAGAGGGTGACTGGGTGGGAAGGGTGAAACACGCGGACGAAGTCGCTGCCAGAAGCTAGTTCCTCTATACAGGGTTTTGTCGTGAATAGTGGTCCACCGTTAAGGATTCGATATACCAGATAATTTACTATAACATATTACAATTTTAACCATTTTTACCCAAGGGTTCCCAAAAAAAATTTTTTTTGTTTTTTATTTACGAAATTTATTTAGTTTCAACAAAAACCATTATTTTTTCATTTTGATTTCTGTTAATTACTGTTGAATACTAGAGCTATCGTGTAAAATTATAGTTTTTTATGTAAATTTAGAGCCTTTGAAGAAAAAGTTAACTCTTCTCTATTTTAACCCTAATTTTTAGCATAATCATGCAAATTCAGGAGCGATTTTGCAAAAAAAATGTCCTACTAAAATGGTTAAAATTATAATATGTTATAGTAAATTATCTGGTATACCGAATCCTTAACGGTGGACCACTATTTACCCTGTATGTAGTTTGTAATTTATGCGTTCGAAGTTGTAATTTATCACGCGAATTATATACAAAAACTTGTGTGCATGGGTTTATCGTGAAAAATAAAAAGCCAACTGACAAGAGATGCAAAAAAATAACAAAAGCATACAGATTGGAAAGGTTATTCAACTTTTGTGCTTTTGTGCACTTATCTGGCTTCGAAACTTCATGTCGCGAATCGCGATAAACATGGACATCAATATTAACGATAACATAATTTCAAGCCTATATTTTTGTCGAACGAAGGTATCATTTCGCCAGTTATACAAAGAGCTTTGATGATTCGTGGCATAGCTATGTACAGTCGCGCCATTTTGAAAATGGCGGCCACGCATAATGAGACCTAAGGTCCGGCGTTTCTAAATTTGCCAAAGATGTAAACAACAATGGCCGCTCGAAATGAATAAAATCAATATACAAGAACTTTTATTTTAAGTAATGTTTGTTTTCGTCTAAATCTCCGAGCTAAACGACTCGTTCAAAGATGATTGAGTGACGTGATCAACTTTTAGCGTATTCTTCACCTTTCTAAATTACCGACTTCTTTGAAGTTTCAAAAGTGCCTGTAAACGGTTTTATTAGATTGAATGCTTTAAGTTTGTATTTGAAGTAACAATAATTCTTCAAGCCTTAGCAACTCAGCCGTCGAGCTAAAGGTCAAAAAAATCATAAACATGATTATTTTTCAAATATGAAAACATCAAACATTACATGAAATATGTTTATTAGATAATGTTAATGGCAGTGTTTTGTTATTGCAGAGGCAAATGTCAACAAATTAATATGTCTTAACTAGCTTTTGTGCTGCGGCGACGTCTAACAATTTTAGTTATGATAACTCATCGTAAGCAGCCTATAATGTTCCCAGTGCTGGGATACAGGCCTCCTCTCTTCGAGAGTGAATGTGCTATAATCGACCACGCGGGCCCAGTGCGGGTTGGTGGATGTCATGTCACATGTCTTCGAATTTTTGGTTCTAGTTTACGCTCCGTGTCAGCTCCTCAGCAGTTGCACTTCGAAGGTTCCTTTGTGTGCATGATGTGCATCTCTACAGCCTCCTGCTAAGGCTGTACTCTTGTCTGTAGTTAGTCAAATCTGCCTAGCCTTTTCTCAACTATGTTGGGGTCGGCTTCCAGTCTAACTGGATGCAGCTGGATACCAGTATTTTACCTGGAGCGACTGCCTGTTTGACCTTCACAACCCAGTTACTGTGTAACACGTTACACGACCGCGTTTCTGACTACCCGTAACGACTGTCTAAGATCTACAAATGTCAGCCGGGAACAGTTGGTCTCGGCGGTATATTATGGATGGTCACCCATCCACGGACCAACATAGACGAGCGTTGCTTAACCTTGAAGATCGACCCGTGCTACTGTTATTATTTAGCCACAAGCCCGTTCCCTGTATGTTAGTCAATAAGTTACAAATAAACTGTTTTTTGTTGTATTCATTAGTTCCCTTTCCCGCTACCTGCACTACAGCGCTCCGACAGTGTGACCTCAGCTTTACTGAGCATCGACTAAATGTTCTTTTTTTGAAATCTGCATGGAATGTCATTGCATCGTGCGTGCATTTAAAGATTTTATTCAAATATGGTATTGTGATTGTGTGTGGAGGCTGTATAACCGGTTTGTCTTAGCCTTAGGATGTCGTGTACGTACAGTCACGGACAAATTCAATTCACAATTTTTTTTTTATCGGTACACAGAATTGTTAAGTATTTCTGACGATTTTGTTTTTGGCGGTAGGAACTGCCTCGTTGATCGCAAGCGCTACGAAGTCGTGGGTTTAAAGTGTTATTGGGATTTTCCATCGGGAATTTCTCCGTAGCAGTCCGGAGTCTGGATTTGTGCCCGGTTGATGGCAATAGGCTCGCCTAAAAATAACTGCCGAAATGTGGGTTTACTATAGGAATACCTCTGCCTCACCCTTCGTGAAATACTGCCGTGATCATATGTTATTATTGTTTTTTTTTTATAGCTTTAGAAAATATAAGAAAAAAAATCTACCGTTTCAAACGGATAGTGTCAGTTCCACTGTTTACCAGTAAGTATTGAAAAAAAAAAACTGGCACTCCGGGAGTGCCGACAGAAGTGAAAACTTGTTGTCATATAAACAAAACACAAACAGAATACTTTGCCATCACTCACTGACATATCGGAAATTATACATTAAAACCGAGTACATCCCGAGGACAGCCGAACACATCCGAATGTAGCGCGTGGCGGTAGTGTCGCGAGTTCAATGGTTTATTCCCATCTCAAAAAATGCCCAACGCGCCTAAAGTAGTTTCTCTTCAAAGAAATTATGATGACTAAAATTTCTAGGCACTTATTACTTTCTGATAAAAAAGTCCGAAGTCGTGAAGGCTTACCCCCAACCCAATGATAAATAAATGAGGAAAAATGTACAATATTATAAAGTATGAGATGAGATGGATCGGACGCTCGCGGATGACTAACTAAAATATTGCACCACTAAATATGAAACATAAGATGAACTTAGATAAACGGAGGGTAAGGGGCCGTTACCACCGTTACCACTGCTAAACCTGCACAACTCTCAACACCTTCAACACAGGTGGCCTACCATGATCTAATTAAAAACGATTCATAAACAAGACATTTCAATTTAGGTTCCTAAACTGCATCGCTTGAGCTGCTCTATGGACGTCATGGTACCAAACAAGTATGAATGAAACCAAAACTTGCGACTCAGTTTGGGACAATCGCTGTCAGCAGATGGCACGGCCTAAACTGAATCGTTAAACTGACGTCATGGTACGAATTAGAAGAACAGTTCAGTATAGGTCCTAAAATGGATCGCGTTAAGAGCTTGTGGTAGGCCTGCTGTTCAGTGTTCTGTGTTTAGACCGTGACTGATGTAAAAATCCCCGCAATTTAATGAATGTTATGAATAGCCAACAACTTTGTAAGGAAAAGACTAATAAATAAGGATAATATTATTTTCTGCATGTTTATGAATGCAAATTATGTAATACTTTATTATTTTTAACCGATTTCAAAAAGGAGGTTCAGTATGCGACCCGTATGTATGTATGTTTGTATGTTCGCGATTTTCTCAAAAACTAATGAACCGATTTTGATAATTCTTTCACTAATGTGATCTACATACTTTCAGGAAAGTTTTAGTATATAATACATTATGTAATTATTCTTATGTACGACGTTATATGCATAAATGTACTGCATCTCCGGCATTTCTATGCGAATTTTGATGATTTTTCTAGTCGGTGTCTTCAATTCTTCAATGCACTAGTGTTATTTGTATTTGTGTGGAGTACGTACAACTAAAAAGTGAAAAATAAAAACTTTTTTACAAAAAAAACAACCGACTTCAAAAAAGAACTACAAAGTGATAAATAACTTAAATTTCGGAAGTCGGTGTCAAAAACGAAAATGCGGAACCAACGACACCGACTTCCAAAATTTAAGTTATTTATCACTTTGTAGCTTTTTTTTAAGTCGGTTGTTTTTTTTGTAAAAAAGTTTTCTCAATTGGGAATACTAGAGACAACACGAGTCAAATAATAAAATACACAGTGTTGTTTATGCTTTGATTGATAATAAAATAATTGAGGAAAAATGTCTAACAATTGGAGGAAAATGTGTATCGGCGGGGCAATTGCTTAACACATTATCAATCGGAATCGGTTTCATTTTGACAGTTCAACAACATTCATTGCGTTATTTACGTGTTGAGCAGACAAATTTTTCGAACTTATGAAGCAATGGATTAGCAATTTGCTTCAAAATGATTCAGATTCCGATTGATAGTGTGTTACGCAATTGGGGTGCGGAAATTGAGATCATAGATTTTATTATCGTCGTTCTTTTACACAAAAATCGGCCCTAAATTAACTAAAGTATTAAAATAAAAATATAATTCGCACCTTTAAAGTAAAACCGTTACTAAACGAAAAATTTCATGAATTAAGACAAAGTTGTTATTTTTGTACAATTTTGTGATTTGCGCCATCTAGTAGTAAATCAAAGCGTTACTAAACCGAGTTATGATCGGCTCGCTAAATACAATATTGTGTCTATACCAGTAAGAACATGATCGTGGTAGAGTGATGATGAATTTCGTTTAGTAACGGTTTTACTTTAAAGGTGCGAATTACCTAATCCTTATCCATCAATATATTTAATCTGTTACCTCCTCACGCTAAAACCGCTGAACCGATTTAGATGAAATTTGGTATAGAGATAGTTTGAGTCCCGGGAAAGGACATAGGATAGTTTTTATCCCGATATTCTCACGGGATCGAAACTTATGCGGGTGAAACCGCGAGGCGCTGCTAGTTAATTAATAGAATACAATATAATATGATATCCTAACTCAATTAAAACTGTTAACAAACTAAAATACGAAGTCGAGAAATTTAACAACTTTTAAAATTTAACTTCAAACTTCAAAGCATTTCTCTGTACGCCTGTACCACAGTTCGGGTATTCGCTTAAAAGTGACATTTGAAAGGTCATTAACACCGTGCTGCGTTTGCGCACCGTTACTCGCTTACCAGTTACTATGCTCAAGTTGTTTGCAATCATCTTTTTTACTTGCTTGAATTTTCTTTGTCCAATAAATAACTTGCCTTAGGGATAATAAATATTAATTACATAAGAACTAAAAATAATAATAAGTAAATAAAACAATAATGAATACTTAATTTAAAAATAAATGTTTTTTTTACAATGATAAATAAATGCGTATAATTTATAAATTCAATTCTGTATTCATAAAACAATATAACTTACTAAATACTTAACTAATATTAAAATTTATCACAATAAACACCCAGTGTTCTTCCTCCTCTCTCCTACTATCTATGCTGTGCCCGACAGGGTCCATAATTTTGACTAATATAATTATTTCCCTACCAACTATTATAGGGCGACTGGTAATTAGTGACCGATACTTAAACACGTGATTGTACTCATGATAAGAAACAACTTTTACTATGGGATCAAACCTGAAATTGCGAAAAAAAATCTGCTGTTTAGTCGTTTATGTTCGCCTAACTGGTCAAAATAAATGTACTGAACAGCTGATTTTTTTTTCGCGATTTCAGATTTGGTCCCATAGTAAAAGTTGTTTGTTATCATGAGTACAATCACGTGTTTAGGTATCGGTCACTAATTACCAGTCACAGTCACCCTATATACTACATTATGGTACGCAATAAAGAATTGAGAATTGAACTTTGCTTCGTATTTTAGAACGAAACTTCGGCTAAATGATAACAGCCGCACGTGTCGATCGATCAGGTTAAGCTACGCTTGCCGCGGTGGAGCCGCGGATGGGTGACCATCTTTACATACCAAGAAAGACCCCTCCGTGCCTCGGAAAGCTAAATCGTCGGACTCCCGGCTGCCATTCGTTATAAGTCAGAAGTCCGAAAGTCCGACAACCAGTCTTACCAAGGGGTATCGTTATTACCCAGTAACTGAGTTGTGGAGATTCATACTCGAAATGGCGTTATTGATATCTCCTTGTGGGATAAGGCTCCAGGTTCGACGAGGATGCATGAAAAGTTCACTGTCTATCACCAGATTTTTGGGAGTTTTGCAAAACCCTTCGTTGGAGCAAATCCCACTCGTGCTCAATTGGATTTAATTCCGGAGACTGCGCGAGCCACTCCAGGGTTACCACATTATATGTAACATACGGGAATTGCTCTACAAAATACTAAAGGGCTTTGAAGGTCCGTCGCATAACTACCTGTCCGCCATTTTGTTTTTTTTTTTTTCAAAATGGCTACTCATGAAACCTATGTAAATCGATCGAACGGAAAACGTTACACTTTACGGGGTTTGGTCCTATTATGTTTTCTGTTTGCATTAATATCAGCTATCGATTTATATAGGTTTCATGCGTGCCCGCCATTAAAAAAAAAAACAAAATGGCGGACACTTACGTTTGCCAGGCTCCATAAAAATCTTTAATCCCCTTTCTCGACAACTACCGTCCCACCTACACAACAAAATTAATAGGCTTTAACGAAAAGCAATATAAGAATCGAGTATCTGACAGCTACGTAGGTACCTAAATCAAGTGAAAACGAAACCCGAAGGTGACTGACCGACCGTTTGACGTAAAACCACAGAATATCTAATAGTACTATGGTAAAACAGCGTTGCTAAGCAACCAAGCAAACCCACATTTCACGCCATTGGCAATGAAAACCTCGACACGGATGGCGGCAACCGTCACGCCCCCGACAATGTCAAAGAAAGAAATCAAGAATGTGAAAATGGGGCCTCCTGCCCGTAACGAATGGTCTCATTTTCGATTCACAATGTTAAATACTTAAGGCGATTGGCACGCTGCAGCGCATTACGCAGCGGGACGCAGATAACGTTCCCCCGCGCGTGATTTGTTACATTGTAGCGATATCTACAACGCCACATGCGAACAACGCGTCATACTGACGTCACGCAAATCCTGCATCTCGCAAGCAGAGTTTACCGCGCAACTAGCACAGATACAACGGCCCGACATGAATCATTGGGCAGGCCCGCCGGACACAACACCCGTCTGGTCGGAGGATCCTCCCTTTTCTATAGAGTATGAGTGAACTTCACACCCTGTTCCTCATAACATACAAATTCAATATAAACGTGCTTCCGTGCGGGGAATTTGGCTCCGTTTCACGCACCCCGCTGCGTAATGCGGTGCAGTGTGCCAATCGCCTAAGAGTAGGGGACTATAGAGCGGCCTATGGTCGGAGATTCTTTGAAGGATAAGATCAGACACGAAGTTATCCGGAAAAGAACCGAAGTTACCGACATAGCTTGCAGAGTAATCAAGCTGCAGTGGCAGTGGGCTGGCCATGTTTGTCGAAGGACCGATGGCCGTTGGAGCAGACGACTCCTAGGGTGGAGTCACCGCCTTATTATGCCTAATGTGGGACGCCCCCCAGCTAGATGGACCGACGAACTTAAGAAGGTGGCTGGGACAGACTGGATGCAGAAGGCGGAGGACAGGGTGTTGTGGCGCTGCCTCGTGGAGGCCTGTGTATATTTGGTGGTCATTCGATTTAACTAACATCAAACACATCGTCGTTTTGAATCATTTTGTTGCCGCGATGCGCGCTGCCTCCCCTTCGAGGAATACAGTACAGGCGTGAATATATGACAGGCTACGCCATCGACGCGCATGCGACCTAGACACAATTGTACATACCACGTACCAAATTATAATAGCGTGTCGCAACAGTCGCCATTGCGTGTCGAATGGGCGACGATATATTAGATGGCAGTTCTAGACGGGAGAACGCACTGGGAAGCATTTCCACTGCTGAATGAATGAATTGCTCCGATCCCAGCGTGGTTAAACCAGACTCGATTAATCGAATGAACCCCAAGATTCGCACTAGCTCCTGTAGCCTCATCTTCATGGTGCTACAGCGACCATTGCATATCAAGGAGTCGACTGGGGGGCGCGGTAACTAGGGAAGTCGTGCCCGTAGAATATGTACGAGTAAGTCCTAGACATATATAGGGTGTCAGCTACCTCCATACAAAATTTTATCAAAATTGGTCCAGTCGTTTGAGCGTGAAGAAGTAACAAACATATAAACACACACACTCACAAACTTTCGGCTTTATAATATTAGTGTGCAGAGCATTGAGCATAGTCGGGGCTCGATGGAGGGGCGAGTGCCACTAATGCCAGACAGCAGCTGTCATCATCTGCCTAGCCTTTTACCAACTATGTTGGGGTCGGCTTCCAGTCTAACTGGATGCAGCTGGATACCAATATTTTACATGGAGCGACTGCCTATCTGACCTCCACAACCGAGTTACTGGGTAATACGATACCCCTTGGTAAGACTGGTTGTCAGACTTTCGGGCTTCTGACGACCCGTAACCAGAGGCACGGAGGAGTCTTTATTATGTAAAGATGGTCACCCATCCACGGACCGACCGCGGCAAGCGTTGCTTAACCTGATCGATCGAACCGTGCGCCTGTTATTACTTAACCACAAGCCCCTTGGGGGACTTAAACATAATTGGCGAAGCTACACCTCTGCCTAACCCTGGTTACAGGCGTGATTTTATGGTAAATTTTGTTTTTATTTATATAGATTATTGAAGAAGTCGTTGTTATTAGGCGATAAAAATGGCGTCGTGTGTAGTTACAGACGCCAGTACATCAAGTTACTACAACCTGTCAAATTTCTTTAATAGATTTTCAACTTTATCGCTAAAGAATAAGGTTCAAAGTTGATTGGGAAAATTTGACAGTTTTGGGTAGCTTGATGTGCTGGCGTCTGTACATAGTGTAGTAAATTGACTGGTCGTGATACAAACTCACGTTGGCAACTTTTAATTGAACTAGTGACCCCTTAGAAGGAGACCGCGGGAATTTTATACAGGGTCAAATTAGATTAGCTAGCGAAACTCCAGTCTACAAATACAGTTACAGGTATTACACTTTTATTGTAATCCTTAAAACGGAAAATAGTTTGTAATAATAATAACGTATAATCTTGTGGAGCACAACGTAACATGCTTATTTTATCTATATACAGGGTGTCCCAGAACTCAACGTCAAGCCGAAACGGGGTCACAGGATTGATCATAACCATCACGAGAAAAATCTGAAAAAAAAATCTATCTCATGCAGTTTGAAAATTATGGGCATTTTAAGAAAAACCTAGAAAAGGGTTTGAGTAAAAGTGGCATGATTTTTTAAATACGCGGCCACTTATGAAAAGTGTTTCGTTAAAGAGAACACATTAAGACATTAATTTTTTTCTATGAACGTTTCTTTCCCACGTTCATCGAAGCCGAGATATTTAATGTGAAAAATCTATAAAATCAAATCGCCATTTGCTTTAAATAGTGTCTATTTCGTCATTACATTGTAGTTTTACTTCTATTTCTCTCTGTAACTCGTGATTAGCGATAAACAACAACATAAAAGCCGCCCATGAGCCCACCAAAAGCACCGATATCCTCGTTCCGATGCAGTACATTTATGCATATAACTTCGTACATACGAATAATTAACTAATGTATTATATACTAAAACCTTTTTGGAAGTATGTAGATCGCAACGAAAGAATTACTTAAAAAACAAAATTCAAAATGACTTCATTAGTTTTTGAGAAAATCGCGGACTTAAGTACAAACATACATACGGGTCAAATACAGAACCACCTTTTTTGAAGTCGGTTAAAAACACCCGACAAGTCGTTTAAATGTTTTAAATAAGTTTGTGTAAAAATATAGTGATTTTGTAGTATTATTGTTTTTTATTTAATTATCTTATAATAAGGCCATAGATACTCCTCCAATAACATGCGTAAGTTTATGAATGTATGTATTGTGTCATACGTGCTGTATTTGTTCACAATACATATACGGGGTTCCGTCTTTATTTCGACGACATGATGTTGAAATTCTACCTACTTCGATATCATATATTTCAGCTCCGATATTACTTAGGACAAAATTCTTTTAAGAGTCATTATTATTATATATACCACTATACGTTAGCAACAATAAACTAAGTGGCCGCTCAAAAAAAAAATCATGCCACTGGTTCATACAAAATTACCCAAACCCCTTTGATCAAACTGTACCATTTTTCGGTTATTGTGGTTATGTAATAGGATTACATTTCCAAAGTTCAAATGAACAAAAATAAAAAAGAATAACCACAATAACCGAAAAATGGTACAGTTTGATCAAATTTCTAGGTTTTTCTTAAAATGCCCATAATTTTCAAACTGCATGAGATAGATTTTTTTTCAGATTTTTCTCGTGATGGTTATGATCAATCCTGTCACCCCGTTTCGGCTTGACGTTGAGTTCTGGGACACCCTGTATATAAAAGGAGAACTGACTGACTGACATATCAACGTACAGCCGAAACTACTGGGGCTAGGAATGTGAAATTTTGCACACGGCTTCCTATTATAATGTAGGGGAGCACTAAGAAGGGGTTTTTCGAAATTCCACCCCTAAGAGGGTGAATGGGGGGAGGGTGAAATTTCACGCGGACGAAATCGCGGGCAAAAGCTAGTTTATTTATAAAATCTTTATGCACGAGTAAAAGAAATACTGTACAGAGGCGGACTTAATGCCCGAGGCATTTTCTACCAGTCAACCTTAGGGTGATGCAGAGACAAAACATGGCAGGTGCAACATACAGGATAAATATCTAGGAAATTACTATAAAATACACGAATAAATACTAATAAATAGATACATACATACATGCATATAAACCAAATGAACTTTCAGGAGAAAAATTATCGTATTTTCTGCATTTTCATAAAGAAATAACAAAACAAACGATGAGGGCGCCACTGCGCGGTCGGAACGTGACGAATATCATAGCGAAGACCTCCTTTAGTCAATATTTAATTCTCCTATTGCGTGGTTTCTTCGTTTTAAATTAATTGGTACTTAGTTTTCCTTAATTTGAAGGTTCTGAACAATGACATTGCTTTTAAACGAGGTTAGTGACAACACTCTTATAGTATTGCCTGTGGCTTCTCTCACTAGATTTATTATAATATAAAAAAAACGAGTGTGCTTATGACCACACGACTGAAGTGAAACTTCTGTGTTGCGTATTTGGCTATGAGAGGAAGAGAGAAAGAAAATGTGCGCGCGCACTGCTGTCTCTTGCTTATATCCCCCACTCAACTCCCGTTCGCCTCACCCGATCACACTTTTCGTAACGCTTACGTCACGCGTTCGCTTACTCCCCAAGACGAAAGAAGTTTCACTTCAAAAACAGGTAATATCACGATTGCGCTCTCCGAAGGATTAGGCAGACATGTACAGACGCTTCACGACAGCACATCAAGCTACTACAATCTGTAAAATTTCTTAATAGATTTTCTTTCAACTTTATCGCTAAAGCAATAAGGTTCAAAGTTGATTGGGAAAATTTGACAGTTTCGGGTAGCTTCATGTCGTGCTGGCGTCTGCACCTATAATACACTCACATCTTGCCAGTTATATTTAAGTACCATGTAATAGGGCGCGAGACTATTGCCATTAAGGGGCTTACAAGACCTAAACGCAACAAACGCAGGTTTTAGAAACAATAAAACTATATGATCGACTACAGTACCTAAATAAAATCAAAAAAATATAGGGTGACTGGTAATTAGTGACCGATACCTAAACACGTAATTGTACTCATGATAACAAACAACTTTTACTATGGGACCAAACCTGAAATCGCGAAAAAAAAATCTGCTGTTCAGTACATTTTGACCAGTTAGGCGAACAGAAACGACTAAACAGCAATTTTTTTTCGCGCTTTCAGGTTTGGTCCCATAGTAAAAGTTGTTTGTTATCATGAGTACAATCACGTGTCCAAGTTCGGTCACTAATTACCAGTCACCCTTCAGGATATATGCTAGGTAGATAGTGTGGTGAAAACATAATACAACGAATTTGGTACGGTAGAAAAAAATCATGAAGATACCTCTAAAAACTTTCTTTTTACAATAAAAACCATACTGCATATAATCATTATGCTTTTTTGTCAGATTATTCTACAAGCAACATACTAAAACTGTAGTGTTTTAATTTTATAGTCCAAACAATAGATTTTTTTATAAATAGATAATTGCTTCATATTTTGCAATAAATTACCAGCGTTGTGTCATCGCTCTACTCTTTCTTTTCTATGCAATCCGACAAAGACCGCGCTTTAGGTCATGTAGTCCTCTTAACCGGCCATGAATCCAGACTCCGGGCTGCTACTGAGAAATTCTAGATGGAAAAACCCAATAACACTTTGCCAGACTCGGGAATCGAACACAGGACCTCATGCGCAGCAGTAGCCCTTGCGACTACTAGACCAACGAGGCAGGTGAACGAAAACGTCGTGAGAATCAACCTTGAACCTTATGCTGTGGCGATAAAGTTGAAAATCTATTGAGGAAATTTGACAGATTGTAGTCGCTTGATGTGCTGACGTCTGTACTCTGTACCGGAACAATGTCCTGGGCCCAAAAGTTCGAAGACTCCAACCCGCACTGGGCCCGCGTGGTAGATTACGGCCTATTCCCTCTCACAGAGAGGAGGCCTGTGCCCCAGCAGTGGGAACATTATAGGCTGGTTATGCTAAAAAATAACATTACAGAAGGCCATTTGCAGTAATTAAAAACGTTCAAAATCTAGTCGCAATCTCATCTCAGCGACAATCAATGTCAACAACTTGTCAAAAATGTAGGTATTTAAGAGGTATTTTTGACAGATTGAGACTGAGATCAGACTGTGAACGTTCTTAAAAATTATGAGAATTACCCCTCTCATAAAAACTATAAAAAAGCTTACATTTAGACAGTCTGATAATAAAACAAACAACATAATGCTTTAAAACCGTAAACTAACCGAAATCGATTGCTTCCTTACATAATCAATCGATTATGATTAAATTAATATTCAAGACATCACTATTCTAACTCGTTAGTAGTGCTATTTTTAACTATTACGCGAGGCAAAGGTCAAATGCCCATTCGGCCGGCGTTTAAAAAAAAAACGCTTTCACTATGAAAGGTATTTGATCAGATGCATTTTTGAAAGTACTGGTGACATTATTTATGTTAATCGATTATGTAAGAGTGGAAACAAATGAAGTCTATAAACTTTTAGAATCTTCTATGTTAATTATGCTATGCAGTTGATATTTTACCAATTTTCCGTCATTGATTTTCGAGGGGTTTTTACCGAATTCCAAGGAGCTTAAAGTATAGTACATACTAATTCCATGCCAAATTCTAACTGATCCCACTACTACCAATTATGACATCTGTCAAAAAAACGCGGGAAAACCGAAGTATCAAAAGTGACAGTTAACGTTCACCCGCGAACCATAAACACTCGACTTCCTAGAATGCATACTGCATGGATTGCGTGCTAAAAAACTAATGTGATGTCTATGTACGACTTGATGTGAACTTTCCTGGTTATATAATAGACATTCGCTGTGATTTTTATCACGTAACAAGAATTTTTCTTATCGTCATTACATAGCGTGATTCGTTAGCTATTTGCTGGCATAGATCGCATGACTTTGCGTTTATTTGTACTTATCCTTATTGCGAGCAGTGGCGGTTTAAAATAGCAGTAGGAGTGTAAATAATTTCATCACCACATCCCTCAAAACGGTGAATGAAAACATCGTGAGAAAACTGGCATTTCCTAGAACCAAATAATCGAAGACATGTGACATCTACCAACCCACACTGGGCCCAGATCAAATGAAATCAAATGTATTCGTAAATGTTGGTTTCATTACAATAGGATGTTTATAATAAGATGGTCAGTTCGCTACATTTTACTCGAGAGCATACAAATAAATAATGAAGTTAGTGGTGTCGAAACCACAGACACACATTTAAAATAAAATAACTCAATTACTGATATACCACACAATTATTTACGTACTAGCACACAATTACCCAGGCCAACATAATAATAATCTAAATATGTATATGAACAAGAACATAAGATATTGTAACTTAGAATATACAGGGTCCCATTAAAATATATGGACTAATTCTAACACAGCGCTCAGTACGTCTAACCAAAGATATCTAAGCAAAAAAAAAAAAACAAAAATTTTGACCTAAAATAATAAATTGCCGGCACATTAGTGTATTTTCGTTACCTGATTATTTTTCTTGTAAGTATCTAATGCGTTTTTCTTATATATATTTTTATCATCGTCCTTATTTTGGTGGTCTGAATGATTTCTAAAAGTTTTTCCATCTATTTTAATGGGACCTACGAGTATTCAACATTGAAAACAAAAGAAACAGCTATTTCAACAACATCTAAACCAATGAGGAGAATAAAATCATTAAATTAAATATAATATTGTAATAATCAAAATGTCAGTGCAGTGGTGTCTTTCATAAACTCAGCTGGCTGTGGATAATAACATTTGGTTGGTGGATTACAGCCCACTCCTTCTCACAGAGAGAAAGAAAGAAAGAAAAAGTATTTATTGCGACTCGTATAGGAAGATCACAAACTAAACATAGTAAAAAAAAAAAAATCCAAGTTATATAAAAAAAAAAAGTAATAAAAAGAAAAATGAAACAGAAAGTCCTATACGACGCCAAAAGGCTCCTATCTCAGCATGATGCTGCAACATTAAAAAAATAAATGTCACAGCGCTGGTACGGCTGGTATTCTGAGCAGTGGAAACTGGGAACACAGAGAGGAGGCCTATTTTCCAGCAGTGGGAACATTATAGGCTAATTTGTGAAGAATACCGACTAGTAATCATTTCAACCATACCTATCATGTACTCACCTTTCTAACGCATCATCATCCGCCTAGGCTTTTTCCAACTATGTTGAGGTCGCGCGACTGCTAACCGTGGGGTCCTGGGTTCGATTCCCGGGGCGGGGAAAGTGTTGATATAGAGTTTTTCCATTAGGAATTTCTTAGTAACAGCCCGGAGTTTGGAAGTTGGCGGTGTGATACCCCCGTGCCTCGGAAAGCACGTTAAGCCGTTGGTCCTGCGCCTGATCTCTCTCCGGTCGTGTCGGATTGCCGTCCCATCGGACTATGAGAGTGAGGGAAGAGGGAGTGCACCTGTGTTTGCGCGCACACTTGTGAACTATAATATCTCCCGCGCCAAAGTCTAGTCTCCGTTGAGATTGGCCGCCGTGGCCGGAATACGGTCTGGAGGACTTTTGAGGTCGCCTTCCAGTCTAACCGGGAGCAGCTGAATACCAGTATGTTACATGGAGCGACTGCTTATCCGACCTCCGTAACCCAGTTATTGGGTAACACGATACCCCGTTGTAAAATTGGTTGTCAGACTGCAGCTGGGGCTGGGACCAACGGCTTAACGTGCTTTCCGAGGCACGGAAGGGTCTCTCTATGTAATGTTCTCGATATGTTCTTCTCCATAGGTACCTACGCTTTGGAATCGGCAACAAGCTTCATTTTTTTTTTGACTGACCGATCAGAATCAGAATATTTATTTGTGAAACATAGGTATTTACATAAAGATCTTAGGTTAATAATATGGGCGCCTTCTTGACAATTCAAAAGTGCCTGTAAATGGTTTAATTGAAATAAACGCTTTGAGTTTTGAGTTTGAATGGATGGTCACCCATCCACGTACTGACCTCGGCAAGCATTGCTTAACCTTGAAAATCAACCCGTGCGGCTGTTGTTATTTAGCCACCAGCCCAAGTACTTAGATGTAACTTTGTAATAAAATAACGTTGTAAGTTACTGTACATAATAACCTCTATGCGGGTGTGGTTACAAACCCAAACAATCCGCACTTGACCTTTAAACATATATTTTAAATAAAGTTCAATCTATTGTGTGTAAGGTTCAACTTTATTCGGTTGATTCTGTATTTGGTGTTATATACATATACATATGTATATACAAGGTCAAATTAAATTAGCTAGAGAAACTCCACAGGCATGATGGGTATCAATATCTAAACACGATAAAAGAAAAGAAAACAGATTTTTTCAACTCATACTTCAAGTAACAACACTCCCAAAGTTCGTTGCGAAAAAACATAAAATATTTTAGATTTTTATTTTATCGTGTTTAGATATCGATACCCATCACATCTGCAGAGTTTCGCTAGCTAATTTAATTTGACCCTGTACGTACAATGTCAAATTAAATTATTTAGAGAAACTCCACAGACGCGATGGGTTTCGATATCTAAATATGATAAGTACTTATGTTTGATGATGAAACAAGAAATAAATTAATGTGTTTTTTTTTTGGGGTCTTAGACCTCGGCTATTGTAGTCATTTGAAATATCAGTTTAAAAAAATCAGGTTTTTGTGTATAAACTTCAAAGACGTGAAACAGATCAACTCATTCAAGTGTCAATACTAAAAAAAAACTTCGAATCTCTTTTATTTTTATTTTAACGTTGAACACGCTCAAATAAAACAAAATAAAAGAGATTCGATGATTTTTTATGATGACATAATATGCAAAATACATAACAATATGTTACAAAAACGACTCTTACTTTGAAAAAACGGGTGTGTTGTATATAATTTAAATAAATAAACATAATTTATCTTGAATCTATCGTTCCCAGTTGTGTAATCTTTATAAATATTAATTAACGTGCCAACTTTTGATGTTGAAAGATATTTTATTTGCTGATTTATTGGCTGAGATAAATTGAAAACGTGATTTGTTATCTTAAACATGGTTTTAGGGTTCCATAAAGCTACGGTCTGCTAGAAGAGCGGTGACCGCTCACATAGCGTCCGGAATTTACCGGTGAATGACGTCGCTGTATCGTTATTTATGAAAGTAAGTTGATGTGCTTTTCCTAGATAACGATACGGTATCTGTGTCTGTTTTCTGTTTAGTATAATATTATCTTTAAGTACGCTACACCGCCACAGTGTTCTAATAATTGTGTGCTGCATCGGACGACGTCATCACGTCAGCGGCGGCTGTCGCTGAAAACCAGCGCTGGGGCTCTGTCTTGCATAGGGTCGCAGCAGAATACTGAGCGATAGCCGTTTTGCGTGGATGTGACGCATGTTTCCCTTACCTTCTTTTTTTAAGCTATTGCATAGCTTTTATCTTGGGCTTTGAGCGCGGCGACCGAATGAAGAAATTCCGTAACGAAAATAAACCTAACACCCCCCACTCCGACCGGCACAGCGGTGCAGCGTTGAAAGCCGTGCATCGTCTAACGTCGTATCAGTTCGGCAGACTTCGGCACGGTGTTTGTGTGCGTGCGACTAGACGTATGCGTGTTTTGTTTTCTTATCGGTCACCACGCTAAAAAAGTGTAACTTGAATTAATATAAAAGAAAAAAAATATTGCATAAATATTATAATTGCATAAGTTGATAAAAATGCTATGCAATAGCTTTACCGCGGCAGTCCCCGAGTGCCACACGTATTTTTTATTTTATTTTAGTTTTGTGTTTAAGTTAATTTTTGCGTCATGTTCACCGCAAATAAACGTATTTTCTTTCTTTCTATCCTAACATGTAGCTTTACTGCTCGAATTCGTCTCGCACTTGATCAGTTTTTCCCTTAGTTTGCAGAGTGAAACCACTCGCAATATCGTTTCCTACTGATATAAATTTAAGCCTCTTCTGTCACGTTTCACAAGCCCTCAAACGACGGATCTCTTTGCGAAGCGAGTCCTTGCTTTTACTAGTAGAAGAGCCATTTTGAAATATAAAACTTCGTTCTTATAGCTATGAGTTCAGCAGGCCTACCACAAGCTCTTAACGCGATCCATTTCAGGACCTAAACTGAACTGTTCTTCTAATTCGTACCATGACGTCAGTTTAACGATTCAGTTTAGGCCGTGCCATCTGCTGACAGCGATTGTCCCAAACTGAGTCGTAAGTTTTGGTTTCATTCATACTTGTTTGGTACCATGACGTCCATAGAGCAGCTCAAGCGATGCAGTTTAGGAACCTAAACTGAAATGTCTTGTTTTTTAATCGTTTTTAATTAGATCATGGTAGGCCACCTGTTCTTTGTTGTGAAGAATCTCGTCCGGAGAAGTACCTACTACATATCGTCATCATCTGCCTAGCCTTTTCCCAACTATGTTGGGGTCGGCTTCCAGTCTAACCGGATACAGCTGAATACCAGTATTTTAATGGAGCGACTGCCTATCTGACCTCCACAACCCAGTTACTGGGTAATACGATACCCCTTGGTAAGACTGGTTGTCAGACTTCCGGGCTTCTGACTACCCGTAACGACTGTCAAAGATCCACGAATGACAGCCGGGAAAGCACGTTCAAGTGTCGAGTAGACCGCGAAATTCAAATTTTCTTACGTTTTTTTGCAATTTATAGGTCAGTCTTATGTTGAATGTTGAACAAAATATGTTTCGCGACCGTAACGAGTATGTATTTAAAGAATTATAATCATTAAAATCATCAATACATCCCTCTAAGTTCATAATTATAATCCTATTGAATGACTATTTCATGAAATATCAATCAGTAAAATGATGATGGATATGGTTCCCGGTTGGTGCAGGACTATTGCCGGATATGGAAAAAAACGATCGATGGCGAGTCGGACTCGCGCACCGAGGGTTCCGTACAAATTTGTAGGTGTGTAACTACACATTTTCGGATTTTTTCCTTTACTTGCGCTACATGACAATGCTTCTTGCCAAATTTCATGATTCTAGGTCAACGGGAAGTACCCTATAGGTTTTGA
The DNA here is from genome assembly GCA_914767645.1 of Hydraecia micacea. Lineage (NCBI taxonomy): Eukaryota > Metazoa > Arthropoda > Insecta > Lepidoptera > Noctuidae > Hydraecia > Hydraecia micacea. The sequence goes on from OU611805.1 coordinate 3,255,872, forward strand.
TTCCCTTGCGAGTGTCAAAATATGCGGCATAAACGGAACATAAACGTCCGTATCTTTTGATTGCGTTGACGTTTGATTTTTCCACTGCTTCAAAGGATTACAGCCCTGAGTATTTGATATTAATTTCAACTTGATAACTCCACACGTTTCTGAGAAAAAGGCTCTTGACAGCCGGACAGACAGACGGACAACGAATTGATCTTATAAGGGTTCCGTTTTTCCTTTTGAGGTACGGAACCCTAAAAAAGATATTCAACTGTGGGTTTCGGTAGTTAAAATGGACTGGGACTATTGAAAGACCACGGATATCTATGGGAAAGACTGATATTATTATGAAACTACGTAAGATACGCAAAATACGCGCATTGACGTGGAGTTGCGGACACCAGCCCGTATTACCCATTACCTATTATCATTAAGTGATTTGTCTATTGCTAAAGGTCACAGCTCATTAGAGCCACCCGGCACCCACCCCGCACCGCCTCGTCGCACGGCGTCCACTCGTTGTCGACAGGTGGTCCACGGGTGGACGCCGCGTTATCACCAATAAACGTCGCGCGGTCAACCAGTGGATTGGTGGAGGAGTCAGTGGCAATGCGCAGTCAACGCAAGGCAAGCATGCGAGCAGCGAGTTGTCACCGAGTGGTCCACCCGCCGTCCGCGCGTGGAGGGCTTACGACCGAGGCGATCCGGTGACGCTACGGAGTTGACATAGTGAGCGCATACCCATACAAGTCCATATAAAGAATACTAGCCGCAGGAGGCGAGGCGGTGCGGAGTGGGTGCCGGGTGGCTCTAATGAGCTGTGACCTTTACTCTACGAAAGAAGTAGTTTCTTCTGCTTCACCTCGATTTGCGCTTTCCGCTAAGTTCTTAGCATAATTTGAATCATGGGTATAATTGTGACGCGTTAAATACCTCCGAACATTATTCAAATACTTTTCCCGCTTCAAATTCGCCATCTTTAAAATCCTTTTGACATGAGGGTCATTCTTCAACGCGTGTCTCACTTCTGTTTCGTCAAATAGTGTCAGAATTGTCGTTGGTTTCTTTGTGGTTGTCAGTTTTGTTGTTTTCTTTGTCGTGGGCGTTTCGAAAGCGAAGCCAGTGTAGTTCGACCATTTTCTATAGATTTTCTGCTTGGCTTCGACTTCAGACATAAGTAAATCGAAGTCGTGCTTTGTGGCCTTTTTTCGTCCATCCCTTTCTAATTTTGATAGCTTTTCGATTATCTCTTTTTGTCGTGCTATTAAATTATTTAGTTTCTTGAAGTTTTTCATCTCATTTGGATCCTCGTAACTGTTATATATGTGGTTTATTTCCCCGTATGTTGGATACATGTTATTTCGAATATCTTCGCCGTGACGATCTGGTTTTACGTGATTTCTGGCTCCGTTTGATGTAGCTTCGCTATCGTATTCCTGGAATTTCGGATAAGCTACATCTTGGTAGTAATATATTTCATGTTTACCAATGTCAGTTTTAAACTCAACGTCTGGCATAGTGTAATGTGTTTTTCGTCTTATCATTTTGAATTCGTCGAGACTCTTTTTGACTAAATCATTGTTTAGTCTTGTTTGAAATTGTGGTCTGACATTTTGACTGACGTTATCATCGTATCTTCTGGTAAGATTATCCTTCTTAAGCATAATATCCTTTTTGTAAATTATATTTTTGTAATTCGCCTCATCGTTTTGGTCATTATAAGGCTTATCAGAATTGAAATTATGGTTGATATTCTTTGGTGTATAGTTTTCGATGTTTTTGTGGATGATCTGTTGGTAATTATTAGCGTCATGGTTTTGGAAAATTTCAGGGTTATAGTTGTGCACCACAATCTCTGGTATGCCAATATCACGTTTTTGTAAATTCTTATTTATAACATTGTTTTGAAAAATCTGAGTCACATTTTCGGTTATATTTGTATGGTTAATTATATTGCTTTTCTTCTCAACTATTTCATTTATGGGAATAGTAAATTCTCCAGTATCTTCAATCAATTCGCTTCGTTGTTTTATATTCTTAGGCAAATCAAAGTTTTGGACATTATTATTCATAATATGGTTTTGCAAAAGCTTAGTTACATTTTGGGTTATGTTTTCAATTTTAATTATAGTGTTTTTCTCCTCAACTGTATAATTTTTGGGAATAGTAACACCAGTATCTTCAATCCATTCGCTTCGTTGTTTTACATTCTTAGGCAAATCATCTTTTTGGACAGTCTTATCCATACCATTGATTTGGAAAATCTTAGTCACATGTTCAGTGTTATTTTTATTTTTAATTACAGTGCTTTTCTCCTCAAGTATATAATTTTTGGGAATAGTAAAATCTCCAGTATCTTTAATAAATTCACTTCGTTGTTTTACATTCTTAGGCAAATTATCTTTTTGAACAGTCTTATCCATACCTTTGATTTGGAAACTCTTAGTCACATGTTCGGCGTTATTTTTATCTTTAATTACAGTGCTTTTCTCCTCAACTATATAATTTTTGGGAATAGTAAAATCTCCAGTACCTTCAATAAATTCTCTTCGATGTTTTATATTCTTAGGCAAATCATCTTTTTGGACAGTCTTATCCATACCATTGATTTGGAAAATATTAGCCGCATTTTCGGTTATACTTTCATTATTATTTGCGCTTTTCTCCTCAACTAGATCATTTTTGGGAATAGTAAATTCTCCAGTATCTTCAATCAATTCGCATCCTTGTGTCACATCCTTAGGTGAATCATACATTTGGACATTTTTTGTCATATCATTGTTTTCGATATTCTTAAGCATATCATATTTTTGGACAGTCTTATCCATAGCATTGTTTTGGGAAATCTCAGTGACTTTTTCAGTTATGTTTTCATTTTTAATTACAGTGCTTTGTCCTTCAACTGTATCCTTTTTGAGAATAGCAAAGTCTCCAGTAACTTCAATCAATTCGGTTTGTTTTCTGTTATCAATGCTATTTTCTAAATAATCGTCAGAATTAATTATTTCATTGGTAAATAATTGTTTTTTGTTGCCTAATTCATACAGTGTCAAATCTATCCCAAATATACTGTAATTTTTCTTTATTACACCTTTGTCTATATTATCTATGGACTCATTTTTTTCTATTCTTTTTTTCTTTTTTAGAATTACTTTTTTTAGTCTTTTGTCTATGTCTACGTATATTTTAGTTGCATTTTTAGCCAGATACTGTACTGTAGTGTGACTGTTTTGAGAAATAATTGCTTCGTGTCTATTTTTTGTATCCAAATTGGCTTCCAATTTAATTTTATTTGTTTGTGTGCAATTCTCATAAATGTTGCCAGTAAAGTGACAGTGGCAAACATCTGAAAAGTAAACATAATTTATAAATTTTAAATATTAATAAAAAGCTATGAAATTTATTAAAAAGAGGAAGTCTGAAAGTGACACCCACCGGTGACTAAAAATTTGTGTGGGAATCGGTTGTCATGGTATGGGCATGTGATGCCGAGGAATGAGGAAAATATCGTGAGGAAAGTTTTGAGAATGAATGTCGATGGCTATAAGAGTAGGGGAAGACCAAAGAAACGATGGTTGGACTGTGTGAATGATGATATGGTTAGAAAGGGGGTGACTACCGAGATGACGACTAATAGAGAAGTATGGAAGAAAAAAAAATGTTGCGCCGACCCCAAATAAATTTGGATAAGGACAGGAAAATGATGTACTTACTTAATTTAATAAATAAAAAGGAAAAAAATACTGAAATATTTCCTACTTAACGTAAATTGGTTTAAGATAACCTCGTAGCTCTTAAAAAAGGCGACGCCTTCTGAGTTAATAAAAAAATACCGTAATGGCGGAATAATTACGTAATTTATTTTTTCGTGAAGTAAATATTGTAGTCTTACTTACACAATATTGAATAAAAACAAACACAGAACTGAATGTAAAACATAACGCTGTAATAAAAATAAAAAGTTTAAATAAAGTAACAATGCCTATAAAATATAATGTTATTACAGAAATATCTATAAAATATTGCTAGATGTTGATTTTGGTCTGTCGATAAACTTTTATGATGTGAAGTCTAGGCTAGACGTAATTTTTTTATATATAATTTATACTAATAAAGAAGCTGAGGAGTATCTTTGTTTGTTTGTATGTATGTAGCGGTATCTACAACGCCACATGTGAACGACGCGTCATACTGACGTCACGCAAATCCTGCATCTCGCAAGCAGAGTTTACCGTGCAACTAGCACAGATACAACGGCCCGACATTATGTGCCTATTTGAAATAAATGCTTTGACTTTACATGCGACCGCCTATGTGACCTCGACCTCCACAACCCAGTTACAGCAGTTAAGACTGGTTGTCAGACTGTCGGGCTTCTGACGACCCGTAACGACAGTCAAAGATCCGCGAATGACAGCCGGGACCAACGGCTTAACGTGCTTTCCGAGGCACGGAGGGGTCTCGGTAAGTAAAGATGGTCACCCATCCACAGACCAACCGGCAAGCATAGTTCAACCTGATCGATCGACCTGTGTGGCTGGTATTATTTAGCCACGGGAACCTGAGTCGTCCCTGAATATTAATATAGGTACATTTTCAGCTGCGCGTGATATAAGATATGATCTGCTGTTTTTAACATGTCCCAGAGCTATTGGCACTTGACTTTTTGATCTCGCCTCGTAATAAAAGCAATTAATGAAGATCTATATGATACGCTAATAATATGTTTCAATGGTCCTAATTACTTGTGGCTACATCTACATAGAGGTACCTATCCATTAACTATCAAGTAGTTATCTATAATAATCATCATCATCTGCCCAGCCTATGTTGGGGGTCGGCTTCCAGTCTAACCGGATGCAGCTGAATACCAGTATTTTACATGGAGCGACTGCCTGTCTGACCTCCACAACCCAGTTACTGGGTAATACGATACCCCTTGGTAAGACTGGTTGTCAGAATTTCGCGCTTCTGACGACCTGTAACGACTGTCAAAGATACACGAATGACAGCCGGGACCAACGGCTTAACGTGCTTTCCGAGGCACGGAGGGGCCTCGGTATGTAAAGATGGTCACCCATCTGACGACTATCAACACGATGTGGGCATGCTATCGCTCAACATTATGCTGCGATCCTATTCAAGATAGCCCCAGCGCTGGTTTTCAGCGACAGCCTGCGCTGACGTAATGACGACGACGTGGTATCATTCTTAAAGGAATTAATCAATCAATCAACTCAGTCTATCGCAGTCCACTGTTGGATATAAGCCTCTCCCAGACTGCGCCACAGCACTGTCCTCCGCCTTCCGCATCCAGTCTACCCCAGCCATCTTATTTAGGTCGTCCGTTCATCTAGCTGGGGGGCGTCCCACACTACGTTTGCCGATACGCGGTCTCCACTCCATGACTCTTCTGCTCCACCGGCCATCGATCCTCGACAAACATGGCCAGCCCACAATGAATGAACCGTACCGAACTGTACAGGAAGGATTTCGGACTACGTCCGTCCGAATCCGAGAAATTCCGCGCCGGTCCGAAATGACCATAGATATTCCTATTTGTATGAGGGGTTGCGCACCTCACACATCAGGTCCAGTTGAAAACCAGCGTCAGACACTAGTTGTCTGGCATTTTTGCTGAACTGGGCCTTTTTAGCGCAGCCGTGAGGCACACTTTCCTGCTTATTTTTTTTTTAATTTGTTTTTTAGATCGTACTTTACACTTTTTATTTGAACTTTATTTTGTTTTTATTTCGTTTGTTTTTATCTGATGTATGTATCTAGTGTATTGTGTGTCTTTTGGTCTGTGCTAAATAAATATGTTTCTTTCTTTCACTAGATCCGAACTCAATCCGTCCGAATTTGGAACATTTCCAATTCGGATTGAAGTCGGATCTTTAGTTCGGATTCGGATCGGAAACCGCTCTGCGAGAGGTTTCGCGCTACATCCGATCCGAATAGGACTACTGTCACTTCGGACCGGCATTTCAGAGCGAAACCGCTCTATTCGTAAAACAAAAGTGAATAATAATGTTCCTTGTGCCTTTAATAACGTTATAGAGACTTCTTTCGACTAAAAGGGTGTTATTGGTCCCTTGTCCGCATTATTGGAATGACGAGAACAAACAAAATTTCCAAAGGGTCTACAAAATGTCAGACTTTAATGGAAAATGGGCTTAAAATTCTAATATGGGTGAAAACGTGTTTGTTATTTTCGTTTGGATAAACATTTTTAGAGTAAATAATATTGGTATTGTTTTAAGTTTAGAAACAATTAAGCAAGAGCAGTGGTGGCCCAGTGGTGACGGCTCGGGCTTACGAATTGTAGGTCGTGGGTTCGAACCCAGGCAGGCACTCGTCACAACAGTAGATACGTACCTATAGGCAAAAAGAAATGAATGTCGTCACAACGACGGAGTTATGCAACTGAAGTACTTCAGCCAATATCTTTGAATAGCTAAAAATAGCGTGTTTATAAGGTTGCAAATACCTTGACAACTAAGATGTAAGGCTGAAGCCCTGACCGAGATGTAAGCAAAGCCTTCCGCGTTGAGGAACCTTCTGTGAGTTCACTATCAATGATTTTCCCCGTTTTAACTGCTTTGTGGCGGCCATCTTGGTGACAGAGTAATTTTATCTCACGACACGTTTTGAGTATGAATGTCGATGGCTATAAGCGTAGGGGAAGACCAAAAAACGATGGATGGAATGTGTGAATGATGATATGATTAGAAAGGGGGTGACTACCGAGATGACGTCTAATAGAGAACTATGGAAGAAAAAGATATGTTGCGCCGACCCCAAAGAATTTGGGATAAGGGCAGGAGAATGATGACACGACGACGCGCTTTACTTGTGGCTACCAAGTTTACAAACACGCTGTGAATGTGTGTGTAAGCGCAGGACCTCTCAGTACCGTCCGAGACAACGGTGAAGTCGGATGTGTGTGTGTGTTATAGAACATCACGGGTCATAGGACCCTTAGGAGCCGACCAAAAAAAAACAAAAGTCGGAAATGCTAGTGATGCGATGCGACGGGGTGGATCGGGGAACAAGAATTCTCCCAACATAGATTGGGAAAAGGCTAGGCAGATTGATTTAAAGTAAAAAAAGTAGAAGTAAAATCGTTTATTTCATAATTCAGAAATATGTATAATAATTATGGAGGTATCGTTGGTCCCAAACTAGGCACAGCCTGTGTCATAATGTCGACTCGGCATAAAGGAAGGGGCCCGTTAGGGCCAAAGCCTGCCGGGGTAGCGGGATTGTCCGAAAGGGTTACCGCTGCCCGGAACATAAAGGGCTAAGGAAGGAACACGGGTGGGTTTTAGTCAGTAAGAGTCTGACACTCCCTTCCGCTCCACCCAGAGCGGGAGGAGTCATTAGATGATTTCCCAACCAAAAAAAAAAAAAGCCTGTGTCTTGGGCACCATTACATAGGTACAACATTATGATAATTATAGACAAAATAAGTATCGTTAAAGTTGAGATTGGCTACAGTTAAGCTAGTTGTAGTTAGCCTCATCGGGAATTCGGGACTACAAGTCTAAATGTACAAACAAATAGACTTACAAATAATTAAGGGAAAGCTGAGATCAAATAATAATATAGTTATATTGATACGTATTTGTAAAGTATAGGCACAGACAGACCACAGATATAGATACACCTAGATAACGCAAGAGCAACTACTTCGCGTGCCAAAAATCGCACCAGCTTACGTACAAAAATCGTAAGCCGCCACTTTGGCGCTCAGTAGGCCTACCACAAGCTCTTAACGCGATCCATTTTAGGACCTAAACTGAAGTGTTCTTCTAATTCGTACCATGATGTCAGTTTAACGATTCAGTTTAGACCGTGCCATCTGCTGACAGCGATTGTCCCAAACTGAGTCGCAAGTATTGGTTTCATTCATACTTGTTTGGTACCATGACGTCCATAGAGCAGCTCAAATGATGCAGTTTAGGTACCTAAACTGAAATGTCTTGTTTTTGAATCGTTTTCATTTAGATCATGGTAGGCCACCAGTCCTGTGTACAGCTGGCTGGGTGAGCGTGAGCGCTGGCGCTAGGCCCCGGGGGTGGGGCGAGACGGGAGCCGCACGCGGCGGCGTATTTGAATCGATGTGATTTTCCCATCACTAAATAGTGCTTGTAACGTCATAGTAGGTAGTCAAAAAATGGCACGCTTGGTTTTCATACAGATCGATAGGTACTTGCGTTATCTGTGTCTAACTGTCTATGTCGCAGCCAACTGGTTAAATTAGCTGTTTAGTTAAGAGGACTACATGACCTAAAGCGCGGTCTTTGTCGGACTGCATAGAAAAGAAAGAGAAGCGCGATGACACAACGCTGGTAATTTATTGCAAAATATGAAGCAATTATCGATTTACGAAAAATCTATTGTTTGGACTAAAAAACTAAAACACTAGAGTTTTAGTATGTTGCTTGTAGAATAATCTGATAAAAAATCATAATGATTGTATGTATATTAGTATGATTTTTATTGTAAAAAAAAAGTTTACCGCCTGTCCTTTGGAAGTAGTGCTCGCTTCTCTTTGCCCGCACGCGTTTGATCACAGTTCTAACCTATTTGGTCGGGGTGCCCTGGCTTAGTTACTGCGACCAATTCGGCTCTCGCGTAATTGGTTACAGTTCCATCAACCTGAACTATAATATTGAATATCATTCAGGCCGTTAGTTGTACGGCCGCCGTTTAGTTAATAGGCTAGGCGGTTAACTAAACGGCTAATAGGGATGACGACTAACTTTTTTTTTCTTCGTCTATCAGGTAGATTATTAAAAAGTATTGGGCACGTATTTTTTCTTTTTTCACAAAATCAAAACATTACAGAGATATATTGATTTGAAATGTCGCATGACGACACTTGTTGGTAAATTTTTTACCTACACGTGACGTCACGAGCCCCCACTCCCAAACTTTGACACGCTTTATCTTTGTAATTTGTTGGTTGATTGACACAAGAAAAAATATGTACTGTCCATTATTTTTTGATAATCTAACTGACGGACTAAATAGAATTTCGTTTACTTTACCCCGTCGTCATCCGTATTAAACCAGTTGGCTGCGACATCTATGTAGGTATATCTGTGGTACAGCAGACCTATACAATTACTAATGGGGATTTCCTAGAAACCAAAGGAAAAACATTACCGAGAATCCACTGATTGTTAGCGGTTTCACTGTCAAGTTTAGGTTTCCTCACGATGTTTTTCTTATGAGGATAAAGGAAAACTTTGTCAATACTGTCTAATAACTAATATTAGCGACCTACAAAATATATAGTTATCGTTAATATGGATTACGATATTGTTGATTTGTTCAATTTATGCAGCAGTTTCTTTTTAGGGTTCCGTAGTTCTGACAAGGAACCCTTATAGTTTCGTCATGTCCGTCTGTCCGAGGTTTTGCTAAGAGACCGTTAGTACTAGAAAGCTGTAATTTTGTAGGAGTGTGTATATCAATTACGCCGACAAAGTGGTAAAATAAAATTTTGGAAAATATTTTTGTTTAGGGTAGCTCCTCTACGTGTGAAATGGGGATGAATATTTTTTTCGTCGCCTACCCCATCGTGTGGAGTATCGTTGAATAGGTCTTCGGGTTTGCTAAAATTATTTTTCGATTTAATGCTCCATTTACGAAATATTAAACTTTAAAGTGCAAATTTTTGTTCCAGTAGGGCGTCTCCCCCCCCCCCCCTCCCCCTTCTAAAAGCTAAACTGCTGGCTTGAAAAATCTGGAAAAATGCACGATGATAGTGCATTTCATGAACTTTAAAGGAAAATTATAGTAGTTAAGATAACTTTATTACTTTAGCAGTAATAGTCGTTGAACTTGGGTGTTGGATATTTTTTGTTATTATAACCATTAACTCCCTAATATCTTTACCATTAATTATATTCAGAATAAAGAACAACAGAATCGTACTATATTGTGATAACGGGCTACTACGGAACCCTACACTACACCCCTGCGTGGCCCGACACGCACTTGGCCGGTTTTTTATTAATTTTCACGTAGAATCATGGTCACCCCATAATCGCAAAGTTGTAGTGTAGATATTTTAGATCCAATTTATCTTTTAAAGTACAGACGCCAGCACATCAACATACTACAATCTGTCAAATTTATTCAATAAATTTTCAACTTTATTGCTGAAGGTTAAGGTTCAAAATTGATTGGGGAAATCTGACAGTTTCGGATAGGTTGATGTGCTGGCGTCTGTACTAATGCCAGCAGAATCGCAATTTATTTGGAACGATAGTACTTCTATACATAATTCAGGAAGTTGAATAATTCAACTTCCTGAATTATGTATGTGACAAAATTATTTTGTAAACAAACATGTCATATTTAAAAAGATATAGGCGTCTATAGAGGGCCGTACTGAATGAACTAACAACGATTTATTTTTCAAATTTAGCAAGTTGTATGAGAAACCAATGTGTTACATATGTTACTTGCCAAACATGAATTATTTTTAGGGTTCCGTGCCCAAAGGGTAAAAACGGGACCCTATTACTAAAACTATCTACATCATTATTTTCATTTAAACAGTTTAACTTAAAAATATTTTTTTACTTATCTTTTGTAACTGAACAGACAGCTGTGGCTGTGCTACTGGGGAGTTTGTTGCGCCACTTCTTCCCAGCGAAAGCACTAGGAAGTGGTGAAGGACGGGCGTTATGGGGGACTGTGTTGCGGTCTGTACATATTCTGTCTTTAAGCGAATCTGACCTACCGCGAATCTGGCATAAAGCGAATCTGTCCTTATGCTAACAAAGGATTTTGACGATCAAAAAGTGCTGATTCTAATTTCAATAAATGACTTTTGATTTTGTTGTACACTTAATATCACAGAATATACTAAAATGTTTGTTTTTCTTTTGTTGCCAGGTTATCCGAGGGGTGCACATAGAACCTGCACATCTGGTCAAGAAAAGAAGTATTGAACAGCCATTGCGGATTAGCATATTTTATGACCATTCCGTCTATAGGTAAGATAAGAGATCCATTTGGCGCTATTCATTCATAACGTAAGACGATTTTTGCCAGTTTTTGACCCCCTGTGTAAGAAAAATAAGAATCGGCCGACCCCCTCCTCCCCTGTGTAAAATTTATTAAATACGTAAGAATGTAAAGGGAAAACTCTTTTTTACAAAAAAAAACAACTGACTTAAAAAAAAAACTACAATGTGATAAATAACTTTAATTTAACTTTAATGTCCAAAAACGAAAATGCGGAACCAACGACATCGACTTAATTAAAGTTATTTATCACTTTGTAGTTTTTTTTTTTTTGAAGTCTTGTTTTTTTTTTTTTGTAAAAAAAGTTTTTATTGAAGTCGGTTAATGAATAGGTACACGTTTGGTTTGTATTAATTTTTATTTTTCAAAAAAATATTTTTAGTAACTAACGTTTGTTTTGTAGGTAAACTCATAATTTTAATTTTTTAGTAATGTTCAACTTTGGTTTTATTTTAAAGTTTTTCTTTATCATTCATCTTATCCGAGCGCGCGCATCCGCTCTAGCGCTGTTGCGCGTGCTTTTTCAATAACTTTGGGCATGTTTGCGATCGTACGATCTTCGTAAGAACTATCAAGACTCTCTTAGAAGGAGGTGGGACTCCTTCTAAGAAAAAATAAGATATGGTCGACCCCCTCCCCCTCCTAAACCGTCTTACGTATTAAATTAATGGCGCCTTTCTTTAATAAAACACATATTTGAAACTGCCGTTTTGCCATCCCTTAAGGGAGAACTAACCTGCCCGAGCCTTGATATTTCTTGTACAGACGCCAGCACATCAAGGTACTACAAGCTGTCAAATTTCTTTAATAGATTTTCAACTTTATTGCTAAAGCATAAGATTCAAAGTTGATTGCGATAATTTGACAGTTTCGGGTAGCTTGATGTGCTGGCGTCTGTACTTACTAACATCAAATTTATCCTATGCCACTCGGCAATACCGCAGTTTCCCACTAGTGAAAGAGTTTTCAGAATCGATCCAATAGTTTCTAAGAGAGATAATAATAATAGAGTGACTTTGTATGTAGTAACCCTACATACTATTAGGACCAGCGGTCGTTGGCCCCCAAAACAGTACTAAATATATATTTTTTTACTTGCTTAAAATAATATCGAAACCCAGAACGTCTGCGAAGTTTTTCTAGCTAATTTAATTTGATCCTGTATATCCCAATCATGTTCACTAGACAGTTTATTAAAACTTCGTACGGCTATTGAAGAACTTATTTCATATATCTGACATTGGCAGAATTGCTGACATCGGCAACAATTGCCATAGATAAAATAAAAATAGATTAAAAAGGAAAAGGAATAAATTTTCGCGCGAATTGTCATGGCGGGCAGGACCTAGTAAAATCATTTCAAAAGTATATACAGGGTCCCATTCAAATAGATGGACAAATTTTAACACAGCGCTCAGTACGTCTAACCAAAGATATCCAAGCAAAAAAAAAAAAAACGATGCTTAAAGTGATTTTATTTTGACCTAAAATAATAAATTGCCGGCAAACATCCATGTTTACCAAAGTAAATAATCGCCATCATTATGCCAAAAGTGATGAAAAGAGAGTAAGAGTATGCTGTGTTCCAACACAGCATACTCTCAATGGACACTTGACATAAACTTCAAGATGGCGGCAAACTATCATTTCCGATTTCAGCCACGCGCAGACTTATTTTGCGCGCACTCTAATAAATTACGTGTTCTATTGAAATCCGAAGCACTTACCCATATTTTATCCATTTTTTTTTCAAGTCTAGACTAAGCTAATTTATATTCAACGGAACAAGACTTAATTTAATTTGTATTCTATGTAATACGTATTTAGAATGCATTTTATTGAAATGTCATGGTTCCAATATGTAAAAGTCAAGAACTGGGCTATCAAACGCAAAAAATAATCAAATTCAGCCGGTAGTCCAGAGACAAGCGCGTTCAAATAAAGAAACTCTGCAGATTTATTATCACCCCCTTACTAATAAACGTTGTATAGCGTCTGTATAGTTACACAACGCTTTGTCTTCTTCTTTCGAAAGTCAAATTACTGAAAAGCAAAAAATAATGAACCCTAAGTAATTTTGAGTTGGCGCCAAACAAGCAAATTAAGGGGGAAGTGCCAGGGTAGCCCGCGAAATTCAAATTTACTTACGTTTTTCGCAATTTTCAGATCAGTGTCAGTTTGTATTTTGATCAAAATTTGATTCGCGACTATAACAGGTACGTATTTACAGAATTATAATCATTAGAATCATTAATACATCTTTCTAAGTTAGATTTGTACCACGACAACAAATCTCTTATGGAAAACTGCTTAGTGGTATAAATCTAACTTAGGAAGATGTATTAATGATTCTAATGATTATAATTCTATAAATACGTACCTGTTATTGTCGCCAATCAAATTTTGATCAAGATACAACCTGACACTGGCCTGCAAATTGCAAAAAACCTAAGAAAATTTGAATTTCGCGGTCTACCACTGCGCGTTCACCTTAAAGAGCGTTTACGCTTAGCGCGGATCGTCAAGTTTAGGTAATTCTTTGCAAATTTCACTCACACAGACGCGTGCGCAACTGTGTGCGTAGAGTTGGCGCGTTCGCTCTGTTTATAGTCAGACGTATTCAATTTGATCCGTTCGCTTTAGAGCAATAATTGTTTTAGCAAAATTTATTTTGAATTTAAATCCAACTTCAATTTATTGTCATACTTATGATCCTAACTTCCTAACTAATATTATAAATGCGAAAGTAACTCTGTCTGGCTGTCTTTTCTTCACGCCTAAACTACTGAACCGATTTGTGTGAAATTTGGTACAGGGTAAGTGTGAACCCCAACAAAGGACATAGGCTACTTTTTATTCGACTTCGTCTGCGTCCGCGATAACCGACATATACGCGGACGAAGTCGCGGGCAAAAGCTAGTTTATAATAAATCTGAAATCCTCTACACGCAAAATTAAGTTATTTAAGAGAAAAAAGAATATTAATAATTTAGATTACTCAAGTGTTGGTGACTAGTTCCAGTTTTTTGTAAATAGCTTTTTTAACCGACTTCAAAAAAAGGAGGAGGTATCAATTAAATTGTATTTTTTTTTTTTTTTTTTTTTATGTTTGTTACCTCAGTACGCCGTCATTTATAAACCGATTTGGAAAACTCTTCTTTTATTTGAAAGTATATACTTTCAGATTGGTCCCATTGTCATCAGGTCAGGATCTGATGATGGGATCTTGGAGAAATCGAAGGAACTCTTCAAATATTATAGGCACACCTATAGCGATTTGGGTATTTTTTATAGTAACTCATGCATTTGCTCTCGGAAAGCACCATTTGGTGAAGTGGAACTGATGATGAAGACCACAGATGGCCACCGGAATTACTACTCAATTATAAGTATTTCACGGGTTGCGATTTCGATTAAGTACTTTAATAAGGTTTCTAAGCAATTTATGCTCATCACCAGCATTCGCAGGAGAACTCCTGAACAATTAACGTCCCTGCATCGGGAAAAACAATATTTTGTAAAAGGCGATGAGCAAGTTGACACTAGGCTATTGTAACTTAGATAAATTACAAGCAGACCCACTAAAAAGCGAGAAATAAAAACTTTGTAACAAAAAAAAACCGAATTCCAAAAAAAAAAACACTACAAAGTGAAAAATAACTTTAATTTCGGAAGTCGGTGTCTTTTGATCTGTATTTTAGTTTTTTGCCACCGACTTCTTAACTTGACTTAAAAAGTTTTTTAAATTTTTATGCACTAGATAAGTAGGTGGGAAATTAAATAAAGGTTTATCATGTTATGTTTAGTGAATCATTTAATATAAATAAAAAACTGTATACATTATAAAATAGTTCTCCACTGTCACCATAATATAATTTACTTTTTCGGCCCATCAGCTGAAACATAAAAGGAATAATAGACCAAACACACCTAGTTGACACTACACTATTACGTTTATAATTCGAATGTACAAAATAAATATTATGAAAAAAAAAGACTTACGGATCAAAACGTGTCAGGCGTAGTGTATACCGCCGGCAACTACGTATCTGTGTTGTCAATCGATGGCAGCGTGAGCGACATAGGTCCTACCTCGGAGAGCGCCACAGCGCGACTGGCCGACGTCGCTGGGCGTTGCGTAATTTATTAGTAACTTTGAAATTTTATATTGTCGAAAAAATAACTTTATATAATTTTTTTTTTACTGATTTTGGTTTGCATGAACTCCACTTACAAGCAGTGTATTTTTTTTTTAAGTTATTTCAGCCTTAATATCAAATAAAAATGATGTTTATTTTGTCAAATTTAGGTTAAGAAAATATTTTATTTGAGGTACTTAATGAATTAAAATTACTTTTTTATTTTATACAATAACAATAACGGTATCTTTTCGTTTTCCACGTATTTTTTCCAGACTTCCACGACTCATTGTTGACTCATAATTTCATTCCGAAATTCAGTCTTCTCGTATAATCTCAAAAATATGAGTTCAAAAAAAGCTTTTATTTTGATATTTAATAATATTTTTCAATTTTTATTCTATACAAATACAATATAAAGATATGCTTAATGCGGTACTCAAGTTAGTTTTTAATAAATTCATGCCATTTAGTAGTAATTTAACCTTAAAAAACCCCAATTTTATGTTTATTGTAATTTTTTAACGATAACACTCTTAATATCGTTGCGAGTGAATGGTCGCGCGGAGAGCGCATTTTTTGTTTGGAACTTCACATTGCATTGTAATTTGATTTGGTTATTTCTTTAAATTTAAGATAATTCGTTCGCGTGGAATTTCTTATTCCCCCGACCCCGTCGCATCCTTTCACCTACTCGCGCTATTCATTTTTGCTTAGCGTTCTTTCTGATTTTGTTTTGCTCGACTCCTGAAGGTCATAGCGTGATGTTAGATAGCCTATATCCTAGCTCATGAATTGGGCTATAAAATGCAAAAAGATTTTTTCAAATCCGACTTCTAGTTCCAGAGATTAGCGCGTTCAAATAAACTCTTCAGCTTTATTATTCAGTTAAACTTCAGCTCTACCACATCTACCTATCCCTTTGGAATTTACAGGCGTTATGTTATGACCTGAATAGAGCTGTCTAAGATCTTCACGTGGTTTAGAAACATAAAGAGCTCCTTGTTTATGCCAGACAGAATTAGGTCATCTTGCTACTGTCAATTTAGGTAACTAAATCAGATTTTACCTGTATTTCAGCCTAGTCTAGTCATTTTGCGGGGGTAGACGTTTGAAATGTTCAGGATTTGACTAGCAAAGCGTATTTAGATGTAATAATTATACAAGATGTTTTTTTTGCCGGTTCTAAATTTTTACAGGGTATTTGGTTCTACACATGAATATGAACAACTTTCACTACTGGGACCAACTCTGATATCACGAAAAAAAAATCAGCTGTTTCATAAATTTTGGTCAAGTAGGTATTGAACAGCTGATTTTTTTTCGTGATTTCAGAGTTGGTCCCATAGTGAAAGTTGTTCATATTCATGGGTAGAGCGTCCTGTAATTTCATGGTTTGATCTGAAACATATGATCGCCCAATTCACGAGGAAGGCTATAATATCACGCTATGACCTTCCTGAAAGTATGTAGATCACATTAGTAAAAGAATTATCAAAATTGGTTCATTAGTCTGAGAAAATCGCGGACATACAAACATACATACATACATACGGGTCGAATACAGAACCTCCTTTTTTGAAGTCGATAAAAAAAAGAGAACCTCTTGACTTATTGCTATAATGGACACAATCTAGTAGTTTATCTTACCAGTTTCTAGTTGTATCGGCGTTGAAGTTAAATTTAAACTAGCCTCTGCTTCTAGGAAATTGGAAAACTCGCGTTAACTGGGTTTTTATATCTGACGATACGAAGGCGATACGAATTCAGACACGATTTGTTGAAATTATGAGCCTACTACCACACCCCGCGGTTTCACCCGCATATGTTTCAATCCCGTAGAAATATTAGAGAAAAAGTATCCTATGTGTTAATCCTGCGGGGCAATTGCGTAACACATTATCAATCGGAATCGGTTTCATTTTGACATTTCAACAACATTCATTGCGTTATTTATGTGTTGAGCAGACAAATTTTTCGAACTTATGAAGCAATGGATTAGCAATTTGACAGGTCAACTACTTTTGGACTGACCCGTATCTTCGTTGACGGAGTTAGAGATGCCCATGCATGCCCATATCGTGTCGTTAGGAGATGGTCACCCATCTGCGGATGGGTGAACATCTTTACATACCGAGACCCCTCCGGCTGTCATTCGTGGATCTTTGACAGTCGTTACAGGTCGTCATAAGCCCGAAAGTCTGACAACCAGTCTTACCAAGGGGTATCGTATTACCCAGTAACTGGGTTGTGGAGGTCAGATAGGCAGTCGCTCCATGTAAAATATTGGTATTCAGCTGCGTCCGGTTAGACTGGAAGCCGACCCCAACATAGTTGGGAAAAGCCTAGGGAGATGATTTTCTTCATTCCTCCGTATCACAGGGTCTACTCTCTAGGGAAGTTACGTGCGTTTCATACTCTGTGTCACTAAGTGCTTGGTCAGACTGACAGCGCGGGGCGGGGAGCGGCGCGGGTGCGGGAACGCGCGCGGTCTGCCTGTCCGCAGTGGAGCGCGGCTGCGTTCTGCGTGTTGTCGTGTCCAGTGTTTGTCAAAATATAATATGGATGAAGAAGACGTATTTTTACTAGAAAAAAACAACCGACTTCCAAAAAAAACACTACAAAGTGAAAAATAACTTTAATTTTGGAAGTCGGTGTCGTTGGTTCCACATTTTCGTTTTTTTGACACCGACTTCCGAAATTAAAGTTATTTTTCACTTTGTAGTGTTTTTTTTGGAAGTCGGTTGTTTTTTTTTTGTAAAAAAGTTTTTATTTTTCGCTTTTTAGTTGTACCTACCCCATAATACAAATTCATATAACACTAATTGCTATGTGAATATTAGTGACAGGAAGATAAACATCATCAATATAAACTAAGTGGAAAACAAACGTATTGTTGAATCTAATTCCAAAACTACCCAAGCAAAGTTCATAAAATTTATATGGGACCACCTCTGAAGCATACCTTATTCATTAATTAGACTAGATGCTGATAATCCTGGCTGCAGCATCAGGCCAGACTTATGTCAACATTGCATTGAACTTATAATTTAGTCCTGGTTAAAATGAGCCCAAACACGACTATGGTGCTGTAATTTCAAGGTTTGTACTTTTTCTGATGCTCCTGGCTTCAGCATCAGGTCTCTCTCGTGTTCCTCATTAACAGTACATTTATCCACACATCGAGCCCTTTTCAATGAGCCTAAACACGATATATCTGCTGTTAGTTGTCGAGGAGTTAGGCACTCTGCAGACTATCCTGATGCAGCATCAGGTCATGACATGATGATCATGACACCAAATGTGGCAAATGCCCTATCCATACCAAACATCAAAATAATTTACTAAAACGGGACCCTTGCCTGTTCGAGTAACTTCTTACTGTTAAGAAGTTGTACCTTCCATCATCAGCTCAGCTACCTGAGATGGTGACAACCATACGCAAATACACGAGATACTTAATAAAATATGCGAAAAACAATAAGTGAGCCTATAAAATTTGAGGGTTGCCCTCGATTTCTCTAAGATCCCATCATCAGATCCCGACTTGTTGACTATGGGACCATTTGGGAAGTATACCCTTTCCAACAAAAAAAGAAATTTTCAAATCGGTTGGCAAGCGACGGAGTTATGCGCGAACAAACCTAAAAAAAAAAAAAAAAAAAAAAAATACAAACATTCGAATTGAGAACCTCCTCCTTTTTTAGAAGTCGGTTAAAAAAAGCTCTGCAACTAGTTTGAGAACCCGGTCCGCGCGCGGGCCGCCCGCGCTGCCACTGCGGCCACTTGTAAGAACGAGCTATGGCGTGAGTTGGCCGCGCGCTCCCCGCGTCGAGCAGCCCGCGCCGCTCACCGCGCCCGCGTGCCCATTATATGGACGCTCAAATGAAGTTCATATGTTTGAGTACGCCGCGCCACGCCCGCGCTGCCAGTCTGGCCAATTACTTACGGAAATTACATTAGTTCGGGGCCCAAACTGACAAACCCTACTCGTGTTTTTACCCGTTCAGAAAATTGAATTTGTCACTTCATCTTAGCGTGTCGACGGCAATCAAAATGGACTCGGCCCAGAATTCGGCTACATTTTTGGTACCATCATTAGCGTCCATCAATTCCTGTAACGTGCAGCTGACAGGACACGATATTAAGTGTCCCATCGTTTATAAAACAGCACCACATTTACACTCCAAGGCGGAGTCTTCTATGAATCTCCACCTGTCCTTGCTTGCTTTAACTTGGGTCCGGAGTCTGTTTATTATTATTATTATTTTACATATCTCGGGACCATGGGATCCCGGTCCTTTGGAAGGCGTACGAGGGGCCGAAGCCAACTCGCAGAGGCCCCTTAGGAAATTTTAATGAAATGTGGCACCAACCGACGATTATCCCTGTATGCACTATGCAAGTGCACCCAAGGATAACCCCCGGTTCGTGTAGGACTATTGCGGGATATGGAAAAATAAAAAGTTTGACTATGGGTTTGGGTGGCTGAAGTGGACTGGTTACCAAGAACTATGGAAGAACTATGACCCCTTCCTGATCAATGTTTTATATATACACGGATAAAATGGCAGGGGGTGACTTGCACACTCAATAATGGGCCCCCGGAAACGGTCGCTAGCACATAGTGACGTAGCGACAAGGGGGCAACATGTCCTGAGGTGCTTATGAGGAGTGGAGAGGTATTCCACGGCTATCAGGACAATCCCGGAAGTACGGTCAAGATCCCTACCAGCATCTTACTGGAATACTTCCTTCCTCCGAGCACGTTTGCTCTTGCGAATCTCCACTCAAGCCGGCCAATAAAGGCAAAAATGAGGTGGGAGCTCTGTTCCTCATCATTTTTCACTCCAGCCGGCCAATAAAGGCAAGCCAGAGGTGAGGAACAAAACTTCTCCCGGGAGATAGGGTCCGTGGGGTCGCTACTGCCCAACAGCTCGCCACATGCTGCCCTGCGGGTTTCTGTATCTCTCTTGGTCTGGCTCCTCACCTTAGACCCATTCCGGAAAGTAAACTCTTCCGGCACAGGCCCAGAGTTCGGAGCGCGCAAGCCCCACCCCGACGTCAACGTAGAGATACGGCGATGGGGTTATTATTATTATTATTTTATTTCAGAGAAATCTCCATATATGTTACAAAAACACAAAATAACAAAATCTTAAACTATTAGTGTGTTAGTAACCGAAAATTGTACCTAAAATTATGTTAGTATGGTTAGTACCTATACCTAACTGATGCCTATGGCTGTCCTTATCCACTGTTTTTGGAAAGGACAGTCAAAACGGGTAGCAATAGCAATTAGCATGCCGTTGCTGCTGCTTCCTAGCCGGTTCAGCAATGAGTTTGCTTTCTTGCGCATGATGGCTTGGAAGCTATCTGTACGCGCTTCAGCAAACATACCAGACGCGCTGCAGCGCCACGGCAGCCCCAACAGCACCCTAAAAGCATTATTATACTGGGTGCGCAGGGCTCTGTAGTTTCGCTGTGTATGTTTCACCCACAGGCCACTCGAGTAAAACGACTGGCAGAACGCCTTAAAAAGTGTTATTTTCACCTCATTGGTGCAGCGTGCGAACCTGCGAGCGAGCATACTGCCTCTCACCGCCAAAGCCCTGCGCTCCCTTTCTATGTCCTCGTCATCCTTAAGGTCATCTGTTACAACGTGACCCAGATACTTAAACCTGTCCACTACTTTTAGGGCTGCACCGTTAAGGACGACAGGCGGAACATACGCGGGACAATGTGTACCTGCTCTAAATACCAGGAGTTCACTCTTCTTGGAGTTATATTTCAGCCCGTGCGACATCGCAAATTCCTCACACTGAGACACCAGATTCCTCAATCCGCTGATTGTGGGGCTCATCAGCACCATGTCGTCTGCATAGCTGATATTGTTAAAACACTTGTCATCAATGAAACAGCCGACATGAGTGCTACTGAGCCGCCAAAAACTTCCAGGTTACCCAAGGCAATTCATGACCAGGCGAGATCTTCAGCGGGTGGAACGAACTTATTTTGACAGGTCAACTACTTTTGGACTGACCCGTATCTTCGTTGACGGAGTTAGAGATGCCCATGCATGCCCATATCGTGTTCATAGTCGTTAGGAGATGGTCACCCATCTGCGGATGGGTGACAATCTTTACATACCGAGACTCCTCCGTGCCTCGGAAAGCACGTTAAGCCGTTGGTCCCGGCTGTCATTCGTGGATCTTTGACAGTCGTTACAGGTCGTCATAAGCCCGAAAGTCTGACAACCAGTCTTACCAAGGGGTATCGTATTACCCAGTAACTGGGTTGTGGAGGTAAGATAGGCAGTCGCTCCATGTGAAGTACTGGTATTCAGCTGCGCCCGGTTAGACTGGAAGCCGACTCCAACATAGTTTGGGAAAAAGGCTAGGCAGATGATGAGTCGTTGGGTCTAAAACTTACTTATCTCAGAATTAATTGCTAACAAACTTCAAGACTTCATATTCATAGTACCTACACGAATAGTTTAGTATTTATCTTCGTTTATCGCTAACGTTAACAACGGAGGTCAAAGGTTTACGTTAGTTGCTTTATGTAAATCACGGATATTGATTTTAAACTTGCTAGCTTAAAGAACATCTCAATTTTAATCTAAATCCAGTGGCATGCATTGGTTTTCAGAATAGGTAGGCACTAGGCCGGGTCTATCTTAAATATAAACTTTGCTGTGCCCTAACAGGGTCTACAATGGCTCTTAGCTCTAAGCTTTTTGTAAACATCTTTTTTACCTTGTGGAACGCAAAATAAATGAATATGAATATGAATATCTAGGCAAACGCGGTCACTAATCAGAAAAAAAAAGTGAGGTCAAAAGTGTGGTTATTTGAGTAGGCATGCCTACTTAGGGGTGATAAATTGCGAAGGTCGAACGTCATGGCATTACGCGTGCTACTTTTACTATGGGACCAAACCTGAAATCGCGAAAAAAAAATCAGCTGTTCCCTACATTTATGTTCGTATAAGTCAAAATGTAGGGAACAGCTGATTTTTTTTCGCGATTTCAGGTTTGGTCCCATAGTGAAAGTTGTTTGTTATCATGAGTACAATCACGTGTTTAAGTATCGGTCACTAATTACCAGTCACCCTATATAGTATGAATTTGACAGGTAACAAACATACTAGTAATATAAAATAAATAAAATAATTATTATGACGAAAATGCGGAACCAACGACACCGACTTCCGAAATTAAAGTTATTTATCACTTTGTAGTTTTTTTTTTTTTGAAGTCGGTTGGTTTTTTTCGTCGATCTTCTGGTCGTACGAAAAATCTGTACAGACGCCAGCACATCAAGCTACCCGAAGCTGTCAAATTTTCCCAATCAACCTTGAACCTTATGCTGTAGCGATAAAGTTCAAAATCCATTAAAGAAATTTGACAGATTGCATATAGTAGTAGCTTGATGTGGTGGCGTCTGTACAAGGCGAGGTCAGCTAAAACTGGAAATGTATAGCTTGATGTGTTGCCGTATGTACTAAACTATTTTCCTGAAGCTATATTGAGGAAGTAATTAATTACGAATCAATTCACTAATTATGAACTAAGCGTAAATTATTCATTAACTTCAAGCGTAACGGACGTGTTTTAGCCAAATCCAATTACATTTTGAACCATTAAATGCCACGAAAGAAAGAGCGCTTTTTGGCTTCAAAAAGTGCTCTTTCTTTTAATGGTTCCGTACCCAAAGGGCCAACAAGACGCTATTACTAAGCCTCCGCTGTCCGTCTGTCTGTCTGTCTGTCAGCGGGCTGTATCTCATCATAATCATCGTCTGCCTAGCCTTTTCCCAACTATGATGGGGTCGGCTTCCAGTCTGACCGGATGCAACTGAACATCAGGAATGTGAAGTCCTATTTAAGGGTGGGTCGATATCCGTAACTGAACAACTTCATGACACAAACTCTACGGGAGCAACATAGTAATCGCGAGAAAGTTATCAGCTCACATTTCTGATATACTTACATATTTCCGCGCGTTTTTGACATAACTTTTTTTTAATTGTTGTTTTTTTTTGTTTTCCAGGTTAGAACCAGAGAAGTTTGACATGATAAATGTGAGTATCTATCTATCTTCTATATAAATAAAACACGCCAAGTGCGAGCCGGACTCGCAAACGAAGGGTTCCGTACCACAAGGAAAAAAAACGGCAAAAAAATAACGTCTGTTGTATGGGAGCGCCCCCCTTAAATATTTATTTTATTTTAATTTACTTAATTATTTATTTTTAAAGTGCCGAGTTGAGTTTAGTTGTGATTGTATGGGAGTCGCCCTTAAATATTTATTTTATTCTGTTTTTAGTATTTGTTGTTATAGCGGCAACAGAAATACATCATCTGTGAAAATTTCAACTATCTAGCTATCACGGTTCATGAGATACAGCCTGGTGTCAGACAGACGGAAGGACAGACAGCGAAATCTTAGTAATAGGGTCCCGCTTTTACCCTTTGGGTACGGAACCCTAAAAAGAATAAGTTGGGGGAAAATATACACTCAAACTCAAAGCATTTATTTCAATTAAACCATATACAGGCACTTTTAAATTGCCATGAAGTCGGTCAGTCAAAAAAAAAATGAAGCTAGTTGCTCATTCCAAAACGTAGATCTCTATGGAGAAGAACGGGCAAGAAACTACATGGACACTCTTTTAAATCAAGATATTACAAAATCCTGTGTACATTATTCTTGTTGCTTCTACATATAAGGTGCTATAAAAATATCTGCCACGGCTTCAATGGGAGAGAGTATTTTGTATATAGATTTACCGGCGTGACGTTGTTTTACGAAATATTTATTTATTTACGACTAGCTGTGCTCCGCGGTTTCACCCGCGTTAATTTGAGGAAAAAACCTACTAAAATATATTTCATTAGGTACTGTAAGAGTATTATTACTTATACCCTCATGAGTTCATGACCGGCTGCCTTGCGGAGTTATTTAAAAAACTATGATATCTCCTAAGAGATATTCATTGAAATCAAATGATGTCAAGGGCAATTTTGTGCAAAATTAAATACTTGTGATGAATAACTTATTTATTTGGATAAGGATTAATATTATCGTGTTTGTAAAAACACCTTCGCAAATAATGCATTATTTTAGAACGAAAAAATGTTATTGTGAGTCAACCTTAAAATATACACATATCGCTCATTTGGAGAAACATCGACGTAAATGTATTTTTTCCCAAAAATTAGTTAAATATGCCAAAGCACTTAGAAAGCGTATATTTTACGTTAAAATTCAAATTCAAATTCAAAATATTTATTTGCCAGAAAAATACATTTTTAACAAGGAAAGATCTTACAGCCTAAAAGTTATTGTATTCTGCCTGCAAGCAAGCGTGCAAATTACATTTAATAATAGTCAGTCATTTTCATATCGGAACAAACACAAATTGAGCGTTATTATGATAAATTTAAAAATATATATATATATATAAAAAGACAGACCAAACCAAATTAATAATGAAGCATTTCAAACTTATTATAAAAATGAACAAAAATTAATAAATAAAAATGTCAATACAATAGAATGTTCATAATTAAAATTTCAATCAAATAAAATGAAATGTCAATAAGAACTTAAAATCGAAAGTCATTCAAATAAATTTAAATGTCAATAACTGTAATTAAAAAATGTCAATAAAATAAAAAAAACAATTAGTATTTAATGAAAATTACTATTCCATACCTACAATTATCTGTCCAATTACTCATAAATAATAATTAATTCAATATTTAACAACTATGTCTATGTTCTATAAATTCCTTAAGGTTATAGAAGCAACTATTTTGTAGCCACTCTGTCAATTTGATTTTAAAAACATTTTTACAGTTACATTTTAACAGTTAGGAAAGCAAAGACTTAAAAAAAAACAAGAGCAGTTAAGTCGATGTTTCTCCAAATGAGCGAAATGCTGTAGCGGACTTTTTTTTAGAACTTTTAAAGGAGAACAATTTCGTCATACATGATTTTTGCGTAACTTTATCTGTTTACGCAGCGTACGCAACGGAAGCTCTCAAAAGGAATAATTTTTCCTGTTTTTGCAACATTTTTCATTGATGCTCCGCTCCTATTGGTCGTAGCGTGATGTTATATAGCCTATAACCTTCCTCGATAAATGGACTATCCAACACAAAAATATTTTTTCAATTGGAACCAGCAGTTCCTGAGATTAGCGCGTTCAACTAAACAAACTCTTCAGCTTTATAATATTAGTACTTATAGATATTGTGCCCTTTGGCTACTAATCTAAATGACCTTCATTGAGGCTTTAAAAGTTATGAGCACAAAAGAAAAAGATGTAGGTAATAACTAATAATTTCTAAACAAAAGATATGATTTTCTTTCAGAATACAATACTGCCTGAAGCTGTGAAGTTTTGGGAGCAAGCTTTAAAAGTCAGAAAAACCGGTGGGCCCATCAAGTTAAATAGGTAAGTTAATAATACTTTAAGAAACTTAGTTCCAGTAAGATGAAAGGAAAAGAAAGAGAGAAAATACGTTTATTTGCAGTGAACATGACGCAAAAATTAACATAAACACAAAAATAAAAAAGGAAGGTAAGGGAAACATGCGTCACATCCACGCAAAACGGCCATCGCTCAGCATTCTGCTGCGACCCTATGCAAGACAGAGCCCCAGCGCTGGTTTTCAGCGACAGCCGGAGCTGACGTGATGACGTCGTCCGATGCAGCACACAATTATTACAACACTGTGCCGGTGTAGCGTGTGTGGTGTAGATGCTGGTAGGGATCTTGACCGTACTTCCGGGATTGTCCTGATAGCCGTGGAATACCTCTCCACTCCTCGTAAGCACCTCGGGACATGTTGCCCCCTTGTCGCTCAGCGATCATTGTGCCGATAGTCGTGACAGCTAATGGTTTAATAGTCAAGAGCCTCGACCAACATCTGAGGAGGCTCTCGTTGGGCAGGTGGATCAAGGGCTTGATTCAGAAAGCGGTACTTCTGGACACGGCCCGCATTGTTAGGAGGTTCCTCTCTCTGGAGCCCTGACCGTCGGTAGCTTGGACCCCGATACCGGTGGGCTACTATTTTTTATATTCTAATATTTAAAAATATAATTTATATGTATTTATTTGAATAAAGGAAATAATAATAAACAAAAATCAATAAACTGTAAAATACATATATTTTATAATACATTTTTTATGTACATAAACAACACAAACATGACAATATATAATTAAAATACAGGGTCATATTAACTTAGCTAGCGAAACTCTGCAGACGTGACGAGTATCGATATCTAAAAAAGAATTGATGGTTTTTTTAGGGGTCAACGCCCGCTGGTTGTTTCGTTACTTGAAGTATGAGTTGAGTAAAATATGTTTTATCCATTTTAGATATCTACTAGTCACGTCTATAAAGTTTACACAAAAAAACAGATTTTCTTTACTGATATTTCAAATGAACTCACTAACTGCGGTCGATATCCCCACAAAAAAGATTGTAAAATTAATTTATTTTTTGTTTTATCGTGTTTAAACACCTATCGATCGATACCCATCACGTCCGCGGAGTTTCGCTAGCTAATTTACTTTTTTGACACTATACAAAATTATTCTTAAATTAGATAAGTCGATACTGATAGATTGTATCTACATAATTATTTGCTATTTGTCAAGACTCGAGACTTACTTTTATTTACAAAAAAAAATATTCTGTATAAACATCAATTTAACTAAGTTGATTATGTATATTACATTTTGTGAGGGCCTTATGAATAAAGTAACTTGTGTGGGAGGGCCTAAGTAACAACAGCCACACGTGTCGATCGAAGGTTAAGCTACGCCTGCCGAGGTCGGCTCGTGGATGGGTGACCATCCATTACATATTACGCTCCGTGCCTTGGAAAGCAAGCACTCTTTTCATGCACATTTTCAGTGCTCCCGAGCCTATCAAACTTTTAATATTTATTAGCTATTAATTTATTACGTAAGACATTTTTAACCAATTTCTGACCCCCTCCCCCTATTTATTTAATGAGACTTAAATGAACCCCCTTTGAATCTTACGTAAGATCAGTATCTACCAAAATTGCAAAGAAAAATAAGCAATTTTTTTAAAAACAAAATTTTTGCTTCCAAACTCAACTCAAACTGAAACTCAAAGCATTTATTTCAATTAAACCATTTACAGGCACTTTTGAATAGTCAAGAAGTCGGTCAGTCAGAAAATATGAAGCTAGTTGCCCATTCCAAAGCGTAGGTACCTATGGAGAAGAACGGGCAAGAAATTCCATGGACACTCTTTTAAATTATAGTTTTACAAAAATATTAGTTACATCATTTTTTTCTACTTTTTTTACTTCCTTTTGTGATCTTACTTAAGAACAATCTAGACCCCCTCTTGTAAGAAAAAATAAGACTTGTGTGTAACAAAAGAATAACTACTTTTGCACGTATCGTGTACTATTTTATAACTCGTGTGACCTAAAGTCGCACTTAAGTCAACGCTTTTCTGTGGAAAAATGGACCCCTCAAGTCATAGAAACGAGTAACTTAAGGGGCATAGGTCCTGCCTAAACGCAAAAAACGCAAGTTTTAGAAACAATAAAAGTATATGATAGACTACAGTAAAAAGAATCAAAAAATATATGATATTCTTCAGGATAAATGCTAGGAAGATAGTGTGTTGAAAACATAATACAACTTATTTGGTACGATAGAAAAAAATCATGAAGATACCTCTAAAAACTTTTTTTACAACAAAATTCATACTAATATGCATACAATCATTATGATTTTTTGTCAGATTATTCTACAAGCAACATACTAAAACTATAGTGTTTTAGTTTTTTTGTCCAAACACTAGATTTTTCGAAAAACGATAATTGCTTCATATTTTGCAATAAATTACCAGCGTTGTGGCATCGCGCTTCTCTTTCTTTTCTATGCAGTCCGACAAAGACCGCGCTTTGGTCATGTAGTCCTCTTAAGTTACATATGTAACTTTCTGACCCACAATGGGTGTCTCATAGCCGATAAGCTTAAAACAGAATGGACAATAATGGTTCTTGTATTTAAAATAGTCTGCTAAATATACTATTAACACGAACGGTACGCTGGAACAGAAAATAACAGGTTTATTAGTCAATGCAATAAAAACAAGGAATTATACAGGGTCACGTTAAATTAGCTAGCGAAACTCCACAGACGTGCAGTTTCGCTAGCCCTGTATGTCATAGTCTTTATACTTACAAAATGAAGAAGACAAGGCAAGCTACTAAATGTGTCATTCTGCCGGACTCCTTGTGCACAATCGTGTGAACCCTGGCGCCACAATGATGGCAAAGCAGGTTCTTCTGGTCAATGTTTCGATGACCTATGATTGGCATAGGCGTAGGGTTCGTTGGGCTGCTTTGTTCTGAAAATAAAATGAGTTACGATAGTAGCATAGAATATATGTACATAGTTCGGATTGAAAGAAAATGCGCTTCAAAGAAAGAGCACCTGCGTGATGGCTAGACGGAATTAAAAAAGCTGGTAGCATGCAGTCCACACTTGGGAAGACCGCATAGCTTGTGATCCTCAGCAGTAAGGAAACGACGAAAAAGAAAGCCTGGGTAAGCTTTTTTGGGAAGGCCAAGAGAAAAAATCTTGATGTTAAAAACAATAGTGTAAACGAGAGGAGGCGTTGTAATAGGACGCAGGAGGATGTGGGCGATGACGATAGCATCTTATGTGGTGGCTGCTGAGGGATCCCGTGCCGAAGGTTTCCGATGAGATTGGTCATAATCAGCCTATAATGTTCCCACTGCTGGGACACAGGCCTCCTGTCGATGAGAGGGAGAGGGCACTACTCTACCACGCGGGTCCAGTCCGGGTTGGTAGATGTCACATGTCTTTGAATTTTTGGTTCTAGGACATGCCGGTTTCCTCACGATGTTTTCCTTCACCGTTTTGAGAGCAGTAAGTAAGTAAGTAAGTAAGTAAGTAAATTTTATTTGCATCGATTGCAGGTACATAAAATAAGATGTTACAATAAGATGGGTGAGCCTTGTACAATCTACCCTATATAGGGCATGCAAACATTAATGTAATGGTTTATTAAGTTGAAAATTAAATTAATTAATGGAAATAAAATAAAATTATAACTTTAAATCATTAGTCGGCATAGCACATCACAATAAATAAATAAAAAATACAAAATTCCACTTAAATACAATTTTGAATAATAATCGGATAAATTGAGAAAAAACATTAAATTATTTAATACATAAGTCCATGTCATTTAAAAAGTCATTTACTGAATAATAGCATTTTTCAATCAATAATAATGTCAGTCTTTTTTTAAAATTTTGTATTGTGTCATTTTTAATTATATTGGGTACTTTATTAAAAATTATTGGGCCCATACTAATAACACTTTTTTTAAACAAAGCAGTATTACATCTCTCAACGTTTAGTAAGTGTTTATACTGACTTCTTATAGGTCTCTTCCTAGTTTCTGACACTGAAGTGAAAAGGTTCATGTTACATTTAACAAAGAGTGCGATTTCTAAAATATACATACTCGGGAACGTTAAAAGTTTCAGGGACTTAAACACAGGGACGCAACTATCCGTCATTTTCATGCTAAGTATAGCCCTTATGCAACGTTTTTGTGCTTTGAACACCTGTTCTCGCAGCGTACAGTTTCCCCAAAAGATTATTCCATATCTTAAAATGGACGCTACTAGACCGTGGTATGCAACTACTGTTGTATTGATGTTGACCTTTTTTGCAAGATTATGGAGGACATACGCCGATACGCTCAGTTTTTTACATACCTCTTCTGCTTGAGGTTTCCAAGTCAACTGGCTATCTATAAGAATACCTAAAAATTTCGCAACTTTTACTTGGTCTATTATACAGTTATTATATTCTATCACTGTATGCGGTACCGATGTGCGTTGATAAAAGTGCATTACGTTAGTTTTTTGCAGGTTGATTACTAAATTATTTTCGTTAAGCCAATTCACAATATCATTAAGTGTAGTATTGATGTCATGTTCGTATCTATTAATGTCTGTACATTTAATTAGTGCGGTACTGTCGTCAGCGAATAAGACCATGGGGTGTTTAATGTGATTAGGTAGGTCATTTATATATAGCAAGAATAAGAGTGAGCTAAGAACCCCACCCTGAGGTACGCCATGTCTTATGATTCTTGCTTCGGATTTATATTTTTTCTCACGCCTAGTGTTGGTGCATATTTTAGAAATTTCCGTGTATTGTTTACGGTCACTTAGATATGACTTAATAAGATCCAGTACATTTCCTCTTATTCCGTACATGTAAAGCTTATTTAGCAGCGTTTCGTGATGGACACAATCAAAAGCTTTTGTCATATCTGTAAGGATTGCGCATATTGGTAGTTTTTTATCAACATTCCCCATTATAACACTTAGTAAGTCGTAAATAGCCATATTTATACCTTTGTTTTTCCTGAAACCTTTCTGTTCCTCACATAAAATATTATATTTAGATAAAAACTTATTGATGAATTCATATATTACTAGTAGTAGTGATGAAATAATTTACACAAAGTAAAGCGCCTGTCTGGGTTCGAACCTACGACCTACAACTCGTAAGTCACGGCCGTTACCACTGGGCCACCGATAGAGTTTGAAAAATTGCTACGAGTTCGGTCGCCATGGCGGAAATTCGGTCTGGAGGATTTTATTTATGTGGTGACTTTGAAGTTGACGAACCCATTTCTCAAACACTATAGGATGCGTCAAATGCGTGTTTAAAACATTACAAATTAAAAATGTGACCTTTTCGAAAATTTACTAATACTTTCTAAGTTCGTCTTGCCCATTGCCCACCCGGCATAAAGTTATAGAAGACATCTGCATCTGCCTAGCCTTTTCCCAACTATGTTAGGGTCGGCTTCCAGTCTAACCGGATGCAGCTGAATACCAGTATTTTACATGGAGCGACTGCCTATCTGACTTCCACAACCCAGATACTGGGTAATACGATACCTCTAGGTAAGACTGGTTGTCAGATTTTCGGGCTTCTGACTACCTTATTAACAACTGTCAAAGATCCACAAATGACAGCCGGGACCAACGGCTTAACGTGCTTTCCGAGGCGCGGAGGGGTCTGAGTCTCGGTATGTATAGATGGTCACCCATCCATGGACCAACCGCGGAAAGCGTAGCTTAACCTGATCACTCAACCTGTGCGGCTGCCACGGACCCCTCTCATGAAAAATAATATTAAACAGTATTTGTATTACAAAAACGTTAATATATTTAGTTTTGAAAAATTCATTTATTTATGAGCGCTTAAATATTTAGTATTGTAATATTATTTATAGCACTGTGTGACCTAAATCCGCACTTTAGTCACGCTTATGTAGTCCATTTTTACACAGAAAAACGTGACTCACACGTATTGTAAATGTACTATTATTATTTATGAGCATTTAAATATTTAGTATTGAAATATCATTTATAAAATTTGTGAGTATATTAGGCGTTCATTCTTTGTCATTTATGAGCACTTTCTTCTTTCTTCAAGCCGACTGTTCTAGATAATCGTGCAGCATGGACATCCTCCGTTATCATCTGGCGCGACAGGGGTCATAGGTGTGCCTATTAAATTAAAAGAAAAAGTGTTCGTGTAGTTGGCAGTCGGTGGGTGAAACCTCAGAGTTATAACTAACATAGATGCCGTTTAAGCTTATGTCATTCGTAGATACGTTGGTTCCAGCTCACAGTCATCATAATCTTCCTGTTCTTATCGGCCTTATTCAAATAGGAGACGGCGCAGTATTTTATTAAAACAAGGGCTGATTTTTCATTAGTCAGATACCTCTTAACATGCCATTTGACAGCTGTTGTCATAGAAAATATGTCAATCAAACCATATTAATATTTATTCAGTATTTCCAAGGGTTATCGTGTTACCCAGTAACTGGGTTGTATAGGTAAAATAGGCAGTCGCTCCATGTAAAATACTGGTATTCAGCTGCATCCAGTTAGACTGGAAGCCGATCCCAACATAGTTGGGAAAAGGCTAGGCAGATTTTTTTTGACATATTTATTCTTCAGATATTTAAGTTATCTGAGTATTGAAAAATCAGCCTTTAGACAAAAGGTCTGTATTCCATCTAACTAACCAAATCTGTACGAATAAAAAATTGAGGAAAATTTTTGTATAATTTCTCTAGGACTCTTCGAAGTTCACTGTCTCGGCGCTATTCAAAGGGTCGCTACTGTAGATTCCTTACATTTTGGCTGGCAGGAGCTACAGAGGTTGGCAATGCACTATTCCCAACCCAAAGCTTGTGCTATGAAAAAAAGAGAAGTCTTCCTAACTCACGGGATCTTTCACAAGAAAGAGAAAGACGGATATATTGCAGTGACCTCCAAGTCCTTCTATGTTAGTTATTTCTCTAAGGGTTATGTTAGTTGCGAAGTACTGGGTGAAAGAACACAGATACTTACCATTTACAATAACTTGAGTCCTTGGCGGCTGAGGAGTATCCACCACCCGTGGTGTATCCACTCTTGGCGGTTCTCTTGCTGCTGTTTCATCTACCTGTTAAGAGAGTATGTCTGGATTTTTATATACACATTGACATTGATGAATGTTATGTATACAGTGACATGAATATTTACTTTGTAAAGTATTAAGTATATTTTTTTGAATTATTGTGAATGTGGCGGACCTTGTGGGTCATTGCTTTTTTCTGTTTTTTCTTCTTAGTTAGTTTTATACATGATCTGACAGTTTGAGTAATTTATGCGGCCTAACCAAATGTCCTTTCTTTGGTATTGTTCGTCGAATCGTTGTTGAGCTGCACGATTACTGACAAATGCGTGCACTGATTGGACAGGTCCACTCTATCTGTGTGGTTCTTTCCTCAAAAGACCATTTCAGACACCTACCTACATGGTCTTCACATGATCTGACCAAGATTTGTCTGGACTTTATAAGAGACTGTGACTTCTGAGTATGTTCCGGCCTTTCTTCTCAGAGCAGTCAGATAGGAAACGCTGACCTCATCTAGTTTTTAAAACATGATTGACGTGTAAAAGTGTTTGTATGTACATACGCCAGCACATCAAGCTACTACAATCTGTCAAATTTCTTTAATAGATTTTCAACTTTGTCGCTAAAGCATATGGTTCAAGGTTGATTGGGAAAATTTTACAGTTTCGGGTAGCTTGATGTGCTGACCTACTTCAAGAAATAAAATCATTTATCATTTACCTCGGAGTACGCTGGAGGTGGTTCAGGAAACTCAGATATAGGTATGGGAGATAAAGGGAACCCATCAGCGCCATCGCTGCCTACGTAAACTTGGCTTTCCTTCGACATAAAGCTTGGTACCCCTGGTGTTAGTCTGGAGGATGATGCTGGAGATTGTGAGCCTGAAAAAAGATAAAATGTTTAAGCTTCTAACCAGGAGGCCTACCACAAGCTCTTAACGCGATCCATTTTAGGACCTAAACTGAACTGTTCTTCTTATTCGTACCATGACGTCAGTTTAACGATTCAGTTTAGGCCGTGCCATCTGCTGACAGCGATTGTCCCAAACTGAGTCGCAAGTTTTGGTTTCATTCATACTTGTTTGGTACCATGACGTCTATAGAGCAGCTCAAGCGATGCAGTTTAGGAACCTAAACTGAAATGTCTTGTTTTTGAATCGTTTTTAATTAGATCATGGTAGGCCACCAGGGACGTGAAAAGGAAATGAATTTCGTTCCGTTGCCACTAATGTTATCGTATAACGTTCCAAAATTTGTAACGATACAAAAACCTAAAAATATCAATAACGCTACAAAAAAAACGTTAAGTATAGAATACCATTTTCGTAGAACAATATTATAAGTAACGGAAGTAACGTTATAGGTATCAGTAACATTAAGCCTATCCGCTTGTAATAACGTTACAGGTAACGTTCCCACTGCTGAGACACATGCCTCCTCTTTACTCTCCCTCACTACTGATTTCAACCAAGACTAATGGCTATTATTAATCACAAAACTGATATGTAAAAGCGAGCTAATTAATGTGCAAAAATTTAGCACATATAATACCCTGAATCTCTATTAAGAGAGAGTTATCCAGACTTGTGATGATATTATAAATGCGAAAGTTCCCTGTCTGTCTGTTACCTTTTCACGTCTTAACGGCTAAACGGATTTCGATGAAATTTGGCATACACTAGACCAAGACCTGCACCCTAATTACGTAACACACAATCAATCGGAATCTGAATCATTTTGAAGCAAATTGCTAATCCATTGCTTCATAAGTACGAAAAATTTGTCTGCTCAACGCGTAAATAACTCAATGAATGTTGTTGAACTGTCAAAGAAATGAAACCGATTCCGATTGATAATGTGTTACGCAATTGCCCACCTGGGTTAGGACATACGATATTTTTTATCCGAGTTCCCGTGGGATATCTTCCAACATCCATGGGCAAAAGCTAACGTAATTAATATAAACTTACTTGAACCAGAAGCGCCAACTAAGTTCAAAGTGCTAGGCGGGATAGGCCTGGTGTTCTGATACTGCGGAATACGCCCTGAAGTCGACCCTGCCTCTGAGGATCCTGCTGATCTCTCCTCATCCTTCGGCATGTCGATCCTACGGTTCTCAAACGGATCGTACATGATTGTGTCCTGAAAAAATATATGTTTCTTTAGAGTATTTGAAATTGAAAGGATTTTTTTTTTTTTTGTCACAAAAATACTTTCATATAGAAAATAATAACAATAGCCTCCCGACCGATTTCGGTCACGGTGGCCAATCTCAACGGAGATTAGCCAGGTACCCTATGTCCGTTTCTGTACACCTGACAACGTATATGCAAAATTACAGGATGATCCGTTCAGTGGTTTACGCATGAAAAGGTAACAAACAAACTTACTTTCGCATTTATAATATTAAAGTTAGGATTCGATGCTACTTTTTTGGAT
The DNA here is from genome assembly GCA_914767645.1 of Hydraecia micacea. Lineage (NCBI taxonomy): Eukaryota > Metazoa > Arthropoda > Insecta > Lepidoptera > Noctuidae > Hydraecia > Hydraecia micacea. The sequence continues at coordinate 3,291,026 of OU611805.1, forward strand.
TGTCATCACCTCTGCGGAGTTTCGCTAGCTTTAATTTGACCTTGTAGAAGTAGGATTTACCTGAACAAACTCCGGTTCTTCGTCATTCGGTGTGGTAATACTCCTTGACACTTCACTCCCAGCCTCTGGTAGGTCAATGTAAACGACTGGGTTCTCATCTATATCTTTCTTTGGTGGCACTGTGTCGTTATTACTAGGCGTTTGTGATCGCTGAGGGGCCTGAAAACATTAAACACAACTAGGATGGGTCAATATGTACAGATGCCAGCACATCAAGCTACCCGAAACTGTCAAATTTTCCCAATCAACTTTGAACCTTATGCTTTGGCGGTAAAGTTGAAAATCTATTAAAGAAATTTGACAGATTTTAGTAGCTTGATGTGCTGGCGTCTGTACACAAAGTAAATTGCCTGCTTGGGTTCGAACCCACGACCAACAACACGTAAGTCGTGGCTGTTGCCAATGGGCCATCACTGCTAAATGACAATAACGAAAGCTTATAATAAATATATGAATTACCTGTGAACTGTTGGGACTAGACGCACCACCGCTAGCTCCTGGGCTTATAGAGCCAGAAACGTCATTGTACACCGGATTCACATAAGGATATCCTTGATATCCTTTGTGGCGTTGTGGTGTCTGAAACAAAAGAACAATGGAGATTTTTTCAGAATATACCGGACGATATCTTTATCCGAGGTAGTGGCGTGCATTGCATATAGGCAGTTTTTAACCGACTTCAAAAAAGGAGGTTCTGTATTCGACCCGTATGTATGTATGTATGTATGTTTGTTTGTCCGCGATTTTCTCAAAAACTAATAAACCGATTTTGATAATTCTTTCACTAATGTGATCTACATACTTTCAGGAAGGTTTTAGTATATAATACATTATATAATTATTCTTATGTACGATGTTATATGCATAAATGTACTGCATCTCCGGCATTTCTATGCGAATTTTGATGATTCTTCTAGTCGGTGTCTTCAATTCCTCAATGCACTAGTGTTATTTGAATTTGTGTGGAGTAGGTACAACTAAAAAGTGAAAAATAAAAACTTTTTTACAAAAAAAACAACCGACTTCAAAAAAAACTACAAAGTGATAAATAACTTTAATTTCGGAAGTCGGTGTCAAACAAAAAACGAAAATGCGGAACCAACGACACCGACTTCCGAAATTAAAGTTATTTATCACTTTGTAGTTTTTTTTGAAGTCGGTTGTTTTTTTTTGTAAAAAACGTTTTTATAGTTTGTATCGTCAGATACCTTTGGAACAGACCATAAGTATAGTGTTATTTTATAAACATCACTTCGAAATTCAAACGGTGTGTCGTTGCGAGTCCGCGATGATTTACTTTAAAAAAAAAATATAAACATCCTTTAGGACCTCCTTTTTTGAAGTCTGTTAAAAACAAATGAGTTCGCTTTCGAATTGTGCGCGCTCCAAATGAACATTACATAAAAACTTTTTTACAAAAAAAACAACCGACTTCCAAAAAAAAAAAACTAGAAAGTGAAAAATAACTTTAATTTCGGAAGTCGGTGTCGTTGGTTCCACATTTTCGTTTTTTTGACACCGACTTCCGAAATTAAAGTTATTTTTCACTTTCTAGTTTTTTTTTTTGGAAGTCGGTTGTTTTTTTTGTAAAAAAGTTTTTATTTTTCGCTTTTTAGTTGTACCTACCCCATAATACAAATTCATATAACACTACTTGCTATGTGAATATTAGTGACAGGAAGATAAACATCATCAATATAAACTAAGTGGAAAACAAACGTATTGTTGTAGCTAATTCCAAAACTACCCAAGCAAAGTTCATAAAATGTATATGGGACCACCTCTGAAGCATACCTTATTCATTAATTAGACTAGATGCTGATAATCCTGGCTGCAGCATCAGGCCAAACTTATGTCAACATTGCATTGAACTTAAAATTTAGTCGTGTTTAAAATGAGCCCAAACACGACTACGGTGCTGTAATTTCAAGGTTTGTACTTTTTCTGATGCTCCTGGCTTCATCATCAGGTCTCTATGTACTTTGGTGTTCCTCATTAACAGTACGTTTATCCACACATCGAGCCCTTTTCAATGAGCCTAAACACGATATATCTGCTGTTAGTTGTCGAGGAGTTAGGTACTCTGCAGACTATCCTGACTGCAGCATCAGGTCATGACTTGATGATCATGAGACCAAATGTGGCAAATGCCCTATCAAACATCAAAACAATTGACTAAAACGGTCCTTGCCTGTTCGAGTAACTTCTTACTGTTAAGGAGTTGTACCTTCCATCATCAGCCCAGCTACCTGAGATGGTGACAACCATACGCAAATACACAAGATACTTCATAAAATATGCGAAAAACAATAAGTGAGCCTATAAAATTTGAGGGTTGCCCTCGATTTCTCTAAGATCCCATCATCAGATCCTAACTTGGTGACAGTGGGACCACCTCAGAACTATCTACTTTCGAACAAAAAAAGAATTTTGAAAATCCGTCGACAATTGGCGGAGTATTCGGTGAACAAACATACAAAAAAAAAAAAAAAAAACATACAAACAGCCGAACATAGTACCTCCTCCTTTTTGTGAAGTCGGTAAAAATAGAATTCAGTTCTTTCGTAGAGTTGCTTCGTCATATTTTGGCATTTATATTGAAGAGACTTTGTTGTACAATTTCTGTTTATCCGAAGGTTGACTAGCAGAAAATTCATTTGTAAAAGTCATGTCATTTTCCTTTATTGGTTTGCTATAATTATATTCTATCTATGCACCTAAGAACTACACTTGAAGTTTCCCTACGTGATCTGAAATGAAGAGGTCTGCAGGAGACCAAGGTAACCGATACAGCTCGAAAAAAATCCAAACTTAAGTGGCAGTGGACACCACATTGCTCGCAGAATAGATTGCCGATGGGGACCGCGAAGACGTAGCGTTGGAAGGCCGCCCACAACGTTAACCGATGTCGTTGTGAAGACCGCAGGAATCGACTGGATGTGAGAAGCACAGAACCGGTCGAAGTGGCCACGCTTGGGGGAAGCCTATATCCAGCAGTGGACGTCTTTCGACCGAAATTATGATAATGATGATACATTTAAGACTGGTGATAATTAACACATACCTGTGAGTTCTTTCCACCTGCGCTGCTAGATCCTACGGTGACCACACTCGGCCCATCCTGCATAGGCCTTCGAGGCAAGTTGGACCATCGTGAAGCCGTCTCTGCGTCGATGCTGGGCACGTCGTGGACCACGGGGTTAACGTAGGGATAGCCTTGGTACCTTGGGTAGCCATAGTGACCTTGGCTGGAAGACTGCATTTTCTGAAAATAAAAATACGTGTGGCACTCGGGGACTGCCTCGGTAAAGCTATTGCATAGCATACGTCTAGTCGCACGCACACAAACACCGTGCCGAAGTCTGCCGAACTGACACGACGTTAGACGATGCACGGCTTTCAACGCTGCACCGCTGTGCCGGTCGGAGTGGGGGGTGTTAGGTTTATTTTCGTTACGGAATTTCTTCATTCGGTCGCCGCGCTCAAAGCCCAAGGTAAAAGCTATGCAATAGCTTAAAAAGAATTGGAATTATACTTTTTGATACTTAACACTTAACGCCCCTCGACGTGATAACAATAAAACTTCTGTGTCTCGTTCAATGGTTGAAAAAAATGTTGTTTTTCTATTTCGTGTAACAGGAAAACGATGACCAATTTATATAAAAGCTTTTTATCTTAATCTAGAAATAGATGCATGCAAGCTTGATCTAATACTGTGCCAACATTTCAAGTGGTTGCATTTATTGTGAGCCAAAATAATACTATAGTTGCCGATGTCCTAGCTTTTGTGAAAAGCGTTATCTTTTCAACTAGTTTCTTAAATAGTTCATCATAATAAAATTATTAGTTACTGTCAGCCTCTATCATCCCCAGGGACTCAAAACTGTAACCGTAATAAGTGTTTTTAACACTTTTTTTAAACTGTTTTAAAAATACTTCTAAATGTAACAGATACAATAATGTTACAGAATCAAAGTGTAACCTTTTATATGTGTTAATATGTGTAACAGAAATAAGCATTTGTAGGTTGTAGGTATAATTGCACGGTAGCGCAAAAACGCGCGGCGGACAGACAGACGTGTCGATGGCAAAATAGCCTCAATCCAGTCGGGATTGCGGCTATTTTGGCAACGCTGCGTTTACCTGTTACACTTATTAACACTTTTATATCGGTTACAGATATATTACTGTTACACTTTTAAAAGTGTTTTGGGAATTAGCACATTGAAAAACACTTTTATTATGGTTACATATTTGATTCTGTTATCAATTCAATATGTAACACATATAATTCTGTAACCTTTATGAAGGTGTTCTTAAGTCCACTGCTGGGCAAAAGCGACATTTCATTATAGGTTTTAACTCTTCTTCTTCTTAGTGTGCCGAAGGCAATCTATAAACAGTTAATCCAGAATTTGGCCACGAGCTTGGCACCTTTAGTAGCGTCCATTAACTCCTGTAGCGTGCAGACTACAGGAGACGCTGGACACGATATTAAGTGCCACATTGTTTGTGGGACAGAATGGGTTTGGTTAGTACTATCTCGTTCTTAATCCTACTAAATATGTACATCGTGAGGAAACCAGTTAATATAAGTTTGAAATCGCCAACCCGTCTTGAGCAAGCGTGGTGATCAATGCTCGTGTCTTCTCCGTATGAGAAGCCTTTGGTCTGTAGTGGACCACTAACAGGCTGGTATTATTTATTATACAACGTGTTTTATTTGATATCCCATAACTAGCGGGTCATTGTACTCATCATTATGAACAACTTTTACTATCGGACCAAATCTGATATTGCGAAAAAAAATCAGCTGTTCCCTACATTTATGTTCGCATAACTCGTCAAAATGTTGGGAACAACTGATTTTTTTTTGCGATTTCAGAATAGAATAGAATACTCTTTATTATGTACACCATATAAATTACAGACATAAATATAGAAACTCAGGTTCATTTCAGGTTTGGTTACTGACAAAAATAATCATTTTATTTGTGTCGATTTTGACGTATACAGTGTCATTCGCAAAATGAACACAACACGCAATCTAAATTATAATTTCACACAAAAATACGTAAAAAAACCCACCAGTTTCATGAAAAAATCATACAATTACCTTTTATTTTAGTAAAAATCCACAAGGACACACTTTTCACTGCACAAAAACAAGAATTTCGTTAAAAAAACACAATATTTCGGCTCAAATTTTCTATTTTGTCACAGTCGCCATATTTGCGAGACTAACTGATATCACGACTGGTTATCTGTATCCGCGATAAGATAAATAGGAATAAAGCGTTAGTACCTTTGAAGAATAACATTTACATTGCTTTGTATCTATGTACAGATGCCAGCACATGAACCTACTACAATCTGTCAAATTTCTTTAATAGATTTTCAACTTTATCACTAAAGCATAAGGTTCAAAGTTGATTGGGAAAGTTTGACAGTTTCGGGTAGGTTGATGTGCTGTCGTCTGTACTACGTAATGGAGATAACAATATTCCTAGTGACTTGACTGCTCCGTTGGTCTCGTGGTTGCAAGCGCGACTTCTGAGCGTCGCGCGTCGGGTCCTGGGTTCGATTCCTGCGGGGCAATTGCGTAACACATTCATTATCAATCGGAATCGGTTTCATTTTGACAGTTCAACAACATTCATTGCGTTATTTACGTGTTGAGCAGACAAACTTTTCGAACTTATGAAGCAATGGATTAGCAATTTGCTTTAAAATGATTCAGATTTCGATTGATAGCGTGTTACGCTATTAGGGTGCTGGGTCGGACAAAAAGCGTTATTGGGATTTCTTAGTTACAATTCGGAGTTTGGAAGTTGGCGGTTTGATACCCCCGTGCCTCGGAAAGCACGTAAAGCCGTTGGTCCTGCGCCTGATCTCTCCCCGGTCGTGTCGGATTGCCGTCCCATCGGACTATGAGAGTAAAGGAACAGAGAGTGCACCTGTGTTTACGCACACACTTGTGCACTATAATATCTCGTGCGTGCCTGGCTAATCTCCGTTGAGATTTGCCTCCGTGTCCGAAATCGATCGGGAGGCTATTATTATTTATTCCCCGCGACTTAATCCCCGTACCAACCCCCTTGTGCCATTCTGTAAATTTCACTTGGAACCTCACTCAAGTGACCGCACACAATTCCAAAGCGAACTCATTTGTTTTTAAAGCCAATCCTACAATTCGAAAGCGAACTCATTTGTTTTTAAAGCTAATCCCACATTTCGAAAGCGAACTCATTTGTTTTTAAAGCTAATCCCACATTTCGAAAGCGAACTCATTTGTTTTTAAAGTAAATCATACAACCCGAAAGCGAACTCATTTGTTTTTAAAGTAAATCATATAACCCGAAAGCGAACTCATTTGTTTCAATTTGAAAGCAAACTCATTATTTAGTAAATCACACAATTTGAGAGCAAACTCATTTGTTTTTAAAATCAATCATAGCGGATTCACAACGAGACACCGTTCGAAATTTCAAGTGATGTTTATAGAATGGCGGTGCCTACTGCATTTTCCCTGTAGTCTGTAGGATAGTGCTGCACGATTTTCATTGTAATTATGTGAATAGGTCTTAACATTGTAAGTAAGTCAAACAACAAGGTTGGTATCGGGGCTCGGAACTCAGTTTGCAATGGCCGTATACAGGCTTAAATTAACTTAGCTAGCGAAACTCCGCAGCGGTGATGGGTCTATATCTATATCTAAACATGATAAAACAAAAAGAAATTGTTTTGATGAGTTTCTTTTAGGTCACCGCAGGTGTGTTTAGTCAAATATCAGTTTTTTTTTTTGTGAAAACTTCACAGACGACACGATACAACAACAAAAAAACTCGTACTTCAGGATACAACATTACCAGCGGCCGTTGACCCCTAAAACAGACGTTAAATCTTTTTTTATTTTATTTATCGGTTTTAGATATCGATACTCATCACGTCTGCAGTTTCACTAGCTAATTTTAAGAATCTGCCCCTTTATTCAGAAACATTGCTTAAAGTTCATTAGTGATTAGCGACTGTCTATAATCATACATTTTTGACGTTTAAACGTCACAGTTTTATCATCCATACTAATATTATAAATTCGAAAGTAACTGTGTGTGTCTGTCTGTCTGTATGCTACCTTTTCACGCCTAAACCAATGAACGGATTTCGATAAAATTTGGCAGAGAGATAGATTGCATCCCGGTGAAGGACATAGGATATTCCCACGGAATCGACACTTATGCGGGTGAAACCGCGGGGCGCAGCTAGTCGTTTATAAAGAAACTCCCTGTTTGGGTGCAATTGTCGACGGCAGCCGCCGACGCGTCAAGTACCTAAGCATTAGGTCTCGGTCTCGAAATCAGCGATTGCGGGGCGGGGGCGGCAGCGGCGCGGAGAGCGGCGCATTTCAATGCATAGATTTATATGGAACTGCAGGCCTACCACAAGCTCTTAACGCGATCCATTTTAGGACCTAAACTGAACTGTTCTTCTAATTCGTACCATGACGTCAGTTTAACGATTCAGTTTAGGCCGTGCCATCTGCTGACAGCGATTGTCCCAAACTGAGTCGCAAGTTTTGGTTTCATTCATACTTGTTTGGTACCATGACGTGATCAAGCGATGCAGTTTAGGAACCTAAACTGAAATATCTTGCTTTTGAATCGTTTTTAATTAGATCATGGTAGGCCACCTAGCCTCGAAGGTAGCGCGCAGCGGCGCGGGGCACGGCGTACGAGCGATGCGCATCAGTCTAACGGCCCCGCGCCTGCTGACTTCGTGTCCGCAGCCTTACAAGGAAAACTCACAACGTACTCTGTTGTAAAGATAATTCTCTATGATACCTATGCTTTTTATTCACCATAGATAATGTCGAACATTTTGTTTTCTGATAATTATGATAAGATTGTATCTTATCCTCTATCATTCATTAAACGTCAGAATGAGCGTGGAGTCACAATAAACCTTCTAAGAATAGTGGTATGAGGAACAGGGTGTAAAGTTCACTCATCCTCCATAGAATAGGGAGGATCCTCCGGCCAGACGGTTGTTGTGTCTGGTGTGTAACTGTCCGATGATTGATGTCGGGACGCCGTAAACTTTGCTTGCGCGATGCAGGTTTTTGCGTGACGTCAGTGTGATGCGTAGTTCGCATGTGGCGTTGTAGATGCCGCCACAGGAAAAATAATACTACCTCTACGACTAAAATCATCCTCTTGCTCTAAGTCCGTATGTTACATGTAGCGACTGCCTATCTGACCTCCACAACCCAGTTACTGGGTAACACGATACTCCTTAGTTCACCTACTGCTATTTTATTAATGTATGATATTTTTTTTTTTTTTGCAGAAAATGTCCCACGCGACAAGTCTTCGTAAGAGATGGCAGGACCCACTGTATAGATCAGTGCAACGTTGAGACTATGTGCGGTGAAGTTAGGGTGCCTGAAGAACATTTAAATGTAAGTGTATTCATATATTCGTAGTATATGGTGGCATTGGGGGAGGGGTCCGTGGCTAAATAATAACAGCCGCACAGGTCGATCGATCAGGTTAAGCTACGCTCCCGGGTCCCGGCTGTCATTCGTGGATCTTTGACAGTCGTTACGGGTAGTCAGAAGCCCGAAAGTCTGACAACCAGTCTTACCAAGGGGTATCGTATTACCCAGTAACTGGGTTATTGAGGTCAGATAGGCAGTCGCTTCGTGTAAAATACTGATTCAGCTGCATCCGGTTAGACTGGAAGCCGACCCCAAATAAAGTTGGGAAAAGGCTAGGCAGATTTTGTGAACTTACGACTTCCAAGCGAAAGAAGTCGCAGGCAGCAGCTAGTATACTAATAAAACCTCAAAACAATACTAAAAAACACTAAACTATATAGGAAAATGTTATAGATAAATGTACTTACGTTGTCTCTGCAATTTCGAATGAAATGTGTATGTGTCTGTATGATTATAATGATGACATTGTTATTTATTTATAATTTTTTATGGTTGTTGCTATATTGTAATTTGACAAACAGATTTTGACATTACCAGATTATGTAAGGATTATAACATTATTTTGATTAAAAGTATTATTATTATTTTTTTGTTTTTTTTTTTTGTTTTAGTCTGATCTGTAAGTAAATATTAAATTTGAATATGGCTAATAATAATCGTATCGATAGCTGTATCTAGAGTACTATTTAATTCAAACCTAATATGTTGCATGCCGTAAGGTAAAATGTATCGGGACATTTAACAAATATACCTACATTAACAGCAAATAAATGATTTCTTTCTTTCTTTCTTTCTTTAACAATATATTCAAAACCAAGATTTCCCTGCACTGTTCACCATAAGTGGATGATTAGGTAATTCTCTCTCCCACCAAGCATCTTCTTTACCATGCCTTTCCGCCACATGGGACCCTGACCGACTCGTCGGTACCATTTCAGTTTTTTCAATAATCCTATTTTCATCGTGCTCAAATTCATCCTTTTTCTCATTCTTAACTTCGTGCTGGTCGACAGTGACATCTTTTTCAATTTGTTTCTTATTAACACGCTGTTCTACATCTGTAGCAGCTGTTGTAGCTGATTGCCCAGTTGGCAATGCCCGTGCTTTTTCTTCGTTCATCGCCCTTGCATTTATCAGATCGTTCGCTCTTTTGCTATCCGGAGTACCATCTTTCGCTGCGTCATTCTCAACCGCATCAAAACCAGACAGGAGTTTGTAAGCCCTTCCTTTATTCTTCTTTTTTCGTTTATTAGTTTTCTTTTTGCCATCTTGAGTATTATAGAAATTATCTTCTAGTAATTGAATTTGTTCTTTCATGTTATTGTATTCATCTTCTTTATTTAATGCTTTCTCAGTTGTTGTAGAAGACTTGTTTTCTGTTTGGATGATGTATCTGCTTCTTCCGTGTAATGACATCGGTTCCTTTCTAGTTTTATGTGTGCTTGGCTCTTCAAAGTTATGTCTTTTCTTTACTGAAGTCTTTCGCGGGATTTTCACCGTCACTTTTCCTAAAACGATTTCTTCTTTCGACTTAGTTTCAGCGGCCTGAGGCTGATTATCAAAATCATGACTGTCTGCGTTATACATTCTATTTTCCGCAGAGACTTGGGAATTTTCTTGATCGGCGTTATTCTCATTTTCTTGTGAAACCTGCGTGTTAGGGCCCATAGCTTCAGTGGCTCTAGCTATAAAATCGACTATCTTTTCGGCCAGTGAGTCTGAGACGAACTTTCGGGCTATTTTTTTGACATCGTCCACGTTAGCTGTTAGTAGGACGAAAGAATGTGCGACGTGAGTTAGAAGCAGGAGATGGAGGCCTGCAACAATGTAATAATAATATTATAGGAATCCGTATTAGATTTAGGAGTTTAGTAATGTCAAAGGAAATATCCGAGAAGTACTGTGTTTCATCTTGAAGAATACCTGTGCACGGTAGACATTAAAGACCAAATGATACTGTATCTGAGGGGTCCGTGGCTGAATAATAACAGCCGCATAGGTCGATCGATCAGGTTAAATAATAATAATAATAATGAATTGCACTCGTGCACACTCGCTCATCACAATATTTAAAGATGAGAGCCTTCATCGTAAAAAAAGAAACCAAATGTTATCTGTGGTCCAGTCGTTGGCGCTCGCTCCTGACATCTGTCAATCATTCTTTCAAAGCATAAGAACGGGACTTCACGATGACCTATATGGGCATCGTATAGTCCCGGCATAGTGCATACAGCACAACACAACTTCTAGAGGGGGTTTAATAAGGCAATCCAATCCAAACTAATATTATAAATGCGAAAGTAACTCTGACTGTCTGTCTTTCTGTCTGTCTGTATGTCTGTCTGTCTTTGCTTCACGCCTAAACTACTGAACCGATTTGTGTGAAATTTGGTACAGACATAGTTTGGAACTTGAGAAAGGACATAGGATAGTTTTTATTACAAAAATAAAATAAAAAATAAAATTTATTCCGGACATACAGCGCCATCTATTGGTCAAGAGTCGGCATCAATTCAGTACTGAAAATTCATCGGAAAAATGTAAATAAATAGTAAAAAGGTATGAAAATATAATATAATACAACTTTTAGTACAAAGAAAATGCTCTAACGGAGTATAGATAATTCTATTAGTACTATAATATGTCGAGTTGGTGATCGCGCAATGGTGTCGATCGTTACACGAGTTCGGTTCATGTTATTGTTTTAATTCATCGGAAATAAGTAAATAAATAGTAAAAAGGTATGAAAAAAATAATATCAATATAATAAAACTTTTTTAAGAAAATGCCCGAACGAAGTATAGATAAATAATCCGAGTTGTCACTATGCTCGATAGATGGCGTTGGGATCGAAATAGATCGCGCTATGGTTTCGTTACACGCATTTGGTTGGGTAACGGCTTTAATGCCCTAAGTGAGTATACATATCTTCAATTCAAACGCAGAGCTCATTATGTTGATTTTTGAAGAGTTCCCTAGAATATCTTCCACATTTCATTTTTGAAGAGATCCGCGAGATCGGGAACTATGTGGGTAAAACCAAAAATCTGCCGGAAGTCACTATTCCACGCGAACGAAGTCGTGGGCAAAAGCTAGTACACATATAAGTGTGATGATTATCTGGGAAGGGTTGGGATACAATGAGGACGAGATTACTTCATATAATTAAGGATCGGACGTCACTAGGTAAGTTAGTCCGATCTGTATAATTATGCTTCGTAATCTCGTCCTCATTGTATACTTTGTAGATGTTATAATAATCATTTAATTATCAGGCAGCTAAGGCCCATAGATAAAATACACAACATAATCTTATACTATAATAAACTAATACATATTAAAAACCTTAAAGCTATGACTATAATACTATATAATATTAAGCTACGCTTGTCGCGGTTGGGCTGTGGATTGGTGACAATCTTTACATACTTACCGAGACCCCTCCGCCTCGGAAAGCACGTTAACCCGTTGGTCCCGGCTATCATGCCTGGATCTTTGACAGTCGTTACGGGTAGTCAGAGGCCCTAAAGTGTGACAACCAGTTTTTCCAAGAGGTATCGTATTACCCCGTGCCCGTAACTGGGTTGTGGAGGTCAGATAGGCAGTCGCTCCATGTAAAATACTGGTATTCAGCTGCATCCGGTTAGACTGGAAGCCGACCCCAACATAGTTGGGAAAAGGCTAGGCAGACGATAACATGTCACTCATCATGTACAGACGCCAGCACATCAAGCTACTACAACCTGTCAAATTTCTTTAATAGATTTTCAACTTTATCGCTAAAGTATAAGGTTCAAAGTTGCTTGGGAAAATTTTACAGTTTCGGGTAGCTTGATGTGCTGGCGTCTGTACTTATTGTTAGCAAGTAAATCCAAGTAAATATTTTAAAATAACTTTAGAGCATAATTGTTATTGGAAATAAAATAAACATTTCCCTACCAACTTTATATGTCGCAGCCAAGGGGATTAATTAGCCGTTTAGTTAACCGCCTAGCCTTTTAACTAACCGGCGGCCGTTCAACTAACGGCCTGAAGTCGCAGCCAACTGGTTAAATTAGTCTTTGGAAGTGGTGCTCGCATCGCTTCGCTCTATTTGCTCGCACGCAGTTGATCACAGTTCTAACCTAACCTAACCCATTTGGTCGGGGTGCCCTGGCTTAGTTACTGCGACCAATTCGACTCTCGCGTGATAGGTTACAGTTCCAACCTAAACCATAATATTGAATATCATTCAGGCCGTTAGTTGAACGGCCGCCGTTTAGTTAAAAGGCTAGGCGGTTAACTAAACGGCTAATTTAAACAGTTAGCTGCGAGATATACATTATGGTACGCAAAAAAAGAATTGAGAATTGAGGAGAGGCCTTTGTTGTTATGTTTATAACAGATATTTTAACTTACCAACGACAGAAAATCTACATGAAATCAACATTTTGAGGAAAACTCAAAAGTTGTGTAAATTATAAAAATAAATTGAATTATTTTTGAAACGGTGATTGAAAAAAAAAGTTTATTGCAAACGAGTTTATTTGGCGTTTTATTATTGGAACGTTAACAAGTTAAGTTCTCTGGGTTTGCTCATGGAAAATATTTTTATTAGGTACAGACGCCAGAACATCAAGCTACTACAATCTGTCAGATTTCTTTGATAGATTTTCAACTTTATCGCTGAAGGATAAGGTTCAAAGTTGATTGGGAAAATTTGACAGTTTCGGGTAGCTTGATGTGCTGGGCGTCTGTACGTCAAACTTCACTGGAGTTTTTTTTTAATTTTTATTGCTGAATGGGCTCTTGGCCTCGATCACGCCTAATGGAAAGCGATGGATGAGGTCTATGATGGAACGAGCGTACCCAGAAGATGCCTAAGGTACTGGAACTCCCACGCATCGTCGAAACACAGCACAGGCTGCTTGACGCCGGACTCCGGTGGGATGGTGGTCGCAAACCAGGCCGGCGTTAGCCCTACCACCGCAAGGGAAGAATTGGCCAGTCAAATAAGGTGTTGGGTGTGACTGTCCAGGATGCGTCGAGCGCGAGCGTTCAGTTGAGTAACTGACGGAAAAAACTGCGCTACACGAGGGGGCCTTCATCATGAAATCAAAATCAATCAAAATCAAAATATTTTTATTTCACATAAACCGACATGGGCACTTAGGAAACGTCAGAAGCTACGTGCACGGTTCCAATTGGCCGTTTCCTATGGAGAAGAACCGGCAAGAAACTCCACGGTTACTCTTTTAAAAATAATTGGCTTTTACAATGTTTTCAAGTTACAGTAGGTATGGGAGGACAGCGTAGGCCTGTCAACAAGTACCAGATACTTGATAAAATAAAAAATGGTCTACAGATCTAAAGTCTACAAGGCTTACAAAGTCCATGCATCCCTAAGTCCCAAGTTGTCACGGTGTATTATTGTTAAGGCTGCTCTCTCGAAAAAAGCTTGAAAGAAGCATGCAGATGAAGCAACTTTTCGTCGGCATTTACAGAGAAATTACATCTGTTTTAAATTGGTTTAGCCACAATTTTTCTATCGGTGTCACATAATAAGAAAAAGAAATGTCAAATCACCTCCAAATCATTGAGATGAAACCATTTTACTCCTTAATTTCTTATTAAAAGATTATAAAAAAAAATATCTACTGCTTTGCAATACAAAGGAAAATGATTTGGTTTTGTTACTTTTTACAAATATCTATTATTTTTATTACAATAAATTAAAAATGCGTCCGATTAAAGTGTAGCGGTATCTACAACGCCACATGCGAACAACGCGTCATACTGACGTCACGCAAATCCTGCATCTCGCAAGCACAGTTTACCGCGCAACTAGCATAGATACAACGGCCCGACATGAATCATTGGGCAGTTGCCCGCCAGACACAACACCCGTCTGGTCGGAGGATCCTCCCTTTTCTATAGAGTATGAGTAAACTTTACACCATGTTCCTCATACCTCTATAAAAGACTGCGTCTACATCACCCCCGCACTCGTCCAATGCTCAAGGTTATTGGCATGATTACAAGTTCGGTCTCGTTGTGAATCCGCGACGATTTACTTTAAAAACAAATGAGTTCGCTTTCGAACTATGTGCGCTCAATTGAGTGAGTAAGTGAACTTCAAAATGTCATTCCGTTATTTTAACACTGTGTTTCGTTGTTTTCCAGCTTTGCTACGTATGCAACAGTACCGGCCATAATTGCAGAGCCTTGCCGCGGCAGATCAGGTACGACGACGAGGTGCCCTCAGACATTAATGGGAATTCTATCAACGATGGGACGGATCTACCAGGTAAGGATATAAAAAAACCGGCCAAGTGCGAGTCGGACTGACAAAAGAAGGGTTATGGTACCACAAGGAAAAAAAACGGCAAAAAAATCATTTCTGTTGTATGGGAGGCCCCCTTAAATATTTATTTTATTTTAATCGAATTATTTATTTTTAAAGTGAATATACAACTAATTATTCTGTGAATATTTCAAGCGTCTACCTGTTGCCGTTATTAATATCGAGCAAAAAAAAAATCACGTATGTTGTAGGGAGCCCCCCTTAAATATTTATTTTATTCTGTTTTTAGTATTTATTGTTATAGCGGCAACAGAAATACATCATCTGTGAAAATTTCAACTATCTAGCTATCACGGTTCTTGAGATACAGCCTGGTGACAGACGGACGGACGGACAGATAGCGAAGTCTTAGTAATAGGGTCCCGTATTTACCCTTTGGGTACGGAACCCTAAAAAGGAGATAAAGGGGATTAAATAGTTTTATACTAAGTCTGTGGCATAGCTACTGCTGCACAGCCACGCATGATGTCTATATATATAAATCGATAGCTGACATCAATGCAAACACAAGACATTGGCTGCATTCCGAATTATGCCATAATCGCGCACAGCGCTCACATCAATGATTTGCGTTCCGATTTAGATATCATGATTATGACAGCTGAGAGCTGTCAACAATTCGGAACGCTCATGAACGCGCGCACAGTGCTCGCTCAATATCAAAACTAATATTCACTTGAATACTCATGGTTGGATTACAGTATTTCTTTGTGTATACACCACATTTCTTCTTCTTTGGTTAGGTGGCGACTGTCAAACAGAAAAAAATATGCAAATTGCAACTAAAAAAAAACAGCACCACTCACTTTTGATAGCGCTCACGGTAATATTCTTTCATGGCATGGACGGCGTTGTTGCAAGATGGCGCATTTCATGACGTCATCCATGAAGATTCACGGGACATCGTTACGCTAGTTCGGAACGAAAATAAGCGCGCTCAAATCGATTACAGCTCAACTCGGAACGCACCCGATATAAGACCAATCCCGTAGTGTCACGTTTTAGAGTCATTAACGTTCAAAGTTTAAAGCGTTTGCAAATTTCCTTTATAATGCGCACAGCAAAAGAGTGGAACTCTCTACCTGCGTCTGTGTTTCCGAGCGCATACAACCCGAATCTCTTCAAAGTGAGAGTGAACAGGCTTCTTCTGGATAAGCTCGCTCCATCGTCGACTTTGTCTCTGTCACCTTTGACCTAGACTAGAGTCAAGAGCAAGTCCATTTCAAATAAAAAAAACAGTGGCACTCCGGGAGTGCCGACAGAAGTGAAAACAAAACACAAACAGAATACTTTGCCATCATTCACTGACATATCGGATATACATTTAAACCGAGTACATCTCGAGGACAGCCGAACACATCCGAAGCGGTGTCGGTTATACATTTTCGCCGCGCCGTAGAAAGAGAGGGGGATACTCCTACGCCGCGCCGGCTGTCTACTCTCCATCCGTCTTACGAATTTTCGATCAGGTCACGTGTCCTGACGCGAGTTTAACATTTTTTACCCATTACAAAAAAAGTGTACAACGCCGCGCCGCTAAAGAAGTTTTCACTTCAAAAAAAAAAAAAGAAAAGTTGAACACGTGACAGCCATATTTTTTTAAACTTGCGCTTGCGTTTCCAGCGACGGCAGATGAAGAAGACTTCCAAGGGGTTGAAGACACAGACTTCGTGCTATACGTGAGTGCGGTCGAGACGGAACGATGTCGGCGGGGACAGACGGTGGCGTACGCGTCGCATTGTCAGCAGGAGTCGGCATTAGACAGGTCACCCATCTTGTTCTATACCTTGGAGAGTGTTGCTTAACTTTTGTCCACTACATTTTAATTGATTACTTTTAACTATATATTTTTCCGAACTCACTAGCCATATATAGGGTGACTGGTAATTAGTGACCGATACCTAAACACGTGATTGTACTCATGATAACAAACAACTTTTACTATGGGACTAAACCTGAAATCGCGAAAGAAAAATCAGCTGTTCAGTACATTTTGACCAGTTAGCCGAACATAAACGACTAAACAGCAGATTTTTTTTCGCAATTTCAGGTTTGATCCCATAGTAAAAGTTGTTTGTTATCATGAGTACAATCACGTGTTTAGGTATCGGTCACTAATTACCAGTCACCCTATATAAGCCATCAAAGGCTTCTGTGGTGGGTAGCGGGATCGTCCGAAAGGGTTACCGCTGCCCCGGAACATAAAGGGCTAAGGAAGGAACACGGGTGGGTTTTAGTCAGTAAGAGTCTGACACTCCCTTCCGCTCCACCCAGAGCGGGAGGAGTCATTAGATGATTACCCATCCAAAAAAAAAAAAGGCTTCTGTGGTTTTTAGTATACAATCATTTAAACTCTGTGATGTGACAACCAGTCTTACCAAGGGGTATCGTATTACCCAATAACTGGGTTGTAGAGGTCACATAGGCAGTCGCTCCAAGTAAAATACTTTCAGAAACACAAGATCCTCACCTTAGTTGGTATTTATATCTTAGAATTGTGTAAACTAGTCCGTAAATATCCAGATTCTTACAGCACACGGGGAGACATACAAACAAAGTATTCTTTGCGCCATAAAAATAGACTAAACTTGCCCCCCTCCCGTCTTAAACTACATTCATCTAGTCCATATTCTATGTTCCATTTTGAACATTAATGAAAAAAAAAAACATCATTATAAAAATACCTTCGATCAACAATAGTTGGTATTGTTGATCGAAGAAAAATACTATGAATAAATTATACTCAATAACAAGTTATTTCTTTTCGTTCCACAGGCCTGTCGCTGGTCACGCGAACTTCTGCCCAGGCGAGCTGTCAACCAAGGACAGGGACCTACCATCAGTGTTGTCAACTGTCAAACATGAGATGTTACATGCGCTGGGCTTCAGCGTGTCCTTGTTCGCTTTTTATAGGTATGTATATGTGAGGGGCTTGTGGCTAAGTAATGACAGTCGCACGGGTCGATCGATCAGGTAAAGCTATGCTTGCCGCGGTTGGTCCGTGGATGGGTGACCATCTTTATATACTGAGACCCCTCCGTGCCTCGGAAAGCACGTTAAGCCGTTGGTCCCGGCTGTCATTCGTGGATCTTTGACAGTCGTTACGGGTAGTCAGAAGCCCGAAAATGTGACAACCAGTCTTACCGAGGGGTCTCGTATCACCCAATAACTGGGTTGTGGAGGTCAGAATAGGCAGTCGCTCCATGTAAAATACTAGTATTCAGCTGCATCCGGTTAGACTGGAAGCCGACCCCAACATAGTTGGGAAAAGGCTAGGCAGATGCAGATGATGATATGGTCACGGCTAATAGCCGAAATGTGGCTACATTTATACCCTATTCACTTTGGGTTTTTGCCTTGAGACAAAACGTTAACAACATTTGACTACTCTTAATAAAAAGATATTTTGTAAAATATATCAAAACATTCATTTCTAATAAAAAAATTGTGTGATCTTCCTGTGTAACAAAAATAATTTTTTTTTCGTTAAAAATGCAATAATTATAAAATGCATTTTTTTTTTAATTTATTTAAAGGGCTTTGTCGCTTAGCGACCACATCGCGCAGTGCAGAAAAACACTAAATTGTTGATTACGATCTATCTTATAACTAACTTGTACAATTGTTTAGCTTTATCGGAAACTGGAAAAGCAAGGATGGTATTACAAAAGCCAATTTCGTACATTTTATATCGTCCAGAAACATCAATTCTAGTATTTTCATTCCGGACACACTCCATCAGAATGTGAAGGACATCATCAACCACTCCACAGTCATCACAATTTGGAGATAAAGCTTTCCTCATTAAGTAATAAAACTTATTTGATGGAATATGGCCGGAACGAAGTCTTAAGGCTTAATTTATGCAATAAAAAAGATTATGCAGAAGACAGCCGAGCTTAGGGGCGTAGGTATGACACTCCCAGTTTCTGTTCTAGATACTACAAATGACAGTATGTATACTCATTTTTATATTTCTGGATTCTTTCAGGGATGAGAATGGTGAGCCCTTGACTCCAAGACGTCCAGACACCGGCAACCCACCTATGGATGAAGAGTAAGTCTCTATGTTTCACAATATTCCTGGGTGGTGTTAAAAAGAAAGAAAAAAAGTTTATTTGGTCACAGTTCGCGAAACACAAAATACAATATAAAAAAAAAACAGTGGCACTCCGGGAGTGCCGACAGAAGTGAAAACAAAACACAAACAGAATACTTTGCCATCATTCACTGACATATCGGATATACTTACATTAAAACCGAGTACATCTCGAGGACAGCCGAACACATCCGAAGCGGTGTCGGTTATACATTTTCGCCGCGCCGTAGAAAGAGAGGGAGATACTCCTACGCCGCGCCGCACAGTGGGCCCATACTGAAAATTAGTGGACTTAGGCAACAAAGTTCCAATATCGATGCGATTTTTTTTATATGACGTGTTATGATATTCCTGACAACTTTTATTCTTATAACATTTCTTCTAAAGTTGATAGTTTGTCTTGAAAAAAATTAATTAGATTATTTTGTATGGAGCGAATCACGTTTAATTTTTTTTCTTCAATTGTACTAATATGTTGGGTGTGTGGCGTGAGTATATGATAGCTAGGGTCATTCTCTATCCACGAAAAAAAAAACAGCGCCGGCCATCTGCGGCAGCGCGAGTAATCATTCGGTAAAAAAAAATGTTTTGTAAGATTTTTTTTTGCCATTTAAAATAAATTCAAAGTAAATTTTTTGTGTCATTAGGCTAATTCACCTTTTCTTTATTAAATATATAGTTTTAACAGCGCATAGGTACTTATAACTAATTATTCTGGTAGAAATTTAGTAATTATTGCTATGTTATCGGTAGCACCTGCATTGTGATTGATGACTCATTTGTTATTGCGCTCGTCTAAGCGTATAACTAATGAGTCGTCGAAAAATGCTTGTCTCTGATTGGCTGTGTTATTTTTTTAACTGCACGTTATCTATTGTTGAATAAATATCGTAATAAGTTTCAGGTTATACTAATTTTGTTAATGATAGGTGAAATAATTTAAATTTGAAATTTGTACGGGCAAGTCGTTGATAATTATCTACATAATCAAGCGTATGAAACTGTGAAGTAATTGTAGCCCTGAAAAGGGCTGTTTGTCATATACCTAGCCCTGATGGGCTTTTGTGAGGATAATCTAGAGCCGGATCACATTATTTCTTGTTCCAGAAGTGCTAGTGGGTCCGGCAAATTTTCGGACTCTGCTATGAGGCATTCTTCTTCCTCCATAATCTCACTGTCACAGGGAGGCTCAGTAGTCTGTAACAACTGAATTGCTTCAGGCAACAACTCATTATGACCCTGTTTCAATATTTTAGGCCTTATGTAGGATATGTGGGGATCAGAGCTTATTAGAAGTCCATGGAGGATGTCTTCGTTTGTTGCTATTCTCCCCGTTTTCCGAGTGTGCCACTCCCTGACGTTTCTGAAGTCCTTATTACGGGCTTCCGAAGCTTCTTCAGATAAGATACCTAAAACGAATAAGTACATACATTTTAATTTCAAAACGCAATTGAGTCAAATAATACATCAAACTATATTTATTTTTTACTTACCGATTGGCAAAACACCAAAGTGGTTACAGATGTCTGCACCGTGCATTAGAAGTTTATGTACACTAACTGGCATGTAGTACCACGAATAGTGTTGCACGTACACATCAGCTGTTTCTCTGCAGTATCTTCTAAATTTTTCACAGTCAATGTTTTTGCCTGATGATATGGCTTGTAGAATAACGGAAAATCTGAAAATCAGATTTTCGTCAATTCCCGTTATTCTGGATGATCTTTTGTAATCTTGGAAAAAGCGCCTCGCAGTATTCCCGTCATTTGTAGTTCCAAAACCCTAAAATGGGAAAACAATACTGTAATATACAATACATAGAGATATAATACACAAACAACATAAAAAGAGCCAAAATTAAATACATACCTGTTTGACTATATCAATCAGCATTCCAGTTTGCTCACGAAACTCTTGTTGCGTGGTATTTTTTTTAGCTTGTTTCAAAGCCTTATGTTCGCCTCAAGCAGTCCATCCTTGAAAATCCAGATTATAAGATATATGGAGAAGACATTCCATACACCGAATCTTCATATGCAGTGAAGAAATTCCTTGTTTGTAAATTTCTTCACGAAGTGGTTTGGAAGTCAAAGCGTCTAAATTATTCATCTCGCTCGGTTTTGCCAAGCAAATAGGACACGTTGCATATGATGGTACTTCAGCAATAATATTGGCCACTTTTCCATCAATCATGGTCATATGCAATTCATGTGATACAATAATATTTCCACACTGTGTAGATATTCGTTCATCAATTTGTTTTTTCATCTCAGACTCTTCAGACATTATAAAATCAGCTGTCTCCGAAGTGAAAGTGAACTTCACCGGTCGACAGTACAGAGTTGAGCAAGGTGTGGGGTTCTCCCAAACTATATTTTCATTCCCAGAAGATGGGCTAGTAGACACTAGCCGAAGAGGGACGATGCTTATCATGACTACTGATGAATCATCGAACTCTGTAGACGTTTTCTGTTTATAATTGCTCTGCGACGAAGAACCATCAAGTCCCCATTTCCAGGTCAACTTGAGTTCTTTATTTTGAGACCTATCAACAGAATTACTAATACCTAGTAAAATCCATTCCACAGTGTGGTCCAATAGCGCTTGCAATTTAATTTGAGCTCCTTTTTCGGTAATCTCCATACTCTCGTGTGGTGGGTAACATCTTTTCTTGGCATTTACAAGCTTTGGATAAGATGGAAAGGCAGCACAGTTTTCTTCTTTCAGAAATTGTCGAAGAGCTAAGTACTTCCATTTCGAGAGCGCAAGTGATGTATAAAGAGCTAAACAGTTATCTTCAGAGACAGTACTTAAGCTCTGCTTTTTGAATAGTCGCTCGTCTACTTCGGATAGGGCATCTGGATTACTGGAAAGGTATTCGATCACTTTTGCCAGATTCGTTTTGCCGTTGTCTTTCAATTTTGTTATGTACCAGGTCTGCAACTCTTCTTCGGAATTTTCTTCTACTATGGAAGTAGAACGTCTTTTTTTTTGCTTCTTACTTAACTCTTCGAATGGTTTTCTGTGCTCCTTTTCTGTAGATGTTCCCGCTTCCGCAGTACATACTGCAAGAGTAGGAACATGGGAATCTATATCCACAGGTTCAGATAAGACTGCGTCCGAAAAGCCCATCTCACTTCTCAGGTCAACACTGTCACAAACAGGCCAGTTGATGTTTTTTTCCAACCACTTGCGATTACTTACACGATTCATAAAAGTTTTTTGGTTTCTACTTGACTCTATCCACTTTTTATTTAGATTTACACAAAAAAGTCGACAGAACTCCTTGATTCGGTTCTTGTCTTCTTCAGAAACTTCGGTAGTCAAGACAGAAATGATACTTTCATATAGAAACATATGATTTTTCAGATCACCGCCACTTCTTAATTTCACAAAAAAATCTAGGTTGGTACAAAATCCAGCCATAGTTCTAATGTAAATATAAAAATAAAAGTATTTCACTGTGTTCACAAATAAGCGACAAGAGCGAAACTAGATGGACTTAATGAATGTCTTTATATTTATAGACAGTGTTAATTACTCAAGTAGTGGACACTGTTATCAGTGAGTGAAAATTATTCAGCCAATCAGAGACGAGCATTTTTCGATGACTCATTAGTTATGCGCTTAGCCGAGCGCAATAACAAATGAGTCATCAATCACAATGCAGGTGCTACCGATAACATAGCAATAATTACTAAATTTCTACCAGAATAATTAGTTATAAGTACCTATGCGCTGTTAAAACTATATATTTAATAAAGAGAAGGTGAATTAGCCTAATGACACAAAAAATTTACTTTGAATTTATTTTAAATGGCAAAAAAAAATCTTACATAACATTTTTTTTTTACCGAATGATTACTCGCGCTGCCGCAGATGGCCGGCGCTGTTTTTTTTTTCGTGGATAGAGAATGACCCTAGCTATCATATACTCACGCCACACACCCAACATATTAGTACAATTGAAGAAAAAAAATTAAACGTGATTCGCTCCATACAAAATAATCTAATTAATTTTTTTCAAGACAAACTATCAACTTTAGAAGAAATGTTATAAGAATAAAAGTTGTCAGGAATATCATAACACGTCATATAAAAAAAAATCGCATCGATATTGGAACTTTGTTGCCTAAGTCCACTAATTTTCAGTATGGGCCCACTGTGCGCCGGCTGTCTACTCTCCATCCGTCTTACGAAATTTCGATCAGGGTCACGCATAAAAGCATTCCAAAAAATATATTTTTATAATTTCTTTTTATTCCAAAGTTTTTTTAAATATTTTTCTGATAACTATTATGACTTGGCTTATTACCCGATTCCGGCTTGACGTCGACTTACGGGACACCCTCTATATAAAACATCCCGACATCAAACGTCGTGCAGTAGCCCACCAAACACAACACCCGTCTGGTCGGAGGATCCTCCCTCTTCCATGGAGGATGAGTGAACTTTAAACCCTGTTCCTCATGCCTGCTACATAAAAACCGTTATTGTTTTCAGACTACAAATCCACAAATGGTCAGATCGCGTGGTGAAGAACATTACAAGGAAGAACTGGATGATCCGGGGGGGCTACATGGAGAGGACCTTCCATATGATAGTAACGCCTAGAGTCGTCAAGGAGGTAAGATAACAAAATTTAAAAAAAAAGTGCACATCCATACTAATATTATGAATTCAAAAGTAACTCTCTGTCTGTCTGTCTGTATGTTACATTTTCACGGCTAAACCACTGAACCGATTTAGATGAAATTTGGTATCGAGATAGTTTGTATCCCGGGAAAGGACATAGGATAGTTTTTATCCCGATATTCCCACGGGATCGAAACTTTTACGGGTGAAACCGCGGGGCGCAGCTAGTATCGTATAAAAAAAATATAATAAAAAAGAAGAGTAGATTTTAGAATACATTCTACCTTTTACTTTTTTTTATATTTTTATTAATTATTATATATAATAATATAATATAATATTCCACAACTATCACACAACGCCATCTAGTCCCAAGCTAAGCAGAGCTTGTGTTATGGGTACTAGACACACACACTTATATACATACACACCATACATACTTATATATTTCTAAATACATACATATTATAGATAAATTACAACCAGACACAGAACAAATGATCGTGCTCATCACACAAACATTTGTCCTGGGTGGGAATCGAACCCACGACCTCCGGCATAGCAGTCAGGGTCACTAACCACTAGACCATCAGGCCTGTTATTATTTACATAAAAAACTATAATTTGACACAATAGCTCTAGTATTCAACAGTAATTAACAGAAATCAAAATGAAAAAAATTAATAATGGTTTTTGTTGAAACTGCAACCTTTGTAACAAAAGGTTGAAATTTCGTAAATAAAAAACAAAAAAACAAAAAATTAAAATATGTTATAGTAAATTATCTGGTATATCAAATCCTTAACGGTGGACCACTATTTACGCCACACCCTGTATATACGACCTTGAAAATATTTGTCGGATTAATCCTAAAATTATCTCAAAAATTAACTCTTAAAACGACATTTTATTTTCAGGTGCGAGAACATTTCAACTGTTCAGAGATGGAAGGTGCTGAGTTGGAAGATCAGGGCGGCGATGGTACAGCGCTCACACATTGGGAGAAGAGGATTTTTGAAGTAAGTGTTGTATTCTCCAAGGTCTGTCGTTACGGGTCGTCAGAAGACCGAAAGTCTGACAACCAGTCTTACCAAGGGGCACCGGTAAGACGGGGTGAATAGGGATGCATGGGTGAATCGGGACGAAACATTAAAATGGATTTTAACGTTGATGTAATAAAGTTTATTGCCAACAAGGACACTTAATCGTTAATTATAATATAATAAACACATTAGAGTCCTTTTTGGCAAAAAAAAAAAAACAATTATTTCAATGTTAAAATCCATTTTAAAGTTTCGTCCCGATTCACCCCTGCATCCCTATTCACCCCGTTTTACGGTATCGTGTTACCCAGTAACTGCGTTGTGGAGGTCAGATAGATTTTACTTTAGTCCTGTCAAAATAATCAGCGCCTGACGTAAATTGACGCAATTTTAGTAGGCCGCAAGTTTTTAATCACGTCTGAACTTGTATGGAGTAGTGTCAGGCGCTGATAAAGACAGGACACAACTAAAATTTATCTTCTGTCCTTTTCTTAATGAAATAGAAAAAAAAAGATGCACTGAACTTAACGTCTGGGTCTTCCACGATGCCGTTGGACGTTTTCAAGGACCCATGCTGTGTGGTCTTAACCCACAATACATCTGACACGCGGCAAACGTGTCCGGCCCAGTCTCATTTGAGATAGGCAATAACAAACACAAAAAAAACACTCCGGGAGTGCCGACAGAAGTGAAAACAAAACACAAACAGAGTACTTTGCCATCACTCACTGACATATCGGATATACATTAAAACCGAGTACAGTCACGAGCACTAATATGTCAACACTTGGCAATTTTCAATTGCGATTTTTTCGTGAAATAACGAATGCAACGTTGAAATACGACACTTTACATAAACCTATCGGTTCGAAAATACTATGTTCGTAATAACACAAAATGTCATTAAAAAATAAAGGAGAAAATCGCTTTTGAATAAAGCCAATTGTATACATACTTATGCTCGTGACTGTACATCCCGAGGACAGCCGAACACATCCGAAGCGGTGTCGGTTACGGTAACAGTGGCGCGAATTTAATGGTTTTTCCCATCTCAAAAAATGCCCAACGCGCCTAAAGAATTTTTCACTTCAAAAAACTAAAATTATATAAACAACAACTTCCCTCTCTCTCGTCCCCGTACTAAAAAACTCTATCTCTTTCCACAGAACGAAGCTATGACGGGCACCCACACTCAAAACTCAGTCTTCAGCCGAATCACCTTCGCTCTAATGGAAGACACTGGCTGGTACAGGGCCAACTACGAACACGCAACGCCACTGGACTGGGGCAAAGGACTGGGCTGCAAGTTCTCTATGGTCTCCTGCAAACAGTGGCTCAATACGCAAAGGTTCAGGTAAATTTTGTATTTTGGGTTGTGGGAACAGCCAGGGCAATTTGTACTCAATACCGGTCAGACGGGGTGAATAGGGATGCAGGGGTGAATCGGGACGACACTTTAAAATGGATTTTAACGTTGATTTAATAAAGTTTATTGCCAACAAGGACACTTAATCGTTAATTATAATATAATAAACACATTAAGAGTCCTTTTTGGCAAAAAAAAAAACAATTATTTTGAATTTCGCGCATCCCCCTTAAAAAATATATATATTTGTAAATTATTACAAATTATTACCTACCCTGGCTGCTTCCAAAATGGGTGTGTGCGTTATTTTAATTAATAACTATAGTTCTTTTATCTCATTAAGCGACGCACGCTTTATTTCTGGTTACCAAATGCACAGACGCCAGCATATCAACATCAAGCTACCCGAAACTGTAAAATTTTCCCAATCAACATTGAACATTATGTTTTTAGCAATAAAGTTGAAAATCTATTCAAAAAATTTGACAGATTGTAGTAGCTTGATGTGCTGGCGTCTGTACAAACACGCTGTGAATGTATGTGTAAGCGCAGGCGCTCTCGGTTCCGTCCGAGACAATGGCGAAGGCGGAAGTGTGTGTTTGTGATCAGTGGCGAAGGGTGAATTTATGACAGAGGTGGGCCGGAGCAAAAAAAAAATGCCAAAAGAAAATTTCAATGATGAATTGACTATAGAGTGGTTATGTTCTGAATTTTCGAAGGGAAGCCGGTGGGAATCGAGTTGTATGGTGCCTTCGCCACTGGTGTGTGTGTTTTATGCCGACACTACTTGTCTTCATGCACACATTCACAGCGTGTTTAACCACTCGGTTACTACAAGTAAAGCGTGCGTTTGCTTCGTGAGATAAAAATACTGTACCAGTGGGTCTATTCTGTAAAAATCTCATCGTGAAAACTTACGTGACGAGCTGTCAATCCATCAGAAGGCCAATTCTCGTAATTTAAAACGTTCAAAATCTAGTCGCATTCTCATCTCGGCGACAAACAAATGTCAAAAATTTGTCAAAATGTGGGGAAATTAGAAGTGTTTTTGACAGATTGAGACTGAGATCAGACTGTGAACGTTCTTAAAATTACGAGAATTGTCCCTCTGATGTTACGGATTTAACACTATTGACAGCTCACGTCACATAAGTTTTCACGATGAGGGGTGCGTTCCGTGCTAGGAATGTAATCGATTTGAGCGTGCTAAACGCTAATTCGGTACGGGTTTAAGCACGCTCAAATCGATTATATCGATTACATTCCAAACTCGGAACGCACCCGAGATTTTAATTTTACAGAATACATCGGCAGGTTCTGTAGCTAATCTATGGTCTGGCAACCATATTTCGCTTGAAAATCTGCTAATTTAGTTATTTTTGTAAATATTTATTATTGAATTTTGAATTTTCTTGCAAGCTATCTCTCGGATAATTCGACTTTGGAGTAAGTGTTACTTTAATAATTAAATTATTTCTTAACACATTGGTATTGTAGTAAAATCAATTTCTTCTAACTGAACAGACAGACAGCTGTGCTGCTGGGGAGTTTGTTGCGCCACTTCTTCCCAGCGAAAGCACTAGGAAGTGGTGAAGGGCGGGCGTTTTGGAGGACTGGTTCATGTCATTTGAAGTTCTACAGGGTTATTAGAAAAACACTAAGAACCTCTTAAGAGGTCATTGTATTCATCATTATTATCAACTTTTACTATGGGACCAAACCTGAAATCGCGAAAAAAAAAATCTGCTGTTCCCTATATTTTATCGAGTTATACGAACATAAATGTAGGGAATAGCTGATTTTTTTTCGCGATTTCAGGTTTGGTCCCATAGAAAAAGTTGTTCATAATGATGAGTACAATGACCTCTTAAGAGGTTGTTGGTGTTTTTCCAATAACCCTGTGTAAGTGCTGATTATTAGCCTAGTTTGAATAAATGACTTTTATTTTGATTTGAACCAGCTATAAAAGACGAATTTAAACCTTTGTGTTAAGAAATCTTTGTTTTTACAATAATTATTAAGTTTATCATAATGTTATAATTTGAAACATCAATATTATCGTTTGGGGTGTGCCATGTGTTCTATAAAAAGGATATTTTGACGCCGGAATGACATTGACAGCGGGGCTTTGTTGGTAAATATTTGTGTCATAAAAATTGTATTGACAAACAAGATGGCGGCGTTACTTCCGATTATGGCCACGTGACAAAATAGCCTTGTAGCGTTGTATAGTATATAGGGTGACTGGTAATTAGTGACCGATACTTAAACACGTGATTGTACTCATGATAACAAACAACTTTCACTATGGGACCAAACCCGAAATTGCGAAAAAAAATCTGCTGTTTAGTCGTTTATGTTCGCCTAACTGGTCAAAATGTACTGAGCAGCAGATTTTATTTTCGCGATTTCAGGTTTGGTCCCATAGTAAAAGTTGTTTGTTATCATGAGTACAATCACGTGTTTAGGTATCGGTCACTAATTACCAGTCACTCTATATATAATACATAGTCTCATTTGAAAGTTTTGATTATCTATCTAGTCTATTCTAAATAACATTTTTCTAATAATTTTACAAGCTTTACTAACGGGACTGCTTTGAAAGAGTGAGTATTTGTTATTTTTTACCTATTTTACTACCTTCAGATAAGTTGCGGTTTTCTTATCTGGCAGATATTTTTATAAATTGACCTGTTTTATTTCACTATTATTATCTGGTGGTCGTCCAAGTTGAATGGATGGACTGTGTGAATGTTGATATGGTTAGAAAGGGGATGGCTATCGAGATGACGACTAATATAGAAGTATGGAACAAAAAGTCATGTTGCGCAGACCACAAATAAATTGAGATAAGAGCAGGGGTATGACGATGATCTGTCGGTCGTTCAGATACTGTGGAACTTTCCAAGGGGTATTGTATTACCCAGTAACTGGGTTGTGGAGGTCAAATAGGCAGTCGCTCTATGTAAAATACTGGTATGCAGTTGCATCCGATTAGACTGGAAGCTGACCCCAACATAGTTGGGAAAAGGCTGGCAGATTGTGTATTTTTTCAGATACAGAGAAACAGGCTCTCAATAAGTCATGTGCATTACACTTACGTAAAAGTCAAGTGTTTTTCTCTCGAAATAACTGTTGCAAGTTTGAGAAAAGACCTATTTTGTAATAGTATAGGGGCAGTGGTGGCCCAGAGGTAACGGCCGCGACTTACGAGTAGTAGGTCGTAGATTCGAAAATCCAGACAGGCGCTTTACTTAGTGTAAATTATTTCATCACCACTGCTCTCAAAACGGTGAAGGAAAACATCGTGAGGAACCGGCATGTCCGATTACCTCACAGAGAAGAGGCTTGTGTCCCAGCAGTGGGACACAGGCCTCCTCTCTGAGTTCTGTGGGTTCTCTGACAATCGAAGAGCTTTAGACTTAAATACATCTCTTTTTTTACAGACGGAAGAATCCAACCCCGTTCTGTGAGCGGATTAAAGGCAATCCGTTGAGGACGGAGTGTTCTCCGCGGAGGAATGCAGTGGTGCTGTGCAACCTTGTACGCCATGACACTATACTGCCGAGGGCCTATCAGGTGAGTTTTGAAGGTTACTGTGAAAGAAAGAAAAGAAAAAAAAGTACCGGTAAGACGGGGTGGATAGGGATGCAGGGGTGAATCGGGACGAAACTTTAAAATGGATTTTAACATTGAAATAATTGTTTTTTTTTTGCCAAAAAGGACTCATGTGTTTATTATATTATAATTAACGATTAAGTGTCCTTGTTGGCAATAAACTTTATTACATCAACGTTAAAATCCATTTTAAAGTTTCGTCCCGATTCACCCCTCCATCCCTATTCACCCCGTCTTACGGTATTTATTGTGACTCTTACAGGAAGATCACAAACTAAACTAAACACAATCACACTAATATTATAAAGGCGAAAGTTTGTGAGTGTGTGTGTGTGTGTGTGTGTGTTTATATGTTTGTTACTTCTTCACGCTCAAATGGCGGGACCGATTTTGATAAAATTTTGTATGGAGGTAGCTGACACCCTGGATTAACATATAGGCTACTTTTTATTATCCCGACATTCCCACGGGATCGACACTTACGCAGGTGAAAGCGCGGGGCGCAGCTAGTCATAAATAATTAAAAAAAAGTGGCACTCCGGGAGTGCCGACAGAAGTGAAAACTTGAACAATTACGTGTGTATTTTTTGAATCGTCATATAAACAAAACACAAACAGAATACTTTGCCAGCACTCACTGATATATCGGAAATACATTAAAACCGAGTAGAAGGGAAGCGGTGTCGGTTACGGTAACAGTGGCGTGAATTCAATGGTTTTTTCCCATCTCAAAAAATGCCCAACGCGCCTAAAGAAGTTTTCACTTCAAAAACAAAATATAAAAAGAAAGTAAAAAAAAAGACAGAAACTCCTGTACGACGCCAAATGGCTCCTGTCTCAGCATGATGCTTAGAAAATTATGCTGGTATAGGGTTCTGCTTCTCATTGGGGATAGGCCATGCTTAAAACCCAATTTTCGGTTCTCTTGGTTTTTTTTAATGTACAACCTCTGTCTTATATTAAAAAAAAGCGTAAGAAACATCATTAGAAGCACAAAAATATTTTAGAGGATCAATTTATTAAAAAAAAACGTACAAAATTAGAACCGCAAACAATTTTTAGAGGCTCATTTATTAAAAAAAAAGCTTACATCATTTGAAGAACAATTCGATTTTACAGGATCGTTAAAATATTTCCCGTTTATTTTCCAGCATTTCGACACTCTACCAAACGTGGCCCCCGGCGAAGAGGCTCACTACGGGGGCTCAGTGTCCTTGGCAGACTATTGCCCTTACCTGCAGGAGTTCACGTGGAGGCACAAGAGTGTCCTAGTCAGGGGCAGTCGCTGCTCCTATGAAGATAACACGCCTAGTACGTATTTAACCGACTTCAAAAAAGGAGGTTCTGCATTCGACCCGTCTGTATGTCCCCGATTTTCTCAAAAACAAATGAACTAATTTTGATAATTCTTTTCTTAAAGTTTCTGAAACAGTTGGCTTATTGCCAACATTAAAACAATCAGTGTCATAGTAACCATAATAAAATATCATCCAAACAAGTTTTATAATGTTGTACTACATTATGCAACTCCTTTAAAAAAAAAGAACATTGTCATGCACGCGCGATACACTACCACAGCGCCGTAATTTAAAAAAAAGAACTTGTAGGTTATTCGAATTATTCACGTCGTATCCCGCCGGCCGCCATTTTTGTTCGATATTATAAGCCGCGCAGATAGAGAATAGATCTGAAAATGGCGGCGGGTACCCATGGTACGGTTGGCAAAACAAGTTCTCAAACATCGATTTTTATTTTTTTATTGACTTTTTTTGTTATAATATAAATTATTCTTTTTTAATATTATTAATTAATAATAGTAGAAATAATGTAGTAGTAGAAAGAATCTTTCCACGTTTTCGTGAAGCCATTGTTCAATCAATCACAAAATGTCAACGTTCGTAACAAAAACTTAACGAAAATAAATAACAATCAAACGTAACGCAAACAAATAACAATCAAACTCAACAAAAACAACAATGAATATCAACGAAAACAACAAAATAACGGAACGAATTTAACGATAACTCTGAGTGCGTCAAGTAGCGTGGAAAGCGAATCCTGACTGACTATTTTTTTGTAGCGCGTACGTCACTGTGTGAGTATAGACAGCGATAGAGAGTGAGCGAGAACGCATGCGAGCGGACGCCATTTTCAGATCTATTCTCTATCTGCGCGGCTTATAGTAACCTTTATAGAGGATTCATATCATGGGTGTAGATAAAGTCTTGTATGCAACTGTACATAATTATATATTAAAACACTCATGTGATATTATTATCAAACCCACATTCGTGGTTTAATAACCCTTTTTTTTTTTTTTTGGATGGGAAATCATCTAATGACTCCTCCTGCTCTGGGTGGAGCGGAAGGGAGTGTCAGACTCTTACTGACTAAAACCCACCCGTGTTCCTTCCTTAGCCCTTTATGTTCCGGGGCCGCGGTAACCCTTTCGGACGATCCCGCTACTTATTATAAAACAGTTGCATAAATAACTAAAAATTTATTATATGTTTTGTTTTACAGAAACGGATGTGAACTTCGCTTTAGAAAATTATGGTGCTCACTCAAAATGTTTTGACCACAGTGACAGGGTTTGGGAGCAGAAATCTTGTAGACAGGTATTCTATTTTTAATTAATCCATCCATACTTTAATATTATTTATTTATTTATTTATCCATTTATTTCAGGCATCAAGGCCCATATAAAACACATACAATACAATATTAATATAACTTAACAATACTATAAATACATACAACATTATAATTACACTAAAAAACTAACTAAACACGAAGTGTCTGCGTCGTGTTTCGCTGACTGGTGTCATGTAGCCGGCCACGAAACCGGCGGTACACAACCCCCTTCGGCCAGAACTCTTCCTTGAGGAACTTCTCGAGATGATGTGTCGGAACACGCACCACAAACGACTTGAAGTTGGTGTTGTGACGCGACTCCAACTTCTCGACCCTCAAAGTCCTCAAAGTAAATGCGAAAGTGTGTCTGTCTGTCTGTTACCTCTTCACGCTTAAACCGCTGAACCGATTTAGATGAAACTTGGTATAGAGATAGTTTGAGTCCCGGGAAAGGACATAGGATACTTTTTATCCCGATATTCCCACGGGATCGACACTTGGGCGGGTGAAACCGCGGGGCGCTGCTAGTTAATTCATAATAATTACTTACGATCGATTTTGTAATACTTTTTGGAATGCCAAAAATCAATCTGCCTAGCCTTTTCGCAACTATGTTGGGGTCGGTTTCCAGTTTAACCGGATGCAGCTGGATACCAGTATTTTACATGGAGCCACTGCCTATCTGACCTCCACAACCCAGTTACTGGGTAACATGATATATCTTGGTAAGACTGGTTGTCAGAATTTTGGGCTTCTGACTACCCGTAACGACTGATAACGTGCTTTCCGAGGTACAGTCAACAAAAGAGATAAGTATGCAGGATCGTCGAATATAGTTGAAGTTTAGTAAGAAACCGATGAATGTTGTCGACTGAAATTTAATTTGATAAATGAGCTGTTTGTTTTCTATTAATAAAATTAAATTTTATTCGAGAATATCCATCGGTTTCTTACTAAACATCAACTATATCCGACGATCCTGCATACTTATCTCTTTTGTTGACTGTACATAACCTTCCATGTTTTTTTGGGTGCTGATTTTGTGTGGTTTTTTTTTCAGATAAGAGAATGGCAACACTGGGGTTCCGGTTGCTACAAATATAAATGCGAAAGCGGTCGACTGCACATAGTGGTACGTTATAACACATATTACAAAATTTCAGCAATAGTTTCCACACAGGACAATTATTTTCAAATTGTTTTAGTTCTTTTGAAAAGGGGATTGAAGATTTTTATATGAAGCCTGGCTGGCATATCTACCTGTGCGACATTTTGTTTTTTTTTTCAAAATGGCGGCCACGCATGATACTTATATAAATCGATAGCTGACATCAATTCAAACAGAAAACTGTTGCGTATATCTTGTTAAATAGATTTTATTTTATTTAATTTATTTAGGGACAAAAAACAGTTACTTACACGTTACAATTTGAATATCGGAGCAAATTAGATTTATTTAATAAACGTATAACCCACACTATTGTCCACGGATTCAATTAACAAATATCCAAAAGACGAAAGGACGGACGGTCACATATTAATTTGTGAATTAAAAGAAAAAGAAAAGCAAGTTATGAAAGGTTGTCGGTAAGCAAAGCTATAGCCATTTTTTTAAATTTTGCAGAAGAAAATGCAAAAATATCTGAATCGGTAAAGTGTGTGTTATAAGTTACTACTAGGCGACGGAGAGGCGCCCGCTCTCCGGCGTTTGTTCTGCACTTCTCAGTGTGAAACAGACGAGGAACACGCGCCTCCCGCCGTATAATAGTTCTGGGTACTAGGACTACTAGGTAACATAATTTATTGGTAAGCTCATTACAATCAAACTTATTATTACAAATGCCATGCAGCATCATGGCCATGAGGAGCGTACGTCTGGACTCTAAACTCAAGAGAGTGTGCCGTTTGAGTAGTTCTAAATAAGATATTCTCGAGTGATACAATTTATACAGCACGTTACGTAGGATTTTTTTTTGAACCATTTCAAGTCTATGTGAGTATTTGTCGTAGAAAGGACTCCAAATAGGAACAAAATATATATATAGATGTTTGATATTTATACATTCAAAGGTGATTATTTCAAATATTTATACAACAAGATGTAAGCAAATTAAAAAAATATGGATGTTACGTGATCAACTATGAACGTTAATATCTCAGAGTCGTGACACTACGGGGTGTGGTCTTATTAAGTCTTCTGTTTGAATTGATGTCAGCTATCGATTTATCGGCTTACATGCGTGGCCGCCATTTTGAAAAAAAAAAACAAAATGGTGGACAGGTAATGCCAGGCCCCTTATAAAACTCTTCAATCTCCTTTAAAATGTTGTCATACAAATGAAATAATGTCAGAATTGCTTTTTTTATTTTAATTCGTTATCATCTGTTTTAGGTCGGCAACTATTCCTACACTTGCTTCCACGCGAGTCAAGTGTTGCAAATAAGGATAATCAAACGAGGATGGCTCCACAAAGGAGGGGTGGTCTGCCCTCCTTGCAGGGAGCTATGTGGGGCAGAATTTGCGGTAAGCAATTCTTGTTCAGCCCATTCATAGTGCAGTAAGCCCATCTGCTCCGGTGTGGCTATAACCTGCGGGGTAAACATACAAATTCATCGAACATATGAAGCAATTGATTAGCTATATCCTTCAAAATGATACAGATTGAGTTTGATAGTGTGTTACGCAATTGCCCCCGACAGCAAACAGCTATCGGAAGAATAGCGGTCGTCTATTTAATTTACACGGACAAATTTTCGGGGTTTCAAAGTCAAAGCATTTATTTAAAAAATAATAATAACTTTTTTGTTTTCCACAGTCGAGAAACGAGTACTGTAAAGGCGGCGAAGAGCCTTTACCACCGAATTTATATCCCAACGATGTGCTAACATGTTCAGCTGTCAGTTTGACAGCTCCCGCCATTTTGATAGCCGCCATCTTGGTTTTAATATTCAACGTCGTGCAGAAATAATACTGTGTATTTATTTAGTTACTTAATTATGTTTAATGAATACCGAATATTTCGCAGAATGGCAATTCCCATATTTTTAGGAACGTTTGCAGTTTAATCTCAGTTTCAATCTGTCAAAAAAACCTCTAATTTAACTGGATTTTTGCCAAGTGCCAATAGGCTTTTATTGTGTCTGAGATGAGATTGCGACTAGATTTTGACATTGTCTCTGAATATGGGATTGCGACTAGATTTTGAACGTTTTTAAATACGGGAATTGCCTTTCTGAAGAATCTGCAATTTAACGTTGTCAAGTGTCATGTCAGGTTTTTGTTATCATAACAGTGTACATGATATTCGGCAACCGTTTAGACGAAAATGATGAAGATGGTAGTTTAAAAAATGTGATTTTAATATCAAAAATATAATTTTTATTTTTATCCAATGTATTTGTATTGAATACAATACAACATCATTATCTTTTAGTTCAATTTCGAATTGAGAATGACTTGAATTTTTGTACGAAAAGTGTTTGTAGGAATATCGTATGATTGTCATTTGTCGCCTGTGAATATTATTACTGAGATTTTTCTGTATAATTTGTGTGATAGTTGTGATTGTGTGCTTAAATCTAAGTGAATGTACGAATATGTATCACAATAGGGTCAAATAATTTAGCTAGCGAAAATGGAAATCGATATTTAAACAAAATAAAACGAAAAAAAAAAAGAAAGATAAGTTTATGATTTTTTGATGACACTTGAAATAGCAGTTAAAAAAAAACTGTTTTTGGAACGAAGTTCTTTAACGAGGCTTGCTCGTCTATATGGAGTTACGCTAGCTAATAAATTTGACCATGTATACATCTTAAAGTTTTGTAAGTATTGCTACAAATTGTATATTATATTGGCGTGTAAGATTATGGTCTGTAATAATACTTTATCGTATTTCTTTTACGTAAATACGTACTGTGATGTGTACCTACTCGCAGAGAGCGCGGAGATGGCTCGGCGGCGGTTGCTAGACGCGGTAAATTATGATTTATTTTTCTACAAATATTTATTCAATGCATTTGAGGCCAATTCTCAAACTCAAAGCATTTATTTCAATTAAACCATGTACTGGAGGCCTACCATGATCTAGTTAAAAACGATTCAAAAACAAGGCATTTCAATTTAGGTTCCTAAACTGCATCGCTTGAGCTGCTCTATGGACGTCATGGTACCAAACAAGTATGAATGAAACCAATACATATGACTCAGTTTGGGACAATCGCTGTCAGCAGATGGCACGGCCTAAACTGAATCGAAACCGATTCCGATTGATAATGTGTTACGCAATTGCCCCGCAGGACGAGGGGTCCTAAAATCATGAAATTCGCGTGATGTAATTTATGGACCCTTTTTTTGCCCTTAATCATTACATCGATCCTCGGAGTCGCGTCCCGCATCCCGCGCGGGCTCACTTAATTTTGGTCAGAGCTTTGAAAACTTTGGCATCACTTTAAAAGTTTTTAACGATACAACATTACTTCAATCGGTAAGTAAATAAATCTTCCGGACCAAGGATTGTAAATAGTCATTTAAGATATATACTTACTTTAAAAAAATCTTTAAAATTACTTATCTTGAACTTAAATGCCATAATGTAAATTATTCTTTTTAAAATTATACTTATTTTTAATGAGTCAAAGTAATCTATTAATTTTGCTGGTCTACTAGTAAATATATTTTCATTTTAAATGTCATTGTTAATATTCCACATGAATTTTGCCATTGACAGCTCTTGAACGCGGTGGCGTGCTAATGGCGTCGAATTCCATCGCAACGTAATCAATTATCTACTTTAGTGAAATGTATTCTAAGTTGATTTTTGAGTGACCATTTGTAAAAAAAAAGTCCTAATAAGTTGGTTGCAATGGAATTTGAACTTTATCAAGTATGACATTTAGTTTGTTTTTTCATAACTTGACAATTATCTCGAATATAATTAGGTACGCTATTAGTGGTGAATTTTGGAAGCCTAGTTTTATATTTTTATTAGTAGACCAACAAATAAGGTTAAGATTTATTTTATATTTTATAACTTTTAATGCAGGACATTTAAGACAGGTACATCTTAATTTGGATTATGAAAAGCTTGCGATGCGCCCCGGCCGAGTTTTCATTTAATAGCAGAAATTAGCATAATTCGTAACTTTAAAATAATTTAGAGTATTTATTCCGAATGGTTTTGTGTTTATTACATTAATATTTAACCTACATACAGGCTTTTTTTAACCAGTGCGAAAACTGTAAGGGGGCATCCATTAATTACGTGAGGCGTTTAAGGGGGGGGGGGAGGGGGCCGATTCTCACCAAATCTCAGGTGGGGGAGAGTCCTGGCAAGTATCACGTATTTTTTTTTCGCAAGAAACAGTGTAAAATTGCGAGAAAACTGGGTTGAATTGAGTCTTTAACTAGTCTTAAATAAAAATAATTGTTTTTTTTTTAATAAATCCAACGTAATGAAGCATAGATTAACGTAACACTGAAAATACGCATTTTGAACAATCTCACCTGAGATTAGAGGATTTCTTTTGTTTTTATCCTGACGGGTCGTCAGCAACAAAATATACGTACAGGGTTAAAACCGACGAAAAATTTCTACGCTAGGGACTCTAGAATCATACGCTGAATTTATGGTTACACTTTTCTCACTGGTTAATTTTTGAAGTGAAAACTTCTTTAGGCGCGTTGGGCATTTTTTGAGATGGGAAAATACCATTGAATTCGCGCCACTGTTACCGTAACCGACACCGCTTCGGATGCGTTCGGCTGTCCTCGGGATGTACTCGGTTTTAATGTATATCCGATATGTCAGTGAATGATGGCAAAGTATTCTGTTTGTGTATTGTTTTCACTTCTGTCGGCACTCCCGGAGTGCCACTGTTTTTTTTTTCCTGTATAGTAAAGAAGTCGTAAAAACGGCGTGAAGCAGGGAAGGGTCGCTAGTAAAAAAATACAAGTTCCTGCCGTAATGTCCTGCCGATCTGCTTTTGTAAATATAGTACTTAAGTAATTTGGTGCTTTAAAAATTTATAAGTTCTCATTCCTATTTTATTAAGTGAAATTATATTTAATTTATGTTAACTTACTTTAAATATTTTATACGATACTACGAGGATTATATTTCTCTAATAAACATGTGTGGAAAGAATTGTATAATATGTATAATTATAAAGAATTGTATAATATACAATATATTCTGATCAAATAATTTATTTTGTTTTTTGTAAATTGTGTTTTTATTTAATCGCCAATAGAATAAAAAAAAAGTCAAGAGGTGTCGTGGAACTCGCATCCTAATTGCGTAACAGTCTACAATCACAATCTGCATCATTTTGAAGCATATTGCTAATCCATTGCTTCATATGGTCGAACAATTTGTCTGCTCAACAACGTCAATAACGCAATGAATGTTGTTGAAATGTCAAAATTAAAACCATTGCTACTGTTAGCGTGTTACGCATTTAGGGTGGTTTGGTCGAAGTACCTTTAATTGTATAATTATTATGTATTAAATAGCAGGCACAATTAAATAAATTAACAACGTTTAAGAGTAACAAAATGAAATTAACGTGGGGACCCCCGTCAGGAACGAAGTTCCGTACTGTTACGGGAGGTCACAATAACCTTGTTTTAAAAAAAAAACACTTTAAAATATACTGAAAGAAATAGTTTAATTTGGGGTTTGACCTTGATACACTTTTGGATTAACACTATGTAAAACTGGCAGACACAACGATATTAGGAGATGGTCGAGACTCAGCGATCGGGACGAGACTGGCTCTCCGCGGGAGTGGGAGGCAGTCCTGCTATTAGATGCTGACATGGCAATTTCTAGGAAATCTATGTAATCAATTATTATTGATTAGTAAGGATTTTCCTTAGCATTGGGAAACTGTAACAGCCCCCCGATTTAGAGTAAACTACACCCTTTAAAGTGAAGTTTATGTTTCAGTTAGTGAAATATGAGTCAGCCGATTCGAAGAGAGGGTCCCGTGTTAGCGTTTGAGAGTTCAATATCATCTAACTCAGGGTCATTATTTTTTGGAGTTTTATTTTTCTTAAAGTTCATTATTTTCTTGTGTATGCCAGTTTTATACACCTTATACATAATAAAGCTCATAATAGAAATTATTATTACAATTGTAATACCTGAATAGTATTTTTGATATAAAACAATATGTGGTTTTTCAATTATATTGTTAAGGCTTTTGAGGATTTCAGGATTATCATAAGCTAAGGCATCTAAGTTAACGTTCTTAAGATTAACTACAGGTAATTTTGATACAATGTTATTGTAAGCTGCAATATTACAACATGAATCATTTAAAATATTAAAATTAGAAACAATAGTTTTCAGCTGAATTTTACGATTTTCATGCGAGATTAAACGGGTGTCCTTGCAGTAGGCAACACATTTAGCAGGTAAGTACAATACACCATTTCCATTAAATTCTATTTCAGAAGATTGGGAGCTATTACATTCAATACTTATTCTAGTTTTTTCAGACATTATATATAACCATCTATTATAGCGTAGTGGCTGCCAGATGCTAACGTGGCCATGAATAAATTTGGTTTCACAAATCGAAGGGATTGAGGTAAGTACTTTTGTAATAATTTCCGTCTCGCAGGAAGGCGTCGCGGAAGTGGAGTATAATATCGATATTTCACAGAGGTAATGATCATTATTGATTATCTTACAATAGTCCAGATTGTCTAACTTACAGTACATTGACCTGTCTCTGCTGATACCAATATATTTGGAGGATGGGATGATAGTCGAATATGATTTTGGATCATTTTTATCATGTGGAACCAGCGAAGGTAAGTTATGATATACATTTAAGTATATAGGGTTAATGAGAGGGATTTTTACTGTAAACACTACTTTTTCTTTATTGAAGTAGCTAGATATTTCTGATATATTTAAGATAGTATGTATGTTATCTAGGTTTAGAGGAACTGGAAGTTGTTTAGATTCTGGTAAGAATCTGTAATTATTGACCAATTCGGTATAGAGTTCTTTAGGTGTTAGGATAGTGGGGTACAGGACATTAGATTTGCTGAACATAATAGAATTAATTATGTCTTCAATTTTGAAGGACAAGGCTAAGAGACTATTCTCTATCATGGAAGTTAATTCCAGCATGCGAGACCTAATACCTAATTCTTTTGAAACGTAAGTCAGATTTAGAATATCTTGGGACAGTTCATTCATTGCATTTTTCAGATGTTTTTCATTTTGTTTTATTATATACAAAGTTTCGTTGAAAGATCTAAGCGAAGACGTAGTGACTAATATATTTTCTTTCATCAGAAGGGCTAGTTTCTTTTGGTCTGTCTCTACCTCCTTAATTGCACTATCGTATCGGATGGCATCATCTTCGTCCATTGTGCCAAATAATTTTTTTGATACAGTGCCTACGAATCCTAGAAGTGCAGATCTTTTGGACTGGCGAGATGTAAGATGAAAAATAGCTTCGTTATCATGGGCTATATCATTATAACGAGTGTTCAATGGTTCAAAGAGATTACTACATTCTAAATAATCAAAGACTTTACCATTGTCGCATATTTGTTTGGATTTATCGAGAACAAGACGGAGGTTAAGAATGTGCGGGTTAATAAAGGATACATCATAAGGAATAACTATACTAAGATGACTATCGACTAAACTTAAAGAACCTAAAGGGTCGAAGTAGATGCCAGGACTGTTCGTCAAGGGCATAATGAACTCCTGACCCAGCGCAGGATTACTGTAATAAAATATATTTAAAATTAGTATTGATTATACAATTAGGGCTACATTTCAGATCTAGGAGCTAGTTTGACTTCGTCGTAATGGTGTGTCACATGACGTCTATTTATGAGTAAGGTCAATGTGTTTCTACCATTGATTTTTACAACCTTATACGGTCCTTTCCATATCGGTGAAAATGCCTTGCGCAAACGTACATGGTTTTTGAGGTATACGTAATCTCCTACCTTGTATTGAACAGATCGCGAGCGGGCATCATAATACTGTTTGGATCTTTCTTTAGATCTTTGTATGTTTTCGATGGCTTTTTCACGTGAAAGTTTTAGACGATGATGCAGGGATCTGAGATATTCTGGATATGTAAGGTCTGATTGTAAATCGTAGACGGAGTCCGGAATAAAAGGCTTCTGACCGAAGAGGAGCTCGTACGGTGTGAAGTTAGTAGTGGAATGAGTAGAGGTGTTATACGCTAGCATAGCAGTATAGACATATTTATGCCAATCAGAATGACCTTCATTGACATAAGATTTAAGGTATTCCTTAAGCGTGGAGTGACTGCGTTCCAGTGCACCTTGAGTTTGAGGATGGTATGGGGAAGACCAGATTTGTTTGATTTTCAAAAAATCGCAGGTTCTCTTAAATAAATCTGCGGTGAAGTTTGTACCTTGATCGGTTAAAATAGACTTCGGGATGCCGAAAATAGAAATAAAGTGCACTAAACACTCACATGATTCTTCTGCTGTCGCATTAACGATGGGATAAGCGAGGGAATATTTGGTGAGGTCGTCCTGTAGTGTAACGATGAATTTGAGCTTAGTAAGGCCAGCTTCCGGAAGTGGACCCACAAGGTCGAGGCTGAGTCGTTCAAATGGTTTTGTGGAAGTGGTAGTTATTTGCATGGGTGATTTATTAATCTGTCTTAGGGCTTTATTACTTTGGCATGGGGAGCAATTTCTTACGTATGTTTCGATATCCGTCCTCATATTTTTCCAGAAATACCTTTCTTTTATTCGATTAAACATTCGCGTAGATCCCAAATGTCCGGCAATAGGAATGTCATGGTTCTCGCGGAGTATTCTAGTTATCTCCGAGGGTGTAGGGAAAATTATGGTATTGTGGTAAATATGAACCGAAGCTTGAGTGTTGTTAAAGATATAGCAGAATATGTTGTATATTTTCGCCCAGATATGCTTGTCGAAAGGATTTTGGAAATCAGTAATGGCTAAGTCTAGGTTGGAATCTGTAGAATTATTTAGTACGTCAGATTGCAGATTTAGTATACTTTTATAAATGTCTTCATAAGAACTGTTATCAAAGTGATATACTTTAGTGAATAGGAAGTATATTGTCTTTCCTTTGTGATTGAATGAGATAAAGGAGTAGAGGGTTCTTTCCTTATCTAGGAGTTCATTAGAGTTTTCGAGGGTGCTCAGGATTTCTTCTACGTGAGGGTTGGAGTCATCGAGGTCGATAGAAGTAGGTATGACAATGATTTTGCAGTTAGTTTTCAGGACACTTTCGTTGTGTTCTGTGATTTTAGCGTTGCTATTAAAGTTCTTGTTGCTTATTGTTTTCAGGAATTTGCTATAGTTATCGCCACGAATAGGATTTGTTGTGGGATTCGGGGATTTGTTGGAAGTAGAAGGCGTAATAGGATCATCGATGCCTGGTGGTGAATCATCGTTTTCTAAGAGGTCTACAGACGGTAATTTATCGTCAAGGTTTAGGGAGCCAGGAGGTAGTTGGATATCAAGGTCCTCGAGAGTTAGAGGGCTGAATGGAGGTGTGGAATTGTCTGCATTCTGGTTAGAGGTAGATGGAATGGGATCACAATCTAATGGTTGAATTGGGTTTACAGGATATCGGGATAAGGCGTCAGCGGCGGCGTTAAGTTTTCCTTTTTGATAACCGATTTCATATTCGTATTCCATTAGTTTCAGGCGCCATCTTTGTAATTTGCTACCAGGATCTTTATGATTGAACAACCACTTTAATGGCCTATGATCGGTGATGATCAGGAATTTTCGTCCATAGAGATATGGGCGGAAAGTTTTGCAACCGTACAAAATAGCAAGGAGTTCTTTTTCAGTGGTATTGTAATTAGATTCGCTCTTGTTGAGGGTCCGAGAGGCATATGCTATTGGCCTATCCTTACCAACTGGACCTTGGCTGAGTACGGCACCGATGGCATAATTAGAGGCATCACACGTTAAGATGAAAGGGGCAGAAAAGTCTGGATAAATGAGAATAGGAGCAGAGGTAAGTTTGTGCTTGAGTTCGTCAAAGGCAACTTGTTGTTGGTTTTCCCATAGGAAGGGGACATCCTTTTTTAAAAGTTGAGTTAGGGGTTTTGCAATCTTAGAGAAGTTAGAAATGAAGCGGCGATAGTAGGACACAAGTCCGAGGAAGGATTTAATGTCCTTTGGGCATTTGGGAGTAGGAAATTGGGTTACTGCTTTTATTTTTTCAGGGTTAGGTTTTACACCATCTTTAGTTATTTGATGGCCAAGATATGCGACTTCACGTCGGAGAAACTCGCACTTGTCAGGTTGGAGTTTTAGATTGTAATCTCGAAGCCTTTGGAATACTGACGAAAGATTATTGATGTGGGAATTTAAATCGTGGGAATATATGACTATGTCATCGAGGTATACAAAACATCGTATGCCTTGGAGGCCTGTGAGAGCGGTATTCATTAACCGTTGGAAAGTAGCGGGCGCGTTCTTTAAGCCAAATGGCATTCTTGTGAATTGGTAATGTCCTTGAGGTACACTGTTTTAGCTAAACGCTGTTTTAGGGGCGTCTTCTTCATTAATCAAAATTTGATGAAATCCTGATGCAAGGTCAAGGGTCGAGAAATATTTACTCTGACCCAGCTGATCTAAAATTTCGGATATTTGTGGTATAGGGTAGCTATCTCCAATAGTGATATCATTTAATTTACGATAATCGATTACTATACGCCATTTTTGTTGTCCGGATGCATCGGTTTTTTTTGGGACAATCCAAATTGGTGAAGACCAGGGAGACTCTGAATGTTTTATGATTCCTTGATCGAGCATTTGGTCAATTTGTTTGTTGACTTCTTGTTTGTGTACC
The DNA here is from genome assembly GCA_914767645.1 of Hydraecia micacea. Lineage (NCBI taxonomy): Eukaryota > Metazoa > Arthropoda > Insecta > Lepidoptera > Noctuidae > Hydraecia > Hydraecia micacea. The sequence goes on from OU611805.1 coordinate 3,335,176, forward strand.
TCTGGGAACCGGTAGGATTTTACATTTATTGGATTTTGAACGCTCGTCGTTATGTTATGCTTAAGCGAATTTGTGTGGGAAAGTTTATCACCAGGAATAAAGAATATATCCGAGTATTCGGAGCAGACATCGTGCAGAGCATTTGCTTCTTCAGGATTGAGGTGGGAGATTCTAAGAAGGTTTAACACTTCTTGTGTTCGGAGGTAAGAATTGGTGTCTTTGAAATTACAAACTGTATGAGCATTTCCTGGATCGAAAGGTTTGGTTAAAGAGTCTAAGGGAATGAGTGTGATATCTAAATTTGACTTTAGGGTTATAGGAGTTTCAGAGGTATTGATTATTGATAGATTAATTCTTTTGTTTTCTTTAACTGCGACTAAACAATTGGCAATTAATAGATCTTCGTGATAGCATTGGTCCAGTATGAGTCCTTCTTTCACCTCAGGGTTGGAGACAGAGCATTCTATGACAGTTTCAGTCCTGGGAGGAATTACGTATATAGGCGCATTGAACTGTAATTTTATTTCGTTTTTACCTATTTTCAAGGTTTCACTAGTGTAGTCGATCGTGCAGCCAAAGGCGATTAGCATATCTGTGCCAATGACACCATCATAAGGTAAGTGTATTCGGGGTATTATATGGAATCTATGCGTGATACTATTTTTGTCATCTATTTTTATTTTAAGCGGGAAATGGCCTATTGTTGGTGACGCTTGATTGATGGGGTCAATACCCTTTAAAAGTATTATTTCTGTTGTGATGTCAACTGGTATTTGTATAGAAGATTTTTTTAGAAGACTTACAGTTGCGCCAGAATCTACGAGGAGGGATAAGGTGGTATTCGATACTGGGGTATGGACGAGGATGTGAGGTAAGCGTCTCTTAAACGGACTAATATTAATCTCATATATTTTTGTTTCAGGAATTGGACGAGGAGCGATTGAGTCTAATGTGGATTTGGCATCAGAATGATTTATTTTACGTTCAGCGGGGGCAGTGGATACAGAGGGTACAGCGGTGCGACTAGTTTGTGAGTCCCTTTCGTTAGGGGATACAGAGGATACAGCGAATGCAAAGGATACAGTGTTGCGGTTTGTTCGCGACTCCCTACGATTAGGGGATACAGAGGATACAGCGGATGCAAAGGATGCAGAGGATACAGAGGATACAGCGGATGCAGAGGGTGCAGTGTTGCGGTTTATTCGCGACTCCCTATCATTAGGGGATACAGAGGATACAGCGGATGCAGAGGATACAGAGGATATAGCATTGGTGTCTTTGATATGGGAATGTTTTTGAGTTTGAAGTTTGGGTCTCACGAGACACCACCGTGAGCCCTTTATTCGTTTAAATCATCATTTGGTTTGTCTAGAGTATTTTCCATGTAGTCTTCGTTGCTATTTATTGTGTGAACTTGACCTTGACTGTTTTGGTAACGCCTTGGTAATAGTCTTTGGTTATCTCTGAAGCGGTTATTATTAAATTCTCGTTTCCTACACTCTTCAATGGTATGGCCCACATTTTTGCAATAACGACATACTGGGGGCCCCGATGCAGGTGGTCTTTGGCCGTTGGATTCGTTTGAAATATCTTGTTGTACAAGATTTCGGTTTGGTTGGAATCGACGCTGTGGCAAACGTCCTTGATAAGGTGAATTGGTATTGATTGTTGACGGATTACGCTTAGAGGTGGTCTGTAATATTTTTTCTTCGGACATGGCGAAGCCAATGGCTTCATTTAAAGTTTCAGGGTCACGGCATCTGACTACAGTTGATAGGCGAGGATTTAAGCCACTGATAAATGTATGCAATGCTAAGTCTTGCATTGCAGCGACACGGCCAGTCAGTTCACCTTTCTTTTTTGTGGGTATTGAAATATTGATTTCGGTTAAAAGTTTAGCTAGACATGTCTCTACGCGTAGTGCGAACTGGTTGACTGTTTCGCTATTAGTTTGACAGCAATCCTGGAGATCCGAGAGTAGTGCGGCGTAATGCTTTTTCTCGCCAAATTGGTTTTTGAGAAATTCTTCTAACTGTTGCCAGTTTTCAAATTCTTTAATGCAGCATGCACTTTCGGCACGGCCTTCAAGTTGGCTTAGAATGTATTTTAATATGGTGTCTTGTTGAGATGGTGACGCAAGGCTTATTGCATTTCTGCAATTATTTAAGAATGCATTAAGTTTTTCGCGGTTTCCGTCGAATTTGTTAATAAATTTGCTTATGAAGTTCATGTCGATTTCTTTTGTTTCTAGACTTTGTTTAGACATGATACTGGGCTCGTCTTTAGGCATGCCAAGTTAATAAAACAAAGATAGCACAGGAAGTACGGAGTTGCGATAAGAAAAGAATGCTGCACTATTCTCGGAGCTGAGTGATAATATAATGCATTGGGACAATAATTAATTAAATGAATGTTACTAAGTCTAGCACTTTGAAGCTCGAATTAAGTTGGAACTATGCGATGAAACTTTGTATTTTAAATCACTGGCACTATTTTCACAACACAGATAGTTTCGATGTAGAACAGATGTACTTACAGGAACACTGCGAATACGACGGTAGCACGAATCATTTCGTAGCCAGGCGAGGTCACCCAAGGTGAGTGATAGGTATTCGGGGTACACCCCGTTACACCAACACAGCACGTGAGGGCCTGATAAGACCAGCAGGATACAGCGGCACTGAGCGAAAAGGCACAGCGACAGGATACAGTGACAGGATACGGAGGTAAGATTGGATTTTAGCACTTTTCACTGTCACAATCACAAGTAGGTAAGTATGGTTTTTATTATTTATTTAAGTAAAGTTCACTGAATTGAGGCGATCCGAGGATTTTTAAAATCCCTTAAGCTGCCACCAATGTTACGGGAGGTCACAATAACCTTGTTTTAAAAAAAAAACACTTTAAAATATACTGAAAGAAATAGTTTAATTTGGGGTTTGACCTTGATACACTTTTGGATTAACACTATGTAAAACTGGCAGACACAACGATATTAGGAGATGGTCGAGACTCAGCGATCGGGACGAGACTGGCTCTCCGCGGGAGTGGGAGGCAGTCCTGCTATTAGATGCTGACATGGCAATTTCTAGGAAATCTATGTAATCAATTATTATTGATTAGTAAGGATTTTCCTTAGCATTGGGAAACTGTAACAGTACGCAATACTCGCTCGCACACCCGCTCGTATTAATAGAAAGAGACCGAGAGAGGGAGAAAATGTGAATTTAAGACGCGTCTTTAATACAGAGCCATCTAGTATAAGTTTTCAGAAGCTCTCATAATGTTGTCGCCATCTTGGATTTTCATTTTGACCTCACTATCGGCTGTAGCACCATCGGAAACCATGAAAACTATCTCTCTCTCTTTCCGTCAAGAGAAAGTCGCATCGCATAACGCTTTTTCGTTAAGTGACGTTTTATAACAGTTTAATCCTACCGCAAGCCGCGTTAAAGAACTTCGTTCCAAATAAAAGTGTTGAAAAAAAATACAAAATGTAAAAAAAAACTCAAGTATGTTACTCCTTAGTCAGTCTACAGTCTGCGCGGAGCTAGTTGTCCGCCTCAGTGCACACACACGTGAGGCGGCGGTTCACAACGCACGTAGGTGAGTAATGCGCCCCCTCCCCCCCCCCCCCCCGTCCCGCCCCGCACTCATACCGCGAGCATATCTAAGGCGCGGCCAACTAGTTCCGCGCGGACTATATAATTATGGTGTTACTTAAATCACGAAAAAAAAAACAACTGTTTCATACAAAAGTTCAATACCTACTTGACCAAAATGTATGAAACAACAGATTTTTTTTTCGTGATTTCAGAGTTGGTCCCATAGTGAAAGTTGTTCAGTTCGATGGTCTAAAGCACCTCTTAAAGTTTGTAAGGTTAATTTTTTAACACTTTGTAGTTCTCGTTCGCCAAGTGTGCAGTGTCTAACATGCGATAAGTAAGGAACTTCGTTCTTTAAATACTGGGCGTTGCTATCAGGAATTTTACAAGTGCAAAATGTCATTTGATCAGCGTATCCTAAGAGGAAATGCGGTCGGAGACTTGAAAAAGCCTAATTGAAAAGTCATAATTCGAGGTTTGGCTCTCGCCTATTTCCTCTTCCAACGTTGGATATTATACTGTGTCCCTATGTTTTTCTTTTTTCATTAATACTCGTAGTTGTCAAATTTGTACACTAGGCCTCTGTTGACAGCGGTTTAAATCGGCAATTTTTGAGGGTTCTAGTGCTTATCATCATGATAAAATCATCAAAAAGGAAAACATAGAGTGCATAGACCTGCAAATTGCAAAAAACCTAAGAAAATTTGAATTTCGCGGTCTACCACTGTGCATTCATCTTAACCACTTTCTTGCAAACAAATTAAGGTGTAAAATAATATAATTATAAAAATCTACAAGAGATTTTAAAAGAAAATGTGGATACTTAAAACATTTGTATAAAATAAAGAGTATTTTTAAACAAAGAATAATATTTTGTTTCATTTTTAGGATTCAGTACTCAAAGGGTGCCAACGGAACCCTATTACGAAGCCTCGGTTGTCCGTCCGTCTGTTTGTTAGCGGGCTGTATCTCATGAACAGTAATAGTTAAACAGTTCAAATTTTAACAGAATGTGTATTTCTATTGTGGCTATATTATAATCATTTGTGTAAAAAAAATCATCACCACTGCTCTCAAAATGGTGAAGGAAAACATCGTGAGGAAACCGGCATGTCCTGGAACCAAAAAATAGAAGATATGTGACATCTACCGACCCGCACTGGGCCCGCGTGGTAAATTACAACCCACTCCCTCTAGAAGAGAGGAGGCCTGTGTCCCAGCAGTGGCAACAATATAGGCTGATTATGCAATAGTTTAAGCTGTTGACTGGATTTGGTTCAACTATGTAAAGAAGTTTGAATTACAACAGAAAAGAGCAATCTGCGAGCAATGCGCCGTGCGTCCCATGCAATAGGGGGCGCGCCTATTGCCATCAACCTTGCACAAATCCAGACTACTGAGAAATTGCTGAAGGAAAACCCCTATAACACTTTGCTTGACTTGGGAATCGAACCCAGGAACTCATGGGCAGCAGTAGCGCTTTGCGACCACTACACCAACGAGGCAGCCATAAACAAAAAACGTGTGGGGTCAGGGGACCCCCGGGAGGAACGAAGTTCAAAATGAAAATCCAAGATGGAGGCTGTGAAAATTTCAAATCAACGAAAATTTTGTAGCTGTCATCTTGGATTTTAATTTTGACCTCACTATCAGCTTCAGAACTCTTCAAAATCACAAAAATGACACCCAAGATGAAAAAAAAATACAGCCGCCATCTTGGATTTCCATTTACACCTCACTATCGGCTTTAGCACCCTCAAAAACGACACCCATGACGATTTTTTTTTTGCAGCCGCCATCTTGCGTTTTTATTTTACCCTCACTATTAGTTTCAGCACCCTTGAAAACCATAAAAACTAAATCTCTCTCTCGGACTCTTTTTATTATCCTACTAATATTATAAATGCGAAAGTTTGTGAGGATGGATGGATGGATGTTTGTTACTCTTTCACGCAAAAACTACTGAACGGATTTTTATGAAACTTTACAGTAATATAGCTTATACCTACATCAGAATAACACATATGATACTTTTTATCCCGATATTCCTGCGGGATCGACACTTCTGCGGGTGAAATCGCGGGGCGCTGCTAGTAAATAAAAGCCGCATGGAGGAGGCATAACTGCCACTGGGGCCACTGTTACAATTAAGATTTTTTATCTGTGGTTTGGTATCGAAAGATAAGGAAACAACGTATCTCAAACACTGTATATTTATAAAGATAAATCTGCTCAACAAACCATACTCGGTAGCCGTTACGGGTCTACCGCAAAGAACTAATTTACCTTATTACTTACTAGCTGTGCCCGCGACTTCGTCCGCGTGGAATAGTTAGTATCGCAATTATCAACAGCCATTAAACACAACACGTCTACAATTAAAACAACCAAAAGGCAGTTGATCTCTAAACCATGGATTACTAAAGGTTTAATTCGTTGTATTAGAAATCGGGATAATCTTTATAAAAAGTCTAAGCGTAATCCTGAGAATGATAATATTAAAACTATTTACAGACGCTACAGAAACTTCTGCAACAGTATATTGAAAAAAGCAAAACGAAAGTACGAAAAACAGGAGATCGAAAATGCCAAGGGCAATAAAAAACAGCTATGGAATGTTATTAAGAGTATTAGTGGCTCGAACAGGAGACCAGACTACTCATCATCTCTTCTATCTTCTGTCGATCCTAATGGGGACATTAATCGCATTAATAGCTTCTTTGTGAATATTGGTGCTAATCTTGCTGAAAAGATTTCCCGAAATACAATTGTTTCTGGGCGAGATCACGACTGTACCGCATCCAACCCTTCAAATTCGCTCGTATTTCTGCCAACCGACGAGGACGAGATTCACCTTCTAATTAATAATTTAAAAGAAAATTGTGCGGTAGGAGTTGATCTGATAAGCAGTAAAATGATTAAGAGATACGCAAATCTCCTCACACCTCCTGTTACACATATATGTAACCTAGCTATCTCATCGGGGATCTTTCCTAAGTCATTTAAAACAGCACTCGTCAAACCGATACATAAAGCCGGGAAAAAAGACTGTGTAAATAATTACCGCCCCATTTCCATTCTACCAGCGCTTTCCAAGGTCTTGGAACGCTTGTTAACTCGGCGTCTCACAAATTTTCTCGAGTCTAACCAACTGCTATCTCCTGCACAATTTGGCTTTCGAGCCGGTAGAGGTACTGATGATGCAGTCCACGAACTGCTACACTCTACTGTTACCAACCTTGATGAAGGTAGAAAGTGCATTACAGTGTTCCTTGACCTTGCAAAGGCATTTGATACAGTGTCTGTTCCGCACCTTTTAAACAAACTAAATCGACTCGGCATAAGGGGAATTCCGTTTAAATTGTTGGGGGACTACCTTAATGGCAGAATGCAACGGGTTAAAGTAAATAATAGTCTGAGTGACACGCTACCTATTAATTATGGTGTTCCTCAGGGAAGCATAATAGGCCCCACTATCTTTCTTGTATACATCAATGACCTCTGCCAACTCTCTCTCCATAATGGTAAAATTATTTCTTTTGCTGATGACACCGCCTTGTTTTTCACTGGTGATAGTTGGGATGAGGCCTTTAACGCTGCACAATCGGGTTTAAACATTGTTTGTAATTGGCTCCAGAATAACCTTTTGACGCTTAATGTTTCTAAAACTAAATATATAACATTCGCACACAGAAGCAATCACTTGCCACCGCCCTCTTTCACCATTACAGCTCACACATGTGGTTCTGCCAATTCAGCTTCAGATTGTCAATGCCCTTCCCTCGAAAGAGCTGACAGTATCAAATATCTTGGTATAAACATTGATCAACATTTGACATTTAAAATACATATAGATCTCCTAGTGACTAGACTTAGAAAATTAATATACATATTTAAAAATCTCAAGCATGTGGCTGACCGTAGGACTATCAATATGGTTTACTATGCTTTATGCCACACGCAAATTGAATACTGCATCACATCTTGGGGTGGTGCAGCAAAAACCCACCTATTGGTACTAGAACGAGCACAGCGTGCTATTCTTAAGGTTAGTGCCGGCCTACCCTACGATTTCCCAACAGTAGAGCTTTATAAAAAGTGGGATGTCCTGACGGTCAGACAAACTTTCATATTGCGCACGGTTCTTAAAAAACACTCCCAGCTACCGTATGACCCAAACCTACCCGTTGGTAGTCGCCGCAGAGATAGAATATGTCCTACCTATCGATTGCATTCATCCCTTTCCCACAAATTCTTCTGCTTTCTCGGATAACACCTATACAACAAAATAAATAAATCACTAAATATCTATCCTGAAACAAAATCTAGTTGCAATAAAGCCTTAAAAAAATATCTTAAATCGCTTGATTACCAAAAAACCGAGGACTTATTGATAGTACCCAAATAGGGTCAAAGCCCTAATTACCCTCCATAGCTGTTAACCCACCTATATCTCGCAACACAGTCACACAAAACTGAACACTCGCCAATCACATCTACACTCTCACTATCACAATCATTCACAATTCGCACAGTCATATACACCTCATACGCTTACACACATATCATTTCAATCAATACACTTGGATATTTCTGCTTATTTCTGTTCTTTGTACTATTTTTAATTTAATCGAAGTTTTTGTTCTTTCAACTTTTCGATCTAAGTACCTGTTTTTGTTACCTCCTGGTCATTTCTACAAAAATCTTACCGAGGTGAGGGTCCTGGTGACCTGTAACACAGGTTTTATTCTTAAAACCTACTTCAGGCACCAGTCTCTCACAAAGGTGGAAAAAGGTTTGCAGTTTGCACTATTTTTAAGACCACTTATTGTGAAGAGAGAATAAATGATATATTATTATATTATTATTTCCTTTATTTCATTATTTACATATAAATTATATTTTTAAATATTAGAATATAAAAAAGAATATATAAAAACATTTAAAAATATAAAAAATAGTAGCCCACCGGTATCGGGAACAGGGTCCAAGCTACCGGCGGTCAGGGCTCCAGAGAGAGGAACCTCCGGACAATGCGGGCCGTGTCCAGAAGTACCGCTTTCTGAATCAAGCCCTTGATCCAGCTGGCCAACGAGAGCCTCCTTAGGTGTTGGTCGAGACTCTTGGCTATTAACCCATTGGCAGTCACGACTATCGGCACAATGATCGCTGAGTCCACATCCCACATGTCGACAACCTCGCGAGCCAAGTCAAGATACTTGATTTGTTTATCTTTTTCGGCTTTCACGAGGTTCTCGTCATGTGGGACGGTTATGTCAACAATCATTGCACGCCGCTCTGATCGATCCACCACCACTATATCAGGCTTATTGGCAACAATAGTCCTGTCAGTGATGATGGATCGATCCCAGTACAACGTGATATTACCATTTTCGAGAACTGGGTCGGGCACATACCTGTAGTACGGCACCTCCGATTCCACAAGGCTGTATTTCAAAGCAAGTTGCTGATGAATTATCCTGGCTACAAGGTTGTGTCTATGCAAGTACTCTCCATTAGCTAGACGGGAACACCCGGAGATGATATGTCTGATTGATTCCCCCGGCCGGTGGCATGCCCGACAGATGTCAACCGTGCCGTCTTTCACAATAAATCTCCGGTAATTGTTCGTCATCATAACTTCGTCCATAATTGCACAAACAAAACCTTCGGTTTCTCCAAAGAGGTCACCGAAACGCAGCCAGGCTACGGACGCTAGTAAATCTACATCGGGTCCATGAAGGGCCCGGAAAAAGCGTCCGTGAAGCTCCTTACTCTGCCATACCTCCATGCGATCATTAGTGTCAAGCACTACTGGTTTGCGCCAGTTCTCTTTAGCCAAGGAGAGCGGGGTGAGGCCCTTGTCCACCATGACTACATCTCGATGCATCCCCACGTCGGTTTCTAGGAAATATTCCCTAAGACTGCATATCTCGCGATTGTGGAGGGTCTTAGAGTTTAAAAACCCTCGACCTCCACACTTTCGCGGGATATACAGCCTCATTACCGATGACCGTGGGTGATGCATTCGATTTGCAGTCAGTAGTGTACGAACCCTCCTATCTAGGGCGTCGAGTTCGGTCTGAGTCCATTTGAGTATGCCAAAAGAGTACATCAAAACCGGCATGACCCAACCGTTGAAGGCGCGCACCTTGTTTCCGCCTGATAGAAGACTATTAAGTACTTTTTTCAGGCGGCCAAAGAAGCGTTCCTTCAACGATTTCTTCATGTCAGTAACATTGATCCCTAACGCTTCCGACATACCCAAATACTTATAGGTTTCGGATGCGGAGAGGGCTCTAAGGTTTGTGGAATCCGAGAGTTGATTTCCCACAGATTCCACAATCTCCCCTCGCTTTACATGCATGACCGCACATTTGTCCACACCAAATTCCATCCTAATGGCGTTACTGAAAGTTTGAGTTACTTTCAGTAGCTCCATCAGTTGCAAATTGTTAGGGGCAAAGAGTTTTAGGTCATCCATGTAGAGGAGGTGCGATATAACCTGACCACCTCTCCTCAGCCGATAGCCTAGACCTGAATCCTCCAGCAATGTGCTTAGAGGGTTCAAGGCTAAGCAGAACCAAAGCGGACTCAAACTATCACCCTGAAATATGCCTCGCTCGATCCTTATCGGTTCGCTATTCCTCTGAATATTTCGACATCCTGGATAGCGAAGGACCGTCCTCCATTGCCCCATACACGACATCAGGAAGGTGCGCAGAGTTGTATCTACTTTATACAACTCCAACACCCTCATGAGCCATGTATGTGGTACCGAGTCATAGGCCTTCTTATAATCTATCCAACATGTCGACAGATCCTTTCGGAATCGACGAACCTGTTGGCTAATGGTCATATCAATGAGGAGTAGCTCCTTAGTACCGCGGGACCCATTCCTACATCCATTCTGAGAGGCAGACATGATAAAGTTGGTGTCTATATGTTTGTTAATTTTAGCTCTCAAAATGGATGTAAGAACTTTATAGACCGTCGGTAAACACGTGATCGGCCTATAATTTTTGGGTTCCGCGGTGCTACCTGATTTATGGAGCAGGTGGGTAATTCCTGTCGTTAGGAACTGGGGTAGCGAACCAGACTCCAAAGCAGTCTGGAACTGAGATGCCAAGCGAGCGTGTGACCTTGAAAACCATTTTATCCAAAAATTATGCAGCCCATCCGGCCCTGGAGACTTCCAGTTAGGCAACGGACGGACTGCACGAGCTACATCTTGGGGGCAGATGGTAATAGCCTCCATTTCTGGTATTGGATCACAGGCTCGCTCGACATCCCGAGCCCAATCACCTTCGGTGTGACTGACAGGCACCGACCAGATACTGCGCCAGAAAGAACACATGGCATCATCATCCGGTAGGCACGTGTCAGCCACACTTTGGTCCGGTCGCTCCCAATCCCTATAAACCCACCTTTCATCACTCTGGAAGGTGCGATTCTGAGTGTATCGCTCTACTCGCCGCTTATACCGACGAATACGGTTCGCCCATGCATACACTTTCTGCTTCAGGAAGTCGATGCGCTCTGTGACACAAGACGTATAGTCTTGAGGACTGATATCAGTCCCCAAGAACGCCCGTCTCACAAAGCGCATCACTCTAGGGCGAGTATTGCCCTCCCTGAAACAGATTAGTTTGCCAATGAGCGCTCTGGCCCCACCAATACGACGTTCAATTCTGCACTGCCAAGCTGGTACGGCTGGTTTCGGTCGTGTAGCTCTAGAGTCATTGGTAAATTTGACGTGAGCTACACGACATGCCGCTACAGCCGCGCAGTACAGAATCGAATGAGTATCGGTGAGGTCTTCGCAGTCATCAAAATATTTTGACAACTGCGAATTCAGGACCGCCACCAGCGCCCTATTTTTGTTATGCATGGGCAAACGAGGTAAGCGTGGCCTAAGTTCGGGCGACATGAAGCGATATTCCTGAATCGCATCCTCCAAAGCACTCCTCAATTCCTCATTGCACTGGGTACTTACGTTTGTAGCCCTATCATTACTCCCCTCGTCAGCATGACTTGTATTAGACTGCGGTAGTATTACAGCAGTCTGCGACTGGGGGGCGATGGCATGGCTACTCTGTATTTCATTTCGCAGGCGATCAAGTACAGTGTCATCCAACATATGATTACGTTGGATAACCCGCACCTGATCCGACAGTCGTTGTGCCGAAACGTTGACAGCTGGTTCAAGCACCTGAAAAAGAGAGAGCATCCGAACACGGTACGCGGTCAGATTGCTTCCCCCCTCTGTAGCCCCATAGTATGAGCGCATGACGTTTTCATTGATGGATCTTGTCCATCTCATGCGCTGCACACTTCCGCCGGGAGCTGGGACCCTATCAGAGGCCGGTGGGCCTCGAGGTCCTAAGCCGTCCGGCGGCCGGCGTCCTCCCCGTCGACGAGCAGGTGGTGGCGTCGTGGGCGGAGAGAAATACTCGTCGCTCGAGCTCGACGCAACTGCCGCGGCCGGTGTCATCACAGCGCTCACAGTGGGGCTGGATACCAGCGGCGCGGGCGGCGAGGCGGAGCTGAGCGACGAGTCCGGAGGTGGTATTCGTGCACGTCTTGCGGTGGCTGATTTTGTCAACATTAAGTATTATTTATTTATTTGGTTTTATCGTTTTATCGGAGGTGACATCTGTCATGTCACCTCCGGTTCGGCAGTTTCTGGTTACATTATTACGGATTATGGTTCATTTTGTCTTATAAAATTGTATATAAATTGCGTATTTGGGCTATGGCTGTAGGGTTTCAAAATAATTATCAAAATTGCTTTTTAAAATGAATTTAACTGAAATGTGAAAAAAATACTTGACTTATTGACATCGGTGTTGCCATATTATTATTATTATTATAGTGACTTTTCGGGCAGCACATTTTAAATTACACATACCGTCGTTTGGGTAGCTAAAAATTTACTTTACAGTAATGTTTCTCTGTATTACCTTAACAAATGTTCGCCGTGATTCTTTAAATTGACATAACTTTTTTATTTATGAACCGATTGACATGAAATAAACACTAAATGTTAAGTGAAGCTTACTACAATATATTAGTGAAAACCGCATCTAAATCGAATAAGCCGTTTCTGATATTAGCGTGCACAAACACACAGACAAACAGAAAAAAAAAAAATTAATTACACTTTCGGGTTCGGCATCGATATAATAACAACCCCTGCTACCTTTTTTTTATATATTTCCATTGTACAGACACCACTTTTCTTCAATTTTATTATATGTATATAGATAAATTAGGTAGGTGACTATAGTTATATTCTATTATTGCCAGTCAGTTAAAATTTCAGCAGAAAGAGCTATGGTCGTGGGGAGTTTTCACACATTCTATGTTCTATGTTATGGGTTTGGTTGCCGCACTTATGCCCGTTTTCACCATCGTTCCCTCAAACACTCCTTAACTAAGAGTCTCTTAACATAAGAGACTCCTTAAATCAGCCCCTTGCCCATATGTTTTAGGACCATAAGTGTCCCTTAGGTGATGGTGAAAACGAAACTAACACTTAAAATTTCTTAAGGTCTCCCTAAATTTAAGGAACGATGGTGAAAACGGGCATAAGTCTCCTGGTTTATTAAGAACGTCTGTGTATGATTTGTCGTGACGTGTCCCGAGGGGTTTTCACACATTATTGTCCCCGAGAAGAGCTGTACCCCCGAATTTATTTTTTGAATAACGATAAAGTTTATCCTAGTGTCGATTTTTACCAGTTTACTCCTACCGCAAGCTCTGCTAAAGAACTTCGTTCCAAAAACAATCAGAAAAAAAGGACAAATAAAATCTTTTGTAAAATTAAAAATCTTTTATTAACTTATTGATCAGTACAATCCATTATTGTTAGTAAGGACATGAACATCTTACAAACTAGTGTTAGTATGTATGTACATATACCTCTGTCAATTAATAAATTCAAAAAAACATCCTAGTCCAGTGCTTCCAGGGATGATTTATATTAGACCGGGCTGTGCCCGGGACGTGCCGTGTACGTGGCCCGGACGGGGCACGGATTTAAAACGTTGCATACATTTTGTATGAAGCTCAGCGGCGCGGGCTGTCTCGAGCAAGGGTCGGGGCGGACATGGTATGGGGCGTAGCGACGGGCCTCGACGTCGAGGACGGAAGGACGGCTGTCGGGATTTGTACTTTCTGGGAGTACTGGTGGCCTTTTACTACTTTCCTGTACGAGGGTCATAGCGTCGTCGAGGATGGTAAGGATATGCCTCGGTCGGCGAATCCTACTAATGCGGTAGAGAGTGTATCGGACGGCCGCCGCAATCAGGAGATTGGGGTGCTTTATAGCAGTATCAAAGAAACGCTTGGAGAGGCGTTTCATGAACTGCTGGACGGTGGGCATTCTGAGGTCTAAGTGTAGACTCTCATTACGGACATAGAAGGGCTCCCGTGAGTGAGTGAGTGTCCCGTTCCCTTTCTGAGGAAACGGTTCTGGAGGGTCTGCATTCTATGCAGATGGTGAGGCTTAGCGTGAGCGAAGACGACGCAAGCATATAAGGTCATGAAGGGACGGATGACCGCGGAGTAGAGGCGCAATTTGCACTTGAGTGACAATTTGCTGCGAGTGGTCAGTATCAAGTGGATAGCGAAAGAGGCGCGCAAACGAGTCGTCTTTATGTGCTCACTGAAAGTGACATGGTGGTCGAGGATAACACCTAAGTATTCAGCTTGCTTCCCCCAAGGGATCGGCTTGCCATACATAGTGATCGAGCTGGAGTCTCGGTCTATACTCCGCGTCCGCGCTTTATGTTAGGCAAACTGCATATAAACGCGCCATCTCGTCTGCCGCGGAAAAGCAGCTATAACTTATTTTGCGTCTCAGGATCTAAAACTAATCTGGGACATTTCGCCGCTCTCCCGAGACTCTGCAGACAATACAATGAGTTGTCAAAGCGTTATGACCTGGACATAACCCTGCCCATTTCAAAATACAAAAAGAATTTAGCCACCGCAAAATAACTAAGTATAAAACTGTTACTTCTCTCTGAAATGTGAACTAATTATAATTAAAACTATACAATTGTAATATTACTGCTCAATCTTGACATGTTAATTTTTAATTTTTAATCATTGTTATTTTCCTCAAATTTATGCAACGTTATTTCTCAATTTTTTTATTTTTATTTTGTTTACACCATTTGTATTATGAATGCTCAATCTTGGTACCTATGTTAATTTTATTTTTTTTCCTTCTATTTTTATAATTTGTGTGCTCATAATTTACTTTCTCTATTTTTATCGTGTTTACACCTAGTTATATGTGCATGCTGTGGTCTCCTGTAATTGAAGGAGCACACGTAAAAGAACCTTTTTTATTATTGTAAATTTCTATTGTGTATGTGTATCCTTTGTTGGAGATCCTCAATAAATAAATAAATAGTAAGGTAATAAACCATTTGAAAATTGAACGCCCCTCCACTGCTTCTTGCTAGGTACATTTCAAATGTTTGTACTTATAGAAATTTTAGTGGAGGGGCGTGCAGTTTTATAATATTTTATCTCCTATCATCTGACTGGTGCCCAGGAGGCCTACCACAAGCTCTTAACGCGATCCATTTTAGGACCTAAACTGAACTGTTCTTCTAATTCGTACCATGACGTCAGTTTAACGATTCAGTTTAGGCCGTGCCATCTGGACAGCGATTGTCCCAAACTGAGTCACATGTTTTGGTTTCATTCATACTTGTTTGGTACCATGACGTCCATAGAGCAGCTCAAGCGATGCAGTTTAGGAACCTAAATTGAAATACGTCTTGTTTTTGAATCGTTTTTAACTAGATCATGGTAGGCCACCAGTCGCATTTCGGTTGCTTTCAGCGCCTACCCATGACGGCGCCTGGTGCAGTCGCACGGCTCGCACCGCCCTAGAGCCGCTACTGGGTACCACCGTACGTACCGAACGGGCGTCCAAACTAGCGTTCTTGGACCGCGACGCTGATACGAAACGGAGGTACGGTACGGAGACCTCTCGCGTCCGGCCCTGGCTCAAGCCATGGTCCGGACGCGAGAGGGAGTGGGAGGCAGCCACCTCCTTCTGCGAAGCAGTCATGCTAACGAAGGAGGTGGCGGGATGGCTGAGGGAGAGAGTCTCACGTCCCAGCCGCCGCGGGAGACGCTCCGGGCGTCGGGAGCCGCGGGACGAGCCCCGGCCACCGTAGGCGCGGGCCTGCGGACGGAGAGTAATGGGTAGCTCACCGTTCGATCAGGACCGGGCCCGTGCCGGACGGCGCGTATGTGTTCCACGCGCGCCTCAAATAGATGTCGGCATAAGGGAAGGGGCCCGAAACCTGCCGGGGTAGCGGGATTGTCCGAAAGGGTTACCGCTGCCCCGGAACATAAAGGGCTAAGGAAGGAACACGGGTGGGTTTTAGTCAGTAAGAGTCTGACACTCCCTTCCGCTCCACCCAGAGCGGGAGGATTCATTAGATGTTTTCCCATCCATAAAAAAAAGGTACGGTACGGACAAAAGAACATAATTATCTGGACACAGAAAGAAAGAAAAGAAAGAAAAAAGTTTATTTGGACCAGTTCCTGAAACACAAAATACAAAATTAATAAAATAAAAAATGTTTCAGGCAACAATAGTGTGTGCCTCATGGCTGCGCCAGAAAAGGCTCATTTCAGCATTAATGCCAGACAGATGCTGTCTGACGCAGGTTTTCTAATGAACCTTTAGGGAAAAGTGACGAGGAGTACTTACACACAGTTTCAACATCTAATACATACTTATAAATAAATAAATAAACTAGTAATCACGTACATATCATTACAAATACAAAAAAATACGTGTGGCACTCGGGGACTGCCGCGGTAAAGCTATTGCATAGCAACGCACACAAACACCGTGCCGAAGTCTGCCGAACTGATACGACGTTAGACGATGCTTAGGTTTATTTTCGTTACGGAATTTCTTCATTCGGTCGCCGCGCTCAAAGCCCAAGATAAAAGCTATGCAATAGCTTAATAATAAAAAAAAACAAAAACAAAACAACAAAGTCTCAGCAAAACCTGTTTTTCTCGATCAATCTAGATGAGATTGATCCGTGCACGGTGCACTCAAAGCGCAACAGGCCGCCGAGCGCGACGGACCATACATGTGTTATTTAGTTCTGCGACATTAAAACTCTTGGGTTGTTTGAATAAAAGCATGAATAGTCGCTTGACATCACTTGAACACTTCGCAAGTGGATCAACGTATTGCTCCTGACTTACAGCGCCAAACTACTACAATCCGTGTCGTTTCGCGTATACATGATAATAGAAATCTTGCTTTGCATGTCTGGCCAATACTACAGATACCTCTCGATCGAGTGGATAGTAAGCAACTGTCGTAGAATCCTTATTGATCACATCTGGTAAATTAATGCAGACGTAGCTTATCATGCATCCCCTACGAGCCTGAAAAAAAAAATTGGTTGTCTGTAAATTAGATTTACGGACGATAATTTTACGTGATAACGTCTTAAGAAAACAATGCGTCACAAGCCGAACGCTTAGGCCAATCGTGCCTCTCTATCACTTGTTCCGCGCTCTCGCTTGCACGCATGGTTCAGGCGGAACGACGGAACGTGACAATGAGTCATGCATTTTTGTGCGTGCAGCCGGCATTAATCGATTTATAAGACGTTATCACGTCAAAAAAACTTCTTAAAAACTACAGGTTGACCAGGCATGGGGTCATAGCCAGGGCAAAAGGTTGAGGATAACGCGAACCTATTTCAAACCTCTCCAGACACAATCCGCTCACTCAATAAAAACGCAGCCGTGTGACAACTGACAGTCGACGCGCATCCGTCTTTTTGACATTAGCCGGGTGGACGCAAGGTGGACGTCCGTCAACTGCGCACCAAAGAACGATTCTCTCTTACACAATTTTACGAAACTTCATCTTCGCACCGAATCCTATTGTTTTTGTACACAGAACATTATAGTGGTCCACCGTTAAGGATTCGATATACCAGATAATTTACTATAACATATTATAATTTTAACCATCCCACCGGAGTCCGGCGTCAAGCAGTCTGCTGTGTTTCGTCGATGCGTGGGAGTTCCAGTGCCTTAGGCATCTTCTGGGCACACTCGTTCGATCATAGACCTCATCCATCGCTTTCCATCAGGCGTTATCAAGATCAAGAGCGGGCCCATTCAGCAATAAAAAAAAAAACAGCCGCACGGGTCTATCGTCAAGGTTCAGCAATACTTGCCAAGTTCGGTCCGTGGATGGGTCACCACCCATAACGTACATAGAACCCACCTTGCCTCAAGCAAGTTAGGCAGTTGGTCACGGCTGTCATTCGTTGACCTTTGGCAGTCGTTACGAGCAGTAAAATCCGGAAGTCTGACAACCATGTATAGTCTTGCCAAGGGGGAGTATTATATTATCTGTGCCAAGGGGTATCGCGTTACCCAGTACCTGGGTTGTGGAGGTCATATAGGCAGTCGCTTCATGTTAAATACTAGTATTCAGCTGCATCTGGTTAGACTGGAAGCCGACCCCAACATATTATGTCGTTGGTAAAAGGCTAGGCAGATAATGAAGTAATTAAGTATACAAAATACAATTATTATTGTTATTATTTTAATTACCGGTAGGATCACTATATTTTCTTTGGCTCGAGCTTGGAATTTGACATCTTGGTTATAAAATACTTCTGAATTTTTCCACGTTGGGTCGCCTGGAATACAAAAATGTATCATTATAACATAATCAGGAGGCCTACCACAAGCTCTTAACGCGATCCATTCTAGGACCTAAACTGAACTATTCTTCTAATTCGTACCATGACGTCAGTTTAACGATTCAGTTTAGGCCGTGCCATCTGCTGACAGCGATTGTCCCAAACTGAGTCGCATGTTTTGGTTTCATTCATACTTGTTTGGTACCATGACGTCTATAGAGCAGCTCAAGCGATGCAGTTTAGGAACCTAAACTGAAATGTCTTATTTTTGAATCGTTTTTAATTAGATCATGGTAGGCCACCAGAGCAATAGATTACCAATATTCTGCAGAGAGCAGAGAGGTGGCTAAGTGGTAACAGCCGCGACTTACCAACCCAGACAAGCACTTTACTTTGTGTAAATTATTTCATCACCACTGCTCTCAAAACGGTGAAGGAAAACATTGTGAGGAATCGCCGCATGTCCTAGAACCAAAAATTCAAAGACATGTGACGTCCATTCTCATTCTTGTTCGCAACTCTCGGAGCCTGAATTTGTGGCTACGTCCGAGATTTTCATCAGTTAAGTTTAGTACGCCTGGTGAAACGTGGCTGCCGTATCCACCTCTGCATTCCTCATTAGTAATATGCACGAAGTTGGGTATACTATGTCTTTATAGCGCTAGAAGAATCGTTTGTCGCGTGGCCAAAATTGGAACTACCGGCGCCATCTTGTTTTTCCAACACATTTCACAAAACAATAGCACATTTTGAAGTGAAAACTACTTTATGTGGGCTCTGTTGTTAAAAAAAAAAACAGTGGCACTCCGGGAGTGCCGACAGAAGTGAAAACAATACACAAACAGAATACTTTGCCATCACTCACTGATATATCGGTATACATTAAAACCGAGTACATCCTGAGGACAGCCGAACACATACAACACACACAAAGACAACGAATCGGTGTCGCTTACGGTAACATATATACACACATCAAAAGTGTCTAGGGATCAAGCATTTTTATGCGGATTTCTTGAGATTGAGATGTGGCTTTGTAATAAATTTATGATTTTATGAATTTATATGGATCCTTTTTGGTGCATTTCATAATTTGAATCAGGAACTGTGAATCAAATTCGAGTAAAAGATGAAAATCAGCTGTCAATATTTTCCCTATAAAAACATACAACGCATTGAAGACATTATTAGTGCTACTGTTTCCCTACTACTGATTAAAACCAACGTCATTATGGAGCGGCGACGTCATTTAAGCAGGGAAGAAATGCTCAGAGCCGTGGGAATGATAGAAGCTGGTTCCCGGCAACGTACTGTGGCTTTAGCTCTGAATACAAGTCAGAGTGTTATCAGTCGACTTTGGACACGTTACCGAAGCACTGGTACCGTGGCTGAGCGCCATGGAGGACGGTATCGCTGCACCACACGGAGACAAGACCGATACATTCAAATCTTAACTCGAAGAGCTCCAACAATAACCGCCATGATGTTAGCCGTGAGGCTTCATCACTCTTCAGGGAACTTAATTAGCGACCAAACAGTCAGAAACCGCTTGCATGAAGTGAACCTTCATTCCCGAAGACCGCTACGGGTACCACCTATAGCAATGCACAATCGTAGGATTCGATATCAATGGGCTCTTGAACACAGAAATTGGGCAGAAGAACAATGGCGTTTCGTGTGCTTTTCTGATGAGTCTCGTTTTGGTATGAGACCGGATACAAGACGTATACGACACTGGAGAACCCCTGGACGCCAACAGCGATTAAAATCCTGCCAGGAAGTCCATCCTTATAGTGGTGGAACCATCATGGTATGGGCGGGTATTTGGATCGGCGGAAGAACTGAGTTGATTTGGATCAGAGGCAACCTCAACGCTCAAATTTATGCTGAGACGATTGTATCAGACGTCATCGTTCCTCTACAAGTGCAAATCGGTCCCTTATTTCAGTTAATGCATGATAATGCACGACCGCACACCGCAAGAGTTGTAAGACAGACTCTCGCCGCAGCTAACATCAATGTCCTCGCCCTGGCCTGCTCAGTCGCCAGACTTGAACCCGATTGAGCATGCATGGGATATGCTACAGAGAAGAGCTCTGCCGAATATGGAGGGTATCCAGTCGCAAGAAGACCTTTTTTTGTTGTTGCAACGAACATGGGCTGCCATTCCACAGCGTGATTTGGATGAACTCATTTTGAGTATGCCAAACCGATGTTCTTGTGTTGTTAGTGTTCGCGGTAGAAACACGGATTATTAATTGTTTAAGTTACCCAATAAAATTTTAAAGAAAACTGTTATTTCAGTCTTTTTTTCGAACTTTTGTGTTAGTGGTTCAAATGTCAAAAATCCCTTTATTAGGAAAATGGCAAATTTCTTTATTAATGCAAAGGTGACTTGGTTTATCGTTACTGTGACAAACGAAAACACTTTATTTGATGAATCCTTAAAGAAAATTTTAATTAATATCAATCAGGAGAAAAGTTATTGCAAAAATATATGTTGATCCCTAGACACTTTTGATGTGTGTATATCGAATACAATGGTTTTATCCCATCTCAAAAAATGACCAACGCCCTAAAAAAGATTTCACTTCAATAACAAGTAATAGTCAGTGTGGGAGTTAAGTACTTAATTACAGAATGTAAATCAATGTCAAAAAAATAATAAATGTACAATTTTATTGAACTAATTTAATTGTACATTTATTATTTTTTTAGACAAAATCAAACTGGTTGCTAACTACCAGTTTGATTTTATCTATTTTGGACTTGTGAACAGTGTTTAGAGGACTCTACGATAACATTGATTGTTGTTCGATACGGTACGGAGGAGTTACGGAAGATCTTTGTAGGAATTATAGCTTAGCAAATTGCTTACCGAATTTATAATCACAAGTACTGCTATCCGTTCCAAACACAGAAAGAATCGATGTCAAAGACACGAGAAAAATAACAAAAAACATTTCCATTTTATTTTTAAACCTCCTAGTGCAGTGAACGTTACGTGAATGATTCGATTCTATATTCCTCCTTTCCTATACAGGCTGTCCCAGAAATAGTGAATCAAACTGCTATGGGAGGTAGCTTGACTAATGTCCCATCCATAAAAAATATGAAACAAAACAATTTTTTTTATACCATAGCTGGTCGTCGTTAAAATAGCAATAAAAATTTTCGGTTAAAAAAAGTCACATAAATTAAGTGGTCTGTACTCCAATAGTAGACATTATTTTGTGAAAAATGTTAACAATCAGTTGGAGCGAACTCTAACAATTAAAATTGGCAGAAAAAATGTACAAATAAACCCAAAACGAAATAATTAGAGCTGGAAACTTAGGAGAATTCGATGATTTTCCCGTTTCTCCGATATTCTTTTTTTTTTTGATGGCCATATGCGTTTTGTTTTGTTTCATATTTTTTATGGATGGGACATTAGTCAAGCTACCTCCCATAGCAGTTTGATTCACTATTTCTGGGACACCCTGTATATTTTCCTATTCTGTACGTTGTAGAGTGGAGAATCAATTCTATTGTTGTAAAATACTTCAAATAGGTACTTATGTAGATTATTATTACTAGGGTCATCTAAAAACAAAGGAATATGTTTAGATTAAGGTTTAGATAATATCTACATTATTTTATAAATAATTTTCAAAGAGTATTTCAATACTCAATACTCAATTCTTTATTGCATTCCATATGTAAGTGTGAGAAATTAGCTTAACTCATTCCTAAAGTACAGACTCAAGATCAACCTAGCTACTTTTTTTTTTGTTGTGGAGTAATGCTCATGCATTCTGCACTACCACGGGGAGATAGTGCAGTTATGTGGGACTCCTTACCCACTAAAACTCCACGGTGTCCTTCTCTGCCGCTTACGGCGGGAACCCGGGCACGCGTTAGCACTCATCCGTGAACCCGCCGCGGCTGTCCGTCACCGGACCCTCCTCTGGGGAGTATTCTCCATCACCGGCGCACATAGCACGCCGTGACCACCCCCACATGGGTACCAGACGACCCCGTGTCTGGGCACCCTTGGTCCCCCTGCGACGGGTCAGGCCATTGGCCCCGCCGCGCCGCCTGCCAATTTTCGGTCTTAGAGGATAGGGAGAGCGGCCGACGTCATACCAATACTCCTCCTCCCCTGCGGCCCCACCGCGTCCGCCATCAGACGGTGGCGACCCCGTCAAGGCGGCGGAAGGTAGGGAGAGCGGCGCACAGCAATACGATTCCTCTCCCGCCGCGGCCTCCAAACCTCAGCCGCGATGCCTCCCATACGTCATCGCGGCCCGCCTCAGTTGCGATGTCGCCCAAGCTCGGCAGTCGCTCGGGTTCCTCTTTGGTTCACCGTGGGTGACCAAGCCACGTCTACTGAGCCCCCCCGCGTCGACAATGCGGGAACCCACCGGGGGGGATCAAGCTACCTACTGCAATCTGTCAAATATCTTCAATAGATTGTCTACTTTATCGCTAAAGTTTATGATTTAAAGTTGATTGGGAAAATATTTTACAGTTTCGGGTAGCTTGATGTGCTGGCGTCTGTACCTCGGGGGTGTGGTCCTAGAAGAAAATCCAAGAAGCATGTAATAATTATTTTTTTGGAAGGATATTCTTGAACGCGACTTATGATAGGAGTAAACTGATGGTAGAAATATATCGTCACGTAACGAAAAAAACAAAACACAAACAGAATACAAAGCAAAGTACCTACTCGGTTTTAATAAACCGAGTACATCCCGAGGACAGCCGAACACATCCGAAGCGGTGTTGGTTACGGTAATGGCTTTTTCCCATCTCAAAAAATGCCCAACGCGTCTAAAGAAGCTTTCACTACTAAAACGTTCTGCTCCATTCGAAGCTTTCTCTCACTCTCTCTCTATCTCTTTCTCATCATCATCTGCCTGCTTTTTCCCAACTATGTTGGGTTCGGTTTCCAGTCTAACCGGTTGCAGCTGAATACCAGTATTTTATATAGAGCGACTACCTATCTGACCACCACAACCCAGTTACTGGATAATACGATACCCCTTGGTAAGACTGGTTGTCAGACTTTCGGGCTTCTGACTACCCTTAACGACTGTCAAAGATCCACGAATGACAGCCGGGACCAACGGCTTAACGTGCTTTCCGAGTCACGGAGGGGTCTCGGTATGTCAAGATGGTCACCCATCCACAGACCAACCGCGGCAAGCGTAGCTTAACCTGATCGATCAACCTGTGCGGCTCTTATTTAGCCACGGGCCCCTCTTTTGGAATATACCCATTATCGTAAGTGACCCAATAAACAATAGGTACCTACATCAGGGTAGGTAACGGACATAGAACATAATTATATCTATGGTAACGGATATCTACTTAAAAAAGTAGGTACAGACGCCACAGCACATCTACCTACCCGAAACTGTCACATTTCCCCAATCAATTTTGAACCTTATGCTTTAGCAATAAATTAAAGAAATTTGACAGATTGTACTTAGTAGGTTAGTGTGCTGGCGTCTGTACCTAAATTAATTAATATTTTATTACACAATTAACATGCAGGTGTGAAATTAACTGTAGGTGGGTACTTAAATTAAAAAAAACTATTAACATAAAGTTTCTAATTAACAGATTGTACATACACATTTTACTAAATCGTTAAACATTGTTATTCGACAATGATTAAATACGGCTTATTCCTCGTCTTTACTGGTAAATATCTTTTTATTTTCTTAATTTATCAAAAGGTACCTAATGATTTGATTTTATTCAAAATAAATATTTACATAATATAAGCTAACATAATAATATAAACTATAATAATATGTACATTTATATGAAAAAATAAGCAAAATAATCATAGGGCATCAAAGAATTCGTCCGCATCGCTGTCAACAGGAACAGTGCCCAAAAGGCTGGCAGCATTGCCACGTTGTATGGCAATGAAATAGGCCAAGAAATAGGCCAGCCCTCTGGTCACGTGAAGAGTCGACTAACCGCTTGGCGATATAATTTATGATTTTATTTATTTTCTTGATAAATGCCTAGCCGTTTCCCAACTGTGTTGGGGTCGGCTTCCAGTCTAACCTGATGCAGCTGAATACCAGTATTTTACGTGGAGCGACTGTCTATCAGAGGAGCAATTCTCGTAATTTTAAGAACGTTTACAGTCTGATTTCAGTCTCAATCTGTTAAAAATATCTCTAATTTCACTACATTTTTGACATGTTTTTACATTGATTTTCGCTGAGATTGACAACTAGATTTTGAATTAAGGGAATTGACCTTCTGACCTCTGCAACTATAGTTACTGGGTAACACGATACCCCTTGGTAAGACTGGTTGTCAGACTCTTAGTGACTAAAACCCACCCGTGTTCCTTCCTTAGCCCTTTATGTTCCGGGCAGCGGTAACCCTTTCGGACAATCCCACTACCCCGGCAGGCTTCGGCCCTAACGGGCCCCTTCCCTTATGCTGACATCTCTTTGAGGCTGACGTGCTTTCCGAGGCGCGAGGGGTCTCGGAAAGCAGTATGTAAAGATGGTCAACCGTCTACAGAACGATCAGGACAAGTGTAATTTAACCTGACCGATCGACCCGTGCGCCTAATATTAGGTACATTAGGGTCAGCGCAGACAGAGAGGAATAATCGCCGCGCGGTCTCGGGCATTTTCTTTACGGATCGCGTATGCTCGAACTTGCGAGGACGCGTCTTCGAGGACGCGCGAGCATTTCTTGTCAGGTTCAAGCATTTATGCACTTTATTGTAATAATTTTAAAGTTTATTTTCAAGTGCGTTAATAAAGTCCTCTCCGCTGCGCTCCGTTCTGTCTGCGCTGAGCCTTACACGATTTCTCGAGCTCTGTCTGTCTAGAAATCGCTCCCTGCACCCTAATCGCGCAACAAACTATCAGCCACAATCTGAATCATTTTAAAGGATATTGCTAATCCATTCCTTCATATGTTCTAAAAACTTGTCTGCTCAACAACGTAAACAACGCAATGAATGTTGTTGAACTGTCAAAATGAAAGCCATTGCTACTGATTGTGTGTTACGCTATTACCCCGCTGCCCTGACTCACTGTCAGTGGTTAGTTAAACGTGGAATCCGTTACACGTCTACCACTATGGCGTCGACTTTATCTAAACGAAAATTAGCTCCCTGTTTCCCTGTCTCTTATACACTACACGGTCGACAGCGCGGCAGCGAAGACCGTTCATAACCACTGGGTAGCCCTGTTTATGGACCCTGACTCCCAGTTTCTTATTATACTACCCTGACCTTGCGAGCAGGGTCCGAGAAATCGTGTAATCTAATATGCCGCATTTAGAAAATTGGACGATATTCTGAGATCAGCCAATGTTCCACAATGTCTGAAGTCCCAGCCTCTTTAACCAATGTATTCTGGCCACCATGGCGTGCGGTGCTGAGAAGTGGACGTAGGAGACCTGTTGTACAGGCAGAGAGTTCCACAAGAGAGCCATGGAGCGTTCAATGCATCAGGCTAATAAACCGAATTCCAAACGTTGAAATACGAAGACGTACGAAGGTCTTCGGTATCGGAAAGCGTATTATGGAACTCAAATGGAGTTGGGCAGGACACCTGGCAAGGGGCAGTGATGACAGTTGGAGTAAGGCTGTGACAGAGTGGCGTCTAAGGACTGGTAGACGAGATGTCGGTCGTCCGGCGGCGAGATGGGCGGACGACATTGTTGCCATCGAGGCTAAAACTTGGATGAGGCACAGGAGCGTGATGATTGGCACAAGAAAAGAGTGGTCTATGTCCAGCAGTGGTTGAAGTTGGGCTGTGGCCTGTGGATGATGATGATAAATAGGCCTTTTAGCCGCGAGGCCGCCCAATGACGATGCAGTATGTAATCTGCTTTCGCGATTTAGTTGCCAAACATGTAAACAAAGATCAGTTTTTGGATCGCTTTAATACCTACAAAATAAACTTCAATTTACGCTACAACTTCAAACATTTTTTATAACCTTTTCCATTGTGCTAGTCACTCTAAAAGCAACTTAATTACCACTAAAATAAAGTTGATATTTGTTGAACTTGAAATAGCATCAAATTGGAAACATAAATTTGAATAAGCTATACTTACCTACCATAACAAAAAAGCGATATAATACCATGCAATTTCAGGTTTCATAATCTACGAAGGAGTATATGCTCATCCAACTTCGAGAAGAAATGACACCAGATTAGGTTCTATATATAAAAATCCCAAAAATATAGCAAGAAGGTCAATTTACTATGAAGACTACGAGAAAAAACCTGGCCATAAAACTGATAGTTCGAAAGAGAACTCTTTGGAGAGTATCGTCGTAGCCATCGATACTGGAGTGAAAAAATTTATGGCCCGTAAGGATAAACCAGATATCGTTGACAATCTTGTCAAGACTTTAGTTGATTTTGCTAAGAAGAGCGCTAATGACCCTGTCTATCTAAGGTCTAAGGCTCAGGAATATAATATTCGTAAGTATTACAATTGTTAAGGTGAATCGTGCCCCACGTTGAGTAACACATACGCGCCCTCTGGCCGCGCGGTCACATAAGTTCCGTTGTTTTCCCTTTTCTGTTTTGTGTTTCATTTACTTTTTTTTTGTTTACAATAATTTATAACTCGACTAATTTCACAGACATTTTCGTTTAATTGCTCCTTACCCTACAACTCAGTGGTAGCCCGCGAAATTCATTTTTTTAAGCGTTTTACAATTTTCAGGTCAGTGTTAGGTTTTATCTTGATCAAAATTTGATTCGCGACTATAACAGGTGGGTACGTATTTATAGAATTATAATCATTAGAATCATTAATACATCTTTCTAATTTAGATTTGTACCATAAGCACTTTTCCATAAGAGATTTGTTGTTATGGTACAAATCTAACTTAGAAATATGTATTAATGATTCTAATGTTTATAATTCTGTAAAAACGTTCCTGTTATAGTTGCGAATCAAATTTTGATCAAAATACAACCTGAGACTGACCTGCAAATTGCAAAAAACGTAAGAAAATTTGAATTTCGCGGTCTACCACTGCGCATTCACCTTAATTGTAAATTGTTTTGCATAGCGTTAAAACGGTGAGAAATGTAGCACTATGCAATGTTATCAACAACACCATGTTTCTGGCAAATAAATATTCTATTCTATATTTTGTTAGAAGTAGAGAGCGGCGGTGGTGGCCCAGTGGAAACGCCGCGACTTATTATTTGTAAGTCGTCAGTCAACCTAAGTCGAACCCAAGCAGGCATTCACCCTTATTTTGAAATCGAATGCCAAATAATACTTTGGGTGTACCTACCTACTATGCCAAATCGAATGCCAAATAATCGAATATCAATTGATCGACCACTATAAATCGAACGTCTAAATACTCGATGTGTAAATTATTTTATCACTGCTCTCAAGACGGTGAAGGAAAACATCGTGAGGAAACCGGCATGTCCTAGAACCAAACATTCGAAGACATGTGACATCTACAAACCCGCACTGGGCCCGCGTGGTGGATTATGGCCCACTTCCTCTCACAGAGAGAAGGCCTGTGTCCCAGCATTTATACGATATACATATGTATGCAATACTTGCAAAATCAGCCTATAATGTATGTACTTACAGACGCCAGCACATCAAGCTACCCCAATCTCTCAAATTCTCCCAATCAATTTTGAACCTTATGCTTCAGCGATAAAGTTGAAAATATATTAAAGAAATTTGACAGATTGTAGTAACTTGATGTGCTGGCGTCTGTACATTATAGGCCGCCATAGCCGAAATACGGACTGTAGGACTATAATTTTAATTTTTAAAATTTTCAGAGCCGGAACTAGTTCGCTATAAAGAAGATAAACCCTCGGTTTTGCTTGAGATTAATTCGGATTCAATCGTTAATGGTCTGAAAGAGTTGTTACGATCTAAGACGGTTAACAAGCTAATGGAACGTGTTTCGAAAGAAGCTGCCGTGGTCTACCGATCCATCAAAAATGAGTTAGAAAAAGACAAAAATAATAGAGATGAGAATAGTAGTAAATAATTTTGCTGTTTGAATAAAGATTCTTGCTTGAGTTTTGTTTCTTTTACCTATTTATTTTTGATAATTCCTTTGTCTATTATCAAGGAGGTTAAATATATAATTAAAACCTCCTTGTCTATTATATAATTCATCAGTATGACAGTATAGCTATTCACAACTACTCGATACGCTTCCGTACCGTATCGAACATCGAATAAAAGTTATCTGGCGTTGTAAAAATTATCCCCAAATCAAATAGACGACCGCAATTCTTCCGCAAGCTGTTTGCTGTCGGGGGCAAGGAAAATCAGGCTATCGAAATGTATGATTTTCGATACTATAGTCTGTGGATGATTGTGAATAGTTATGGTACTGTAGAGGCTATGTAGCCCTACCTTTATTATTAGTACTGGCCGGTCATAATTGAGGGCGTGTTCCATTCGAACGTTCAAGCGTGTGTCAAATAAATGATCTAATAAGCTAATGCGCTACAAAAATCTGCAGTCGTTTGTCCATTTTGCGTTAGTGTTTAAAAGACTAGTATTCGAGTTTTTGGAAAATGAGGGCGTTGAAAAATATCTTGTGACATTAACCAAAAGTATTGCCAGCCTTAAGATATTTCCCATAACACGTTGGTATATTTTAATCCCATGGACTTTTGATTATCATGATGATGATGAGTCACTCATTATATTTCTCTGAATTATCTAACATAAAAAACTTTTAAATATAGGAATTCAACACGTATCTGGTAATAGATTATTGAATGCTGCTCTCATGGAGGGATATATTCATTTATTCTTAATAATTATTATGATTTTACATAACAAAACATCATGCCTGGAATCCCTGAATGGTAAGGCAGAGGTGTATAGATAGTGCCATCCATGAAGACGCGCCCCACTCTTCTTACTAATCGCTAGTGGTTATTGCTAGTTATTTCCCCTAGTGTTTTAGTTTTTTGATACACACTAATTACCCACTAATAAGTAATTACTATGTATCGACAAAACTAAAATACTTGCGGAATGTTGCACACTTGTTCTGTAAGCGATTAGGAAGAAGAATGGGGCGCGTCTTCGTGGATGGCGCTATCGGTACCTATTCTGTAGCACACCCACATTTCACCAGTTACTTTTAAGTCCCATGTAATAGAGTGTGAGCCAGGTGAGCCTATTGCCATCAACCGGGCACAAATCCAGACTCCAACAAAAATAATCCTGATTGTTTATTTATTCATTTATATAAGCAGACAAGAAAGAAGTAACAGAAAAATAGTTACAAAGGTGATGCTTATTTCTAAAGGAATCTCTTTCGGCATACCTGCGATAGGAAAGTAGATAAAGAGATGTAGACAGCGTGTGTAAGAGTAAAAGAGAAAATAAAATCAAAAACAATTCACTAATACTACGGAGAAAAGATATTA
The DNA here is from genome assembly GCA_914767645.1 of Hydraecia micacea. NCBI lineage: Eukaryota > Metazoa > Arthropoda > Insecta > Lepidoptera > Noctuidae > Hydraecia > Hydraecia micacea. Next base: position 3,364,933 of record OU611805.1, read on the forward strand.
TCTTTTAAATTATACACACATCAAAAGTGTCTAGGGATCAACATATATTTTTGCAATAACTTTTCTCCTGATTGATATTAATTAAAATTTTCTTTAAGGATTCATCAAATAAAGTGTTTTCGTTTGTCACAGTAACGATAAACCAAGTCACCTTTGCATTAATAAAGAAATTTGCCATTTTCCTAATAAAGGGATTTTTGACATTTGAACCACTAACACAAAAGTTCGAAAAAAAGACTGAAATAACAGTTTTCTTTAAAATTTTATTGGGTAACTTAAACAATTAATAATCCGTGTTTCTACCGCGAACACTAACAACACAAGAACATCGGTTTGGCATACTCAAAATGAGTTCATCCAAATCACGCTGTGGAATGGCAGCCCATGTTCGTTGCAACAACAAAAAAAGGTCTTCTTGTGACTGGATACCCTCCATATTCGGCAGAGCTCTTCTCTGTAGCATATCCCATGCATGCTCAATCGGGTTCAAGTCTGGCGACTGAGCAGGCCAGGGCAGGACATTGATGTTAGCTGCGGCGAGAGTCTGTCTTACAACTCTTGCGGTGTGCGGTCGTGCATTATCATGCATTAACTGAAATAAGGGACCGATTTGCACTTGTAGAGGAACGATGACGTCTGATACAATCGTCTCAGCATAAATTTGAGCGTTGAGGTTGCCTCTGATCCAAATCAACTCAGTTCTTCCGCCGATCCAAATACCCGCCCATACCATGATGGTTCCACCACTATAAGGATGGACTTCCTGGCAGGATTTTAATCGCTGTTGGCGTCCAGGGGTTCTCCAGTGTCGTATACGTCTTGTATCCGGTCTCATACCAAAACGAGACTCATCAGAAAAGCACACGAAACGCCATTGTTCTTCTGCCCAATTTCTGTGTTCAAGAGCCCATTGATATCGAATCCTACGATTGTGCATTGCTATAGGTGGTACCCGTAGCGGTCTTCGGGAATGAAGGTTCACTTCATGCAAGCGGTTTCTGACTGTTTGGTCGCTAATTAAGTTCCCTGAAGAGTGATGAAGCCTCACGGCTAACATCATGGCGGTTATTGTTGGAGCTCTTCGAGTTAAGATTTGAATGTATCGGTCTTGTCTCCGTGTGGTGCAGCGATACCGTCCTCCATGGCGCTCAGCCACGGTACCAGTGCTTCGGTAACGTGTCCAAAGTCGACTGATAACACTCTGACTTGTATTCAGAGCTACAGCCACAGTACGTTGCCGGGAACCAGCTTCTATCATTCCCACGGCTCTGAGCATTTCTTCCCTGCTTAAATGACGTCGCCGCTCCATAATAACGTTGGCTTTAATCAGTAGTAGGGAAACAGTAGCACTAATAATGTCTTCAATGCGTTGTATGTTTTTATAGGGAAAATATTGACAGCTGATTTTCATCTTTTACTCGAATTTGATTCACAGTTCCTGATTCAAATTATGAAATGCACCAAAAAGGATCCATATAAATTTATAAAATCATAAATTTATTACAAAGCCACATCTCAATCTCAAGAAATCCGCATAAAAATGCTTGATCCCTAGACACTTTTGATGTGTGTATAATTTAATAAAATTGACGTCTGAGAGTTCTAGTTCGGAAAAACTATCAAAAATTCAAAATTTATTCTCAGTATAAGACTTATTCTATGTATAAAAGTTTGGTGGAATGCTCTCCCGTAATAAAATAAAACAAATAATATGACAATATAGTTGCTCTACTTACTTATTGTTATGATTTTATTGTGCTCTTTAGAGTTCCGTAGCCAAATGTAAAAAACGGAACCTCAATTTCGTTACGCCCGTCTGTCTGTCTGTCCGTCAATCCAGATCTTACATAGCTAAAAATAATAGTCTCGAAGTAAAGTGTTTCTTCGAGACTATTAAAATTTGCATCATTTCCATGGTAATGAGAAAAAAGCCTTATTCTGTGCATTGAGATACGTGATATTTTCAGTTACACAACAATAACATTTTTGCATTGTGTTTTCGAGAAATATTATAAAATACAAACTGATTTTTACGTTCGATAAATCAATACTGTGCATGTGTAAATATTCATCCTAACTACGGAACCCATCACAGTGAGTAGTCCGACACCCGGTTTTTTAGGATTATGCGGTACTTTAAGGTTTAAAGAGGTAACACTAATTACGTGACTGTCAAAGTCAAGTTGACATTTAATTTTTGACAACTTTATGTTAATGTTTTTGTATTTTGTCACAGCAAGTGGTTTCTGTGGTTTACAAACAGAAAATTGATTATTTGAATGAAATATTATAATAAAACGTATAATACAATTGTATTTGTATAGATTAAAAGTAAAAATGCGCAGCGCTTTCGATGGACACATAGATGAAATACCATTCATATTGGTCGACAATTTCGAAAACGATTTGAACAAAAGTGCTTACTTTCTGAGCCACTACCACGGAGATCACGTCTTCGGCTTAGCAGAGGACCATTTTCGTAGAAAACTTGTAAAAAATTGCGTCTTTATCTATGCTTCTAAAGTTACTGTTGCGATAATAAGAGAAGAATGTCCTAGATTGGCACCGTATCTTAAAACTTTGGACTTGGGTAAGTTAATAGACATTTGTTTTGAAGCTATTGCATAGCTTTTATCTTGGGCTTTGAGCGCGGCGACCGAATGAAGAAATTCCGTAACGAAAATAAACCTAAGCATCGTCTAACGTCGTATCAGTTCGGCAGACTTCGGCACGGTGTTTGTGTGCGTTGCTATGCAATAGCTTTACCGCGGCAGTCCCCGAGTGCCACACGTATTTTTTTTTTCTTTTTAACCTTTTAAGCGCTTGGCTAAATATTCATTGCCGTGCCCCTAGTGCCTGGCTACAAATAGATAAAATAATACCTACAATAAATAAGGAGGAGAAATCGTTGTATTGATTAAAAAATAGTCAAAAAGTTTTTTTTCTATATTTAATAATGGTTTTAGTTGTACATATCACGCAGTTAATAGGACAAAAATAGAACGAAAAAATCATGCATGTCTTTGTCGCATAAATACGACACGAGCGGTGGGGCCACGGAAATATGTGTCGCATAAATGCGACACAAGCGGTTAAAAGGTTAATGGCCATCGCTCTGTGTGATATAAATGCCATCAAGGACTTAACTAGCTTATAAATTTCTACTATTAGAAATACAAGTCACCACAAAAATCAGTTTACAAGTAGCAATAGTGTTAAAATGTTGTTATATCACAATAATAGCTCCACCGCCCTGTCTCTACGTTAACTTCATGATGGGGCTTGGCTATGAACTCTAGGTCTGTGCCGGTAGAGTTTACTTTGAGGAAACAGGTCTAGGGTGAGGAGCTAGACCAAGTGATACATAAACCTGCAGGGCATCATGTGAAGAGCTGTCCCGGGAAAAGTCTTCCTTTATTAACAAGCCAGGGTGCACAATGACGAGGAACAAATCTCCAACCTCTTTCTTGCCTTTATTGGCCGGCTTGAGTGGAGATTCACCCGAAGTGGAGAAAATGTGCTCAGATATGCCAAAGAGACTTTCATGATACTATCTTAGATATTTTCTACTCATAAAATGCTGTTTCATAGTAAAGAGGTATGAGGAACAGGGTTTAAAGTTCACTCATACTCTATAGGAAAGGGAGGATCCTCTGACCAGACGGGTGTTGTATCTGGCGGGCAACTGCCCGATGATTCATGTCGGGCCATTGTATCTATGCTAGTTGCGCAGTAAACTCTGCTTGCGAGATGCAGGATTTTGTGACGTCTGTATGACGGGTTGTTCGCATGTGGCGTTGTAGATACCGCTACAATACCAATAACTGTTAGCAGCCAATCAATGGAAAAACCTTCACATTCAACAACTTATTCACATTCTTCTATATTTTATTTACAGGCAAAAATACAATATCAATAAATGCAGATGGAGAAGAAGTCTTTCTCAATGTTACCGCATTACCTGCTGGCCACTCTCTAGGCTCCGTGATGTACCTCTTCGAATACAACAAACAGAACATCCTATATACTGGAGACTTCAGGATATCAAGAAACAGCGTTGCAAAATACAACCATTTACAATCAAAAGGACAGCCAATTCGCTTAGACGTGTTGTATGTGGATACAACTTTTCAGTATGTTCCATCTTTTCCAAAGCGGTCTGATGTGGTGCGGAATGTGGTGTTTCATATCAAGAATTGGTTGAATCAAAGTGAGGAGCATCGGGTCATATTGTTGACGTCAGCTGGTTATGGCTATGAGTGCGTTTGCAACATGATTTATGATGAGACGGGAATGAAGACCTGCATAGGTGAATCCTATTGGAATATTTATAGGTAATTAATGTACACTCAATTTTTTAGGTTGAATAGGGAAGCTACACTTGCCGCAGTCGATTTTTATATACCAAGAACCCTCCATGCCTCGGAAAGCATGTGAAACAGTTGGTCCCGGATGTCATTTCTAGATCTTTGACAGTTGTTACATGTCAGAAGCCTGATAGACAACCAGCCTTACCAAGGGGTATCATATGTTACCCAGTAGGTTGTAAAGTTCAGATCGCTCACATGTTAAATACTGGTATTAGCTGCACCCAGTTAGACTGGAAGCCGACCCCAATATAGTTGGGAAAAGGCTAGGCAGATCATGATAATGATTCTTACTCTGCGTCATGTTTTTTGCGCAATAAACGTATTTTCTTTTTTTTTCTAATAACCGGTATATTTTTCCAGCCAATTCCCCAAAGAGATCTACGGTATGACCAACAACTCTTCGTCCCGCATACACCTCAGCACAAAGTACCGTTACAAGCAAGAACCTAACGCTACACACCTACAAATATACTTCTCAGCGTACAAATGGGGCGAGAAAGTAAATGTACAAGAAGATTTCTTAACTTTTAAAGGAAACCGAATCGAAGTATGTTTTTCAACACACTGCGGACGGGATGAACTCATACATTTTATCAATTATTTTAACCCCAAGAAAATTGTAGGATTCCCTAATGATTTTGACACTTACTGTAATATGAATATTTTTCAAGATGGCGTCTTGAATCAAGAGCCAATGGAAGGCTTTAAGATTTCTCCGAGGAAGAGAAAGGTAGCGAGAGAAAGGGAGGTTCGAGTTGGGAAGAAGGTTTCTGCTAGTGTGTTGAAGGAAGCTTTTGAATGGTGATAGTTTAAAAACTAGGAAAGTGCGAGTCGGAGTCTCCTATTAAGAGTGTTCGTCCCGCGCGGGCGGGCAACGTCGCATCGTCGCATGTCTAGTGGCTTTTTTCATGATCATAAGCCTAAGTATTATTTTTTTACAGCCAAGTAGGTACTAGATCGTTGGTATTTATTTTGTATGCTATTTTTTTTACAGTAATTTGGTATTTACTCTAATAATTGACATATTGTCAATTATTTTCTTATAAAAATAATTATTTGATTAAATATTTTTATTTAGGAGTAAATGTCAAAAATAATTATAAATACTTACCAACTATCTAGTACCTACTTGGCTGTAAAAAAATTGTACTTTGGTTTAAATTTAATAAAATAATCACGAAAAACCACTAGAAATACCACGTTGGCGCGGTATGAACGCTCATAAGGGGCCTGCCATGTCTCACCGCCGACGCGAGAGCGACTAGCTATCAGCGATTTTCTTGATTGTATCGTGAGTATGAACAGTCAGCGATCAACTGTCAACTATTAATATATGTACAGACGCCAGCACATCCAAGCTACCCGAAACTGTCAAATTTTCCCAATCAACATTGAACCTAATGCTTTAGGCATAAAATTGAAAATCTATTAAAGAAATTTGACAGATTGTAGTAGCTTGATGTGCTGGCGTCTGTACATTTCTTGAGCGAAAAAAGTTGTTAGTAATTGCTTCCTTGTCGGCCGTGGGCAGATGACTAAATCAGGTCTTTTGAAGTGAAACTTCTTAGACGGCGATTCGATAATTGGAAGAGAATTGAGAGTGAAATGGTGAAATTTCAAGGACGCGTCACGATTAGGCACATTTCGTTACATGAGAGAGAAGAAAGACATAACTCTCTCTGTCTCACACACTAAACCTCTTTTATTCTTTTTTTTTTAAGAAATTTCAGTTCGACCACGTGTACGGTGCTCCAAGAGCCATTTTTTATTAAATGAAATGTCTTTATATTTTGGAAAATGAAATTATTAGTCAGGCCACGAATATTTTTCGTGGTTTTTGTGATATTAGGCTAAAAAATTTACTGATTGGATTATTACTCAATCCTCCCACCGGAGTCCGGCGTCAAGCTGCCTGCGGTTACGTCGATGCGTGGGAGTTTCAGTGCATCTTCTGGGCACGCTCGTTCCATCATAGACCTCATCCATCGCCTTCCATCAGGCGTGATCGAGGTGAGCAGGCCCATTCAGCAATAAAAAATTAACAAAAATTGCCAATTTTCGCATGGACGTAAAAATACCGCGGCGGTATTTTTTCGCGTACTGCTTAGCGCTGCAGCAGTAGTAGCCCTGTGGTAACGGCCTCGACTTACGAGTTGTAGGTCGTGAGTTCAAACTCAGACAAGCGCTTTACTTTGTGTACCTAATTTATTTCATCACCACTGTTCTCAAATCGGTGATGGAAAACATCGTGAGGAAACCGGCATGTCCTAGAACCAAAAATTCGAAGACATGTGACATCTACCAACCCACACTGGGCACGCAATCTCACAAAAAGCAGAGTTTCTCTAGCTAATTTAATTTGACCCTGTATAAAAATGTTAATATGCCAAATGTCTTAAAAATAATGCATTTTTTTAATACTTAGTGAGTACGTAAGTACCTATTCGATGTTTTTACTGTGCTATTTTTTTAAATAAAATGTTTTGGAAACTATATTCTATGTTTTTTTTTTATTTATTGAAACCTCTCTTTTACACATCTTTCCCATGGGCGAAAAATATCGCGACGGCATTTTACCGCGTACTGGATTTTTGACCCTCGGTATTGAGGTGAGCGTTGAGAATACATTGCAACTGAGTGCATTCCAGCTCGTCGAAAACTGTTGGAATTTCAACTCTGCGCTGAGCAGTGTGTCGAAAATCTAGTGCGCGAAAAATAATCGCGGCGGGAAAATATCGCAAAGTCAAATCATTTATTTGAAATAGGAACATTAAACTTTTGAACGTCAAAAATTACAATAAAATAGAATTGATTCTAGTCCACAGAGTACTTTTTGATAGACCGCCCCTTCCAAAAGGTAGTGTTCGCCACGTCAGATGTCAGACCACGAATGACAGCCGGGACCAACGGCTTACCGTGCTTTCGGAGGCACGGAGGGGTCTTTCTATGTAAAGATGGTCACCCATTCACGGACCAACCAGGCGAAGCGTAGCTTAACCTGATCGATGGACCCGTGCGGCTGTTATGACTTAGCCATAAGCCCCAAGATATGAATTGAACAAGATCACATTGGTACTTGCCTGGATTTGAATCCACAATCTCGTGCATGCGAGGCGAGGCCTTGGACATCATCACATCACGACTTTAGAGCTAAGAGTTAATTAATTTAAAAACAATCAAACTGCACTCATTAAAGATAATTAATTGGAGTTATTGGACTGTGCAATTATGGTAGGTAGGTATCGACTTTTGCGATACCATATATCTCGTTCAGTTAGAAATTACTTCGCCGAGATGAAATTATTAATTATTTTCCAATTATTTGTAATTGTATGTAAGTAAACCTATTTTAATTTAAATTATTCATAAAACATTGCAATTTAGGATGTAGACGTAACGCTTGCTTGGTCATCGTGTGCACGGGATTTTGTTTTCAAATTGGGCAGATGTAAGATTCCTCGATGATACAGACGCCAGCACATCAACCTACCCGAAATTGTAAAATTTTCCCAATCAACTTTGAACTTTATCATACATACATACGGGTCGAATGCAGAACCTCCTTTTTTAATTCGGTAAAAAACAGTTCTTTGTGTGTTAATATCACAGATTTGATGGGTATCTAAATCTTAATACGATAAAATATCACAACACACAAACAGTTTGTCTCAACTCATATTTCAAATAACAACACTACCAGCGGTCGATGACCCCCAAAAAAACATCAAATATATTTTTTTTATTTTATTTTATCGTGGTTAGATAATATATCTACATAATTATAGTCTATACCCATTACGTCTGCAGAGTTTCGCTAGCTAATTTAATACGACCCTGTATTAGAGTGTTCAATAATATTTGTAGGAAAGCAAAATGGGAATTAATTATTAGAGGTGTGACAAATTATTTTTTCTTTTTGATGACTAAAGATAAAATCTATTTTAGATGCAAAAAGCAAAGAAACTACTTCTGAACCTAAGACGCAGAAGGTACCATTGCCGTAAGTAATATTTGAAAACAAACAACAGACACACAACAACAACAACAGACACACACGACAACAGACACACAACAACAACGGACACACACAACAACAACAGAAAAACACAACAACAACATATACACACAACAACAACAGGCACACACAACAACATATACACACAACAACAACAGGCACACACAACAACAACAGACACACACACAACAACAACAAACACTCCCAACAACAACAGACACACAACAACAACAAATAAACTTTTGACTTGTATTGAAAGAAAGAAAAAAAGTTTATTTTGACACAGTTCGTGAAACACAAAATACAAAATAAAAGAAAAAAAGGTTTCAGACAACAATAGTGTGTGCCTCACGGCTGCGCAAAAAAGGCTCATTTCAGCATTAATGCCAGACAGATGCTGTCTGAAGCTGGTTTTCAAATGAACCTTTAGGGAAAAGTGACGGGCAGTCACTGTTACCTCTTGAGTTTGTTCGGCCTTTCTTCTCAGAATAGTCAGATAGGAAACGCCGACTTCATTGGCTTATTTATTTTTAATATGACGTGTAAAAGTGATTCCGATAAGGATATCGGAATCACTTTTACTTTAACTTTTTATGAAATTTCATGATTTTTCAATTTCATAAGCCCACACCCTATTTTTTTTTCATTTTTGCAGATTATCAGCATCCAGAGACAATCCTAACTTTATTAGAGACCGCTTAAGAAGTAAGTTCCTCTTGAATAAGTTCTGATTTTGAGAGCAATGGTGACCAGTGGTAATGGCCGCGACATGTGTATATTATTTCATCACTACTGCTCTCGAAACGGTGAAGGAAAACATCGTGAGGAAACTGGCATGGCCTAGAACCAAAAATTCGAAGCCATGTGACGTCTACCAACCCTCACTGGGCCCGCTTGTTGGGGTACGGCCCACTCCCTCTCACCGAGAGGAGGCCTGTGTCCCAGCACTGGGAAATTTATAGGCTGATTATTAGATTTTGCTACAATAGCAGGCAGAGTAAGCAAGCTGAAGTGGCAGTGGGTTGGCATGTTTGTCGAAGGACCGATGGACGGTGGAGCAGACGAGTCCTGGAGAGGAGATCGCGTATCGGCAAGCGTAGTGTGGGATGGCCCACAGTTTGATGGACCGACGACCTTAAAAAGGGGGCTGGGACAGACTGGATGCGGAAGGCGGAGGACAGGGTGTTGTGGCAGTCTGAGAGAGGCCTATGCAGGGCTTGCGTGAAGGCTGAGGAAACCGTTACGCATGTGTTCTTTGAATACAAAGGTTAAGACAGTTTAGGACAGAAACCGTTGGGGCACCCAGGTCTTACACAGATATTCTTAACAGACCAGACATGGCCGCCACAGACATATGGATCCTATACTGGGTAAAATTAAGTTACATAGCGAAACTACATATGTCTGTGGCGGCATCTTCATCGCCACATGCGAACTACGTATCATACTGACGTCACGCAAAATCCTGCATCACGCAGAGTTTACCACGCGACTAGCATATACACCGACATCAATCGTCGGGCAGTAGCCCACCAGACGCAACACCCGTCAGGTCGGAGGATCCTCCATTTTCTATGGAGGATGAGGGAACTTTAAACCCTTTTCCTCATACCTCTATAAGTATATCAGTATAGAAGATAAGTTCAGGTTTCCTTACAATGTTTTCTTTATAATTTTCAGAAATAATTAATAAGCCAGAGATGCCTCCGACATGGACAAATCGTCACAAACAGTTGTACGACTCAAATTGGATGGATTACTGTGACCCCTACCATTGCAACGACTACCACAAACGAGTGTGCGGCCTGAACAGAAGGACGATGAGGTTCCAATGGTTTCAAAGCGTCTGCCATCTGATAATTAATAATCAATGCTCCGATTTTAGAGGGCATTTAAGTATGTACATCATTCTCATGTCCTAAAGTTGTGTGGAAATCGGCTGTCATGGTATGGGCATTATGTGCCATGTGATGCGGAGGAATGAGGAAAATGTCGTGAGGAGAATTTTGAGTGTGAATATTGATGGCTATAAGAGTAGGGGAAGACCAAAGAAACGGTGGATGGACTGTGTGAATGATGATATGGTTAGAAAGTACTCATATCAACTCGAAAAGGGATCTTCACCGTATCAACTCAAGCCATTCAGTATTTTTTGTAAGAAACTCTAATCGGAATCGTAACGTAATCGCCTCGCCTTGGGACAAGATCACGGTGCGGTGCGTGGTCAAATTGCAGTTCCCGCGCTTACGGCTCGTCGTCCCCGTCCTCCGTACAATGTGTGCCACGAAAGATGAGACTTGACGCAACACGTGGTTTGAAATGCGCAGTACACGATTTTAGGTCTCTTTAGCGGTATGAGGTCTGAGCGCGGGACGGGACCGGACGTCATAGGGGCGGCGGAAAGAGCGCGGGAGGCGGGGTCAAGTCTCATCTTTCGTGGCGCTAACTATACCCGAGATTACGTCTCTTCGTCCACCCTTGCCCCTCTCACCCCTCCCGCGGCCCGCCTGCAGCACCATCAACCAGCGGTCGGCGAGCCATAAGCGCGGCGTCGCCTAGCCGTAGCCGAGTCGACGTATCGGAGCTTCTGGAGGCCTACCACAAGCTCTTAACGCGATCCATTTTAGGACCTAAACTGAACTGTTCTTCTAATTCGGACCATGACGACATTCTGCTGACAGCGATTGTCCCAAACTGAGTCGCAAGTTTTGGTTTCATTCATACTTGTTTGGTACCATGACGTCCATAGAGTAGCTCAAGCGATGCAGTTTAGGAACCTAAACTGAAATGTCTTGTTTTTGAATCGTTTTTAATTAGATCATGGTAGGCCACCAGATCCGCTTTGGTTACGCTTACGTGCTTACGTTAGGTTGACGCCTGTTTGACGGTGAGGCGAAAGGCGATATGGTGACGATCCATTTCCGAGTTGATATGTGTACCTTTTAGAGAAGTATGGAAGAAAAAGACATGTTGCGCCAACCACAAATAAATTATTATTATGTAGGTGCCTGGTTTTATCAAGTACCTATAATAGTGCTTGTTGACAGGCCTGTAGTGTCCTCCCATAGGTATTAGCACTGTAAAAGCCAATTTTATTTTAAGTCATGCTCCCTGGCGAAAGCCCCTTTGCTTTACCAAGTATAACTATAGTATAAGGTACATAAAAAAAGGCTATGAAATGTCTATAAATGCTAGTCCTATTAAAAAAAAATCTATATCTCTAGTTTCGACGTAAACTTTTATTTAAAGTCGTTGCACATTTTGTGCACCTCTGGATAACCATTCGGTGTAAACAGGCACGTGTTAGGTGTAACGTTTTTGTTTTTCAGAATTTGACCAGATAGAAACAAAGTTCTGCCAGGCATACGTCATGTTCTTGCGCGGAGGATGCCCTCAGTACAGTGACTGTGACGACCACAAACTGCACCCCCTGTGTGCCATGAGCTCTGTAGATGGCCACTTCGTTATCTTCCAAAACAAGTGTTTCATGGATGCCTTCAACTGCAGGAATTCTAATTTGCAAGGTAAAAAATGAACTGGAAATAATCTGCATAGCTATTCACAACCACACGACATGCTATCGTATCGAAAATGACACATTTCGATAACCTGATTTGACTTGCCCCCGACGGCAAATAGCTGTTGGAAGAATAGCGGGCGTCTATTTGATTTAAACTGACAAAACTTTCGGGTTTTGGACTTGTGAACAGCGTTTAGAAGACTCCTACGATAACATTGATTGATGTTCGATACGATATGGAAGCGTATCGAGTGTTTGTGAATAGCTATGCAGATCCTCAAAAAAATCGCGAATATTCCCCGTCGTCCATAGGCACGAGGCACGAGTGAGTCATAGGCACCCATGTTCACCTACGCAGCTTCGGCTTTGTTACAGCGGGCGAGGGTTGCTCTCCCTTCCCGCCTCCTGTTTTTATATACACTCTAGGGGGTAGCAGCCAAAAGACTACGTGAAGTCGGGGGTGCCCCGATTCGGTTTTGCATCAGATTCAGCCAATTCAAACCATGAAGTGTCCCCCAGTGGTGGACAACGAGAATAATTTTTAAAAGTTGTTTCGCTGTTTCTGGTGGCCAAACAAGTGGTGGATGGGACGGGAATAAACCGGATGCAAAAGCGAGCGAAGTGCCCTTCGCTCGCTCCCGTGCCGCCGAGGTTAGGTTTGGTAAGGTTACTTTAAACCCTTTACATATACATAGGATGCAAGAGCGAGAGAATAGGAATACAACTTACTTAAAAATAATTATCTAATTGATTTCCGTCAACAAAGTTTACGGCAAGAAGTGCTATCTATGAACAGAGATCTCTGTCAACGGTGCTTCCTATGAACCGAGATATCTACAAAAAAGGTTTTCTATCAACAAAGTTTTCGGTGAAACGTGCTGTCTAGGAATAGAGATTTCTTTACCCATGCTGTCTTTATGTAGTCGTATCGTACAAGCGTGTTCCTATCTTAGGTACCAAACTCGGGTCAGCTAGAAATATACCTATAATAGTGGGTTCTGGGTTAATGTTTTTTTTTTTTTCAGAATATGAGGAAGTATACATGTCGCTATGCGAGTATGCTCTGTTCGCTGACCCTGACTCGAAAAAAGAAGACTCAGACTCTTTGATCCAAGACCATAGAAATGTACATATATCTATGTCCAAGACCAATAAGCCAGGAACAAGAATATAAACAATAAAAAACAATGATAATGATGTATTTAGAGTACTTAGGTAATAAAAAATACAAAAAAATCTAGAGTTTATTTACGTTATTTTTGTCTCGCTTTTGACGAAATAATCCCTGCTTCTTTATTCCAATCGACTGGAAGTCGCTCCACCTAGCCTGGGGGCGCCCCACATTACGTTTACCGATTCGCGGTCTCCACTCAAGAACACGTCTACCCCAGCGGTCATCGGTTCTACGGCTAATATGGCCGGCCCATTGCCACTTCAGCTTGCTTATTCTGTGAGCTATGCCGACAACTTTGGTTCTCTGCCGGATCACCTCGTTGCGGATTCGATCCCTCAGAGAGTCTCCAAGCATAGCCCGTTTCATAGCTCGCTGAGCGACCTTGAATTTATGAACCAGCCGTACCGTGAGTGTCCACGTTTTGACTCCGTCAGTGCTTATTACTAATATATTAACTGCCGAAAGTGGGGTGCTGGATTCAATGCATAGGTCGGGCAAAGTGGGTTTTTCCATTAGGAATTTATTAGTAACGGCCGGGAGTTTGGAAGTTGGCGGTTTAATACCCCCGTGCGTCAGAAAACACGTTAAGCCGTTGGTCCTGCGCCTGATCTCTCTCCGGTCGTGTCGGATTACCGTCCCATCGGACTATGAGAGTGAGGGAAGAGGGAGTGCACCCGTGTCTGTGCACACAAGCCTGCACTATAGCATCTCCCGCGCCAAAGGCTATTCTCGTTTGAGATTGGCCACCATGGGCGGACATGGTCTGGGGGACTATTATTTATTACTATGCAACTGTCATTTTAGTCTAGCAAATTCAAAATCAGAGTGGTGCCGATTCTGTTGTTCACAAACTAAACTAAATTTAAGTTCAGTGCATCTCTTTCTTTCCATTTCATAAAGAAAAGGACAGAAGATAAATTTTAGTTTAGTCCTGTCACGTTAAACAGCGCCTGACGTAATTTTAGTAGGCAAGTTTTTAATCACGTCTCAACTTGTATGGAGTAGTGGCAGGCGCTGATTAATTTGACAGGACTAAACTAAAATGTATCTTCTGTCCTTCTTGTCTTCTGTCTCCTTGTCTACCTATAGGGGTGGGCGTTGCGACGACGAACCGTTTACAAATACTTACAATTTTCTACAAATTAACATTTTTGGCTGTATTCGTGTGGTAAGCAATCCCTTGTGTCTTATTTTTCTTCCTTGTATTATTAAAACACTGTTTAGCTGCACAAGAAGTCATTTTAATGCGTATTTATTACAAAAAAACTGAAAGTATTGATTGAGCTGTGCGATCAACGACGTTCTGTGTGCGACTGAGTGCCTACTAGGTGCAATCACCTAGTTTAGTAGGAACAGGCGTTGTGACTGAGTAACTCATTTAATTATGATGTACAGACGCCAGCACATCAAGCTACTACAATCCGTCAAATTTCTTTAATAGATTTTCAACTTTATCGCTAAAGCATAAGGTTCAAAGTTGATTGGGAAAATTTGACAGTTTCGGGTAGCTTGATGTGCTGGCGTCTGTATACTGATCTATTCTAGTTGTTTATGCCTTCGACGCCGACGTCTCCTTTTCTTCGTCACAGAATCCATAAACGGAAAGTTTTGAAACCTTGGTGGTTTCGTATATATTTTGCCAGTTGGTTTGTGTCTTGGTCCTCTCTGTTCATCATAGTCCCACTCTTCAGATATGAATATACGAGCACGAGCAATGTCCTTCGACTCCAGGCGTTGTTTCTGTTGCAATAATCCTTGTTTCAAATACACGGCTTCCCGAAGACTGACGGCTCCATCTTTAGCAAGATTGTAGTTCGTGGATGACGTGCTGATAATTTTAAGGAATGCTGAAAAAGTTTCGACACAGGACATAGCATTAAACGACATCATAGATTCTATACATCAATCAACTCAGCCTATCGCAGTCCACTGCTGGACATAGGCCTCTCCCAGACTGCGCCACAGCGCCCTGTCCTCCGCCTTCCACTTCCAGTATCTACCCCAGCCACCTTCTTTTGGTCATCCATTCATCTAGCTGGGGGGCGTCCCACATTACGCTTGCCGATACGCGTTCTCCACTCCAGGACTCGTCTGCTCCACCGCCCATCGGTTCTTCGACAGACATGGGCAGCCCACTGCCACTTCAGTTTGCTTACTCTGCAAGCTATGTCGGTAACTCCGGTTCTTTTCCGGATAATTTCATTCCTGATTTTATCCTTCTAAGAGACTCCGAGCATAGCTTGCTTCATAGCGCGCTGAGCGACCTTGAATTTGTGGACCAGCCCGACCGTCAGTGTCCACGTTTCAGCACCGTATGTCACATGGGGCAGGACGCACTGGTTGAAGACCTTAGTCTTCAAACACTGCGGGATAGGCGACTCTATACATAATCAGCTTATATTGTTGCCACTGCTGGGGCACAGGCCTCCTGTCTTTGAGAGGGAGTGGGCTGTTACCACAGGGGCCCAGTGTGGGTTGAAAAATCTCACATGTCTTCGATTTTTTGGGTTCTAGAACATGCCGATTTCCTCACGATGTTTTCCTTCACCGTTTTTGAGAGCAACGGTGATGAAATAAATTACAAAAAGTAAAGCACCTGGGTTCGAACTCACGACTTACAACTCGTAAGTCGTCCGTTAGGTACCACTTGGTCTCCACAGCTCTCAAAATCCATACATAGTACGAACTAGAGAAATTAAACAAAATGAAATTCTTTATTCTGTAAATAGGATGTTGGAATCACTTTTACACATCATATTATAAAAAAAAAAGATAAGCTAGACGGAGTCGACATTTCCTATCTGACACCTCTACAAACAAGTTGTTGTGGAGGAGACTAGTTGTCAGACATTTAGGATTCTGACTACTCTAACAAACTGTCAAAGGTCTACGAATGAAAGCCGGGACCAACTAAACGTTTAGCTCAACTCAGAACTTGAAGTCTGACAACTATTTTACCAAGGAGTATCGTGTTACCCAGTATCTGGGTTGCGGAGGTCAGATAGGCAGTCGTTTCATCCATACTAATATTATAAATGCGAAAGTGTGTCTTTCTGTCTGTTACCTCTTCACGCTTAAACCGCTGAACCGATTTAGATGAAATTTGGTATAGAGTTAGTTTGAGTCCCGGGAAAGAACATAGGATCGTTTTCCCACGGGAAACTTATGCGGGTGAAACCGCGGGGCGCTGCTAGTGTAAAATATTGGTATCTATTCAGCTGCAAAGTCAAAGTCAAAAGCGTTTATTTCAATTAAACCAATTACAGGCACTTTTGAATTGTCAAGGGGTCGGTCAGTCAGAAAGATTAAGCTAGTTGCCCATTCCAAAGCGTAGGTCCCTATGGAGAAGAACGGGCAAGAAACTCCATGGACACTATTTTAAATCAAAATAATATGTTTACAAAGTCTTGGTTACATCATTCATGTTAAAAATTATGCATATGAGAACGATGCAGAACGTTAGACTGCGTCCGGTTAGACTGGAAGTCGACCCCAACATAGTTGGGAAAAGGCTAGGCAGATGATGGGAAAAGGCTAGGCAGATGATGGCAATGATGGCTATAACATAGTTACAGAATACCCTCAGGAGGCCTACCATGACCTCTTAACGCGATCCATTTTAGGACCTAAACTGAACTGTTCTTCTAATTCGTACCATGACGTCAGTTTAACGATTCAATTTAGGCCATGCCATCTGACAGCGATTGTCCCAAACTGAGTCGCAAGTTTTGGATTAAAAGTAAATGCCGCTGAGCGTAATGGACGTCAAGGTACGACTTTGAGCGATGCAGTTTAGGAACCTAAACTGAAATGTTTTGCTTTTGAATAGTTTTTAATTAGATCATGGTAGGACACCAGATCTCTTCTGTGAAAATTTCTCCGTAAAAACTTAGGTGAAGTAAGCTATCATTTCACCGAGTCCGCGTATCACTGGTCAGTTTCCCTCAGTCGTCAGTTTATTTAATTCGCCAGTTTCGTTGATTAGCCAGTTTCACTGATTCGTCAGTTTTCCCGATTAGACAGTTGTGTTTACTCGACAGTTTCCAGTGTTTGCCAGTTTTCGTCGATTCGTCAGTTTTATTCAATTCGTCAGCCAAAGTACAGTCGGTAGAAAACTGCACATACGACTGCTAATTTATAGACATATTTATTAAATCAGTGTTCATAATCTCAGATACTTAAACATTCCATCGCCACGTAATCTACTTTATTCTAAGTTGATTTTTGAGTGGCCATTTGTATGTAACAAAAAGGTTCTAATAAGTTTTTGGTTGCAATGGAATTTGAACTGTGTTGAGTATGACATTCAGTTTGTTGTTCCATAATTTGAAAATTACCTATCTCAAATTCTTAATTCAAATATTGGGATTGACAGTGACACCACTGACAGCTCACTTCAAGGTTACTTCACTGAAGTTGTCACGGTGAAATTTTTACAAAATAAATCGACTAGTATGTATTTGTATACTTACATAGTAACACGACGAAAAAAAAACCATATACTTTTATCATTTTATGGAAGTAAGCAAAATCATTACCGACTAACTTTTATTACACGCTGTTTTATCCAAATAATATTGTTATTTAAAAAAAATATCCAAGATGGCGTCTTCTTATGTCAAACTTAATTACATTTTGTAGAAAAAAAGTGTTGTTGCTGGTATTTATAACTAAATTATATACCGTTATAAAAGTAACCATGAAATTTTTCATTAACTAAACCAGGTAAGTATTTAAATTACATATAATTAGAAAATGTATCTTAACAAAAGTATAATTATTAATGATTTGCTATGCGAGGATGACCAGCACCCTAATTGCGTAACCACTATCAATCTCAATCTGAATAATTTTGAAGGATATTGCTAATCCATTGCTTCTTAAGTTCGAAAAATGTGTCTGCTCATCAACGTAAATACCTAACGCAATGAATTTTGCAACAACATAACGATACAGTGACGATCCCTTTACGAGTTGATATGTGTTCTATTTAATTTTCTTTTCATTCATTATTATTAACAGTAGTAATTTCGCGACTGTGGCATGATTCATCACCTCTATGCTTTCTGGTCGATTTATCGGGCTTCGTAAACAAGATGTTACCGCCAACCTTTTTCGTGTAACCTGAAAAATAAAATAAAAAATATTATACTCTCACACATAAAAAAAATAATCCTTCTTGAGGAGGGGAACAGCCGCACGGATTGATAGATCAGGTTAAGATACGCTTGCCGCGGTTGGTCCGTGAATTGGTGACCATCTTTACATATCAAGACCCCTCCTTGCCTCGGAAAGCACGGTAAGCCGTTGGTCCCGGCTGCCATTCGTGGATCTTTGACAGTCGTTACAGTTAGTCAGAAGCCCGAAAGTCTGACAACCAGTCTTACTAAGGGGTATCGCATCATCCCAGTAACAGGGTTGGGGAGGTCAGATAGGCAGTAGCTTCATGTAAAATATATTCAACTGCAACTGGAAGCCGACCCTAACATAGAAAAGGCAGATGAGGCAGATGATTATTTTCTTTCTTTCTTTACATACACACACAGACGTAACATCGTCCTAGTTTCCCAGAACGGTTGGGCAGAAGTCGGCACATCAAGCTACTACAATCTGTCTAATTTCTTTAATAGATTTTCAACTTTATCACTAAAGCGTAAGGTTCAAAGTTGATTAGGAAAATTTGACAGTTCCGGGTAGCTTGATGTGCTGGCGTCTGTACATAGTACACCCTCATTTCGCCAGTTATGTTTAAGCACCATGTAATAGGGAGGCTATCTATCGGACACAATCCTGACTTCGGTTTGCTATCGAGAAATTAAAGATAAAAAAACCCCAATGACAATTTGCCTGATCCGGGAATCTAACCTAACCTCATGCTTAGCAGTAGCGGTAGTATATCTATTCTGCCTTCCCTAACTGGCTTTCAAAATCGAACGGAGACTACGCGAGGCCGTCTCCACGAGCGAGAGAATCGCGGCGATATTATCGTCGTGCCACGTATTTCTATACACTCTCTTAGAACGTGTCTCCATACGGCGATATCATCGCGGCGAAAATTTGATGTCACGGCGAGATTATCGCCGCGATTCTCTCGCTCGTGGAGGCGGCCCCTACCAGACTGCCCAAGAACGCAAAAGGTATTTCTTGGAAGTTCGTCTCCATAAGAACCACTTTGGAATGGGCACCTACAGTATGACCATCGGGAGAATGGTTTCCTGACATCTGTTAATGCGACAACTCTAGTGTCTAGCATAATTATAGCATATTCAGCCTGTAATATTCCCACAGCTGGACCACAGGCCTCCTTTCTGTGAGAGGGAGTGGCCGATAATCCACTACGCGGGCCCATTGCATGTAGATGTCACATGTCTTCGAATTTTTGGTTCTAGGGGACATTCCGGTTTCCTCACGATGTTTAGCGTCACCGTTTTGAGAGCAGTGGTGATGAAATTATTTGCACAAAGTTTACTTCGTTTAGTCTAAGCGGATGCAGCTGAATACCAGTATTTACACGGACCAACTGCCAATTTGACCTCTACAATTCAACCCAGTTAAGTCCTGGTGGCCTACCATGATCTAATTAAAAAGTTTAGGTTACTAAACTGCATCGCTTGAGCTGCTCTATAGAAGTCATGGTACCAAACAAGTATGAATTAAACCAAAACTTGCGACTCAGTTTGGGACAATCGCTGTCAGCAGAATGGCACGGCCTAAACTGAATCGTTAAACTGACGTCATGGTACGAATTAGAAGAACAGTTCAGTTTAGGTCCTAAAATGAATCGCGTTAAGAGCTTGTGGTAGGCCTCCTGGACTGGAGACCGCGTATCGGGACCGACGAACATAGAAGGTGGCTGGAATTGACTGGATGCGGAAGGTGGATGACTGGCGTTTTCCGAAAAATGGCCAGAAGATAAAAGTTGAGAATGAGATGACGGATGATAGAAGATACCATAAAAATGTAAAATTTCATATATTTATGGAAAATACATACCACCTCTACCAGAGATATCAATGCAAGGAGGACGAAATATCCTAGTTTGCTCCAAGAATGCTCTCAGATGTGAAGTATCCAGATGCCATCTGGTAAACATGTATTTTACACCTGCTTTCAACGTCTTAAAGGTATGAAAAGTACCTGAAAATGGAAAACATTTTTGAAGTGAAAACTGTTACCCACCCGCATAAGTTTCGAAAACGTGGCGCCATCTATTATCATAATAACGTTATTGTTGTTTTCCTCGCGAACAGCACTTTTTATCCCTATGTCCGTTTCTGTACCTACACCTGACAACGTATATATGCAAAATTTCAGGATGATCGGTTCAGTGGTTTAGGTGTGAACAGGTAACAAACAAACTTACTTTCGCATATAATACTTATATTAGTTATTAGTTAGGATAGGATGAAAACTAACTAATAAAATATCTATTATATCTATGGTTTTTTAAACGATCAAACGAGCATTATGAGTCGTGCAATTTTGGATTTTTGAAGTGAAAACTTCTTTAGGCGCGTTGGGCATTTTTGAGATGGGAAAAACCATTGAACTCGCGACACTGTTACAAAACCGACACCGCGCTACATTCGGATGTGTTCGGCTGTCCTCGGGATGTACCTACTCGGTTTTAATGTATTTCCGATATGTCAGTGAGTAATGACAAAGTATTCTGTTCGTGTTTTGTTTATATTTTTTAAGTAACTACATTACTGTCGTTAATCCCAAAAATAGAATTCATCAAATTAATTTATTCTTGCCATTGCCATCCAACGTGGTAATGCTGCCAGCCTTTTTTTGGGCACTTATACCATTGACAGCGATGCAGACGAATTTTTTGATGCCCTATGAGCTCCTGTCTTTTTATTTTTTTATTATACACTTGTATATAATATATATATATTTTAGATTGTAAAATACATTTCTTCTTTATTATAATATCCCGTTTAGATATCAATACCCATCACATATGCGGAGTTTTGCTAGATAATTTAATTTGACCCTGTAGATAGAGATGATTGTTTACTTACCTCTTATAATTACATTAAGAATCGTAGATATAGCTGTATAATCCCATTGAAATAGTCTAATATCAATGTCACTAATCTGGGATAATAGCGAAATGATTTCGGGTTCCGTATATTGTGAGACATCCGTGTTTATTAGCTCTACTAACCTGAAAATAATATTTAAAAAAAATCGAGAGGGGTCATAGGATACGTTTCTTGTATGCTAAATACCAATAAAGTAAAAAATTAAAGGGGGTCGCCCTTTAATTTTTACTTTATTTTGTTGACGTAATAACGTCTTATAAATCGATGAACGCCGGCTTCACGCACGAAAAAGCATGACTCATTGTCACGTTCCGTCTGAGCTGAGCGTGCAAGCGAGAGCGCGGAACAAGCGATAGAGAGGCACGATCGGCCTAAGCGTTCGGCTTGTGATGCATCTATCTGATGCTTTCCTATGACGTTATCACGTAAAATTATCATCTGTAAACCGACTTTACAGACAACCAATTTTTTTTATAATTTTTTGTTATAGCGGCAATAGAAATACACACTGAAAATTTCAACTATCTACCTGTACCTATTATGGTTCATGAGACACAGCCCGTTGATAGACAGACAGACGGAAGGATGGACGGACAGCGGAGGCTTAAGCCCGTACTATATGCAGTTGACCGCAAAAAAAGCATCATCAAATTAATTTCTTTTTTGTTTTGTTATGTTTAGATATCGACACCCATCACGTCTGCGGAGTTTCGCTAGCTAATTTAAATTGACCCTGTATATGAAAATTGTCGGCCGCAGTCTGTCGTCGAGGAGTCGCTTGTCACATATTATCCGCCATGTCTCATACTAACCTTTTGATTTCAGTATTGCGGCTAGTTTTTTGTATTGGACGCCAATTATCTTTATACCCCTTCAAACGTGGCGCCACCATGTCCAAGCAATGTACCCATTTCTGAGGCTTATTTCTTTCTTGATCATCTAAATAGTTTACCCTCCTATAAAATGGAACCCTAGGCGTCACTTTTTGTCTCTTTTTAACTGGTTTTTGTGGCGTTTTTGCTATGTTTTCTCTTTCTCTCCAATTCTCAATAAGGTAATTTGTTGTTGTAGCAACTTTATCTTTCGTTGTTGCTTCGTTTTCTCTTCCACTCCGATTCTCATAAAGGTAATTTGTCGCTGTAGTATTTTTATATACCTTTATTTGCATCGTTGCGTCGTTTTCTCTTCCACTCCGATTCTCATTACGGTAATTTGCTGTTGTAGCATCTTTGTCTTCCTGTGTTTGCATTGTTGCTTCGTTTTCTCTTCCACTCAGACTCTCATAAAGATAAGTTTTCGTTGTAGCATCTTTATCTTTCTGTATATGCGTTGTTGCTACATCTTCTCCTCCTCTCTGATGCTCATTGAGGTCATTTTTCGTTGTAGCATTCTTATACCCCTGTATTTGTGTCATATTAGTTTCTCCAGTTAGTTTTAAACTATTTCGTAGGGTATTCGCATCTTTCAGCGGTTTATGAGTGTTATCATTTTTAATAGGTATCTTTGCTTCCCTTTCTAGAATGTGATAAAAAGTATTTAGCTTGAAATTATAATTAGGATGTGCATTTGGCTACCTCATTGTATTATGGAACGAGCCTATTGCAAACATTTGGGCACAAATCTAGACTCTGAACTGCTACTGAGAAATTACAGATCAAATAGAAGTAATTGGATTAGGTTCAATTGAACATTCATATACACAGAAAGAAATTCAATTTGCCATCAAATGCCGCAATAACATTGAATAATTATGTAATAAGCATACTAATTAAGTCAAAAAACTTATCCAGGGTCAACTAAATGCTAATATTTTGTGACAGAAAAATGAGATTTTTGATTCAAACCATTATTTTTTTTATACACAAAGAGTGAGCCTATCTGAATAATTTTTAAATTTTGCTTATCTACACAGTGGACTCGTGATCCTTATGTTCTTAGGGCCTCCGTGATCCTTACGTGCCCAGGACCATAGGCAATAGAATAAAGACGGCCCTGCAACGAGGCAGTTATCGTTGTTAGAGCAAGAAATCGAGGCAGTATAATATTAAGTATAGTATAGGAGTATGAATTAAAGAATTCTCCGCATACCATGAACCGCCAAGAGAACAAACAAATCTATCCTTGATCAACTACACATAAGGTATAGACTCTCCACTTTCTTTTACCAAAGGATTCTCGGTTACTTTGGGTTGCCCGTCGGGAACCAGATAATCTTGAAAAGTTGGTGCTGATGGCAAGGTAGATGGGAAAAGATGTCATCTAACTGTTGGTCAGACCAAGTAACCACCCTCACTAGACCCTCTATTACGGCCACATTGAGAGAAGCTGAGAACTGAATGAAGTGGAAGAAAATTGTACGTGAAGGTCTTTCAGGTACATGCGTCATGTTCATGAACGGGGGCCGTCAGTGGGACTGGTCATCTCTTTGCTGCCATAGCTTATTTTAATTTAATTTAATATTTAAATTACTTTTTTTTCTCGACTTTTCATTATGGACGCTTTTAACGTTCTGCATCGTTCTCACATGCATCATTTTTAACATGAATGATGTAACCAAGACTTTGTAAACATATTATTTTGATTTAAAAGAGTGTCCATGGAGTCTTGCCCGTTCTTCTCCATAGGTACCTACGCTTTGGGATGGGCAACTAGCTTCATCTTTCTGACTGACCGACCCCTTGACAATTCAAAAGTGCCTGTAATTGGTTTAATTGAAATAAATTCTTTGACTTTGACTTTCGTACACGACCTTCAGTGATGAAGTACGCGACCAAGAAGAAGAGATAAAGAATAAATAAAATTCTCACCTGAACGAAATCTATGATGTCGATGACGGTGCCGTAAAACATGTTTTATTAAAGTTTTCGAAGGCTCTGTAACTATTAAATCATAGTTATCTATCGGGTCATGTCTTATTTCTGATCGTCTTTGAATATTTTGTAGTTCTTTCATCATATACTTTTTGTCTTTTCTTATCTTTTCTGTGTGATTCCTGTGGTCCACGTCGGCTGACAGTGAGGATGTTTGGTGGTACATGGCTAAAAGTAATATCAGCCGGTTGGTTCTGTAAAAATCTCACGTTTGCTGTCATTCTACCAGATAACATTGACACTATTGACAGCTCGCTTCAAGCTCACGTCACCTCAGTTTTCTTGGTGAGGTTTTTACAGAATAGATCAGGCAGTCTATAGAGGTATGAGGAACAGGGTGTAAAGTTCACTCGTACTCTATAGAAAAGGGAGGATCCTCCGACCAGACGGGTGTTGTGTCTGGCGGGCAACTGCCCAATGATACATGTCGGGCCGTTGTATCTATGCTAGTTGCGCGGTAAACTCTGCTTGCGAGATGCAGGATTTACGTGACGTCAGTATGACGCCGTTGTTCGCATGTGGCGTAGTAGATACCGCTAAAGTCCATTTTGGACACACACAATCATGTGTTTCACGAGCTCACAGCTAAACAAAAACCGGCCATGTGAGTGTCGGACCACGCACATATGTAGAGTGGGTGTTCGGACTCGGATGAATTTAAATTAATGTCAAAGACCTCCAAAAATTGTATTTCATAATACACACATCAAAAGTGTCTAGGGATCAACATATATTTTTGCAATAACTTTTCTCCTGATTGATATTAATTAAAATTTTCTTTAAGGATTCATCAAATAAAGTGTTTTCGTTTGTCACAGTAACGATAAACCAAGTCACCTTTGCATTAATAAAGAAATTTGCCATTTTCCTAATAAAGGGATTTTTGACATTTGAACCACTAACACAAAAGTTCGAAAAAAAGACTGAAATAACAGTTTTCTTTAAAATTTTATTGGGTAACTTAAACAATTAATAATCCGTGTTTCTACCGCGAACACTAACAACACAAGAACATCGGTTTGGCATACTCAAAATGAGTTCATCCAAATCACGCTGTGGAATGGCAGCCCATGTTCGTTGCAACAACAAAAAAAGGTCTTCTTGCGACTGGATACCCTCCATATTCGGCAGAGCTCTTCTCTGTAGCATATCCCATGCATGCTCAATCGGGTTCAAGTCTGGCGACTGAGCAGGCCAGGGCAGGACATTGATGTTAGCTGCGGCGAGAGTCTGTCTTACAACTCTTGCGGTGTGCGGTCGTGCATTATCATGCATTAACTGAAATAAGGGACCGATTTGCACTTTTAGAGGAACGATGACGTCTGATACAATCGTCTCAGCATAAATTTGAGCGTTGAGGTTGCCTCTGATCCAAATCAACTCAGTTCTTCCGCCGATCCAAATACCCGCCCATACCATGATGGTTCCACCACTATAAGGATGGACTTCCTGGCAGGATTTTAATCGCTGTTGGCGTCCAGGGGTTCTCCAGTGTCGTATACGTCTTGTATCCGGTCTCATACCAAAACGAGACTCATCAGAAAAGCACACGAAACGCCATTGTTCTTCTGCCCAATTTCTGTGTTCAAGAGCCCATTGATATCGAATCCTACGATTGTGCATTGCTATAGGTGGTACCCGTAGCGGTCTTCGGGAATGAAGGTTCACTTCATGCAAGCGGTTTCTGACTGTTTGGTCGCTAATTAAGTTCCCTGAAGAGTGATGAAGCCTCACGGCTAACATCATGGCGGTTATTGTTGGAGCTCTTCGAGTTAAGATTTGAATGTATCGGTCTTGTCTCCGTGTGGTGCAGCGATACCGTCCTCCATGGCGCTCAGCCACGGTACCAGTGCTTCGGTAACGTGTCCAAAGTCGACTGATAACACTCTGACTTGTATTCAGAGCTAAAGCCACAGTACGTTGCCGGGAACCAGCTTCTATCATTCCCACGGCTCTGAGCATTTCTTCCCTGCTTAAATGACGTCGCCGCTCCATAATAACGTTGGTTTTAATCAGTAGTAGGGAAACAGTAGCACTAATAATGTCTTCAATGCGTTGTATGTTTTTATAGGGAAAATATTGACAGCTGATTTTCATCTTTTACTCGAATTTGATTCACAGTTCCTGATTCAAATTATGAAATGCACCAAAAAGGATCCATATAAATTTATGAAATCATAAATTTATTACAAAGCCACATCTCAATCTCAAGAAATCCGCATAAAAATGCTTGATCCCTAGACACTTTTGATGTGTGTAATTATTTGAAGGCAATGAGAAAAAAAACAATTGGGACACGCACAAGAAAATAATACAAACTGTATAAAAGGAGAATTTCAAATGAATAAAATTATTTAGCAAAGACACTGAAACATCTTAATATTTTATGGAATGGAATGCAATAATAATACCTCACACACTTATATGAATTGATTTTTTTCATCTCTCAGTGACACGTAGGTAGAGCCACTCCTAATTATTTTTCCTAATTCCACTACAGCATTTTTATATCATGAAGCGACGTGCGTTTTACTGGTGATAACCGAGTGTACAGACGCCAGCACATGCAAGTTACCCGAAACTGTCAAATTTTCCCAATCAACCTTAAACCTTATGCTGTGGAAATAAGGTTGAAAATCTATTAAAGAAATTTGACAGATTGTAGTAGCTTGATGTGCTGGCGTCTGTACAAACACGCAGTGAATGTGTGACGAGTACCGTCAGCACATAACAGACACTACACTTCCGACCGAGAGCTCCTTGCGCTTGCACATTCACGGCGTTTTTCTGCACAAGTAAAGCGTGCGTCGCTTCGTGAGATAAAAATACTTCAAACCATTGTTTAGTGGTGCACAGAACACACCTTTAAAACGAGTCATTGATAATTATAGTGCATATAGTCTCCGAGTAAGAGCGAGGCCACACGATGCGTTAACGGTGCGGTGCGGCACTGCACCGCAATTAATTCGAGCTATAGGGTGCCACACGGGCGGTGCGGCACCGCAGTAGAACGCTGTTTACCGTGGTGCGCGCCGCAGCGCATCACCCCTCCCCGCCTCGTCTCGCAGTTCACAAGCGCGGCGCGCCTATGGTGCGACGCCGCACGGCGGCGGCGGCCCAACGCATCGTGTGACATGGTATAGTGATTTGTATGTGGGATGACGCACCGCCGTGTGGCCTCACTCTTAAATAGAAAGAAAGAATATACGTTTATTTGCGGTGAACATGACACAAAAACTAACATAAACACAAAACTAAAATAAAAAAAATAAAATATATAAGTATATAATAAGTATAATATACATTATAAATATATATAATAAATGGTTGTGTGACATCAGGACAGACGGACGTTACGTAAATACAAATGTTACGTTTTTACCATTTGGCTAACGGAACCCGAAATAAAAATTCTTACCAAAAAATATGAGTAATCCCAAGTAACGTTTAATCATCTTTTCCAATATTGATTTCATTAAGTAAAAAAAAAAAAAATTAAAAATCTAAACTAATTAAGATAAAATGCAAAAAATATCTTCAATATACGAGAACTTATTTCAGGCATTTTCACAGTCTATTTTAGCATGAAAATCACGTCTTCAATCTTTTTCGACTATTAAAATCGAAACTAGTTTTAATACAATCAGGAATTGAAAAAATATTACATTCATTCAAGCATTTTTATACAAACATTAAAACTTACTTATATAAAAAAAAAACACTCATTTTCAGAAATTGAATTGTGATAATGGAACACTTTCATGGTTTAGCACGTTCCATACACAGGGTCGCAGGTACAGACGCCAGCACATCAACCTACTACAATCTGTCAGATTTCTGTAATAGATTTTCAACTTTATCGCTAAAGCATAAGGTTCAATGTTGATTGGGAAAATTTGACAGTTAGGTGTAGGTTGATGTGCTGGCGTCTGTACATTGACGCATCAACAGGAATTTAACCTACGCAGTCAAAAGTATGGAAGAATTCGCAATCGATAGCCACGGATATATTATAGTACAGACGCCAGCACATCAAGCTACTACAATCTGTCAAATTTCTTTAATAGATTTTCAACTTTATCGCTAAAGTACAAGGTTCAGAGTTGATTGGGAAGATTTGACAGTTTCGGGTAGCTTGATGTGCTGGCGTTTGTAAAAGTACACAAGCGTGTGCGCAAACACAGGCACACTCCCTCTTCCCTCACTCTCATTAGTCCGATGTGAAGTCAATCTGACACGACTGGAGAAAGATCAGGCGCAGAACCAACAGCTTAACTTGCTTTCCAAAGCACGGGGGTGTCACACCACTAGCTTCCAAACTCCTTAGAATCGAACCCAGATAAAAAATATAATTTTACTAGAGGATTTAGACAAGTGTGACAGATAAACATATCTTTAAAAAAAACCTAATAAATAATATAGGACAGTATGTAAACTGTATCGTCGATTCGTCGCCAACACCCCAGAGGCAAATATGATATTATTATTTAGATGTAAGCACTTTGTATCTCATTTTATGTGAACTGTTAAGTTCATAAGAGGAATGAGGAATAAATTCTCTTTAAACTTAAATACTATAAAGTTCAGTCTAAGGCGTTTGATTCTGTTGAATGTTATAATAAGCATTGTTATCTGGAATATTGTTCCAGTATACTTCGTAGAGTTATGTAGGGTTTCCTATAAAACATTATAATGGTAACCGAACAATATTTATTTGAAAAGAACTACAGGAAAAGGAACAGAGTATCTATTCCTTCAGGTATCCCCCAGGGAATAATACTGGGTCCATTTCTTTTTTGGATGTTTTTTTTTTGTGATTTGTTCTAAAATCAACAAAATACGAGTACAATGCCATTATGGTATAGAATTGTATTTTGTTTTTAGAAACATAAGGATGTTTTACGCTGAATTCACTTACATGTATTGTTCAATTAAAATAAGATTAATCGCGTTATAAAGGGAGATTCATGTTATGAGTTATGTATGCTTTGTTTACACGTATAATCCATCTGCCTAGCCTATTCCCCACTATGTTGGGGTCGGCTTCCAGTCTAACCGGATGCAGCTGAATAATATAATCCATCCATATACTAACCTCCTTACTACTCGTAATAACCGTATTATATCAGATATCAGTTACACATCGATTTCTCTCTTTCAGTCGTCAGTAATTTGACTTTCGAAAGAAGAAGACAAAGCGTTGTGTAAATAAACAGACGCTATACAACGTTTATTAGTAAGGGGGTAAGTATAGAGTAAAGTCACTTTTCGTGTCTGCCTGTGTGACTTTAAACAGCACCCTAATTGCGTAACACACTATCAGTCGGAATCTGAATCATTTTGAAGCAAATTGCTAATCCATTGCTTCATGAGTTCGAAAAGTTTGTCTGCTCAACACGTAAATAACGCAATGAATGTTGTTGAACTGTCAAAATGAAACCGATTCCGATTGATAATGTGTTACGCAATTGCCCCGCTGGTTCCCTATCCATTTGCATAAAATTTTAAGACCTAATACAACTTAGCATACTTTTGTTTCTCCTAATTATATTTTCGCATAACAGCTTGCGCATAATTTTTTTAGCATAATTTCTCTAATCATAATAATGATTAAGCATAACATTCTAAAGCATAAATTTAGCATGCTCGTTTTATTTCTAACGACGTCAGGTTAACAGAGCCCCGCTGCGTTGGGATCCTATTTCAGTCTGCAGAATTTTTAAAGGAACCTAACCAAACCGAACCTCGGGGTGCCTCTGACGTCGTTTAGTATTATGCGAATTAAACTTATCCCAAAACAAATTAGCCTTCAAGATAATTATGCCAACATAAACTGTATGCCAAAAAAAAATTGGCAACTCATGGACCCATTCCATTTAGATTAAGTTTTTACCGCATTCGGGTGTTTTTGTTTTTTTAATTAGTTTTTAATGATAAATTATGCTTTATATTTAATTATAAATGATTTTATTTCTCTAAGTAGGTTTGCGCAGACGCTAGCAGTCCAGTACATCAAAATAAATAAATGAATACTTGATATAATTTATACTTTTTTAAATTATGAATTTTTGAATAAATAAACCAAGCTACTATAATCTGTCAAATTTCTTTAATAGATTTTCAACTTTATCGCAAAACCATAAGGTTCAAAGTTGATTGGGAGACAGTTTCGGGTAGCTTGTTGTGCTGACGTCTATACAAACACTTTGCACATCAGATTTTTTTTTTAAATTAATTAATGTCATTACATATTATCGAGACCCCTTCAAGCCTCGGATAGCTCGTTAAGGAGTTGGTCCCGCCTTTTATTTGTAGATCTTTGTCAGCCGTTAGTCGATCCAGAAGCCCAAAAGTCTGACAACCAGTATTGCCGACGTATAGGGTACGGGTGTCGAACAACACCCAGTTACTGGGTAACATATTATCCGAGGCTTGAAGGTTTTGGCTTGTGGAGGTCAGGAAGGCAGTTGCTTCTTCTTAGCGTGTCGATAGCAATCTAAATGTACTCGGCCCAGAATTCGGCTACTTGTTTGGCGCCATCACTAGCGTCCATCAATTCCTGTAACGTGCAGCTGACAGGACACGCAGGGCACGATATTAAGTGTCTCATCGTTTGTGGAACTGCACCACATTTACACTCCAAGGCGGAGTCGTCTATAAATTTCCACCTGAACAGGTTTTCCTTGCTTCGGCCAACCTGAGTCCGGAGTCTCTTTAAAGACTTCCTTAAGGCAGTTGCTCCATGTAAAATACTGGTATTCAGCTGCATCCGGTGAGACTGGAAGACGACGCCATCATATTATAGAAAAGGCTAGCAGATTGATTGAAACTGTGAGTCAGTGGCAGCTTATATCTCAGTAATCATAAACAGTGTGAAAAAAGCATCTATATATAATCATACTTTAACGGCGTTTTATTTACAAACGCTTGGAATAATTTAATCATTATGTTTTCAAACAGTAACACTAACAATTATTGAAACCTTTTGTAATATAATAAAATAGTACCGAATTATTTCTTGGACACGTTTTCACATAAACTTTGTACTTTAAAAGTTATTTTTATTTCAATTATTAATTAAAAAAAAAGTATAAGTAGGTACGAGTAAATGTAGATAATCCTAATTTCTAATTATCGTTTTTTCTAAAAAAATCGTTTTGGAGGGTCATGTTACGTACAATGAAAATTAGTGTTGTCTTCTTCACTTTATCAATATGTGAGTATCTATTCATAATATATCGGCGGAAGGTACGTGTTAACGAAAACATTTACATACAGGGTGTGTCGTAAATAGTGGTCCACTGTTAAGGATTCGATATACCAGATAGCAGTGGTGATGGTACCATACAACTCGATTCCCACCGGCTTCCCTTCGAAAATTCAGAACATAACCAGTCAATTCATCATTGAAGTTTTCTTTTGGATTTTTTTTTTGCTCCGGCCTACCTCTGTCATAAATTCACCCTTCACCACTGCCAGATAGTTTACTATAACATATTACAATTTTAACCATTTTAGTAGTACATTTTTTTTTTACAAAAATCTCTCTTGAATTTGCATGATTATGTTAAAAAATTGTGTTAAAATAGAGAAGAACTAAGTTTTTCTTCAAAAGCTCTAATCATTTTACACGATAATTACCTCTAGTATTCAGCAGTAGGTAGAAGAAATCAAAATGAAAAAAATAATGGTTTTTGTTGAAACTACAACCAAATTTGTAATAAAAGGTAGAAATTTCGTAAATAAAGAACAAAAAAATATATTTTTTCGGAACCCCTAGATAAAAATGGTTAAAATTTTAATATGTTAAGTATAGGAAATTATCTGGTATATCGAATCCTTAACGGTGGACCACTATTTACGCCACATCCTGTATATAGGTATAGGGTGACTGGTAATTAGTGACCGATACCTAAACACGTGATTGTACTCATGATAACAAACAACTTTTACTATGGGACCAAACCTGAAATCGCGATAAAAAAAATCTGCTGTTCAGTACATTTTGACCAGTTAGGCGAACATAAACGACTAAACAGCAGATTTTTTTTCGCGATTTCAGGTTTGGTCCTATCATAGATATCCGTGGGTCCTATAGTAAAAGTTGTTTGTTATCATGAGTACAATCACGTGTTTAAGTATCGATCACTAATTACCAGTCACCCTATATGTAGGCTCGTTTGCAGTTATTTTTTTTACTAGCTTTTGTATTAGCTTCACTCACTTATATATCTAACTAATAAACCATGTAAGTAGATAATAAAATCTTAAAAGTTATTTTTAACCTACTTCTAATGGTCGTATCAAAATTAAACTTTGTATGTATATGTAGTTCGGATGTCAAAACTATAATTTGGTATCTTGGTGCTGATCTGATGATGGAGCCAGGAGGTGCATAGTGGAACTGTTTAGGGGCTACTCGTAAACCCCTCGAGTTTACTAGTAGCCCCTAATAGGGATGACGACGGGGTAAAGTAAACGAAATTCTATTTAGTCCATCAGTTAGATTATCAAAAAATAATGGACACATATTTTTTCTTGTGTCAATCAACCAAAAAATTACAAAGATAAAGCGTGTCAAAGTTTGGGAGTGGGGGCTCGTGACGTCACGTTTAGGTAAAAATTGTACCAAAACGTGACGTCATGCGACATTTAATCAATATATCTCTGTAATGTTCTGATTATGTGAAAAAAGAAAAAATACGTGCCCAATACTTTTTTTTAATAGTCTACCCGATAGACGAAGAAAAAAAGTTAGTCGTCATCCCTATAGTCATCACTCGTTGAATTTATAGGTACTTATTAACTAGAATATACTAGACATAATACTAGACGCAAAAGATAAAAATAAAAAACAGAAATAATAATAAAAATCCTGTGGGTTGTCCTTGGGTGCACTTGCATAGTGCGAACAGGGATAATTGTCGGTTGGTGCCTCATTTCATTAAAAACGTCTAATGGGCCTCTGCGAGTTGGCTTTGGCCCCTCGTACGCCTTCCAAAGGACCGGGACCCCATGGTCCCGAGATATGTTAATACATAAGAATAAATAATACTTCTGGACACGGCCTGCATTGTTAGGAGGTTCCTCTCTCTGGAGCCCTGACCGCCGGTAGTTTAGACCCTGTTCCCGATACCGGTGGGTTACCATTTTTTATATGTTGATTTTTTTATATATTCCAATATTTAAAAATACAATTTATATGTATTTAATTAAATAAAGAAAATAATAAAAATTAAATAAATCATTTTAAAATAAAATTAGCGCTTTTTGAATGACTGACTATTACACTTATCTCTCATAATCTTTTCTTTATTATTTCAGCTATCCTCAACCATATAACAGTATCAATAACAGATGAAATTGAGCCCATAGAATTAAGAATAAAACATCTAAAAAGTCAATTATTTAAAGAAATAAAAAGCGTACGGGACAAACCAGCGTACGAATCTGAACATTACAAAGATATGTACGATTATGTAGACAACTCGCATAAACCGATCGTTCCTATAAGCGATGACGATGAACGGAAACTACATGATAGGTATAAACTGCCAGAGTTGAAAACTTCAACGACCGCGAAGTATGTGGCATCCCCTGAGACCACTGAGGAGAAAAAGAGGCCGTTGCGCTCGAAAAAGCAGAAAAAAAAGAAAAATGTGGACACTTTTTATAGAAGAATGACTTTTAATCCCAATGAGAGAGATAGGCCACAGAAATGGACGCATTGTTTGGATTTGTTGTCGCCGTTTTTAAATGGGTTCTTGAGTAATATTACGGAAACTAAAAGGGTTCGTGTTTCTCATCATACAATAACGAGGTCAGTCCAAGTTTTTAATTCAAATTAGGCTGATAATCAGCACTTTTCAAACGTCAAAATTATATAAGACAGTCCCCCAAAACGCCCGCCCTTCACCACTTCCTAGTGCTTTCGCTGGGAAGAAGAAGTGGCGCAACAAACTCCCCAGCAGCACAGCTGTCTGTTCAGTTAGAAAAACTTGCTTCTTTTATCTAAATAAAAAAGTATGTAAAGTAATTAAAATTGGGACACAGAACATTAAATTAAATTATTTGCCATATGTCAGCTAGCCACGCCAATATACCAATAAATACAATGAAAACTATAGCAAAAAAATAATAACAAAAAATTCAAAATGTAAACAAGATTGCATTGCAATTGGGAGCAGTGGTGGCCGAGTGGTAATGGCCGCGACTTACGAGTTGTAGGTCGTAGGTTCGAATCCAGGCAGGCGCTTTACTTTGTGTAAATTATTTCATCACCACTGCTTTCATAACGGTGAAGGAAAACATCGTGAGGAAACCGCCATGTCTTAGAACCAAAAATTCGAAGACATGTGACAGCTGCCAACCCGCACTGGGCCCGCGTAGTGGATTACCACAGAACAGATTTTACTGTTCTGTGTGGATTACGGCTCACTTCCACACAGATAGGAGGCCTGAGATAGATAGATAGATAAACCATTTATTTGGCGCATACAAAAGACAGCACAACACACAAAAGTACAATATTAGATGATATCCAATTACCCACATGAACCTAATATAAAAGAAGGTGCCGATATAAAAACAAAAAGAAACAACATACATAGGTATCGAAATAAAAGTGACACTATGATGAAAATTTAAAATTAAATTAAATTAATAACGAAATATACACAGTGCGGTGTGCGTCTCAAGGTTGCACCAAATGGGAGTCCAGCTCAGCATGTGCCAGGCAGATGTACAGACGCCAGCACATCAACCTACTACAATCTGTCAGATTTCTGTAATAGATTTTCAACTTTATCGCTAAAGCATAAGGTTCAATGTTGATTGGGAAAATTTGACAGTTAGGTGTAGGTTGATGTGCTGGCGTCTGTACCTGACGCTGATATTCTGCTGGATCCCTATAGTGACACACGGACGTTGAGCAGACGAGATAAATTAATACGCAGATAGTTTTGAAACGGAAATTACAGCGTTGTGTGACTGAATAGTTTCTTTTCAGGTTAAGACATCTTCTCACTATGGATATGTCGGAAGCATCAGCCGACGAAATTAGATCAATGCTATATGAAATAAGTAATTTACAGATACGAATGTTTCAATGGGATTCTGCCGCTATCATGGCTATATTAAACGTTATTATTGAAGGTAAGAATCTGCGGCAGGGACATCGACGCGCACATGATTCTGAACCCCACAAATTGTTCGACGGTTATAAGAAAAAAAACAGCTGTTTTATCATAATCAGCCTATAATTTTCCCAATACTGGAAGACAGGCCTCCTCTCTGTAAGAGAGAGTGGGCCAGTGCGGATTAGTTTAGTTCAGTGCTTTTCAACCTGGGGGTCGCCAAGCCTCTTTAAGGGGTTCGCCGTTACCTTAAATTTAAAGTTCATAAATATAAAACCAAAATTGTATATTTATTAAGAAAAATTGTTACATACAATAGGTTCATATAAATCAACAAATACCTACAAGTCACATGCATAATTAATGTGACGAGGAACAGCCGCAACCAACACCTTAATGTGAATGGGAAATGGGCGTGACCCATTTCCTATCATTTCTTTGTTTGCCTTTTATTTGAGCCATCGATCGACGAAAACGGTCACTAAAATGGTTAAAATTATAATATGTAATAGTAAATTATTTGGTATATCGAATCCTTAACGGTGGACCACCCTATATATCGCTCATTTGGAGAAACATCGACGTAAAAATGAGTTAAATATGACATACCTAGCGCTTAGAAAGCGTAAATTTACGTTAGTCGCAAGGTTTGTCATTTGTGGATCTTTGAAGTTTGACAGTTGTTACGGGTAGCCTGAAGCCCGAAAGTCAGACAACCAGTCTTACCAAGGGGTATCGTATTACACAGTAACTGGGTTTTGGAGGTGAGATAGGCAGTCGCTCCATGTACCTAAAATACTGGCACAGTATTACAATATTTCCTACAGTAGCGCAACGCCTTTGATGTCGCGCGATGCCGCCGCCAGTGCTGCGGTGCTATTCTGTAAAAAGATCACCGTGATAACTTAGGTGAAGTGAGTTTAAAGTGAGCTGTCATTGCACCCGACGCAAGGGATTGACACTATTGACAGCTCACTTTAAGCTCACTTCACCTAAGTTTTCACGGTGAGATTTTTAAAGAATAGCATTACAGGTACTTACGCTGTCACATGCAAATATGCTAGGGTTGTCACCAAATGGGAAATAAAACAATTGTGATTATTACTATATGATGTAATCATTTTTATTCATATGTACTTTCAAAATAATTGTGATTATTAAATCTAATGTAATTATTTATTCATAAATATATATTTACATATGTTGCACTGCTGAATATTCCACTAGTCTATGGTAGACAAATGAAAAAACCTACTTCTCGTCGCGGGGAAATCTATGAAACTTTAAGTCCTTCTGTGATTTCCATGTCGATTTACATCCATACACAGAACAGTTTGTGCGCACCATTATAGAATATGTAAGTATAATAAAATTATTACACAAAAAACACGCCCGCGTCTGCCCTCGGTACGCGGCCCGCGCCACCCGACCCCCCGCGAGTTCCCCTCCGTTGCTCTGCGCAAGTACATTCGTCGCGCTACTGTAGGAATTATTGTAATACTGTGATACTGGTATTCAGCTGCATCCGGTTTGACTGGAAGCCGACCACAACGACCGACCGCTGGAACACAGTTGGGAAAAGGCTAGGCAGATGATGATGATGTTGTATGTGCAGACGCCAGCACATCAGGCTACCCGAAACTGTCAAATTTTCCCAATCAACTTTGAACCTTATGCTTTAGCGATAAAGTTGAAAATCTATGAAAGATATTTGACAGATTGTAGTAACTTGATGTGCTGGTTGGTGTCTGTAATTACTGTAATAATTTACGTTTTACAGATCGGCCACACGATTTCAGGGGCCTCAAAAATGGCTTGAAGAACCGTTTCGTTACTTGGAAACTGAATACGTCAAATCTTACCCGAGTTCTGACCCAATCCAGGATATTTCGACCTCCTTGCATCCAAATTACTGGTTACGGAGGTAAGTTAATGCAACTCGTAGAAAAACTCTTTGGTGAAGGCGCTCGTCCGGGCATGTACAGACGCCAGCACGTCAACCTACTACAATCTGTCGAATTTCTTTAATCGATTTTCAACTTTATCGCTGACGCATAAGGTTCAAAGTTGATTGGGAAATTTTGACAGTTTCGGGTAGCTTGATGTGCTGGCGTCTGTGCAAGGTGGCGCAAAAGTTGTCACCCAATGTTCTTTGGCTCTAATATTTCAACTTCGAAGTACAAGTGTCGCTATAGGTCGACGGCTGCCGTCGACGCGTCGACGGCTGCCGTCGACGCGTCGACGGTTGCAGTTACCTCTGCCGTTGAACATGCCGCGTGTGTAAGAACTCTTAAGGTGCGTACGGATTGCGCGTACCCTGGTACGCGTACTCAGTTTACGCGTATCCGGAACGCCTAGTCCATACCTGCAGCTACGCGTTCACTCTTGGGGTACGCGTACCGCGCGAGCCAACTCGCAGCGCGAGCCACCGTCAGTCGGTTTTTGGTCGCGCGTCAAAGAGGACGCACGCGGCCGGCTACGCTATATTTGGACGGCAAAATGAATAAACACGCGTGTTCTTCGAGTTTCAATAATGAAAATATTATTAGATTGATTCAACTTTATGAATTTCTGAAGAAATATAAACAAGGGCAATTAAACTATTATAACGAATTTATTTGGAAGATTATTTTATAGACATACCGGATAATGTTAGCACACGAGATGACAGATGAACAAGAAGAAAGTCCATTTAAACTC
Source organism: Hydraecia micacea (assembly GCA_914767645.1). Classification (NCBI taxonomy): domain Eukaryota; kingdom Metazoa; phylum Arthropoda; class Insecta; order Lepidoptera; family Noctuidae; genus Hydraecia; species Hydraecia micacea. Next base: position 3,402,768 of record OU611805.1, read on the forward strand.
TTGACACAGAACACGGCTACGTGACAGGTTGCATCAAGTATCAGTGCAGGCGTCCATACTTTCAACATCCTCTCCTGGACGCAAACGCTTTAAAGTCAAACCCATTGATGTGGTGAAAACTTCATGCTTCGGACGATGGAGCCCTTTCGTTAATGCGTCAGCGACCATGTCTGCAGTTGATCGATATCGAACATCAACTTGATTAGCAGCAATCTTCTCTCGAACAAAGTGATAACGAACATCTATATGTTTGCTGCGTGGATGGTACATGGCGTTACCTGAAAGACTAATTGCACTTTGGTTATCACAAAAGAGTGTGATTGGCGTATCTTTCAGTTTGAGCCAGAATTCTTCTTCCAGCTGTTTTAAATAAAGTGCTTCTTGTATTGCAGAAGCCATTGACATATATTCAGCCTCTGTGCTAGATAATGCGATCGTTTGCTGTTTTTTTCGAATTCCAGCTTATGGCTGCTCCCTGGAATAAGAATATATAGCCTGTGCAAGACCTTCGGTCTTCAACATCATTTGCCCAGTCTGCATCACAATAGCCATAAATATTTTCATTAATATTTCTCTTGAAAGTAAGTTTCATATTAATTGTACCTTTCAGATACCTCAAAACGCGTTTCACAGCTGCCCAATGTTCACTAGTTGGGTGGTTATTAAATCTGCTCAAGGAATTTACTATGTAGGTTATATCAGGCCTGGTTCCTTGAGATAAGTACAGTAGACACCCAATTATTTCGTGATATGGTACATCCTTTAAGACTTCATTTTGAGTTTCAGCCTTTTTAAACTTTACATTCGCATCAGTAGGTGTCCATACCGGCTTACAGTTTTGCATTTTAAAGCGGGTAAGTATCTTTTTAATATATATTGATTGATCTATGGAAATTTCATGCTCTGTTGTATTGTGAGAAATTCTAAATCCAATACATTGCTTTGCAGTCCCCATATCCTTCATAAAGAATTTCTCTTTTAACTTACTTTTTATAATCTGGGATGTTTCTTCATTATTATAAAAGTATAATAAATCATCAACATATACTGCAATGAAAAGTATATCCTTTTCATTTATTATACGATAGTATACACAAGGATCTACTTTGGAACGAGTCATCCCTATTTCTAACAATGCAGCATTTAATTTTTTATTCCACTGTCTGCTTGCTTGTTTCAAGCCATATATGGACTTGTTCAATCGACATGCTATATTTTGTTCTTCATAGCCGGGTGGTGAAATCATATAAATTTCTTTATCAATATCTCCCTGCAAAAAAGCACTAACTGCATCCATTTGGTGAATTTTGAGATCATATTTTGCAGCTAAGCCAATCAAGTATCTTATTGAACAATACCGGACTACCGGAGCATATTTTTCTTGATAATCAATACCCTTTACTTGTTTATAACCTTTAATTACAAGTCTAGCTTTGTAACGTGATATGGACCCGTTTTCGTCTATTTTTGTTTTAAAAACCCATTTACAAGGAAGCGCTACTTTTCCTTCTGGTAACTTTACTGGTGTCCAAGTGTTATTATTTATTAATGACTGATATTCTTCCTTCATAGCTTTTTTCCATTCATCAGCCTTATCACTGTTGATAGCTTCTTCAAGGTTCTGCGGATCACTATTTAATAGAATCATAGTTGACTCACCATTCAAACACATAAATGATGTGGTATCATTATTCTGATGTCTTTCTATTCGATGCGGAAGTGGTCTCAGACCCATGTTATGTTGCGGCAGAGATTCCACTGTTTCATCAGGTAAGTATGTTTCATCAAGAACATCTTCAAATAGAGCGGAGTCATCAGAAGAAACATCAAGAATTTGAGAGGTAAGTTGTGTTTCATCTATGTTTTCTTTTCCAGATTCTTCGTGATCTTCAAATAAAGGTAAGTCCAGTGTTTTCTTTTCTTTTATTAAATAATTGTTCTCCAGTTTATTCTCCTTTTTTTCAGTACAAATTTCCTTCTCTTTATTATTTTCTTCCTTTTCCTTTTCTTGCATGTTAACGACTTTGTTTCTCTTTACAGTAGCTTCTAAGAATACAACATCTCTACTTATAATTCCTTTCTTTTTTTCAGGGTCTATAAATCGATAGCCCTTGGTAGAGTCACTGTACCCTACAAAAATCAACTTACGTGATTTTACTTCAAGCTTTGTCCTATTTTCTTTAGGGATATGTACCATCGCGTGACATCCAAAAATCCTCATATGACTCAAATTAGGCTTCTCTCCAGTCCATACTTCATGTGGGGTCACATCGGATAAAGCACGAGTTGGCGAGCGGTTAACAATATAAGCGGCTGTGGCTACTGCTTCAGCCCAGAATGCATCTTGCAATTCAGCATTAAAAATCATACATTTAGCACGCTCTGTTAATGTCCTATTCATTCTCTCGCTGAGACCGTTTTGCTCGGGAGTGTAAGGATTAGATGTCTGGTGCCATATTCCATAGTTCTTAAGGTAGGCTTCAAACTTATTATTTTTGTATTCGGTACCATTGTCGCTTCTTAGAATTTTAATTTTTTTGTTCGTTTCATTTTCTACTCTATTCTTAAACTCCACAAATTTTTCAAAAACTTCGCCTTTACTTTTAATAAAATATACATGTACACGACGGGAATAATCGTCAATAAAGGTAACAAAATACCTGGCACCTCCAATAGAAACATGTTTCATCGGTCCACATACGTCACTGTGAATGAGCCCTAGCAGCTCCGTTGCACGCGAGCCTTCGCTGGGAAATGGTTGCCTGGTCTGCTTGCCTTCAAGACAAGTTATACAAATACTATTTTCCTTTTCCGGTGACAACTTTACTCCCTCTGTACATTTAGGCATTTTACTAATATCTGTGAAATTTAAGTGGCCCATCCTTTGGTGCCACAGGTAAGTATCATAATCAGTATTTGCTGTCATTGCTTGCATTTCTTCATTCTTACAAAAAAAATATAAATATATTTCTGGGCCCATAACCTGAAGAAATATAAACAAGGGCAATTAAACTATTATAACGAATTTATTTGGAAGATTATTTTATAGACATACCGGATAATGTTAGCACACGAGATGACAGATGAACAAGAAGAAAGTCCATTTAAACTCTTGACACAGAACACGGCTACGTGACAGGTTGCATCAAGTATCAGTGCAGGCGTCCATACTTTCAACAATTTCACCGGGTCTTGTGGGATAGCACACTAACTGATTATCGAAATAACGATTGAATATTTATATTTTTATATTTAAAATTGTGTTGAATAATGACTAACGCCGCAGCAGTGGTGGTGCACGCAACCGCTAAGTTTGTCGGAGTCATGGCGAATGACTGGGGCTCGCTCGCGGAGCGCTCTGGATCGATTGACCTCGCGTACAGGTTCGCGGCGGTCCGTACAGGAGCTGTACGCGTATCCAATGTACGCGTGGACAGTGTTTCCCAACTACGCGTAACACAGGAACGCGCTATCCGTACGCACCTTTAGACGTACTGAGCGCTGTGTTAAAATTTGTCCATCTATTTTAATGGGACCCTGTATTAGCTTTAATGATATTTAAAATGCTCTATGATCTAGCAGTGGGGAAGGCACCATACAACTCGATTCCCACCGGCTTCCCTTCGAAAATTCAGAACATAACCACTCTATAGTCAATTCATCATTGAAATTTTCTTTAGGCATTTTTTTTTTGCTCCGGCCGGGCTGCCTACCTCTGTCATAAATTCACCTTTCGCCACTGTGGTCTAGTGTATTCTCGATCAAAGAATTTAAATCATGAATTATCTCATTACAGGCTCAACAGTGACACCAAAGGCTCTACGATACACGAAACCGGAAAACAAAAAAAGAAACAAAATATGTGTTTTCAGAAATGACGAAGAAGACGGTGACTGTTAGTATGTCCTGTATTCTCTATGCCCATCGCATCGCATCGCAACCTTAATCACTATCAGAATCATTTTGAAGGCTACCATTGCTTTAAATATTATGTTCGAAAAAATTATCTGCTGAACAACATAAAAAAAACGAGTGTGCTTATGACCACACGACTGAAGTGAAACTTCAGTATTGCGTATTTGGCTATGAGAGGAAGAGAGAAAGAAAATGTGCGCGCGCACTGCTGTCTCTTGCTTATATCCCCCACTCAACTCCCGTTCGCCTCGCCCGATCACACTTTTCGTAACGCTTACGTCACGCATTCGCCAGCTTACTCCCCAAGTCAAGCGTGCGTAAAGAAGTTTCACTTCAATAACGCAATTAATGTTGTTGAACTGTCAAAATGAAAGCCATTCCTACTGTTTGTCTGTTACGCAATTACCTCGCCAGCTCTCAGTGGCCAAGTATGCAGCAGAGAATACTTAACTTATGTTATGGAACTTCGTTCCAAAAATACTTTAAAATTCTTTAAAAGTATCTTTAACTTCATAGTGGCGACGTGACACAGCACTGTTGGTAAACATTTGTGCAAATTTTTTTGAAAAAATTTTGAAAAACAAGATGGCGATGTAGTTCCGATTTTGGCCACGCGACAAAAGATTCTTGTACAGACGCCAGCCTGCACATCAAGCTACCCGAAACTGTCAAATTTTTCCAATCAACTTTAAACCTTATGCTTTAGCGATAGAGTTGAAAATCTATTAAAGAAATCTGAGAGATTGTAGTAGCTTGATGTGCTGGCGTCTATACAGCTAATACACTGCATCTCCATAGCTATTAACAATCACCCGGTACGCTTCCCTACCGTATCAAACATCAATCAATGTTATCTCTAAACGCTGTTCACAAATACAAATCCCAAAAATTTTGTCGGTCTAAATCAAATAGACGACCGCTATTCTTCCGACAGCTGTTTGCTGTCGGGGGTAAGGCAAATCAGTTTATAGAAATGTGTCATTTTCGATACGATAGCCTTTCGGCGTCTGCAACAAACGCTCTAAGGATTCGTTAAGTAGTTTTTAAACTATATAGTTTAAATAATTGGGAAAACATAACTTTTAAGCAATTTATTTCTCAATTCGACTACCTGGGACATAGGACTCGCGAAATTTGGTCCCTCCCGGATCCAAACGGAAAAGACCCTAACTTGCGTTCTATTATTTATTTATTTATTTAAACTCTTAATCTATCATTACAGGTTTAGAAACCTAATGCGATAGCTAAGCCTACTTATATAATGTACTTATTGTACTAATGTATATTTCTCTACGCCAATAGTACTTTCTAATTCCATACCAACTAAACTACAATTTGACATACGACAACACTACGATCTACGATCAGTCTAAACATTATTTTGTATTTTTTTTTTTTTTTTTATAGGCTGCATTTATTTAGCGGTTTCGTCAGTGCCTTTATTGCACAACACACGCACTTGATGTGCTGGCGTCTGTACAATATGGTGGACGGCATCACCCCTTAGGGGACGTTAATTAATTACGTGAGGTGATTTTGGGGATTTTTTTAACCCCCCCAAGTGAGATATCGTAGGATTTTACTCGACCCCTCCCCCCTCCCTCTAATCTCACGTGAGATTGTTCAAAATGAGTATTTTCAGTGTGAATACGTTAATCTATGCTTCATTGCGTTGGATTGATTAAAAAAAAAAACAATTTATTTAATTATTTTTATTTAAGACTAGTTAAGACTCAATTCAACCCAGTTTTTACGCAAATTTACACTGTTTCTTGCGGAAAAACAATTACATGATACTTGCCAGGACCCCCCTCTCCCACGTGAGATTGAGTGAGAATCGGCTCGACCCCTCCCCCCCATAAACGCCTCACGTAATTAATGGATGCCTGCTACCACCAAGTGGGATAGTGATATTAGGCCAATTCTCGTAATTTAAAACGTTCAAAATCTAGTCACAGTCTCATCTCGGCGACAAACAAATGTCGAAAACTTGTCAAAATGTAGGGAAATTAGAGGTATTTTTGACAGATTGAGACTGAGATCAGACTGTGAACGTTCTTAAAATTACGAGAATTTCCCCTCGGATTGAACTAAGTAATTGATGAAAGTGTGAACGCCTTTTTTTTTTTTTGGATGTGAAATCATCTAATGACTCCTCCCGCTCTGGGTGGAGCGGAAGGGAGTGTCAGACTCTTACTGACTAAAACCCACCCGTGTTCCTTCCTTAGCCCTTTATGTTCCGGGGCAGCGATAACCCTTTCGGACCATCCTGCTACCCTTCGGACGATCCCGCTAAGTGTGAACGCCTGCACTGATAATTGATGCAACCAGTCACGTAGCCGTGTTATGTGTCAAAAGTATAATGTACGGCTCCTTGTTCTTCTGTCATCTCGTGTGCTAACATTATTCGGTATATTTGTAAAATAATCTTCCAAATAAATTCGTTATAAAAGTTTAATTGCCCTTGTTTATATTTCTTCAGGTTATGGGCAGAGCACGCTTCCACTGCGATGGAATGAGCAGAAGGATAACGATGAGGCATCCATAACATTCCGCAGAAATGATTAAAATGCCTAAATGTACAGAGGGAGTAAAGTTGTCACCGAAAAAGGAAAGCAGTATAGTTAGCTCCACGAAAGATGAGACTTGACCCCGCCTCCCGCGCTCTTTCCGCCGCCCCTATGACGTCTGGTCCCGTCCCGCGCTCAGACCTCATACCGCTAAAGAGACCTAAAATCATGTACTGCGCAAGTCAAACCACGTGGTGTGTCAAGTCTCATCTTTCATGGCGCGCATTGTATTTGTACTTATAACGTCTCGAGGGCAAGCAGACCAGGCAACCATTTCCCAGCGAAGGCTCGTGTGCAACGGAGACTTTTGTGGACCGATGAAACATGTTATTGGAGGTGCCAGGGATTTTGTTATCTTTATTGACGATTACTCCCGTCGTGTACATGTATATTTTATTAAAAGTAAAGGCGAAGTTTTTGACATATTTGTGGAATTTAATAATAGAGTAGAAAATTGTACGAACAAAAAAATAAAAATTCTAAGAAGCGATAATGGTACCGAATACAGAAATAATAATTTTGAAGCCTATCTTGAGAACTATGGAATATGGCACCAGAAATCTAATCCTTACACTCCCGAGCAAAACGGTCTCAGCGAGAGAATGAAAGGACATTAATAAAGAGTGCTAAATGTATGATTTTTAATGCTGAATTGCAATATGCATTCTGGGCTGAAGCAGAAGCCACAGCCGGCCTATATTGTTAACCGGTCGCCAACTCATGCTTTATCCGATGTGACCCCACATGAAGTATGGACTGGAGAGAAGCCTAATTTGAGTCTTATGAGGATTTTCGGAAGTCACGCGATGGCACAGTCACGAGCACTAATATGTCAACACTTGGTAACTTTCAATTGCGTTTTTTTCGTGAAATAACTGTTGTATATTCATACTTATTTAGGTGTGTTACAAAAAGTTATGGTTTTGTACTCTTTACTCTATTCTTGTCACTTCATTACTTCTTTTATATAAAAGCCTTGTTTCAAATAAAATTCAATACTTTTCTTTTTATTAAGCATATTATTTCTACATTTTAAGCTTATTCTTTCAACACGTTATCAGCACGAAGCTCATTCTTCTTAAAAAGTAGATAATGTCAGGGAATAGTATGAATTTTCAAGGTATTCAGATGTTAATAAACCGAGACGGATACCCAACCTGGAAGTTCAAAATGAGGATGCTTCTCATTCACGAGGAGCTGTGGACGTCCATCATTGGGTACGATGATTCAGATAAAACGGCGGAGCATATGCGCTCTCGTAATGACCAGAAGGCGTTGTCAAAAATATGCCTTACGGTAGACGGAAGTGCAATTTCGCACGTACGAAATGCGAAAAACGCTAAGGAGGCTTGGAGTGCTTTACAAAAGGCATACGAGGATAAAGGTATGGGTCGAAGGCTCTCTCTAGAGCGTAGACTATACAAATATACCTTGACCGATTTCCAAGACATAGAATCTTATATCAACGCCGTTATGAGTACTGCTCAAGATCTTGAAGATATTGGTAAGAAGATCGACGATGGATCTCTGGCTGCGATTATTCTCGGAGGATTGACATCACGATACGAACCGCTTATAATGGCTTTAGAGAACTCGAATGTTGATGTAACCAGTGAGTTGGTTAAGGCAAAGCTATTAAACGAGTTTTCGAAGGACCCTCACCAGAACGAGGTAGCTGCGTTACGTTCAACAGGTTCTACAAGCAAAAAGAAGAAGCCTATAATCTGCTTTAAGTGTAGACAACCAGGACACAAAAGTCCCGAATGTCCCAATAAGAAGGATAAGACGGCTATGAGTGTGTCGGGGAAGGTTTTTAAAGGTACAGATTGCCATCACAATGAAAAGGTGGAACAGGCTGTTGTGAAGGAATTGGCTCTCTCTGCGCCAGATGCAAATGATGGGAAATGGATAATTGATTCCGGTGCAACCATTCACATGACTCCGCATTTTGAGTGGTTCAGCAGTTATCGGCCAGTACAAGGTGGAACGATTACTGTGGCTAATGGACAAAAAATTACGGCTGTCGGTATTGGTGATGTATCCATTGAGACGGATACTTTGGCGAACAGAATAGAGAATGTAGTTCATGTTCCCGATCTGAACTGCAGTTTACTTTCAGTGAAGAAAGTAGTAGAGAAGGGTTTCTCTGTAGTTTTCAATAAAGAAGGCTGCACTATTTATGATTCAAAGTGTGATGTAGTAAATAGTAAAAATGTTTTAGCGTATGGTTCTTTATGTGACGGGCTGTATACTGTCGATTGTTCAGTTAAAATGTTCAATAATGTTTCAGCTAAACTTGTGCACTCTGATTGTTCCAACTTCCAGCTTTGGCATAAGAGGTTAGGACATCTATGTAGAATTGGAATGGATCTACTTAGAAAAGGTCAGGCTATCGGCGTGGAGTACACTGAGGTTGACAAGGAACCATGCATACCTTGCATAGAGGGTAAGCAGTCTAGAAAGCCCTTTAAAAGCTTAAAATACAGGAAGGCTACATCGCCGCTTCAATTGATTCATACTGATGTTTGTGGACCTTTTTCTACAAATTCGTTTACAGGTAATAGATATTTTATTATTTTTGTAGATGACTTTACACGTTTTATTTTTGTGTATTTTATGTCTTCTAAAACTGAAGTCAAAACTAAGTTTTGTTCTTTTCATTCTCATGTCGAGAGACAGTTTGGTGGAAAAATAAAGATTTTGCGGTCTGATAATGGAACTGAGTTCATCAATAAGGAATTGATGGATTATGTTCAGTCACTGGGTATCGATTGGCAGACGACAGCACCTTACAGCCCTCAGCAAAATGGGGTTAGTGAACGGTGTAATCGTAGCATAGTAGAGAAGGCTCGGTCACTATTGTCACATGGCTCTCTCTCAAAAGCTTTTTGGCAAGATGCAGTAGAGACGAGCATCTACTTGAAAAATCGATCACCACACCGCGCGCTTTGCGGTAAAACACCATTTGAAATGTGGTTTAATAAAAAACCTGATCTGTCTCATCTGAAGGTTTTTGGATGCAGAGCACTTGTTCATGTTCCATCAAGTCAGAGATGTAAATTGGAAATGAAAGCTAAGGAACAGATTTTTGTAGGATATTCAGATGATCCTCGTACTTATTATTTCCGGAATGCGGCAAGTCCTAGACGCTTACTAAAGTCAAGAGATGTTACATTTTTTGAAAATAGCTTTAATGGACTGAAGGAAAATATTAAGCCTATAGATACTGTGAACTCAAATATTGTCAATTTGCTCTCACAGTCACCATCGCCAGCAGTTTTAAGACAAGAAGTTTTACCCTCCTCTTCACCTGGGAGATGTGAGGTAGATGCTCCTAGCATAGATACTTCTTTCATGGATGCTGAGGATGCTGATTTTGAAAATGATGAAGCAGTCAATTTAGAGGTCAACAATGTTGATGATCAGCAGTCAAGTGAGGCTACAGATTCCTCAAATGAATCTAGTCGATATCCTTCAAGAGTTCGAAAACCACCGGATTACTTCTCATATAATACCCTGCTAGACGATGGGTTTGATGATCCTAATAATTATCTGGCTGCGGTCAACAGCGATGAGAAAGATAACTGGATCTTAGCAATGAAAGATGAGTACAATGCCTTAGTCAGAAAGGGCACATGGGTTTTGGTAGACAAGCCACTTCTTAAAACGTGTAAAGTCATCTACAAAAATAATAAAATATCTATTACCTGTAAACGAATTTGTAGAAAAAGGTCCACAAACATCAGTATGAATCAATTGAAGCGGCGATGTAGCCTTCCTGTATTTTAAGCTTTTAAAGGGCTTTCTAGACTGCTTACCCTCTATGCAAGGTATGCATGGTTCCTTGTCAACCTCAGTGTACTCAATCGAAAGTGTGTCTTTTGAAACGGTCACTTTATGGGTTGAAGCAGGCACCAAGAGCCTGGAATACAAAGTTAAAACAGACTTTGTATTCCAGGCTCTTGGTGCCTGCTTCAACCCATAAAGTGACCGTTTCAAAAGACACACTTTCGACTCTTAAATATTCACCATGATAGTTATGGAATGAAGCTATCTCAGGGTACATATATTGAAAAGATGCTGAAAAGATTTAACATGCAAGATTGTAAGGGTGTTTCTACCCCACTGGTCAAGAAAAAGCTTGAGCCTGGTATAGGTGAGTGTGAGTACCCTTACAGAGAGTTAATTGGCTGTCTAATGTTTTTGGCTGTAAATACCAGACCAGATATAGCCTACACTGTGAGTTACTTGAGTCAGTTTAACTCCAAATTTGATCAGTCACATTGGAATATTGCTAAACGATGTCTACGTTATCTAAAAGCGACAAAAGATAGTGGTATTACGTACAAGAAAGAAAAAGGTAAAACTACTACTTTGACGGGTTTTTCAGATGCAGACTGGGCAAATTGTCCAATTGATAGACGGTCCTACACTGGGTTCTACTATGAACTTGCAGGCGGCCCTATTTCGTGGGAAGCTAAAAAACAGCCCACAGTGGCTTTGTCGTCCGCTGAAGCTGAGTATATGGCATTGGCTACAGCAGTAAAGGATGCGTGTTTCTTAAAAAGACTGATATCCGATATTACAGGTAAATCTTTTAACATAGTTTTGTATACGGATAGTCAGAGTGCACAAAAAATAGCCATGAATCCGGTTCACCACAACAGGACAAAACATATTGATGTTAAGTTCCATTTTGTCAGAGAAAAAGTGAATGATAAAACCGTTGAACTTAGGTATATGCCCACCGACAGGTTACCTGCAGATGTTTTGACGAAACCATTGGGTCCAACAAAGCATCGCAGTTGTTTGCAAATGATTGGTATATCCTAGTGTATTGCATTGGTTTTCTATTTTTTAAATGTCTTTGTGTTATGAGTGCAATGTAGTTAACTTTTTGAGGGAGCATGTTGTATATTCATACTTATTTAGGTGTGTTACAAAAAGTTATGGTTTTGTACTCTTTACTCTATTCTTGTCACTTCATTACTTCTTTTATATAAAAGCCTTGTTTCAAATAAAATTCAATACTTTTCTTTTTATTAAGCATATTATTTCTACATTTTAAGCTTATTCTTTCAACAATAACGAATGCAACGTTGAAATACGACACTTTACATACGCCTATGGGTTCGAAAATACTATGTTCGCAATAACATAAAATTTCATTAAAAAATAAAGGAGAAAATCGCCTTTGAATAAAGCCAAGTGACTGTACATATATCTAAAGGAAATAGGACAAAGCTTGAAGTCAAATCACGTAAGTTGATTTTTGTAGGGTACAGTGACTCTACTAAGGGCTATCGATTTATAGACCCTGAAACAAAGAAAGGAGTCATAAGTAGAGATGTTGTCTTCATAGAATCTACTGAAAAGAGAAACAAAGTCGTTAACATACAAGAAAAGGAAAAAGAAGAAAATAATAAAGAGAAGGGTACTGACAAAAAGGAGAATAATAATTTAATAAAAGAAAATAGTGGACTTACCTTTATTTGAGGATCACGAAAGATTTGGAAAAGAAAACATAGATGAAACAAACAAATGAAACACGACATACCTACCTCTCAAATTCTTGAAGTTTCTTCCGATGACTCCGCTCTACTTGAAGATGTTCTTGATGAAAGATACTTACCTGATGAAACAGTGGAATCTTTGCCGCAACATAACATTGCTCTGAGACCACTTCCGCATCGAATAGAAAGACATCAGAATAATAATAATACCACATAATTTATGTGTTTGATCAGTGAGTCAACTATGATTCTATAAAATTGTGATCCGCAGAATGACACTTGGACACCAGTAAACTTAAAAGAAGGAAAAGTAGCGCTTCCTTATGTAAATGGGTTTTTAAAACAAAAATAGATGAAAACTGATCCATATCACGTTACAAAGCTAGACTTGTAATTAAAGGTTATAAACAAGTTTAAAAAAAATCATCACTTTGTTCGAGAGAAGATTGCTGCAAATCAAGTTGCTGTTCGAAATCGAGCAACTCCAGACATGGTCGCTGATGCGTTAACAAAAGGGCTCCATCGTCTGAAGTTTTCACCACATCAATGGGTTTGACTTTGAAGCGTTTGCGACCAGCATAGCTATTCACAACCACTCGATACGCTTCCGTACCGTATTGAACATCAATCAATGTTATCGTAGGAGTCCTTTAAACGCTGTTCACAAATCCAAAACCCGAAAATGTTGTCAGTTTAAATGAAATAAACGACCACTATTCTTCCGACGGCTGTTTGCTGTCGGGGGCACGGCAAATCAGATTGTCGAAATGTGTCATTGTCGATACGATAGCGGGTCGGATGATTGTGAATAGCTATGCAGGAGAGGATGATGAAAGTGTGAACGCCTGCACTGATAATAATTGATGCAACCTATCACGTAGCCGTGTTTTGTGTCAAAAGTATAATGTACGGCTCCTTTTTCATCTGCCATCTCGTGTGCTAACATTATTCGGTATGTTTGTAAAATAATCTTCCAAATAAATTCGTTATAAAAGTTTAATTGCCCTTGTTTATATTTCTTCACTAATTGATCCTAATTTCTACTATTATAATTATGTATTTTTCTAAAAAGATGTGGGTTTTTTCTTAAATGATGTTTTCAGATATATTGACAAAATAAGGTAACGTCATGATCATGATGTATACAGTTCCCTTATCGCGTCAGCAGAGATTATAATATTATGTGCATGGTTTTTACGACATGACAAAATATCGAGATTTTTATTTTTTACCCGACTACGGCGAAGCAAAAAGGAGGGTTATGATTTTGTGACCGGTATATTTATGTACCTATGTATGTTCATCTGTTCCCTCATAACTTCTAAACTCCTTGTCATAATTAGACAAATGTATCGTTGGAAGCGTCTCGATCGTCCGCTGGTTATAGGCTATGTGACGTCATATTAAATTGAATATGGCGCCCTCTAGCGGACATAGCCATGATCTAAAAAAAAATTTTTTTTAGTCATGCCGTGTCGGGTACTCGGGTATCAAATGAAAGGGCTTAATTAGCACATTTCAAAAATATAAATATTACTGAAATAAGCCCCAAAATAATTAAATAAAATTTAAAAACTAAAACCCGACTACTGAAAAGGATGAAACAAGAAAGTACCTTCCTGTGGTCGCATGCCGCTGTACTAGCATACATATATGCTATGGTAAAGTTATTTTTAAGTAAAATACTCATAAGCCTTCCGGAATAAATTCTCAAAATAATGGTGAAACCCGAATCATAACCCGTAGCGTAGCTTAGAACAACAATACAGTCACACAGTCTGACAGACAGTCACTCAAAGCTCCGTTTTTATTTTATAATTGGCTGCGCCCCGCGGTTTCACCCGCATAAGTCTCGATCCCGTGGGAATATCGGGATAAAAAGTAGCCTATATATTAATCCAGGGTGTCAGCTACTACCATACAAAATTTTATCAAAATTGGTCCAGCCGTTTGAGCGTGAAGAAGTAACAAACATGTAAACACACACACACACGCTCACAAACTTTCGCCTTTATAATGTCAGTGTGATATTTAGAGAAGAGATTATATTGGGATATGGGATTATAAAAAAATTTAAAATCCAAAAGTGCACGACTCATTATGCTCATTCGATCGTATAAAAAACCATAGATATTATATTAGTTAGCAGTTTATTAATTTTAATTTAAACTACTTTAAAATTTTCAATCGTAAAGCACTCTCTAATGCTTCGCATTATGAGTCATGAGTCGTGCAAAAACAAATGCACTTCGTAAAATTTTATTCAAGAATCAACTTTGGTTTAAAATAACATCACCTTTCTCGCACTATTGGCCGGCCACTTCAAATTCACTGGTTTCTTACCCACCTCGACACTTGGTTCATCGAAATTATACGTTTTTGCAACTATCGGCTCTCCAGCATCTGGATTACCAAACTCTTGAGTATGCACCTTGGTCGCATCCAATTTAGTATCTTTGCCTTCAACTGTTTCAAGATCTTTTTCGGTACCTACCTCTTCGTTTGAAAGGCTTTCTTCTATTTCTGCAGGTGATTTTTCTTCATCATTTTCGACAGTTTTAGCAGAATCTTGCGTAACTTCATCTTCTTCTATGAACTGTTCGTTGTCGACAGTTCCTGGTACAGTTAACGCTTTGGTACTGGATTCAGTAGTCTCATCTGAATGTACACTCTCATCTACTTCTGCTTTCGATGGTTCAGCTTGGTCTTCGTTACCGTCATTTGTTTTGACTTCTACTTCAGGGTTTGGTACAATCTCAAAATTAGCTTCAACCGCTTCAATATTTAATTGCGGGGCATCCAAAGCGGTCGGTGACTTTGGCTGTTTCTTTTTTAACTCTTTCTGCTGCACTGTTCTGTTTAGTTGCTCTATTTGTTGTTGCATTAAGATCAACTGTTTCATAATGGTTGGCTGGTGGACATTGGCTTGTTGGTCGAGCTGTGTGTGCAGTGGCTTTTGCTCCACGCTTGGTTGTTGCATCAAACTCAATTGTGGCTCTAAGTTTGAATGTTGCACGATGCTTGGCTGTTGGCCCAAGCTTACTTGTTGCATTGGTTGTAGAACCATACTTGGCTGTGGTATATCGGTGGACTGTCCCTGATTTGAATCCGCAGGCACTAGAAATTGTTTTACAAATCTCACCTTTTTCACACCTCCTCCATACTGTGTCTTCACAAACTTCTTCTTGGGTGAGACTGGTTTGTTTTGTAATAATTGTCCTGAATACTGGATTTGAGGCTGTAAGTCTTTGTCTACTAAATCTTCATAAGTAGCTTCAAATTGTATTTCTTCCTTAATGACTTTCATTGGAACTGATTTATAAACGGGATTCGCTACTTGGGCTTTTGCTTCAGATACTTTAACAGGTTTCTTTAGAAAGTTTTTGTAGGCTAATGAATCTTCTGCTTGTGGGTTGGCTTTTGCATTAACACTTCTATCAAGTATTTGTTGGAACAGTCTCTGTTTGACCTTTTCCACTATATCATCTATTGTTAAAACAGTAGGTGCAACTTTCGGTGTCTTTTTCGATTGATATCTATTTTTTGGTTGTTGTTTTGTAGTAAATTCTCTAATCACTTCATAAGAATCATCCTGCTGACTGTCGTCCAAATATTCAACGGTGCCGTCGATCTGTTCATCATCTTGCAATGGTTCTTTATAATATTTATGGCCATTTTCCAGAACCATGGCTTTGATGTGACCAACTAAGTTTTTGGGGGCGTATTTCTTTGCTATACTTTGGAAATCATTGAGGTTTGCTGTTAGGACGACATAAGTGCTGGCCGGTGTTAGTAAAATTGAAGTGTAACCTGAAATGAATCGTATATCAATTTACTTAGAGGACGGAATCACATCGGCAGCATCTAGTGACAGCTGTACAGTCCGTTCACAGTTATTCTATCTCTGATTTTGCATCTTTGTCAATATCACAGTGATCTTTATTGTCGTAGCAATAAGGTTGCTTTGGGTTGCTGCCATTGCCAAGTCTGTGAAAATCATAATGATCTTTATTTTCGTTTCAGTAAGGTTGATGCTGTCTAAAATAATTGTGAACGCGGACTGTAATAAAATTCGTATAGAAACTGACGGCAACCCCTTACTCCAATTCCAATTTTATACCATCGTTTTATCGATGATTCTGCCAATGTCAAGGTTGAAGAAAACAAAGTGTATTCGTTGAGATTGACCGGTTATAATTATTGCCTTTAGTACGGTTTAATTACAACTGGAACTGTTTGAGTGGCCTATGGAATAAACACATTGAACCACCGTTATGAGTTGCTATGTTATAGCTTGATGTTATTTAATAATATAATTTTTTTAAGGTATTTAATTAATGGGGACTCGAAGAGTGTTAAAAGTAATGGGATATTAATAGGTCTGGGAAAATTAGGTGGGAGAATATCATATAGCGGGTCTAAAAGATTACGAGAAGAGAAGAATATGTGTTCAAGGGTACCCTCTTCTACACCACACTCGCAAAGGGAATGATTCCGAATGCATAGTTTAGCCAAAAACACCTTACACGTTTACTAATGACGTATACGTCATCGGTGTCTATTCTATTTTTAATAAATGGCAAGCAAAGCCAATGTCGACTATTCTGCCAATGTCTAAAGTGATCAGTGTCGTAGAAGTAAGCGGTTGTGATCGTTTATTCGCTCTACGACATCGACGAATCAATTCGGGGCCCCCTTTTCCCAACTAAGTCGGGTCAGCTACCAGTCTAGCCGGATGCAGTTCAATACCAGTATTTTACATGGAGCGACTGCCTATCTGACCTCCACAACCCAGTCACTGGGTAAAACGATACCCCTTGGTAAGACTGGTTGTCAGACTTTCGGGCTTCTGACAACCCGTAACGACTGTCAAACATCCACGAACGGGACCAACGGCTTCCGGTAAAACGCCGCGTTGACTCACAGGTAGTGTCCGACCGAAGGTGCAATTCTGGCCGAAGCCGAAGCCGAAGCCGATTAATCGGTATTCACCAAAACCTTCGGCCGAAGCCGAAGCCGAAGCCGAAGGTGTCATTGACCTTGAGAAATACGATAGTTACTTTGATCTCAGAATATACTAGATACATATTGTGAGAGCTTTAGAGATTTAGCCCAATAACGAGCCGAGTGACCAACATCACCAACATATACATGTCGTTTGGTCCGGTGCGGCGGCGCGGCGAAACTCTGCTGCTCTGCACACTCTCCGTCTCGCTCTAGCATCGTTTAGTAAATTTCAAATTTTGACAACTAGCAAACCTTCGGCTTCGGCCAAACCTTCGGCAAATTTTTGGCCGAAGGTGGCCGAAGCCGAAGCCGAAGCCGAAGCTTCGGTCGGACACTACTCACAGGTCACAACTGGCCCCAACTGTCAAGCCCCGTCTATTCACACCCGTTACAATAAGAGAAATATCTACTTACATAATAGGAGTAGATATAAGAAATACATTATTTAACTAGTTTATATATTGATTCGAACAGATTAAAATAAAATTATATACATTATTATGTAAACTATATATCTATGTACTACTAAAGCTACTTGTAATAAACTACTCGTAGGTAGGTACATAAGCCAAGAAACATGATTCTTTTTATTACACAGGTAGCTGTAAATAAATTCTGAATTCGTTTATTGAACTGTTCTTAACATTTCAACTGCGGAGTGGGGTCGAAAATACCTGTTGATTTTTTAACAGAATTTCAAGTTGTTAGTTTTTATGGACAAAAGTCTGAAAACGTTTATTGAACTGTTCTTGACATTTTAACTGCGGAGTGGGGACGAAAATACGAGTACCTAGAATTATGAGTTGTTAGCATTTTTACGAGTTGTAGGTCGTGGGTTCGAACCCAGGCAGGCGCTTTACTTTGTGTAAATAATTGCATTACTACTGCTCTCAAAATGGTGAAGGAAAACATCGTGAGGAGACCGGCATGTCCAGAACAGCTCTCCCTATCACAAAGAAGAGGCTTGTGTCCCAGAAGTGGGAACATTATAGGCTGATTATATGCTTATTTAATTTGGTTCGATTCCCAGATCAGACAAAGTGTTATCGGGTTTTACCATCAGGAATTTCTCAGTAGCAGCCCGGAGTCCAGACTCCGGAGTTCTACCGGGCCAAATTTCAGATTTGTACCCGGATGATTGCAATAGGTTCGCCCCCTGTTATATGTGAAAACTGAAAACTGGCGATTTGTAGGTGTTCCCACATGTACTTACAGGGTTGTTGGAAAAACATTAACAACCTCTTTTTTTTTTTTTTTTGGATGGGAAGTCATCTAATGACTCCTCCCGCTCTGGGTGGAGCGGAAGGGAGTGTCAGACTCTTACTGACTAAAACCCACCCGTGTTCCTTCCTTAGCATAGCATAGGGCAATCTATACAGGGTGAAATTTTAGTCACCGTTTTCCTCTTAAGAGGTCATTATACTCATCATTATGAACAACTTTTACAATGTGACCAAACCTGAACTTGCCAAAAAAAAATCTGCTGTTCCCTACATTTATGTTCGTATAACTCGTCAAAATGTAGGGAACAGCTGATTTTTTTTCGCGATTTCAGGTTTGGTCCCATAGTAAAAGTTGTTTGTTATCATGAGTACAGTCACGTGTTTAGGTATCGGTCACTAATTACCAGTCACCCTATATAATGAAATATTGATTAAAGTAAACAGCATTTACAGGTTATTTTCACATAAAATACGTTGACTTTTACGAGTCAAATAAAATTGTGCAAGAAATTACTTTTCTTTATATTATTAAATGCAGACTGAAAGGATAGGAAATGTGAGTTCAAATCCGGTGTTGCATTATTGACAATTATGATCCCATTCATTTTCTAGCTCTAGGGAGTAAACTGGGATATTATTATTGTGTAAAAAGGATATAATTATTGTTATTATCGTTAAATAAGTGATGCGGAGGAATGAGAAATATGTCGTGAGGAAAGTTTTGAGCATGATTGTCGATAGCTATAAGAGTAGGGGAAGACCAAAGAAACGATGGATGGACTGTGTGAAAAACGATATGGCTAGAAAAGAGGTGACTTCAGATATGACGACTAATAGAGAAGTATGGAAGAATAAGACATGTTGCGTCGGCCACAAATAAATTGGGATAAGGGCAGAAGATTATATACCTATTTTTAACACGCTTTTATTACTAACTAGCTAACAAACAATAAATAATAAAATCTTAGAAGTCAATTTTAACCTACTTCTAAATGTCATATCGAAATGAAACTTTGTATGTATATGTAGTTCAGATGACAATACTATAATTTGGTATCTTGGTGCTGATCTGATGATGGAGCCAGAAGGTGGATAGTGGAACTCTTCAGTGGCTACTAGTAACCCCCTCGAGTTTAGGGTCCTATGATTTGTTTTGACGAGTCCAATAGATTGGATAAGTTCGATTTTTTGTTTTTTTTTTAAACTACATCACACTAATATTCTAAGGCGAATGTTTGTGAGTGTGTTTGTATGTTTGTTACTTCTTCACGCACAAACTGCTGAACGGATTTGGATGAAATTTGGCACACAGACACTTTATAACCAGGATTAACGCATAGGATACTTTTTATCTCGATATTCCCACGGGATCGACATTTATGCGGGTGAAACCGCAGGGCGCTGCTAGTACATAATAAAACAGGCCACAAATATTAGCTGAAATCCTTTATTTCCACGTTAATATTACTTAAATATAAAACAGTACATTATTTCGTCCAAAATAACATTTTTATAAAAATTTAATTAATCTTGAAGTTAGACTAGTTTTGCGTTTAGTTAGTGTCCCGTTTTATGTCGATTGCGTTTTGTTAGTGCTCCTCGCGACCCTGATTTTGCTGGGTAGCATTTCTGAAAAACAAAGAAACAGAAAAATTTAATGTAATTCAAGTGTACCAGAGGCCAGAAGAGAGAGAGCAGTGGTGGCCCAGTGGTCACGGCCGCGACTTACGAGTTGTACGTCATAAGTTCGAATTCGAACCCAGTCAGGTGCTTTACTTTGTGTTAATTATATCATCACCACTGCTCTCAAAACGGTGAAGGAAAACATCGTGACGAAACCGGCATGTCCTAGAACCAAAAATTCGAAGACATGTGACATCTACCAACCCGCACTGGGCCCGCGTGGTAGATTACGGCCCACCCCCTCTCACAGAGAGGAGGCCTGTGTCCCAGCAGTGGGAACATTATAGGCTGAGTATGATGTATTAGTATGAGAGGCCAGAAGTAAAAGAGCCCCCATAAGACCTCCATTATCTATTTGTCTTGTATGCCAGAGGAAAGAGTTTCCCAGTTATGGATCCCGGAAGCATGTTCCCGTAGGTCATGTTCCGATCTACACGCGGGCGGAGCTTAAGGCAAAAGCTAGTTACCTATAAGTCCAACACCCTAATTAACACACTATTAATCAGATTTTGAATCATTTTGAAGCAAATTGCTAACCCATTGCTTCATAAGTTCGAAAAATGTGTCTGTTCAACACGTAAATAACGCAATTAATGTTGTTGAACTGTCAAATTGAAACCGATTCCGATTGATAATGTGTTACGCAATTGCCCCGCGGGTTTGCTCACGATGGTTTTCCTTCACCGATAGCATGTAATGACCCAGATAAACTTAGACATAACTCGCAAAATATGGGTGTACTGACTATATAATTAGACCTCTACCTGTCTCTTTGGGGAATACCACAGATATCTAAGATAGACCTAGACAACGCAGGTATCACGATCTGTATGAAAACCAAGCGTGCCATTTTTTTACTACCTACTATGACGTTACAAGCACTATTTAGTGATGGGAAAATCAAATCGATTCAAAGACGCCGCCGCGTGCCGCACCTGTCTCGCCCCACCCCCGGGGCCTAGCGCCAGCGCTCACGCTCACCCAGCCAGCTGTACGCAGGACTGGTGGCCTGCCATGATCTAATTAAAAACGATTCAAAAACAAGATATTTCAGTTTAGGTTCCTAAACTGCATCGCTTGAGCTGCTGTATGGACGTGGTACCAAACAAGTATGAATGAAACCAAAACTTGCGACTCAGTTTGGGACAATCGCTGTCAGCAGATGGCACGTCCTAAACTGAATCGTTAAACTGACGTCATGGTACGAATTAGAAGAACAGTTCAGTTTAGGTCCTAAAATGGATCGCGTTAAAAGCTTGTGGTAGATGTTATGTGTAATATCTAGTTTTAATTCCGTGTAATAAAAACCCAGGCTTGGATGCTGGAAGCAATCTCACCTTCCCAAGTTCATGCATATGCTGATGCAAGAAAGGATTATGCTGATGCATGAGCGTGGGAAGGTGAGATTGCTTCCAGCATCCAAGCCTGGGTTTTTATTACACGGAATTAAAATTACACATAACATCTTAATGTCATGGAATTCCGTAAAGTAACGCCTGATTCCATAATATAGCTTGTGGTAGGCCTACTGAGCGCGAAAGTGGCGGCTTACGATTTTTGTACGTAAGCTGGTGTGATTTTTGGCACGCGAAGTAGTTGCTCTTGCGTTATTTAGGTGTATCTATATCTGTGGGGAATACAGACTTGGATGTTGCGCTTACCATAAGCAAGTTCCCTGCCAAGTCGTGGTGAGAAATTCACAGTCCTGCCGAGACGGGGTGAGAAGTATTTTGTCCTGCTGTCAATCTGCTCAGGATCGGGACGGTACCTTTGGAAAATAATTAAACAACACAAGATCTAGGTTAGAAAAGGTTCTGAAGATCTGTAGTATTCATTCTTACAGTGTCGATGAGCTCCTGACACGATAGCAGATGCATGCACACTGTTTTTGAAGTGAAAACTTCTTTAGCGGCGTTGTACACTTTTTTGTAATGGGTAAAAAATGTTACACTCGCGTCAGGACACGTGACCTGATCGAAAATTCGTAAGACGGATGGAGAGTAGACAGCCGGCGCGGCGTAGGAGTATCCCCCTCTCTTTCTACGGCGCGGCGAAAATGTATAACCGACACCGCTTCGGATGTGTTCGGCTGTCCTCGAGATGTACTCGGTTTTAATGTATATCCGATATGTCAGTGAATGATGGCAAAGTATTCTGTTTGTGTTTTGTTTTCACTTCTGTCGGCACTCCCGGAGTGCCACTGTTTTTTTATTGTAGATTGGACCCGCTCTTGACCTCGACCACGTCTGATGGAAAGCGATGGATGAGGTCTATGATGGAACGAGCGTGCCCAGAAGATGCCTAGGCACTGGAACTCCCTAAATTGCACCCATGCGAAGCTGGAGCGGGCCGTTAGTTTTAAGTAAATTTCAATTTAGCAAGTTTAGTAGTTTTGGCAATCCAACGATCCAAGATTTCTTTTTAAACTAAAAATTTTAAAAAGAAATTTCCGGAAATTCGAAAAATTGAACTAGCCGCTAGTTAGATACTCGTATCATTTAAGACTTACATCTCCTGGTCAGCGGGTGTAGCCGGCATATCGTCAGCCAGTCTCCTGCCGAGCCGGGGGGTGAACTCGACGTTCTCAAAGACTTTGTCGTCGTAGGACAGGCTGCGACCCAACTTGGGGGTGAAGATTACCTTCTTTGTCACTGCGGATTAGATATGGTGGTTAGAGAAGAATGTTACTGGTTTTAAACGTACAGGGTCAAATTGAATTAGCTAGTGAAACTCTGCAGACGTCATGGGTATCGATATCTAAGCACAATAAAATAAAAATCAATACTATAATATTATAAATGCGAAAGTGTGTCTGTCTGTCTGTCTGTTACCTCCTCGCTTTAACCGCTGAACCGACTTAGATGAAAATTGGTATAGAGATAGTTTGAGTCCCGGGAAAGGACATAGGATACTTTTTATCCCGATATTCCCACGAGATCGAGACTTATGCGGGTGAAACCGCGGGGCGCTGCTAGTATAAGATATTTGAGGTTTTCTTAGGGGTCAACGACCGCCGAAAGTGTTGTTACTTGTTGTATGAGTTTCTATCTTGTTTAAATATCGATACTTCTGTGAAGTATACACAAAAAAAAACTGTTTTTTAAACTGATGTTTGAAGTACTTACACTAATTTTTTGCGGTCGATGACCCCTAAAAAAATGTCATCAATTAATTACTTTATTGTGTTAAGTATCGTGTTTAGATCTTTAGATATCGACACCCACCTCGTCTGCGGAGTTTCGCTAGCTAATTTCATTTGACTCTGTATATTAGAATCAGATATTAACAGTATTTTCAGTTATATCCACGGATATCGGTTATATCCCTCAAGTCTGTAATTCTGTATGGTTGGTTAACCTTCATTATCATCTGCCTAGCCTTTTCCCAACTATGTTGGGGTCGGCTTCCAGTCTATCCGGATGCAGCTGAATACCAGTATTTTACATATCCAGTCATTTGACCGGCGACCCAAAGTGACAGCGAAAAAAACGAGCGCGTTCCGGCCAGCAGTACCTACTTATTTTATTTTTAGCATTGACATACAACAGTATGGACTGGAAATACCTACGAAAAAAGGGTGCATACCTACAACTGGTATTGTCTCATAAAATGGCTGCCATTGCTAGTGTTGTGTCTATCAAGGAACATAGGTGTTACTATAACTAGTATCGATACTAAATACGAGTCTTACTAGTTATCACGTTTAGATCATACCTAATAAATTATGTATACAAAGTCCGTTGTAATTGTAACAGAAAAAGATGAGTAGGTTATCTTACTTTCCGTTATCTATAAAAATAAATAAAATTGAAGTGTCTGTTGGTACTGTCAAAATAACAGCTTTTTACTAAATGCTTATAAAAATCTAAACAGTACTATTTTAACAAAATGGCATTTTTTTTTATTTTTGTCTGTCTGTCTGTTTGTTCCGGCTAATCTGAAACGGCTGGACCAATTTTGACGGGACTTTCACTGACAGATATGTTACAAGGAGTAACTTTTTATTTTTTTTTTGTGGATGGGAAATCATCTAATGACTCCTCCCGCTCTGGGTGGAGCGGAAGGGAGTGTCAGACTCTTACTGACTAAAACCCACCCGTGTTCCTTCCTTAGCCCTTTATGTTCCGGGGCAGCGGTAACCCTTTCGGACGATCCCGCTACCCTACAAGGAGTAACTTAGGCTACCTTTATTTTAGAAAAATAATTAGGGTTCCGCGCAAAAAAAATGCCATGCATAAATTATTTTTGCGTTTGGTAGCCAGGATGGTTATAGGCTATTTAACATCACGTTACGACCCTTAGGAGCCGAGAAAAACTTTTGAAATTTCAATGTTAATAGATAGGGGAGGACAGTGTAGGCCTGTCAACAAGTACTAGGTACTTAACAAAATAGAAAACATTGTAAAAGCCAATTATTTTAAAAGCGTAATCATTGAGTTTTTTTCGCGTTTCTTCTCCATAGGAAACTACCAATTGGAACCGTGCACCTAGCTTCTGACGTTTCATAAAAGTGTCCATGTAGGTTTATGTGAAATATTTTGATTTTGGTGCTGTGAAGTGTGAACCACAGGCCGGACCTAGCAAGGTCACTCGGACTGAATAAGACGCAGGATTATTTATGTTAACATCGCAGAATATACCGGTATCGTTTCAGCGGAGGAACTAGTTTCGGAAACTATTACGCCAAGTCGGCAACGGTACAACACTATTCCATTATGACATATTATTGTAAACAAACGAACGAATTAACAAATATAATAGAAAGGCCTGTTATACGGAAATGAACCCAAATATCAATACTTTAGCCATAAATTCATGATCACGTTACAATTGTATCATCGAATGTGTATTATTGTATGTATTAATGCATGAAAACCGGCTACTAACCTGTGCAAAGACAATTGAGGTTGATTTTCATTCTTTCTTGCACCACACTTCACAATACAACACACAGGCATGTTGAGTTTCTGTTTCCCGACATTTACATGCAGTTTTAACAGGTAAAATCCTCGTAATTTTCTTGCAATCCTCAATAATACAAAAAATAAACAACCATTTGACAGCAAAACTACCATGAAACTCCGCGCATAAGATGGCTGCTATGGCACTTACCTACAACTGTCACTACGTCACGATAAAATATTGCCATAATGAGCAACAACTTAAATATTGTTGTCTCTTTTATCAAATAAAATTATCTCATTAGAAAGAATGAGACATAATGATATTTCACATTCTGAATCATATTTCACTCATATTTGTATAAGCAAATGTATGTATAGAATAACGCGGCATCTCCATGTTTTATGTACAGACACCAGCACATCAACGTACTACAATCTGTCAGATTTCTGTAATAGATTTTCAACTTTATCGCTAGAGCATAAGGTTCAATGTTGATTGGGAAAATTTGACAGTTAGGTGTAGGTTGATGTGCTGGCGTCTGTACCTCAATGATTTTTAGTCATTTTGTCTATGGGAGTATTGCTTGCGTTCCAGGTTCTTTAGCATAGACTAGATTAAGTCATCCTCATCATACAACAAAGAACCTACATAAGTATTGGTTTTATTTAGTCATGTTGTTGATAGTTACTACCTAGGTAAGGTAAGTACTTACCTCTAGTTTCAGGCTCGTCGGCTTGCATCTCATAGGGTAATTGATCGTAATAATATTTCAACGCGTCCGCAGCTTCCAGTAGTTTGAAGAATGCTTGTCTGAAAAGAAAATTTGGTACCTGCAGATTACTTTTTAAGTAAAAATATTTTTAAATTGCAACCTGCCTCTGCGTCGCACGGCTTTTACGACTTGATAAAACATCGAGATTCTTTTATTATGATACTCAATGTTCATATAAACTACTAGCTGACCCGACGAACTTTGCACCGCCTCAGAATTAAATAATGTGACAAAGTTCAATAGAAACGTGGCGCCATCTCATCATCATCATCATTTCAGCCGAAAGACGTCCACTGCTGGACATAGGCCTTCTCCAAGCACCTCCACTTCGACCGGTTCTGTGCTTCTCGCATCCAACGGGTACTTGCGGCCATCCGATGGCGATGATGGCGAGGCGCCATCTATTATCATAATAACGTTATTGTTGTTTTCCTCGGGAACAGCACTTTTTTTCGGGATGAAAGGTACCCTATGTCCGTTTCTACACACCTGACAACGTATATATATGCAAAATTTCAGGATGATCAGTTCAGTGGTTTAGACGTGAAAAGGTAACAAACAAACTTACTAGTTTGGATTCACTGTGGGGTTTATTTATAAACGATTTAGGCATTTCATTGCCATACAACGTGGTAATGCCGCCAGTCTCTTGTATTACCAGTTGACAGCGATGCGGATACATTTTTCGACGCTATATTTTAGTTTGTGTAAGTATAGTTTTAGTTTCATTTTTTTTTTTTAATTAATTAGGTATTCGTTATTATTTGCTTACTTATTATTTTAATTTACAACAATAAATATTACGTTTTTGAATAAAGGGGTGGACACTGAACTTCGTGTACAATATAATAATGCTTTTAGGATGTTGTTGGGGCTGCTGAGATGCTATAGTGCGTCTGGCATTGTTTATGGAAGCTCGGATTGATGGTTTTCATGCCATCATGAGAAAACGAGCGGCCTAAATATTGCACCGTATCCCAACAAGCTCCAACAATATTCTGAAAGTCCTTTTCTTAGACACTGGTGCCGATTCCCTTCTTCACAAACTAAACAAGTACAGTGCATCTTTTTCTTTCTATTTCATTAAGAAAAGGACAGAAGATAAATATTAGTTTAGTCCTGTCAAAATAAGATACTCCATAGACAAGTTTAGACGTGATTAAAAAATTGGCTATTAAAGATACGTCAAATTTGACAGGAGTAAACTAATATTTATCTTCTGTCCTTTTCTTAATGAAATAGAAAGAAAAAGATGCACTGAACTTAAATTTAGTTTAGTTTGTGAACATGGGAATCGGCGCCACTGTTTAATTTCGTTTGTTTTATCTTTTTGTGGTTTACTAGCTTAGTTCTTAAGTACTTGCTAACACAAATATATGGATGTCCTCTGAAATAAAGTTATTTATATATTATTATATACAGGTTGTCCCAGAAGTCGACGTCAAGCCGGAATCGGGTTATAGAGGCATGAGGATCAGGGAGTAAAGTTCACTCATACTCTGTAGAAAAGGGAGGAACCTCTGACCAGACGGGTGTTGTGTCTGGCGTAGGGTTACCATATGACAGGCGTTTGCCGCATTTGACAGGCATTTTAAGGTTTAGACAGGCGTGCGGCCGGCATTGGACTGAGACAGGCATTTTTAAATTTCGCGCCCGCGCTCGCATAAATGCAAGCGCGATACGCGCGCGGGCGCGAAATTTAAATGACACCGACGGTCGGCGCCGACAGCGCGGCGCTAGACGCGCTCGCGGGTAGCGCATGCGTAGTAGTGTAGGCGGAAAATCTGCCAGTTTGTGTTCTCTATTTTGGCACACAATGCGAACGTAGAACGTACTTTTTCTCTCGTCAACGCCCAGTGGAGTAAAGAAAGAAATAGGCTGACAATTGAATCAGTAAAAGCAATACTGATTACACAGGAAAATTACAAAACTGTATCTTGTGAAGATTTTTACGTTTACATATTAGAAAAGAAAGAACTATTAAAAAAAATAATGTCCTCTGACAAATATCAGTAATAAATCCTTTTTCATTATTATATGTTGGCTTTTACTTATTACCTACAGCGTTTTGCTTTAGACAGGCATTTTTCTGAAAATTCAGGCATTTTAGATACCATAGACAGGCATCCCTCTATTTACATATGGTAACCCTAGTCTGGCGGGCAACTGCCCGATGATTCATGTCGGGCCGTTGTATCTATGCTAGTTGCGCGGTAAACTCTGCTTGCGAGATGCAGGATTTGCGTGACGTCAGTATGATGCGTTGTTCGCATGTGGCGTTGTAGATACCGCTACAGGGTAATAGGCCAAGTCATAATAGTAATCAGTTTATTTTTTAATCTTTAACAAATATGTAGGTACCTGTTGTCTTCAGTAGCCATTCTTAGAGATCGCTTGCCTATCCTGGGACCGAACCACATGCCTCCCCGGTCGCTGTGCGCCCCCCTGTCGGCTCCACCATCCTGCAGCAAAGAAATAAGAGAAATGAGCCACAATTTTATTGGGTAATATTTAAAGTTGTGTTATAAACTTTAAAAACTTGTTTTCGTAAAAAAACGTCAGTCAAAGTTGGAATTCTGACCTTCAATATCTACGTAACCAGAAGGTTCCCGGGTATGGTCCAGTACAAAAAAAAAATTACAATGACGGGGAGAACACGTGACTCTCGGCTTCATTAAGTGTCCTTTGACACCCGTTATTAACCCCCGACGCAAAAACGACGGGGTGTTATAAGTTTGTTTTTCTAAGTAAGTAGGTACTCAAAAACTGTCAACCTGCAACTTTTATTCCTCAAACAGAATATTATCTGAAGATTGAAAAACCAGCCCTAAATGAAGAAAGACAAAAAAAAAGTGTTCTTTTTTCAAAACTTTTGATCATCATTTGTTTTTTAAGTTAAAAACAAATGACAATTATCTACTAAGTATTCTAAATCGAGACTCACCTTCACATCATTATTATTGGCGAGAACGCAACTGATGGAGATGATAAAAAAACCAGTTTTTACTGTTATTCCGTACATGTTGGAGAGAGATGCTGGAGTCAACTGACATCCCTTGATAGCAGAGGAAGCTTTATATACTCGACGAAATGGAAATCTTATGCTAATGATTGGGAGACAGGGGAAATACTACACGTGGACTTTCTAGACTCGATATAGATCGGTATACAACGTGGAGTAATACTGGCAACATTGTTTTTTTTATCTGACCAAGATTATGTCTGGACTTTAAAAGAGACTGTGACCTCTGAGTTTGTTGCGGCGCGGCCTTTCTTCTCAGAGTAGTCAGATAGGAAACGCCGACCTCATCTAGCTTATTTTTAGGAGTTTCGTAACTCAAAAGGAAAAAACGGAACCCTTATAGGATCACTTTGTTGTCCGTCCGTCCGTCTGTCAAGACCCTTTATCTCGGGAACGCGTGGAGGTATCGAATTGAAATTAAAACCATATAAGTACTCAGGTCTGCGGTCCCATGAAGCTGTGAAAAATTCAAACTGCTAAGTTAACGTAAAAAAAAGATACGGCCGTTTATGGCGCAAAAAACGTATATTTCGATACTCTCTTGAGAGTTGTTGATTCCCTTGGGAATCAAAATGTATAGGGTACTTCCCGTTGACCTAGAATCATGAAATTTGGCAAGAAGCAATGAAGGCCATGTAGCACAAATAAAGGAAAATATCCGAAAACCGTAAATTTGTAAGTAGTTATTTCCTTCAATTCACCTACTCTTTGCACGTTATTCTTTTTAATTTCATTGATGCGATGTTATGATCCGACATTAATGGTTAATAAAAATAAAAATTAAAAATTAAAACACAAATCGTATACTACTTGTGTTAAATTAATGCCGCCATTAAGGGGACTACATGACCTAAAGCGCGGTCACTGTCGGACTGCATAAAAAAGATAGAAAAGCGCAATGACACAACGCTGGTAATTTATTGCAAAATATGAAGCAATTATCTATTTACAAAAAAACTATTGTTTGAGCTAAAAAATTAAAACTCTAGTGCTTTAGTATGTTGCTGCGAATAATCTGACAAAAAAATCAGAATGATTGTATGTATATAGTATGGTTTTTATTGTGAAAATAAAGTTTTTAGAGGTATTTTCATGATTTTTTTCTATCGTATCAAATTAGTTGTATTATGTTTTCAACACACTATCTAACTAGCATATATCCTGAAGAATATCATATATTTTTCTGATTTTGTTTACTGTAGTCGATCATATAGTTTTATTGTTTCTAAAACTTGCGTTTTTTGCGTTTAGGTCCTGTAAGCCCCTTAAAGCGGCACGCTATACCTACCTATACATATATATAGTATATATATATTTGTGATAGGATTTACGTTGTGTGTTTTTAAATAGACCAGGTATATCCCCGTAGGTGGAAACCCCGTTCGTTTGAAACTGGTTTTTGATACGGTCGACTTTTATTTTGTTTTTATGGAGCAAGGTTAAAATTAAGCAGTTTTTGAGTGAAAGAAGGTCTATCTACTTATAAATGAAATATCTGAAGGGGACATTGTACTCATCATTATGAACAACTTTTACTTATAGGACAAAACGTGAAATCGCAAATAAAAATCTGCTGTTCCATACCTATATTTTTACGAGTTATGGAACAGCAGATTTTTTTTTCGCGATTTCAGGTTTGGTCCCATAGTAAAAGTTGTTCAACACATAGGATACTTTTTATCCCGGTATTCCCACGGGATCGAAAGTTATGCGAGCAACCGCGGGGCGCAGCTAGTTGCTTCATATATTCAAAAAAATTGTCTGCTCATCAACGTAAAACGCAATGAATGTTGTTGAACTGTCAAAATGAAAGCCATTGCTACTAATAGTGTGTTACGCAATTACCCCGCTATTTACTATAGACATTAAAATACTGAATACTTCCATAACGCACTTAAATAAGTTTTAAAAATAATTAAAAATGATAAATTATTTTATTTCTGTTAACTTTTTTATTTTTCTTTTTTTTTTATTGTTTACATATTATTTAATTTAGTATTTACATAATATAAGGTATACAAATATAATATCTATGTATATCTAATACTAAAAATAACAAAATTAAATCCTAACTTAACTAAAACTATACAGAAACTAAAACATAGCGTCGAATTAAAAATTCATCCGCATCGCTGTCGACTGGTAATGTACTCAAGAGACTGGCGGCATTGCCACGTTGTATGGCAATGCTTAGCCTTTGGCCAAGGTAAAAGCCAGCCCTTGGGTCACGGGAAGTGTCAACCAGCCATTTCGAAATTTCTGTACCTAGGTTTGTATGGTATTTGACAAACACTTTTATGAATGACGAATTTTTTGATGCCCTTAGATGATTCTTTCTCCCTTTTATTTTTTTATATACATATAGGTATATAGGTAGTATTATTTATTATTCTAAGGGCAAATTTTTCCAACGCCAGATAATTTTATCCGAGGAATATAATTTTGAATTTTTGACAGTTCTTCCATACAGAATCTGTCAGACGTCAAATTTATTCCACGAATAAAAATTATCTGTCGATTGAAAATACAAGTCTGTTAGCTTATATTACTTATGTACCTATATTGTCTTGAAAATAAAAATCTAAAACATTATATTATTATTCAGAGTAGGTTTTGTATAGGGGTTAATTTTTTTCATTCGGACGCACCACAGAAGCCTATAAAACAATTTTAAAAAACTCATCATTTCTGTACGTATTTCTTATTCCTTTCTTTTTGTCTGTTTATATTCATGTACATAAAGAGTTCAATAAACAAAACCCTACACCAAATTCCCCATTCTCCTCTCTGTATTAAAGTATTAGATCCAAATTGAAACAAATCTAGTTTCGCGGAGTCCATTACAGTTCAATGTGAGCTGTCAATCTGCGCACCCCCGCAGTTTACATGGCGATGTATAAAAATACGAATGAAGGTAAAGAAGATTTTCATTGCAACTGACCTATTTTTAAAATACCATTTTATTATATTTATGTAATAACTTAGCAGCGCCCCGCTGTTTCACCCGCATAAGTGTCGATACCGAGGGAATATCGGGATAAAAAGTAATATCATATGTGTTATTCTGATGTATAAGCAATATTAGTGTAAAGTTTCATCAAAATCCGTTCCGTAGTTTTTGCGTGAAAGAGGAACAAACATCCATCCATCCATCCATCCTCAAAAACTTTGGCGTTTATAATATTAGTAGGATAGGATAGTAGGATATACTATGACAGCTATGTTCTAGGGGCTTATGGCTAAATAATAACAACCGCACGGGTCGAGCGATCAGGTTAAGCAACGCTTGCCGTGGTTGGTCCGTGGATGGGTGACCATCTTTACATTAGACCCCTCTGTCTCTCAGTAAGCACGTTGAGCCGTTGGTCCCGGCTGTCATTCGTAGATCTTTGACAATCGTTACAGGTCGTCATCAGAAGCCGGAAAGTCTAACAGTTTTAGTAAGGGGTATCGTATTACCCAGTAATTGGGTTGCGAAGGTCAGATAGGCAGTCGCGCCATGTAAAATACTGGTATTCAGCTGCATAAGGTTAGACTGGAAGCCGACCCCAACATAGTTGGGAAAGATGGTCACCCATCCACGGCTCCACCGCGGCAAGCGTAGCTTAACCTGACCAATCGACCCGTGCGGCTGTTATAACTTAGCCACGAGCCCCTCTATAGGCGATGGTGGATGGTTACGAGTATGTTATGTTAATAGTACAGACGCCAGAGCACATCAAGCTACCCGAAACTGTAAAATTTTCCCAGTCAACTTTTAACCTTATACTTTAGCAATAAAGTTGAAAATCTATTAAAGAAATTTGGCATATTGTAGTAGCTTGATGTGCGCGTCTGTACAGTCAACAGCAAAAGTAAATGATGAAAATCTGGAACGGAGTTCGCGTCAGAACTGTGTGGCGTCGAAGTAATTCAAAAGTATGTGATTGTAAATTGTACCAAACATTTACTTACTAGTACTAACAGCTGCCATATCGTCGTCATGCTGCCAAAGTTAGCTAAATGCACAATAATGCAATTAGAGATAAATCAATTTGAAAGTTTACTGTAGATTGTTTTGTTAAATACTAGCTTTCATTAATATTTTTAGTTCTTTTCCGATGCATTATTTATCCTTCTGTAGAAAGCAAGACTAGTTGATTCGATTATCCTTATAGAAACGAATAAAAATAAAAAAATATCTCCGAGAGGACTGCTTTTAATCAATTTTGGCTGCCAATTATCAAAAATAGTTTTTTGTTAAATTTGAACCTTTAAGTCTTACAATTTTAATAATCCATAGAAGCATTATATTCATTGTACCATTATACATTATGTAGAAAATGTTGTGTCTATTGAATGTTATCAGAAGAACAGAAAAAAAGAGTTAGACATAATTTTAGCTAGTTTTACCTGACGAAAAAATTAAGAATTTTTCATTTATTCTTTTTATACTCATCTATACATTTTGTCTGTACACGTTAATATCCGAAACTACAGAACGGTTTTGGATGAAATTCGGTAAGTAGATAGATAAGGCAAAGGATTAACACATAGGCTACTTTGTATCTCACTGCTGGACACAGGTCTCTTTCAAAATTAATCTCTGAAACTACTGAACGGATTTAGATGAAAGTTGGTAGGTGGATAGATAAGGCACAGGATTAACACAGGCTACTTTATAACCCACTGCTGGATATTGCTATTGAGCTTGATTTTAAAAGATCAATGTAAATAATTACTTGGTAATCGAGATTTTGTTTGTTATGAGTTCCAAAGAGATTGGAGTATTTGCGCCGTTTGAGGTTTTCCGCACCTGCAGCAGCCGCCCCGGCACAGCTAACCGTGCTTGGAAGATGGGATGGCGCAAGGGTGTCGACACACGTTGCATCCCACACCAAAGGCCTACCTACCTTCCAAGGCATTATGGTCATTCCGTCTGGTCTCTTACCATCGTCGCGTGCCAAGCCATTGGGTTCTAAAACAGTTCTTATCTACCTACCTACTTACCGAATTTCATCTAAAA
Organism: Hydraecia micacea; assembly: GCA_914767645.1. Lineage (NCBI taxonomy): Eukaryota > Metazoa > Arthropoda > Insecta > Lepidoptera > Noctuidae > Hydraecia > Hydraecia micacea. Next base: position 3,436,383 of record OU611805.1, read on the forward strand.
CAGTTCTCTTTGGAACTTATATATTTGAGCCGTTTGGGGTTGAACACTAGGGCCATGGGGCCCGAGTGCCCACTTAGTATTTCGAGACATCGCCAAGCGGTTGGTCGACTCTTCACGTGACCAGAGGGCTGGCCTATTTTTTGGCCAAAGAATCAGTATTGCCATACATCGTGGCAATGCTGCCAGCCTTTTGGGCACGTTTCCTATTGACAGCGATGCGGACGAATTTTTTGATGCCCTATGATTATTTCCCCTCCCTTTTTATATACTTGTATGTACATATTATTATTTTAAGACAGCTTTTAAATATTGTAAATATTTTGATTTGTAAATAAAATAAATATAGTTTTTTTAACAAATAATTATAAAGAGAAAACATTTGTTATGAGGTGTTTAATTAAATGGAAATTAAATATTAAATGGAAATAAAACTAAGTGCATAAGATTTTCTTTACCAAATGTCAATGGTAGTGATTATGAGATAATATTGAACCAAGAGAAACTAGAATTCGTCGATAAAACTGTTTTCCTAGGGATCACGCTCGACTCGAGGCTACAATGGGGTCCTCATTTAACATCTCTTGCAGGACGGCTAAGTTCAGCAGCTTATGCTGTCAGAAAAATCCGTCAATTCACTGATATAGATACCGCGAGACTAGTCTACTTTAGTTACTTTCATAGTATCATGTCTTACGGTATTTTACTTTGGGGACGGGCTGCAGACATCGATTCTATTTTTATTCTGCAGAAAAGAGCCATCAGAGCCATATATAATCTCCGCAGGCGTGATTCTCTAAGGGAATTGTTTAAGGAAATTAACATCATGACGGTGCCTTGTCAATATATCTACGAAAACATAATGTATGTAAGGAAAAATTTACATCTTTTTAACAAAAGTGGTGAAAGACATAATTATAGTACTAGAAATAGGGACCTATTAGTTCAACCAGGTTTCATACTGGCTAAAGTAGACTCATCTTTTATGGGGTACTGTTTAAAATGTTATAATAAAATACCTCCCCACATTCTTCAACTGAATGAGACAAAATTCAAGTCTTGTATAAAACGCACACTATGCAGGCATGCATATTATAAGTTAGGGGACTACATCGCGGATAAAAATGCCTGGCTCAATGCTGGTCCTGCTCCACAACCACAACTAATTGATTAACACTTGAAAATTCTGTTGGAGCTGCTGAAGATTGTAAGACTATCTTTGCATTGTATAAACTCAATTTTCTTTGTATTGTATAATTGCATAGCACAGATGTGAGTTCTATGTACTATAGTGCTACCATTTACCGGGTAATATGTCTTTCATTGACTTGAATGAGCCCTGGCGGCTGATAGTATGTCATGCTCACACAAATGTCTCGCTGACGGTGGCGTGTGTGTTGGATCATTTAGCTCCCTTCAAAATGGTTGAGCTGAATGGTGCTGATCTATGCGTCATGTTCGTGAACGGGCGCCGTCAGTTGGGGCTGGTCATCACTTAGCTGCCTCGGCTTATTTTGAATTATTTTATTTTGGATTGTTGTTTTGTTACTATTTGCTGTACTCTGGACGCTTTTAACGCGTAAGTCTCTTTTTTTACATCGTTCTCACATATGATTATAAATTCAAAATAAATGATGTAACTAATATTTTTGTAAAAACATAATTTAAAAGAGTGTCCATGTAGTTTCTTGCCCGTTCTTCTCCATAGGTACAGACGCCAGCACATCAACCTACTACAATCTATCAGATTTCTGTAATAGATTTTCAACTTTATCGCTAAAGCATAAGGTTCAATGTTGATTGGGAAAATTTGACAGTTAGGGGTAGGTTGATGTGCTGGCGTCTGTACCTACGCTTTGGAATGGGCAACTAGCTTCATTTTTTCTGACTGACCGACTTCTTGACAATTCAAAAGTGCCTGTAAATGGTTTAATTGAAATAAATGCTTTGAGTTTGAGTTTGAGTTTCGTCGAGCCGAATGTGTCGCGTCGTAATAAAAATTGAATGAATGAATGAACGAACTAACTGCGCCGCGCGCCAACGCGAATCCCTGGCAACTATAGGTATCATCATTTAATCGCTTTTGGCTGCAGAGACGTTTATCTAATAGAACCCGTAGTAAGTTGACCCGAAATCAATTAAATGCATATAATTATATTTTTCACAAAAACATTATTTCATCTTGCATGTTAAGGGCGCGGGCCAAAATGAGTTAAAGTTAATAATTTAATTTTTGCTGACGTATGTTATTAAAGTTTTCAATAAGTAAATATTTTTCCAAAACCGGCTAACGGCATTTGAAATACTATGGCAGAATAAATCATCTGTAGACCTGCTCCAGTGCGTAAATGAGAAAATCGATTAAACGAGTTTAATATTATTTAGCAAGCGTAATATCGAAAAACCTATCATTAAACAAATTTAATCGTTTTTCTCTGGCGACTTTTTACAGACATTGATCAATTACCTTTATTATGCACAGAGTATCTCTGCAACTAATGGGTTTCTGCGTTTAACCGATATTGGCAGACGACAGAACTGAAAAACTGAATCGATTGATATTTTTAACACAAAATTGACCAAAATTGCAGATAATCGGTTTTGGCAGCATGACGGCGATATATTCGTGATCAGTTTTGACTCCAAAAGTGACTCCAACTTTTGCTGTTGATTGTACAACGCAATTTTTCTTTATTTCGTCTTCGATTCAATCGTAATAATTAATTTCAATTAGACATGGATTAAGAGAAACAAATTCGTTGCCAAATAACAAATTAATTAATTTGCAGTACTCAGACTTACCCCAAAATACTTTAATTAAAGTTAATTAAATTATTGTGTTTTTGGTGTAAGTAGAGTACAGACGCCAGCACATCAAGCTACCCGAACCTTTCAATTTTTTCCAATCAACTTTGAACCTTATACCTAGGCCACGCCCGCGGCGTCTTTCTGTAGCGATGCAGTCGCGCGTTCGCATCGATACAGTCGCGATGCGGTCTCTAGCTGTTTGCCCTCGCCCACACCTCGATTCTCAGTCGCGAAGCAAACGCGATACTGTCGCGATGCAAACGCGATTGTGTTGCACTGATGCTCGTTTCTCCACCCACGCGCCACCCTCCCTTAGTTCTCTCCCTGATGTCGTCCGACACGGTCGCGCGTTTGCATCAATACAGTCGCGATGCTGTAGCGCGTTAGTAGTGCGTTGGCATCGCTTCTGTAGCGCGTTGCAAATGCGACTAACGCGCGTTAGTAGCGATGCTGTCGCACGTTTACGAAACGCGCGACAGCATCGCTGCAAAAACATCCGAATTGAGAACCTCCTCCTTTTTAGAAGTCGGTTAAAAAGTCGCCATGGGCGAGGGGCCTTAGCGATAAAGTTGAAAATCTATTAAAGAAATTTGACAGATTGTAGTAGCTTGATGTGCTGGCGTCTGTACCTACACCCTAATTGCGTAATTTGTGCGTAACAGACTATCAATCTGTATCAGAATCATTTTGAAGGATATTGCTAAACCATTGCTTCGTATGTTCAAAAAATGCGTCTGCTCAACAACGTAAATAACGCAATGTATGTTGTTGAACTGTCAAAATGAAACCCATTGCTGCTGATAGTGTGCTACGCGATTACCCCGCAGGCGTCCGTTCCACCTGCTGAAGACCCCTGGACATCATGAGTTGCCTTGGTCCGGAGTCCGTTTACAGACTTCCAAGTCATTAACAGACTTCGGCATGCAGCTGAATACCTGTATTTTACATGGAGCGACTGCCTATCTGACCTCCACAACCCAGTTACTGGGTAATACGATACCCCTTGGTAAGACTAGTTGTCAGACTTTCGGGCTTCTGATGAAGACCCGTAACGACTGTCAAAGAAATACGAATGCACAGGCTTCCGGAACCAACGGCTTAACGTGCTTTCCGAGGCACCGAGTGGTCTTGGTATGTAAAGATGGTCACCCATCCACGGACCAACCGCGACAAGCGTAGCGTAACCTGATCGATCGACCTTTGAGGCTGTTATTACTTAGCCACAGGCCCCTGCACACACCATAGATATAATATAAATCTAAAGTAAAGTATTATAATTGTATATAATAGTTTAATGAATGCACTCGAAAGTTTACATAGAATCGGCTGCGTAAATAATATAAACAATAAAATTGAATAACAATTAATAATGCGCAAGCTTGCATTCATGCTAACAAACAAATTTTTCCTTTGTTTTATTGTTGCGCAAGATTTATTTTTGTTGGAATTTATTAGTTTTTTGTTTGTTTCACTTTGAAAGGGGACTGGCAGCGTTTGAAGTGATAAATAGGTCTTTTATTGTTTATTATTTTAATGTATTATTTATTAAATGGACAAACTTCTAATACTTAGGGCTGATTTTTCCAAAGCCAGACAATTTTATCCGAGGAATAATTTTGAATTTTTGACAGTTCTTCAATCCAAAATCTGTCAGACGTCAATTTTATTCGACGAATAAAAAAAAAATCTGTCGATTGAAAAATCAGCCCTTAAAACTAACAAACTATAAAAAAAAAAACAATCTTACCGAAGGGTATCCTATTACCCAGTAACTGGGTTGTGGAACTCAGATAGGCAGTCGCTCCATGTAAAATACTGGTATTCAGCTGCCTCCGGTTAGACTGGAAGCCGACCCCAACATAGTTGGGAAAAGGCTAGGCAGATGATTAATAATACTTCTATACTTCATCCTCATCATTTCAACCGAAAGACATCCACAACTGAAACCTAATTGCGTAACACACTGCCAGTTTCAATCTGAATCATTTTGAAGGATATTGCTAATCCATTGCTACATATGTTCGTAGAATTTGTCTGCTGAGCCATATAAATAACGCAATGAATGTTGTTGAACTGTAAAAATGAAAGCCATTCCTACTGACAGTTTGTTACGCAATTACCTCCTTAGTATACCTCTCCCAAGCATCACCACATCGACCAGTCTTTTGCCTCTCGTCTCATCATCCAGTGAATAAGAGATGCATGTACCTTCTATAACACTGCTATAGGAGTCAGTACAGACGCCAGCACATCAAGCTACTACAAACTGTCAAATTTCTTTAATAGATTTTCAACTGTATCGCTAAAGTATAAGGTTCAAAGTTGGTTGGGTAAATTTGACAGCTTCGGGTAGCTTGACGTGCTGGCGTCTGTACATGTCTAGGAGCGAACAGCCATTCAAACTCAAACTCAAAGCATTTATTTCAATTAAACCATGTACAGACACTATTATTGAATTGTCAATTAAATAGTAGGTCAGTCAGTCAAAAAGTTGAAACTAGTTGCCCATTCCAAAACGTAGATCTCTAATGGAGAGGAACGGACAAGAAACTCCATGGACACTCTTTTAAATCAAGTCATTACAAAATCCTGAGTACATTATTCTTGTTGCTTCTATATGTGAGAACAATGTAAAAAATGATTTTAAGTCTGCTTTCCTAACTTAAATACGCCTTCTAAGTGCTTTGGCATATTTAACTCATTTTTGGGAAAAAATACTACGTCGATGTTTTTCCAAACGAGCGATATTATAATATTGCTCGTTTGGAACTTAAAACAATATTATAATATTATTTTAAGTCTGTTAGCTTATAAATTATGTAAATTCTTTGTTCCAATGAAATAAAGACTAAGTCCTACTCAAAGACAATAAAAATCTGAAATCAATACGTATTCATATTTACTTTTCATTTGCCCTTTAAAAGGTATTTCAATAAATCATATATCTGGTGCATTTATCGCAGTTGTTTGCTCAGATGCATTCGATTTCTATGCACCCATAGACTTAGTTGCATATAAATACTGAAGGAAGGTAGGCTGTTCATCATTCGATCCAGTCTTCGGCTGAGATGGGTGCTACCAAGATTCTCCTCTGCGTCTTCGTCCTCTGTGTAAGTAGGCCGGAGTTTGGAAGTTGGCGGGGTGATACCCCCGTGCCTAGGAAAGCACGTTAGGCCCGCTAGGGCCGAAGCCTGCCGGGGTAGCGGGATCGTCCGAAAGGGTTACCGCTGCCCCGGAACATAAAGGGCTAAGGAAGGAACACGGGTGGATTTTAGTCAGTAAGAGTCTGACACTCCCTTCCGCTTCACACAGAGCGGGAGGAGTCATTAGATGATTTCCCATCCAAAAAAAAAAAAACCGTTGGTCCTGCGCCTGATCTCTCTCCGGTCGTGTCGGATTGTCATCGCATTGGACTATGAGAGTGAGGGAAGAGAGAGTGCACCTGTGTCTGCACACACACTTGTGCACTATAATATCTCCCGCGCCGAAGGCTAGTCTCCGTCGAGATTAGTCGTCTGGAGCACTTTATTTATTTTCTTTTTCTACTTCACCATTTTTTCTAAGAGTGATTTTAATTTTTTCGTTAATTTTGGTTATAATAATCTGGCAGTTGGAGTACTTTACCCAAATGTCCTTTCTTTGGAATTGTTCGTCGAGTCGTTGAGTTCTGAGTTGAGCTACAAGATTACTGATGACTGCACTGACTGAAAGTCTGACAACCAATCTTACCAAGGGGTTTCGTATTATTCGAGGTCAGATAGGCAGTAGCTCCATGTAAATTACTGGTACTCAGCTGCATCCGGTTAGACTGGAAGCCGACCCCAACATATTTGGGAAAAGGCTAGAGAGATGATGATGCGTGCACTGACCGGACAGGTCCATTCAAATCTGTGTGGTTCTTTGCTCAAAAGATCATCTCAGACATTAATATGCATGGCTCTCATATGGCCTGATCAAGATTAGGTATGTCTGGAATTCCCAGTACCTAACTGGGTTGCGGAAATCAGATAGACCGTCCTTCCATGTCAAATACTGGTATTCAGCTGCATCTGGTTAGACTGGAAGCCGACGCCACCAAAGATAAGCTAGGCAGATGACGATGATTTGAAAGACATAAGACGCTTTAAAGATTCCATTTTTAATTGAATGTGTTTTTTTCCAGATCCTCGATGCAAATGCGGGTCTTTGTAAGTTATTTCATTAAATAGTTTCAAATATTCCCCTAAAGAGGCTTGTGCCTAAGTAATAACAGAGCCGCACGGTCCCATCGATCAGGTTAAGCTACGCTTGCCGCGGTTGGTCCGGGGATGCGTGACCATCTTTACATAACAAGACCCTCCCTGCCTCGGAAAGCACGTTAAGCTGTTGATCTCCCGCGCCGAAAGTTAGTCTCCGTTGAGATTGTCCGCCATAGCCGAAATACGGTCTGGAGGACTGTTATTATTGGCTGCATGATTGTATGTTATATTCCACTTTTTCTTCAGGTCCGCCACGACCAGACCCAGACGTCCACATAAGTACAGAGGACATTGACTACAGTAGGGGCAGCAGCGCAAATGACATACTAATCAAAGACTGCACCGGCACCGAACGACTGTCTGCACGAAGCGACAGAGAGGACTATGACCAACTCAACACTGAGCTCATTGCCAATGAGAGAAGGACAGAGAGGAGCGCTCGAGCCCAAGGCATCTCAAATGCCGCAGATGATTTAAGAATCTCCAAAGTTAATGCTGGTGGTAACAAAAGAAGCCTCTTTAACGGGAGTGTGACAGCTAGTAACAGGTATGACAACAAGAAGTATCAACGTGATGATGCTGATGGAAGCGTGGTACAGGCTGAAGAGAGGGATGAATCCGAGGACTTCTCTTCGAACATATATGAAAGTACTACTGATATAAAGCCTGCACCGCAGCCTTGTCATACTCCTAAGAAGAGTGAGTTATTTTTGTTTTTGTATCCATTTTAAATCCATAATAGCAGCAGAGCAGCGAGGCAATTGCGTAACACACTATCAGTAGCAATGGGTTTCATTTTGACAGTTCAATAACATTCATTGCGTTATTTACGTTGTTGAGCCGACAATTTTTTCGAACTTATGAAGCAATGGATTAGCAATATCCTTCAAAATGATTCAGATTGTGGTTGATATACATACCAAGACCCCTCCGCGTCTCGGAAAGCACGTTAAACCGTTGTTCCAGGCTGTCATTCGTAGATCTTAGACAGAGTTATCTTGCATCACTGTCTAAATCACAGATATCTTTATTCTCATCCTAATAAGGTTGCTGCCATTGTCAAGTCTGTCAAAATTGTTGTGATCTTTATTCTTGTGGCAATAAGGTTCCTGCTGTCAGAGGTAGAATATCTGTGGACGGACTATAGTCAGAAGCTTGAAAGTCTGACAACAAGTCTTGCCAAGGGGTAACGATTTTGTTGCTGACGACCCTTCACGAATAAAAACAAAAGAAAAACTGGATCAGACCGGAATGAGAAAGTTTATTGTGGATAAGACAGAGATTAAAACAGAAGAACAACTAGCAGGGGATCATGGGGACGGGGAGGTGGGACCCGCTGAGGAACAGCGGGGCGAGGCCTGTCGGGGGAGCGGTGAATGCTTATGCGAATCCCGCACCCCCGGCCATAGGTAGAGGTGGAACAACGCGGTGGTTTTAGCCGGAAAGAGTCCGGAATGCCCCTCTGTCCCCCCCCCCCCCCCCCCACGATGGAGGAATTCCATGAGGATTTCCAAATTAAAAAAAAGGGGATCGAGGGGGGCGGAGGGGGGTTCAAGGGATCAGACTGGAATAACTTCGTATTACAGCATTACTCAGTAGAAGAAGAAAATAATGATTACTATTTTAAAACGATTTTAATTTCAGATTCTCGCTTCACGATGGAATGCGAACTACCAGGTACGTGATATTTTATTATTTATAGTATTTATCAGTTCCTGTACACACATAATTACAATATAACTATACATATACTATACACTAGATACTAGATACTAAAATAAAAGACTAACTAACCTACTATACAAATAAAAAATAAAAAAACCAAAGGACACTTAGGCGTCGAAGTACTCATCCGCATCGCTGTCATCTGTCATATTTTATTATGTTTAAAAAGTAATTACATATATATGTAATATTGTCTGCTTGGTTTAGGCCCCTCCCCACGGCGACTTTTTGTAGCGATGCAGTCGCGCGTTCGCATCGATACAGTCGCGATGCGGTCTCTAGCTGTTTGCCCTCGCCCACACCACGATTCTCAGTAGCGATGCAAACGCGATACTGTCGCGATGCAAACGCGATTGTGTTGCACTGATGCTCGTTTCTCCACCCATGCGCCACCCTCCCTCCGTTCTCTCCCTGATGTCGTCCGACACGTGTCTGAATGTCATCAGAGGAGCTATTCTCGTTCTAGAACATTCACAGTCTGATCTCAGTCTCAATCTGTCAAAAATATCTCTTAATTTTTTCTAATTTTTCCACTCAGAACTTATGAAACCTAATTAGGATTTAGGAAAGTGCCGGGACGGTTAGGAACCTATTTTGGAAGTTAGGAAAGTCCCTATTATCTTGATCTACTTCTGCTTAATTTCAAATTCATCTGCCTAGCCTTCTCCAAACTATGTTGGTTGGGGTCGGGCTCAAGTCAAACGGGATGCGGCTGAGTACCTACCAGTATTTTACATGGAGCGGCTGCCTATCAGAGGGGCAATTCTCGTAATTCTAAGAACGTTCACAGTCTGATCTCAGTCTCAATCTGTCAAAAATACATCTAATTTGCTTACATTTTGACAAGCTTTAGACATTGATTGACGCCGAGATGAGACTGCGACTAGATTTTGAAAGTTTTTAATTAGGTACCGGAATTGGCCTTCTGTCTGTCGTCATTGTTGTGGAACATTGACAGCTCTTAAACGCAGTTTAAGTTTTATTTTTCTTAACTTAGGTCCCAATAGATGGACAAACTTTTAGAAATCATTCAGACCACCAAAATAAGGACTATTGTAAAAAAATATATAAGAAAAACGCTTTAGATCGATACAAGAAAAATAATCAGCTAAAGAAAATACACTAATGTGCAATTTATTATTTTAGGTCTTTAATCAGTGTTTTTTTTTTGCTTGAATATCTTTGTTTAGACGTACTAAGTACTGTGTTACATCTATTTTAATGGGACCCTGTAAATATTTTTTTTATAATAATTTTATTTCCGCTCTCAAAACGGTGAAGGACGACATCGACATCATGACGAAACCGGCGGCATGTTCTAGAACCAAAACTTCGAAGACATGTGACATCTACCAACCCGTACTGGGCCCGCGTGGCGGATTACGGCCCACTCCCTCTCACTGAGAGGAGGCCTGTGGCCCAGCAGTGGGACTGGGAACATTATAAGCTGATTATGCTTATGATGTGAGAGTAAAATATATGTTTTTTATAGGTTCCGAGTCACAATGGAAGGTGGTTCGGTCTGAATCCATTGAAAACGGCCGCCCATGCATCACTATGAAAATAGTACCAATAGGTGAGTTCCACGCACATGGGACGCACTTCAAGTACCAATAGTAGATAAGAACACACTCTAAATAAATCATAATCAAAAATGGAACTGGACCCATAATTCTGAAGTAATATAGTTTAAAACAAAAAAACGAGTGTGCTTATGACCACACGACTGAAGTGAAACTTCTTCTTAGATAATTATACGGAACGTATTTGGCTATGAGAGGAAGAGAGAAAGAAAATGTGCGCGCGCACTGCTGTCTCTTGCTTATATCCCCCACTCAACTCCCGTTCGCCTCGCCCGATCACACTTTTCGTAACGCTTACGTCACGCGTTCGCCAGCTTACTCCCCAAGTCAAGCGTGCGTAATTAAGTTTCACTTCAAAAAAAAAAAATTTGGTCCTTATTTGAATCACAATGCATATTCCTTATTGTAATGTTTCGGAAAAACCACCACGCGCCAAAAGATACTTGTGCAACTATAGTTTATAACTACGAATCGTTTTTGTTTTTTAAAGATTATCCGGTGACTTCAACTTCGACGTCTTCTTCTCAAAGCAGTTCCCATCGTAGCTCGAAATCTTCAATAATTTCATCAGTTGGTAAGTTTTTTTAAGTGAAAACTTCTTTAGCGGCGTTGTACACTTTTTTGTAATGGGTAAAAAATGTTAAACTCGCGTCAGGACACGTGACCTGATCGAAAATTCGTAAGACGGATGGAGAGTAGACAGCCGGCGCGGCGTAGGAGTATCCCCCTCTCTTTCTACGGCGCGGCGAAAATGTATAACCGACACCGCTTCGGATGTGTTCGGCTGTCCTCGAGATGTACTCGGTTTTAATGTATATCCGATATGTCAGTGAATGATGGCAAAGTATTCTGTTTGTGTTTTGTTTTCACTTCTGTCGGCACTCCCGGAGTGCCACTGCTTTTTTTTTTCAAATGTCTCTTGCTGGAACGGTAAACTAGAAGAAATCGTCACGTAACGAAAAAACATTTATGCCATGCGACTTGCTCTCAATAGACAGAGAGTGACTTTTTATGGTTTTCGAGAGTGCTGAAGCTAATAGTGAGGTCAAAATGAAAATCTAAGATGGCAGCTGAGAAAATCAGTTCAATTATATTATAGGAAGTGTGCAGCCTGTATCCGGATCGCGCGTATGGGTTGGACCAACAGTGGTTGAAGAGCTACCGAGAGTGACCGGACTACCAGTCATCATCGGCTCACCGAAAAGACCTACACGAGGTAATTTATTTAATAGGTTAGGTCATCTATGTATAGCGAAGGAGGTGGCAGGATGGCTGAGGGAGAGGACCTCACGTCCCAGCCGCCGCGGGAGACGCTCCGGGCGTCGGGAGCCGCGTGACGACTCCCGGCCACCGTAGGCGCGGGCCTGCGGACGGAGAGTAATGGCTAGCTCACCGTCCGATCAGGACCAGGCCCGTGCCGGAAAGCGCGTATGTGTTCCACTCGCGCCTCAAAGAGATGCTAAAGGAAGGGGCCCACTAGGGCGGAAGCCTGCCGGGGTAGCGGGATCGTCCGAAAGGGTTACCGCTGCCCCGGAACGTAAAGGGCTAAGGAATGAACACAGGTGGGTTTTAATCAGTAAGAGTCTGACACTCCCTTCCGCTCCACCTAGAGCGGGAGGAGTCTTTAGATGATTTCCAATCCAAAAAAAAAAAGAAAAGGTCATCTTTTTAAGGGGCCGTCTCCAAGAGCGAGAGAATCGCGGCGACAGTCTCGCTGTGCCATCAAATTTTCGCTGCGATGATATCGCCGTGTGGAGACACGTTCTAAGAGAGTGTATAGAAATACGTGGCACGACGATAATATTGCCGCGATTCTCTCGCTCATCTAGACGGCCGCTTACAGGGAGCAAGTCTATTACAAAGGGCTTTGGGTCCGTAGCATACCTACTCGTTCGGCATTTTGATTTTTGTTCAAAATGGCGGCCACGCAGATATTAACTTTCAAACTTAATCCAAGTTATATAGATGTCACGTGATCAACTTTGAACGTTAATATCACGGAAACATGACGCTTTTTGCGGTTTGACGCTTGCCGTGGTTGGTATGTGGATGGGTGACCATCTTTACATACCGAGACCCATCCGTGCCTTGAAAAGCACGTTAAGCCGTTGGTCCCGGCTGTCATTCGTGGATCTTTGACAGTCGTTACGGGTCGTCAGAAGCCCGAAAGTCTGAAAACCAGTCTTACCAAGGGGTATCGTATTACCCAGTAACTGGGTTGTGGAGGTCCGATAGGCAGTCGCTCCATGTAAAATACTGGTATTCAGCTGCATCCGGTTAGACTGGAAGCCGACCCCAACATAGTTGGGAAAAGGCTAGGCAGATGATGATGACGCTTTTTGGGGGGTTTTGTCCCATTACGTTTTCTGTTTGCATTAATCGATTTATATAGGATAATTGCGTGTCCGCCATTTTGAAGAAAAAAACAAAATGGCGTGACACTAGGTGCGCCACGGATCGTCAAAGCCCTTTGACTTAAGGTTTATCAAACCAAAGCCAACTAGAGAAACTGAACAGTCAGCTGTGATGCTGAGGAGTTTGTTGCGCCACTTCTTATTCCCAGCGAAAGCACTAGGAAGTGGTGAAGGGCGGGCGTTTTAGGGGACTGGCTATGTAATTTTGACGTTCGATAAAATGCGGACTCATGCATAGTTTGAATAAAATATGTAAAATGACTTACTTTGCGGAAATCCGTAACAGTTAAATGTTATGCAAAAATATTTCGTTTTAATTTCGGGTACCAACCGTACCTCGTTGCGGCAAACTAAATATTTAAAACGTCGGGCGATGGTGGGGTGAATCGGGACCAAACTTTAAAATGGATTTTAACATTGAAATAATATTTTTTTTTTGACAAAAAGGACTCTAATGTGTTTACTACTATATTATAATTAACGGTTAAGTGTCCTTATTGGCAACAAACTATATTACATCAACGTTGAAATCCATTTTAAAGTTTCGTCCCGATTCACCCCGTTTTACCGGTAGGTACTTATTAAGACTTTTTGGGTTCACAGCGCCATCACAAACAGTTACCAAAGGGGGAAGCATAATCTCGGTGCTTTCGCCAAGTGCTGCAAGTACTGCCAGCGACGAAGGACGGGACTCTGCGAGCTCCAAATCAAGCAGCAGTGCCGCTGCTGTTAGTAGCAACCACGGAACCACTTCAGCCGTTTCGACAAGTTCTTCCAGTGCAGGTTCCACATCAAACAGCAGTTCCACTGCTGTTAATAGCGACAACGAATGCGCTGCAGGCGGTTCGACAAGTTTTTCCAGTGCAGGCTCCACATCAAACAGCAGTTCCACTGCGGTTAATAGCGACGGTGGAGGCGCTGCAGGCGGTTCGACAAGTTCTTCCAGTGCAGGCTCCACATCAAACAGCAGTTCCACTGCTGTTAATAGCGACGGTGGAGGCGCTGCAGGCGGTTCGGCAAGTTCTTCCAGTGCAGGCTCCACATCAAACAGCAGTTCCACTGCTGTTAATAGCGACAACGAATGCGCTGCAGGCGGTTCGACAAGTTCTTCCAGTGCAGGCTCCACATCAAACAGCAGTTCCACTGCGGTTAATAGCGACGGTGGAGGCGCTGCAGGCGGTTCGACAAGTTCTTCCAGTGCAGGCTCCACATCAAACAGCAGTTCCACTGCGGTTAATAGCGACGGTGGAGGCGCTGCAGGCGGTTCGACAAGTTCTTCCAGTGCAGGCTCCACATCAAACAGCAGTTCCACTGCTGTTAATAGCGACAACGAATGCGCTGCAGGCGGTTCGACAAGTTCTTCCAGTGCAGGCTCCACATCAAACAGCAGTTCCACTGCTGTTAATAGCGACGGTGGAGGCGCTGCAGGCGGTTCGGCAAGTTCTTCCAGTGCAGGCTCCACATCAAACAGCAGTTCCACTGCTGTTAATAGCGACAACGAATGCGCTGCAGGCGGTTCGACAAGTTCTTCCAGTGCAGGCTCCACATCAAACAGCAGTTCCACTGCGGTTAATAGCGACGGTGGAGGCGCTGCAGGCGGTTCGACAAGTTCTTCCAGTGCAGGCTCCACATCAAACAGCAGTTCCACTGCTGTTAATAGCGACAACGAATGCGCTGCAGGCGGTTCGACAAGTTCTTCCAGTGCAGGCTCCACATCAAACAGCAGTTCCACTGCTGTTAATAGCGACGGTGGAGGCGCTGCAGGCGGTTCGGCAAGTTCTTCCAGTGCAGGCTCCACATCAAACAGCAGTTCCACTGCTGTTAATAGCGACGGTGGAGGCGCTGCAGGCAGTTCGACAAGTTCTTCCAGTGCAAGCTCCACATCAAACAGCAATACCACTGCTGGTAATAGCGACGGTGGAGGCGCTGCAAGCGGTTCGACAAGTTCTTCCAGTGCAGGCTCCACATCAAACAGCAGTTCCACTGCTGTTAATAGCGACGGTGGAGGCGCTGCAGGCGGTTCGACATGTTCTTCCAGTGCAGGCTCCACATCAAACAGCAGTTCCACTGCTGTTAATAGCGACGGTGGAGGCGCTGCAGGCGGTTCGACAAGTTCTTCCAGTGCAGGCTCCACATCAAACAGCAATACCACTGCTGGTAATAGCGACGGTGGAGGCGCTGCAGGCGGTTCGACAAGTTCTTCCAGTGCAGGCTCCACATCAAACAGCAATACCACTGCTGGTAATAGCGACGGTGGAGGCGCTGCAGGCGGTTCGACAAGTTCTTCCAGTGCAGGCTCCACATCAAACAGCAGTTCCACTGCTGTTAATAGTGACAACGAATGCGCTGCAGGCGGTTCGACAAGTTCTTATAGTGCAGGCTCCACATCAAACAGCAATACCACTGCTGGTAATAGCGACGGTGGAGGCGCTGCAGGCGGTTCGACAAGTTCTTCCAGTGCAGGCTCCACATCAAACAGCAATACCACTGCTGGTAATAGCGACGGTGGAGGCGCTGCAGGCGGTTCGACAAGTTCTTCCAGTGCAGGCTCCACATCAAACAGCAATACCACTGCTGGTAATAGCGACGGTGGAGGCGCTGCAGGCGGTTCGACAAGTTCTTCCAGTGCATGCTCCACATCAAACAGCAATACCACTGCTGGTAATAGCGACGGTGGAGGCGCTGCAGGCGGTTCGACAAGTTCTTCCAGTGCAGGCTCCACATCAAACAACAATACCACTGCTGGTAATAGCGACGGTGGAGGCGCTGCAGGCGGTTCGACAAGTTCTTCCAGTGCAGGCTCCACATCAAACAGCAATACCACTGCTGGTAATAGCGACGGTGGAGGCGCTGCAGGCGGTTCGACAAGTTCTTCCAGTGCAGGCTCCACATCAAACAGCAGTTCCACTGCTGTTAATAGCGACGGTGGAGGCGCTGCAGGCGGTTCGGCAAGTTCTTCCAGTGCAGGCTCCACATCAAACAGCAGTTCCACTGCTGTTAATAGCGACAACGAATGCGCTGCAGGCGGTTCGACAAGTTCTTCCAGTGCAGGCTCCACATCAAACAGCAGTTCCACTGCTGTTAATAGCGACGGTGGAGGCGCTGCAGGCGGTTCGACATGTTCTTCCAGTGCAGGCTCCACATCAAACAGCAGTTCCACTGCTGTTAATAGCGACGGTGGAGGCGCTGCAGGCGGTTCGACAAGTTCTTCCAGTGCAGGCTCCACATCAAACAGCAATACCACTGCTGGTAATAGCGACGGTGGAGGCGCTGCAGGCGGTTCGACAAGTTCTTCCAGTGCAGGCTCCACATCAAACAGCAATACCACTGCTGGTAATAGCGACGGTGGAGGCGCTGCAGGCGGTTCGACAAGTTCTTCTAGTGCAGGCTCCACATCAAACAGCAATACCACTGCTGGTAATAGCGACAGTGGAGGCGCTGCAGGCGGTTCGACAAGTTCTTCCAGTGCAGGCTCCACATCAAACAGCAATACCACTGCTGTTAATAGCGACCGTGGAGGTGCTGCAGGCGGTTCGACAAGTTCTTCCAGTGCAGGCTCCACATCACACAGCAGTTCCACTGCTGTTAATAGCGACGGTGGAGGCGCTGCAGGCGGTTCGACAAGTTCTTCCAGTGCAGGCTCCACATCACACAGCAGTTCCACTGCTGTTAATAGCGACGTTGGAAGCGCTGCGGGCGATTCGACAAGTTCTTCCAGTGCAGGCTCCACATCAAGCAGCAGTTCCACTGCTGTTAGTTCTGACGACGGAACCACTACAGATGACTCAGCAGGCGAATGGGATGAACCAGTTATTGATTGGTCTGATAATGATAATGATGATGATGATGACATGGATCCGGCCGTCGGCGACTGGGACGTTGATGGCAAACAACCAATGATAATACCCCGAAGATGCTTCGGATATTTATGCGTTTGCTACAGGCGCGTCAGAGATATACCGCTAAACGTACGCAGATGCTTAGGTATTCATAAATAGTCTTACTCATGCAGGCTACAGCACGTCCATGGTTATAGCTGTGACATTTCAAGATCACAATTTTAACATTTATTTATTTATTTATTCATCAGGCAACTTCAATAGGTAGTAGGTATGTCACATTACAGGTTTCGACCTGATTATCACCCTCAGCGATCATACAACATGGCTAGCAACAACAATTATTATAGTAACGATAACAACTACAGTAAAAAGCTGCCTGTGCCGAGCGTCGGCCCTCCGACACACCTCTACTTAGGCAGACAATGTGTAGGAGACCAAACACGCCAAACGTTGACATATAACGCGCGCTCGTGATTTGCGAGGACTATAAATAACATTTACAGCTCCTCTAAAAAGTAGCACTTGTCAAAGTTCAAGCACATGCAGCTCAGGAGGCCTACCACAAGCTCTTAACTTGATCCATTTTAGGACCTAATAAACTGAACTGTTCTTCTAATTCGTACCATGACGTCAGTTTAACGATTCAGTTTAGGCCGTGCCATCTGCTGACAGCGATTGTTCCAAACTGAGTCGCAAGTTTTGGTTTCATTCATACTTGTTTGGTACCATGACGTCCATAGAGCAGCTCAAGCGATGCAATTTAGGAACCTAAACTGAAATGTCTTGTTTTTGAATCGTTTTTAATTAGATCATGGTAGGCCACCAGTTCTTCTGACCAAGTACAAGTATGCTGGACTTCATACTATCGATGCCAAAACGAAGACATTTGATTTTCGCCATTTTGGCGCTGATAGCAACGCGAGAGTCCGAGAAACTATATTTTTGATAGCGAGTTTTACAAAACTCGCATACTCTCGTGGTAAAATGTTTCTAAATATCTCATAGTAAACAAAAAATACACAAACAAGTCTTATTCAACGATTTAGACCTAAATCATTAGAGATTACCAAAACAACACGACGGCCATTTGCAACAATGTGTCAATTTTAGTTCCTGAGACGCTCGAGTGGGGGGCGCTTTGAATCGGCACAAAAAACAACTATCACTTCGTATGGTATATTATATTTAGTCCAGCGTACTTGTCTTATATATTAACAGTCAGTGTGTGCGGCACAGTTCACTCTACCTGTAGCTGTACACGGAACTTTCGGTGTGTGGCCAAAATCTGAACTAACGTCGCCATCTTGATTTTCAATAGGTACAGACGCCAGCATATCAAGTTACTACAATCTGTCAAATTTCTTTAATAGATTTTGAACTTTATCGCTAAAGTGTAAGGTTTAAAGTTGATTGGCAAAATTTGACAGTTTCCTTCGGGTAGCTTGATGTGCTGGCGTCTTTACATTTCAATGTTTAGTCACAACGCCAACCTGTCAACGTCATACCAGCGCCGAAAGATCCTTGTAGTAGTGCACAATGAATTGCTATAACTTTATATGTCTATAATAAATCCAGCAAATAAAAAAATCCCTGGCTTAGGATGAAAAAAAAATGTTGTAAATATTATTGTTATATTTAATAAATTTTATTTAAGTACCTATATTAATGATGATGTTTTATTATGATATATGTATCCGTAGCATAACATAATCCCGTAGCATAGCCTATAATTTTCCCACTGCTGGGATAGGCCTCCTACTCTCTAAGAGAGGGAGTGGGCCAGTGCGGGTTGGTAGTTGTTATATATTATCTGTGGTAGTTGGTAGCATGTCACAATGTCTTCGAATTTTTGGTTCTACACACATCAAAATTGTCTATAAATGTACGTTTTAGAGTATCGCCGCAATTGAGGACTATTATTTTAACTTTTCTGGATCTTTATTGGTTCTTTTCACTATTTGATTAAAGAATTTTGTTTTAATAAATCAACTGTCAATCAGGATTCCTATAAGCGCCTGTCGGAATTCAAAATAGTACACTAATTCAATGTGGATGGCTTTATTACACGGAACTACACCTCGAAATGTATGTGAAAAGATTTATCGCGATTCGTGGCTTTTCTATTAACTCATACTAGATGGCGACTAGTATCAGCTGCCGCCATCTAATCTACTCATCATGAACTATGTACAGTGGACCTCGCGTGCCTTGGGGTTTCATAGTGGTGGCGACAGATGGCTGTTGACCTCGACAACCAGCTCGTCGTAATATGGCTACGAACTACAAACGAACTACGTACGACACGCCCGCGCCATTCTCAATGACATCCAATCCAATATGGCGACCAAGCTTGTTTGCGCGGGAATCCCGCGATGTAGTTTTTTTTTTTTTTATCTTGTGTACATATATCGAGGGCCTCATAACAAATGAGCGTATAGACAAGAATGCAATTTTGCGAGAGGAACGAAAATGTGAATTAAATTAATCGAATTCAAACTAGTTCATATAATATCTGGCTGGTATTTGGGACAAGTATATTTCTACTTATGTAAAATACTTATGCTAGTAGGACTTTTCAAGTTTACACACACGTAGCTTTTGAAATAAATTTTCAATAAATTACCATATATTTCAAGAACTTGTCGCGGCGTGCGATCATGACTCATTATGCCTCTTGGTTTAGATTTTAGATCGTAGCTGAAAAATAAATCGTAAATGTGGGTAAAATGTAGGACATCATTCATTTCGTACTTGCCCAAAAATGAAAGTGCCAGTCAGAAAAAAAAAAGTACACTTACTGTCTTCTTATGGGAAATGCAAATGACAACGAAAGTCTACAATTTTATATTTAAAACATGTTCAGGATGTTAAATTCAAAAAAAGTTTGTATTTTTTAATTTTATGCTTAAAATACTTTTTGTGAAAATATGATTTTTGGCATTTTCAATCTCAAATTCAAATTGTTTAATTGTAGACTTTCGCTGTAGGTAAGTAGTAAAAAATGCCCAAGATGTTATTTCCCATAAGATTCTTTTTTCTGGTCGGCCATCTTTAATCTTTGAGTATAAAATGTTCGACACTTGAATGATATCCTTTGGGACGTACAAAAACACATTCTTATTTATTTGGAACGACCGTTACTTGTCAAATAAATAACGTTATACGTAATGTCGTAATAAACCTAAAAGCACTGGCATAGGAACTTGAATTAATTAAATTTAAAAAAAAATTGGTTTATAGATTGCGTAACCACTAAATAGATATGTTTTTCAAAATAACAACTTAAAGCCTGTGCACACCACGTTTTTTAAACGGCGCGCTTTTATCCTACAGAGCAGTTTGTTGTCGTTTGTATCGATTCAAACGCGTATTTGAATTTATACAGATGTGCAAAGGTCTACAGGCTGCGTCTGACTTGCGTGCTTATCGCGTCTGTATCGCTACAAACGCGCATCAACGGCGCGTTTAAAAACGTGCTGTCTGTTGACGAGGTTCAGCTTAAAAACGCAAAATGCCAGCGCGTTTGTATCGATACCCACAATATGTACTATCGTACCCCAAAGTACGATAATCTGCAACCCTCTTCCGAAGTGGTGTTTGGCATTCAAATGCAGACACTGAACGACTATTTAGCAAAAATAATTGACGAAAATCAGAATAAGAAACAAACTTGCAACAAAAACTGTTCAAGGGGCTTTACTTTCAGCGCAATGCGTAAAGAACCAATCAAAAGAATGATGTTATGTCGAATGACTTCAGCAGTCCTTTAATCAAAAACGGCTGGCGCTGCTGCAGAGATAGATGTAAATAGCGATTCCGATGACCCCACTCTTCTATTTTTTTAATTTCTGTCTAATTTCACAACTTCCTAAAATTCCTATCCTATATCTAGTTTTGCGAAATTTCGCGTTTCGCTCGGTTCTAGCAGTTGTACGATAATTTTTCATCTGGTACGATAATTTTCGAATATTGATACGATAATTCACTCGCTCTCGTCTGGCAACACTGAGAGCGACAGCCACAGTACGTTGCCTGGTATAATTCCGACGGCTCTCATCATCTCTTCTCGTGTCAAATGATGTCGTCGCTCCATGTCGATGCATTTTTTTTCAAGTTCCGATACAGAAATTGTATTGGATTTGTAAGAAATCTCTACACACTTTTATAGGAATCCTGATTGACAGTTGATTTTCTATTTTTAATAAAAATTTAAAGAAAATTCTTTATTCAAATAGTGAAATTAACTAAAAAGAATCAATAACGATCCAAAAAAGTTAATATGGGGTCCCATTAAAATAGATGGACAAACTTTTAGAAATCATTCAGACCACCAAAATAAGGACGACGGTAAAAAAATATATTATAAGAAAAATGCATTAGATCGATACAAGAAAAATAATCAGCTAAAGAAAATACACTAATGTGCCGGCAATTTATTATTTTAAGTCAAAATAATTTTTTTTCGGTTGGATATCGATACTATAAAACTTACTTGATCCCTAGACACTTGATTTGTGTAGTAAGTAGGTACCTTCCGGAATAAATTCTCTAATACTGCATTCGCGATTTATCGGCCAAAAATGTAAACAAGTATGAGTTTATGGAAAAATAACTTTAATCCTACACAATAAAGTTCAGTTTACGCTACAACTTCAAACATTTTTATAACTTTTTCAATTGTCTAATGCCCGTTTTCACCATCGTTCCCTCAAACACTCCTTAACTAAGAGTCTCTTAACATAAGAGACTCCTGAAATCAGCCCCTTACCCATATGTTTTAGGACCATAAGTGTCCCTTAGGTGATCGTGAAAACGAAACTAACACTTAAAATTTTTAAGGTCTCCCTAAATTTAAGGAACGATGGTGAAAACGGGCATTAGTCACTCTAAAATCAACTTAATAATCATTAAAATAAAGTTGATATTTGTTTAACTTGAAATAATATTAATTTGAAACAAGTTTGAATAGACAAAACCACATCAAAATCTGTTGCGTAGTTAAGATGAACAACGTCATCCCACATACAGACACGAAAAATGACTTTTAATTATTTATATTACGGTCTGCGATAACTAAATATGATGACACAAATAGTACCTAATTAATTTAATCAGTTTTGTATTGGGGTCAGTAACCGCAGGTAGTATTCTATAAATATTAGTTTATTTATTTGAATTTGTTTGAAATTAGTTAGTATTTTTTTATGGTGTAGCCTCTCCGGGTCAGCAGGATTGTCCGAAAGGGTTACTTACCGCTGCCCCGGAACATAAAGGGCTAAGGAAGGAACACGGGTGGGTTTTAGTCAGTAAGAGTCGCTCCACCCAGAGCGGGATAATTATTATTTGATAATTTCCAATCCAGAAAAAAAACAAAAAAAAACTGTGTAGCCTCTGTAGCACTAGACATATCAGTTAAAAAAAAACTTTTTTACTTTCGAAAATACGGAACCAACGACCCGACTTATCACTTTCTAGTTTTTTTTTTGAAGTCGGTTGTCTTTTTTGTAAAAAAGTTTTTTTTTTCACTTTTTAGTTGTACCTACTCCACACAAATTCAAATAACACTAGTGCATTGCAGAATTGAAGACACCGACTAGAAGAATCATCAAAATTCGCATAGAAATGCCAGAGATGCAGTACATTTATGCATATAACATCGTACATAAGAATAATTACATAATGCCCAAGTAGCAAACAAGAATAGTGATTAAATCTTACATATCTATACTTTATCTAAAGTTGGATTTAGCTAAATCAAAAAGGATTTCGTTAAGTCTTTTCTTTCTTTAATACTAAATCGTTTTAAACTAGCGCTACTTAAGTAAGTTAGGAATACCAAAAACCAAGTTAAGTATTCTTAAAACTAGTTTGTATTAAGTATGTCTACAGTTAAAACTAAAAATATTTTTTTACTATACTCAGAATATTTTAAAGCTCACTTAAAACTCAATTGAATAATT
The DNA here is from genome assembly GCA_914767645.1 of Hydraecia micacea. Classification (NCBI taxonomy): domain Eukaryota; kingdom Metazoa; phylum Arthropoda; class Insecta; order Lepidoptera; family Noctuidae; genus Hydraecia; species Hydraecia micacea. The sequence goes on from OU611805.1 coordinate 3,458,950, forward strand.
GAAGTACCTTTTTAGACAAACAAAGAAAAAATTGATTTTGTAGATAGAATTAAGATAATTATAATACCAAATTCTAGAAACTGATTTTCCTGAGTATATTTTATTCCTTTTTGACTAAAATTAGTAAGTTTAGAGTAAAAATACATTTAACGGGACGTTCTCTTCAAATAGAACCAAGTAGAAATATGGATAAAGTGGAAAAATTAAAAAGATCTGGTGGCTTTCGTCGGCGTGTTATAAAATATAAAAAATTAAACATAACCAATGTGCCTATAAGTGCTGCAAACGTTACTAACAATGCGATATCTTCGAGTCGGTCCTCAGTGACGTTAACGGATTACGAAGAAGATGATACCGCGGAAAATTTGGAAATCGTAAAGTGGACTGTGATTCCGACTCTAATGAATCGACAGCTGATTGTAACACATCGAAAGTTGATCGTGATTTTGGTTTTAGAGTCCAATTAAGAAACTGGTCTATTGATCACAATATACCACATACCTACTGCAATCAATGGCTTATTGCAGATTATTTACAAGCATGATCCGGGTGTTGTGCCAAAAGACGCTAGAACACTTCTGAAAACAGTAAAATCTATAGATATTGAACCCTGTGGCAGTGGAAAATACTGGCATAACGGATTTAAAAAAAATATTGTGCAGTATTTTGAAAATTTGGACAAAAATGGCAATTTATGTACTTATAAATGTAAATATCGACGGGTTACGGGTTAAGTAGAATTTTGGCCAATTCTATGTAACATTCATGAGATGAACACTGTGCCTGTAATGACCATTGGAATTTACTGTGGTATTGGAAAACCCTGTCTAATGAATTTTTAAAACCTTTCGTAACTGAAATGAAGGAAATTTTGCAAAACGGCATTGAGATACCTAAATAATTATTTAATAACAATAAAATTGCGATCATTTATATGTGATAATTAATTTTCCTTTTCTTATACCTACCAAATGTTACATCTCAATTATTTTTCATTCAGTGGTAGTGAGTAAGTGGAAAAAAAATCTGCTGTTCCCTGCTGACAAGTCCTATTTATAATATTCTTTCGACTATCTTGCATAGACCTGTTTTCACCACAAAATAAACAAGAACCACACAAGGACGATGAAATGACAAGTTAAGAAAACATTAAGACGTAATCTGGTTTTAACTAAATCAAACTATAGAATCACTTAATACCAAACAAATTAAAATAGTACTTCACCAAAACGGTTTTTAGTATAGGTTAAGTATAATATCTCTTAAGTAGTACTACTTCAAGTGTAACTTGTCTTTACTTTGTCTGAACTAGCCTTACAAAATCAGCATTGTCTAAAATCTTACTTCTTTAGGAAAAATAAGATTTAACGCCATTTTGCACTATAAGTGAAAAAATTATAAAAAAAAATCCGACAACACTTCATCAAAAACTAGAGTAGATTGAACTTACATTTTTGTTATAGTAATTCTAATTACATTAATAACTCACACATTTATAGAAAATGTAGTAATCTGCACTAAATGCCACAATTTTTTTAATTTGCAATATTATTATACAACATTTTATTGTTTGTTTTCTAGTATTTTAAAAGCCCGTCTGTTTTATAGCACTATCTATAGATTTTACACGAGAAATGATCATGCGTTTTAAATTTCTAATGCATTCAACGACATAAGAAAGCCTTTTCTAGTCATAAAAAATTGTTGTTTAATCGCCATTTTCATAAGTCTTAAAACAGTTTTTGTAATACTTTAAAAGTTCACCATATTTTCTAAAGTAATGTTACTTAAAGCATTTTAAAGCAAAATAAGTTTTTATTTATACTTCACTAAGATAAGATTGAATATCTGCAATTCAATATTGATAGTTTTAATTCGGTATTGTAGATATCTTCAAGTCTATTTCTTGATCTTAAGTCAACCTACAAGATATCTTGAAGTCAGTGCTTAAGACTTCTGCAAAACCACATTCTTAAATAGGGTTAAAGTTTATCTAAAGAGTAGTATTAACTCTTTCTTAACATGTTCTTAAATGCTGTGCCCACTTTTACTTAACTCCCCCTTGGAGTGTATCTAGAAGATATCTTGAGGGACATAATAGTTTTAGCCAAGACAACCGCTGGAATTCGTCTACTTGCCTTCAAGATATCTACAATACCTTTTTTAGACATTTGTTTGCTACTTGGGTGTATTATATACTAAAACCTTCCTGAAAGTAAGTATGTAGATCACATTAGTGAAAGAATTATCAAAATTGGTTCATTAGTTTTTGAGAAGATCGCGGACATACAAACATACATACATACGGGTCGAATACAGAACCTCCTTTTTTGAAGTCGGTTAATAAATAGCGACTATTGCTACGACACAATAAAGTGCAATTCAGATCGCACAGCGTTAATTGCCTACAGTTATATTCACCTTGAAGTTGCCTCTTACTAGATCATCTGCCTAGCCTTTTCCCAACTATGTTGGGGTGTTGGGGTCGGCTTCCAGTCTAACCGGGTGACATCGAGAGGAAACCATGTCCTAGAACCAAAAATTTGAAGACATGTGACATCTACAAACCCGCACTGGGCCCGCGTGGTAGATTACAGTCTATTCATAAGTTCAGGATTCTTCAGATTATGATTTTCTTCACTGGCGTTAGTAATGTCCAAGGACAAACGGCCATTACGTTCAAGATAATTATCCACGAAACGTTTTATATTTAAATTCAATGACATAAATTAATCCTTCGATCCGATGTCACGTTGTCTGAGGTAGGTAGAAAAAATATCGATACATGAATACATCGATATTATTTGTTGATTGATATAAAATATCAAGTATCGAAAGTGTATCAAATACGATATATTTCCAATGGCAACACAGTTGTCTGAACTTACCACAGACTAAAGCCGATGGAATACATGCACTAATTCACTATGACCACGTAATGATTTCTTACTTCAAAATCACGTCAAATTCTTACCTAATCACGACATCTGCTAAACCGCGCGAAATGAACGCGAAGTTGGTGTGCACTTGGCGTGGTTTGAACTGTCAAAATACCACACATTAACAACCGTACGTGGTTTGCACTTGGTGAGATTCCGCGAGGAATAATAATATGTAATTACCATGCAGAATTGAAGCCCAGAGCTGTAATAAAAGTTGACCTTTTTTCATTCTTCACTTTGAAAACCGATTACATCCCGAAGACAGCCGAACACATCCGAAGCGGTGTCGTTACCCGTGCCGGACGGCGCGTATGTGTTCCACGCGCGCCTCAAAGAGATGTCAGCATAAAGGAAGAGGCCCGCCAGGGCCGAAGCCTGCCGGGGTAGCGGGATCGGGAGCGGATAAATAAAGGGTTACCGCTGCCCCGGAACATAAAGGGCTAAGGAAGGAACACGGGTGGGTTTTAGTCAGTAAGAGTCTGACACTCCCTTCCGCTCCACCCAGAGCGGGAGGAGTCATTAGATGATTTCCCATCCACAAAAAAAAAAAAAAAAAGCGGTGTCGTTACGGTACTAGTGGCGCGAACTCAATGGTTTTTTTCTCACTTCAAAAAATGCCCAATGCGCCTAAAGAAGTTTTCACTTCAAAAAAAGATCGAGATCGATATCAATATTTATTTTAAATATCGGTACGAAATATTATATCGATACTTTTTGACACTTCTGGCATCCCTAGTCTGAGGACAAAGGAAGGATGTGATGTGAGTAATATCATTGACATACAAAAGTATGGACTGGAAATACCTACAAAAAAAGGGTGCATACGAGGTGCATACCCACAACTGGTATTGTCTCATAAAATGGCTGCCATTGCTAGTGTTGTATCTATCAAGGAACATAGGTGTTACTATAACTAGTATCGATACTAAATACGAGTCTTACTAGTTATCACGTTTAGATCATACCTAATATTATGTATACAAAGTCCGTTGTGATTGTAACAGAAAAAGATGAGTAGGTTATCTTACTTTCCGTTATCTATAAAAATAAATAAAATTGAAGTGTCTGTTGGTACTGTCAAAATAACAGCTTTTTACTAAATGGTTATAAAAGTCTAAACAGTACTATTAACAAAATGGCATTTATTTTTTATTTTTGTCTGTCTGTCTGTCTGTTTGTTCCGGCTAATCTGAAACGGCTGGACCAATTTTGACGGGACTTTCACTGACAGATATGTTACAAGGAGTAACTTAGGCTACCTTTATTTTAGAAAAATAATTAGGGTTCGCGCAAAAAAAATGCCATGTATAAATTATTTTTGCGTTTGGTAGCCAGGATGGTTATAGGCTATTTAACATCACGTTACGACCCTTAGGAGCCGAGAAAAACGAACGCTAAGCGAAAACGAAATAATAGCGCGGGCGGGCGATGCAATGCGGCCGGTCGGGGGACGAATGAGTTTTATTAGTGTGGCTGTTATTTTAGTATACTGTGTATCTTACGACTTCTATGCGAAGTCGCGGGGCATAGCTAGTCTGAGAATAAAATCCATGTCATGAAAAAAAAAACTTGCTTGCAGAAAATGTGCTTTCGCAAAAGCCAATTATTTTTAAAAGAGCAAACGTGGAGTTTCTTACCGTTTCTTCTCCATAGGAAACAACCAATTGGAACCGTGCACCTAGCTTCTGACGTTTCATAAAAGTGTCCATGTAGGTTTATGTGAAATATTTTGATTTTGGTGCTGTGAAGTGTGAACCACAGGCCGGACCTAGCAAGGTCACTCGGACTGAATAAGACGCTGGATTATTTATGTTAACATCGCAGAATATACCGGTATCGTTTCAGCGGAGGAACTAGTTTCGGAAACTATTACGCCAGGTCGGCAACGGTACAACACTATTCCATTATGACATATTATTGTAAACAAACGAACGAATTAACAAATATAATAGAAAGGCCTGTTATACGGAAATGAACCCAAATATCAATACTTTAGCCATAAATTCATGATAACGTTACAATTGCATCATCGAATGTGTATTATTGTATGTATTAATGCATGAAAACCGGCTACTAACCTGTGCAAAGACAATTGAGGTTGATTTTCATTCTTTCTTGCACCACACTTCACAATACAACACACAGGCATGTTGAATTTCTGTTTTCCAACATTTACATGCAGTTTTAACAGGTAAAATCCTCGTAATTTTCTCGCAATCCTCAATAATACAAAAAATAAACAACCATTTGACAGCAAAACTACCACGAAACTCATCGCATAAGATGGCTGCTAATTTCAATGTTAATAGATAGGGGAGGACCCCCTATCTATTAACATTGAAATTTCAAAAGTTTTTCTCGGCTCCTAAGGGTCGTACGTAACGTGATGTTAAATAGCCTATAACCATCCTGGCTACCAAACGCAAAAATAATTTATGCATGGCATTTTTTTTGCGCGGAACCCTAATTATTTTTCTAAAATAAAGGTAGCCTAAGTTACTCCTTGTAACATATCTATCAGTGAAAGTCCCGTCAAAATTGGTCCAGCCGTTTCAGATTAGCCGGAACAAACAGACAGACAGACAGACAGACAAAAATAATAAAAAAATGCCATTTTGTTAATAGTACTGTTTAGACTTTTATAAGCATTTAGTAAAAAGCTGTTATTTTGACAGTACCAACAGACACTTCAATTTTATTTATTTTTATAGATAACGGAAAGTAAGATAACCTACTCATCTTTTTCTGTTACAATTACAACGGACTTTGTATACATAATATTAGGTATGATCTAAACGTGATAACTAGTAAGACTCGTATTTAGTATCGATACTAGTTATAGTAACACCTATGTTCCTTGATAGACACAACACTAGCAATGGCAGCCATTTTATGAGACAATACCAGTTGTAGGTATGCACCCTTTTTTCGTAGGTATTTCCAGTCCATACTTTTGTATGTCAATGGCTATGGCACTTACCTACAACTGTCACTACGTCACGATAAAATATTGCCATAATGAGCAACAACTAAAATATTGTTGTCTCTTTTATCAAATAAAATTATCTCATTAGAAAGAATGAGACATAATGATATTTCACATTCTGAATCATATTTCACTCATATTTGTATAAGCAAATGTATGTATAGAATAACGCGGCATCTCCATGTTTTTTCTACCTCAATGGAGTAATATAAACATTGATTTATGACAATTTAAGTGTTGCATACTAAACAGCACTGTATCATGATCATCAACTTGCAAAGGACTGCGGGGTAATTCCATAACAGACTTACAGTAGAAATGGCTTTAATTTTGACAGTTCAACAATATCGCACTGCTAACACAAGACTGTATCAACTCAAAAAATAATTTCTCACACATTTTGGAAATAACTTGATAACCTGCAATCTCTGAAATTACTCATAATTAAAGACACCCCTTAATTTTATCACTAATTTTAAAACAGTGTTCACTTTTTACAATTGTTAACAGGAAACGAGTAATCGGTTTTCCATTATTTCTGAAAAAAAGCTTCATTTTGAGTTGATACAGTCTTGTGTTAGCAGTGCGATATTTCTCAATCACTGGTGCTGATTGTGTGTCATGTCATGATAGCAATCTTATTGTAACGAGAATAAAGATCACAATGTTTTTGACAGTCTTGTCAGTGGCAGCCACCCAACAGCAACCTTATTGGAATGATAATAAAGATCACTGTGATTTGGACGGTGATGCAAAATCAGAGTTAACAAAGTTAAGAGAAAAAGAGAGAGCGAAAGAAAGAGAGAGAGCTAAGAGTTATGAATTATGAAGGGGCTGTATTTGACCAGGTGGCCTACCATGATCTAATTAAAAACGATTCAAAACAAAACATTTCAGTTTAGGTTCCTAAATTGCATCGCTTGAGCTGCTCTATGGACGTCATGGTACCAAACAAGTATGAATGAAACCAAAACTTGCGACTCAGTTTGGAACAATCGCTGTCAGCAGATGGCACGGCCTAAACTGAATCGTTAAACTGACGCGACGTCATGGTACGAATTAGAAGAACAGTTTAGGTCCTAAAATGGATCGCGTTAAGAGCTTGTGGTAGGCCTCCTGAGCTTAATACAGTGTGACCAGCGTACTTTGATATTTGACAGCAGCGGTTTTCTTTGCTTTAAGAAAATGTCATTATACCTGTCAAATTCAATTCAATTCTGTCAGTTTTTCCCGCGATTTGACCGAAATATCTACGGCAAGCTTAAGCTAAGCTACGCTTGCCGCGGTTAGTCCGTGGATGGGTGACCACCTTTACATACTCCATACACTCCGTGCCTCGGCAAGCACGTTAAGCCGTTGGTTCCGGATGCCTGTGCATTCGTGTATCTTTAACAGTCGTTACGGGTCGTCATCAGAAACCCGAAAGTCTGACAACCAGTCTTACCAAGGAGTATCGTATTTCCCGGTAACTGAGTTGTGGAAGGCAGATAGGCTCCATCTAAAGTACTGGTACCTAGGTATTCAGCTGCATCCGGTTAGATTGGCAGCTGACCCCAAAAATTGTTAGGAAAAGGCCTGGTTTAAGATGATGCAAAACATATACTTATGTATTAATTCAGGTCCTAAAAACCTAATAGCATCCAATAAGATTATAATCCTATTGATTAACTATTTTATAGTTGAGAAAAGGCAGGCAGGTGACAGATTTATAAAACTTCAAGTAATAAAAGTGGCGCAAGTCTGTGGTAAAATTTTGACCTCGACCTGAGGGGCAATTCTCTTAATTTTAAGAACGTTCACAGTCTGACCTCAGTCTCAATCTGTCAAAAATAACTCTAATTTCCCTACATTTTGACAAGTTTTTGACATTTGTTTGTCGCCGAGATGAGACTGCGATTAGATTTTGAACGTTTGAAATTACGAGAATTGGCTTTCTGGACTATCGTAATACTGAGTGTCATTAGAATAACAGGCCAGCTCCCTAATTACGTAACACACTATCAATCTCAATTTGAATCATTTTGAAGGATATTGCTAATCCATTTCCTCATATGTTCGAAAAATGTATCTGCTCAACAACGTAAATAACGCAATGAATGTTGTTGAACTGTCAAAATGAAAGCCATTCTTACTGTTAGTGTGTTATGCATTTACGCAATTACCCCGCTGTTTAGGTGTAGGTACTGGTTTTTGTTATTACTTACTTGCGGCCTACCCTGCTATAAACTCCCTAAGACATGGCGCACACTATGCGACTGCGCCAGTTCGGTGTCTAGATGCAACGAAAGGCTGCGGCTGCGGCCGACATTTTTCATATATTTTGATCAAAGCTCCGCACACTTATCGTCGAGTTGCAGAGTCGTAACGACAGTTTAGGGGAGTCGTACGCTCCCGCTACTTGTCGCAGCGACTAGACGTACAGTGCACACTCGACGACAGTCGCATGCGACAGCCTGGTGACTTGTCAGCGTCGTTCCTTCCTCCGCACAGCAACGCCCTACGGCGAGGTCCGTCGTACCCCACAGGGGGTGCTCTTATCGTGTAGTCGCTTAGTTTTTATTTTTTGCCCTGGCTGGAGGCTTTAATTTATTGGGGCATCCACAGGCAAGTCTAGTTCAGAAGCGAGCCAGCCGACAAGACAACCTCCTAGGTTGACCTGCGAGATGCCAATTTAAAAAAAAAAACCTTAACGACTACTTGAAGACACAAACGACAGCTGTGCGACTTATTGCAGCGACAAAACGCAAGAGCAAACGACAGCTGGCTGTGCGACTTTATGCAGCGACAAGACGCAGGTGCAAACGACAGCTGTGCGACTTGTTGCAGCCCCTAGATGCAGATGCAAACGACAACTATGCGAATTATTGCAGCGACACCTGCGTACTCCTGGCTGGCGCTAGGCCCCGGGAGAGGGGCGAGACGAGTGCCGCATGCGGCAGGGCGGCGGCGGCAGCGGCGCGCGGCGTCTTTAAATTGATTTGATTTTCCCATCTCTAAATAGTGCTTGTGACGTCATAGTAGGCACCCTAATTGCGTAACACACTCACACGTATCAATTGGAATCTGAATCATTTTGAAGCAAATTGCTAATCCATGCTTCATAAGTTCAAAAAATTTGTCTGCTCAACACGTAAATAACGCAATGAATGTTGTTGAACTGTCAAAATTAAACCGATTCCGATTGATAATGTGTTACGCAATTGCCCCGTCGGCCCGGGCAGCTGTTATTACTTAGCCACAAGCCCACAGCCCGGACTTTGGAAGTTGGCGGTGTGATACCCCCGTGCCTCGGAAAGCACGTTAAGCCGTTGGTCCTGCGCCTGATCTCTCTCCGGTCGTGTCGGATTGCCGTCCCATCGAACTATGAGAGTGAGGGAAGAGGGAGTGCACCTGTGTCTGCGCACACACACGCCTGAAGGCCTACCATGAGCTCTTAATGCGATCCATTTTAGGACCTAAACTGAACTGTTCTTCAAATTCGTACCATGACGTCAGTTTAACGATTCAATTTAGGCCATGCCATCTGACAGCGATTGTCCCAAACTGAGTCGCAAGTTTTGGGTTAAAAGTAAATGCCGCTGAGCGTAATGGACGTCATCACAGAACAGTTAATTTCTTTTATCTGTTCTGTGGACGTCATGGTACGACTTTGAGCGATGCAGTTTAGGAACCTAAACTGAAATGTCTTGCTTTTGAATCGTTTTTTAATTAGATCATGGTAGGCCACCTGCACTATAATATCTCCAGCGTCGAAAACTGGTCTCCGCTGAGATTGGTCGTTATGGCCGAAATTTGGTCCGGAGGACTTTTGTTTACTTATTATTTACATGAAAATCCGATGTCTCAGTGAGTAAGCGAATTCTTAGTAATATTCTATCGTCGTTATCGTAAGTCCTCTTTATGCTATTTACAACGCGTCATTTATATTGATTGACACAAACAATTGATTATTTATAAAACAGTACACACGACAGACATTTCAGTGTTCCATATCTATACTCTATACAAATAAATAAAATTGGAGTGTCTGTTTTTGTAGCGTAAACTGAACTTTATTGTGTAGGAATTAAAGTTATTTTTCCACTTATACAAATAAATAAAATTGGAGTCTCTGTTTGTAATATTAAAATAAACGCTTTTTACTAAATGCATATGGATGGATGTATTCACGGTACATACAGGGTGTTCGGCAGAACGTTGAACACACGAAAATGGCAGATAGGTGGGGTCGTCTGCTACCTACCCAGCACAAAAAAAAAATATAATTTTTTTTTTTTTTTTAATTCGACAAATTACATACCGTTCGAAAGGCCATACACCAAGGATGTTTCGATGAAATCCTAAGTCTTCAATCACTTTTAGTTTTTTTTTAATGCAATGCAAAGTAAAGCTCAAAATCACGTTTTAACCCTTTTTGTAATGTTTGATGGCTTATAACTTTTTGTCTAGTTCACCAAACAACAATTTTAGATGAATCTACCAATAGTCGAGACAAAAACAAAAACAAAGTGTTGCCAGTTTCGTCTATCCTACATAAAGTTATACGCCTTTAAAACTCATGAATTTCGTTAATAAAAAAAAATTAAAAAAAAACTATGGGGCCTGAGTAATTTTTTTTGGGCTGGGTAGGTAGCAGACGACCCCATCTATCTGCCATATTCGTGTGTTCAACGTTCTGCCGAACACCCTGTATACCAAAACTAGTATCAAAATAACATTTTTTACAATTTTTGTCTGTCTGTTTGTTCCGGCTAATCTCTGAAACGGCTGGACCGATTTCGACGGGACTTTCACTGGCAGATAGCTGATGTAAATTGTAATAAGGAGTAGCGTAGGCTACTTTTATTTTAGAAAAAGAATTGGGATTCCGCGCAAAAAAATTAAAACGTTTTCCGTCATGCACGCGAACGAAGTCGCGGGCACAGCTTATTGGATAAAAAACAACGAAAATAGCAAAAATGTTTGACAAGCTAATTAATAGGATTATTCCTTTGCTGTTCTATCTAAATTAAACTTTACTATCTGTTCTGTGTTTACTATCGTGCGATAGAAAATGGAAAAAATCATCTTTGATTTTATCAATAGGAAATTATGTATACAATATATTAATATATTATCTACAGGGTCAAAATAAATTAGCTAGTGAAACTCTGATGTGATGGGTATATGTGATGGGTATTCTGCCTAGCCTTTTCCCAACTATGTTGGGGTCGGCCTCCAGTCTAACCGGATGCAGCTGAATACCAGTATTTTACATGGAGCGACTGCCTACCTGACCTCCACAACCCAGTTACTGGGTAATGCGTTGTCAGACTTTTGGGGGGGACTTTCGGGAGTATTGCTTGCGTAAGAGTTGTGAAAAATCTGTTTTCTTTTATTTATTTATTTCAGGCATCAAGGCCCATATAAAACACATACAAATTACAATACAATATTAATACATACAACATTATAATTACATAAAAAAAACTAACTAAACACGAAGTGTCTGCGTCGTGTTTCGCTGACTGGTGTCATGTAGCCGGCCACGAAACCGGCGGTACACAACACCCTTCGGCCAGAACTCTTCCTTGAGGAACTTCTCGAGATGATGTGTCGGAACACGCAACACGAACGACTTGAAGTTCGTGTTGTGACGCGACTCCAACTTCTCGACCCTCAAAGTCCAGTTGGTCTTCACACGCATGCACTCCACGATCTCCTCAACCTTCGTGGAGGTGTGGTGTTATCGTGTTTAGACATCGATATCCATCACATCTGCAGAGTTTCGCTATAGCCAATTTAATTTGACCGTTTGAAAAATGTTCACAAAAAAACAGAGTTTTTTTAAACTGATGTTTGTGTGATTGCAATACCTGCGGTCAAAAAAGGTATCTTTATTTATTTTTTGTGTCATTAAAGTCGCTTTTTGTTTAATTAAAGTAACTGACTGTTTGACCGCGTTTCTTCTAAACTACGCAACGCATTTTGATGCGGGTTTTACCATAGGGAATATATTCCGGGACCGGAAGGATAAAAAATCGTGGATGAAGCGAAACAGGGCGTTACATAATCAGCCTATAATGTTCCCACTGCTGGGACACAGGACTCCTCTCTGCGAGAAGGACGCGGGCCCAGTGCGGGTTGGCAGTATGTCACATGTCTTCGAATTTAAGGGTCTAGGACTTGCCGGTTTCCTCACGATGTTTTCCTTCACCGTTTTGAGAGCAGTGGTGATGAAATAATTTTGCACAAAGTAAAGCGCCTGTCTGGATTCGAATGTACGACCAACAACTCGTAAGTCGCGGCCGTTACCGCTTGGCCACCACTGCTCAAAGGCCTTAGTCGGGGATTTTTATTATTATAAAAAAATTTGTTAATTTTTTTTTAAGTATCATCCCTACAAAAATGCTTTTATGACAGTGGGTACCATGATTATCACTTTTTTCAATATCTTTTAAGTCTCACGAAAAATTATTTGTAACTTTAGAACCTTACTGTAAACACCCAAATTATCTTAACTTTTAAGGAGATCAAGTTAGGGCTCCGCCACAGAGATATTTTTTACTGCAAATAACCCAAACTATCGCCCTGTTTCGTTTGATCCACTATTTTTTGCCCACCCTGTATATATATTACATAACTTCTGCCCGACTTCGTCCGCGTCAAATTTCTTGCTCTTCCGACCTACCCCATCGCATCGCGTCACCTGTCCGCGGTGTTTCGCTTAGCGTTCTTTCCGACTTTTTTTGAAGCGAAAACTTCTTTAGGCGCGTTGGTCATTTTTTTAGATGGGAAAAAAACCATTCGCGACTTCGCGCCACTGTTACCGTAACCGACACCGCTTCGGATGTCTTCGGCTGTCCTCAGGATGTACTCGGTTTTAATGTATATCCGATATGTCAGTGAGTGATGGCAAAGTATTCTGTTTGTGTTTTGTTTTCACTTCTGTCGGCACTCCCGGAGTGCCACTGTTTTTTTTTTGCTCGACTGCTTAGCGTGATGTTAAATAGCCTCCCTTTAAGAATTGTGCTATCAAATGCAATAAGAATTTTTCAAATCTAACCGGCGGTAGTTCTAAAGATTAGCGCGTTCAAAAAAACAAACACTTATTATTAGTACAGTCTTTAATAGATTTTCAACTCTATCTCTAAATCATAAGGTTCAAAGTTGATTGGGAAAATTTGACAGTTTCGGGTAGCTTGATGTGCTGGCCTACGCAAAATCCTTTCTTAGCATAATCCTTTGTTTTAAATTACAACTAAATACAGCGGGGTAATAAATAACACACTATCAGTATCTACCAACGGCTTTCATTTTTCATCAACATTCATTGCGTTATTTACGTTGTTGTGCAGACACATTTTTCGAACGTATGAAGCAATGGATTAGCAACAATAAGTAATATCTTTCAAATGATTCAGATTATGGGTGCGTTCTGAGTTGCGCTGTAATCGATTTTAGTAATTGCGTAACACATTATCAATCGGAATGGGTTTCATTTTGACAGTTGAACAACATTCATTGCGTCATTTACGTGTTGAGCAGACAAATTTTTCGAACTTATGAAGCAATGGACTAGCAATTTGCTTCAAAATGATTCAGATTCTGATTGATAGTGTGTTACGCAACTAGGGTGCCGTACCGAATTAGCGTGAGCCCGATAACAATGTCCCGTGAATCGTCTTAGGTGACGTTATGACATGCGCCATCTTGCGATAACGCCGACCATGCCCTAAAATATTATCACCGTGAGCGCTGTCAAAAATGACAGTTGTGCTGTTTTGTTTTGAGTCGCACGTGGCATTTTCGAAATTGTGCTTTTGGCTACAGTTGCCACCGAAACTAAGAAGAAGAAGACATTTTTGGTGTATACCATACAAAGAATACTGTAATATCGTTTTGACATTGAAGCTACAACTGTGAGCGCATTCACGATCACGAGCGTTCCGAATAGGGATGACGACGGGGTAAAGTAAACGAAATTCTATTTAGTCCGTCAGTTAGATTATCAAAAAATAATGGACACATATTTTTTCTTGTGTCAATCAACCAAAAAATTACAAAGATAAAGCGTGTCAAAGTTTGGGAGTGGGGGCTCGTGACGTCACGTGTAGGTAAAAATTGTACCAACATGTGACGTCATGCGACATTTCAAATCAATGTATCTCTGTAATGTTTTGATTATGTGAAAAAAGAAAAAATACGTGCCCAATACTTTTTAATAATTTACCTGATAGACGAAGAAAAAAAAGTTAGTCGTCATCCCTATTGTTGACAGCCCTCAGCTGTCATAATTGTAATACCTATCTAAATCGGAACGCATGTGAGATGATGATTGTGAGCGCTGTGAGCGATTATAGCTAATTCGGAATGCGGCCTATGATTGATGAAATTATGATAGTGCTTTACGCAAAATTCAAGTTCATATCGGTTTGGGCTGTGCGAGAAGAAAAATAGTAGGTAGAATAGGTTTCGGACGAGGGCCGCACGAAACCAAACCATTCACGAGACTATGAGACGGTACAGAGCGTATAACTTTGCAAATTAATAGAATCCTGTTACCTAATTTATTTATTTGCAAAATAATTTATTTCGGTGATTAGACCTTTTAAAAGAGATTGATTTTATAACACTAGCAGCTGACCCGGCAAACTTCGTACCGCCTCAGAAAAATGAAGTACAGACGCCAGCACATCAAGCTACTACAATCTGTCAAATCTCTTTAATAGATTTTCAAGTTTATCGCTAAAACATAAGGTTCAAAGTTGATTGGGAAAATTTTACAGTTTCTGATAGCTCGATGTGCTGGCGTCTGTAGGTACAACCTACTTATCTCAAAAAAAAATTCGGTAATGTTTTCCATTTTTTAATAGTTATTCTGCTATTCGGGGTGGAGACAAATCCAACAAATCAAAGATCATAAAATTCGGTCCAGCCGTTCTTGAGTTTTAAATGGTGTAACTAACCCGACTTTGTTTTATTTATAATAAGATATAGATAGATTACAGCACGAATGAATAAAAAAATTGTCGTAAAAAATGTCTAGAATTAATAAAGTACCTGTGCAGAAATTCGGGTCGTTCTCTCATCGTATTACATGATTATGCGCTTATGTTGTATCTCTTTCCCACAACTGTTATCAGAGTTACTGCCATCTCTTTTCTATAATGACGCACTACTATTTCAATAACAGGTATAATTCTGAAGTGTGTTGCCAGATTATTGCGAATATTTTTAATTTGGGGAGATTTAGGGTCCAAATTGTTTATTTTTTTAAGAAATGGTATGGTGTTTTTATTTTTGGGATATGGTTGTTGGATCATGGTCTTTTTTTTTGTCTGGGTCCCTTTTTATAAATCTATTATTTTGGGCTACTGTGGAGTACTGTAAGTTTGTATACATACAACCCGTTCGCACTAAGTTTGCCCCTGACCGTCAGCAAAACGAACTAATATCGAGAAAACTGAAGAATAAAGATGCAGAATAAGTAATAAATATACGAGCTTGCGATGACGTTGCTTATGGTACTGAGAGGGGGCGCGGCCCTAGTGGGGACGCGACTATAGGTGGTTAGAGGGAGGGGACGCGCATTCCACGGACAAACTTAGGGCGAACGTAAGTTTACAACTTAGACTTTTTTTTTAAACTTACCTACTCATTTTTCTCTCTTTTTTCCAGGCAATTGCGATGCGCCGATGGATTTCCTTTTCTTGCCCGTTTTCGAAAGAAACTGACTAACCCAAGTAGATGTACTCATCGTCATTATGTATGTCCTGCCCATCTACCTCGACTCTACGCTTAGTGCTGTTGTTCATGGCTTTTGTTTTAGATTCATTGCACGTTTGCAAGTCTAACCTTGAGGCTTGCCGTACATATACTCCATAGGTTTAGGTAGTATAAAGGTAAACAAAAAAACCACGTGACTTAGATAACCGACTAAACTTAATACCAGTCTATTCAGTTGTCATGCTACGTCACACTTGTACTCTTCAATTTAGCAACTTTTTTTAATGAATTATAACGTTGCTAAATTGAAAAGTACAACTGTGACGTAGCATGACAACTGAATACACTGGTAAGACGTTTAGTCGGTTAACTAACTCACGTGGTCTTTTTGTTTACCTTTATTTAACTACCTAAGCCTATGGAGTAGGTATAGGTCTTGAAGCATAGTCTGCCTGCAGTTCCAGAGCTCTGGGGCAAAAAGGACTATATCGTCGGCAAATTGGAGGTTTGACAACCTCCAGCTGCCGACTTCAATGCCCTTGGTCACACGTGTACCTACGCGGCGTATCGCAAGGGTTTGGTCGAGGTAGCTCTAGGAAAGGATGCTGGGAAATATTTGGGGGAGGTCTTTACTCAGCAGCGAGACAGTATAGGCTAAGTAAAAAAAAACTATCTTTGGCATTTTTCAAAATCCTCTCAATTAGGTAGTCTCAATAAATAACCATTGACGTTCATAAGGCGAACATTGTCTGCAAATCATTTATTTATTCAGGATGACATGATGGGCAGGAAGCCAAACAAAATCATTAATATAATAAATGAAGCTAATTGACGTTCCTACAGACATAAATGAATTATCCACATCCAAGAATTACAAGTTAGTGTAGGTTAGAATTTTGCACGAGTTTGAATACGTTTCTGTGATCCATAGTTAGAGAAAGACTGAGACAGTCATAATCGAGGAAACGTGGTCTCGCAGTCGTTGGCATTCATTCTATACAAACGCGTTGTTTTTTTTTCCTGGATAACTAATTATTTTTTTTACGATATTATGTATACTGCCCCCCATGTTATAATTACAGTAAGTCAAAACAATTTAATCGTGGGAAATCGCAGTTTTGTTTCAAGATTTTTAAATTGGTGTATCTTGATGATTATAGCAGATAACTTAGATAAGTAGGTGCTTAAACGAACAACAAAAGATACATTTGTATAGATTTATCCAGAATATAATTTATAAGACTTTATTAAGGATCACTATACTGTAAAAAAGTCATAACACCGGTAACACGAGTTACTATAATTATAACATCGGGGGCAGTATATTTATGGACATTTGTCTCTCTGTCCCTGTTTTATAATATTGCACACTGTTTTACTGCCTCAATATTAAGTTCCTAATTTTTATCTATCAGGAATTCATTCACCCTTGTTTCACGGAAAGATCAAACAAAAATGCAGATCTCCTCAACAAACTTGACCGTCTTCTCAATAACTGCATTCGATTCGTTTTCAATCTGCGTAAATATGATCATGTCTCTGCGCTGCGGTCGCTTCTAAAGTGGTTACCCATACGCCAGCGCAGAGAGCTAAGGGCGCTGACCACCTTGTTCTTGTTCTTGTTCTTGTTGTTGTTGTTCTTGATTCTCCGTCTTCCCCTGGTTATCTAGCTCCTCACTTTCAGTAGGTACATTTGCGCCAACCACAATAAAAATCTGCGTTCATCACACAATCGTCTTCTCCAATGTCCCACTCACCGCACAGACTTCATTCACTCTTCCTTCTTCGTTCAGTCTATCTCTCTGTGGAATGCGCTCCCCCAGGAAATCAGGATGGCTACCAACCGATTATCCTTTAAAGTTAAGGTTCGTGAACACATTCGCAAGAAGCTGGCAGTATCATCACAACGGTAATATTTTCTCATTGTTTGTCTTATTTCTTTTTATTTTAGTAAGTATATTTGTGTATTTATGTTTATTTATTTATGCTTATATTTATATGTAGTATGTAGGTATATATTATATTCATAGTTTTAATAAGTTTATGCGTATCTTTATATTTAAAATATTTATTCCTCAATGTTCAGGATTGCACCTACCACTGTTTGTCTCTGCATCACCCAAAGGTTGACTGGTAGAAAATGCCTATGGCATTAAGTCCGCCTCTGTACATTTGTGCTTAAAGTATTAAATAAATAAATAAATAAAAATGCATTCTATTCTGCAATCAAAATTTTGCCAAAAGTCAAAATGTTTTATTTTAATGGCAGATTGCAGAATTATATTTAGCAAACTGGCAACTCCGAGCAGGTGGGCAGGCAGATTGTTCATCACTCACTTCGACTCGTGCGCACCATTTAACATGACGTATACGCGAAAACAGCGTGAATTATAAACAACAAAGTAATTCTAGGAAAATCGCGCCTGTTTTTATTATCGGTGAATACGTAATTTACCGTTCAGTGAATATAAAATATAAATTCAGACGAGTGAACTCGAACTTAGATTGGTGCCTCATTGGATTTGTGTGTAGTGATATAATAATAAACTGTGGATAAAATCATTGGATTGTTTGCTGCAATTCGCGTGTGCTGTCTGAGGTGAGTGCCCCACATAGACCTTCTCTTTTTATTTGCAATTTAAAGTGCTAAATAGAACGTACTCTTGGCTGTACGGATTGATGCTTTTGCAAGTAGGTAAAGAAACGGATTTAAAAAAAGAATTAGCAAATTGTGTTTTGGGCTGGTGAAAGGAATCGAACGTGCGTTTACAAATTTCTGAGAACTGAATAACAATGCTATTTTTAGCAGAATTACGTAGAAAAATGAAGTGTTTTATAAACAAATATATGCCATACAACTTTCATAGTGAAACAGACAAAATGAATCATAATACAGAACATACTCCTTGAATTAAGTACCTGACTATTACTTGAATTTCCTCCATACATACAATAGGTACATCATAATATTTTTGATTGTTGTCAGCTTACATCACTCTGGATTAATCAGGAACTGGCAATCACATAAAGAAAACTAGATAACAACCATAAAAACTTATTAGTTGTCATGTCTTGGTTGGAGAATGAGCTAAAACTGTAAAAAGTAGACAA
This sequence comes from Hydraecia micacea, assembly GCA_914767645.1. NCBI lineage: Eukaryota > Metazoa > Arthropoda > Insecta > Lepidoptera > Noctuidae > Hydraecia > Hydraecia micacea. Next base: position 3,477,697 of record OU611805.1, read on the forward strand.
ATGATTCGCATTCTCGGTAAAATACTGATAATACAGGCACATAAGACATTCTAGTGTTAGTTTCTGGGACGACAATGCACCTGTGATGCCTCTGGAATTGCAATACCCATAGGCTAAGTTGACAACTTACACATCAGGTCGGCCATTGGCTTTTTTGACACCTATGAACTGATTGTCAACTGTTTTATGCACTTTTGTGTCACCAGCTGGAAAGGCAAAATTACTTAACCGCCAAATTAGGCTTTGGGTTAAGTAATTTTGCGTTACCAGTGACATTGTGTTTATCTTTGACATTGGCGAAGGAAAAATATTGTAAGAAAACCTGGACTAATTTAAACTAATATTATAAAGAAAAAATATTAGATTTTTTGTATGTTTTTATGCTTGTTTGTTACACTATCACAATGGCTGAACGGATTTAAATGAAAATTGCCACATGGGTAGACCATGACCTGGATTAGGACATAGGATACTTTTTGACCTGATATTCCCACAGGATTGAGATTATGCGGGTGAAACCACAGGGCGCAGCTAGTAGTTAATATAAGTCTGAAATCTATAACCTGTATTGAGCAAGCGTAGTGATTAATGCTCACGTCTTCTGTGCATGAATAGAGGCCTTTGCCTCCCAGTGAGACAATAATAGGCTGGAATTATATTAATGTAAAAGCAAAAGCGTTGAGGTAGACATGTTCTTGAGTGGAGGCCGCGAATCGGTAAACATAGTGTGGTACGCTTTCAGGATAGATGGAGCGACGATCTTCCCAGTATGGCTGGTAGCAGCTGGATAAGAGTTGCTGAAAATTGAGTTGAATGGCGTGCAATAGGAGAGGCCCATGTCCAGCAGTGGACTGCTATAGGCTGATGATGATGATGATGAAAAGCAAATAAACAATTTGGAGGTCATTACAATATTATTGACTGAAATTTAATTTCATAAATGAGCAGTTTGTTTTCTTATTAATTGAATTAAATTTTATTCGAGAACATCCATCCGTTTCTTACTAAACTTCAACTATATCTGATGATCCTGCATACTTATCTCTTTTGTTGACTGTACATTATGTACGACAATGTAGCCAACATTGAGAAATTAATAGGAAGAATTGTATGCCATACAGTAGAGGTAATTGTAGCAACAGAATTGACTCATACATCATGTCATTAATGTTTATTTTTAATGCTTTCTCTAGCTGTCTGCACTCTGTTTCATTGTAAAACTATTTTATGATACCTAATCTTATTAGTTGTGCTGGCCAATGGCATAATAACCAAGCGTGGTGGGTTACAATTTTTTGTACTGTTTTTTATTAAGTAATTTAAATGTATTTAAAGGAAATATTGTTGCGTAAGTCACTCAAGCTGCCATGACAGAATGCCTGGCTTTGTCAAATTTAAATTAAAATTAAATTATTATGTTATACTAGCTGCATCCTGCGTTTTCACCCGCATAAGTCTCGATCCCTTTGGAATATCGGGATAAAAAGTATCCCTTGTCCTAATTCAGGTCATTGTTTACTCATGTGCCAAATTTCAATCAAATCTATTCAGCTGTTGTGAAAGTGTAACAAACCAACACACACTCATACAAAAAATCAAATCTTTATAATATTGGTTTAGGTTTAGACAAATGAAGAATTTGTTCTGAAAATGTTAATATTTCATTGAAATATTCATGCTTTAATGTAAATAAACCACGAGGAACAGTACCTATTTATGGCTTATTAAAAACTGTCAACTACATATTATTATCTACTACGACATTTTGCGCCGACCCCAAATAAATTATGATAAGGGCTGGGTATTACCCAGTAACTGGGTTGTGGAGGTCAGACAGGCAGTCGCTCCATGTAAAATACTGGTATTCAGCTGCATCCGGTTAGACTGGAAGCCGACCCCAACATAGTTGGGAAAAGGCTAGGCAGATGATGAAGGGCAGGAGAATGAACATATTACTTTAATTTGATGTTGGAGTTTGTTTGTTACACCACTTCTTCTTCCCAGCTATGATGATGATGATGATGATAATGGGGCTCCCTTTTCCGCACTTAGACTCCCATTTGGTCCGTTGTGCGTGTTCTTCCCAGCTAAACCACTAGGGAGTGGTGAAAGGCGGGCATTTTAGTGAGACTGTCTTATGTAACTTTGACATTTCAAAAGGTGCTGATTCTGTACCGTACCTAACTGTTAGCAATCTTCATTTTGATCTATTCATTTACTCACTAGGCAACTACAACAGGTAACAATCACAGTATATCATAAGGTTCGCGTTATAGGTTTCAACCTGATTATCACCCATAGCGTAATCGCACAACATGACTAGCATAGCAACATCATATTTAATATTTCATTTTTTATTTATCCTTGTGATAGATTCTTTTATATTTTTTAAACCTTGTAGGCCTTGTAGACTTTAGATCTGTAGACAATTTTTTGTTTTTAAAATTGCAACTGTGGCGTTTCTTGCTGGCTCTTCTTCATAGGAAATGACCAATTGGAACCGTGCACCTAGCTTCTGACACTTCATACTCGTATGTGCCAATATAGGTTTATATGAAATAAAATATTTTGATTTTGATTGAATATTAATGATGACAACTACAGTAAAAAGCTTAGTTCACAAAATTACAGCTAAAAGGGCTGTGTGTCTGTCTTCTGAAACTTCTACTTAGGCAGGTAATCTGTGTTTGGTCTCCTACACATTCCAACAAGAAAATCACAAAAATGACAAGTTATAATGTTACAATATGGCTATACAGTGCTATTTTGGCTACCTTCTTGTGATTGCAAGCCTTACTGCTGAACTAACCGACTTAGCCTGAAGAATTGCCAAACTTAAGTGGCAGTGGGCAGGGCACATTGCTCGCAGAACAGATGGCCGATGGGGCTGAAAGGTTCTGGAGTGGCGACCGCGTACCGGAAGACGTAGCGTTGGAAGGCCTCCCTCAAGGTGGACCGACGACCTTGTGAAGGCCGCAGCCCCGCAGGAACTCGTTGGATGCGAGAAGCACAAAACCGGTCGAAGTGGAGGTGCTTGGGGGACGCCTATGTCCAGCAGTGGACGTCTTTCGGCTGAAATGATGATGATGATTCCACCTCATGCTAGGGATTGAGACTATTGACAGCTCACTTCACCTAAGTTTTCATGGTGAAATTTTTACAGAATGTCAGTAGCTTCCCAGTCTTGATTTATGGCCGTATATACTATAAACTAGCTTTGCCCCACGGTTTCACCCGCATAAGTCTTGATCCCGTGGGAATATTGGGATAAAAAGTATCCTATGTCCTTTCCCGGGACTCGAGCTATCTCTATACCAAATTTCATCTAAATCGGTTCAGTGGTTTAGGCGTGAAAAGATAACATACAGACAGGTAGAGTTACTTTCGAATTTATAATATTCTAGTATGGATTAAAAAATTAAATGGCTTATTTTTATGTACAGACGCCAGCACATCAACCTACCCCAAACTGTCAATTTTTCCCAATCAATCTTGAACCTTATGCTTAAGCAATAAAGTTGAAAATCCATTAAAGAAATCTGACAGATTGTAGTAGGTTGATGTGCTGGCGTCTGTACAATACAAACCTACAGCAGTTTATTTTAATTTTTTTTATTCTTTATTTATGTATTTGATTTGTGCATTTAGCTAATGTCACGAAAATATTAATATGTTATTATGTAATGTCATGAAAATATTATTATTATTAATTATAACGGGATTTAGAATAGGACGGATATTTATAACGGTGGCCAACTTCTTCAATTAAAACTGCGGCGAATACGCGCGTCGATTGTTTCCTACCTACCTACGGTGATGAAGAACTGCTTATTCTGCAAACAACACCTTTTATGATTAAGAGGAACGCGCACTACAACTTTTATCGTGCGATTATTTTGTCGGAAATGTAACTACAACCTATTGGTTTTTATGGCAGAACGCGAATACACGAATGTCGCCACAAACCAAACCAATACGTTGTGTTTCTGCTACAAAATATTCTGCTATACCTGACCATCTTCCGTCTATTTAATTTAATGTCCTGTGTCCTGTAAGGTTAATAATTACTTTTCATACCTAGTGTTGTATAAAATCAATTATTTTCTAACTGAACAGACAGCTGTGCTGCTGGGGAGTTTGTTCCGCCATTTCTTCTTCCCAGCGAAAGCACTAGGAAGTGGCGAAGGGCGGGCGTTTTGGGGACTGTCTTATGTAATTTTGACGTTCGAAAAGTGCTGATTCTCAGCCTAATTTGAATAAATGACTTGATTTTGATCTCATAGTTAGACGTTTTGCTACATGGACATTTTACTAATTAGACTTACTGCTCATTAGACGTTTTGCGCTTGTTGGACATTTAACTACTTAGACCTTCTGATCAGGAGGGGTGCGCGCGACTATTTGCGACAGTTTGAACACTTCCAAACAAACTTATTGACCCGTTATAGACAAATTCTGATTGTAATATGCTAACCGCAACAGTGGATTTCGATACCAGGTGGCCTACCATGATCTAATTAAAAACGATTCAAAAACAAGACATTTCAGTTTAGGTTCCTAAACTGCATCGCTTGAGCAGCTCTATGGACGTCATGGTACCAAACAAGTATGAATGAAACCAAAACTTGCGACTCAGTTTGGGACAATCGCTGTCAGCAGATGGCACGGCCTAAACTGAATCGTTAAACTGACGTCATGGTACGAATTAGAAGAACAGTTCAGTTTTGGTCCTAAAATGGATCGCGTTAAGAGCTTGTGGTAGGCCTCCTGGACTTTCGTTCTAGCGTTAACTGTACCATTCAAAGTTTTTCGAATCAACGTGTTCGCGACAACGTCATTCGATATAGCGGTTTTCAAATCAATGTGTTTTCGAACTGGCGAACCACTCGTAAAGTTTTTCGAAATAGCGTGCGTCGCAATAACGGAGAGGGATACACACATGCTCATTAGCATTAAAAATTGACATTTCTTTGCGGAATGAATTAAATTATTTGATGATGAATGAATTAAATTTGTTTTTTTATTGTGGTGAGAGTGTATTCCATAAACATTCATAATTTCGCTATAGAAATATAAAATTTTAAGTTTTGTCATCGCCCCATAGAGCCATCGTGACTACGCAAACAAATAAAGTAGCATGCTCGCATAGAACACGTTCAGACTTGCTTTGGAGCCACCCCCTCTCACCCGCGCCATGCTGGGGCCACACCATAGAAATGGGAAAAATATAATATCTATGGGCCACACATTGGACATAATTTGACCCAAGATGTAGCTTTGGAGCATTGGCTCCAATGTAAGTATCGGGCCTGAGGCCGTACTACAAAGTGCTAAAGCTATGATGATTCCATTGAGGAAAAGGGACAGTGCTATGCATCCTGCATAACTCCATCTCTCTTTCACACTGGAATCATGATGGGTTTTGCACTTCATAGTACGACCCCTGGGCAGATATTGGACAGGATTTTACTGATTTTGCTCAACATTGGATGTGGTGCCGAACCAACGGACAAGACCAATGTGTAGCGCCGGCATCAAGTAGGTCAACAAAGACGTGCTAGCGTTTACCAAAGAACTGCACGAAATTCATTTACGCCAATAAGTCGGTAATAAGTAGCAACTTACCAAAATTAAATTCTCCAAAACACTTTTGTATTGATACGTTATGAATAGCGGAAGCTAGTATGATATAATCCACGAAAGATGAGACTTGAGTGACACACCACGTGGTTTGACATGCGCAGCATACGATTTTAGGTCTAGCGGTATGAGGTCTGAGCGCGGGACGGAACCGGGCGTCATAGGGGCGGCGGAAAGAGCGCGGGAGGGGGGTCAAGTCTCATCTTTCGTGGCGCTGACTATACTTTTCTCGTCATAATTTTGTTTTTGAATTTCCCTACAATGAAAGTGTTTTAGAATATTATAGGAATACTCTTTATTATGTACAGACGCCAGCACATCAACCTACTACAATCTGTCAAATTTCTTTAATAAATTTTCAACTTTATTGCTAAAGCATAAGGATTGAATTGAATTGATTGGGGAAATGTGACAGTTTCGGGTAGGTTGATGTGCTGGCGTCTGTACATGATATCTTTGTAAAATATCACTACGTAAAACGTGATTTATATCAATGGGTTGGGATTCCCAAGTTCCCATAGGTGCGGAATTTGACATAACAATAAGAAGTCCATATTAGCACATCACGGACTTATTGCTTGGGGGCTTTGAGAAATCGATATACACAAGTAATTAGGCATAAATGGAAATGTTTACAAGACTTATCAGCATAACCTTTTTACCCTCAGTTTTTACCTAACATTAATTGTTGATAGTAAATTGTTAATAGGTAATTACTGTCCTTGTTTATCTTAGTTAACTAATTGTAGGTATGTAGGTAATTGCGTGGTTCTTTAATCAGTAATTATTTTAACAGGCGACCATAGATATAATATGTATTTAGCATAATCAGCCTATAATGTTTCCACTGCTGCATGCTGGGGCCTGGGACACAGACCACATCTCTTCGAGAGGGAGTGGGCTGGCCTGTTGTAATCCATGGAATCCACCACGCGGGCCCAGTTTTTTTGGTTCTAGTACATGCCGGTTTCTTCACGATGTTTTCCTTCACCTTATGAGAGCAGTTGTGATTAAATTATTAATACAAAGTAAAGCGCCTGCGTGGGAACAAATTGTGTCCTTGTTTTTCATAAATAACCATAAATAATTGTATGTATAGTCCCGGCGTTTCTAGCCAAAGATGTGAACAACAATGGCCGCTCGAAATTGAATAAAATCGATATACACTTGTGTGCAAAAAAATTGGCCCACCCCATGCTCTCCATTTGAGACACGATATCACAAAAATCGTAATGAATATAATATATTATTTTATACTATGTGAAGGTAGGTAAGGTACAGTTTATTTAAACATACACTATATTTTGTTCAAAGCAATATTCTTGATAAGATCGACTCGATTCTTCAGATGTCCCCATTACTCACTTTTGCTCGGAAAAAGTGTGTGACTTTTTTTGTCAATGAAATTAACAAACTTTAAATTTTGTGTATTTCTGTTTGTTTAATCAAAATTGAACTTGATTTTTTTAACGGGCTTCAAAAAAAATTGAGCTTCTTTATTCAACCCCATATTTATAATTTCGAGATTTTCTCAAAAACTAATGAATCTGTTTTGATAATTCTTTCACTAATATAATCTACATACTGTCAGAAAGGTTTTAATATACAATATATTAGGTTATTGTTAGTAAAACTTCATGAATTATATTGTTTCAAATCGAAGAGCATGGGGTGGGTCAGTTTTATTGCACGCAAGTGTATATACAAGAATACTTGGTCTTGTTTTAAGTAATGTTCGTCTTCGTCTAGTTAACTCGGAGATTTAGACGAAATCAAACATTACTTAAAATAAATGTTCGATTTTATTAAATCGATTTTGAATTCAATTTCGAGCGGCCATTGTTGTTTACATCTTTGGCAAATTTGGAAACCCCGGACCTTAGGTAACGCATGGTCCGTAATCAGTCATTTTTTTAACAATTGAGCCCATAGATATCAAAAATATCGCGGCGGGATTTAGCAGCGCAGGATTTTCATCCCTCGGCGTTGAGCGGAGTGTTGAAAATCCGACAGCGTGTTTTTTTGACGCGCTGGAATTCACATGTATCATGCATTCTGCATGTGCATCCCAAAGCGTCAAAAAAACACACTGTTCGATTTTCAACGCTCGGCGCTAAACCGTACGTTGAAAATCCAGTGCGCGAATTAAATTCTACGCGGGAAAAACTCCCGTGCATTACGTCTCATATAAGCGTAGTGTTTACTTCTACAGGATGAAATTGAATAGGTCCGACAAATAAAAAAAATCTGATTGAATGTGTTGCAAAGTAAATTTAGAGCATGTGCACGTACGTGCGTGTAGGCGAGCGGTTTGGCAACGTCGTCGCGCGCCCTTTTTTTTCATAGGACAGTAAAAATTTGGTAAGTATATTAAGTAAATACCGCTAGTTCAACGCGTTGCCAACTTGCTTCATGTTGTGAAATGTGAATTCTGCGATGAATGGAATGCATATCATGCGTGCGCTAAAATCGCGCGGGCAAAAAAACAGAATTTGGGCCCCGACCAAACTGAGACACGACGTATCTCGCTCGGGATGCGAGACGAAATTCACTCGCGGACACTGGGCCTACCTTTTTTCATATATCTATGGGGCCTACCATAACAATGAAAGATCTCTGGGTTACCGGCTCACGATAATAGAATAGAAAACTGCAAGCCGTTCACCTGCACCTCGGATGACCTAAACTCTAATGAATGCCACTGATTCCGCAATCAAAGTGGCCAACTGGCCACCAAACGGGCTCAAATAAAAAAAAACAACTATGAAGAGTAGGTACCATCGACAAAAAGTAGAAAAAAGAATAGAAAACTTTTATTCCAGACAGAGCCCAAACTTAGAAGGTTCAGACAGACCATAGATACAGACACATGTAATAATTACAATTCAGTGTGGACTGTGGCGTGGAGCTCCACCCGAAAATCCCCTAAATCCTCTGATCTGCTGCAATAAGATTATCAAATAAGAATATCTGATATATATAACGACATGTTTACGGCTGCAGTCGACACAGAAGTGTGTAATTAGTTCATTACCGTACAGTTGTCAACGACAGTAATTTTTTTTTTATATTTTTGTTGTTGTTACTGTAAAACAACAACACTCATGAGTAGATTTGACAACAGAAACCAATCAGCGTATTGGATCTTTTATTGGATACTAGCAGTGCCCCGCTGTTTCACCCGCATAAGTTTCGATCCCGTGGGAATATCGAGATAAAGATAAAAAAGTATCCTATGTGTTAACCCTGGTTATAAACTATTCGTGTACCAAGAGTAACAAACATCCATCAATCCACCCTCACAAACTTTCACGTTTATAATATTAGTAGAAGTAGATAGTAGATTAGTACCTAGATATTAGGAGGAGGTAGGATATTAGTAGGATTAATTTTATTAATATTAATAAAGTATGAAGTACTCGTAGTATTAAGTACGTACGATTTATTCCGGTCTGATTCCCTGAACCAGGGAGGGTCTTCTGTTTTAAACTTTGTCTTATCCACTATAAGCAGCGGCTGATCAAGAGTTCTGACCGCCCTAGGCTAATTATGAGGACGCGCCCCCGCCAGGTGTGCTACGGACTAAAAAGTAGTAAGTGAGTAGAGTAGTAGTGTGAAAATTTTAACATGGTTCATACTACCTATAAAAGTTTTCAGATCGATCTGCAAGCGAAACTAACGTTGTCCTTTAATCTGCATGACATTCAATCTTAGGGTGGCAAACCATTTTTAAGCTGACCGTACATAAAGGCAATTCATTATAGGTAGGTACACCAAAATCATGACAAGTGACTGCAGGCTACCAAGTAGAAAACCAAATCCATGTCGTGTTTGGCCGCATGACTTGTATGGGCTTAGTTTCTATAGACAAATTAGTTGCCATTGGCATTGACCATGAGCGTGGTCATCTAGTGTGTGATGTTGCTTCGACTTGTGTATTTTTTAAATATTTACACTTCTGTTATTGTTAAAAAAAAGAAAGGCATCATACAAGTGCAACATTTTTGCAACTGATTAATGATTTATTTGAAAATTATAGTAATTAAGTAATTATTATTAGATTATACAAAAGTCCTTTTTCGTGATTTAGCGTTTGCAAATCTTTCCACAATTTTTTCAAATAGTTTGTAAAAAATCACTTTCTATGTACAGACGCCAGCACATCAAGCTACTACAATCTGTCAAATTTCTTTAATAGATTTTCAACTTTATCCCTAAATACATAAGATACAGAGGTGATTAGGAAAATTTTACATTTTCGGGTAGCTTGATGTGCTGGCTGGCGTCTGTACATTAGCAAGAGCGCTGCAAGTTTTTGCTGGCGGAGTGTGGAGCGCAAGTAATTTTTTACTCTTTTAATGTACTGTAAAAGACCTTTCACCGCTGCAGTTGGTAACACTCATTGTCAAAAAAATTCTAAATATTATCTCCACATTCGGGAACATGCATGAAATATTAAAACTTTTTATTAACTGAAACAAACCCTTTGGGGTTCTGGCAGAAATAGAATGCTCGGCCTCGTGTCAGATTTTAAAGCGCAAGCCACACCGCCAGCTAGCGGGCGGGCGGGCTAGGCGGGCGAACATCGTGGTTTCACCTCTTTACATACTTCGGTTCACACCGCGAGCTACCGACTAACCTAACGAGCTAAGCTAACGAAGTATCCGACGATTCCAGCGAAGCTACTCGTTCACCTCGTTGGCGCGCCCGCGCTTGGCTAGCTTAGCTCGCCCGCCAGCCCGCTCGCCCGGTTCGTTCGCCGACAATGGACAGATAGATAGAACGCTAACCTCTCGCTCTCCCATCCGCGCCCCCCGCTTCGCCCGCATCGCCCGCTCCGCGCGCTCCGCCCGTCGCTCGAGTCTGTCCGTAGTTTTCGGTGTGAACCCTATAGTTTAGCTCGCCAATATTTCGCGTAGTTTGTATAGTTTCCTTCGTTCGCTTCGCCCACCCGCCTAGCCCGCCCGCCCGCTAGCTGGCGGTGTGGCCTGCGCTTTAAAACTGCGCCAAATGGACGCATTCTTCTGCAAAGGTTTCTTTTAAATCAGTGGCATATAGATAGTTATTTTAACTCCTTTGCTTTGCTTCTAATAAATTCACTGTCATCTAGTTCATTCAGTTTCCACAAGAAACCAAACATTGTTTGGTTTGACCGATTCTAGTAACAAGTCAGTGTTTGTTTTACGCGCGCTTTTTAAAAATTTCAAAAGTTATTGTTAAAATTAGGGACTCTCAAGCGCATTTAGTTTTAGTGTTTTGTCTCGGTCTAGTTGAAATATGTAGGGTAGATGCAATGATGCTAGATTAGTGCATGCGAAGACACGATTTCAGCGCGCCCCTCCGATCCTCGCGCCCTAGGCTGCAGCCTAATTAGCCTAAGGGTTAATCAGGCCCTGACTATAAGCTTTCTCATTCCGGTTTAATCCAGTTTTTCTTTTGTTTTTTACTGAGATTCTGAAATACTCTTCTCTTATTGTGAATAATGAGTGTTAATACAATAATGACATAACAAAATAGCAAAAAGTTCAAATGATTTACATAAGCCTACACAATACTAGTTACGTGTGTGCGCTGGACGGAGGTATAAACATCAAACGCGTGGGAGAAGGACGGAAGATTGCTTAGCAAAAAATGGCGCCAAAGCGATTGATGACAGCATCATAATGAACATTACTTACTCTATGGACAGCGTATTATTGAAACGCCATGAGAATTCTTTTTTTTTATAAGTACCAGTATTATTTATCACATTTGTCTGAACTTTTGAGTTTTCGCGTACTTAGTGATTCAGAAATATTAAGTAAGTATAATAAAATACTCTTATGCATAATTTGTTGTATACTTAATCGAATAAATAAGGAAGTAATTAATAGGTATTTTATGCTAATCGATGCAGATCAGACTTCCTTTGAAAACTAAAAATTAGCAAAGTAGTTCTTATCGGGGGAAGTACCTACTACAATGGGACGGACCTATTTCTGTTGCCAAACAACAATCATGTACAGACGCCAGCACATCAACCTACTACAATCTGTCAGATTTCTGTAATAGATTTTCGACTTTATCGCTAAAGAATAAGGTTCAATGTTGATTGGGAAAATTTGACAGTTAGGGGTAGGTTGATGTGCTGGCGTCTGTACCTAACTATTCCGGTTTAATAGTTATAATAGATGATAGTGTACTAATAATGTAATCCTAATTCCTACTAATAAATGCGAAAGTTTGTGAGGATGTTTGTTACTCTTTCGCACCAAAACTAATGAACGGATTTTGATGAAACTTTACAGTAATATAGCTTATACATCAGAATAACACATAGGATACTTTTTATCCCAATATCCTCACGGGATCGACATTTACGCGGGTGAAACAGCGGGGCGCAGCTAGTAATTAATAAATTATACAGGCTTGGGACATCTTCACATCAAGTTTGTCTATGGCGTATTGGCAAAACCATTGGTATTGCACCAGAAGGCCAGTTCTCGTAATTCAAAACGTTCATACTTAATCTAGTCGCAATCTCATCTCAGCGACAATCAATGAAAAAAACTTGTTAAAAATTTAGGAAAATCAGAGGTATTTTTGACAGATTGAGACTGGAGGCCTACGCGATCCATTTTAGGACCTAAACTGAACTGTTCTTGTAATTCGTACCATGACGTCAGTTTAACGATCCAATTTAGGCCATGCCATCTGACAGCGATTGTCCCAAACTGAGTCGCAAGTTTCGGGTTAAAAGTAAATGCCGCTGAGCGTAATGGACGTCATGGTACGACTTTGAGCGATGCAGTTTAGGAACCTAAACTGAAATGTCTTGCTTTTGAATCGTTTTTAATTAGATCATGGTAGGCCACTAGAGATCAGACTGTGAACGTTATTAAAATTACTAGAATTGCCCCTCTATTTCCAATTTCGATTAATGTAGCGGTCCGCATTTATTCTTAAAAAAAAAAGAATGTGTGCCGTATTCTAACTTTTATTGAGACTTGATAATTATAGTCTTTGGTGCCCGCACAATACTGGAAACTTGCAAAAAAAAAAAATTACTTACACAGTCCAATGATTAAACTCACAAAGACACAATCGCTTCCGCACAGCAGGCGGTACAAAGAAAAAAATGCCATGTGGTTAATTGATAACCCGGGCTTCGCCATTTCAAACAGCTACCTGGTAAAAACAGTAAAGCGTCTGGCCTTTTCAGCCAATCAGCGTTGAGTACGCACGTCTGAGATCGAAACACTTATCTGTGCATGTGGCGAAATTGGAAACTAAAATTAAATGTACTGGATTTGACAAATTATTGACATTTCCCTTGACCAGCAGCGCCACCATGGCGTGCAAATAAATGTTTGTCGGTCTAATAGAATGTAAATAGTATCGTGATCGTGCTATAGAAATTTGTAAGTAGTTTTAAAAAAGTGCAGCCTTTTAGAGCTTCTGAATTGGAGACTGTCACTGGTACCTGCATATAATAAAGCTGAAGAGCCTAAATAATTTTTCTATACTTAATTTGTTTTTTTTTTTATCGCTCCATGTACACCAGTCGCCAGCACATCAAGCTAAGTACTACAATCTTTCAAATTTCTTTAATAGATTTTACCATATTTGAGCCACCAAACCCATGAATGACCGTTTAAACTAATAAATTCAAAAAGACTTTTAAACACGAAAACAAGGCAACTCCTAATAAAAAAATAACTATTGAATTCATTTGCAACTGTCAAATATGGCAGCATATTGGAAGCTAAGTACAGTCCGTTCATACCTCTGACTCTGATTCTGCATCACTGTCCAAATCACAGTGATCTTTATTCTCATTCCAATAAGGTTGCAATTGGGTTGCTGCCACTGACAAGTCTGTCAAAATCATTGTGTTTATTCTCATTACTACAAGGTTCTTGTTAGGCTGTTGCTGTCTAGAGGTAAAATTATTATGCTTGGACTGTTGTAATATTATGCCACTCTAAATTAATAACAGGTGGCCTACCATGATCTAATTAAAAACGATTTAAAAAAAAGACATTTCAGTTTAGGTTCCTAAACTGCATCGCTTGAGCTGCTCTATGGACGTCATGGTACCAAACAAGTATGAATGAAACCAAAACTTGCGACTCAGTTCGGGACAATCGCTGTCAGCAGATGGCACGGCCTAAACTGAATCGTTTTAAACTGACGTCATGGTACGAATTAGAAAAACAGTTCAGTTTAGGTCCTAAAATGGATCGCGTTATGAGCTTGTGGTAGGCCTTCTGGTCAAGCGCAGCTCTAAACTGGTAGTAGGTACTAGTAGTAACCTAATTAATCATTGTAATGCAGAATGCAAAGGCGTTATTTATTGCAGTCAAAATATTTAGATACTTTGAGCAAGCTCTTTACTTGTGGCTAAGTAATAACAGCCGCACGGGTCGACCGATTAGGTTAAACAAGGCTTGCCGCGGTTGGTCTGTGGATGGGTGACCATCTTCACCCCTTCGTGTCTCGGAAAGCACGTTAAGCCGTGGGACCAGGCTGTGATTCGTGGATCATTGACAGTCGTTACGGGTCGTCAGAAGCCCGAAAGTCTGAGAACCAGTCTTACCAAGGGGTATCGTATTACCCAGTAACTGGGTTGTGGAGGTTAGATTGGCAGTTGCTCCATGTAAAATACTGGTACTCAGACTGGAAGCCGACCCCAACATAGTCGGGAAAAGGCTAGGCAGATGATGAGCAAGCGCTTCACTTTATGCCTTACCAAGACCAGTGGAAACGGCCGCGGCTTAGGACTTGTAGGGCGTGGGATCAAACCCAGGCAGGCATTTGTTGTACCTAATAATTATTTTATCACAACAGCTCTCCAAACGATGAAGGAAAACATCATGAAGAAACCGGCATGTCCTAGAACCAAGAATTCGAAGACATGTGACATCTGCCAACCCGCACTCGTGGGCCCACGTGGTGGACCTCCCTCTCACAGAGAGGAGACCTGTGTCCCAGCAGTGGGAATGTTATACGCTGATTACGATGAAATATTGTAAAAGTAACATAACGATAAAAATGCGTCTTTCATACAACATCTATTTTATTTTTATCTCAAAAACTAAAAACAACCTTTTCATTCAGTGACACTGGCATAGATAAATATTTAAAAAGATGATCGTACTCATTTTCCATTCATTAATTCTGTCCTGTGCTGTGCCAGAGACGAAAAATATATTTTTCTTAAAGAATGCAAATTGTCCCCTTGTGTTAAGGAAAGTCAAAGGTTCATACATAATCTTTGAATCTTATTTTTGTCTCGCATCTAAACATCCTTGTAAATGTCGGAATAATAAGTAAGTTAGAATACACAACATAGGTACTCGTAACTTGGTGGCCATTTGCATACTTCCTTCAGTTTTCACGCCCTTTCCCTAACGTCAGCTTTCCCGCGTTTTATTGACACTGACAGCTGCTGTCAAATGACAGTTCTATTACGGTGTTGCCATGTTATTCCTCGCTGAGAAGAAAAGAGTTGGTAGAAAACTTACTTTACCTGGTACTAATTGATGTTATATTAGTTTTGATGGTAAATGAGGCTTGACATTGAATGACCGGTCAGTCACACTACCATAATAAAGTTCTACCTATTTCGCGCATCTAATATGGTATAGTACGTGCTCCAACATAGTGTTATTTTGGGAAACCCAATGCTCAATACAGATAAGTTTTCAACATTGTCCCTACGTAGCTCCTGTCTTTTTAGCGCAGCCGGAAAACCATTGGTTTGTCCTCAACGCGACGGGGAAAATTGTTATGTCATTTGGATCTTAGTCTAATTAAGAACTCTGATGACTAATTTAATTTTGTAGATAACTTACTTTTGGAAATTGATAGCTGGTATCACTGATTTTGTTCTGTAAAAAAAAAACATTACAACCTGAGAATAAATTTAAAAAAAAAACTGAGATTTAACTATGATACTGCGGATTCTTATCAGCCAATGTGAAATGTTTTGGAACCTTTATTTTTTTAATATCTCCATTTAGCAACTGTCGACGTCAGCAGCAAAACAAATATTATCTGTGGAATTTGCTGCGAATCTGCGATAATCTAAAGATAATGACGTATAACTCTTTGTATTTTTTATGCTATAAAATGCATTCTTGTGGAATCTGATCGATTATGACGATACAATAAGCTTATGCTTGATGTATAGAAAGAAGTCTGTGTGTCAAATAAACTGTGGAAAAATTGTCAGTTTTAATGTAAGCAAAAGAAATAAATATTCGTATGAAAACCGGTACCTAATGTGTTCTCCGAGGTACGGAGTGTTTAAGAGGTCACCTCTACACATCCTCCGCAGTACTTGAGCACTCAATTCTGCGCGGTAAGCCCACATACAGACATAAAAACTTTTTTACAAAAAAAAAAACAACAAAGTGATCACATTAGTGAAAGAATTATCAAAATAGGTTCATTAGTTTTTGAGAAAAACGCGGACATACAAACATACATACATACGGGTCGAATACAGAACCTCCTTTTTTGAAGTCGGTTAAAAATGTCGCGGTGGAATTTCATCACGCACTGGATTTTCGAACCCAGCTTTAAGAATCCAACAAAGCACATCCAAGCGCGACAAAACAACACACCATGTAAAGGGGTGAATAGGGATGCAGACGAAACTTTAAAATGGATTTGAACGTTAAAATAATACAGGGTTACTGGAAAAACACCAACAACTTCATAAGAGGTAATTGTACTCATCATTATGAACAACTTTTACAATTGGAATCAAACCTGAAATCGCGAAAAAGAAATCAGCTGTTCGCTACATTTATGTTCGTATAACTCGTCAAAGTGTAGGAAACAGCTGAATTTTTTTTTCGCGATTCGCATGATCATAATGATGAGTACAATGACCTCTTAAGATGTTGTTGGTGTTTTTCCAATAACCCTGTATAGTTTGTTGCTAACAAGGACACTTCATCTTTAACTAAATCTAAAAAATGTAAACACATTATAGTCTTTTCTGGCATCAAACTATATTATTTCAAAGTTAAAATTCATTTTAAAGATTCGTCCCGATTCAGCCCCTTCATCCCGATTCACCCCGTTTTACGGCAGTGCGCGATAAAATCCCGCAGCGATATTTTTACGTCGTCAGTGCGGACGTGGGCTAAGAGGGTTATTGTAAACTCGCCACAACGAAAATTCGCCACATTTAAAAATATTGGTTAACTTGCCACAGTGACAAAATAATTCACAATAGGTATAGTAAACTCGTCACAGGTACGTCAAACTTGTTTTGAATGTACCGACAGCAACTACATTAGTGTTTAGTAAAAGTAATGTAGTTTCAGAATAAAGAAAAAGAAGAAAACGATTTTATGTAACAATCAGTTTAATTGAAACTAAAAGGCGTGATTGTATAGATAGATAGATAGATCAGTTTAATTGGATAAATCGTAGATTTAAAAAGGTTTAACTATGTTTTAAAATAGGAATTAGTAACGAAAATAACTAACTTTGACTTAATTACAAATCACAGCATTTTGTATTACACAATCAAACTTACAACTACATTGGTACATAATATAAAATGTAGAGACATTTATCTTTAAACACAGTTAAAAAATCATTATATATATTAAAAAAAATCACAGTATTATTTAACAGGTCCGACATATAAGTTTAAAATATTTAACTTTGGCTTAATTAAAAATCACAGTCAAACTTACTATTACAATAAGAAGAAAACACACTATTTAGTTTAAGATCACAGTATTGATAAAATTGTACATCAGTATTATGTAATCAATTGGCATATTATTACAATTGTTGCAATGCAGCTATTTTTGCTATTACTTCTGCTAGAGGCATATTATCATAATTGTCAGCGATGGCTTTTAATTTTTTATCGTATGCAATTGACCGACACGTTCTCATATTAAGCGGTATTTTAAAACTTATTCTTTTTAATTTCCAATCCATAATATACTCGGCTTCTTTTTTTAGGACGTCAAGAAAATTAAGTAAATTAGGTTTCTTTTTTCCCCATGTTATTATTAAGGCGTTTATGCCATGCTTCTGCAGAATTCAGCTGTTCTCTACATTTATGTTCGTATAACTCGTCAAAATGTAGGGAACAGCTGATTTTTTTTTGGCAATTTCAGGTTTGGTCCCATAGTAAAAGTTGTTTGTTATCATGAGTACAATCACGTGTTTAAGTATCGGTCACTAATTACCAGTCACCCTATATAAACGCTATTACTCACTACACTAGTATGTATTATTAAACACTACTACTTCGTTTGCTATCGGTACTTTTAAAGCTGTGGCAAGTTTTCGTGAGACAGATAAGACTGTGGCGAATTTACTATAATTTTTACTTGTGGCAAATTTTCATTATGGCGAGTTTACAACAACCCGGCTAAGACAAACGTGGCACCGCTTTTGTTTCTAAAAATAAATAATAAATACCTACACGCTTCTTACATGTATGCAAATTGTGCTGTCGTTTAACAGAACGACAGGCTGACTTTCGTATTTATGCAGGTACTGTTGTAGCTAGTGTTGCCAGGTCCAAACTTGTAGCCCGCGAAATTCAATTTTTCTTACGTTTTTAGCAATATTTTCAGGTCAGTGTCAGGTTGTAACTTGATCAAAATATGATTCGCGACTATAACAGGTACGTATTTACAGAATTATAGTCATTACTCGTAGAATCATTAATACATCTTTCTAAGTTAGATTTCTACCATAACAACAAATCTCTTATGGAAAAGTGCTTAATGGTACAAATCTAACTTAGAAAGATGTATTAATGATTATAATTCTGTAAATACATATCTATTATATGTAGTCGTGAATCAAATTTTGATCAAGATACAACCCGACACTGAGCTGCAAATTGCAAAAAACGTAAGAAAAAGTGAATTTCGCGGTCTACAACTGCGCATTCACCTTAAATTCAAACATTTTTGCGAAAAGGTAGCTTGGTACAGACGCCAGCACATAAAGCTACCCGAAACTGTCAAATTTTCCCAATCAACTTTGAACCTTATGCTGTAGCGATAAAGTTGAAAATCTATTAAATAATTTTGACAGATTATAGTAGCTTGATATGCTGGCGTCTGTACAATGCTTTTATCTTACGAAGCGAGGCGCGTTTTACTTGTAGTAACCATGTTTACAAACAGGCTGTGTGCTTGAAGACGAGTAGCGTCAGCATATAACACACACACACTTCCGATTTCGCCAGTATCTCGATCGGACGATACCGAGAGCTCCTGCGCTTGAGTTGAAGTGACCTGTCAAATCAATCTCAAATTGTCATTTGTCAATGTCAACTAATGTGTGTTGTCTTTGGTCCCTGGCCCTAACATCAAGCAATGGACAAAATTGTCAACATTTTTAAGCTTGAGTACGAGGCTTTTGACTACGTTGTATGTGTATATTATTTTATGTCTTTTTTTTATTTTATTTTTAATGTGTGTTTTGTTTGTGCAGAATAAATAATTTTTCTTTCTTTTTTCACATCAAGCTACTGTCAAATTTTCCCTATCAACTTTGTACCAGGCTTATGCTTTAGTGATGAAGTTGAAAATATATATATTTAAAAAAAATTGACAGATTGTAGTAGCTTGATGGTCTGTACATAGTACTCAAGTTGCAACGACATTAATAAAATTGTTGATGTCTTCAGTATATCGTTTCTTTCCTTACTGCACATTCTTGGCCAAATGCCACAGCGCGCGAGAAATCCCAACAGCATTGCCTATTTAAATTCAGCACAGACAATGAATCGTTATCATTCCTTCTTTATTTATATTACTGGCTGTGACAGAATCTGCACACGTCGAATATTTTTCACTAGCTTTGGCCTACGACTTCGGCCGCGTAAAATTTCTTGTTCCCCCGACCCACCCAGGGGGTAAACATATTTGTACAAACTACAGTAAGTACGACCTCTTTTTGCGACTGATCAAAATCTTCAAACCCCTTTACAAAAAAAAAAGGCACTCCGGGAATGCCGACAGAAGTGAACACTTGAACAATTACGTGTGTATTTTTTGAATCGTCATATAAACAAAACACAAACAGAATAATTTGCCATCACTCACTGACATATCGGAATACATTAAAACCGAGTACATTCCGAGGACAGCCGAATACATCCGAAGCGGTGTCGGTTACGGTAACAGTGGCGCGAGTACAATAGTTTTTCCTATCTCAAAAAATGCCCAACGCGCATAAAGAAGTTTTCATTTCAAAAATAGAATGGATTCTGGTCGCCCCTACCAAGAGGTCGTTTCGTATGGAGAAGAATGGGCAAAAAAGTCGTTACCTACTCTTTTAAAATGTTTTACAATATTTGGTATACATAATGTGAAGAGGATGCACCTAGAATAAAATTACCATACCACAAAATGTAAGAAGAATCAAAAAGAAAGCAATGACATCTAAATTAATTATCTGATAGATACATGGACTGCCCACATATTTACAAATATTGTAAAAGTAGATGATTTTCCTAAAATATTAACAAGTTGAAGTTATGGACAGTTTAAGTAGTCTGTGGTAAAGTCACGTCAAAACTTTCATAGGTCAATTTTTGCTTTCTCTTCGGCGGCCATCTTATCTCATAAACACCGCGGACCGGTAGCGTGTACAATGACACTGACACGGACAAATGAGGCGTGGATTAACTTAACCTCTGCGAGCGAAGTATCTTTATGACGTATACTAGCAGCCCCCCGCGGTTTCTCCCGCATAAGTCTCGATCCCGTGGGAATATCAGGATCAAAACTATCCTATGTCCTTTCCCGTGACTCAAACTATCTCTATACCAAATTTTATCTAAATCTATTCAGCGGTTTAGGCGTGAAAAGGTAACATACAGACAGACAGAGAGTTACTTTCGAATTTATAATATTAATAATTTAATATAAATAATACTAATACTAGCAACGCCCCGCGGTTTCACCCGCATAAGTCTCGATCCGGTTGAAATATCGGGATAAAAAGTAGGGTGTCAGCTACCTCCATACAAAGTTTTATCAAAATTGGTGCACCCGTTTGAGCGTGAAGAAGTAACAAAAATATAAACACACACACACTCACAAACATTCGCCTTTATAATAAAGTTAAAGGTGAAAAGTTTGTTTGAACGCACTCATCTCTGGAACTACCAGTCGGATTTAAAAAATTCTTTTTGCGTTTAATAGCCCAATTCTTGAGGAAGGCTATAAGCTATTTAACATCACGCTAGGGCCCTTAGGAGCCGTGCAAAAAGAAAAAACGTCTGAAAGAATGCTAAGCGAAAACGAAGTCATAGCGCGGGAGGGCGATGAGTTGCGACGCGCGACGGGGTGATACAGGGGAACAATAATATATTTTACGCGGACGAAGTTGCGGGCATAAGCTTGTTATTAATATGACTAATAATATCTACGAAAAATTAAATAAAAGGTTGTAAAAAGGGTCTTTTGAGGAAAGAACCACAAAGATTGAGTGGACCTGGTGGCCTACCATGATCTAATTAAAAACGATTCAAAAACAAGACATTTCAGTTTAGGTTCCTAAACTGCATCGCTTGAGCTGCTCTATGGACGTCATGGTACCAAACAAGTATGAATGAAACCAAAACTTGCGACTCAGTTTGGGACAATCGCTGTCAGCAGATGGCACGGCCTAAAGACTGACGTCATGGTACGAATTAGAAGAACAGTTTAGTTTAGGTCCTAAAATGGATCGCGTTAAGAGCTTGTGGTAGGCCTCCAGTCCATTCAGTGCACGCACTAGAACTTGATAAATGATTTACTTTCTGCAAGTAGGTTTGTACAAACACTTTTACACGTCAATCATATTTTTTTTAAACTAGATGAGGTCGGCGTTTCCTATCTGACTACTCTGAGAAGAAAGGCCGAAACAAACTCAGAGGTCACAGTCTCTTTTAAAGCCCAGACAAAATCTTGGTCAGATCATGTGAAGACCACATGTAGTTTGGTGTTTGAAATGGTCTTTTGAGGAAAGAACCACGTAGATTGAGTGGACCTGTCCATTCAGTGCACGCACTAGAACTTGGCAACTGAATCAACGATTGAGTTCAACAAATACATTATTATATAGACTATATATCTGTGTTTATGTGTTATTTGCCAATGTGTTAGTATTAGGAGGAAACTGATTGCAAAACTCCACACCTAGCGTGCTTATAAATTACTTATAATATAATACGAGTTTAACAAGTCTCGCTCAGAATAAACAAAACTATATAACCTTATTTGTTATATGTCAAGAATTAATAAGAACCAGTGGCGAAGGTACCATACAACTCGATTCCCACCGGCTTCACTTCGAAAATTCAGAACATAACCACTCTACAGTCAATTCATCATTGAAATTTTCTTTTGGATTTTTTATTTGCTCCGGCCTACCTCTGTCATAAATTCACCCTTCGCCACTGATAAGAACATTGCGTAACGCGTTATTCCCATGTTCAGCCTATAACGTTCCCACTGCTGGTGCTGGGACACAGCCCACCTCTGTGAAAGGGGGCTCTAATGTAATCCACCACGCGGGCCCAGTGCGGGTTGGTAGATGTCAACATGTCTTCGAATTTTTGGTTCTAGGACATGCCGGTTTCCTCACGATGTTTTTTTTTCCTTCTCCGTTTTGAGAGCAGTTAAGCTATGCTTGCCGCGGTTGGTCCGTGTATGGGTGACCATCTTCACATACCAAAACCCCTCCGTGTCTCGGAAAGCACGTTAAGCCGTTGGTCCCGGCAGTCATTCATGGATCTTTGACAGTCGTTACGGGTCGTCAGAAGCCCGAAAGTCTGACAACCAGTCTTACAAAGGGATACCGTATTACCGAGTAACTGGGTTGTGGAGGTCAGATAGGCAGTCGTTCCATGTAAAATCCTGGTATTCAGCTGCATCCGGTTAGACTGGAAGCTGACCCCAACATAGCTGGGCAAAGGGAAGGCAGATGATGTCATCTCCATCATGTATGTCAATAATAAGAGGAGGAAGTGACCTTCCCTAAATTATCTTCCACATCCTGACTATAACGTATGATACTACTATCTATTACATTTCGGACTTTCCAAAGTTGCCATTATTATCATCGCGTTTGAATCTGTGGGGTTGGTATTTATCTCTAGTTACAAGCAGGGGTCAGATGACAGATGATAGATGATACGTGCGTTTTTATATACTATACATTGTCAGAAACATCTGTTTAGACTGGATTTCGGCAAGTATTGTTGTTGGGCAAAGAAATGATTCAAATTTCAAACGCAAGTATTTAAACCATTAAGTTCTCGACGTGGGCGCTAACGCCCCATCGTAGGCTTTTGAGGCTGAACCCCAGAGAAAATTTTACAGGGTCCCATTAAAATAGATGGATACATTTTAGCACAGCGCTCAGTACGTCTAAACAAAGATATCCAAGCAAAAAAAACACTGATTAAAGTGATTCTATTTTGACCTAAAATAATAAATTGCCGGCACATTAGTGTATTTTCGTTAGCTGATTATTTTTCTTGTAAGTATCTAATATTATATTTTTTTACCATCGTCCTTATTTTGATGGTCTGAATGATTTCTAAAAGTTTGTCCATCTATTTTAATGGGACCTTATATATCCTATCTTACGACTATAATACTACACGTTTAAATATAATCGTGGCAATAGCTGTTTTAGATTCGGGACAAACCATCGAACGAGTTTTCGTATTTCGGACCTTATCGCGACTGAAGTAAAGTTCTTTTACCAATAAAACACGTTTTGTTTAGACGGACGGGACGCGCAGACCTACAGACGCCAGTACATCAATATGTCAATTTTCTTTAATAGATTTTCACCTTTATCGCCACAGCATAAGGTTCAAGGTTGATTGGGAAAATTAGACAGTTTCGGGTAGCTTGATGTGCTGCCGTCTGTACAGGTCTTTTTTTTGTTGTTGATTTTAATGTAAATTTGTTAGTTTTAAATGCCCCTTTTTGCTATTTTGTATTTCCTGTATGTGTCCCAAATACAATATTTGTCTTTTCTTTGAGTAGTGTCCTTTAGGATGCGAGTGAAACCTAGGGACAACAACTAGCTTATTGGTGATTAAAACGTTTAATGCCATTATGTTATAATGTAAACAAACAGATAATAACGCACATAATGATGCAGATAACCTTGATAATTACTGCTAATTGCACGGTTATAATTTATGTTCAATCAATGTACAAATGTACATTATAGTACCGTTTTATAATCTTGGCAAGAGTGACATATTGTCATTATAGACTCATCACATAGGTAGTAATCATTTTGAAGGGCATTGCTAATCCATTGCTTCATAATTTTTGAAAAATTTGTCTGCTCAGTTGTCAAAATTAAAGCCATTTCTACTGATAGTGTGTTACGCAATTAACCCGCTGATATCTTCTATGTTCCACCAACTAGATAATAGGATAAAATACCAAGGGCAAAGAGATAAAATTATGATACTATATTTTGCCAAATATATCAGTTGGTTTGGTTCAGTGCAAAAAGATAAGCCTGTAGCGGCATCTACAACGCCACATGCGAACTACACGTCATACTGACGTCACGCAATATCCTGCATCTCGCAAGCAGTTTACCACGCAACTAGCATATTATTATCAGCGGCCCGACATGAATCATTGGGCAGTTGCCCGCTAGACACAACACCCGTCTGGTCGGAGGATCCTCCCTTTTCTATGGAGTATGAGTGAACTTTACACCCTGTTCCTCATACCTCTATAAGCCGAATCTGTGGATTAAATAATGATTTGACAAGAGTTAAGTAACTGGGTTGTGGAGGTCAGATAGGCAGTCGCTCCATGTAAAATCCTGGTACTCAGCTGCATCCGTTTAGACTGGAAACCGACCCCAACATAATTGGGAAGAGTCTAGGCAGATGATGATAAGAGTTCTAATTTACCAATCTACTCTAGACTCTAGAGATGGACAGGTATCCATACCAACATAGGGGCTTGAAGATATGTTGTTTAACTACCCGCATAACGTACATACCATAGATTTTTGGCTTACTTTTATCTTTATCCTGTAATATTTTCTAATTTGCACACTCGTTTGAAGTCGGCTTGCAAAAACACGTGAACTGCAAGCTGTTGCCGGGTCCCGCAGTTCCTATGCTGGATGCACTGCATTGCGGTCAACTTTGTTGGATTGCAATAAAAATAAAAGAAAGAAAATGCGTTTATTTGTGGTAAACATGACGCAGAGAAATAGCACAAACACAAAAAAAAAAAGTTGGGGGAAAAATATGCGTCACATCCACGGAAAACGGCCATCGCTCAGCATAATGCTATGACATATGTGAGAGTGAGACAGAGCCTCATCGTTGGGTGCTGGTTGGCTATAGTTCCAAGTGAACTTCATAGAATAACGATACTGGTGGCTATCTTCTATGTTGTGAATGTGAGAACATACTGAACATTGTGACTGTAGTTTTGTTGACCATTTTCTATTTTGTTGAGTGGTTCTTGTTGACAGGTCTACACTGCCATACCTATTAAATAAATAAGTCCTCTAGACCGAATTTCGGCCATGACGTAGACTCAGCGTAGGCGCAGGAGATATTGTAGTGCACAAGTGTGTGCGCAGACACAGGTGCACTCTTCTCTCATTCTTATTGTCCGACAGTCCGATGGGACGGCAATCCGACACTACCCGAGATCAGGCGCAGGTGCTTTCCGAGCCACGGGGGTATCACACCGCCAACTTCCAAACTCCGGGCTGTTACTAAGAAATTCTTACAATAGGTACCTACCTATTAACATTGTATTTTATTTACATAGTTTAAAAAGCTAACAAAAATTGAATTAATACTAAAAATAACAAAATTAAATCCTAACTTAACTAAAACTATACAGAAACTAAAATATAGCGTCGAAAAATTCGTCCGCATCGCTTTCGACTGGTAATGTACCCAAGAGACTGGCGGCATTACCATGTTGTATGGCAATGCTTAGCCTTTGGTCAAGGTAAAAGCCAGCCCTTGGGTCACGGCAAGTGTCAACCAGCCGTTTCGAAATATCTTTGAAAAGATCATGAGCACTCCGACCCCACGGCCCGAGGGTTTCAACCCCAACATTGTATTTGGAAATATTGTAAAAGAGTAACCGTGGAGTTTCTTGCCGCTCTCCATTCATAGGTTGATAGGTGCGCAGAACACTATTAGTGTTATTTATAAACGCGTCTTAAATTTTAATCAATTGCTAAGCAACTGATTAGCAAAATTCTTATTCATAAACACTAATAAAACTCGTTAAGCATAAATGTGCACTTATGCTCCGCTTTCTTGCCTCTGATGTGCATGTAGGCTAATGTGAAATAAAATATTATGATTGAATTTGAAAGGTCATCCGTTGTCTATGGATGGCGATTCCGCAAATTGCAAGCAGCGATCAACGGCGACACGTTTGACCATGACAACGCAAATTCTTTACAAATCAAAGCATATTTTGTCCCGAAACTTTTTCTTTAATAGTTAAGGCTTCAATCATGCCAATAACCTTGAGCATTGGACGAGTGCGGGGGTGATGTACACGCAGTCTTTAATCGGACGCATTTTTAATTTATTGTAATAAAAATAATACATATTTGTAAAAAGTAACAAAACCAAATCATTTTCCTTTGTATTGCAAAGCAGTAGATATATTTTTTTTAATAAGAAATTAAGGAGTAAAATGGTTTCATCTCAATGATTTGAAGGTGATTTGACATTTCTTTTTCTTATTATGTGACACCGATAGAAAAATTGTGGCTAAACCAAATTACGTATCATATCATGTAGGTTACTATCAATTTAAAACAGATGTAATTTCTCTGTAAATGCCGACGAAAAGTTGCTTCATCTGCATGCTTCTTTCAAGCTTTTTTCGAGAGAGCAGCCTTAAGTCTTTATTAGTCCACGTTTAGCTCAAACTCAAAAGAGTCACAGAAAATCGGTTTCAAAAAAAGAACTTGCGGCCATTTTTGTTTTAGCTTTTTTCGACGTAATTAGGGTTACTCGGGGTTTTGAGCTACGTTTATGATTACATTGCTTGTTGCATTGTATTACTTGGTTCACTTTTTTGTCAAGATGATAATAAAATTGACTCAAAAAAGAAAATAAATATTCCGTTCGATTCGTTCCTCTTCAGTGCGGCTTGTGGCTAAATAATAACAGTCGCACGGGTCGAACGAAGGTTAAGCTACACTTGCCGCGGTTGGTTCTTGGATGGGTAACCACATAATCAGCCTGTAATTTTCCCACTGCTTTCTTTATTTCGGACTACACATACAAGTCCATAGAATGTTATTAACAATGACTTAAAAACTATGTTAGTAAACTTTTACAAACACTACGTGGCCCAACACAATGGCACGTGCCTCCGTACTCCGTACCTCACAAAGAGACTGTCCACTTTGTCTGATAATGTTTTTAGGATGCTTTTGGAGCTTCCGCGCAACCTACCCATTATAGACGCTGTTCTCTTCCTCATAATGGCATTAAAGTCATCAACATGGGCTGCCGCGAACATCTGCGAAGCGCTGCAGAAGCGCGGCAGCCCCATCATCAATACCCTCGCTCCTGTGCCTTCGTCATCCAGGTTCTACCCGCGATGGCCACAATGTCGTCCGCCCATCTCGCCGCCCGACGACCGAAATCTCGTCTTCCAGTCATTGGAATTAACCCAGGATCAGATCCTAGCTTCAAAAACTGCCCTCGTCTAACTCAGGCATAAGTTTAAGGGGCTTACAGGACCTAAACGCAAAAAACGCAAGTTTTAGAAACAATAAAAGTATATGATCGACTACAGTAAAAAAAATAAAAAAAATATATGATATTCTTCAGGATAAATGCTAGGAAGATAGTGTGTTGAAAACATAATACACTTATTTGGTACGATAGAAAAAAATCATGATGATACCTCTAAAAACTTTTTTTTTACAACAAAAATCATACTAATATACATACAATCATAATGATTTTTTGTCAGATTATTCTACAAGCAACATACTAAAACACTAGTGTTTTAGTTTTTTTTGTCCAAACAATAGATTTTTCGTAAATCGACAATTGCAATTCATAAATTCATATTTTGCAATAATTTACCAGCGTTTTGTCATCGCGCTTCTCTTTCTTTTCTATGCAGTCCGACAAAGACCGCGCTTTAGGTCATGTAGTCCTCCTAAGGGGGAAGTGCCAGGGTAGCCCGCGAAATTCAAATTTACTTAAGTTTTTCGCAATTTTCAGATCAGTGTCAGGTTGTATTTTGATCAAAAGTTGATTCGCGACTATAACAGGTACGTATTTACAGAATTATAATCATTAGAATCATTAATACATCTTTCTAAGTTAGATTTGTACCACGACAACAAATCTCTTATGGAAAACGGCTTAGTGGTACAAATCTAACTTAGAAAGATGTATTAATGATTCTAATGATTATAATTCTGTAAATACGTACCTGTTATAGTCGCGAATCAAATTTTGATCAAGATACAACCTGACACTGGCCTGCAAATTGCAAAAAACGTAAGAAAATTTGAATTTCGCGGTCTACCACTGCGCATTCACCTTATTGGCTCTAGGTTTTCAACATTTTATCACATTCGAGGACTACCGTTGGTTGACAAAACAAGAAATAGTGCAGCAACTCGTGACGTTTTTTGCAACTGTCAATTTTCTCGCCTCCATCTTGAATTTTGTTTCTTTCATGGAGTTCTTTGACCGGCTGATACGAACGCGAACGCTGCCTCTTGTAATTCTATTTACAGGGTCGAATTAAATTAGCTAAGGAAACTCTGCAAACGTGATAGGTATCGATATCTAAAGACGATAAAATAAAAATATAAATGTTTTTTAGGGGTCAACGATCGCTGGTTACTTGAACTATGACTAGAGAAAATCTGTTTTCTTTTGTTTTATCGTGTCTAGATCTATATCGATACTTCTATGCAGTGCACTAAAAAAACTGATTTTTCAACTTTCAAGTGCCTGCACTAACTGCAGTCGATGACCTCACAAAAAAAGTCATCGAATTAACTTCTTTTTTGACACCGTTTTTACGATGACATTGAAAACAGCAACATCTAACTAACACAACACAGCAGAGCAACGACACAAAAGAACCGAGAAAGCACTAGAACCCGGCCAAAAGACTCAACGATGAAGCTCGACCTAACCAACCTGGTGGCAAGGTCACTAAAAGATGCCCATCCATAGATATAATTACCCATCTCTCCAGTAGTCCAATGCTTACTCTAGGATGCATATCCCTATCCTTCGGGCACGTCTACCCTACCATTACCCGTTACCGCGCCCCCCGGTCTATTCCTTGATATGCAATGGTCGCTGTAGCCCCATGAACATGAGGCTACAGGAGCTAGTGCGAATCTTGGGGTTCATTCGATTAATCGAGTCTGGTTTAACCATGCTAGGATCGGTGCAATTCATTCATTCATTCATATGTTTTCTGCAAAATTCATATTTTGTTTTCTACGCGTTGCCGCGTTGCGCTTTTCTGTCGCGTTCACTTGGAACCTCACTCAATTGGTGAGCGCATACAGTTCGAAAGCGAACTCATTTGTTTTTAAAGTAAACCATCGTCATTTCCGCCGGAAGACGTCCACTGCTGGACATAGGCCTCCCCCAAGCACCTCCACTTCGACCGGTTCTGTGCTTCCCGCATCCAGCGGCTTCCTGCGGCCTTCACAAGAAAGAAAGAAATATATTTATTTAGCACAGACCAAAAGACACACAATACACCAGATACATACATCAGATAAAAACAAACAAGAAAAAAAAAATGTCAAATAAAAAGTGTAAAATACGACAAAAAAAAAATTCAAAACATAATAAAAAATGAGCAGGGAAGTGTGCCTCATCGGTCCACCTTGTGGGAGGCCTTCCAACGCTACGTCTTCCGGTACGCGGTCACCACTCAAGAACCTTTCGGCCCCTTCAGCCATCTGTACTGCGAGCAATGTGCCCTGCCCACTGCCACTTATGTTTGGCAATTCTTCAGGCTATGTAGGTTACCTTGGTTTTCCTGCGGATCTCTTTCACGTAGGGAAACTTCATGCTGAAACCCTCTCCATTAAGTGACTTATAGCCTTCTGATAAGGCCCATTGTCCTCGACTACATTTCAGTGCCATACTAAGTAGGTCATCACTGGCAACACGCACTGGTCAAAGACTTTCGTCTTGAGACACTGCGGTATGTAGGACGAGAAGATATTGCGAGGTACTCAGAGTAAATAAACTGATATTATTATTATATACAAATCTAGAATTATTTAACGTTTAATTTGTAAATACGATAAACGATTCTTAATAGCTTCGACCTAAAAATAATATCAAAATAGCTACACTTTTGTAATACAAACGCTGAGTTCATTAAACTGTTTTTATACTAACTAGGGGGGTAATTGCGTAATATATATTATAACAGTAGCAAAATGGCTTTCATTTTGGAGTATTCCTCGAAACGCACCAAATGAAACGTCTATCGATATCATTTATTATGGTCTCCACAGCAATGGGCACAAAATGGTAACGTAAAACGTTCCATCAACGGTAATCCGATTTATTTTAAAATAAATGGCGGGTAAAACCGCGTTTCACAGCTAGCTAGGGATACAAGTACTTAGCAGATGTGGCCAAGTAATTACAGCCAGTTTCTATATGGGAATAACGCATCAACTAAATAGGAAACAATATATCAACCTACGTCAAAAGGGAGAAAACGTCGGCTTTGAAACCTGCCCAGCCTAGCCGTCTAGATACATAATCTTGAGTTCTTGACTATACGACGCGCATGCAACCCAGTTTCCTTTGCAAAAACCGGTATTAGGCTGGCCACACATTGGCAGCCATATTGGCAATATTGACAGTGTATTGGCTTCGCTCTTGTCTTTAACAACTTGGTTCTAATTGTCTAGGCGACCGTCCTGTATAAATTGCGTAAAACACTTTCAATCACAATCCGATGGTTTTGAAGGGTATTCCTAATCCATTGCTTGATAGGTTCGAAAAATTCGTCTGCTCAACAACGTAAATAACGCAATGAATATGGCTGAACTGTCAAAAGGAAAGGATTGCGATCAATTGTCACTTTATGCGTGTTACTGAGAGGAGTGGTGGCCCAGTGGTGACGGCCCTGACTTACGAGTTGTAGGTCGTAGGTTCGAACACAGGCAGGCGCTTTACTTTGTGTAAATAATTTCATCGCTGCTCTCAAAACGATGAAGGAAAACATCGTCGGGAACCCGGCATGTCCTAGAACCAAGTATTCGAAGATATGTGACATCTACCAACCCGCAGAAATATCCTATCTTATAATCCAGGTCATGGTGCAGGCCATGTGCCAAATTTTATCCAAATCCGTTCAGCCGTTTTAGTCGAGTCGTTTTTTTTCTCCTTATAATATTAATTTAGATGGAGCGACTGCCTATCTGAACTCCACAACCCAGTTACTGAGTAACACGATACTCCTTGGTTGTCAGACTTTCGGCACCAACATAATAGTTGGGAAAAGAAAAGACTAGGCAGATAATAATTTGTCCCCAGTCTATTGACGCTAACGCGAAAGTAGCCGGTGTGCAACCAGCCTTATATCTTGATAGCACGCAAACTACGCGTGTTCATGCAGTGTTGCAAATAGGGATGTCGACTAACTTTTTTTTCTTCGTCTATCAGGTAGATTATTAAAAAGTATTGGGCACGTATTTTTTCTTTTTTCACATAATCAAAACATTACAGAGATTTATATTGATTTGAAATGTCGCATGACGTCACGTTTTGGTACAATTTTTACCTAAACGTCACGTCACGAGCCCCACTCCCAAACTTTGACACGCTTTATCTTTGTAATTTGTTGGTTGATTGACACAAGAAAAAATATGTGTCCATTATTTTTTGGTAATTTAACTGACGGACTAAATAGAATTTTCGTTTACTTTACCCCGTCGTCAACCCTATTGTCCATAATAAATATACAACATAGACTTCAATTGTTTTTTTTTTCCCGCTCATACTTCGTAAATGAAATCATGTGTGTTCAAATAAGGAAGGAAGATATGCGTCATAGTGCTGGCTGGTTTGTTTTATTATCATTTTAATGAGGTTTTAATTGTTTTAGTGTAGTGCAAACTTACACAGAGAAGGGACGAGTATACAAGGTCAAATAAAATTAGCTAGCGAAACTCCGCAGGGTAAAGCATAAAATAAATGACTAAATTTATGTTTTTTTTTATTTGTGGGGTGGTCATGGTCATCGACCGCGCTTGGCGTAGTGTAGTCGCTTGAAATATCAGTTTAAAAAATCTGGTATCTTTTTGCGTAAACTTCATAGATGTGATGGGTTCCGATATACACGATAAAACAAATCAAAATCAAAGGAGTTTTTCATTTTGTTTTTTGTAAAAGGTGTTTTCGTTTTGAAACGAATACTTTGGTTTAAGACGTTCAAAACGTTGTTTTGTATGTGGATAATACAGTCTAGATTGTATGGCCCAGGCAAGTTGAATAAATCGACTACTTAAATGGCATTCCCAACTACAGTTGCATACAAACTACTATTCCATCTCTTTCCACACTATGACGTGTGAAAAGGATAGCTGTATGTCAAGCTTCAACTTTCATTACAGCCTTGGATGCGAATTTAAAAAGTAAATACTTTTGCGTACTTTTTTATGGGACCACGATGTAAATATTATTGAGGCTTCTTCGTGTTTATTTCCTTGTTTCTTTAAAGTTCAGTATTTTGGCAGACTGGAGACTGGAGTCCTCTTTTCGTTCAAAGAAGAGGGAGGCAAATCACGTTTGAGACGAACTTTGACAAATCAAAAGGATGAACGAAAAGATTTTGTCATTCTGTATTCAAAATTCACTTTGAACGGAGTCTCGTTTTGAATCCGCCATGATTTACTTGAAAAAAACAAATGAGTTCCACTTTCGAACTGTGTGCAGTCACTTTTGTGCATGGAATTAGTATTTACTTAAGCTCCTCGCTTCCGAAGTGAAGTATTACAAACTATAATGTCCCAATCATGGAATTAGTAAGTATTTAAGCTCCTCGCTTCCAAGTGAAGTAGATACAAACTATAGATGTTCTGAGCACGAAATTAGTAAGTACTTAACCTTTTCGTTTAGTACAAATACAGCCTCGGAATCGGCATGAGTTTAAGTAGGTCCTCACACGCACGGCTACACATCAAGCTATACATTTCCAGTTTTAGCTGACCTCGCATTGTACAGGTTTTTCGTACAATCAGAAGTCAGATTATACTGGATATGTATAGCTTTATGTGTAGCCGTGCGTACCTACCTATCCATGGCAATGAATAATTAAACAAGTCTCAATTCAGCTCGGTATGTAGCTCAATACCTATGTGACTGGCTGAGTATAGCTATAAATAGGTGTCCTGCGTCAGTGCACGGCGTACATACCGTGTCCAGTTTGATATCACCTCCTACGCGACCGTACTGAATAAGACTCTTTGTTTGTATGTCAATAACATATTAGTTTTACTGAAACGAACAACATATTTAGTGCTTTTAACTCCGAAAAGGGGGAGGCCTACCACAAGCTCTTATCGCGATCCATTTTAGGACCTAAACTGTTCTTCTAATTCGTACCATGACGTCAGTTTAACGATTCAGTATAGGCCGTGCCATCTGCTGACAGCGATTGTCCCAAACTGAGTCGCAAGTTTTGGTTTCATTCATACTTGTTTGGTACCATGACGTCCATAGAGCAGCTCAAGAGATGCAGTTTAGGAAGCTAAACTGAAATGTCTTGTTTTTGAATCGTTTTTAATTAGATCATGGTAGGCCACATGTATTCCATGTAATTTCTTTTAATTTAGTTGTAACTAAAAATTTTAAGTCAAAAAATGTCACCAAGCCCCCCCCCCCCCCCCTCCCTGTGTTTCTCAAAAAGATGAAGGAAAACATAAAAAAATTGAAGACATGCAATGATATTATGCTTTTAATATCTACCAACCCGTTATGGGCCGAGAGGAGGCCTGTGTCCCAGCAGTGGGAACAGTATAGGCTGATTATGCTATACTGTGTTTTTAGTATTCATTGAACTACTATAAGTACATAATTTATTATACTTATACTTTAGTAACCGTACTATAAATTGCAAACCACCTAAAATCCATTTAGATGTAAGTACTGCCAAGATCTGAGAATTTAGCCAGAGGGGAACTCCAATGATATCAAATAGATTGACATAGCTATAATATAACGCATAACGTAAGTCTGACTCGTGGGCGTACGGTCACCAAATGAGATAACTAACCAGGGTCGTCGGATATAGTTCAAGTTTAGTAAGAAACCGATCGATGTTATCGAATGAAATTTAATTTGATAAACGAACTGTTTGTTTCCATTAATTAAGTTTTATTCGAAAACATCCATAGGTTTCTAATTAAATTTCGACTATATCCGACGACCCTAGTTACCTGTCTCCTTTGGTGACTGTACATATTAGGTACAGTTAGCGAAACGAAAGATGAGACTTAAAACACCACGTGGTTTGACTTGCGCAGTACACGATTTTAGGTCTTTTTAGCGGTATGAGGTCTGGTGGCCTACCATGATCTAATTAAAAACGATATAAAAACAAGACATTTCAGTTTAGGTTCCTAAACTGCATCGCTTGAGCTGCTCTATGGACGTCATGGTACCAAACAAGTATGAATGAAACCAAAACTTGCGACTGTTTGGGATAATCGCTGTCAGCAGATGGCACGGCTTAAACTGAATCGTTAAACTGACGTCATGGTACGAATTAGAAGAACAGTTCAGTTTAGGTCCTAAAGTGGATCGCGTTAAGGGCTTGTGGTAGGCCTGCTGAGCGCGGGACGGGACCGGACGTCATAGGGGCGGCGGAAAGAGCGCGGGATGCGGGGTCAAGTCTCATCTTTCGTGGCGCTAACTATATGCTAAAGGCAAGCGTGTAGCATACCAGCCTAATGTGGAGTGACAAGGTCTGTCAAGGTATTGTTTTTATTTAAATACTAGCTTTTGCCCGCGACTTCTTCCGCGTGAAATTTCTTGTTCTCCTGACCCATCCCGTCGCATCGCATCGCCTGCCCTTTTTTTTTATGGATGGTAAATCATCTAATGACTCCTCCCGCTCTGGGTGGAGCGGAAGGGAGTGTCAGACTCTTATGGCGTTATTAATAAACGTTGCTTAAAGTTAGGTAGTGATTAGCGACTGTTTAACCATACATTTTTGACGTTTTAAGTCTGGCATAACTTTACAACAAGTTTATTAATAAGGGGGTTACTGACTAAAACACACCCGTGTTCCTTCCTTAGCCCTTTATGTTCCGGGCAGCGGTATCCCTTTCGGACAATCCCGCTACCCCGGATCGCCTGCCCTCGCTAATACTTCGTTTTCGCTTATCGTTCTTTCTGACTTTTTTTTTCGTTTTGCTCGTCCCGTAAAGGCTTTAGCGTGATGTTAAATAGCCTATAATAGCGTTCCTTAAGATTAGCGCTTTCAAACAAACACCTTCAGCTTATTTTTCGAACCTTTATGGCATATCCGACCTGCCGCCATTTTGATTTTTTTGTCAAAGCTTCCGGGCACGTTGAATGTGGTATTTATGGATTGGGTAGAACAAAAAATGTCAAGGGACTGTTCATTTATTACGTAAGATAATTTTGATCACTTTCTGACCCCTACGTAAAAATAAATAAGACTTGTTTGAACCCCCTTCCCCCTTGCAATCTTACGTAAAATCAGTTTGAAATTGCCAAAGAAAAAGTATCAAAAAAATTAAAAACTTATAATTTTTGTTTACTTTTGTGATCTTACGTAAGGACAATCTAAATCCACCCCCATGTAAGAAAAAATAAGACATGTTTGGACCCCCCTCCCCCCCCCCCCCCTCAAATCTTCTTACGTAATAAATGAAGAGCCCTCAAGTAATAATTATGGTACCCCAAAAAGCCACGTTCCCGAAATATTTAGAGGTAAAGATCGCCTAAATGAGAACTGAAAACCTACCAATCACAGATAGCGCCATCCACGAAGACGCCCCACTCTTCTTCCTAATCGCTTACAGTACAAGTTTGCAACATTCCGCTAATGTTTTAGTTTTGTAGATACACGGTAATTACGTATTAGTGGGTAATTAGCTAATTAGTGTGTATCAAAAACTAAAATACTAGCGGAATTAACTAGCGATAACCACTAGCGATTAGTAAGAAGAGTGGGGCGCGTCTTCGTGGATGGCACTATATAGATACCACAGAATAACTAATAGTAGGTACTTACTATTACATAAATCATATTATTATGTGTTTTGTTTTAATTTTTACCAGTTATTTACCGTTACCGTTATGGTACAGAAGTAGGTATACCTACTTTGACAAACAAAATAGCGTTTTTTGCGCGATGTGATGAGATTTAGTATCTTAAAAGTTGCTAATCATAGCGGCATTTTCGTGCAAATATTTATACTGTCTTCTAATAAATAGTAAAATCAACTTGATTGTAAGAACAATGGACACCTTTGTAAACACCATGTTTCTGGCAAATAAATATTCTATTCTAATGGAATGCATACACACGTAAATACTGCATTTTTAATGATTTTCGTAGTTCTCATCTGGCGATGTTAACCTCCAAATATATCGGAAACATGACACTTTAGGTTAGTAATCTGAGCTTTAGGGTGCCATAACACTGGTAATTTTTTTGTTTGTGCAGGTGTCCTCTACCCATATATGCATACAACTTACATCGTGCGCACAAAACATTGAAAAAAAAATTTAAATGGCGGCGGGTGGATATGGCAGCTTCCATAGAAAAATGCTCGAAATTTCGAACCCCTTTGTCAGGCGCCATCTTACTCCACATTATACCTAATCTGTATATTTTTATCTAAACACGTGCACGAGTTCTATTGTCAAATAATGTTAGCATATCGCAGATCAGCAGATTAGAAGTCTTGAGAATTCAGTCCTTTTATGTCAAGAACATACTATATTTGCGTCAAATCATGCACAGCTTCTGTGAAATGAGGTTTTATACTGGGCTTTCTGTATTAGGATTTATGAACGCAGCTTTGCCTTGTAAAGTATTTTTAACCGACTTCTAAAAAAGGAGGAGGTTCTCAGTTCGTCGGAATCTTTTTCTTTTTTGTCATTGGGCACTTTTTGACAGCAAACACAGTTTTTAGAGATTTTTTGGTGAAACAAAAATTATCGCAATATTATTTTGACAAATCTATGAAGAAAGACCCGACTCCAATCATAAGAGTTCAAAACAAGCTCACTTTTCAAGCAGTCGGCAGCAGTTACTTCTTTTCAAGACTTAACTCCTTAGTTACTTAATCGCCAACCCGTCTTTCGTATGCTAATCCTTTGCTTCGTATGTTCGAAAAACGTTGTTGAGTGTCTACTCAAATGACGCAATGAATGTTGTTGAACTGTCAATCAAACAATGTTAATAAAAAAACAACCAACTTCTAAAAAAGACACTACAAAGTGAAAAATAACTTTAATATCGGAAGTCGGTGTCGTAGGTTCGCATTTTCGTTGTTTGCCACCGACTTCCGAAATTAAAGTTATTTTTCACTTTGTACTTTTATAGTGTCTTTTTTGGAAGTCAATTGTTTTTTTTTTTTTTTGTAAAAAAAGTTTTTATTTTCACTTTTTCCCACACAAATTCGTATAAAAACTACTTGCTATGTAAATATCAGTGACAGGAAGTTATTATAACATCATCAATATAAACTATAATAAGTGGCAAAAATACGTATTATTGAAGCTAACTCAAAAACTACCCAAGTAAAGTTAATAAAATATCATATGGGACCACCAATGAGGCATGTACCCTATCCATTAAAAAAATCTTTTTTGAAATCGATTTACAATTGCCGAAGATATCACGTAATATACATACAAAAGCAATTTCGTTTACTTGAATTTTCACCAGTAATTTTGGTTTAAAAACCAAACTACTGAACCGATTTTAATGGAAATTCTATGGCACCAATCTGAAACGATATCCTATCAAATAAAAAAAATAATTTTGCAAATCGGCTTATAAATAACGGAGTTCTGAGGTAACAAACATTAAAAAAAAATATTCAACCGAATTGTAACCTCCTCCTTTTATGAAGTTGGTTAATGACAGCCATTGCTAATTTGCTACTGTGTGTTACGCAAACAAAAAAAAAAAAACAAACAAGAGACGAACGCAGTATTTGAACATCCGAACCACACAAAAAAAAAGGTTTTAACTTTTGTTTGTTACATGGATTCAAATCAATGAAAGTGATTCCGTGACGGATTAATAGCTTGATATTGCTTCGCTGTTTGCGGTTTTAAAGATTATAAAAGACCACTTAGCCGACCACACATTTTATAATCTATATTTAGAAGGCACGGGGTTTTCTATTTTCGGACCAAACACCCAATCAACAATCACTCTACTGATTTCGTGCCTTTACTATGTTGGGGTCGGTTTCCAGTCTAAATGTCTGCAGCTGAATATCAGTATTTTACACGGAACGACTGCCTATCTGACCTCCACATCCCAGTAACTGGGGAACACAATACGCGTTGTTAAGACTGGTTGTCAGACTTTTAGGCTTCTGATTACCCGTAACGACGGTCAAAGATCTACGAATGACAGCCGGGACCAACGGCTTGCCGAGACACGGAGGGGTCTCGAAACCCATCCACGAACCGACCGCTGCAAGCGTAGTTTAAAATCTTCCGTCGACCCGTGCGGCTGTTATTATTTAGCCACCTCTTCTTTTTCTGTTTTCGGACTTGACACCTTGACACCCAATAAACAAACGTACTAAATTCATCCTAAAATTTATCCTCAAGAAGTCAAGACACTATAAGACGTATAAAACAACAATGCTGGTTATAAAATTTAAAACGTCTGCCCTAAATGCGTTCATACATATAAATCTTTTCTTCAGTCACATCTATTACGTCAAATCACGACGCCATCTTGGTTGCGACGTGTCTTTCCAAGCATCGGTCGTTAACATTAAAAAATTTAAATATTCCATCGAATGTTAATTTATTTTTTTCCAAAAGGATGTTTTATGATTTATTGAAGATCGTTGCTAATTCCGATTCGAAAAATATAAAACCCGATGATAAAATTGTAGTAATTTTTCAAAATGTCTGGTCCTTTTGAATGTGTTAAATATTATAAATTCATGCTAAATATAAATGTGAGGGGCGCGTGGCTAAGTAATAACAGCCGCACGGGTCGATCGCTCCGGTTAAGCGTCGCTCACCGCTGCCGGTCCGTGGATGGGTGACCATCTTTACATACCGAGACCCCTCCGTGATTCGGAAAGCATGTTAAGCCGTTGGCCCCTGCTGTCACTCGTGGATCTTTTACAGTCATTACGGGTCGTCAGAGCCCGAATGTCTGACCAATGAGTATCGTGTTACCCAGTAACTGGGTTGTGGAGGTCAGATAATCAGTCGCTCTACGTAAAATACTGGCATTCAGCTGCATCCGGCTAGACTGGAAGCCGACCCCAAAAATAGTTGAATAAAACGAGTGTGCTTATGACCACACGACTGAAGTGAAACTTCAGTATTGCGTAATAGGCTATGAGAGGAAGAGAGAAAGAAAACGTGCGCGCGCACTGCTGTCTCTTGCTTATATCCCCCACTCAACTCCCGTTCGCCTCGCCCGATCACACTTTTCGTAACGCTAACGTCACGCCGCGCCGTCACGCGTTCGCCAGCTTACTCCCCAAGTCAAGCGTGCGTAAAGAAGTTTCACTTCAAAAAGGCAGACAGAAGGTGATGCAAAACATATAATTATGTATATCAAATTCAGCGGGATAATTGCGTAACACACTATTAGTAGCAATAGCTTTCATTTTGACAGTTCAACAACATTCATTGCGTTATTTACGTCGTCGAGCAGGCACATTTTTCAGACATATGAAGCAATGGATTAGCAATATCCTTCGAAATGATTCGGATTGAAATTGATAGTGTGTTACTCAATTAGGGTGCTGGTCCTAAAAACTTAATAGTATCTAATAAGATTATAATCCCATTGAATAACTATTTCATGAAATAATAATAAATAAGTATATTAACACAAAAACCTTAATATACAAAGCTCATACAATACACATAGGAACATTAAATTTTGGGAAACAAAGGTTGCTTAAATAGTGAAAACCCTGCCTCCTAAACTAGGGGGGACCCTGTGACTTAGGAGTCAGTATTCTACTGTAACTTCGTGTACAAAAATCCTTAATCTATATGTCATAACATTATGATCCTATAATGAACTACGGCTATTAATGTGTAAATATCAATCAATGGGAGTATATGAGCTTAGAGGGTAGTATTGATGATTTTAATGATAATAATTCTATATTTGTAACGGTCGCGAATCATATTATTTTAATCAACATACAACTTGACATTGACCTGCTACTTAATTGCAAGAACTTTAGTTTTTTTTTTTTATTAATTGCAAAAAATGTAAAAAATAATTGAATGTCGCGAGCTACGGTAGCGCGTAGCGCATCCCCCTTGACCCAAATACTGCGACGGCCAAGACCCAAAAACACATAACGTGCGACATGCATACGACCCCCAACGAAAAAAAAAAACAGCTGTTCCCTACATTTTACATTTGACGAGTTATGCGAACATAAATGTAGGGAACAGCTGATTTTTTTTTTGCGGTTTTAAGTTTGGTACCTTAGTAAAAGTTGTTCATAATGATGAGTACAATGACTCCTTAGAGTTATGGGATATAAAAAAAACCATGTTGTATTATGGTTGTATTATATTACGCCGAGACGAGCGACGGGCCTTTTAAAAGGCCACCTTTTCCTGGCTTCTGGAAAAAATTGTTTCATTAAAATCTGGGTTAATAGAAACTATCAAAAACGTGACCTCAAGTCAAACTTCTCTCCTCATTGTAATCAAAAACTTCTGTAACTTTATAGTTAGCGTCTTATATTTCGCGAAGTTATTAAGTACATGGTTTCATTACTTGGCAAGTTGAACACTATAGACGGATTAAGTAACTATACATCGAGCCCCGAAAGATTTGTTAGTTTTGGAGGGCTGTGTCGTGTAATTTTGACGTTCAAAAAGTGCTGATTCGATAATGATACTTATCTACAATGACAGCAATAAAAACTTGTAAGTAAAAATTGCAAAATGTTTTGTCAAACTCGCGGGCATCTATTATCCATTATCGGATATCGACATATTCATTCATACCTATAGATACTATATACCAGTAATCCTTTCTACGGACGCGACGTAATAAATTGATAACACAATGATAACTATAACGCTTTTATCATATAGGTATTTACAATATATTCTTTCTATTATTGACAGCGATGCGGACGAATTCTTTGATGCCCTATGATTATTTTACTTATTTTTTCATATAAATGTACACATTATTATAGTTTATATATTAGCTAATATTATGTAAAATATTTATTTTGAATAAAATCATAAAGTACTAGGTACAAAAAAAAAAATCTTTGAAATTGTGTAGTGTGGACCGAAAGGTTCTGGAGTGGCGACCGCGTAACGGAAGACGTAGCATTGGAAGGCCTCCCACAAGGTGTACCGACGACCTTGTGAAGGCCGCAGGAACCCGTTGGATGCGAGAAGCACAGAGGATGGATTGGATGGGAGGTGCTTGGGGGAGGCCTATGTCCAGCAGTGGACGTCTTTCGGCTGAAATGATGTAGGTATAGTTTTTAACCGACTTCAAAAACGAGGAGTTTTTGAGTTAGCTTCAATAATACGTATTGTTTCCACTTAGTTTGATCTTATAATAAATAACCTTTTTTCACTGATATTAAGTAGTGTTATAGGTAAGAGTACCTTTTTAATAAAGAGATCCAAAAATTCTGCTCTATTTTATTGAAAATTCTTAAAATCCGGCCGTAATCCTGAAAAGAGTTTAAAAATCCTGAGACCTCAGGACAAATCCTGAGATATGGTATTACTTAGAAAGCATATTTTAATCAGCAAGTACAAATATTTAAAAAATACAAGCCTAATTATGTAGAGATCAGAAATTCGACCTTTGCCAGCATTATTGACTATTTCATCGGCATCTATTAATACTTTTTTAATATTTGTACTTCGTTAGATAGCTGATAAAATAAAGATGTCTGCCCCGTAATTTGTATGTTTAATGTTATAGTAAAATTTTGAGATAACGAGTGTTAAAGTTCATGTATGCACATTGCCGGCCAAAAGTTCGAGAACACCTTGGATTAAATAGATAATGACGCGTTTTTATTTATCAGTATCAATGACAAATACGCAGGAAGTCAGTGATATAGCACAGACTGTGATAGTACAATAATTTATGTCATAAACACATGCATATGAGGTGACAGGCGCAAAACAGTTGGACGGTTTTGCACTACGTCCCCGATCCGAATCCGAGAAATCGGCCGGTCCGAAGTGACCATAGTCCTATTTGTATGAGGGGTTGCGCACTAGATCCGAACTCTATCCGTCAGATTTTAGAATATTCCCAATCCGGATTGATTTCTCGGATTCGGATCGGACGTAGTGCGAAACCGCTCGTTTCCGAATCCGAATTAAAGATCCGACTTCTTGTTCCTCGACTTTTTGTACTAATGATTACATATTGATCTTTACATAATGAGACCCGTCCGTGCCTCGGAAAGCACGTTAAGCCGTTGGTCCCGGCTTATGACCCGTAACGACTGTCAAAGATCCACGAATGATCGTGGATCTTTGACAGTCGTTACGGGTCGTCAGAAGCCCGAAAGTCTCACAACCAGTCTTACCAAGGGGTATCGTGTTACCCAGTAACTGGGTTGTAGAGGTCAGATAGGCAGTCGCTTCATGTAAAATACTGGTATTGAGCTGCATCCGGTTAGACTGGAACCCGACCCCAACATAGTTGGGAAAAGGCTAGGCAGATGATGAATACAACTAATGATTATTTATTAAATGCACAAAGTAAATTAAAATAATCAAAAGGTCTATTCATTATGCTAACAATAATATGTATTTAAGCCACTAACCAAATCACGTTTTGGATTTAAAGACCTTAACACTAGGTCACATAGTTCAATTTCCATTGAAAGCTGATTCTGACACGTTTTTGAAAAATCATGTCACTCTAAAATGTACTTTGAGACTGTTCGAATAACGTTGAATCTAGATTACCTAGTCATACTATGAATTCCTTTTTGCTATGATGTGCATTACCTATTTATTATACTAAACTAAGTATTATAACTATTAATATTTATGACTTGTGCTATTAAAATGCCAAGAAGAATAATAAATTTAGTTTAGTAATATAATCTTTATCCTGTTATTTTAGTTCAGGGGGTACAGAATCAAGCAGGAAATATTAATAAAACTATTAATTATTAATAATATTGATTAACCATGTGTAAGTATTTTACTATTAATTGACTAAGTAATAACAGCCGCACGGGTCAATTGGCTTGCCGCGGTTGGTCCGTAGATGGGGGACCATCTTTACATACCAATTACCAAAACCTCTCCGTGCCTCAGAAAGCACGTTAAGCCGTTTTGGTCCCGGCTGTCATTCGTGGATCTTTGACAGTTGTTACGGGTAGTCAATAATTGCCCCAGAGATATATCAGATTTGTCTCTATACATCTGTGGGTGCTCTAGTATTGCAGATGTTCATAGCAGGCGGTAAATATTTACTGTGGGGACATCGTTGCCATCTTAGGGACAGCTGAAATATCTTTTGCGCCAGAACAAACACAAAAATCCGGCCAACACAAAAAATCACGTCTGTTGACTCTGTTGTATGGGAGCCCCCCTTAAATATTTATTTTATTTTAATTTAATTGTTTATTATTAAAGTGAATATATACAACTAAATATTCTGTGAATATTTCAAGCGTCTACCTGTTGCCGTTATTAATATCAAGCAAATAACGGCAAAAAAATCACGTTTGTTGTATGGGAGCCACTTAAATATTTATTTTTTTCTGTTTTTAGTATTTGTTGTTATAGCGGCAACAGTAATACATCATCTGTGAAAATTTCAACTGTCTAGCTATCACGGTTCATGAGATACAGCCTGATGACAGACGGACAGTTGAGTCTTAGTAATAGGGTCCCGTTTTTACCCTCTGGGTACGGAACCCTTATAATCAACATAAAATAATGATAATGACAAATGATTTTATTTCTGTAAGTAGATTTTTTTTTTTGTTATTTTTAGACGATGATAAAAGATAAAAGGATAAAACTGCTTTTGGGGTTTTACATAATACGATATAATTATTTATAAACAAAAAATATCTTTCAATCGATCAACAAAGTTAATTGGCTATATTTATACCTAAACGGGTTTTCCAATTATAAATTATATACATAATTATATTAATCCTGCAATTTACCGTTTGATTTTGAGCTGGACACTTGAATATCTTCTAATAGGATGCTGACATCCAGTAACCGGTTTGAGGATGTCAGATGGGCAGTCTTATTAGCATTATAAACATATTCGGCCTATAATGTTCCCACTGCTGAGACACAGGCCTCCTTTTTTCGAGAGGGACTGGAGGCCTACCATGATCTAATTAAAAACGATTCAAAAACAAGACATTTCAGTTTAGGTTCCTAAACTGCATCGCTTGAGCTCCTCTATGGACGTCATGGTACCAAACAAGTATGAATGAAACCAAAACTTGCGACTGTTTGGGACAATCGCTGTCAGCAGATGGGACGGGCTAAACTGAATCGTTAAACTGACGTCATGGTACGAATTAGAAGAACAGTTCAGTTTAGGTCCTAAAATGAATCGCGTTAAGAGCTTGTAGTAGGCCTCCAGATTTTGATTTGCTCGCCTAATATGGCGCCACGGCTCGAGATATTCTCATAACTCGACACGAGAACCTCGTTAACATGCTAATTACATAACCTTGTAGACCAATAATTCTGAGAACTCAACGGCACTTTTTATGTTAAACAAAACACTATCTCGCGTCTTCATTTAAATATATACAGGGTGTTCGGCAGAACGTTGAACACACGAAAATGGCAGATAGATGGGGTCGTCTGCTACCTACCCAGCCGAAAAAAATTACTTAGGCCCCATAGTTTTTTTTTTATTTTTTTGTTACCGAAATTCATGAGTTTTAAAACTTTGAAGGCCTAAACTTTATGTAGGATAGACGAAACTAG
Organism: Hydraecia micacea; assembly: GCA_914767645.1. Taxonomy (NCBI): domain Eukaryota; kingdom Metazoa; phylum Arthropoda; class Insecta; order Lepidoptera; family Noctuidae; genus Hydraecia; species Hydraecia micacea. The sequence continues at coordinate 3,522,557 of OU611805.1, forward strand.
CAACACTATTTTTATTTGTTTTTATTCGACTATTGGTAGATTCATCTAAAATTATTGTTTGGTGCAAATAGTAACTAGACAATAAGTTATAAGCCATCAAACATTACAAAAAGGGATAAAACGTGATTTTGAGCTTTTCTTTGCATTGCATTAAAAAAAAAAACTTAAAGTGATTGAAGACTTAGGATTTCATCGAAACATCCTTGGTGTATGGCCTTTCGAACGGTATGTAATTTAATTAATTAAAAAAAAAATAACATAAAAAATAAAACTATGCGGCCTAGGTATTGTTTTTTGGGCTGGGTAGGTAGCAGACGACCCCAACTATCTGCCATTTTCGTGTGTTGAACGTTCTGCCGAACAGCCTGTATAAATGAACTTGATTATGGCCGTGAACTGAAAATATACCCCCTTACTAATAAACTTTGTATAGCGTCTGTATAGTTACACAACGCTTTGTCTTCTTCTTTCGAAAGTCTGTACTGTCGACTGAAAGAGAGAAATCGGTGTGTAACTATTCATCTGATATAATACGTTTCTTAGTAACGGGGTTAGAATGGCAATTCTGAATCCCAAATGTATAAAAAACTTTCAGTATCGTCCCACTCACAGCATAAAATCGGTGAAGGAAAACATCGCGAGGAAACCGGCGGCGTGTCCTACAACCAGAAAATCAAAGACATGTGATATCTACCAACCCGCACTGGGCCCGCATGGTGGATTATTAGCCCACTCCCTCTCACTGAGAGGAGGCCTGTTGTCCAGCAATGGGAACGCTATAGGCTGATAATGTTGGAGAATACAAGGTGTAATGATAATTATGTTAACGCGTCTCGGCGTAATTATATCTCTTCCGGCTTCCAGTCTAACCGAACGCAGATGAAGACCAGTATTTCGCATGAAGCGTCTGAATATCTGACCTCCACAACTCAGTTACTGGGTAATCGATACCCCTTGGTAAAACTGGTTGTCAGGTTGGTTGTTATAAATAACATTACCGTGCTTTCGGGCTTCTGACGACCCGTAACGACTGCCAAAGAAAGATGTAGGTAATAATAAAATTATTTACATGATTATGTTTTTTTTTATAAGTATAAAATATCGGTGGGTGGTGATGTCATCTATGTTTTAAATAGATATCTGCTCGTGTGCTAAAATGGACTGATTTATCTGTGTAAGTCCATACGTATAATAAATAGTATATGTTTCTTTGTTGATATTTCCTCAAGCTATCTGGTAGTAGCATTTATAAAGCAGTTTATAGTTGTTATTTTATTTATTTATTTTATTTTATTTTATTTGGGAAACAAACAGATGCAATAACAAACATAAGTATAAAAATTAGTTTAACACAATCCAGAAACAGTTTCCACAGATTACTATGACAAGTACAGTATATGTAACTAAGTGTATTAAATATTATTATGTTATTTAGATTGTCTATTATATTTATCTATTATTCATGTTACATGTTACATAATAAGTTAATAATCAATGATAAAATAATAGCGTTATTATCCCATAGAGGTGTAAAATACTTACCACTTTTTTTTGTAAAATATTTCTGTTTTCCTTCCATAAAGACATTTTTTTTTTTTTATGTATACGGAATTAACTTGTCTTGAGAGCTTAGGTATATTAAATCAACAATACAGGGTGGTCCAAATAGTGACGTCAATAAAAAAAAAATAGATTCCTCATATCTAGGGGTATCCGAAAATACCCCATGTATGTTCCGCGATTTTTGATAGTTTAGGATTTTTAAATTTTTGGGGAAATTATAGCTTTTTTTCGACAAGCTCTTTTTATGATTTTTTTTTGCGATGGGACTATCATGAAATACCCTTTCATATACTTATATAAAAAAAAATATCTTCCTAACATTAGTGGAAGATACATTTTTTTAGCCAATTTTATCGAAAGTGAGTTTACATTCTAATATAATCCCATTGACAGCGATGCGGACGAATTTTTTGATGCCCTATGAGCTCTTGTCTTTTTTTTTATACACTTGTATATAATATATTCTTAGGGATCAGAAGCCTAATTAATTTTTTTAAAAAGAAAACACGAAACGGCCTACAACTATTTATTTTAAATCAGAAAAACCGTTACAACAATATATTTCGATATGATCACTAGTACGCGTCCGTCCCATCCGAGCTCCGCAGCAAAAGTGATAGAGGCGAGTGAGTACACGGCGCATGGTGTGTCACCCCCTCTACTGACAGCGTCATTGCAGCGACGTGATGTCCCCGCCCTCTCAGCTGTCAAATCCTCTAAGAATCTTCCAAGACGGCCTCTCCTGATAGCTGAACGTCCTCGTCAGCTTGGCTTCCTGGATTCAGCTCCTCGTCTGTCTGGCCACCACTGGATGGATTCTCCATTGGTAGGCCTTCTTGCACCTGGTCATCATCGTTTGGGTCGTCATCTAAAACATATCAACATAAAAAAAATCAACACAGCATTCTGAAAGCTTAACTTGGAGCTACCCATTGCAATGGAACTGCAAGCGTTTTACTACAACTTCCAGCAATAACATCAAAATGGGTTGCAGATAGGTTATCGTTACACCAATGAAAGAGTTCCGGACCTCAATCATTACTGAAACAATAACAAAATCACCTGGCAACCACTATCGGGGTTCCAGTAATGAATCACCTGGCAACCACTATCGGGGTTCCAGTAATCAATCACCTGGCAACCACTATCGGGGTTCCAGTAATGAATCACCTGGCAACCACTATCGGGGTTCCAGTAATCAATCACCTGGCAACCACTATCGGGGTTCCAGTAACCAACATAACTTGGCCATGAGTAAGAAGCTGCCACAATGCTGCTTCTACTCACCACCTCCAAGATGATCGAATAATACTTCGCAAGCATCCGGGGTATACTTACCACCAGCAAGATGATCGAAGAATACTTCGCAAGCATCTGGGGTCCACTCACCACGCCACTGAACCATATGTTCTGCGGCGGTCTGGGTTTTCTTGCCGTATGAGCCAGCAAGCAGTTCAAGTTCGTACCGGTGATGTGGGAGCGCTCGTACAACCTTGTACGGGCCACGCATCCCGGAGTCCAGCTTCCCCGTGCTCTGCGAGCCCTTGCTCACGAACACGAAGCTGCCGACGACAAATGTACGCGGCTGACGGCGACGCTCGTTGACGTACGCGTCCTGTCGCTGCTGATTTTCGGCAAGCAACTCGGACGCCCTCTGTCTTCTCAGCGTCAGAAGGGCTTCTCGGTTAGGATGCGAGTCGTTCAGCGCGACGTCTCGCACAAGAGACCTCAGCACTGGAGTAGTCCCTTCAACGCCAGTCAACAGCTGTAGAGGCGAGGTTCGGGTAGTGGCTTGCCTCGTTATGTTCAAGGTGAGCTGCACCTTCCACAACGCATCGGACCACTGCGCACCCTTGTTGTTCGCCTCTATCCGCAACATGTTGAGGACCGTCCTGCAATAACGCTCGACTTGCCCGTTTTCACGGTGCATTTCAGGCGTGATAAAATGTAAGTTACAGCCTAACTCAGTGACCCAGTCTTGAAAGGATGCGCTTTCGAACATTCTGGCACGGTCACACACAATCGTTGACGGAGTACCGAATAGTGAAATGGTATTGGAAAATACACGTTTTAACTCGGTGGTATCTTGTCTATACAGGGCGTACAACAGACAGTACTTAGTAAAAGCATCTACCACGACGAGTATGTATCGGAAACCGTTTGACTCCGTTAGGGGACCAAGGACGTCAGTGTGAACCACTGAAAAGGGTACCTCAGGCTTCGTCCAAGATTCTATGGGTTGCCTAGGAGCGCGAGGGACTTTCTTATGTGACAGACAAACAATACAGTGACCAACATATTTCTTAATAAAAGCTCTTAACCCAGGAAACCAAAAATGACGCAATATAAGCTCAGTTGTTTTAGTTATTCCTATATGATCGTGATCATCGTGAAATACCCTCAACAAACTAAGCCTATGCCCTTTAGGGATAAAACAAAGGAGACGAGAGTCTTCACCAGTTGGTGAATACTTGTAAAATAACAAATCGTTCCTTATGAAAAACCGTGTAGGATCCAATTGACCCTCTCTCAGCTTTTGCATCAAGCTTTGAGTTTCAGAATCGGCCGTCTGAGCAATCTTCGCCCAATTCCGCGGATTTTGAATTTGAAGAACAGTAGCGGGCTGTCGGCTTAAAAAGTCTGCGTGTTGCATGAGGCAACCTTTTCGATACTCAAGCGTGAACCGAAAGTCTTGCATGTAAACCCACCAACGGGCCACACGAGGTAACAAGTCCTTTTTACGCTCAGTCAATTTCAATGAATTACAATCGGTTACTATTTTAAACTTTATGCCTATTAAATAGTGCCGAAAGTGTTGTAATGCGCGAACGATTGCCAACGTCTCGAGTTCGTAACTATGGTAGCGGGACTCGGCACCCTGTGTAGATTTACTAAAATAGCCGACAACTCGCTTCCGTTTACCCTCATGTTCCTGCAACAAGATTGCACCGTAACCTATTGCACTGGCGTCCGTATGAAGCTCAGTAGGCAGATTGGGATTGAAGATTGCTAAAACGGGTTCCTCAGTAAGACTTTTAATAACAAAATCACGTGCTAAGTCTTGCTCCGCGCCCCATACAAAAGGCTGACCTTTTCTAAGTAATTTGGCAATACAAGCAGTTTTCGAAGCGTACCCAGCAATGTACCTCCGAAAATAGCCCGCCAAACCCAAAAATTGACGAACACCTCTTACATTAGATGGTTTAGGAGACTTCACTAAAGCTTCAGTCTTACTAGGGCTCGGCCGTACCTGACCGTGACCAATAAGCCTACCTAGGTATTCTAACTCGGTGTCTAAGAACGTGCATTTTTTTAGATTAACTGAAAATCCCGCGTCAGTGAGTGTTCTTAATACCTCTCGCAAAGTTTTGAGACCGTCACTGACAGAATTCGACATTATTAATACATCATCGATATAAATCAACACCTTACCGGTATCCAGCAGGTGCTTCAGGGTTTTGGAGATGATTTTTTGATAGATGATAGGTGCATTAGCGAGCCCATAAGGCATTTTCAAATATTCGTAATGCCCCTCAGGCGTTACGAATGCTGTCTTACTGATAGAGTCATCGTCTTTCATCGGCACCTGATGGAAGCCTGTCGCCATATCGAGACTTGTAAAGAATTTAAAATTGCCCAGCCTGTCAATGTGATCGTCAATTAACGGTAGCGGAAATCGCTCTTTAATAGTGATAGCATTTAGAGCTCTGTAGTCGACGCACATCCTATCAGACCCATCCTTTTTCTTAACGAGGATGATGGGACTCGCGTAATTAGACTGTGACTCGCGAATAATTCCTTTACTAATCAAATCATTAATTATCTCGCGAACGCGACGCTTTTCGTCTACGGAGAGTTTATAAGGTCGATAGTAAATTGGGATGTCACTGTTAACTTTTATTTCCATACAACCCGTGTTTACTGTAGAAGTCGCTGTACCGGTAGTAAACGTATCAGAAAACTCGTTTAACAGAGTTAACAAACACTCTTTTTCGTCACCTACTAAGGGCGTCCTTATCTTAGGGGACTCTACAGTTGACACGTTGTTTACATGCGAAACCCTGATTAAGCGTTGAGAGTTATTTGTTCGAGTATACGTAACTCCGCTACGATTTAAAACATCAGTGCCAATCAAAACCGGAGCCTGAATACAATCCGGGGGAATAACAAACAAATCTACTTCTAAAGATAACTCGGGAAATTCGATAAGAGTGCTCACATACGAAGTGGACTCTATATCTTGACTTCCAATGCCACGCATACGGCGATAGGTGGGAATTTTATTTAAACTAAAATGCTTTAAGACGGAATCAGAAATCAGCGAAATATCAGAACCAGAATCAATTAAAACGTCAACAGGTACGTTCTGTATGACCGCGGACATCACATTGTTTTGTCTGGAGGAGACTCTGAGCAAAAATTTACGTTACTCGAATTATTTTTATTATTTGATTTCGATTCTACACGTTCCTTAACAAAACAAGTTTCAACTGAATGCCCAATCTTTTTGCAGAATGTGCAAGTCTTAGCGGGTTTAGAATTGGACTTTGTTGATTGAGAATTTGAGGTAGTCGGTTCGGTTTTTGATGAAGATTTATCAGAATCCGCATCGATTTTCGCTGACTTTTTAGGGCAAACGGCCTGTTTGTGACCTACGTTTCCGCATGAAAAGCACGTTAATCGATCATACTGCGGGACCTTGCGTTTACGCGGATCAGGGGAATTTGCGTTTGACGTGCGAACAGGATTGTTATTAACAGATGGCGCGCCCTTAGGCTTTAAGTAAACTGACAAAAATTCTACTAATTCCTTTGACTGTAGCTTAGCATTGGCGGTCGCAGCCTTCACTTGAGGATCGGAGATGCCACGGATCACAATAGCGGTTTTTAGTTCCTCTGAAAGCCCCTTAACAATGTTTAGTCGCAACAGGGACTTCCGCGCATACTCAGCATAAGTAGCGAATTTATTAGAATTCATACTCATGACATCATATAGCACAGTAGCCATGTCAACTTCGCGTGGGCACAATGATCGGAATTCAATTTTAAAATTGGACCACGACCGATCACTGGTCACCCAATCGTTGAGCCACGTCTTAGCATCGCCACGTAAGCACCCACCAATGCGTCCCAGGCATTCCCGATCGTCCCACTGACATATCTCGCGCCCACGATCGACTTCCGCACACCACATGTCAAAGTCATGCACATTGGGGTCAAAATTTGAAATATAGTAATGCTTAGATCTTACTTGAATTAGGGAAGAAAGTGCCCCCACAATCCTGTCCGCAGCGTCAGCCTCCCGCGATGCCTCAGTGGTCACGGTTCTATCCGTAGCACGTGTTTCCGTATTAGCGGTAACAGGTGCCTCGGTAACCACCGAAGTTGTCAACGGCGGAGTGCCGCTCGGATGTGACGACATGGGAGTAGACGTACGTATAGTGTTTAAAGGAAAACGTTCCTCTAAAGCGTTCAATCGATCTAGTATTTCATTTAAAGGGTCGCGTCGAGGGCTATCCCGACGCCCATACGAATTATCCCGGCGCCTACGCGAACTTTGAGAGTACTCTGATCTATCACGACGACGCCTTTTATGAGCATTACGACTATTATGTGAATCCTTTTCCCGAGAATTACGCCTAGGTGTATTCTCACGCGGTGTGCATTCACGACTCGACATGATTATGACTACAGGTAACGTAAATTACAAGTACGTGAACAAAAAACTAAGCACGAAATAAAACAATTAACACGTGGTTGTTTACTTCAAAAACACGCACAAAATATGATTGAATCGAGCAGAAACACGTAGCGAATCACCTTAAAATGCACAGAAACTAATCACGGACAAAATCAACAACACGTGGTAAAAAAAAAATAAAATTAAATAGTCTCAAAAGCACTATTTCCGGTTAAAAAGATGGCGAACGATCTAAATCGCGTGTAATTAAAACCTATCCCACTTCTGATCTTAGGGATCAGAAGCCTAATTAATTTTTTTAAAAAGAAAACACGAAACGGCCTACAACTATTTATTTTAAATCAGAAAAACCGTTACAACAATATATTTCGATATGATCACTAGTACGCGTCCGTCCCATCCGAGCTCCGCAGCAAAAGTGATAGAGGCGAGTGAGTACACGGCGCATGGTGTGTCACCCCCTCTACTGACAGCGTCATTGCAGCGACGTGATGTCCCCGCCCTCTCAGCTGTCAAATCCTCTAAGAATCTTCCAAGAATATATATATATTTTAGATTGTAAAATACTTCTTGTAATTAATTTTTGTCTAATTTTCAAACTAAATACTTAGAATGGCGAAAAAAAATCTACAAAAAGATTTTTTTAAATCCGACTGCTATTTCCAGATATTAGCTCGTTCAAACAAAAAAACAAACTAGCTCTTTAGGTTTATTTATTTATTTATTAAAACTTTATGCACAAGTAAAAACTACAAAGGCGGACTTAATGCCTTGGGCATTTTCTACCAGTCTATTGATAGTATAGATAATCTAGACAAAAAGGCTCGTTTCGCAATTCTAAAATGACCTTCCCAAATGACAATGGACCATATACCCACCAAAATAACGTTCTCGAAACCCATAAAACATGTATATAGGACAGGGATCCGTATCAAGGACAAATAAGTAAACGCAATTCGTGGAAGTTTGCGTAACACATATATTATCATCTATATTTAAAGTTATAGCCTGCAAATGTGTTTGAATGATAGCCAAAAACACAATTTGTCTGAAAAGACCTATAGTGCTACAGCAAGGATCTTTGGACATCTGAATGACATTGACAGGTGGGCGATGTTGGTAAACATTTGTGACATGACCACAGATAATATTGTATTGAATACGCTAGGTAGCCCGTGAAAATCAAACTTTCTTATTTTTTTTTTTTGCAATTTGCAGGTCAATGTCAGGATGTATGTTGATCTATTGGTAATCCATTGCTTCATATTTGTTCGAAAAATTTGTCTGCTCGACAACGTAAATAACGCAATGAATGTTGTTGAACTGTCAAAATGAAAGCTATTGCTTTTGTTATATAGCGTGTTACGCAATTATTACCCCTGCATGTTTCTTATGAAAAGAGTTTTTTTATACATTTAAATTTTGGTTTGAAGAGTAACTATGCAGTTTCTTGTCCGTTCTTCTTCATAAGAATCGACCAAAAAGGTTACATCAAGGTTTTTTGGCCCCTGGACTATCTGAGTGTATTATGAGAATAAATCGAATGAATTTCACCAGTAGCCAGCCACTTGGTTCTTGTAATCTTTAAGATAGTACTTAATTATATAAACTAATAATATTTTTTTTCTTGTTACAGATGTTAAACCCTGGATCATAATAAAACAAAAATAAACACTATGGGAAGTGCCAGAGTATCGAACGCAAAACCTATACCAATGGAGGGCACAGACAAAAAATCAATAAAAACCTTATTAAGGTCAATATTCGGAAAAAAGAAAGAAAAACCAAAGATCGAGAAAAAAGAAACAAATGTTGAAGAAAAGCCAGAAACAAAAAAAGAAAAACTAATTCAAGATACGAACACCGTCGCCGCCATCTTAGAGAACTTCAATAAGAAATTGAATTTGGAAGAGGCGCAACCCGTACAGCAAGAAAAAAAGAAAAATGAAGTAGCAGATGAACTGGAGAATTTCACTTTCAAAGTCATTGAAGAATCAAGAAATGAAAGAATACACTCTCAGTCATCCACTGCTTCCGGAGACAGTGGTTTCTCCGACAATAAGGACGCGGAGAGCCCTGACAAAACGGAGAATGATGATAAACTAGAAAGTCATGAAAACGAAAAAAAAACGGAGAATACTGAACAAACTGATAAGTTAGTCGAAGATCTAGAAAAGTTAGGTCTAGATGATGATGGTAAAAAGAAGAAGGAAAAGAAGGTCGTGACAGTTCTAGTATCTAGGACCCCTATAAGGAATAAAGTTAGCGCCTACGGTTCGTCAGTGTCACCATACCCTACACACGAACAGGATAAATACAGCAAGGTGAGTTTTACAGATTTTTATATATAGATTCTTCTTCGCATGTCGATGGCAATCTAAATGGACTGCCCAGAATTAGGCTACGTCAGGGATACACAGACCGCGGCCCGCGGGCCGCATGCGGCACCCCGGCATTATGTAATACTCGGTATTGAATAATAATGAAACAAAAAATCGAAACCGCCTTGCAAATGAAAGTTTGGAAGCAATCTTACAAGTAGCTACAAGTAAATTTGAGCCAAATGTTCAAAAGATTGTAAGCACAATGCAGTGCCACGCTTCAAACTAGTATATAATTTTTTAAATTAAATTTTTGGCTATTTTATGTTTTTAATTTGCGCTAGTGGCCCGCCATTACTTCATCATTTGCCCAAGTGGCTATGGTCTCAATTAGTCTGTGCATCCCTGGGCTACGTGTTTGGCGCCATCACTAGCGTCCATCAGTTCCTGTAACTTGCAGCTAACAGGACACGTAGGGCATGATATTAATAAAATTGTCCCATCGTTTGTGAAACAGCACCACATTTATACTCCAAGGCGGAGTCATGAACAGCCCCTAAATTGCGTAACACACTATCAATCACAATCTGAATAATTTTGAAGGATATTGCTAATCTATTGCTTCATATGTTCGGAAAATTCGTGTGCTTAACAACGTAAAGAACGCAATGAATGTTGTTGAACTGTCAAAATGAAAGCCATTGCTACTGTTAGTGTTTTACGCAATTACCTGCTGGTCTGGTATAGTATATTACATGATTTTCCGTCAGGGATTTCTCCGTACCAGTCTGAACAAGTGCCCTCTTATTTTAGGACCTAAATATAACTTGTGAAATAAGGGTGTACTGCGTCAAGCATAGCTAGCGGGATCGTCCGAAAGGGTTACCGCTGCCCCGGAACATAAAGGGCTAAGGAAGGAACACGGGTGGGTTTTAGTCAGTAAGAGTCTGACACTCCCGGCCTTCCGCTCCACCCAGAGCGGGAGGAGTCATTAGATGATTTCCCATTAAAAAAAAAATAAAAAAGGCTACGATCGACCCGTGTGGCTGTTATTATTTAGCCACGAGCCCCGAACTGTGCTTGTTTGTTCTCAATTACAATATGAGACTGTGAGTCACCCACAACGACGCGGCCATTTAAATTTGTCCACACTAGTCTCAGTAATTGACGAATAAATGACATAAGTGCAGTCTTTCATAGTTTACTATTATAGGACCAATGATTGTCATCTAAATATATAAAATTCAAAGTACTGACTGACTGATATATCAACGCACAGCCTAAACCGTTGGTCCTAGAGACATGAAATTTGGAGGGTGTGTTCTTTGTGAAGAGTAGGTATCCACTAAGAAAGGGTTTTTTGAAATTCCACCTCTAAAAGGGTGAAATTTCACGTGGGCGAAGTCGCGGACAGAAGCTAGTTGTAGATGAGATTCGAAAGAGTGATGAACGTAAATCAAAATCAAAAGTCATTTATTCAAACTAGGCTGAGAATCAGCACTTTTCGAACGTCAAAATTACAAAAGACAGTCCCCCAAAACGCCCGCCCTTCACCACTTCCTAGTGCTTTCGTTGGGAAGAAGAAGTGCCGCAACAAACTCCCCAGCAGCACAGCTGTCTGTTCAGTTATAAAAAAAAAACTAGACATTATTATGAATGGAGAAATATAATAAAAATGACCCAATAATATGCGTGGAAAACAATGATTAGGTACAACACAGCCCGACCACAAAACCCGTGACAAAACCGTCATTTTAAGCTTGTATTTTTATTTACGTTCAACAAGTGACGTAAGCGCTTCGGAATTCCAAGAAAAAACGGTATCGCTTTTCGCGCGAACTCTCAAAACAAAAGAAAATTCATAGATGGAACACGGCGGCGAAGGCCGAAATCGATTCTCAGCTCGTTAATTCGTTTCTAAACGGACACAATCGATTCAACAATGCGCACGCAGAGTTAATATTCATACTGTGAAGCTGGATTTTTGCACAACACATTCTATGCGGAAAAACAAGTTCGCATATTATACAAACTACATAGTATTTATACGATAGCCTACCTCTGCTATCTTACAAGGCCGGTTAGTCAGTTTACTTTATTCGAAACTAGATGGCGCTTATTTCCATTCACAGTTTGCGGTTTCACTGCACTAGATGCCGTTAAATTGAATTATGTGTTGGTGTGTCATTTTTTCTCAAACATTACTGGTTTGCAAGTTCAAGGTAATAAAATTATAGAATCGAACTTCTTATATTTAGCGTGTCGTAAATAATCGGCTATTGACTTTATATATTTGAAGATAAGATTGATTTTAAAACGAATATTTTTAGAAGCGTTACGTGGTAAGTATTTTTGGACGATCAAAAATATAAGCAGACTTTTCTTAGAAATAGTGTTAGGTACGATAACATGTGTGTTAGTAAAACAAATCACGTCAAGATGTAAAGACTCATGTCATTATCTAGAATAATAAAAATAGGTCGGTACGCTTCTGTTGTTTTAGCTCTTTAGACGTGTCTGTTTTAATGATCGGATCCCATATTTTTCAAGGCAAAAGAATTAATTATCAGGTATTAATTGAAGAGTAAAACAAACTAGAATTCATTCTTAGACACCCTCTACTCTACTCTCTGCTGTCGCGCTCGCTTTTTATAAGTACTCTTTCTTCGCCGTCTCGCTCTTTTTACTCTGTTCTCGATCTCTCTTGCTCTCTCTTCTTTCTCGCCGTGGCATACGTGAAAAGCTCTATAGAAGCCATGCCACTTAAGGGGAATGCGCTAGGTAGCCCGCGAAATTCAAATTTTCTTACGTTTTTTTGCAATTGGCAGTCTTTGCAGACCATTGTCAAGTTTAATGTTGAACAAAATATGATTTGTGACAAGTATGTATATTACAGAATTATATTAAAATCATCAATACAACCCTCTAAGTTCATTTATAACCCTATTGAATGACTATTTAATGAAATGTCATTTTAGGATTATACTAACTTAACAAGTTGTATTATGGATTCTAATGATTATAATTCTGTAAATACATATTTGTTACGGTCGCGAATCATATTTTAATCAATGTACAACTTAATGCAAACCAGCAAATTGCAAATAACGTAAGAAAATTTGAATTTCGCGGGCTACCTTAGCGCTTTCCCATTAACAGAATGATTCCTATCGTTCCACTTTGTGCACGAATCTGCACGACACAGTAGGTGAGTAGGAACATTCTCGTTCTTTTTTTCTTTTTTTGTCTACCTGGAGTTGAGCATTCATTTTAAATACCGGTCTTGCTGTTTTCGCGGAAGTTTCGTGATAAACCAACAAGCATGGGAGCCATTTTGAAAATGGAAAAAGTTCTAGAGTATGTAGAACATCGTCAGTCACCCGTATGTATGTATGTAATAATTGTAATGTTATAGTAAATTATCTGGTATATCAACACCTTAACGGTGGACCACTATTTACGCCACAACCTGTATATCGTTTACATGTTTGGCAACCAAAACACGAACGCAGATTGGTTACTTACCCTGGCAACTCTGTTGCGCGAGTCTCGTAATAAATCACCAACTATGACGTAGGTAGAAGGTAGCCATATTGGAAACTGCCGTATGTTGTTATAAGCAAACAAGAGGAGTCTTTTTGCTACTAGGGTTGCCAACCCTTCTGTATGATACTTATACATATAATATAGTACCCTTTTTTTTTTTGGTGCGCGGTGGGAATCCTCATGGACTTCCTCCATCGTGGGGGTGACAGGGGCATGCCGGACTCTTACCGGCTAAAACCACCGCGGTGTTCCATCTCTACCTATGGCCGGGGGAGCGGGATTCGCATAAGCATTTACCGCGTTTTTTTTTGTGATCAGCAACCGTTGGTTGTGTTGTTACCTACTTGAAGCATGAGTTGAGAAAATATTTTTTATTTCTGTTTTAGCGTGTTTAAATATCGATACCCATCACGTCTGCGGAGTTTCGCTAGCTAATTCAATTTGACCCTGTATTTGCTATATAAAAAAAAAATTGGCAACCCTACTGGCTACCCAACCTCTTAAGTTTGACGTAACCGATACCCGTTTAAGACGTCATTCACTTTTACCTGTTCTTAATACATATTTACGTGGGTTACCAACTTTAAAAATAATGTCTTAAGGAAACTAAAGATTTTAAACTGTTTATATTTGACGCAAACGCCAAATGGGAAATACTAAATAACGATAGTTCCTTTACTTCCTGATGCGTAAGAAGCATAGAAAATATTTACAATGTTTTGTTATCAATGTAAGGGTCAGTTCGCGCGCAGTTTTCAAGATAGCAATACAATTATAGATCTTATCTACTATACAAAAAGGTACACAATTCAGTGAGGTGGGCCGCGCGGCGTAGCTCGACGCAGTAGACACCACCTCACTGAATTGTGTACCTTTTTGTGTAGTAGATAAGATCTATAATTGTATTGCTATCTTGAAAACTGCGCGCCGCGTCACTTCGCGGTGTGAACTGACCCTAAGGTTTTGAATAAAATCAAATCAACAGCATAACGTGCTTACTGATGCTCGGTTCCTATAAACAAGGACGAATCGTTTTGCTTACCTATGGCAGCTTTTTTTATTGCCAAACTGGGCATATAAATATGTAGATTCGTAAGCTAATTTTATCTGTGAATGCCTTTGATAGTTACTTACATGTGGGGAGGGTCTAATATGCAAAGCTATCAGAGGGGCAATTCTCGTAATTTTAGAAACGTTCACTGTCTGATCTCAGTCTCAGTCTGTCAAAAATACTTCTAATTTCCCTACATTTTGACAAGTTTTTGACATTTGTTTGTCGCCGAGATGAGACTGCGACTAGATTTTGAACGTTTTAAATTACAAGAATTGGCCTACAGGTCTTTGCTTCATTATTGGTAACGATACAAGAGTGTTGATTTTAACGAGGAACGGTCGGTTAATTACGAGTATAGGAATCGGCCATGAGACACGGAAGAGTCTTTATAATATATGTAAAGATGGTCACCCATCCACGGACCAACCACGGCAAGTGATCGATCGACCCGTGTGGCTGTAATTACTTAGCGACAAGCCCCGTGATTAAACCGCACTGCTTTTTCTTAGATTTTTGTTTTCTATATAAGTAGGTAATCGGTCCAAAAACCAGTCCTACTTAAGACCAAGCCATTTTGCCATTCTCGTGACACGTTCCTCATAAAAGCAAAGTCGTTACAACCACAAAAGATCTAGATTAAAACGATCGTCATCCTAACTAATAAGAAAAATGCGAAAGTGAGTTTGTTTGTTACGGTTTTACGCTAAAACGGCTGAACAGATTTGGATGAAATTTGGCGCACAGATAGACCTGGGTAGGGACATAGGCCACTTTAATCCTGCACCCTAATTGCATACCTAACACACTATTAATCACAATCTGAATAATTTTGAAGGATATTACTAATTCATTGCTTCATATATTCGAAAAATTGTTTGCTCAACAACGTAAATAACGCTATGAATGTTGTTGAACTGCCAAAATGAAACCCATTGCTACTGATAGTGTGCTACGCAATTACCCCGCTAGATCGCAGACAAGTCGCGGGCAACAGCTAGTAAGAAAGGTCATAAAACAGCGGGACTTTGCGGTTACAAATACTAACTGGACCAAACGTGGCAAAAATAAAAAGTATTCAACACTTGCATAATAAGTCATAATATAAAATATTAGTTTGTATAAGAAAAGCAACATAAAAAACCGGTTCTGGTATACAGAATTGGTCGCGGAGGTCTAGTGGTAGTCGCTTGATGTAATAACTACTGATATTTAAGCCAACTTTCGTACGGACATAAAAAAGTGTCGTTGGTTTTGCATTTTCGTTTTTTGCCACCGACTTTCGAAATTAAAGTCATTTTTCACTTTGGAAGTCGATTGTTTTTTTTTTTTAAATTTTTTGTTGTACCAACTTCACGTAAACTCAACACAATATTCTTTTGTTTTTCAGATCAGCTCGATCAATAAGCACACTCTATCCGGAGGCCAGGTGCTGGTCAACCAGGTCCAAACAACAGACAACTTCTCCGAGGTCAAACTAGCCCTCGAGAGCGTACAGAAAAAATCACAATACCTACAGAATGACAGCGAAACTTACTTGCAAGATGTTATGGAACTGATCAACGAGGACACAACGAAGTCTATACCAAAACTAGTCGTTACATCTGAATATGATTGCCACGAACAAACAAACCTCGATTTTACACAAAAGAAACTGATTTGCGGTAACACTTACCTCGGTGATTATGAAGAAAAAACTGTTCAGCATAATGAACTGATGCAGTTACTGCAAGACAATTATCAGATGTCACCAGAAAGCCTGTCGAATCCCGTTGATCAGTTCGGGCAAGATGAATTTACGCAGATTTTAAACAATTACGTGCAAACGGAGTATAGTAACACGTCGAACGATGGGTTCATCGGCACTGAATATACTTACCCTACCCCACCGAGGTCTGAAACTGTTCCGTCTCCCATGTTAGCCTCTCCCGCCTCATTTTACCCCTCAAATTCAGAATACACCCTGTCCCCCGGTAGATCTCCAACGTACACCAGTGACTATGAAAAATACCAAGAGATCCCCCATTTTGAAGAAGAGAAAGAAGCCACAGATAAAAAAGCGCGGGAACGCACCACCTCTATATCCTCTATGACCATGAAACAGTTTAAGGATATGCAAAAAGAGATCGTATATAATTTCGCTAAGAGGGACTGTTGTCAGGAGACGAGAAGAGGTTGCAAGGAGGTATTTGAAGAGCATTTGCAGAAGATTAAGACTGCTGTAAGGAAGAATTTGTGCATGGAAGTCTCTAAGATAGATCTGAAAGACGCGTGTGGGTAAGTTGTCTATTTTCCATCTCTTTTATATAGTATACTAGCTGCACACCGCGGTTTCACCCGCATAAGTGTCGATCCCGTGGGAATATCGGGATAAAAAGTAGCCTATACGTTAATCCAGGGTGTCAGCTACCTCCATGCAAAATTTTATCATAATTGGTCCAGCCGTTTGAGCGTGAAGAAGTAACAAACATATAAACATACACACACACAAACATTCGCCTTTATAATATTAGTGTGATGTAATTAGAAGATAGTAATAGTTTTGTGAAACGCCTTTGCGAATAATATTCGTTTCTGAAATTGAAGTAAGTTTAGCACAAGTTAGCTGTAACAGGGCTATATGGGAGAAGCTCCAAGGTAGTCCTCGAAATTCAATTGATTTCATCTTCTCGTCTTTCTTTAATTTCATTCTATTGATTGATATTTTCAAATAGTCAGTCAATATAGGATTATAATTATAAACTTAGAGGGTTGGATTGATGATTTAAAAAATATTATTCTGTAAATACATTGTTGTTAAACTCGCGAATTATACATATTCAACATACAAACTGACACGGACCTGCAAATAGTAAGAAAATTTAAACTTCGCAGGCTACCTAAGGTCCGACCGCGCCAAAGCCAAAGATGTAAACAACAATGGACGCTCGAAATTGCATAAAATCGATAAACAAGAGTTTTTATTTTAAGTAATGTTATTTTTCGTCTAAATCTCCGAGCTAGACGAAAAACAAACATTTGTTTATCGATTTTATTCAATTTCGAGCGGCCATTGTTTTTTACATCTTTGGCAAAGGCGCGGTAGGACTTTAGTGCATCACCCTTAATAGAATTTTTACGGTCCGTCAGTTTCTATGAGACATGAGTAAACGGTGCCGTTCACAGATACGCTTGAGTTGTATGAAAAGTGTTTACAGGACCATCTCAAGCAGCGCCCCAGTCTGGCGCAACTGTCTAATAAAAAAAGAAACTATGAAACGTGCACTAAACATAATGGCGGCTATCGCTGTCTCGCTTTAACATCTGCAGTCTGTGCATAGTCTGTGTCATTTTTGCTATGTTGGTATTCAGTTTTAGTGCAAGTTTCATACAAGCGACGTTTTTCATCTTTTTCTATGGGACTCCCGTCTCTTCTTACATATAATGAACATAACTTACTCTATGCAGCGGCCAACGAGGAGTCTCTACTCTCCGTACTCTGTGGCTTTCGCTCAACGAAAAAGCTGTGTTGCTAAACTAAAAATATATTTAAAATATTCGAACTTAAGCAGGCAAAGGTCTAAAAGCATAAAGCCTGCATATTATGACTATAGTAAAAGTGAGCAGTGGTGAACGTGGGGGTGTTCCTATTTCATTTTTTTATAAAGGCATTCATGACGCGTTCAGAAGTCGACCATTAAAGTTTTTGCTTCTCATTTTAACTTTTTACTCATCAAGAATCAAAATGACGCAATGGCGTGCCGTTATTCGTCCTTTAACTATAGTATTTTTTTTCTTTATTCTTTATATATCAACTTCACAGGTGAGTCATTCTATATTTTCCTCCCATAAAATTAAATTACACGTTCATAATGTAATTGACGCAATTGTTAAAGCTACGAGGAAAATATTATTTAAACTATGTATTTCATTAATATCTACACACTATGTTATGGTAAAATTCTGTAAAGGATAAATTGTGCGAAATATAAGTCAATGGCGAAATGACTTCGTGTGTTGCTGTATAACTAAATATTATGAATTTATGTATTCCAAATAAGGTGGCATATCAGGTATAATGGCTTATTAGTCGATTCGCCCGGAACGTGCGAATCGTCAATTTTAAATAATATTATTAGTGAATACAGTTTACGGTACAACTTCAAACATTTTTATAATTTTTTCAATAGTGCTCGTCACTCTGGAATCAACTTAATTATCATGGAAATAAAGTTGATATTTGTATAACTTGAAATAGGGTGGGGGTGTGCAACACTGTGCACTTTTACTATAGGAGAGATGCCATTACTAAAAAAAAGGGTACAGTCAACAAAAGAGATAGTATGCAGGACCGTCGGATATAGTTGAAGTTTAGTAAGAAACCAATGGATGTCGACTGAAATTTAATTTGATAAATAAGCTGTTTGTTTTCTATTAATAAAATTAAATTTCATTCGAGAACATCCATCGGTTTCTTACTAAACTTCAACTATATCCGACGATCCTGCATACTTACTTACCTCTTTTGTTGACTGTAACTCGTGTCATAAAACAACTTGGATGTACTAAAACCTCTTTTTATTGCTCATTCCAGAGTTCTCCATCACATCCTGATTAGTCTGTCGACTAGCTCGGACAAGGAGGACCTGCATTACGGCCTGTTCGGGCTCATCTGCGAGAGGCTACTGGCTCAGGACCCTGCTCTGTTTGTCGGAGATGGTATGTTGATGTCTTTCTATTTTATTTAGGGATTATTCTATGCTATTCCACCAATTCGCACTAAGCGTTTGCAAAATGTCCTTTGTAATGCGCACAGCAAAAGAGTGGAACTCTCTACCTGCGTCTGTTTTTCCGAGCGCATACAACCCGAATCTCTTCAAAGTGAGAGTGAACAGGCTTCTTCTGGATAAGCTCGCTCCATCGTCGACTTTGTCTCTGTCACCTTTGACCTAGACTAGAGTCAAGAGCAAGCCCATAAAAAAAAAATATATCTAAGAAAATATTTACATTTCTTTTGGATAGTAAGTTTTTTGTCATGATGAGTACAGAGTTACAGACGACAGCACATCAAGCTACTAAGTACAAACTATATTTTTTTTTTAAAATAGATTTTCAACTTTATCGCTAAAGCATAAGGTTCAAAGTAGATTGGGAAAATTTTACAGTTTCGGGTAGCTTGATATGCAGGCGTCTGTACAATCATGTGTTTAAGTGTCTGTCTCTCTCTAATTACCTGAACTGCCCCGTTGGTCTCGTGGTCGCAAGCGCGACTGCTGATCGGGAGGCCTTGGGTTCGATTCCCGGGTCGTTCAAAGTGTTATTGAGTTTTTCCATTAGGAATTTCTTAGTAACAGTCCGTAGTTTGGAAGTTGGCGGTGTGATACCCCCGTGCCTCGGAAAGCACGTTAAGCCGTTGGTCCTGCGACTGATCTCTCTCCAGTCGTGTCGGGTTGCCGTCCCAGCGGACTATGAGAGTGAAGGAAGAAGGAGTGCACCCGTGTCTGCGCGCACACCTTGTGCAATATAATTCTCCCGCGCCGAACATAGTCTCCGTTGTGATTGCCCGCCCGTGGCCGAAATACGGTCCGGAGGACATTATTTTTGAAGTCAAAACTTCTTTAAGCGCGTTGGGCATTTTTTGAGATGGGAAAAAACCATTGAATTCGCGCCACTGTTACCGTAACCGACACCGCTTCGGATGTGTTCGGCTGTCCTCGGGATGTACTCGGTTTCAATGTATATCCGATATGTCAGTGAGTGATGGCAAAGTATTCTGTTTGTGTTTTGTTTTCACTTCAATCGGCACTCCCGGAGTGCCACTGTGTTTTTTTACTAATTACCCTAACCACCTAACAGCATTATGCATTCTCGTTTACAGCAGGCTTAAGTCTCCTGAAGTCCGCCGCCCTGCGCTGCCCGCATCGCCCGCTCTTCGCCCGCTACCTCGTACAGTGTGTTCGCACAGCCATCAAGTCGGACGCCACCCTCGTGGCTAACAAGGATCAGATCTTTAATGAGGTAAGCAACATTCCTAGTCGACTTCAACTAGTATCTGTCATGATAATAAAACCGGAAGAGTTTTTTGGTTGTTTGAACGCGCTAATATCTGGAACTGATATTTGTGTAAATTATTTCATCACCACTGCTCTCAAAACGGTGAAGGAAAACATCGTAAGGAAACTGGCATGTCCTAGAACCAAAAATTCAAAGACTTGTGACATCTGCCAACCCGCACTGGGCCCGCGTGGTGGATTACGGCCCACTCCCTCTCACTGAGAGGATGCCTGTGTCCCAGCAGTGGGAACACTATAGGCTGATTATGTGTGTGTATTATGGCTTCATCATTCTGTAGCCGATCAGTCAGCATGTGTTACCCAAATATTTTGCTAGACACCTTTTTTTTTTAATTAAAACCAGCAAGAATTATTCCTTCTTAAAACCGTTTTGTATTACTTGTAATATATTTTTATTTCCTATCGCCCACAGGTAGACGCTCTCGGAGACAACCTAGTGATCGCCTGCGCCCGCGCCGGCGACCGTTGCTCCGACGTGCTGAGAGAGCTAGTGCGCGCTCACGAGGACCAGCCGCCGCTGTTCAAAGTGCACCACACCAACGCTGATGGTGGGGACCTCAATTTATCTTATTTTATTTCATTAGGGAAAATATAAATCCGTGGTGTCTGGGAGAAACCTGTTAAGTCCAAAAACGTATTTTTTCAGTATAAGACTTTTAAGGTTCAATTTTAATTTATAAATCAGTTAGGTAAAGTAGAAAAAGCCAACCACCGCTACGATTCTCCCACTCCTATGATAGTTACACTTATCAGCAATAGACCAAAATAAAATATGTTTTTTTTTTATAACAACATAGTACCAAACTAAAAAATGACGAAAATGGAGTTATCAGGTTTCTCCCCGACACCACAGAAATGGTTGTCATGGTATGAGCATGTGTTACGGAGGAATGGGGAAAATGTCGTGAGGAAAGTTTTGAGTATGATTGTCGATAGCTATAAGAGTAGGTGAAGACCAAAGAAACGATGGATAGACTCTGTGAATGATGATATGGTTAGAAAGGGGGTGACTACCGAGATGACGACTAATAGAGAAGTGTGGAAGGAAAAGACATGTTGCGTCAACCACAAATAAATTGGGGTACGGCCAGGAGAAAGATGATGATAAGGGAAAACATACAATCGATCAGGTTAATGTTCAAAGTCAAAGTCAAATCATTTATTTCAATTAGGCACACTAAAGGCACTTTTGAACGTCAAAAATTATAATAAAACGAATTGATTCTAGCATAACAATTGTTGGATGGGTGACCATCTTTACATGTTGTCAAGTCCCCTCCGTGCCTCCGAAAGCACGTTAACCGTTGGTCCCGGCTGTCATTCATGGATCTTTGACAGCCAGTACGGGTAGTCAGAAGACCGACAGTCTGACAACCAGTCTTACCAAGGGGTATCGTATTACCCAGTGACTGGGTTGTGAAGGTCAAATAGGCAATCACTTCATGTAAATTACAGGTATTCATCTGCATCCGGTTAGACTGGAAGCCGACCTCAACATAGTTGAGAAAAGGCTAGGCAGATGATGATGTTTGTTCCGGCTAATCTATAGATATACTTACCTTATACAATATGTAACATAATTAACGCAAGACCTCATACACCCCAATAAGAGTATTGAGTTAAAAGCATAATACAATGACCAAAACTTATTTTTTTTAAAGCTAACTATTATTATAAAGAAAATCGTGTTGATCCCAGCATTACTTTATGCATTTAAAATTGAGTCTTATTGCCTTGAAATAAGATTTAATTTTCTTTGGCTCAATCATCGGTCAGTATGGCAAAAATACATAATTTAAAAAAAAAATACCTATATCAAAAGGTACTGTAATCTGTTCAGTAGTCAATTATGAACAAAGTACTTTCAGGACTTGCGTTAATTCTGTTACACCTTGTATAATATTAACAATAACCTATTGACTTGACTTTCTAGACATAATGTGGATGTCCTGTACACTTCGCCCAAAACCTTCAGGGATTCAGACGTGAAGTTATGTTAATCACTAATATCGTAAAGGCGAAAGTTTGTGTGTGTTTATATGGTTTTTACTCAAACTCAAAGCATTTATTTCAGTTAAACCATTTACAGGCACTTTTGAATTGTCAAGAAGTCGGTCAGTCAAAAAAAAAATGAAGCTAGTTGCCCATTCCAAACCGCACTTCTTCACGTTCAAACGGCTCGACGAATTTTGATAAAATTTTGTATGGAGGTAGCTGACACCCTGGATTAACATATAGGCTACTTTTTATCCCGATATTCCCACGGGATCAACACTTATGCGGGTGAAAAAGCGGGGTGCAGCCAATGATATATATTGGGTGCAGCTAGTTAATAATTATGTTCTCTTTACAGGATATACAGCGTTGCATGTGGCTTGCAGTCAACACAGCGCTTTGAACCCCCGACTTCACACCGTACACGTGTTGCTGGCACATGCTGGCTTTGACATCACTGACGGGGTGAGTATAAATAATAAAAATAAATAATAATAATATAAAAATAAATAAATAAATAATAAATACCCCATCGCCGTATCTCTACGTTGACGTCGTGGTGGGGCTTGCGCGCTCCGAACTCTGGGCCTGCGCCGAAAGAGTTTACTCTCCGGAATGGGTCTAAGGTGAGGAGCCAGACCAAGAGAGATACAGAAACCCGCAGGGCAGCATGTGGCGAGCTGTTGGGCAGTAGCGACCCCACGGACCCTATCTCCCGGGAGAAGTCTTGTTCCTCACCTCTGGCTTGCCTTTATTGGCCGGCTGGAGTGAAAAATGACGAGGAACAGAGCTCCCACCTCATTCTTGCCTTTATTGGCCGGCTTGAGTGGAGATTCGCAAGAGCAAACGTGCTCGGAGGAAGGAAGTATTCCAGTAAGATGCTGGTAGGGATCTTGACCGTACTTCCGGGATTGTCCTGATAGCCGTGGAATACCTCTCCACTCCTCATAAGCACCTCAGGACATGTTGCCCCCTTGTCGCTACGTCACTATGTGCTAGCGACCGTTTCCGGGGGCCCATTATAGAGTGTGCAAGTCACCCCCTGCCATTTTATCCGTGTATACATAAAACATTGATCAGGCAGGGGTCATAGTTCTTCCATAGTTCTTGGTAACCAGTCCACTTCAGCCACCCAAACCCATAGTCCAACTTTTTATTTTTCCTATCCTACAATAGTCCTACACCAACCGGGGGTTATCCTTGGGTGCATTTGCATAGTGCATACAGGGATAATCGTCGGACGGTGCCGCATTTCCTTAAAATTTCCTAAGGGGCCTCTGCGAGTTGGCTTCGGCCCCTCGTACGCCTTCCAAAGGACCGGGACCCCATGGTCCCGAGATATATAAATTCAAAAATATAAAAATAAATATTTATTTTGCCAAAAGAATAACAACCTTACAACAAATTTTACAAGTACTTATTTTCTATGAATCTAAAAGATTAGATAGGTACCCAATTAAGGTCATAGCACACATATATCAACTCGGAAAGGGATCGTCACCGTATCGCCTTTCGCCTCGCCGTCAAACAGGCGTCAACCTAAAGCCGGGTACTCACTAGCGAGCTGTAACTGTAACATGCTTGATACAGTAACAAGGTTCTAGTGTGGTGGCAGGTTTGCGAACCACGTACACACTATGTTTTCTTGGTAACAGTACATGCAACGGTTACAGTTACGGCTCGCTAGTGAGTACCCGGGTTAAATCTACGAGGAATAATTCAACGTAAGCACGTAATCAAAGCGGATCATTTTCTGAAATCACGAAAAAAAATCAGCTGTTTCATACATTTTGGTCGAGTAGGTAAGTATTGAACTTTTGTATGAAACAGCTGATTTCTTTTTCGTGATTTCAGAGTTGGTCCCATAGTGAAAGTTGTTCAGTTCGATGGTCTAAAGCACCTCTTAAAGTTTGTAAAATGTAAAATTTGGGAGCAGTTAATAAGACTTTTACATAGTTATGCCGTTAATGAGGTGTCAAGTAAGCCATATGTACAGACGCCAGCACATCAAGCTAATCTCAAATCTCAAATCTCAAATCGTTTATTGCATCCATAATGTACATTTACAGGTGGTAAATAAAAAATAATAGAAACAATTATGGACCCTGTCGGGCACAGCAAATTTTTAAATAAGTAGAGAGAGGAAGAGCGCTTTATTAACTTTCCTTGTTGTGTATTTCCATTCATTCATTTATTCTATTTATGTTTTATATGCAGGTCTATCTATTTATTTATTATTTATTTAATTATATTTTATATTGTTCATTATTATTAATGTACCTAGTACCTATAATTATTAAGCATTATGAAATAATTTGTTTTTGTTATTTTATTTATTAATATACATATCTGTTATTCTTAATTATGTGTAATTATTATTGAATTTATCTATTAAAATTACTTTATATCCTATTATCTATGTATTTATATTTCCATTCATTTAGTTATTCTATTAATATTTTATATGATGGTCTATCTATTAATTTATTTAATTATATTTAATATTGCTTATTTCTTTACTCGCTTAATAATTGTTCATTGTTATTATTGTAATTTAATTATTAAGTATTATAGTATTATTTATTTTTGTTATTTTACTTATTAAAATATGTCTGTTATTCTTAGTTATTATCTAATTTATCCATTAGATATTCTTGTACTGTGTAATAGCTTTTTTTAATTAGGTATTGCTTTAGTTTATTTAAAAATATACTGGTTTTATTTTGTTGTTTTATGTCTTCTGGTAATTTATTATATATTTTTATTGACATTGAATATGGACTAGATGAATGTAGTTTAAGACGGGAGGGGGGCAAGTTTAGTCTATTTTTATGGCGCAATGAATACTTTGTTTGTATTTCTCCCCGTGTGCTGTAAGAATCTGGATATTTACGGACTAGTTTACACAATTCTAAGATATAAATACCAACTAAGGTGAGGATCTTGTGTTTCTGAAAGTAAGGCTTACAACTATCTGTCGGTTCTATATTGGTAATTATTCGTATTAGTTTTTTTTGAAGGGTAAATAGGGAGGGAGCGTCTGTGCTATTTCCCCATAAGATGATGCCATAGTTAAACCAAGCGTGGGCATACGCATAGTATGTGACTAGTGCGGTTTGTAGGTTTGTAGTCTTTTTTATTTCGCGGAGAGCATATGAAAACTTTGAAATTTTTGATTTTACTGTCTGTATATGAGTTTTCCAGTTTATATGAGTGTCTATTGTTAAACCTAGGAGAGTGAAATTGTTAACTGTTTCTAATTTATGTTGATTGAATGTAAAATCTATATTTATTTGCTGTTTCTGCCAGGGGTGAAACGTTATTAATTTGGTTTTGGTAAAATTTATTTCAAGATTATGGTCGCTCATCCAGTTTACAGTTTTTTCGAGAATAGTCGTAAGTTTATCATTTAAATTAGCATTTGTTTGGCATGAAGTCCGGATCGAGATATCATCCGCAAAAAGTACACATGGCCCGTCTATGGTTTTGGGGAGGTCATTAATGTATATGAGGAAAAGTAGGCAACCAATAACACTTCCCTGGGGAATTGAAGCATGTATTGATTTAACATCAGATCTAATGAGCTGTGCTTGTTTTGTTTTTTGATCAAAATATTCAATCTCAACTAATTGCTCTCTATCTTTTAAATATGATGCGAACCAGTCATGGGCTTTTCCGCGTATTCCTATTCCGTATAGCTTATTTAATAATATTTTAAATTGCACTTTGTCATAGGCCTTGGTCATATCGAGTAATATCCCTATTGCATATTGTTTATTATTTATAATATTTAATGCTTCTTGGATGTATTTATAAACAGCTAGCGTTGTAGATCTGTTTTTGCGAAATCCATTTTGGCAGTCATCGAAAATTTTATATTTTTCACAAAAGGAATATACACGATCACACATTGCTCTTTCGAAGACTTTGGATGCTGTAGGAAGAAGGGAAATTGGTCTATAGTTACTTGGGTCTGTTTTTGCGTTCTTTTTATGGATAGGTTTTATTAATGCTTTTTTTAGTTGATTAGGGAAACTGTCTACTTTTTACTGCTACCCGAAACTGTCAAATTTTCCCAATCAACTTTGTACCTTATGCTTTAGCGATAAAATTGCAAATCTATTAAAGAAAGACAGATTGTAGTAGCTTGATATGCTGGCGTCTGTACATAAGAAATGATTGCCAACCTTCCTTGTCTTCAACGTAATAACTTCATTGAATGTTTCTGTGAAATTCTTTCAATAATAAAATATATCATATATCCCTAGGAACTAAAAGGCGGCGATACGGCGTTGCACCTGGCCGTGAACTCGGCTAATTGCGACCTGCAACTGGTGCTGATGATGTTCAACCAGCTGCCTCGCAAGGAGTGGAAAAGTCTGGCACACCACGCAAACTTGAGGTAAGAGAACAAAAAAACTCTTCAGATTTATTATTAGTAAATCAAATCAAAATATTTTTATTTCACATAAACCAACATGGGCACTTATGAAACGTCAGAAGCTAGGTGCACGGTTCCAATTGGTCGTTTCCTATGGAGAAGAACCGGCAAGAAACTCCATGGTTACTCTTTTAAAAAATAATTGGCTTTTACAATGTTTTCAAGTTACAGTAGGTATGGGAGGACAACGTAGGCCTGTCAACAAGTACCAGGTACTTGATACAATAAAAAATGGTCTACAGATCTAAAGTCTACAAGGCTTACAAAGTCCTCACATTTACAAAATAAGAATGTATCAAAAGGATAAATAAAATATAAAAAACTACTAAAACCAAGAGAAAAGTAGTACTTATACAGGGTGTGGCGTAAATAGTGGTCCACCGTTAAAGATCCGATATTCCAGATAATTTACTATAACATATTACAATTTTAACCATTTTTGCCCAAGGGTTCCGAAAATATTTTTTTTTGTTTTTTATTTACGAAATTTCTACCTTTTGTTACAAATTTGGTTGTAGTTTCAACAAAAACCATTATGTTTTAATTTTAATTTCTGTTAATTACTGCTGAATACTAGATGTATCGTGTAAAATTATGTTTTTTTATGTAAACTAAGAGCTTTTGAATAAAAACTTAGTTCTTCTCTATTTTAACCCTAATTTTTAACATAATCATGCAAATTCAAGAGCTATTTTTGTAAAAAAAAAAGTACTACAAAAATGGTTAAAATTGTAATATGTTATAGTAAATTAGCTGGTATATCGAATCCTTAACGGTGGACCACTATTTACGACACAGCCTGTAGATAGATTCCACATTTCACATCAATGCCGCCGGCTGTCGCTGAAAACCAGCGTCTCTTATAGGGTCGTAGCATTATGCTGAGCGATGGCCATTTTGCGTCAATGTGACGCATGTATTCCCCCCAATTTGTTTCTTTTTTTTTTTGTGTTTGTCTTTTTTCTGCTTCATGTTTACCGCAAATAAAATCTGCTGTTTAGTCATTTATGTTCGCCTAACTGGTCAAAATGTACTGAACAGCAGATTTTTTTTTCGCGATTTCAGTAAAAGTTGTTTGTTATCATGAGTACAATCACGTGTTTAGGTATCGGTCACTAATTACCAGTCACCCTATACAGGGTGAAATTGAAAACATGCGACAAATCGAAATGGGGGATTGTACTCATCATTATGAACAACTTTTACTATGGGACCAATACTGAATTCGTGAAAAAAAAATCAGCTGTTCCCTACATTTATGTTCGCATAACTCGTCAAAATGTAGGGAACAGCTGATTTTTTTTTCGCGATTTCAGATTTGGTCCCGTAGTAAAAGTTGTTCATAATGATGAGTATGATCTCCCATTTCGATTTGTCGCATGTTTTCAATTTCATCCTGTATACTTACGCACACGCACACACATATTTTCTTTCTTTCTTTTCTTTGTATTTAAAATCAATTTCATTTTTTTCTTCCACAGCACAAAAACTCCGTTGGACCTTGCCCGCCTGGCTGCGAAGTCAGCCACTAGACAAAACTACCCACAAGAAGTGTTGGAATTTCTCAAGAAATGCCGTTAAAATCTCCGATAGTGCCACAAACACCACGTTCTTCGTTAGTTCCATTTTCAACCACCGCTCAGAGGCCGTACCACAAAGTGCTAAAGCTATGATGATTCCATTGAGGAAAAGGGACAGTGCTATGCATCCTGCATAACTCCATCTCTCTTTCACACTGGAATCATGATGGGTTTTGCACTTCATAGTACGTCAACAGATAAAGGGGTCTGAGGATTTTTATATGGCATATCTACTGTCGCGTCATTTTCAAAATGGCGGCCACGTATGAGACTTAGGGTGTTTTTTTGAGATGGGGCAGTGAGGGCAACTACCTCAACCGTTGTAGCTACACCAAAAGTCTTAGGAGACTCCTGAAAAAAAATACAGTCAGCAGGAAAATGAGTAATTTTCAAGAAAACTTTTTTTATGCCAATCAGTTTCTTATAAGGATCAAAAACTCTATTGGACCAACCCAGAACATCAAGTTACTACAATCTGTCAAATTTCTTTAATAGATTTTCAACTTTATCGCTAAATCATAAGGTTCAAAGTTGATTGGGAAAATTTGACAGTTTCGGGTAGCTTGGTGTGCTGGCGTCTGTACTCTAGAAAATCAGAATTCGCAAAAACCTTTTCCCATACTTTTCGTAGGAAATGACACTATAACTTACTTTTTTATGATCATGGTATACTGACCGCTACAATGAAGGCTGGACGAAAAAATACTTTTAATTTCGAACGAATACGCGTTGCTTTGAAAACTGAACATTTACTCGAACATTTGTTTCTAAAATAAGGTAGCTGCCCCAATTCAAAAATCTATCCTGTATAAATCGATATAATGCAAACAGAAAACATAATAAGACAAGTGTCAAGTTTCCGAGATTCGTTCAAACTTGATCACGTGACTCAATCATCATCTTTGAACGTTAATATCGCGGAAACGTAATTTTCAAAATGGCGCGACAGGTATGCCACGGATCTTCAAAGCCCTTTGTGGCAAACAATAATATAAAATAATACCAGCATATTATTGTCCCACTGCAGAGCCAAGACAGAGAAGGCATGAGCATTGAGAGACTTATGTTCAAGTCAAGGTTTCTTCACAGATGTCAGTGATGGCCAAGATAATCATAGAAAGTACATAATATGAATTGAAAATGTCACATTGGTACTTGCCGGGATTTGAGCACAGAACCACAAATTGCTTATAGGAATAGACAACGTTTTTTTTTTTATTCGATCTAATTAGTATAAGAAAACTATGTATTTCAATAGGTTTTCGATGAGAAAACCCGTCAATTACGAAAGCAAGTTTTATACTAAGGCATTTTTTTAAGAAGACGTTAAAGGATTCTTAGTTATTGCCGAATATGTTTGAGTCTATGGCATGACAAAAGTTTAACTTGGTCGTCGGTTGGTCGCGAGTTCGACTGCTGGCCGTGAGGTTTCGGATTTGCTTAGTCGTGTAAGCAATAGGCTCGCCTCTTATTACACAGGACTTATTTCGAAATATGGGTATTCGACTCACCTCTGCCTAATCCTTCAATAAAAACAGACGTAAAATAAGAAGTATCGAATTCCTTTATAGTTTTATTTCTGTACCAACAAAACTATAATCAGCATACGACTATATTTTTCTAACAGGCAGAACGCAACAGACACGGATAAAGTTTAGAAATGTCAAACTACTGACATAAAACGGGTTTTAGGCGCCATTTTCCAAAATTTCGTCTCGAAATTCCATAAAGTTTCTGTCGAATTTGACATTTTAGAATCGTTCCGTCTCTTTCTTGTTTTATCTGGGAATAAAGGATATAGCTATCCTTTATTCCCAGATAAAATTTATTATTCCCAGTAAAGTTTTGCCTTTGTTGCTTCATATTTTTTCGTAAAAGGCAAAGAGAAAAATATGTTTTTTTTAATGGTTCTCATTTGTTTTTCTTACGCAGAGAAAAAAATGCAATAGATAGTGATTACTTTATTTTTACAATGAAATAATTACATTACAATACAGTCTTATCAATCAACTCAGCCTATCGCAGTCCACTGCTGGACATAGGGCTCTCACAGGCTGCGCTACAACACCTTGTCCTCCGCCTTCCGCATCCAGTCTGTCCCAGCCACCTTTTTAAGGTCGTCGGTCCATCTAGCTGGCGTCTCACACTACGCTTGCCGATACGGGGTCCAGGATACACAAAAGTACAGTAAATGTATTATATTTTTTAAGCGGTGTTATTAATCTTTAGCCATCTAGCTTCATTCAAATAAAAATGACAAGAATAGATAGTATTTAGAGGGGTAGTTTTAAACATAAAATAATCGTTATTTAATATGGAATGATATGACAAATTCGCTCCCAAAAAGTCAATACGAGCTGAAATATACTTTATTACCGAAAAACAAGTTGTATATATTAAAATTAATCGATAAAATAATATTTTTGATAAATATATATCGTTCGAAATGGTTGTGCGTTAAACATGTTATTTTTTAATTATTCTTAGGTTTATGTTAACGATATTATTTCGCGCCTAATTTGAACATGAATGCAATGGTATTCAAATTCAATTATTTAAAATGCAATAAAAATATTTTAATAAGTTAAAACGAAACGTTAAATATTCAGTGTGATGAGAATTTGAAACTGAAAAAAAAAGTTGATGTCGTTTTGACATTTTACTTGTCTGTGGAATTCTAATGGCGCGAAAATACACAATAAAGTTAGTTGATGTAAGATTTAGAAATTAGTACTTTAAACATTGTTAAAAATTGTATTAAAAAATGTTGTTAAAAGGTCATTCTTAAGATATTTAAAATCATTTCTGCTGTCTTATTTTGTCTTTTGAGATAAGTTACCAAACCATAGATGAAAAGTGGGCCCACTAAAGACTAACCTATCTGTTTTCTGAAATACCTATACAATAGCTAATTTTTCGGTCATATGTGTATCTTTTTGGTACCAATATACTTTTATGTTATAGATTTAGTTCGATAATGTTAAAAATTATGAAGACCTGATCTGACGCCTTGCTACAGTTTAAAATGATTGAAGTTTCATTTGATGGACACAGGAACATATCAAAGAGTCAGAAATAGGTACTTTTAGGATATAGCCCTATTTTAAGAGGCATTGTAGCAGGCTGTATCAACAATACAGTATGCCTAGTAACTTTTGGCAGTTTAAAAATGTAGCTTGTTTCATACATTCATGTCACCTCTAGCCGTTTGCCAAGATAGACTAGGCGTTCTGTAGTATACTGTACTCTGTCATAGAAAAATAAATAATTCTTCGTATTAAAGTGAAACTCCTGACCTGCTTATGGGAAAATAACTGTAAATAGGATATCGGAATGATCATATTAAGAAAAAAAATAGCTAAATCAAGTCGACATTTCCTATCTGACTAGCCCTGAGAAGAAATGGCGAAACAAACTCCGAGGCCTGTCTCTTTTAAAGTCCAGACGTAATCTTGGTCATATAATGTGTATGAATGTGTGTGGGGAGCGTAAAATACGTCAAGTTCCGCTTTCATACGAAGTATTATTTTTTTGACTATGACTGCCCATAGAGGAAGGAGCATAAAGTTTGACATAGACAACGGTTTTAGTGTTTTAAACTGAAACAAAAATAAAGTTACGAATAACATAGGTTTTATAGATTTTTATTTGAAATAAAATAACACTTTGATTTTTAAGAGTAGTTTTTAAGTCTTGAATTCGTTTTGTTCACAAATGTTATTATTTTAAGACATTTTTTTCGCATTCTACATGTCAATTTAGCGAAGGTGCTCAAATATATTTTGAGAATGATAGAAAGAGACAGTGATATACGATTTCTAAGCACCGAAAAGAGATAAACGATCTATTTTCAAGACCGCCTGTCATGAGTACAATCGCTAAATATTATTAAGTATAAATGTATATATTTAAAATGTGATGAATTAGGCTGTATTCTAAAAAAAACCCTGTTTATTATTGTGTTATGTCTGTTTTTTAATGATTAATGCTCTGATTACAATGTTTCTTGAAAAATTCTACAAATTATTCATTTTTGATCTCTTTTTGACAAGATAAAATACATACATACTGAATATTATTCTGTGTTTTATTATACAACATGACACTATTTATTTAATATTACACCCCAATTAGAATATGTTATAATCATAATAAATAGATTCTTTACCATTATTTATAAAACATTGTTTATTTATTAAATTAGATACGCGCGAGAAAATGGTGGTCATATCACAAAATTTGTGATAATTATGACCACAATTGCGACTGAGTAATTAAATTACTCACGCACACAGTCGCACACGAATAAAGGTCTAGCGTAGTAAGTACTTCGTCCATTTTGGTTAATTTTGACTACCTACAGCAGAAGTGGAAATTCCCTATGATAAAAATGACAGTGTAGCGGTATCTACAACGCCACATGCGAACAACGCATACTGACGTCACGCAAATCCTGCATCTCGCAAGTAGAGTTTACCGCGCAACTAGCATAGATACAACGGCCCGACATGAATCATTAGGCAGTTGCCCGCCAGACAACACCCGTCTGGTCGGAGGATCCTCCCTTTTCTATAGAGTACTTATGAGTGAACTTTACACCCTGTTCCTCATACCTCTATAACAGAAATCGATTCAGTATTTGCAATTCAGTTATAAATTTATAATCACAGAACATAATTTTATAAGGTCCCATTAAAATAGATGGACAAACTATTAGAAATCAACGCATTAGGGCGGCCGTACACGGACTGCTCGAGCAGTTAGCGGCTGAGCGACGTACACGGACCGCTCGAGCGGTCGGCATCGACTGCTCGAGCGGTCGGTTGTTGACTGCTCGAGCTGTCGCTACCAACCGCTCGAGCAGTTGATTTTCTACCACAGTCGAGTCATGGATTCTGACGAGGATGTTCAAAGATCAGTCGACAAATGAGACGAGACAGACAGACGCCGCGAGGCCACAAGGGACGGGGGGGGGAGGTCGGTGAGCTGTCGACTGCTCTAGCGCAGTCAACGGCTCGAGCAGTCGGTGTATGCCTCGCGACCGCTCGCGAGCGGTCGACGGCACGATGGAATTTCGTCATGCAGTTGACGGCTTGAAGTGGTCGCGACTGCTCGAGCAGTCGTGTGTACGGCAGCGAATGAATGACTATAGTACACCGCGCGGTCGCAGCTTTAAGCAGGTGGTCTCAACTGCTTGAAGCAGTCCGTGTACGGCCGCCCTTAGACACTTACAAGAAAAATAATCAGCTAACGAAAATACACTAATTATTATTTTACGTCAAAATAAAATCACTATTTTTTTGCTTGGATATCTTTGTTTTTGTGAATTCTAATATTATACTTACTATGGATCAAGAATATTTCGAAAATTCACTACTTTAATTTCGTTAACTTAAAGAAATATGTAAACAAAGCGGCTTAGGCCTTAGACCCACGCCACGATAGTGGCGATAAGACCCCTCTTTGAGGATTGGCTAGAGAGGCGTCACGGCGTTCTCACCTACCGCCTGACGCAGGTCCTCATCGGACACGGATGTTTCGGGAGGTTCCTGCACATCATCAGGCGGGAGGAGACGCCCGGGTGACACCATTGTGTGGATCGTCCAGAAGACACGGTGGAGGTCTGCCCCGCTTGGGCGGAGCACCGCCGTGTCCTCGTAGAGGCGATCGGCAGCGGCGGCGACCGCTCGCGTCCGGCCCTGGTTCAAGCCATGGTCCGGGGCGAGAGGAAGTGGGAGGCAGTCACCTCCTTCTGCGAAGCAGTCATGCTAGCGAAGGAGGTGGCGGAATGACCGAGGGAGAGGCCCTCACGCCCCAGCCGCCGCGGGAGACGCTCCGGGCGTCGGAAGCCGCGTGACGACTCCCGGCCACCGTAGGCGCGAGCCTGCTTACGGAGAGTAATGGGTAGCTCACCGTTCGATCAGGAGCAGGCCCGTGCCGGACGGCGCGTATGTGTTCCACGCGCGCCTCAAAGAGATGTCAGCATAAAGGAAGGGGCCCGCTAGGGGATCGTCCGAAAGGGTTACCGCTGCCCCGGAACATAAAGGGCTAAGGAAGGAACACGGGTGGGTTTTATTCAGTAAGAGTCTGACACTCCCTTCCGCTCCACCCAGAGCGGGAGGAGTCATTAGATGATTTCCCAAAAAAAAGCGGCTTAGACCCACTGCGATGTGCCAAATCTACCAAGACAAGAGATTCTAGGACTCAATGAAGGCATGTTACAGACTCTCAAGAGACTACTGTGTCGTAAATAAATAATAAAAGATATGATACTTTTACGTAATACGTTTAAAGTGAAAGCTCTAGAACATAAACACAAGAAGTTGGCAGATTCGTCTCAGAATTAAGTTGTTGTAGGGTTTCTTGTTTATGTCTCATAACTTTTTTTCTATATTTTGTTGTATATATATATTATATTTATTCTTATATCTTAGTTATAAATATATTTTTTTCTGTTATTGCACCTACTGTGTATTGTCTCTGCATCACCCTAAGGTAGACTGGTAGAAAATGCCCGAGGCATTAAGTCCGCCTTTGTACAGTTTTTACTTGTGCATAAAGTTTTAATAAATAAATAAACAAAGTACTCTCCGTTTAAATCCGTGGGTCGAACATCAGCAGTTCGTAATAGATTACCGCTAACGGTGGGCAATCAAACACTGCGTTTTGCTATGAATGTTTGGAGGAAAAATAATCCTGAGTATTTATGCACATATTTCACATTTAGTTATATTAAATCACCTTTAATTACACTTAAAAATAATTTAAACTACTTTTAAAATACGGAACATAATTTTGACATGTCACTCAGGCAGTGTTGCCAGCTTCCAAAATAAGTTTAAGGTATTAACTATAAGGTTTTTCGTCAGTGTGTATACGAATATGGTTTGTTAAGTTACTCTTCATTAAAACTACGCTGATACATCATAGTTATAAGGTCTTTCGCCAGTATGTATACGAATATGGGTGGTTAAATTACTCTTTCGATTAAAACTACGCTGACATACATCACACTTATAAGGTTTTTCGCAAGTGTGTATACTAATATGGTTTGTTAAATGACTTTTTTGTTTAAAACTACGCTGACATACATCACAGTTGTAAGGTCTGTCGCCAGTATGTATACGAATATGGGTGGTTAAATTACTCTTTCGATGAAAACTACGCTGACATACATCACACTTATAAGGTTTTTCGCAAGTGTGTATACTAATATGGGTTGTTAAATGACTTTTTTGTTTAAAACTACGCTGACATACATCACACTTGAATGGTTTATCAGCAGTGTGTCCACGAATATGTTTTGTCAAATTACGTTTTTGAGAAAAACTTCGCTCACATATGACACAATTGTAAGGTTTTTCACCAGTGTGTATACGAATATGGTTTATTAAATGAACATTTTGATTAAAACTACGCTGACATACAACACACTTAAAAGGTTTTTCACTAATTTGTGTACGAGTATGCTGGGTAATAATTTTTGCTCGATTAAAACTATGCTGATTACATTTATAAGCCTCTTTGAAATAAGTCCCAGGTTCGGACGTACGTTTTGGAGATGTTCGGATAACTTTCGATTCAGATTTTTCATTTTTCGTTTGCTCAGCTGCTGTTATTTCATCTTCTTGTTCTGGTCGTCGTGAGTCTAGTTTTGGTTTCTTCGCAACGGTCGCCCCTATGATTAAAATTCTGATAAATACAATGTTGGAAGAAGATTGAAATGCACACGAATCCAAATAATAGCGCTTTGCATGATTCACACTAGGACCGAATAGGAGGCATTTGTAATGACATTGAATAATACACCTTATCATCAGAGACAAAGTACAAAATTGTACTAACGTCGACATATGGTCTGTTCCAAAACTATCTGACCAAACTTAAAACAAACCCCGTTCAAGGGACTTTTTCCAAAAATAATTGTTGGAAAAAGTGGCCATTTAGTATGACACTAGCTTCTCTTCGTCCCAGCAGTGAGAATGTTATAAATTATGCTAGCTACTGCCCGCGACTGCGTCCGTATGTAATTTC
Organism: Hydraecia micacea; assembly: GCA_914767645.1. Taxonomy (NCBI): domain Eukaryota; kingdom Metazoa; phylum Arthropoda; class Insecta; order Lepidoptera; family Noctuidae; genus Hydraecia; species Hydraecia micacea. Next base: position 3,558,841 of record OU611805.1, read on the forward strand.
TTGCTCCCCAACCCACCCCTTGGATTGCGTCGCATGTCCGCGCTATTGCTTAGGTTTCGCTTAGCGTTATTCTGACTTTTCCCTTTGCTCACCTCCTAAGGCTCGTAGCGTGATGATAAATAGCCTAAAACCTTCCTCAAGAATTAAGCTATCAAATGTAAAAATAATTGTATCATTTATCGTTTCATAGTATTGATCATTTGGTACTTGGATCGATTCGGAACAAAATAAAGGGTATCTCAATAAGAGCGCACAATTTAAATGTTGTAATTTTTTTTTATTTGACTGCAGTCACGATTGTTCCGATCATAAAAAAACGCTACACAAACGAAGAACGCATCATTGTGAAAACTGAAAACCCAACACAAAAATGGGGAGTTACGCTGAGACCGCTCGAAAACATCGTGGAATTTCGTTCTTGTGGCCTCAGCTGGACGGCATGGATCTGGACTGGACGATATGTGGTTTCAGCAGGACGGCGCCACCTGCCACATCACGCAAGAAACAATGGATATTTTGCAGCAACGATTTCAAGACCAATCATCTCACGTAGTTCTGATGTGAATTGGCCACCAAGATCATGCGATTTAACGCCGTGGGATTTCTGTATCTTGGGATTTTGTGAAGTCTCGGGTTTATGCGAATAAACCGGAAATAATTCCTGAGCTCAAGGCAGAGAACCAACGCGTCGTCGTTGACATACAGCCACATCTTTGTCAAAAAATCATCGAAACTTTCATTAAAAAAGAGCAATGGCCTGTCATCAAAGCCGCGGAGGCCATTTGTCGTGTATTTTATGTACTTTACAATGCAATAAAAATATCACAACTCTATAAAAAAATACGTGTTTTTATTTATAAATGTAGGCTCTATTTTATTTTTGCATAGTATTCATGTTACTCTTATTGAAACACGCTTTATTAATTTTATTCACATCCCTAACGAATCCCCCAAGGTGAGATCGGAATAAGCCGCTCTCGAGTGTTGTTTTTAATAATGTGATATCGCTGAATGTAAGGTCCGGCCGCGCTAAATTTGCCAAAGATGATTACTTAAAATAAATGTTCTTGTATATCGATTTTATTCAATTTCGAGCGGCCATTGTTGTTTACTTACATTTTTGGCAAATTTAGCGCGGCCGGACCTTAGGTGTATTAATCATCATACCTACATTCGGCGATGTAGTACACCTACTACATACTATACACCACTGACCGTGCGGGTGATACATACGTGATGTTGTGTTATTATTAATAGAGCCACCGGTGGACCATTAAGGTCATAGCACACTTAAACGACTCTGCTCCAACACCGCTCCCACCCATCACCGCCCTAAACTAAGACGACTGCTCGCAGTCCACGCGGCGACAGCTAGCAGACGGCCAGCTGTCCACCCGCCGACCGCTCTCGCTTTTCGCGATAGACACAGTTCGCGATCGGTTTCCATTAAAGAAACTCGTATTTTTTACTATGTCCCGATTCACAACGCGCGAACTAGCAATTATTGCTATTGCACTTGAGGATGAAGAGAGGAGCGCAAGAAATAACAGACGAAGATTTTGGGTGCATAAAATGCTGAAAGCAAGACATGCAGAAGGAGAATTTTGGCAGATCCAGAGACACCTATTAGATACTGAGCGGCGACGGCGGCGCGGCGACTGCTAGCAGTGAGCGCGCGGACCACAGAGTACTTTTTTATAGAGGGCGCGGACGCCGCCGCCGTGCCGACCGCTCGTCTATAACGTGCGGCCAGCGAGGCGTCAACTACCGAGCAGTCTGACGGCGGTAAGCTCGCTGAAAGCGAGCTGTCTGCTAATTTATGATGCCAATGTAAAATATATCTAAAGAGCAATATTTAAAGCCCATATTTGAATTATATTATTTTTGCCGGGTGGGAGCAGAGTCGTGTAAGTGGGCTATGACCTTAAGAGGGCTATGACCTTTAGCCTGCTGGCTTACCTATAAGTTAACTAGCTAATACTTACTTTTCATCTCCCCGGCTCTTCGTTTTTTCTTCGATACTTCTTCTTTTTTCACTTCAGTTTTTAACACCATAAAAGGTACATCATTTTCTGAATCAGATTCAGAATCTTGTGGTGGTATATCTGCTACAGATCCACAGCTATTGTCAAAATTTTCCGGTTCTAGCTCTGTAAGTAAACACAGAAAAGAGTATTACGAAAAACAGTAAAGAATATTACTCTTTTTTTATAAACTTGCTGTGCCAACGACTTCGTGCGCGAACATGTCAGAAAACAAGTTTGCTTTCATGGGTTTTAAGTTTTTTGCGAGGAACCCTAATTCTTTTTCTAAAATAAAAGCCTAAGTTACTCCTTATCGCATCAGCTATGTGCCAGTGAAAGTCCCATCAAAATCGGTCCAGCCGTTCCGGAGAGAAGCCTGAACAAACAGACAGACAGAAAAAATTCAAAAATGGTTTTATACTTTCTTAAGCATTTAGTAAAAAGTTGTTATTTTGACATTACAAACAGCCAATTCATTTTTTTTTATTTGTATGTAAGTATGTATACATAATTATGTAGATATAGATGTATAGCTATAGATATTGGTTTTATTTCACAAAATAACGTGGGTTGGCAAACATTGGTTAAAAAAACATTTTTATCAATAAATTATATCCTTTTTTTTAGATATAATTTGTTGATAATATTATTTTTGTTCTTGGAAACATACCATCACTTTGAGGTTCCTCCTTTGTCTCAACAATGTCACCTAGTCCCTCAAAAACAACTGGTACCTCTTCTTTGATAACAATACCTTCTGTTTGACATTCATCAACTATACTTATTTGCTCTATTGGAGATTTGATAAATCCATTGTAAAGCTCTAAGCAGTCTTGGTCTATTAAAGGACTGGGCTGTAAAAAGATTACTTATATTATTAGGAAATGCCAGTGATCGCAGTGAAGCACATACATTTTACATTAGACTGAAGTCACTTGAAATAATGAAAGACAAGATAATAAACATCTTGGTTACAGGAAAGCTAGTCAACACTAGCATCCTTCCTATCCTAACTTAAGGACAAATATGGGCCATGACCAAAAGCCAACAGACAAAACTACAAACGAGTCAGCAATCAGCATAGCATGGAACGGAGCATATGATGGGAAAAAGATAGATAGAAAGAACCGGTTACTGTGTAATCAGGAAAGCAACAAAAACACAAGATGTAGTACTGAAACTGAGAAGATTAAAGTGGAGATGGGCCGGCCACACTGTCAGGGGACAAGAGAAACAGAACAAAATGTAACCCTATGGTACCCTAGGGAGAGGAAGAGAAAGAAAGGAAAATCCTTGAAAAGATGACAGGATGACTTGGTGAGGATGTCTGGAAAGACATGGACTAGACAGGCAAGGAACAGCGAGAATTGGACGGGGTTGGAGGAGGCCTTTGCCAAAGGGCACACAGAGACACAGAACTGATCTAAACGTTTTATATTACAACTATCACTGAAAAAAAAACTACAAATTAATAAATAGTCTCTTGAAAGAGCCACTACAAGCGAGGACACTCAACTAGGTTCAATATACCATGGAGTCAGCCATGCTACCAATCTCACAGCCCACTGTATAAGCTATTGTTGCATAGCTGGCGAGCTATGCAACAATAGCTTGTGCAGTGACATGAGAGAGGGCTGTTAACAAACTGCCACATCTAGTTTCCTACAGAAGTTGTAGCAGTATTATGAGTGTTTAACATGTTATATATAATTTGTAAACATCTACATTTGACAAAAGCCTACTTATAAGCCGATGCATTGAAGAAAGGAATCTTAAATGGCGGCTTGTACTTGCGTTGACAGATAGTACAGTTAGCATGTAAAACTTCAAGCCAAAGTTTTTTTTTTTCAAAGGAGTCATAATAACTGTCTCCGCACAGTACACACGACCAACCAACGAAACAACAATAAAACAAAACTGAACAACAATAACAAACAGGTAACAACGGAATATTATAACAAGGAATTCGTAAAAAGGATCACTGAGCGCGTCAAGAGTTCAAGACAGTGTGGAAGCAAGTCAAGACTAATTTTATTTCTGCTTACGGTACGCGCGAGAGTGAGTATAGACGGCACTAGTGTGCGAGCGAGAGAACATGATAAGCGCCGCCATTTAAGATTCCTTTCTTTAATGAACCGGGTTATAACAACATTCAACACTCAATGGTATGGTTGGTGTGAAATCCATACACAAGAGCTATTGATAGAAATAGAAATTACTTCCACATTATTCTTAGATTATAAGAACAAAATGTCAGTTGAAGAATACCTCACCTCATAATCCCCATTTATCATCTTAGCGAACTGCTCTTCGGCTTCCAGACATTTTCGCAGAAATCGCCAGCATTGCTTTAGTTTAGTGCAGCAGACAAAACAAGCAAGAACCGGTCTACTGTCTTCAGTTACAAACTGCAACAAAACTTGACTTGCACTATTTTGTTTATATGAAGAAAATACTTCCTATCTTACATTAAATTGTAAAGCCAACAGCCTAAGACGACCCACTGACCCATAATTATACGTATACTCTCCAACACCTCATACAAAGAATGCATGAGCACTGGTTACCTCTTGCCCAAGACAGACTGGTGACTTATAATTTTATAAGTCCATGTTTCCTCACATGGTTTTCTATCATTGATGTCACTAATTTCTATTTGCCCTTGAAAGCCTGTGCTCACTGGCTGCACGGTACGGCAGGGAATCCTTATGCATTGTCACCATATTCACAGGCAAACAGTGTCGTCCTTTTTAATTTGATTGTCATACTATTAAGTTCAGTTTGGTCACATAAGATCCCTTGCCGTGCCGTGCCAGTGGGCGCAGGTCCTAAGACCCCTAAGACGACCTCTGATGATCGTATCATGATGGAAATTTAATTCTTATATTATTTATATATCAACTTACTGGAATATCAGTCAGCTTCTCATAAAGCTCATGCAAGTTCCTGTTGACCACTATAAACATTTGTACATTCTCCACTAAACATAATCTACACATTGGCAGTTTCTCCATCTTTGAACTCTTACTTATAATACTTAATATGATTGAAAAACACTTAATATTACGACTTCTAGTAATCTTTGAATGCGAATAAAAGCTTTTAAATAATGTGAGCACTTTCTTTGTGGACCACGGTAAGACGCCAGCCGCTAGAGACTTATTATCTGTTAGATAGTCCAGGAAGTTCATAGGATTTCGTTAATTAGTCTCTAAACACCATCTACGGTTTATATTCACAGATTACTTTAAACTACCGGTAGTACACTACTTTTACACAAAAATAAATCAATATTTTCGAAGCTACACTACTACACTAACCACAGAGTACTTTTTGACTGTGACACTATAAAAAAAACTTTCAGTCTATCAAAAACACTGAGTTGGGAGTACTATGGAGATGGCATATTCTACTATAGAAATAATAGTTATACAAATATCTGTCATATCGACACACACATGTCAAAAATCGTTTTGTTTCTTTTTAACTAATCAAGAGCTGCATATGAAAAGAGAGACGTCAAATGTTTGTCAAGTTCTAAATTTGGCAACACTTTTGTGTGACGTCATTTAATCATTTCTTTGCGTGGTCGGTCGCCATGTTAACTGCCGAGGTTTTTCCTCTATATTGCCGAGTTTTGTGGTAGATGCATTGACATACAATGGGTAGATGTGCTGTCAAACGGTTGATTGCTAGTGTTGGGTAAATAGTCGGATGCTTTGAGTTATTATCGATTATAATCCATAAGTGTCCATTAATAGCCTTGCAATGGATGATAATCCTGCTATTATATGATAATCTTGTGTAATAAGGAGGAGTAGTGTGTGTGTTTCGAATTTTTCATTACCTAGTTTTGGTTGTGGTGATTGTTTATACTTTGTCTCAAGCCAAGTTAAACAAGGTATACATTTGCCGATTCGCGATCTCAATGGTTTTTGTATATATTCTGTTAAATATAGTCGAATAGATGACCGCAACTATTTATTTTTTTAGCAATCTAGTATTATTTAAATGCCATTAATGTAATAACAAAAGTAATAATTAATAATCGAAGTTCGACCCGAGTATTGAACCTAGGACCCCACACTTAGCAATCGGTCTTGCGACCACTAGACCAACGGGGTAGGAAATAAATAATAATATTTTTTTGCCAGTCACGACATCATAAGTCTCCTGGGCCTGGTTAGTGTGTAATGTAAGCTCGTATGAACAATACTCTACACCTGTAGTAAGTAGGTAAATATATTATGAGAATATTGGCCTTCTGATATTAAATGAAGCTTGAGAAAGGTGACAAGTTACAACGTCTTATAAAACCAAGAAAGATAAAACACCCACAACTTCTAAAATTCTTGTCACTTCAGCTGCATTACATTACAAGGCTAATTCGAAAAATTTAAATAAATAATAGAAAACAAATTCATGTAGGTTAAATAATGTCGATATCAGCTGCGCATGTTGCTCGCAGTTACAACCCTACGAAAGGCGGCCATCTTAACTGCCCGATTTTTGTAGGTATACACGCTAATTTGGTAGGTTGCCAAGTCCATATTATTTATATGTCAGTGATCAAAAAGCAGATTACTTACTCTATGTCAAAAAGTACTCACTACTCTGGGTGCGTTCCGAGTTACGAATGTAATCGATAAAATCGATTTGAGCGTGCTTAATCCGTACCGAATTAGCGTGAGCGCGATAACGATGTCCCGTGAATCGTCATAGATGACGTCATGACATGCGCCATCTTGCGATAACGCCGACCATGCCCTAAAATAATATCACCGTGAGCCACTGAGTTAGTGAGTTGGGAAAACTATACGTTTAGCGAACACTGTGCGCAGTGTGAGCGCGTTTTGACTTTGACTTTGACGCTCTTTGACTTCACAGCCAGTGATGCCAGACGTACGATAATTATCGTACATGTACCATAATTTCGTTCGATACCGGTACGATACAATATGTACTATCGTACGCCAAAGTACGATAATCTGCAACCCTCTTCCGAAGTGGTGTTTGGCATTCAAATGCAGACACTGAACGACTATTTAGCAAAAATAATTGACGAAAACCAGAATAAGAAACAAACTTGCAACAAAAACTGTTCAAGGGGCTTTACTTTCAGCGCAATGCGTAAAAAACCAATCAAAAGAATGCTGTTATGGTTTTAAACCAACTGAAAAAATTATGTTGCGAATGACTTCAGGGGGCTTACCATGACCTTTTACAGAAACGTTCAATTTCCAGTCAGTTCAAATGCAGGCCTACTTCTGCCCTGCTAATAATCGTACTATGAGAGTAATAAAACTTAACGACTATTGAACGAAGTTCACCAAAGTTGAATGGTAATGCTTGTCTGTGGCCTGCTTTAATGCCATTGTCTTTTTAATAGGCATAGTTCAAAAACTTAAATCTATGTCTATTTTCATATTACCGGTTTTTTTTAAATAATAGAAACTTGATTTTCTTGGGTATATACATATTTTAACTATGATTGTGTATAACAAGTTACCTTGATACATTATCTAAAAGCACTATAAAGCTCAATTTCACGGTCAAAACAACTTTGTATCTTTGAAAGACTGAACGTGATTTTGAACGTGTGTGGATAATTCATGCAACAATTTAAAAAAAAAAATTGCGCGCCAAATAAATTATTATTATATTATACCTAAAAAAAATAACCGTATTATCATTTAAATTATCGATTTTTTTAATAAAGTTTAACCGGGATCACGAAATCGTAATAAAAAGAAAATGTTTTGATAATGCACTCAATTGATTCAATATTCCAGATGTCGTCAGCGTAATAAATTCGTGTATTGAAACGTATTTAACGACTTAATATATAAAAAATTAATATATACCTAATTACAGTTCGAGGTGGAAACCAAAACTAAGTAGAAAAATTTACCATTGACGCTGCAGTAGGTCCTCCTGTGTTTAATCCCATTTTTATATTTGCTTACTCTCGCGTAAAGTAGTTTAAAAATCAACGTGAAACGGATTGCAGTTATTGGTTTCTTGTCAGATTGACTAGTGTTGTTACTCAGTCATTTGCTACATACTAGTACTTCTGTGATTAACGGTTAGGCACTCGATTGACCCGATCACAGAACATAATTATACAGGGTTATTTTTCAAAGACCAGCCAAATTTAAGGGTGCGGTACAGACCATCACAACTGAACAACTTTCTCCATGGGACCAATATCGTAATCGCGAATAAAAATTCAGCCGTCCCATACGTTTAAGTCGAGTAAGTACCTATTGAAGTTTTCTATGGGACAGTTGATAAATTTTTCGCGATTTCGATATTGGTCCCATAGAGAAATCCCATTGTTCAGTTTTATATCCTGTACTACACCCTTAAATTTGGCTGGTCTTTGAAAAATAACCCTGTATACTCGTCCCGATTATGTAGTTCGAAAAGTTGAATATAAGATATTATCATATCTTATATCTTAGATATGTACTACCTCCCTCCAGTATCTACCTCAAATTCAAACCTAGCAGCTTCGTATATTTGAAACGCACCCAAAAAAAAAAAGAGATCAAATCGAGAGAAAATTAACTCCAGACTTTATTTTATTTAGAGTAACGAGTTACATATAATCAAGCCGCAGCACTATCTGACACTATCAGAAAGACAAGTGTCAAGACTGTCAAGTGACAACAACATTTCAATTTCATTCATTTATTTATTCCCACAGAGTACTTTTTGATAGACTTTATTCCGTTTATTTCGAATTGCATGAAATTGATATTTCTGTTTTCCCGTGTGTAATTGAAGGATTTTAATGAACATGGAATCTTCAAGACGGTACAGCATTTACTCCAGGCAATGTTTGAGGACATTGTTCGCGTTTGGCTGTTGTGCACATGTAGAGATCTTGGACATGGTATCAAGATGAGAAGTGGAGCGACCTGCATAATTTTAGATGAAATACTACGCCCCTAAGACGACCCACTGACTCTATTTACTTTTATGTCGTCTGACGTTGAAATTGATATCCTACATGAAGTAATAAAAATATTTTGAAAATTATGTGATTTTTGATTTCATAAACCGTTAACCGTACACCTAATTCCTACTATTTATTACTGAACAGTGCACTTTAAAACCCGAGACCGAACTACTCACTAAACGATAGCTCTTTTAGTTTGTTTTAGGGTGTGATCCAAAGAGTTTAATAATAATACGGGAGGTATGATCGTATTTCTCAGTAGGTATTCCCGTTAGACGAAGTTTAACTATTATTACGGTACCTCTATAATCACATCTAGGGAACATAAACATACGGCTTTTAAGCCACTGTGACTGAATTAAAATTGTGCATTGAGTGAGTGGCGTGGCGTGGGTAGCGTGTAGCTTCGCCCTTTCGATGCGGCTGGCTATAGTCCTGCGAAATTCTGGAAGCGCGATGCCAGTCAGTGGATACAGCAATCGCAACGGGGTCGGTTTTAAGCAACCAGTAATAATCATTAATGTCTCATTTAGAGGTGTATCCACTAACTTAGCGTGGGCTGATTGGTCCCATACTGGACAGGCCTGCGGAGACACAAAGCGCCATTCCAGTTGTTCGCTGGACTTGAGCAGATGCGCCCCATCTGGTGGATGTTAGGCGACGAGTAAGTGATTTCTGGTAGGTATGCACTTTCTGTTTTTCGCAGTTTCTCCGGAAGTTAGGGGACCTATCCAAAGTGATGCCAAGATACTTTGGGTGAGTACTGTGGATGATTGGAACCCCTTGCCATGAGATATACAGTGTTCGACCCGCTTTTCTGTTACGAAGGTGCAATGCGCAAGACTGCGTTTTAGAGGGATTTGGTTTCAGGGCGTTCTCAGCATAATAATGGCCGAGATCTGAGAGGGCGCTAGAAAGGTTGTTTTCAATCTCCTCAAAGTCATTGGCTTGGCAAGTTAATGCCAGGTCGTCTGCGTACAGAAAGCGGATTGTGTTTAGGCTCACCGGTTGACCATTAGTGTACCTAGGTAGATGTTAAACAGCATAGGGGCCAGTACACTGATTGCATTAGTTAGGTACATTACTATGTGTGATCACTATTATTTTATTTTTAGTACTAGGTCAAATAAGAAAAATATGAATTGATAAATTCCCTTTATTTATTTCAAAAGGGTTATTTATTTCCTTCTTTTTTCTCTTCTTCTTTTTTCTTTTCGATATTCACTCTTCAAATATTTCGTGCTCGTCACACATCTACAAAATTAGAGCTTATAATAAAAATCAGTGTTGTATATTGGGCACTGAATTACAAAACAATGTTGAATACGTTGCTCTAGTAGTAACTTATTCAAGACGGGTTATTTTGACATTACAGGCGTTCAATTAGTCGTTTTGCTGCTGTCAATTAGCACGTCATGGTATGAAATTCTATACAAAAAACAAGGTGAACAGCAGTGAACAGTATTTGTAAACGTCAACGTAGCAGGCCTACTGCAGGCCTGCTAATATGACGTCATAGTACAAAAACGCAATGCAGTTCAACTTCTGCCCTGCTATAAGAGCTGGTGGTAAGCCCCCAGCAGTCCTTTTAATCAAAAACGGCTGGCGCTACTGCAGAGATAGATGTTAACGATTCCGATGACCCCACTCTTTTATAAAATAAGTATTTTTTTAATTTCTGTCTATTTTCATTTTCACAACTTCCTAAAATTCCTATCCTATATCTAGTTTTGCGAAATTGTACGATAATTTTTCATCGTTATTTTCGAATATTGATACGATAATTCACTCGCACTCCTCGTCTGGCAACCCTGTTCACAGCTGTGTTTGATTCACAGAACATATATACGTGTTAGTGTAGCTTCGAAAATTTTATTGGTTTATTTTTGTGTAAAAGTAGTGTAGGTACGACTGGTAGTTTAAAGTAATCTGTGAATATAAACCGTAGATGGTGTTTAGAGACTAATTAACGAAATCCTATGAACTTCCTGGACTGTCTAACAGATAATAAGTCTCTAGCGGCTGGCGTCTTACCGTGGCCCACAAAGAAAGTGCTCACATTATTTATTTAAAAGCTTTTATTCGCATTCAAAGATTACTAGAAGTCGTAATATTAAGTGTTTTTCAATCATATAAAGTATTATAAGTAAGAGTTCAAAGATGGAGAAACTGCCAATGTGTAGATTATGTTTAGTGGAGAATGTACAAATGTTTATAGTGGTCAACAGGAACTTGCATGAGCTTTATGAGAAGCTGACTGATATTCCAGTAAGTTGATATATAAATAATATAAGAATTAAATTTCCATCATGATACGATCATCAGAGGTCGTCTTAGGGGTCTTAGGACCTGCGCCCACTGGCACGGCACGGCAAGGGATCTTTTGTGACCAAACTGAACTTAATAGTATGACAATCAAATTAAAAAGGACGACACTGTTTGCCTGTGAATATGGTGACAATGACAATGCATAAGGATTCCCTGCCGTACAGTGCAACCAGTGAGCACAGGCTTTCAGGGGCAAATAGAAATTAGTGACATCAATGAAAGAAAACCATGTGAGGAAACATGGACTTATAAAATTATAAGTCACCAATCTGTCTTGGGCAAGAGGTAACCAGTGCTCATGCATTCTCTGTATGAGGTGTTGGAGAGTATATGTATATGAGTATTTTTCCCCTAAGGATTGGAGAACTGAGGAGCTGTAGGAGAGTACTGTATGAGACATTACAAGCATTACAGACCACCAACTGTTGGCTTTACAATTTAATGTAAGATAGGAAGCATTTTCTTCATATAAACAAAATAGTGCAAGTCAAGTTTTGTTGCAGTTTGTAACTGAAGACAGTAGACCGGTTCTTGCTTGTTTCGTCTGCTGCACTAAACTAAAGCAATGCTGGCGAATTCTGCGAAAATGTCTGGAAGCTGAAGAGCAGTTCTCTAAGATGATAAATGGGGATTATGAGGTGAGGTATTCTTCAACAGAAATTTTGTTCTTATAATCTCAGAATAATGTGGAAGTAATTTCTATTTCTCTCAAGCTCATAGCTCTTGTGTCTGGATTTCACACCAACCATACCATTTTGTGTTGAATGTTGTTAAGTAGGCTTTTGTCATATGGAGATGTTTACAAATTATAACATGTTAAACACTCATAATACTGCTACAACTTCTGTAGGAAACTAGATGTGGCAGTTTGTTAACAGCCCTCTCTCATGTCAGCGCGAGTTATGCAACAATAGATTGTGCAGTGGTGAGTGAGCATGGTAGCATGGCCGACTCCAGGGTATATTGGACCTACTTAAGAGCGTTTACGACGTACGGCATTTCATACAAACTTTCAAGCCCTTGTTTGTCAAAGTGATTGAACCAATTTTAATGAAACTTCATACGCATAAGCAGGATACAAAGGTCTAAAAAGTTAGTTAAAAACATTTTCGAAATGTCTTCTTTAAAAAAAGATAACTGGAAATAGCTGTTTCTATGGAAAATTTAAAATCGGTCTAATTTGGCTGTAACACAATTTTTCGAAAATGTTTTTTACTAACTTTTTAGACCTTTGTATCCTGCTTATGCGTATGAAGTTTCATTATAATCGGTTCAATCACTTCGACAAACAAGGGCTTGAAAGTTTGTATGAAATGCCGTACGTCGTAAACGCTCTTAAGTGTCCTCACTTGTGGTGGCTCTTTCAATTGACTTTTTTATTTATTTGTAGCCTTTTATCAGAATGATAGTATTGTAGTACAAAACGTTTAATATCAGTTCTGAGTCTCTGTGTGCCCTTTGGCAAAGGCCTCCTCCAACCCCTTCCAATTCTCGCTGTTCCTTGCCTGTCTAGTCCATGTCTTTCCAGCCATCCTCACCAAGTCATCCTGTCATCTTTTCAAGGATTTTCCTTTCTTTCTCTTCCTCTCCCTAGGGTACCATATGGTTACCTTTTGTTCTGTTTCTCTTGTCCACTGACAGTGTGGCGGGCCCATCTCCACTTTAATCTTCTCAGTTTCAGTACTACATCTTGTGTTTTTGTTGCTTTCCTGATTACACAGTAACTGGTTCTTTCTATCTATCTTTTTCCCATCATATGCTCCGTTCCATGCTATGGTGATTACTGACTTGTTTGTAGTTTTGTCTGTTGGCTTTTGGTCATGGCCCATATTTGTCCTTAAGTTAGGATAGGAAGGCTGCTAGTGTTGACTAGCTTTCCTTTAACCAAGATGTTTATTATCTTGTCTTTCATTATTTCAAAAGTGACTTCAGTCTAATGTAAAATGTTTGTGCTTCACTGCGATCACTGGCATTTCCTAATACTATAAATAATCTTTTTACAGCCCAGTCCTTTAATAGACCAAGACTGCTTAGAGCTTTACAATGGATTTATCAAATCTCCAATAGAGCAGATAAGTATAGTTGATGAATGTCAAACAGAAAGCATTGTTATCAAAGAAGAGTTACCAGTTGTTTTTGAGGGACTAGATGACATTGTTGAGACAAAGGAGGAACCTCAAAGTGATGGTATGTTTCTAAGAACAAAAATAATATTATCAACAAATTATATCTAAAAAAAAAGGATATAATTTATTGATAAAAATGTTTTTGACCAATGTTTGCCAACCCACATTATTTTGTGAAATAAAACAAATATCTATAGCTGTATATCTATATCTACATACGTATACATACTTACATTCAAATTAAAAAAAATGAATTGGCTGCTTGTAATGTCAAAATAACAACTTTTAAGAAACTATAAAACCATTTTTTTATTTTTTCTCTGTCTGTCTGTTTGTTCAGGCTTCAGTTTGGTCAAATAGTTTTGGAACAGACCATATGTCGACATTAGAACAATTTTGTACTTTATGTCTCCGGTGATAAGGTGTATTATTCAATGTCATTACAAATGCCTCCTATTCGGTCCTAGTGTGAATCATGCAAAGCGCTATTATTTTGATTCTTGTGCATTTCAATCTTCTTCCAACATTGTACTTATCAGAATTTTAATCATAGGTGCGACCGTTGCGAAGAAACCAAAACTAGACTCACGACGACCAGAACAAGAAGATGAAATAACAGCCGAGCAAAGGAAAAATGAAAAATCTGAGTCGAAAGTTATCCGAACATGTCAAAAACGTACTTCCGAACCTGGGACTTATTTTAATCGACCAAAAATTATTAATCACCATACTCGTACACAAATTGGTGAAAACCCTTATAAGTGTGTTGTATGTCAGCGTAGTTTTAACCAAAAAATTCATTTAACAAACCATATTCGAATACACACTAGTGAAAAACCCAAAACCGATTTCTCCGAAAAGCCACGGGCGCCCCGTGGTACATTAGGAATAACCAACTGCATGTTGATCTCAAGATCCCAACTATCCAACAAATCATGAAACGCCTCACAAAGAGCTTCTTCGAAAGGGCTGAAAAACACCCCAACCCCCTAATTACTTCAGCCGCCCAATACGTCCCCTCAAAAATCTCTAAGATTCGCCGTCCCAGGCATACCCTCCTCACACCCGACGACCCCATTACCCTTCTCCAAGAAAGCTGTAGGGAAACCACCACTGTCAGACGAAAGAACAAATACAAACCGCGAAACCGGCCCCGCCGCAGAGGCCCTCCGCGACGTCCCTGTAATATCACCGCCCGACCCTTGCTCGACAAGCCAGCCCGCGACGCTGAGCAAGTAGCTTTAAATTCCCCAAATAATAACCAGACCCAGCCTGATCATTGCTGCCCTCCCCCCAATGACTCACTAAGCCGAGGCCCGAACCCCACAGGGGGTGCCCTTAGTGGAGCTCATTTAACTAACCAATATCCTTAGTTTGTAAGCCCTGGCTGGGGGCCTTAAAGTAATTTTCGGCCACCACAGGATAGTCCGGTTAAGCAGTAAGGCAACCTTAGCGAGTTGCATCTGCGAGTGGTCATATCAAAAAAAAAAAAAAAAAAAAAAAAAATAGTGAAAAACCTTACAAGTGTCATGTGTGTCCACGTAGTTTTAGTGTAAAAGGTAATTTAATGAAACATATTCGTATACACACTAGTGATAGACCTTATAAGTGTGGTGTAGTCCAACGTACTTTTAGTCTAAATAGTTCTTTAACAAAACATATTCGTATACACACTGGCGAAAAGCCTTATAAGTGTAAAGTATGTCAACATAGTTTTAGCCGACATAGTGATTTAATAAAACATATTCGTATACACACTGGCGAAAAACCTTATAAGTGTGTTGTATGTCAGCATAGTTTTAATCAAAAGATTCATTTAACAACCCATATTCGTATACACACTGGTGAAAAACCTTACAATTGTGACATATGTGAGTGTAGTTTTAAACAAAAACGTTCTTTAACAACCCATATTCGTATACACACTGGCGAAAAGCCTTATAAGTGTAAAGTATGTCAACATAGTTTTAGCCGAAATATTGATTTAATAAAACATATTCATATACACACTGGTGAAAAACCTTACAAGTGTGATGTGTGTCAGCGTAGTTTTAGTGTAAAAGGTTATTTAATAAAACATATTCGTATACACACTAGTGATAAACCTTACAAGTGTGGTGTATGTCAACGTAGTTTTAGTCTAAATAATTCTTTAACAAAACATATTCGTATACACACTGGCGAAAAGCCTTATAAGTGTAAAATATGTCAACATAGTTTTATTCAAAATTGTGAATTAACAAAACATATTCGTATACACACAGGTGAAAAGCCTTATAAGTGTGATGTATGTCAGCATAGTTTTAATGACAAGAGTAATTTAACAAAACATATGCGTATACACACTGGTGAAAAACCTTACAAGTGTGATATATGTGAACGTAGTTTTAGTGAAAATGGTGGATTAACAAAACATGTTCGTATACACACTGGCGAAAAACCTTACAAGTGTGATGTATGCCAGCGAAGTTTTACTATCAAGAATAATTTAACAAAACATATTCGTATACACACTGCTGAAAAAACTTAAAAGTGTAGTATGTCAGCGAAGTTTTGATAAAAAGAGTAATTTTATAAGACATATTCGTATACACACTGGTGCAAAACCTTACAAGTGTGATATATGTGAACGTAGTTTTAGTGTAAATGGTGAATTAACAACACATATTTGTATACACACTGGCGAAAAGCCTTATAAGTGACACACATCAGTACTGTGTCAGCGTAGTTTTAGTGTTAAAGATAATTTAATAAGACATATTCGTATACACACTAGTGGCGTGCCTAGGGGTCTTATATCTTGGGACCATGGGTTCCACTGATAAAATATGGCGTAATTTGGTAAATATAAAAACAAAAAACAAATACGTAGTTTTTTTGGTTACTTATCGATGATATGTGATGTGTTTGGTATTTTTTACCCTTCCTTTATAATTCCGGCACAGTTTAATAGAACATACCGTTATTTTATCGCTGTTATTTGTTTATTACTTATCGCGCGTAATACGTAGTGACTCCAAAGCGGTACGATCGGCACTAATCGGCGGGTAAGAACTTATAAGCCAACAGTTGGCTGATATTTTTTGACACGTTTGCGCGCAATTGATGCTCTATCTAGACAATGGTGCCGATTCTCTTGTACACCGAACTAAACTAACTAAACTATCACTAAAATTCCTTACTTTTTGCTATGAGAATCTTACAGCTATTCTGCATGAAAAATTCTCTAAATTTAAAAATAATTTTGACACAACTAAAATCGAATTTGACAATTGCGGCTCGTCGACACGTGGTACTTGTTTGCCCTACCCGTGATTTTTTTTTAGAGCCGCAGGCCGGCAGGGGGCAGCCTTGGCGTGTTTTTTAAGGAATTTTTCACTTTTTGTATGGAAAATATGAAAAATTATTACCTACATGTTGAGTTTTAGGGGGGTTTATGGGTTTTATAAAGGGGATCGAAATTTTCATTATTTTTGCGATAGGACACACCATTTTCGAGATATAAGCAAAAGAAAAAAAAATACTGTACTGTTTTTGCATCTGAAGTCGAGGTGTTGGTGTAGAGATGGGTAATGGAAAAATTTCGGAATGAAAAGAAAAGAAAAAATTAAAAATTTCCAATATTTTTCCAATTTTTCAAATATTTTTCAAATATTGGAAAAAAATGGGAAGTCGACCAAGATCAGAAAATAAAACAAGATAACAAATTATTTGTTACTTTTTATCAAAATACTAAAATTTCTCATTTTTAGGATTCCGTACCCTATTACTAAGACTGTTACTTATATTTTTCTTAAAGACTTTTATGATTTCTTGCATTTTAAGAGATATCTAACATACACCGGGAAATCCCCGAACATAGATAACATGCGTATTACGTACCACAGACTAAAATCTAACACTGACTTTCCGGCAAATTTTAGTTTATGGTAAGTACGTAACGTAATAGCATGTAATCTATGATCGGGGATTCCCCGTTATATGTGTTTAGTAAGGAATTGGAAATTGCGTGGCAATAATTATGTAGTTGACTGGCATTCATTTAGCTTCGGAGTGTTTGTATTAGTGGTATAATAAGGAAGTGTTGTTATTTTTTAAGTGAGTTTGGGACAAAAATGGGTCGTAATAAGGACACTACAGTATGGAATTCGTTTGAAAAACGGAATAACAGTGTCTTTTGTAAATATTGTAACAAAATGTTTCGATACGCGAATGTTACTCGTATGCGGTCTCATATTGCAAATTGCACGAAATGTCCACAAGATATGAAAATTTTAAATGTTAGCTTGACAAAAGAAGCCGATTCGTGCATAAACTTGCCTTCTACTTCTTCCGCTGCGTCTTCAGAAGCAGATTGTTCCGTTAATAAAAAAGACGTCGATAAATTGATCGCCTTAGCAACTACAGTATCAGGATCTCCTATCTCTTGGGTAGAACATGCATTATGGAAAAAAGTATTTTCTGCTTTAGCGCCATCCTACACATTACCAACACGAAAAACATTAACAACTTACGTGGATAACATTTATGATGAAATGAAAAAGAGTCAAGATATTAATTTGAAAACTCTTTCGATACTGCATCTTCAGCTAGATGGGTGGTCCAATATAAAAAATGAAGGTATTATACATTTTTTAGTCTCCACACCTGCTCCTTTACTCGTAGACTTTATAAACACGCTTGATAATCGTCATACATCAGAATACTTGACCACAGAGATTTTTAAAGTGATGAATCATATTGGCCCCGAAAAGTTCTTTGTGTTAATAGGTGATAACGCAAATAATGTTCAAAGAGCTCTGTTGAATGTGAAAGAATTATATCCACATATAATCACATTACGTTGCACAGCACATACATTAAATTTATTGGCAGATGACATTCTAAAGATTAATGTGATTAAAACTATAATGAAAATGATAGTCGATGTAGTAAAAGAAATAAAATACAGTCAAGTACTCTCGTCACTTTTTACGAAAATTTCAATTGAAAAAAACTGCAACAAAAAATTGAAGCTACCTGTTAAAACTAGATGGAGCAGTGTACATGATACGCTGCAAGTGATGAAATTTGTCAAACCAGCAATGCAAACGTTGGCGGTGCATGAACGAGCACAGTTGTCGTCAGAAAACAAATCACATTTATTAGATGAAAGATTTTGGACAATGACAAATGAAGTTGCTGCAATTGTAGAACCAATCGCTGTTAGCATCTCCCAACTAGAAGGTAACGATATTTTAATTCAGAAAACAGTTTCAGTGTGGAATACCTTAAAATTAAAAATAACAGAAGTTTTTGCTCACACCAATATTATCAATGAAGAAGAAAAGAAAACTCTGCTTGACAAAGTTGAATCCAGAAAAGGAACAGTTGTAAAACCTATCCATTTTGCTGCATGTCTGCTAGATCCTAAGATCTGTGGTGATAACTTAAGTAATGAAGAAGATGCTGCAGCAATGAATTTTATCGATGAACTAGCAACGTACTTAAATATTGATAATATAATGGCGGAAGTTTCCGATTTTAAATCAAAATCTAACTTTTGGAGTCAAAGATTTGTGTGGTCGCCAGTAAATAATGTCACCCCCCTTTCTTGGTGGCAAGGCATATGTAAATTTACGAAACTGAGAAAAGTGGCTGAAGTTATCTTCACGGCTCCTGTAACGTCTGCCGCATGTGAACGTTCTTTTAGTACAATAAGTGGAATTCACACAAAGAAGCGTAATAGACTGCTGACGGAGCGAGCTGAAAAAATGGCTTTTATTGCTTATAACTGGAATATGGAAAATAGAAATAATGATGATTTGTATATTCACAATAATCAAGAGGACGATATCAGTCCACCAACTGAAGATTTACTGTTTGTAGATGCAGATAATGTACAAAATGTTGATGACGAATTCTTTTATGATGATCATGATTCAGATTTGGATTCATATTAATCATGAGTGACGTAATTTTATATGTTTATGTGTAAAATAAACCATTGACCATGAATCTGTATTAAAATATAACTTTACACATTTGTTTTTTTTTTTAAAACAACATGTAAAGCCATTAAATCCTTTGAATTTCAACTTATTATGAACTATACATATTTTATAAACTAATAATTTCGATAAAAAGATATATTTCCATTATTTTTCCAATTTTTCAATTCTTCAGAAAAATAAATTGAAAAATTTCCGAGTTTTGAAATTTTTCGGAAAATTACCCATCACTTTGGTGTGACTTTCTATCCATTTTTTTCTTCAACGACAACTAATTTTACTCCACACCTTTTTAATCGCGATTAAAAATAGTCAGATTTAGTTAAACAATCTAAATTTTAGGTGAAAAACGTGTAATTCAGAATAGCAAAATTGCTATGTTCAATAGATTAAATAACTCAGTGCTCAGTGCCATCTTAGTGCTGTCAAACTAAAATATAGTTAAGTTGTGTCACTTTAGTCAATTTCAGAATAGCAAATCGTCGTTTGACAGGAATAAACTAAATTTTAGTGATTTTTAGTCTAGTTTAGAGGCATTTGTGACAAGAGAATCGGCACCATTATATAATCAAAGTTAAATTATTACATTAGGTATTTTAGTTTTGTTAATATGATACAGCATACCTACTAATTTATGTTATCATTTGTATTTCTTGCATATTTTGGGAAGAAAACATTGCGGCCGGGAGCGTGTGAGGTGCCACACCTCGCGGCCCGAGGGGAGGGGCCTGACGAGGGAGTGATACAACAAATGATCGTCTTCAATGTTTGGATTCAACTAAGCTGGGATAGCATGAACGTACTCCAGAACATATGTAGTAACTAGCTGCGCCCCGCGGTTTCACCCGCGTAGATGTCGATCCCGTGAGAATATCGGTATAAAAAGTATCCTATGTGTTATTCTGATGTATAAGCTATATTACTGTAAAGTTTCAACAAAATCCGTTCATTCGTTTTTGCGTGAAAGGGTAACAAACATCCTCACAAACTTTCGCATTTATAATATTAGTAGGATGCGAGGTAGGGTAGGAGGCAATTGGTTTTGAAAACTGTAGTTACTCCAGACTTGACCAATGTCGTTCAACCCTCCTATAGGGGTGTGAACGTGTGACAGACAGTCTAATGAAAGAATTATAATCTCGAATACTTGTAAATCACTTTATTGGTACTCAACACAGTAAAATAGTAATATTGTCACTCGAGACCATTTTCATCATCATCATCATCATCTCTCTAGCGAGAGAAAAACACCATTCAACTTTTCCCGCCGTTTTTCATCAAATCTTTGGGTTGCCACAACTCAAAAACATAAAATGTTTAAAAATTACAATGTTGCAACCAACAAATAATATTAGTTAAATAGTCGATTATTGTGTATGCTCACACTAAGCTGAAACCAACTTTAAAACTTTGCTAACGGGGCATAGTCTTCGAAAAATGTGTTTGGTCGAAATCCCCAATTTTTATGTTTTATAGCCTCAACCACCACTGTCAACAAAATGGCGATTATTGCATTTACAGACTTGAATTTAATAAAGGTAAACCGCCTTAACACTGTAATTTGAAAACATTGTAAAAGCCATCTATTTTTAAAAAAGTAGGTAACCGTGGAGTTTGTTTCGGGCTCTTGTCCATAGGAAACGACCAATTGGAACCGTGCACCTAGCTTCTGACGTTTCACAAGTGCCCATGTAGGTTTATGTGAAATAAAATATTTTTATTTTTGATTGTTTTATTGGGCCACTGTTGCCGAACAATCGCTCAACAATCCCGCTTCCTTTTTCGCCCACCACCTCTGTGCTTCAGTCGCAAGTGTGCGTACAAGCAAGCCGATTGCTTGAACGTGTCACCACAATCTTCACACATATACTTGCGCTCGTCTGAATGAATTTCTCTATGACTACGGAGTACTGCCGAATTCTGCGAAAGATTGAAGAATGGCATCTATACAAATTACTTTTATTTTCAAACAAGATAATATAAATTACATTAGTGACTGGTAGGTATTTAGTGATCAATACTTAAAACACATGATTGTACTCATCATAACAAACAACTTTCCCAATAAACTAATTTTTTTTAATTAACCAAGCAATCATGTGTGTAATATCCGTCACTCTATATAAGCTAAAAGACTAACCGCCTTACTAATAAACGTATTATATCAGATTAATAGTCAACGCCACATGTGAACAACGCGTCATACTGACGTCACGCAAATTCCTGCATCTCGCAAGCACAGTTTACCGCGCAACTAGCATAGATACAACGGCCCGACATGAATCATCGGGCAGCTGCCCGCCAGACACGACACCCGTCTGGTCGGAGGAACCTCCCTTTTCCATAGAGGAACTTTACATCCTGTTCCTCATACCTCTATATCATTTATTATTCGTTTAGACTGTAAGCCGACCTCAACATAGTTGGGACAAGACTAGGTACACGATGATCGTGATGAACTAGTGATACTTACATAGAACTTCTTGTTACATATGTCGCAGGAATATTTTCTTGGTCTGGTTTCACCGAGGTGTGCGCCTTGGTGATTTGTTAAACAAAATTTTGACATGAAAGTCTGGAACAAAATGGATGAAAGCTGGAAAATATATTATAATGGGAGAATTACATAGTAGATTGTTATACGAGGGTCGAAAGGAATTGATGACTTTCACCGGTGTAAGGGCCTAGGCACACCACGTTTTAACGCGCCGTTGATGCGCGTTTGTAGCGATACAGACGCGATACGCACGTAAGTCAGACACAGCCTGTAGACCTTTGCACACCAGTATAAATTCAAATATGCGTTTGTATCGATACAAACGACAACAAACTGTTCTGTAGGATAAAAGCGCGCCGACGACGCGCGTTTCTAAAATGCGCGTCGACGGCGCGTTTAAAAAAACGTGGTGTGCACAGGCTCTTAAACACTACTTTTAATTTCGAATATAAGGAAAGTAAAAATTAGTGGTTTTATTATATTGATATAAAGACGAGATATGAGGAATTACATATTTCTATAGAAAACCTTATTTTTCTCATAATTTGTCTTTAAACCAGTGTCCATTCAAAATATATATTTGGGAACCTAGATATTCTGTAATCCAATCGGAATAAATACACACTACCTTAAGAATATGTTTCATTTACAAATTATTATTTTGGTATTACGTTTGTATGAACCACGCATGCTCCGCCGGCCTCTTAAGACTGAGTCTAGGAAAGGAACGTACCTTATTGCAGATTTCACATTTATATTGCGATTTGTTTAAATGGTAGTAGTTGTAATGTTGCTTCAAATAGCTTTTTGCCGTGAATATTTTATTACATTCTGAACATTTGTATCTAAAAATTTAAATAAAGTTTAGTTTTAAAAATAAGCACCAATGAAACTGAACGGAATCAGCACATATTTCATCTATATCTGATAAATAACTTTAATTTCGGAAGTCGGTGTCGTTGATTCCGCATTTTCGTTTTTTGACACCGACTTCCGAAATTAAAGTTATTTAAGTATCACTTTGTAGTTTTTTTTGTTTTGAAGTCGGTTGTTATTTTTTGTAAAAAAGTTTTTATTTTTCATTTTTTAGTTGTACCTACTCCACACAAATTCAAATAACACTAGTGCATTGAAGAATTGAAGACACAGACTAGAAGAATCATCAAAATTCGCATAGAAATGCCGGAGATGCAGTACATTTATGCATATAACATCGTACATAAGAATAATTACATAATGTATTATATACTAACCTTCCTGAAAGTACCTATATAGTTCAGGTTAATCAAAGAAACATCAAAATTGGTTCATGAGTTCTTGAGAAAATCGCGGACATACATAGGTACATACGGGTCGAATACAGAACCTCCTTTTTTGAAGTCAGTTAAAAATGTAAAGATTTTTATACATTGCCTTTACAAAATGAAGAGCTTTTGAAAGCTGTTTCTTCAAACACCTAATAAAAATTAAAAAAATAAAGAAATAGTGATTTTACAATGATGTTTCAATAATCTCCCGTAAAAAAAACTAAAACCCGTATTTTTGATGCTAGTAACCCTTAAATCAAGAAGTGGTTGGTGGCAACACTGGCAACCCTAGTTTTGGGCGACTGTCATAATGTAATTTTGACGTTTAAAAAGTGCAGATTCTCAGCCTATTTGGAACAAATGACTTGATTTTGATTAGTGTAATTACCCCTCGGAATGATTAGCTGTATTCCTCAAATGAGTCCTGTATATGACTATGTTCTTGAACTGAATATCGCATTCCTGACAATAGGAGAGCTTCTTCGCAATGTTGTCATTATGCCTGGCCAGATGAGACTCCAGCTGCATCTTCGTTTTGAAACCTTTTTTGCAAATATCACATTTAAAGGCACGTTTTGGAGCGTGAGTACGACTGAAATTGAGTAAAATAAACATATTTATTTTATTTATTTATTAAAACTTTATGCACAAGTAAAAACTGTACAAAGGCGGACTTAATGCCTTGAGCATTTTCTACCAGTCTACCTTAGGGTGATGCAGAGACAGTACACAGTAGGTGCAATAACAGAAAAAAATATATATAAGAAAATATTTATAACTAAGATATAAGAATAAATACATATATACATACATACAACAAAATATAGAAAAAAAAGTTAGAAATATATAGGAAAGAAGAATAGAAAATACTATCATTATACAGGATGAAATTATAGTCATAGTTATCCTAGGGGTCTTTGTACTTATTATCATGAACAACTTTTACTATGGGACCAAACCTGAAATCGCGAAAAAAAAAATCTGCTGTTCCGTACATTATGTTCGTATACTTGTCAAAATGCAGGGAACAACAAATTTTTTTTCGCGGGTTCAAGTTTGGTCCCATAGTAAAAATTTAAGCTTGTCATTTTTGCCGATGGAAAATTCCATCGAGCGCACGGTTAAAGTATAATTACACCTACGTCATATGTATTCTAATATTCCTCTTTAATTTGAATTTTTCTCCACATTCGTTGCACCAGAACTGATGTTCCGTTTGCATGTGTTCTTCCAGATCTTGTGGATTTCTGTAAACGAAATAAACTTCAATCAGCCTGTGGCGGCATCTACATCCCCAAATACGAACTACACATCACACTGGCGATGGCGTGGCCGCGGCCTAGATACCTGGACGGGGTAGCTTTGAGACCTCGTGGGCCTTGGCGTAAATCCGGGGCTGTCTATGGAGAACAATACTTACTAATCATCCGCCTTGGAGTGTAAATGTGTGCAGTTCCACAAACAATGGGACACTTAATATCGTGCCCTGCGTGTCCTGTCAGCTGCACGTTACAGGAATTGATAGACGCTAGTGATTGCGCCAAACAAGTAGCCGAATTCTGGGCCGAGCACATTTAGATTGCTATCGACACGCAAGAAGAAGAATACTTACTTGGCCACAAAATAACACTGTGAACAATGTATACTATCAGGTTTATCAGCTGCATGCTTGAGTTTACAGTGATTGACCGCTGAGCGCAAGTCGTTTCCCTGATATTTACATAGCCTACATCTGTAGACTACATAGTGCTTTCTCTTATGTTTGTTTAACGCTAGTTTGTGGCGAAACCTGACGCCGCATACTTCGCAGATGAGGTTGCCGATTCTCTGGAAAAAAATTGATTAAAAAAAAATATATTTACCAATAAAGGTAGAAAAAGAAAATACATGGCAACATTTGTTGCAAGAATTTCTTACAACTTGTGATTTGCAAGTGTTTGAAAACAATTCTTTTTCGTATGGCAAAATTGGTTTTTCTTGTATTGTTTTTGGTATGTGAATTAGTGATGTTTTTGGAATTTTGGGCGACGATATTATGTCGGAAATATGTTATATTATTAAATTAATGGGATCTAAGATCAATGAACACACTTTTCGAGTTGCTACCGTGGCGCCAATAAACTTTTCTTAAATTTTTATGGTCAGGTACAGGCTAAAAATATTGCAGCGACTTAGCTCTTTGTGAAGGAGTTTTACCATACCTATTTCAGTTCCCAAGATGAGTTGCAATTTTTTGGTTAGAGGCAGCGGTGACTACTAACTTGAGGTTTTGCCTCCCATCAGCAGACCTCTACTACTGGACAGGCCTCCCCCAAGCATCGCCACTTCGTCAGGTTCTGTGCTTCTCGTATCCAGCAGATTCCTGCGGTCCTCACAAGGTAATCGGTCCACCTTGTGGGATACCTTTCAACGATACGCCTTCCGGTTGTTCGCAGACGCCACTCCAGAACCTTTCGGCCCTATCGACCACCTGTTCTGTGTGTATTGTATATCCCAATAACATAAATATCTTATATATAAAAATGTTGTGTCACAGTGTTTGTTATAGAACTACTCCGAAACGGCATGACCAAAGTTTTGTGTATATTTGGTAGGTCTGAGAATAGGTCATAGGCTACTTTTTATACCCCTAGGGGATAAGGGTGGTCCTCCTGATTTTTATTGGAATCGAAAGTTACGCGGGTGAAACAGCGGAGCGCAGCTAGTAATATATAACAATGACATACCTCATCATGCTTCTTCTTTATGTGGCTTCTATATTTCTCCTCCTTTCTAAACCCAAGTACGCATCCATGACATATATGAGGAAGTTTCCTAAACGATGGATGACTTCTTCTCTCTTCTCTAACTCTTGCCATCTCTTCTTCACTCATGACAACTTGAACAAACTTCTCTTGGAATTCTTTATCATCTGTATCTCTAGCTTTAGGTGCTATTTTTTTGGTAACTCTGACGCCATCTTGTTTTTGACTAGTGACCGTTCTTGTTGGTAAGTTTATGTTAGGTTTCGTTTCAATAGTTTCGGTTTCATATTTTTTTTTATTTGCTACATTAAACATATCTTTTTCATGTTGAGAAAAGTTTTCTTGTTTCCCGAGCAACGTATCGTCGTATTTATTTTCTATAGTATCGCCTTCTGAATAAATATTTTCGTATTTTTCCGGTTTTTCAATTAGATCTTTATTTATTACTAAAGTATCCTCAATGTGGTCTAAATTTTCATCAATTTTTGTAAAATTATCATCAATTTGGTATTTAAAATCATCACTTTCGTCTTCCTTTTCTTCTTTAATAGAATCTTGGTCAATTGTGAGTTTAATGTCACAATTGTTTTTCGAAACAAAATCGTATGTGTGTTCTAATAAAATATTGGTTTTAGCAAGTGTTGTTAGAGATTTTATATTGAAATGCTGGAAAATAAAATGTTAATTATTTTCTTTCTATACAGCTAACCATTAGGTAATAATACAGGGTGGCAAGAAAGCACGCTAAGCCGTTGCTCCCGGCTGTCATTCGTGGATCTTTGAAAGTCGTTACGGGTCGTCAGAAGCCCGAAAATCTGACAATCAGTCTTACCAAAGGGTATCGTATTACCCAGTAAGTGGGTTGTGGAGGACAGATAGGCGGTCGCTCCATGTAAAATTCTGGTATTCAGCTGCATCCGGTTAGACTAGAAGCCGACCCCAACATAGTTGGGAAAAGGCTAGGCAGATGATGATGAATGGTTAAATGGAATTGTCGATTTTATAGAAATATAAGCTTTAATACCTCTGTAGTATTTAATAAGGTCTTCTGTGCGATCTTTGCTCTATTCTTAAAGCTGAAGAACTTCGTCAGGATACTCCGGCATTCCCAACATACACCACCCGGGGACTCTTGTAGCTGAAAATACGAGTGTTATACCTCACAAAGGCAGATTGGGCTTAAATGTGTATTTGATGTGATCCACATCTCCAATCAAAGGTTAGGCTGATGACGATGATGCACATGATGGTCAGAGACGATTAAGAATTATTATTATTTGGTTAGACACACTAGTAGCTAATTAGCTGATGCGTGTGTATCATATAGCTTGGAGATATTTACTCTGTCCAATCGATTCTTGAAGCAGTTCAACGTGGGAGCCGTCACATTTTCAGGGAGCCTATTCCATGCTGTTACAAATCGGTTAGGCAAGAATTGCTTCAAAGGTTTTTTTTGATAAATTTTCCCATACATACTCAGCCTATAATGTTCCCACTGCTGGGACACAGGCCTCCTCTCAGTGAGAGGGAGTGGACCGTAATCCACCACGCGGGCCCAGTGCGGGTTGGCAGATGTCACAAATCTTCGAATTTTTGGTTCTAGGACATGCCGGTTTCCTCACGATGTTTTCCTTCACCGTTTTGAGAGCAATGTAAAGTGCCTGTCTGGATTCGAACCTACGACCTAGAACTCGTAAGTCGCGGCCATTAACACTTGGCCACCACTGCTCTCTTGGCTCAATTTTCCCATAGCTTTAGGGAATGCCCACGCAAATGCAATGTTCCCCGCACAGACAGTGTAGCTGGCAGTAGTCTTCTCAGCGCGATAGAGCAACATATCGACGATGAAATGACAAGAACTCCTAACTGACATTTTTTTCAATTTTACTTTTTTTACGTAGATACTTTAAATAATCGTTTGTAGTCTATCTACGTAAAAAAAGTAAAATTGAAAAAAAAAATTGAAAAAAATGACAAGAATCATTTCATCGTCGATATGGTGTTCTATTTAGATTATGTAAGAAAAGTCACTGTGCAAATTAATAGTCAATAGACTTTATACTGGACACTGTCATTTTATTTACAACCCCCGAGCCCGAATAGCGTCCTAAAGATGATTAGCGAGAGAACCGATACTGCTCTGCTCAGTAGGTTCACCGAGCTCCATGTGTTGCGAGACCGATGAACATACTGTGGAGAGGTAAACGGTGTGCCTAGTTTCTTCATTTTTTTTACTTAATTACTAACATTAGTTATAAGCTAAATTCTTGTTACTAACAACCTTGCCTTGCCTATGGACTTTTTTGTCTAATTTTTATTTATTTTTTTGTTATTATTATTATTTTTTAATATCAAAAGTTACAACAAGGTCTATTGGAGGCAGCATGTACCGAGCAGGACTCCATTGTACCGATGACTACGCCTTATTCTTATTGCTTGGAAGCAAATTTAGGCACTCCACATGATCTTCCCAGCCCTTAATAATACCACTCAATCCCGAACTCTCACGCAAGAAATGGGAATTGTTTTCTTAGCACCTATGTTTTTGCGCACTTAGGGGTTTTCAAAAATACAGTAAAAAGAGTCTATTCTACCCAAAAAAGCGCCGGGTATTAAAGTAATCGTATTATAGTGGTTCCTTGAGTGCGATTGTTATTGATTTTTAAAATTTTCTGGTATTTATAATAATTAAGTTCATAACCGTAAAGCGAATAAGTACCCTAGGATCCTAGAAAACAATTAAATATTGGATTCTAGGGTATTTAAGAGCCGAAGCAGAGCATAAAACCATTTATTTCGCGACAAAGCGAAAGGTTTGGATTTTTAATTTTGTTCAACCGAAATCTAGTAGGTAGGTACTTACCTATATTTTCTACAGAAACATCTTTTTTTCTTTGCGTGTATAAAATCATTAATGTTATTATTTTTTACAAAAAAGGCACTGACCTCTTCGAAATGTATTTCACGTAGCAACGGTGTTATTTTACGCACAGGGTGTAAATGGCGGTCCGTGCTTAGACAGGTAACGCAGATATTTATTTGTTCTCCCATTTTTGTTAATATTGCACATAAACACTCGTCATTCTAGGGACTAGGGAGTTAGTAAATTTAGTAAATTATTCACAAACAAAATTAATGAAGTTGAGCCAGCAATCAAAACTTATTTTGCATGTTTGACAATGACATTTATTATTTTACGTGATACCCTGTCTTTTGGGACTAACCGTTATTTGGTAAAAGATCCGTAACGTAATTAATTAATAAATCGAATAAATAAATAAAACAGAGACGAGTCACCCTATCTTTCACCGAATTTCTGAATCATGATTGATTTGCAAAGAAAATTTTACCATTGCACCACAATAGCATTTTGTTGAAGCAGTCTAGTCCATTGAGGTACATAAAACATGGAGATGCCGCGTTATTCTATACATACATTTGCTTATACAAATATGAGTGAAATATGATTCAGAATGTGAAACATCATTATGTCTCATTCTTTCTAATGAGATAATTTTATTTGATAAAAGAGACAACAATATTTTAGTTGTTGCTCATTATGGCAATATTTTATCGTGACGTAGTGACAGTTGTAGGTAAGTGCCATAGCAGCCATCTTATGCTATGAGTTTCGTGGTAGTTTTGCTGTCAAATGGTTGTTTATTTTTTGTATTATTGAGGATTGCGAGAAAATTACGAGGATTTTACCTGTTAAAACTGCACGTAAATGTTGGAAAACAGAAATTCAACATGCCTGTGTGTTGTATTGTGAAGTGTGGTGCAAGAAAGAATGAAAATCAACCTCAATTGTCTTTGCACAGGTTAGTAGCCGGTTTTCATGCATTAATACATACAATAATACAATAATACACATTCGATGATGCAATTGTAACGTGATCATGAATTTATGGCTAAAGTATTGATATTTGGGTTCATTTCCGTATAACAGGCCTTTCTATTATATTTGTTAATTCGTTCGTTTGTTTACAATAATCTTTGATTATATAATGTCTAGATAGAGCATCAATTGCGCGCAAACGTGTCAAAAAATACCGGCCAACTGTTGGGCTGTAAGTACTTACCCGCCGATTAGAGATGGGTTGTAACAGGTTAAACACGATATCTGTTATCACTGTTACTGTTACACAAAAATAACAGATCCAAATATCTGTTATTAAATAACAGCCTGTTATTTTTGTACCGACGATAAATACGTATTAAAATAACAATTGAGTATCTTCTTTATTTCCGAAAATCGTTTCCGAAGTATTGAATAGGAAGGAATGACGGGGTAATATGAAATTATAGAATTAAGAATTAAGGCAACAATAACAAACAAACCATGCAAATTACTCTCAATAAAAGTGATTTGTTAATTTATGAAAAAAACGTAAATATACCTGGAACATTTTGCGATGAATTCCGCCGAACCAAAGACAATAAAGGCATTCGGAATCGATGAAACGGATCACAATTTTTTTTTTGTTGCTTTAATTATTATTCTGAGGTTGCATCACAAAGGACATTGCCATAAAGAAAAATAGAATAAAATTGTTTTTTTTTTTTTATAATGGTAACTGGCTAACAAATATCAGGTAGGTAACACGACCTAATTTAGAAGTCACTTTTTCGAAAATGTTGGTTCTTGTTAGACTACCAACTGTATTTTAGGGATAATAAATACTAAGTGCTTCTCTTTTTAGCGTAGTTTAACCGCTTTAGTAAGAGTGAGAAGTAAACATATTTCGAAGTAAATAATAGGTGTTTCTCTTTTTAGCAAGGCTTATTCTTTAATGAGGAAGAGAGAGAAATTGATAACCTTGTTATTTTGCTTCCTGTAAAGTGTGAGTGTGTATGAAAGTAACAGCCGTGGTAACAGTCTGTGAGCCTGTGTGGGACAGGGGACTGATTTATTGAATTATCAGTAACAGCCGTGGTAACAGTCTTTGAGGGTCTGTTATTTTAGTAACAGATAAGTCATATTGGTAGGAACAGTTGTTATTTGTTATTTTTAAATATCTGTTATTTCTATCTGTTACGATAAATATGCCTCACCCCTACCGCCGATTAGTGCCGATCCAAAGAGTAAAGTAACTATAGAGGGAAAGAGTAACAACTCTGTGGTAAAATTTGCATGTATGGAAAGTGCTGCCACCTTGAGTTTGGTGGGTGAACTAAGGCTCTAATAAATATACACCTACCTATAGTTAAGCATACTTACTATAAGTAGCGAATCTTTATTATCATGTTTAGGGCCACAATTGGTCACAATCAGGGTTTAACAAATAACAGTAACAAGTAATAATTTTAACAGAATTAGCTGAGATAAACTCGGGATTTCGGGAAGCGCATCAACGTCGGGAAAGCCGGAGTTGCGGAGTTGACAATGATAATGGCGGATGGCCGGCGGCGACAATGACATTTGTTTAGCAATTTTATTGGACAAACAAGACAAGATGGCTGCCAACAAGTTTGTTTAACCCACCAAACTGCAGATGTCGCTGTCGTCTATGGAAATTGATCACAGTGCTAAGTGTGCCCCCCCTGTGCCGATCGTACCGCTTTGGTGTCACTACGTATTACGCGCGCTAAGTAATAAACAAATAACAGCGATAAAATGACGGTATGTGCTATTAAACTGTGCCGAAATTATAAAGGAAGGGTAAAAAACACCAAACACATCACATATCATCAGTAATTAACCAAAAAAACTACGTATTTGTTTTTTGTTTTTATATTTACCAAATTACGCCCTATTACGCCATATTTTATCAGTGCTGCCAGTTTCTTTTTTCCATTCTCCCAACTTAACGTCCTTTTTTTGTGGGTATATTCGTTGCTTTATGGTTACGTTTATATTATTTAGTTGATGTACTTTTATTATTCGATTTCAAAAATGGTGAAGTTTTTCAATTCGTCTGTACTTTTTTATAATAATATAATGTTCGCGTATAACTTTTTTGTTTATGAGCCCATTTTAATGATTATTGTTGCATTGGGTCCAATAAACTGATTTCAAAGGTGCCAAGAGTAATTTTAATAAGATTAATTTATTCCATTCGTATTATCTGTGATCTTTCATTTGAAATTTCCAAATACAAACTGCCTAAAAAGTTAAATATTCTAATTGAATTAACTTAGCTGTTTTAATATAACACAACATTCACACACACAACTCTAATTCAATTAAATAGTGTTTTTTATTTATAAATAAAGACACTACTAAAACTGAATAATACTACAAACATACACCTAAAACTTACTTATATTATTTGTATAGTCAATTTTTTTAATATGTGATTTATGGGAGAATTGTAGTAGCTGGTATCATTATGCACGCACACAGAGACATAGATGCACAGTGTAAAACACCGCCCGCACGCACACATGTTTGAAATTGTTGCCTCGTTTTCTTTGTTTTGATTGTAGGGCGACGCTCTATCTAGACATTATATAATCAAAGACAATAATATGTCATAATGGAATAGTGTTGTACCGTTGCCGACTTGGCGTAATAGTTTCCGAAACTAGTTCCTCCGCTGAAACGATACCGGTATATTCTGCGATGTTAACATAAATAATCCTGCGTCTTATTCAGTCCGAGTGACCTTGCTAGGTCCGGCCTGTGGTTCACACTTCACAGCACCAAAATCAAAATATTCCACATAAACCTACATGGACACTTTTATGAAACGTCAGAAGCTAGGTGCACGGTTCCAATTGGTTGTTTCCTATGGAGAAGAAACGGTAAGAAACTCCACGTTTGCTCTTTTAAAAATAATTGGCTTTTGTGAAAGCACATTTTCTGCAAGCATGTTTTTTTTTTCATGACATGGATTTTATTCTCAGACTAGCTATGCCCCGCGACTTCGCATAGAAGTCGTAAGATACACAGTATACTAAAATAACAGCCACACTAATAAAACTCATTCGTCCCCCGACCGGCCGCATTGCATCGCCCGCCCGCGCTATTATTTCGTTTTCGCTTAGCGTTCGTTTTTCTCGGCTCCTAAGGGTCGTAACGTGATGTTAAATAGCCTATAACCATCCTGGCTACCAAACGCAAAAATAATTTATGCATGGCATTTTTTTTGCGCGGAACCCTAATTATTTTTCTAAAATAAAGGTAGCCTAAGTTACTCCTTGTAACATATCTGTCAGTGAAAGTCCCGTCAAAATTGGTCCAGCCGTTTCAGATTAGCCGGAACAAACAGACAGACAGACAGACAGACAAAAATAAAAATACGTGTGGCACTCGGGGACTGCCGCGGTAAAGCTATTGCATAGCAACGCACACAAACACCGTGCCGAAGTCTGCCGAACTGATACGACGTTAGACGATGCTTAGGTTTATTTTCGTTACGGAATTTCTTCATTCGGTCGCCGCGCTCAAAGCCCAAGATAAAAGCTATGCCTAATAGTTTAAAAATGCCATTTTGTTAATAGTACTGTTTACACTTTTATAAGCATTTAGTAAAAAGCTGTTATTTTGACAGTACCAACAGACACTTCAATTTTATTTATTTTTATAGATAACGGAAAGTAAGATAACCTACTCATCTTTTTCTGTTACAATTACAACGGAATTTGTATACATAATATTAGGTATGATCTAAACGTGATAACTAGTAAGACTCGTATTTAGTATCGATACTAGTTATAGTAACACCTATGTTCCTTGATAGACGCAACACTAGCAATGGCAGCCATTTTATGCGACAATACCAGTTGTAGGTATGCACCCTTTTTTCGTAGGTATTTCCAGTCCATACTTTTGTATGTCAATGGTCTAGTCCAACAGCCATTACTAAAACCGTAAAAAGGAAACTCAGAATGTAAGCGAAGTGTGAATAGACTCTAACTCCTATAAATTATCTGTGAGCATGAAATGACACTGTCAGTCAGCAGACAGTTAAAATATAAACTTAAAACAGCTGATTTTTGTTTAATCCAAACTAATATTATAAATGCGAAAGTAACTCTGTCTGTCTGTCTGTCTTTGCTTCACGCCTAAACTACTGAACCGATTTGTGTGAAATTTGGTACAGACATAGTTTGGAACTTGAGAAAGGACATAGGATAGTTTTTATTACAAAAAATAAAATGAAAAATAAAATATAAAATAAAATTTATTCCGAACATACAGCGCCATCTATTGGTCAAGAGTCAGCATCAATTCAGTACTGAAAATTCATCGGAAAAATGTAAATAAATAGTAAAAAGGTATGAAAATATAATATAATACAACTTTTAGTACAAAGAAAATGCTCTAACGGAGTATAGATAATTCTATTAGTACTATATGTCGAGTTGGTGATCGCGCAATGGTGTCGATCGTTACACGAGTTCGGTTCATGTTATTGTTTTAATTCATCGGAAAAAAGTAAATAAATAGTAAAAAGGTATGAAAAAAATAATATCAATATAATAAAACTTTTAGTAAAACTAAAATGCCCGAACGGAGTATAGATAAATAATCCGAGTTGTCACTATGCTCGATAGATGGCGTTGGGATCGAAAAATCTGCCGGAAGTCACTATTCCACGCGAACGAAGTCGCGGGCAAAAGCTAGTGCCAAAATAAAACAGAAAAATTAAGTAAACAGAATTCATATAAACCAAATCAACCAATATTTGAGAAACCAAATCATAAAATGATTCGATTTTTGGAGAAACCATTTTGTATATCTTTTAAACCATTGTTCTACTAAATTTTTAATTTCTTGTATCGTTATGAACGTTCGCATTCTTATCTCAGTCGTCAGACATTTTTATCATAATAGGTACGGGCATTGACCTTCTTATCTTTCTAATTACCTACTGTAAGTAATTGGTCGTTAACCTTAATTAAAGTTAATAAATAAATAAATGATTTAAGTACATTGATGTACAGACGCCAGCACATCAAGCTACCCGAAACTGTCCAATTTTCCCAATCAACTTTGAACCTTATGCTTTAGCTATAAAGTTGAAAATCTATTAAAGAAATTTGACAGATTGTAGTAACTTGATGTGCTGGCGTCTGTACCTACTTACACAATTATGATACAAAACTATAACGTGCTAAGCACCAGGCAAAAAATAATATCATTGGCACCAGAGCGTTTAATTTATAATAAAACACCACTTAAATTCAGTCTAAAATATTTATTTACAAATAAATAATTTTTACACTATTTGGTCCTGCTCCACAAGTGTTCGCGACGAAGCGTCATCAATGCATTATAGTTTAAGTTTTTGTTTAACTTGTTATAGCACACATATCAACTCTGAAAGGGATCGTCACCGTATCGCCTTTCTCCTCGCCGTCATACAAGCGTCAACCAAACGTAAGCACGTAACCAAAGCGGATCAGCAGCTCCGATACGTCGACTCGGCTACAGCTAAGCGGCGCCGCGTTTAGGGCTCGCCGACCACTGGTTGATGGTGCTGCATGCAAGCCGCGGGAGGGGTGAGAGGGGCAAGGGTGGATGAAGAGACGTAAGCTCGAGTACGGAGAGACGTAAGCGCGGGGACGACGAGCCGTAAGCGCGGGAACTGCAAGTTGACCACGCACCGCACCGCGGTTCGTGAGCTTGTCCCAACGCGAGGCGATTTCGTTACGATTCCGATTAGTGTGCGTTGCAGTAGGGAGTTTCATACAAAGAATACTGAATGGCTCGAGTTGATACGGTAAGGACGTTTACGCACTACGTCCTATCAGAATCCGAGATATAGTCCATTGTCCTATTTGTATGAGGGGTTGCGCACTAGGTCCGAACAAATAGGGCTATGGTGTATATCGCGGATTCGGATCGGACGTAGTGCTTAAACGCCCTAACGATCCCTTTCCGAGTTGATATGTGTGCCTTTAGAGTAATAATCTATCATCATTTAGCTCCCTTCAAAATGGTTGAGCTGAATGGTGCTAATCCATGCGTCATGTTCGAGAACGGGCACCGTCAGTAGGGATTGGTCATCTCTTTGCTGCCATGGCTTATTTAAATTTAATATTTAGTTTTTTCATTACGGACGCTTTTTTAAAGTTCTGCATCGTTCTCACATGAATAATTTTTAACATGAATGATGTAACCAATGCTTTGTAACCATATTATTTTGATTTAACCTTTTAACCGCCCGACTTTATATCAGTTGTCTTGCCGCCAGCGCCCGAAAAAAAAAAAAACGAAAAATAAATACCGATGAAGTGAGCTGTGATGATGTAATAATAATACAGATTAAACGAGCTGTGTTATTTGGTCGTATACAGGATGAAATTGAAAACATGCGAAAAATCGAAATGGGAGATTGTACTCATCATTATGAACAACTTTTACTATGGGAACAAACCTGATATCACGAAAAAAAAATCAGCTGTTCCCTACATTTTGACGAGTTATGCAAACATAAATAATAATAATATTCCACAACTATCACACAACGCCATCTAGTCCCAAGCTAAGCAGAGCTTGTGTTATGGGTACTAGACAACTGATAAACATACTTATATATTTCTAAATACATACATATTATAGATAAATTACAACCAGACACAGAACAAATGATCGTGCTCATCACACAAACATTTGTCCTGGGTGGGAATCGAACCCACGACCTCCGGCATAGCAGTCAGGGTCACTAACCACTAGACCATCAGGCCTGTCAAATGTAGGGAACAGCTGATTTTTTTTCGTGATTTCAGGTTTGTTCCCATAGTAAAAATTGTTCATAATGATGAGTACAATTTCCCATTTCGATTTGTAGCATGTTTTCAATTTCACCCTGTATATACGACCCTGGCGGAGTGGACACGAAAATATTTGTCGGATTAATCCGACATAAGCGGTTAAAAGAGTGTCCGTGGAGTTTCTTGCCCGTTCTTCTCCATAGGAACCTACTACGCTTTGGAATGGGCGACTAGCTTCATCTTTCTGAGTGTTTCTGTTCTGAGTGACAGACCCCTTGACAATTCAAAAGTGCCTGTAGTTGGTTTATCACACTAATATACATATTATAAAGGCGAAAGTTTGTGAGAGGGTGTGTGTGTGTTTATATGTTTGTTACTTCTTCACACTCAAACGGCTGGACCAATTTTGATAAAATTTTGTATGGAGGTAGCTGATACCCTGGATTAACATAAAGGCTACTTTTTATCCCGATATTCCCACGGGGTCGAAACTTATGCGGGTGAAACCGCGGGGCGCGGCTAGTTTGAAATAAATGCTTTGAGTTTGAGTTACTTATTGAAACAATATTGTCGCGCAACTGTTGCCCAACAATCGCTCAACAGTCGCGCTTCTTTTTTGCCCCTCCACCTTTATGCACAAGCCGCGTGTGTGTGTACAAGGCCGCACTCTGCTTGAAGGTGTCGCCACAATCTTCACACATAAACGATCGCTGGTCTGAATGAGTGAACTGATGGCTACGGAGTGTTGCTGAAGTCTAGTGGGATAAAGAAATAAAAACAGTTAATACATACTACATGCAATATAATCTATACAAACAAATAAATAGTAGATTGTACAACTAGAGCATAAAAGAAGCAATTTTACCCCGAATTCGCGCCACGAAACTTTTTAATAGTTTTTATTTTTGTTTTCAACATGTTGTGTTATTCGACTTGGGTACTTCATACTGCCGAGTCATAAAAACGTTTCTTATTTATTTATTTTACCATTTATGTACAAACATATATAAACAGACAAGAAAAAACAGAACAGAAAAATAGGTACACACGGCTACACATCAAGCTATACATTTCCAGTTTGAGTTGAGCTCGCTTTGTATAGGTTTTTCGTACAATCAGAAGTCAGCTTATACTGGTTACGTATAGCTTGATGTGTAGCCGTGTGTACAAAGGTGATGCTTATTACATAAGAAATCTCTTCCAGCATACCTGCGATAGGACAAGAATTCGGGATAGTTCTTTGCGTTTTTAAATAATAAATTACAACTATTTTATCTGATTTTATTAAATTAACGATAGAAAACACGGAAGTGGTATAAATTAAAGAAAATGAAACAAATCACGACTTTAATCGGCGAAGTTTTATTGTGCGTGTGGCTGTTGGGCCAGATTATCTTAGTCTTAGAAAAAAAAAATAGTAGTGAATATAATTAAATAAAAAAAACTGATCAAAGGCGACACGTAGCGACACTGATCGCTCGACAACAAAGACTGACATTATCAAAACGGTGAAGGAAAACATCGTGAGGAAACCGGCATGTCCTAGAACTACTGTCTACCAATGACACCCGGACCAACGGTTTAACGTGCTTTCTGGGGCACGTATTATTATTATTTCTATCCTGCACTGTCCCACTCTTGGGCAAAGGCCTCCCTCCACTCCTTCCATCTTTCACGAGCCCGCGCGTCCTCCTTCCAGTTTTGACGGAACCTATCCAGCTCGTCCCGCCATCTCCTACGTGGTCTGCCATAGGTGGTTTCGATACGTAATATAAAAAAGTATTGATGATACTCACGAAGAATTTCTTGCCACATGTGTTGCAGGAATGATTTCTAGGTCTATTCAGCCCATGGTATAGCTGTTTGTGATTACGTAAACGCCAATTTGATATGAAAAGCTGTAACAAAGGACATGGAAGTGACCATTAAGAGGAAATATGGGTGGTCGTTTCTCCATAGAAACGCTCTCGCCTGTTTTCTTTCTGGTTAATGACCATAAAGCAATTATTTTTTACAGAATAGTAAATATTAACTACTTGTATGTCCCTATGTTTTCCTTTTTGATGATACATTATTCTTATAAGCACTAGAACCCTCCGAAAAATGCCGATTTATACCGCTATCAACAGAGGCCTAGTGTACAAATTTGACGACTATTAATGAAAAAAGAAAAACAGGGACACAGTATACATCGTTCTTATTCAGTTTATGAAATATCTTTTAAATTGGTCCACTAATGGAGGAGGAAATAGGCGAGAGCCAAACTTCAAAATACGACTTTTTACATAGGATTTTACAAAAGTCTCTCCGACCGCATTATCTTTATCTACACTATTTAGAATTTAGAAAAGTGTGTTAATAGTTACGACGGTTTGTATCCTAATTAGAGAGGGACCATTCAAGTATTACGTATTGCACTACATGGGGTCTTTGCTTTGCTTATTTTTGATGACATGGGGATGGGGGGTTTTTTTTTTTTTTGGGTGGGAAATCGTCTAATGACTCCTCCCGCTCTGGGTAGAGCGGAAGGGAGTGTCAGACTCTTACTGACTAAAACCCACCCGTGTTCCTTCCTTAGCCCTTTATGTTCCGGGGCAGCGGTAACCCTTTCGGACGA
The DNA here is from genome assembly GCA_914767645.1 of Hydraecia micacea. Taxonomy (NCBI): domain Eukaryota; kingdom Metazoa; phylum Arthropoda; class Insecta; order Lepidoptera; family Noctuidae; genus Hydraecia; species Hydraecia micacea. The sequence goes on from OU611805.1 coordinate 3,598,103, forward strand.
TCCCGCTACCCCGGCAGGCTTCGGACCTAGCAGGCCCCTTCCTTTATGCTGACATCTCTTTGAGGCGCGCGTGGAACACATACGCGCCGTCCGGCACGGGCCTGGTCCTGATCGGACGGAGAGCTACCCATTGCTCTCCGTCCGCAGGCCCGCGCCTACGGTGGCCGGGAGTCGTCACGCGGCTCCCGACGCCCAGAGCGTCTCCTGCGGCGGCTGGGACGTGAGGTCCCCTCCCTCAACCGGGTTGGGGGGGTCTGGATGGTGATTACATCAGCAGTATTTATTTTTTTACTTTTTCGCATTTTCTACAAAATTTTGTAGATTTTGGTTTGAACACATATGGCAACCCTGCTTGTCTAAGCTTGACAACGAAACGCGTTTTCAGGGATTCTACTGGGAGACTGGGACTTTATATCTGCTGCTCATGAATCAATAAAGAAACCAGAACACATTGAAAAATGTATGTACCAATGTTTACGTAAGCATGGGAGGCGGGGGATAAGAGCTTTGCTTACTATTGCTGACGATGGGGAGGGGGGGGGGGGGGGTGTTCATAATTGCAAGAAACTGCCACAGAGTCGGGATGGTTCGTGTCCAACTGACTCGTTAGGATTTCTAAATTCAAGTAGTGTATAGTGGTACGAGGCCCAGGTGTAATGTTCACTCATCCTCCAAAGAGGGAGGATCCCTCCTGTATTCAAACATACCTTATTGCATACTTCACATGTGTACTGCGATTTTCGTAAATGGTAGAAGTCGTAGTGCTGTTTCAAGTACCCTTTTGACCTGAATTTCTTATTGCACTCTGAACACGGGTATCTGGAAATCGAAATAGAGAATACGTTTAATTTTTTACGGGACAACGGTTAAAGCGTTTACATCACAGAAAAACTGGAAAACAAACCAAAGGATAGATTTTAGTATTTTTTTTTATTTTGTGCACTAAATTAAAATATCAAATGACAAACAAGAGATCGCTCATTTGGAGAAACATGGACTTATTTTTTTTTTTTTCCCCAAAAATGAGGTAAACATGCCAAAGCACTTTTTTTTTTGAGCGTGGGAAATCATCAAATGACTCCTCCCGCTCTGGGTGGAGCGGAAAGGAGTGTCACTCTTACTGACTAAAACACACCCGTGTTCCTTCCATAGCCCTTTATGTTCCGAGACAGCGGTAATCCTTTCGGACAATCCCGCTGACCCGGCAGGCTTCGGCCCTAACGGGCCCCTTCCCTTGTGCTGATATCTCTTTGAGGCGCGCGTGGAGGGTAGCGGGATTGTCCGAAAGGGTTACCGCTGCCCCGGAACATAAAGGGCTAAGGAAGGAACACGGGTGGGTTTTAGTTAGTAAGAGTCTGACACTCCCTTCCGCTCCACCCAGAGCTGGAGGAGTCATTTGATGATTTCCCATCCATAAAAAAAAAGGATTAAGTAATATGAATTAATTATAGTATTACGCACCCTTCCGAATGATTAGCGCTAGATTTTAAATGCATCCTATAGACCTGTATGTTCTTATACTGTACTTTACACTGCTGGCAGTAAGCCAACCTCTTCGCTATATTGCCACAATGCCTCACCATGTGGGTTTCCAGCCGCGTCTTAGTTTTAAAGGACTTTTTGCAGATATCGCATATAAAATTGCGTAGTACGGAGTGGGCTCGGCTGTAAAAAACATATTAGGGACGATGACTTTTATTAGAAAATATTTTCGAACAAATAATGTAATTTTAAAGAAGGCATAAAATGAGATATCGAAAAAATCTGTAAAATCGATGGAAATATGGAGAAGCTACACGCTTTAAAAGTTTTTGGGTCCTTGTCGCGCGTAATAGATTATCCTAATTATAGGTATTGTTATTGTTATCATTTTACTGTTAGAACTTGATAAAATAGTAATGTTTTGCATAACCTAAAACATGTCTGTAAAAGTAGACTAGTTAAAATATTAAGGAATAATGTAGCAAAACAGAAAATATTCCAAACCGATATCCACCTTTTATGTCGTTGATATTTTGGATGACGGTAGATAGAAATCAAAGTTGTTTGTTCACGACTATAAAAGGGGGAGCTCCGAGTGGCGGGGATCATTGTTGTTCGAGACATCGACCAGAACGGAGCTCCGGCCTACAGTCAGTTGTATGTTACCATTATTCTGAATTCTCTTGAGATATAATTAATTGTTTTTAAAATAACGATATATTTATGGCAATATAAGAAATTTGTTGATAGAATACTTTTAATACTGTTTCCATGGAATTTCTTGTCCTTCTTCTCCATGATGACCTAGATTTGGAACAGATAACTAGCTTTCTAATTAATTTCCGACCAGCCTAAATTGAAATAAATGTCTAGCTTGTCTTTCTGTGCTTTATTTAATTAAATCCTTTCCCTACATACCATATCCATAGTTACTTTTACACATATTAAATAACTAGAAACCATCTTTTTAACATAGGCGCCACGGACAGCTCCCTTCGCAGGGGCTGCCTTGACGCCGAGGAAGCAGCCGCCCACGTCATCCTGGAATGCGAGGCCGTGGCTTCTCAACGTGAAGAAATCCTCGGAACAGTGAGGTCGTTCCGTGAAGCCTGCGAAGCTCCCAGGAAGCTTCTGTGGTTTTGGGCGGAGCTAGGCTGGCTCTGTTAGCCAGAATCCCCACGCACAACGGACCAAATGGGAGTCTAAGTGCGGAAAAGGGAGCCCCATCATCATCATCATCATCTGGTAAACTCACCTCATATGTCTTCTAAGATTGTTCTTGTCTTTGAACTTAATACCACAGTCACAGAAAAGAGTATGTTCCGTCTGCATGTGTTTTTCTAAATCGTCCGGGGTTCTGAGGAAAAAATAAGTTTTGTTATTTTTATTTCTCTTTGGCAAAATAAGAAGAAATACACGCACACAGTGCGCACCTGATAGGACACGAGTAGTGTGAAACGAGCTCTATAGATGGCGCCATCAGCACAAACAGTAATCAGAACAGCAAATGGTTTGCCAACTTGAAAAAAACACTGGATGTTTTGAATTTTTTGGGGTTCGAGCCCAAAAGCCGGAATAGGTAGATACTTCAAATTTTCGCAGACTGTGTAATCTGCATTCGCGATTTATATGCCAAAAATGTAAACAAATATGATTTTATCCAAGTCTTACTTTTTCTTACGTAGGGGGGCCTACGTAAGAAAAAGTAAGACTTGGATGAACCTCTTCCTCCCCTTTCAATCTTGCATAAGATCTACCAAAATTGCAAAGAAAAAGTAACAATAAAATTAAAAACTTGTAATTTTTGCTTACTTTTGTGATCTTACGTAAGAACAATCTAGACCCCTCCCACCCCCATGTAAGAAAAAATAAGACTTGTTTGTAGCCCCTCCCCCCACAAATCTTCTTACGTAATAAACGAACAGGTGGCCTACCATGATTCTAATTAAAAACGATTCAAAAACAAGACATTTCAGTTTAGGTTCCTAAACTGCATCGCTTGTGCTGCTCTATGGACGTCATGGTACCAAACAAGTATGAATTAAACTAAAACTTGCGACTCAGTTTGGGACAATCGCTGTCAGCAGATGGCACGGCCTAAACTGAATCGTTAAACTGACGTCATGGTACGAATTAGAAGAACAGTTCAGTTTAGGTCCTAAAATGGATCGCGTTAACAGCTTGTGGTAGGCCTCATGACCCTTATACTTATGCTATTTAAAAAATGAAGTCAATATTTGACAATACTTACTTGACCACAACAGTACACTGTGAACAATGAATACTATCAGGCTTGTCTGCTGCGTGCTTAGTCTTACAGTGATTGTCGGCCGACATAAACTCATGAGCCTCGTATCGACACAGTCGACATCTGTACACCACATAGTGCTTGTTCTTATGGTTGTTCAAAACTAGTTTATGACGAAATCGGATACTGCATACATCGCAGACATGATCGCCCATGCTCTGGAAAACGGTAGAAAAAAAAAATTAATGAAATAAAAAAAAATCCTCAGAAATAGAAAATGTTTATTTTCATAGAATATTGGTATACAAATTTAATGAGTTGTTAAACAAAGTGTTTGGTATCAGGTACACACGACGAAATAGCTATAAATTTCCAGTTTTAGCTGACCGCGCATTGTGTAGACTTTTCTTACAATGAGAAGTCAGCTTATACAGGAAATGTATAGCTTGATATGTCGCCGTGCGTACATTCTACCATTTGGCATGAAAATATTTATACTTGGCAAGAACATTTGTTGTAACTTGCAACATTTGTTGGTAGAAATTCTGGAAACGATTTAAGCTCTAAAATCGTTTAAGCTACAGCTTATGGACGATATTTGAAGTTTGTGGTTGTAGTTGTAGTGCATGGACTTGTGATTTGAAACGGGCGACGCTAATTATTAAGACTTAAAAAAAATTAAATAAACTTAGGGTTGATCTTTCAATCCACAGATAATTCTTATTCGTGGAATAAAATAGACGTCTGACAGATTCTGTATGGAAGAACTGTCAAAAATTCAAGATCATGCCTCGGATAAAATTATGTGGCATTGGAAAAATCAGCCCTAAAATAAATAAGACCAGTAAGATAATTTCTGTTGATGATCTTCTATTTCTCAGTAGCAGCCTGGGATCTGTATTTGTGCCTGGTTGATAGCAAAAGGCTCGCCTCCCATGACCCAAGCAAGCAATTTTAGCCTTGGACCTCATCACAATCCAATCCAGCCTGTCCCTTGCTGCCCTCGAGGTCCGTACCCCACACTGGGTGCCCTTAGCGTTTAGTTGCCTAGTTTATAAGTTTTATACCCTGACTGGAGGCCTTAATTTGTTAAGACATCCACAGGATAGGTCGGTTAAAGAGCCGACAACCTCCTAGGTTAACATGCAAGATGCCATACGAAAAAAAAAGTAATATTACATACCTCATCATGCTTCTTTTCCAAATGCAAGCTATAAGTATCCTTCCTTGTAAACCCAAGTACACAACTATCACATTTATAAGGAAGCTTCTTGAAATTATGATGATTTCTCTTCCCTTCTCTTACTCTCAGCATCTCTTCTTCGCTCAACACAACTCGTACAAACTTCTCTTGAAAATCTTTGACATCTCTTTCTTCGCTTTCATTCTCTGTTGATTTACTAACTTTTTCGTCGATTTCACGAAAAACGACTTTGGCAACGTTAATTTTCACTTTTTTGTCACCTTGTGAATATTTTTGTTTTTTTAATGGATTGTTGTTGTGTTTATTTTCAATCACGTCTACATAGACTTTTTCTATTTTTTCAGGTATGTCTGATAATTTTTCATCTAAGTCTGCCGTGTTATCTATACTACCATCATCATCAGAGACTATAGGATCTAGTTTTCTCAATAACATAACATCATGTTTTCTTTCTACAGCATTCTCATAGAGAATGTTTACCTCTTCATTAAAATTAGATTTTTTTTCATCAAAATCTGAAGTGTTGTCTATGTTTTCACTTTGGTCTATGATTTCTTGTTTTATTGTTTCTGGTTCAGCCTTTAGTTTTGTGTAACAGTTTGTTAATGGGTCTAAGCTATAAGTGTACTGATAGTCATAGAAATCATTGGTTTTTGATGTCAATGTTGTTAGCGGTTTTATATTGAAAGGCTGGAAAGAAACGCTTGTTTTAAAGTTACTTTAACCTTTTAACCGCCCGACATTATATGAGTTGTTGTCGTGCCCCCAGCGCCCGAAAAAAAAAAAAAAGAAAAAACGAAAAATAAATAACGATGAAACGAGCTGTGATGATGTAATAATAATACAGATTAAACGAGCTGTGTTATTTGGTCGTATATATACGACCCTGGCGGAATGGACACGAAAATATTTGTCGGATTAATCCGACGTAAGCGGTTAAAAGGTTAATTACCTCCAATAATTCCTGAGGATCAATTCAATATTTCCGTTTTCTCTGGGTGGCAGGGATATTGATGCACAACCTGTTACCATATATTCAGTACAGAAGCCAGCACATCAAGCTACATGAAACTGTCAAATTTTCCTGAGCAACTTTGAACCTTATGTTTTAGCGATAAAGTTGAAAATTTATTAAAGAGATTTGACAGATTGTAGTAGCTTGATGTGCTGGCATCTGTACATGATTCTGAACCCTCATCTGCCTAGCCTTTTCCCAACTATGTTGGGGTCGGCTTCCAGTATAACCGGATGCAGCTGAATACCAGTATTTTACATGGAGCGACTGCAAACTGACCTCCACAACCCAGTTACTGGGTAATACGATACCCAGATTCTGAACCCCCTGCATTGAAATACATATTGCGTAAAAACTTGATTTCAGTTTGCGCGTCACCATCCCGGCCATCCTGTATAAGCACTATTGAATATCTTTTAATATGAAATTTCAGTTCAACATCATACAATATGAAGGGATCAGGAGAAGAAAAACTTCTGTCACATTTTTTATTTTTTTCAACTGGCAATGCAGTCTGAATGGTTATACCTGTCACTATGTTCTGTCAAAAACAACAGGGCAATAACATCCATAGTCTCCGAGCGTTCATGCTTTTAACATATTGATACAGGGAAAAAACATACAATGACCGGACCGATTAGCCCTCCCCCCTATACCACATACATACCTATTACAGTTAAAGTGCCTTGGGTATAAATGACACTATTTTATTAAGATCTTATCTTTTAAATAATAATATCTCAGTTTGTCCATTAGGTGACAAAAGTGGTTCTTCCCCTGATCCCTTCATATATTTTAAAATAAAAACTTAAATAGAAATGTAATCTTTATTACCTCTGTAGTTTGTGACAAGGTCTCCTGTGCCGACTTAGCTTTTTTCTTAAACCTATAGAACTTTACCAGGATACTCCGGCATTCCCAACATACTCCACCATGGAACGCTTTCAACTGAAAACCAAAACCCATGTATTATTAGAAAAACACACACACATTCTACTTACCACTTCACAACTTATTATAAGTTATGCTAACTTATAAGTTGTGAAGTGGTACTTTGACCCTTGAAAGGCAAAATTGACTAGGTAACAGTGGTGAAGGTACCATACAACTCGATTCCCACCGGCTTCGCTTCGAAAATTCAGAACATAACCACTCTATAGTCAATTCATCATTGAAATTTTCTTTTGGATTTTTTTTTTGCTCTGGCCTACCTCTGTCATAAATTCACCCTTCGCCACTGCTAGGCAACATAGGGCTAACTTTACAGAACAGTTTAGAGATTAACTTACAAAAAAAAAAAAAAAAACAGTCATGTGTTTTTCCTTTCTTTAGCTTTCTTGTAAACAGACATGTTTAAAAATAATTATCTATGGCAATAACTATAGTATGACAAACAATAAAAGTGACCATTTTCTTGTTGCACTAAGTGTATGTGCGCTAACTTACTCCCACTATGCCAAAACATTGCCTCGTTACGTGCCGGTGACTATACTGTTTTGGAAATCTTATTTAATCATCTGAATTAGAATGTATATAATTTGTTTTTTCTGAATAGTTAAAAAACACTGTAAACTGAGCTGTGAAGTTAGCCCAATTTTGCCGTTCAATCGTTGCTATGATAGCACCTTACAGCTGTTCTAAGCAGTCTCTAGCTAACAATAATACAGTTACCATGTAACCTAGCTTGGACACCAAATTCACATCTGTAATCTCCTTTAAGTTACTCCTTTACTTACAATTATTAAATCCTAAATTGTAAAATTATACTTTACACTGTTTTTGAATAAATAAATTGCTAAATATATTTTATGAAGCACTCTACAGCTACAAAGTATTTTTAAAGATTGTTAAGTATTTTAATTAATTAAAAAAAACACTAACCTGTTCAAAATGTATTTCTTGTAGTAACATAGTTATTTTATGCAAAGGAACGAGGTAGCGATCCGTGCTTAGACATGTCAGGCATATATTTAATGTTTCTTCCATTTTTTTTAATTAATGTTTCACATCTATTTGATAAAAAACAAAAATTGCATTAAACACAACTAAACAATCAATCACAACAACCAATGGCTTAACGTGTTTTCCGAGGCACAGAGCTTGTATATTTGTTTGTATTATAAAATTGATAATATTACTTCTAACCACTGACCTGTAAAATACATTCACAGAGCACTTTTATAATACTAAAACGGAAAACCTGCCTATAATTAGTATAACACTGATGAAAGTGGCGTCATGATTGGTGATCAACAATAGTTACTTTACTCTTTGGTGATCAATGACTAATAAAACCACAGAACACTATACTCCTAAGCGGAGAATAAAACTTACTCCCAACGTATATAAAAAGTACTCTTTGCTCCCAACTCAGTGTTGGTGATTTGGTGGCTGATGGCTGAAAACTTTTTTAATGATTTCATTAGTTTGGCAGATATACTTTTATTTGATACCCTGTCTTTTATGACAAAAGATTGAGAAAATCCCAAAAACCGTAAAATAAATAAATTGACGGTCAGACAGCTTAGAATGCAAGCGAAGTGTGAATTGACTTTAACTACCATACATTATCTGTGAACAAACTAAAATACAAAACAGCTGATTTTGGTAAACAACGTAACGAGAAACTTGTTATTTACTTTCATTAATTAAAAATGGTAGAAAATTACACAAAAATGTGTCGCATTTGTTTAAAAAATGACAGAGAAGTTAATATTAGTGATTCGTCCTGTTACGAAAAGTTTTTCATTCAAGTTTTGTCATTGAAAGTAAGTAACATTATGTGAAATTATCTTTTTCATTTTGTTAAATACAACAGACGTAGGCGTGTGGTACAGTACCATCTTAAAACACTGGCTATTTTAAATTCCTTGAAGTAGTTGTACTACATCCTGTTTTTTTTTTTATTAATAATTAAGTACTTTATAATTATTTTACAGGACTTTAATGAAAACTTATTGCTGTGCATCTGGTGCAAAGCCGCTATGGGACAAGCAATGGCTGTGTTTACTTTGGCATTGGAATCTGAAAACACTCTACGCAATAAGGTACCTAACTGCAAAACTTGATACGTCTGGGGCCATATTATGAAGAATGCCATATTTTGTCAGTGCAAGAGAGACGACACACATGACTGATAGATAGCACATTAGCACCATCCGTTTTTAACCAACTTAAAAAATTAGGAAGTTGTGTATTCTTCGGTTTTTTTTTCATGTATACAGAGTGAAATTTTAATCACCGTTTTCCTCTTAAGGGGTCATTTTACTCATAATTATGAACAACGTTTACTATGGGACCAAACTGGAAATCGTGGAAAAATAATCAGCTGTTCCCTACATTTATGTTCGTATAACTCGTCAAAATGTAGGGAACAGCTGTTTTTTTTTCGCAATTTCATGTTTGGTACCATAGTAAAAGTTGTTCATTATGATGAGTACAATGATCCCTTACGAGGAAAACGGTGATTAAAATTTCATCCTGTATATGTAAACTGTACACCAATTCCTCCTTGATTACTGGGCCAATTTACTTGACTATGTTTTCATTTGGTAGAGGAAGCTCGCTACGTGGTCAATAGCATAAGCATAATCAGGCTATAACGTTCCCACTGCTGGGCAAAGGCATCTCCTCATGACTTCCAGCTCTTTTGATCCAGGGCTAAAGTGGACCACTGGTCGTTTGTTTTATCCAGCTCGTCCCGCTATCACAATCTTAGATAAAAGTAAATTCATTGTCACATACTCAACTATCTATTTTAGTATATGTAGTCAAGTTGAATTTTGATTAAACATAAATAAAAGTCCTAAATAAATTTTCGGTTGCAATGGAATTTGAACTTTGTCAAAACCATAATCAAGTCTGTTGTTTCAAAAATTGATAATTTTATCTAAGATTCTAAATTGTAATTTAAGTTTATAATGTTTTTGTTTTTCAGGTTTCAGCAGACATTTGTATCGAACCTAAAAGTTTGTATTCACTGAATTATGTCCATAATTCACATATAGATATAGCACCTCATTTAATAGAATACACAGATTTTAAGACTGAAAATATTACAATAGAAATGGAAGAATTAACTAATCCTTTACTTGAACTACAAGATGATGAAATACCTTTAAAAATAAATAAAAAAAAGACATTGAAATCAACTGACATTACAAATGAAGAATCAATTACTAATTTCGAACAAGAATTAATTGAAAATGAAACGGCAACAAAGAAAAGAAACAAAATACAATTTGAATTCAATGAACTGAAGTTTGAAGTAGAGTATTTGAATTTAGAAGAGCAATTGAAAGAAGTTGAATTGAAAAAGTTGAAATATAAAGAATTTAAGTTTCAATGTGTTGAATGTGGTGTAGGGTTTCTGACTAATGATGTATTTGAAGAACATAAACTTAGACATTCAGAGGTAAATCCTACTATAATAATATAATATACCTACAAACACGAAAGTTGGATGGATGTTTGTTACTCTTTCACGCAAAAACTACTGAACGGATTTCAATGTGGCACACGGTTAGTTTATAACCAGGATTAACACATAGGATACTTTTTATCCTGATTCCTGATATTCCCACGGAATTTGACGGGATCGAAACATATGCGGGTGAAACCGCGGGGCGCTGCTAGTATTGAATATTTTTATTACAGCTCTATGTAACTTCCGGCACTGACTCGTTGATGGTAGTTGGTCTATTGGTCGCAAACGCTACTACTGAGCACGAGGTCCTGGCTTCATTTCGCAGGTCGAGTAAAGTGTTATTGGGTTTCTTCCATCAAAATTTCTCAGTGGCAGCCAGGAGTCAGGATTTGTGCCCGGTTGGTGGCAATAGGGCCAGTTAGGTTTAGGAGGCGACTCTTTTACATGGGACATAAACATCTACAACTTGCGGAGATCCTAGCTAAATAATAACAGCCGCGCGGGTTGATCGAAGGTGACCATTCATTCATATCGAGACCCCTTCGTGACTCGGAAAGCACGTTAAGCCGTTAGTCCTGGCTGTCATTTGTAGATCTTTGACAGCCCTAGTCAGAAACCCGAAAGTCTGACAACCAGCCTTACTAAGAGGTCTCGTATTACCCAGTAACTGGATTGTGGAGGTCAGATAGACAGTCGCTCCATGTAAAATACTGGTATTCAGCTGCATCCGGTTAGACTGGAAGCTGACAACATAGCTGGGGAAAGGTTATGATGACCACAGATCCTTAAAAACCATTCTTTCTTTCAGTTGTCTGGTCAGCACATATGCCCAATATGCTCTCTCCGCTTCAAATCCCAGGACGTCCTCTCCCAACACACGCTAGCACATAGGAGAAGGTTCAAATGCTTGTTATGTAGCAGTATATTCACAAGACGGTCACTTTGTTTGGCACATAGATATAAATGCGGCGGTATTGACCAGCCAACCGCTTGTGGAGAGTGTTCTAAGATATTTAGGTAAGTGTTGTCATGGTATGGACATGTGATGCGGAGGAATGAGGAAAATGTTGCGAGGAAAGTTTTGAGTATCAATGTGGATGGTTATTCGAGTAGGGGAAGACCAAAGAAATGATTCATGGACTGTGTGAAAGATTTGGAACCGGTAAAAAAAATAATTCTGAATAAAAAATACTTACATAAAAAAAAATACCTAAGTACATCAAACACTAAAAATATCACTATATCACTTGTTAAGTTGGTATAATCCTAAAACGTCAAGATTTCATGAAATAGTCATTCAGTAGGAGGATTACTTGGTCTTAGAGAGTTGTGTTGACTTTAATGATTATAATTCTGTACGTACATATTTGTTACGGTCGAGAATCATATTTTAATCAACGTACAACTTAAGACTGACCAGCAAATTGCAAAAAACGTAAAAAATAATAATTTCACAAGTAGTGTTCCTTTGTTTTGTTTGTGTGACTAACACGTCTGTTTCAGTAACGAATATTCCCTGAAAATCCACATGAAGGTGCATAAGACTGAGAGGAAGTATTGTTGTGATCAGTGCGACAAGAAGTTCGGGAGCAAGCAACGGTTGACCGTGCATTTAAGGTAAGATAAAAGATGGGAGGATGACTTGGTGAGGACGGCTGGAAAGACATGGACTGGACAGGCAAGGGACAGGGAGAATTGGAAGGGGTTAGAGAAGGCCTTACAAATGCTTGCACTGACTGAGAATTAATGCGGGCTGGTGTCTGCAACTCTACGTCAATGCGCGTTTTTTGCGTACCTTAAAAGACCATTTCAGACACTAATCTTATGTAGATTAGTGTTACACGGACGCGACTTTGCGATGCAGTCTTATTTAGGATCAATCCCCACTGCAAGAGCAGCGGCGTGCAGCGGCCGTGAGAGCAAGTGACTTTCCTCTTTTAGAAGGCTCGTGCAGCTTCGTGTCGCCGCGCTGCCCCTCCTTTGCCTTAAAATGACTATGGATAATGGCCGCTGCCGGCCGCTGCTCTTTTATTTTATTTTATTGTGTTTGGGTGGCTTACAGCTATTAAATACAGAAGTAGTAGTGAGGTGATTGACGACAAGCTATTTACAAGCCTCCACAGTTAGCAATAGAATATTGTTGTATACATTTTCAAATTGACTCACTATTTTTTAACCAACACTAAGTATAACATTATTACTTAACTAATGAAATAATTACCTGTAGGCAGATGCATGCGCAGCCGCCATAAGAGTGTATCAGAAACAATATAATACTGTTTGGATAAAACAGTAGTGATAGTCGCTAAGCTGCTTGCAAACAATCAAAGGAATCAATTGAAGGGTGTTTATTCTTAACAATTTGGTTAAAGGCTTTGACTGAGCGAATCATAATAAGAATTACTACGGTAAATTGTGCGAGCGTAAGGAGCGTGAAGAAGATTTCTCAAACGAGAATGCCGAGGTGGAACATTCAGAGACAGCTTAGAAAGAAGTTCAGGACACTCAACCCTTTTTTTTTTTTTTTTGTGGATGGGAAATCATCTAATGACTCCTCCCGCTCTGGGTGAAGCGGAAGGGAGTGTCAGACTCTTACTGACTAAAACCCACCCGTGTTCCTTCCGTAGCCCTTTATGTTCCGGGGCAGCGGTAACCCTTTCGGACGATCCCGCTAAGCGACACTCAACCCTTGATTGTGCTTTTAGTAGGGATTGAGCCCTACGCGCACACAGTGCGGTACACGACCACACCAGTTCTCAGTTCTCTTGTGTAGAGTGTCGTTCATGATATAATACTGCTAGGTTCCCATCAACATGCAGGCATGATACATAACAAAAAAAACGTGACCACTGTTATGGAGACCCTAGTATTAAGACGACTCCCCAAAAAGGATCCACGCTCAAAAAGACCCCTGTCAAATATGACCCCGGCCAGAATGATCCTCGACAAAAATGACCCCGGCCAGAATGACCTCCGACAAAAATGACACCGGTCAGAATGACCCCTGTCAAATGTGACCCCGGCCAAAATGATCCTCGTCAAAAGTGATCCCGGCCAAAAGGATCCTCGACAAAAGTGACCCCAGCCAGAATGACCTCGGACAAAAGTGAGCCCGGCCAGAAAAACCTCCCCAAAAGTTTTTCCACCTAAGAGTGACCCCGAAATTATTGCTTCTCAATCTTCTTTCTAATCTAAGCTTAGCGTTTCTTAATCGATTTGTCCAAACACGACATAGTATAGAGTTCGAGATAATTTTCGAGTTATGGAACAACAAACTGAATGTCATACTTAACAAAGTTCAAATTCCAACCAAAAACTTATTCTGATCTTTTTGTCAGAAATGGTCACTCAGAACTCAACTTAGAATAGGTACATTTCATTAAAAGATCTGCTTACAGAAATAAACATATCATTTCATTTCAGGTCTCACTCCGGTATAAAGCCCTTCTCCTGCCCTCAATGCGCGCGCGGATTTTCGACGCAGTCTAATTTACGCGCACACAGTTCAGTACACGACCATACCACACAGTTCTATTGTGTAGAGTGCCATCGTTATTATAAGACGCCAAAGAGTTTGAAACGGCATTTCAATGAGTCTGCTAAACATGTGGGGCTAAAGAGTGATATGTAAGTACCCGTCTTGATTTTATGGTGAACCTTCGCACCTTCCATATAATATTATTTTTAAAAGAGTAACCATGGAGTTTCTTGCGGGTTCTTCTCCATAGGAAACGACCAATTGGAACCGTGCACCTAGCTTCTGACGTTTCATAAGTGTCTATGTTGGTTTATGTGAAATAAAAATATTTTGATTTGATTTGAATATGGTCGACTCCAAAAGCGCCGGATCGAAGTGTATAAAAACCCTACGCGGTCAAAATGCATGGAACAGCTTATTGTTTTTATAATCTATTCTATAGGCCGACCCACAGATATAGATACACCTAAATAACGCACCAGCTTGCGTACAAAAATCGTAAGCCGCCAGTTTCGCGCTCAATCTTGTGTACTGCTGGCTGTAGTTTTAAGTTTTCGCCTATTAGGAAAGCGATAACGCAATTAGTTGCAACCTGCACTGCGCAGCTTAGTGACGCATCACGTGTACTCCTTTTGTGAATTTTAAGGATGAATTACTTGACCTTGGTGCGGGGCTAGAGCGCTTCCATTTTTTGAGTGCAATCAAAAATGAATTTAGTGGTGGTCAGGCGGGAGTGTCCGCGATAGTACCTTTTGCATTCCTATGTTGTGTTTGTGTCCATCGCTCACTCTTTTTTAAATTAAAAAAAAAACGAGTGTGCTTATGACCACACGACTGAAGTGAAACTTCTTCTTAGATATACGGAACGTATTTGGCTATGAGAGGAAGAGAGAAAGAAAATGTGCGCGCGCACTGCTGTCTCTTGCTTATACCCCCACCCAACTCCCGTTCGCCTCGCCCGATCACACTTTTCGTAACGCTTACGTCACGCGTTCGCCAGCTTACTCCCCAAGTCAAGCGTGCGTAAAGAAGTTTCACTTCAAAAAAAACCTTTTTGAAGCACCTACTACTTTTTTCCAGGTACTCTTGTAAGGAGTGTAGCAAAGAGTTTTCTACTGAGAGGTCGTTGAACTGTCATGTAACCACCCGACATGGGACAGAACACCGCTGTTCTCAGTGCGATAAGGTTTGTGCACTTTGTAGCTTTTTTTTCTCTCGTGGGGAAATCCTCATGGATACCCTCCGTCTGGGAAGAACGGAGGGTTATGTCGGACTCCTACCGACTAAAACCCCACTGTTCCATCTAGTACCATGAGTCGGGGGCCCGGGAGATATCTGTACAGACGCCAGCACATCAAGCTACTCGAAACTGTCAAATTTTCCCAATCAACATTGAACCTTATGCTTTAGCGATAAAGTTGAAAATCTATTAAAGAAATTTGACAGATTGTAGGAGCTTGATGTGCTGGTGTCTGTACATTCGCCGCACCCCCGACTGACCCTTTTTTGTTTATTACTAGCTTCTGCCCGCGACTTCGGTCGCGTGGAAGTCGTAAAACATCATAATATACTAAAATAACAGCCATATTTTCTTTATTATTACTTTGAGTTCGCTTAGCGTCCTCTCTGCTTTTTTTTTCTTTTTAGTCGGTGCTTATAGGGTCGTAGCATGACTTTAAGCCTATAAACCTTCTTCAAGAATTCAGCAATCAA
This sequence comes from Hydraecia micacea, assembly GCA_914767645.1. Taxonomy (NCBI): domain Eukaryota; kingdom Metazoa; phylum Arthropoda; class Insecta; order Lepidoptera; family Noctuidae; genus Hydraecia; species Hydraecia micacea. Next base: position 3,613,669 of record OU611805.1, read on the forward strand.
TATTGTGATATTTCAAAGTTGATTTTTTACCAGACTGTGCCAGAAGGAGGGTTATGTTTTTCGAGAGTATGTATGTTTGTATGTATGTAGGTATGTACGAGGTCTGTTCAAAAGAAAAGGTGAATTTTGATTTTTTTTGAAAAGTATTTATTTATTCATCAATATCCGTTTTGTCCCCTTCAAAGTAATCCCCCTCAGATATAATGCACTTATGCCAGCGCTTCTTCCAATACTCGAAGCACTTCTGAAATGCGCTTTTCGGTATGGCCATCAGCTCGTTCTTCGATTTTGACTTTATCTCATTAATTGTGGCAAAACGCTTTCCTTTCATTGGTCTCTTCAGTTTTGGGAATAGGAAAAAGTCGCAGGGAGCCAAATCTGGTGAATACGGTGGTTGAAGCATAATTAAGGTGTTGTTTTTGGCCAAAAAATCACGAACAAGCATTGATGTGTGAGCTGGTGCATTATCGTGATGCAGAATCCATGATTTGTTTTTCCACAGTTCCGATCGTTTGAGCCGTATTGCTTTACGCAAACGTTGCATAACTTCCTTGTAGTATTCCCTATTAACCGTACGACCTGTTGGCAAGAACTCATGATGCACCACGCCAATGTAATCAAAGAAAACAGTGAGCAAACCCTTCACATTTGATCGAACTTGACGCTCATCGTCATCAACATCTTCTCGGCCTTCTGTAAAGCGCTTGTACCACTTATAAACACTTTTTGAGACAACGTGGACTCGCCGAATGCCACAGTCAACATTTCAAGTGCCTTGGAGCACATTATTCCATTTTTAACGCAAAATGTAATACAAATCCTTTGATCAATTTTTTTTACAAAAGTCAAAAATCGAAGAACACACAAAAACGTGACTAACCTTTTCAGTTGTCAACAACAAACTACTAAACCAAATTGGCTGATAATGCCAACATATGATAAACATATGTGTACCTACATAACAAAAACAAAAATTCGATAATCGAATGTACACGGCCCGCGAAAATTCAAAATTCACCTTTTCTTTTGAACAGACCTCGTATAATTGTTTGGCACGCTCTGTAGCCTAAACGGCTTGATCGATTTCAGCTTGAGAGGTGTCGTTAGATTCGTATTTAGGTACTGTGAGAGTGACACTGGTTATATCTAAATAAAAAAAACAAAATGGCGGATTTGAATTTGAAAATATAATGAAAATGGTATGGATCCCGCCTGCTTCCAACTTTTATTTAATTACTTTTTCATATCATAAATCATACTTACACAAACTTTCTTAACGCCCGTTCATTCTCGTTTTTATTCCGCTAGTATTCGACCTAATTTTAAAGTCGGCAGTGCCGTAGAAATAAATGCCTTTATTTCTACGGCACTGCCGACTACTGTAGAAATAAATGTTTATCATGTATCTTAATTTCATTTTTTATAGTTATTTCTCATGGCAGTCACAATAGTAATAGTTTGCATAATGATGTCACCTGATTACAGATTAGTGTGCATACACACGAGCGGCACCGCACGGCAGAGGCCTGGAGGCCTACCATGAATGAGCTCATTTTAGGACCTAAACTGAACTGTTCTTCTAATTCGTACCATGACGTCAGTATTTAGGCCATGCCATCTGGTGGCCCACCATGATCTAATTAAAAACGATTCAAAAACAACACATTTCAGTTTAGGTTCCTATACTGCATCGCTTGAGCTGCTCTATGGACGTCATGGTACCAAAAAAGTACAAAATGAAATGAATGAAACCAAAACTTGCGACTCAGTTTGGGACAATCGCTGTCAGCACATAGCACGGCCTAAACTGAATCGTTAAACTGACGTCATGGTACGAATTAGAAAAACAGTTCAGTTTAGGTCCTAAAATGGATCGCGTTAAGAGCTTGTGGTAGGCCTGCTGACAGCGATTGTCCCAAACTGAGTCGCAAGTTTTGGGTTAAAAGTAAATGCCGCTGAGCTTAATGGACGTCATGGTACGACTTTGAGCGATGCAGTTTAGGAACCTAAACTGAAATGTCTTGCTTTTGAATCGTTTTTAATTAGATCATGGTAGGCCACCTGTTGCTTTTCTATCTGGAATTTCTCAGTAGCAGTCTCGTAGACTGGATTTGTGCCTGGTTGATGGCAATAGGCTCGCCCCCTATTATACTACACACATCAAAAGTGTCTAGGGATCAACATATATTTTTGCAATAACTTTTCTCCTGATTGATATTAATTAAAATTTTCTTTAAGGATTCATCAAATAAAGTGTTTTCGTTTGTCACAGTAACGATAAACCAAGTCACCTTTGCATTAATAAAGAAATTTGCCATTTTCCTAATAAAGGGATTTTTGACATTTGAACCACTAACACAAAAGTTCGAAAAAAAGACTGAAATAACAGTTTTCTTTAAAATTTTATTGGGTAACTTAAACAATTAATAATCCGTGTTTCTACCGCGAACACTAACAACACAAGAACATCGGTTTGGCATACTCAAAATGAGTTCATCCAAATCACGCTGTGGAATGGCAGCCCATGTTCGTTGCAACAACAAAAAAAGGTCTTCTTGCGACTGGATACCCTCCATATTCGGCAGAGCTCTTCTCTGTAGCATATCCCATGCATGCTCAATCGGGTTCAAGTCTGGCGACTGAGCAGGCCAGGGCAGGACATTGATGTTAGCTGCGGCGAGAGTCTGTCTTACAACTCTTGCGGTGTGCGGTCGTGCATTATCATGCATTAACTGAAATAAGGGACCGATTTGCACTTGTAGAGGAACGATGACGTCTGATACAATCGTCTCAGCATAAATTTGAGCGTTGAGGTTGCCTCTGATCCAAATCAACTCAGTTCTTCCGCCGATCCAAATACCCGCCCATACCATGATGGTTCCACCACTATAAGGATGGACTTCCTGGCAGGATTTTAATCGCTGTTGGCGTCCAGGGGTTCTCCAGTGTCGTATACGTCTTGTATCCGGTCTCATACCAAAACGAGACTCATCAGAAAAGCACACGAAACGCCATTGTTCTTCTGCCCAATTTCTGTGTTCAAGAGCCCATTGATATCGAATCCTACGATTGTGCATTGCTATAGGTGGTACCCGTAGCGGTCTTCGGGAATGAAGGTTCACTTCATGCAAGCGGTTTCTGACTGTTTGGTCGCTAATTAAGTTCCCTGAAGAGTGATGAAGCCTCACGGCTAACATCATGGCGGTTATTGTTGGAGCTCTTCGAGTTAAGATTTGAATGTATCGGTCTTGTCTCCGTGTGGTGCAGCGATACCGTCCTCCATGGCGCTCAGCCACGGTACCAGTGCTTCGGTAACGTGTCCAAAGTCGACTGATAACACTCTGACTTGTATTCAGAGCTAAAGCCACAGTAGGTACGTTGCCGGGAACCAGCTTCTATCATTCCCACGGCTCTGAGCATTTCTTCCCTGCTTAAATGACGTCGCCGCTCCATAATAACGTTGGTTTTAATCAGTAGTAGGGAAACAGTAGCACTAATAATGTCTTCAATGCGTTGTATGTTTTTATAGGGAAAATATTGACAGCTGATTTTCATCTTTTACTCGAATTTGATTCACAGTTCCTGATTCAAATTATGAAATGCACCAAAAAGGATCCATATAAATTTATAAAATCATAAATTTATTACAAAGCCACATCTCAATCTCAAGAAATCCGCATAAAAATGCTTGATCCCTAGACACTTTTGATGTGTGTATATACATAAGTTCTGGCGAAATGTGGGTGTGCTAAATATACACCTCTGCCTACCCTTCGTTAATTAAAAAAGTGATGTTATAAAATGATTGTTGTTTTTTATTTTGTTTCAGACTTTTTCCAGCAATTCCAACCTGAACAAACATATAAAGTGCATTCACACAGCAAAATAAATTGTTAATTAAATACTTCATCAATAAAATATTTTTCTACATAATTAGTTTCATTATTATTTCTCAAACACGCTTGGAAATTTGAGCATTATTTTGACAACCTTCTCAGAGATAAATCGAAATTGCTGTACTGGCCAAATATATGCGAGCAGCGGCCGCCGAAAGTTGTATGATAATCCATATCTGTCGTGTTTTGCGGCGAAATAAATTACCTACATAGTAAACTCATATCTGCCGTATAATTTAAAAATTTAACGATCTTTTTCTCTGAGACATGGCAACCAAGGAGGTAACTTATCAAAGGTTTTATTTAAATTTCTAACTGGCTTGCAAATAGAAAGCTGTTTATTGAAAAAAAAAAACAAATGAACACTTTAACGCGGGAAAAAATAATGTTGTTCGTTGTTCGTCATTGACTTTGAAAAGTAATTGTAATTGACAAAAAGTTCTGCCTAGGTACTACTTAGTTTTAATTTCCGCGCATTATTTGAGAAACGTACTATACAAGCCTTGGCCACAACTAGGCATTGACGACGTACGAACGTGTAAAAGTGGGCCGAGGCGAAGCCGAGGCACACATACGTAAGTCTATGTAGTAATGCCTCTTTTGCTGGCCGCTGCAGTAATGTACTATTTTAACCTTTGTCTATTAACATAATAGGTATTTCTACTTAGGTCGTCCCCTACGCGTCATTGCGTTGCACCTATCAGATAGCAAGCAATATCAATAAAATACGTGTGCTTATGACCACACAATTGAAGTGAAACTTCAGTATTGCGTATTTGGCTACGAGAGGAAGAGAGAAAGAAAATGTGCGCGCGCACTGCTGTCTCTTGCTTATATCCCCCACTCAACTCCCGTTCGCCTCGCCCGATCACACTTTTCGTAACGCTTACGTCACACGTTAGCCAGCTTACTCCCCAAGTCAAGCGTGCGTAAAAAAGTTTCACTTCAAAAAAGTACGAACGGGTTGCAGTATAATAATGAGATCAAGTGAAGACCCTCTGACACCTAAACTTTCAAGTTTGAGTACAAGAGAGGTGACGGGAACGGTGCCTTCGCAAGATCTAACAATATGATGAGAACCTTCTTATTAGTAAGTACTTGAGGCTCCATAAACGGACAGCTTGAAGCAGCCAGTACCGAATGCTTCAAGCTGGCACTGCATAGCAAACTACAGTCTTCAACGTACACACATACACGGAACCGCTCTCGAGCAGTCGCAACTGCTTCGGGCGGTCGGCAGCGCGGTGAAATTTCATCGTGCGGTCGAGCAGTCGCCAGGCATACACTAACTGCTCGAGCTGTCGACTGCTCTCGTGCAGTTACCTCCGCCCACGCTCTTCATTCCACGACGCATTGACTCGGTGGAACGCAGAGCTAAGAGGCTCATTGGCGACGTAAAACTAGTGGATGCCAAGCTTCACAGCTTGGCTCATCGCCGCAAGGTTGCCTGCCTGTCGGTCTTCTACAGACTGTACTTCGGTGAGTGTGCCCAAGAACTCCACGACCTCATTCCACCGGCCCCCTTCTACCTTCGGACATCCAGACGCACAGCATGTTACCATCCCTACCTGGTTGCTATTCCACCAATTCGCACTAAGCGTTTGCAAATGTCTTTTATAATGCGCACTGCAAAAGAGTGGAACTCTCTACCTGCGTCTGTTTTTCCGAGCACATACAACCCAAATCTCTTCAAAGTGAGAGTGAACAGGCTTCTTCTGGATAAGCTCGCTCCATCGTCGACTTTGTCTCTGTCACCTTTGACCTAGACTAGAGTCAAGAGCAAGTCCATTTCAAATAAAAAAAAAAAAAAAAAAAAAAAAAAACGCATGTGTTAAGGCCGGGAATAAAAACCGCAGAGCGGTTGATACCGACTAGCGACTGCTGCAGCAGCAAGCAGGCAGGTATCAATACAGCTTCAAGCGGCTGAATTTTATGTTGATCACTGGCTTACTGCTGGAGCAGTCCGTGTATGGCCAGCCTAAATTCTGTATTAGGTATATTGTTAACTAATATTATGGACAGCTTCACAAGTGGATTTGCTTCTACGAAAGCCAAACTACACGCTAAGTGTATAACTCACTTTTAATCTCAATCTGAATCATTTTGAAGGATATTGCCGATCCATTGCTTCATATTTTCGAAAAATTTGTTTGCACAACAACGTAAATAACGCAATGAATGCTGTTGAACTGTCAAAATGAAAGCCATTCCTACTGATAATGCGTTACGCAAATACCCCGATGTTTGAAGTGTTCGAGGTAGTGGACTAATCGCTTGTTCAAGTACCAAGTACAGATGCCAGGACATCAAGTTACTACAATCTGTCAAATTTCTTTAATAGATGTTCAACTTTATCGCTAAAGCATAAGGTTCAAAGTTGATTGGGAAAATTTGACAGTTTCGGGTAGCTTGATGTGCTGGCGTCTGTACCTAGAGTCTAACGGGCCCAAACGGTAGGCAGACAATTGTACCTATGTCGGAAACCCTTTTCCGTTAATGCAGTATTCAAATATGGATACGGATTTCCTGCAAATTCTTGTGGTTACCTATTTTTAATTTCTGTTAGCATCGCTTTGTCGATTGGCCTCACTATCTAACCCATGATTAATAAAATTGAGCCCCAATACTGGGAGTAATGGTGAAGAAAGACATCGTGAGGAAACCGGCATGTCATAGAACCAAAATTCAAAGACGTGTGACATCCACCAAATCGTACTGGGCCCGCTGGATTACGGCCCACTTCCTCTCACAGAGAGGAGGCCTGTGTCCCAGCAGTGGATAACAGGCTGATTAGATCATTTTACTATGAAAATTGTTCCTATGTTGAACTTGAAAGTTAAAAAAAAACATTTATTTCAGGAAAAAACCCATAATATTACATAAAAAATGAAATAAAATTCTACTATACTGCAACAGAGAATAAGGAAAATGTCCCATTAAAATAGATGGACCAACTTTTAGAAATCATTCAGACCACCAAAATAAGGACGATGGTAAAAAAATATATACGAAAAACGCATAGATACTTACAAGAAAAATAATCAGCTAACGGAAATACTTACACTAATGTGCCGACAATTTATTATTTTAGGTCAAAATAAAATCACTTTAATCAATGTTTTTTTTTGCTAGGATATCTTTGGTTAGACGTACTGAGCGCTGTGTTAAAATTTGTCCATCTATTTTAATGGGACCATGTATAAGTCAATGAGGTAATAGGTACCTACTTTAGAATTTATAGGGACCTCCTGTCACGTGTGGCTATAATTTTCATATCTTTCTATCCGACAAACGCATATTCTTTCATAGTATATCTATGCACAAACGTCATTCCGTCTTTGTCCTTGATACCTTAGCGTGGAGAACAAAGACTACAGTACTTATAATAATTGGTGGAGAATGAAAAAGATAACAAGGTTCACTCACACAATGATGGCGTACACTCACAAAATTGACGTCACCCGACAAGCCCTCGCGCACACCTCCTATCCGTTTGATATCGAAACAGCTTGAGCGCTTAATTAAACTGTTCGTTTTATAATTTTATTATGGCGTATCATTTGTGTCTCCGCTTGATGATGCTTTGCTAAGTTAATGGGTTCTCTCGAGTTAAATCAGCCAGTTAAGAATATCAGTGGCAGATTTACCAATAGCCTGAGTAGGCTGGAGCCTAGGGCGGCAGATTTTAGCGGCGACTTTGGGGCTAACATTTTTTTTAATGTCTTACTGAAATTACAAAGATTAATATTTATATACCTACCATGTTTTTTTGGAAATACTTAATAAGCAAAGTGAATGCTCAAATTCGCTTCTACCGTAGATTTTATCACAGTTGCCGATCTTTGTAAATCTCTTTGCAAGTTTTTCGTAGCCGGTGAACGTAAACATTTTAAGTATTTTGAAGAAAAGGCGAAGCAGTATACAAAAGACATGGGCCATTATTGTAGAGGTCGGTTCGGTAGGGGGGGCAAAATTTGAATAGCCTACTGGCGGCAAATGTGTAAATCCGCCACTGAAGAATATAATAGGTAAGAAGTAGCTAGGTATTCCTACCAACCTAGACAGGAGAGCTTAAGTTCTCTACAGCTGGTCTATTCTGTCAAAATCTCACCGTGAAAACTTGAGTGAAGTGAGCTGTCAATCCACCTGATACTCCCCTCCTCCCCTCCTCCTCTCTTCCTCCTCTGATATCCCTATAGGGACTGACACTATTGACAACTCACTTCACCTAAGTTTGCACGGTGATATTTTTGCAGAATAGCATTGCTGTTGCTCTATCTCTATTTCTAACTTATCGCTGACGAGGCTCTTTACTAAAACAATTTGCAACAACTCGGCGTTGTAGTAAACATTTTGGTAATTGGATGGCTTTCATTCTGACAGTTCAACAGCATTCATTCAGTCTATCAAAAAGTACTCTGTGTTGAGTTATTTACATTGTTGAGCAGACAAAGCTTTCGAACATATCGCTCATTAAGACGACGATGACATCGACGTAAATGTATTTTTTCCCAAAAATTAGCAAATAAATTATGACAAAGCACTTTAGAAAGCGTACGTTAGGAGAAACAAATACTTACGTAAAAAAAAGTAAAGTAACGTAAAAGAACGATATTTAATTTTATGAAGCAATGGATTAGCAATATCCTTCAAAATGATTCAGATTGAGATTTGAGATTGATAGTGTGTTACGCAATTAGGGTGACGGTCACATTATTTTACCTACTGAGCGTAGAAGAGTCGTTAAAATAAAGGGATTCTATTGGTTAATTTTCAGAACGCTTCAATCCATTCCGCTTTTGGAAAATGGCTATGGGTGGTAAGTTTGACCTTGAGATGGCCTAGCTAAGCATAGTAGGTACCTACGGAATTTAAATAGGATGCGAGACCAGCACCCTAATTGCGTAACAAACTCTCAATCACAATCTGAATAATTTTGAAGGATATTGCTAATCCATTGCTTCATATGTTCGAAAAAAATTCTGCTTAACAACGTTTTAACGCAATGAATGTTGTTGAACTGTCAAAATGAAAGCAATTGCTAATTGATATTGTGTTACGCAATTACCTCGCAGCTTATCCAGGTTTTGTTACCGTACGGCTTACTGTATAGCGGGGCGGATATGATCAAAATCTGTCTCTGGTCACTGTCTCCGCTTCGAGAATAAATCAAACAAAGCGCAACTTTAGAAATTGTAATCAGTAGAAGTGAGTAAACGGAAAAACCACAGAGTAATTTTTGATACTTTAGCGATGGAGAAGTGCGGAGCAGTGCATTTCAGCAGATTGTCAATGTTCAAAGAAGCGGAGCGGGACATGAATTTAGTGGAATTCTATTGTTAAGTTTTCTCCGTAAGTAAACAGGCAGCCTAAAGCTATCCAGCGCTTTACAGCTTGGTTGTAAAAAACAACATTCTTCAACCGGTTTCCTCCTGACGTCACACGCAAGACAAACACCATTTCCACCGGCGGCGCGAGCCGCGTCCGCGTCGCGCGTCACTTCATTTCGAATTCGGAGCCGAATCGCGCCGCGCATGCGTTGTGCGTACCAAGTTGCCGCGAATGAATTGTATAATAAAAAAAAACATTGTGAATTTGTTTGAACAAGTGAAATTACAGTGTTGTTGGTTTAAATAATTAATTTTATTGAGTGTGTTGTGATATTCAGTGAAAGGAAACTTGGATAGACAACTATGGCGGTAAAGTTTTGACATTCGTTTTCGTTTCTTAAAATAAATTGCGCTTGCGTGCTTTCTCTAGGTTCTTGCCAACTATAAATTAACTTCCTTAAATAAATATTTACGCGGTATGGTGGATTTTGATTTTATTGATTTTGGCTCCTAGTTTTCGACGGATATTTGGATAGGGCAGACGGAAGACAGCCCTCTCATTCAACGAAAAATATCCGGCTGAATTGCCATTAAAAATAAGGTTTTTTTTTTGGCCGAATATTATCCGCCCATTGTTATTTAATATTTAAAGGTATATTTAATCTGTGAAGGAAAAACATCGTGACAAAACCGGACATAAAGATAATAATACTAGCTTTTGCCCGCGACTTCGTTCGCGTGGAATAGTGACTTCCGGCAGATTTTTGGTTTTACCCACATAGTTCCCGATCTCGCGGGATCTCTTCAAAAATGAAATGTGGAACCCAACCAAATGCCTGTAACGAAACCATAGCGCGATCTATTTCGATCCCAACGCCATCTATCGAGCATAGTGACAACTCGGATTATTTATCTATACTCCGTTCGGGCATTTTCTTTGTACTAAAAGTTTTATTATATTGATATTATTTTTTTCATACCTTTTTACTATTTATTTACTTTTTTCCGATGAATTAAAACAATAACATGAACCGAACTCGTGTAACGATCGACACCATTGCGCGATCACCAACTCGACATATAGTACTAATAGAATGATCTATACTCCGTTAGAGCATTTTCTTTGTACTAAAAGTTGTATTATATTATATTTTCATACCTTTTTACTATTTATTTACATTTTTCCGATGAATTTTCAGTACTGAATTGATGCCGACTCTTGACCAATAGATGGCGCTGTATGTCCGGAATAAATTTTATTTTTTATTTTATTTTTTGTAATAAAAACTATCCTATGTCCTTTCTCAAGTTCCAAACTATGTCTGTACCAAATTTCACACAAATCGGTTCAGTAGTTTAGGCGTGAAGCAAAGACAGACAGACAGACAGACAGAAAGACAGACAGATAGAGTTACTTTCGCATTTATAATATTAGTTAGGATAAGCAATATCATTGAATATAAGTTTGAAATCGTGAACTCGTCTTGATAATGCTCGTGCCTTCTCTGTATGAGAAGACCTTTGCCCAGTTCCCTGGAGTGAGACAATAATAGGCTGCTATTATATTATTATCATTATTATAAACCCGTGTTCCATTGTAGGGTAAAGACAGGCCTCCATACTCTCTTTCCATTTCTCTCTATCTAGAGCTGCTAATAAATTTAACCTTTATAGAATCAGTTTAGCTCATCCTGCCATCTTCATCTGAGACTTACCTACTATTTCCAAAAATAGTGGTAGGCATATACCAAAATTTAGGTACATGTCAACAAAAGAGATAAGTATGCAGGATCGTCGGATATAGTTGAAGTTTAGTAAGAAACCGAAGGATGTTCTCGAATAAAATATAAAAACAAACAGCTCATTTGTCAAATTAAATTTCAGTCCCCACCATCCATCGGTTTCTTACTAAACTTCAACTATATCCGATGCTACTGCATACTTATCTCTTTTTTTGACTGTACATAGGTACATGTTAATCCATGTTAGTCGATTATTCCCAACCTACGAGAAAATTACACACCAAATGTAATTTTTCGACTGGATAGTACGGAAAAGGCTAGGTAGATGAGAATTATGATGATATACACTTTTTGCCAACTTCCAGTTTCCAAAACAAAATCAATCTGCCTAGCCTTTTCCCAGCTATGTTGTGGTCGGCTTCCAGTCTAACCGGATGCAGTTGGATACCCGTATTTTAGATAGAGCGACTGCCTGTCTGACATCCACAACCCAGTTACCTACTTGGAACACGATACCCCTTGGTAAGACTGGTTGTCAGACTTTGCCTACTCGTACTTAGTCTGTCAAAAATCTACGGATCACGTGTAACTTTCCGAGACACGGAGTGGCGGAGGCCCCGAGGGGTCTCGATATGTAACGGACGGTCAGCCATCCACAAACCGACCGCGGCAAGCATAGCTTAAGCTTTGAAGCCCCTTTCCAGTTTCTAAAATAAAACAAGCTTAGACTGACAGCACAGTTTGGATTGTAATCGTTTCAAATGCACTATCTAAAGCGACCGTTATATTTCATCGTATGACCGGGCGCTTCGTTGTTCATACCGACTTACCGAAGCATGCCAAACAGTTAATACCCACTAGATTTAATTAGCTCTTTGAAACACAAATTCCTGCTACTTATTGACACCTACCTTGTTATGCTACATTTAGGGTGCGTTCCGAGTTAGGAATGTAATCGATATAATCGATTTGAGCGTGCTAAACGCTAACGGGACGCTCAAATCGATTATATCGATTACATCCCTAACTCGGAACGCACCCTTACATTCAGGCTTCAGCCAAAGTGGGCAGGACGAGTGTGTAAACACGATACATCTCATGCCACTGTCATTGCCACTCGCGCTGACCGGCGCTCCCCAAAAGAGCGGATTCTTGTGCGGAAGTCCAAGGATCGGCAGCGCGAGCGGCAGTGCGTATTTACATTCTGCTCCATCGTTCAGGTGGCCTACCATGATCTAATTAAAAACTATTCAAAAACAAGACATTTTAGTTTAGGTTCCTAAACTGCATCGCTTGAGCTGCTCCATGGGGGTACGTATCAAAATCCCGAAAGTTCATAATACCTATGTTTGAAATACCGACGTCCAAAACACCGAAATTCAAAATACCGAAAGTTTTAAATGGCGATAGTCGTTATATCGAAACACAAAATATCGATGTTCAAATGCTCGAAAGGACGAAATCCCGAATGGACGAAATCCCGAATAGACGAAAGATTAGGTTAATTATTTAAAAAAAAAATTGTTAGGTTAAAACTGTGACCCCTACGCACGAGCCGAGCGAGCGAAGCGAGCGGTGCCGCGGCAGCGGCCGGCGAGTGCCAGAAACGACAGGATTATATAGAAAAAAATTACTTTTACACAAAATATGGGCGCCAGAAACGACTTGCGCTAATAGAAAAAAAAGAGATTATTTTTAGTAGGCTACCTGGAACCGAACTAGTTAGAGAAGATTAATTATTAAAAAAAATTAGGCAACTTTTAAGTGTTTTGAGGTTAGGTTTACAAAAAATAGTTTTTCTCGGAAACTGTGACAATTTCGGGATTTTGAACTTCGGGTTTTTAAACTTCGGGATTTTAAACTTTCGGGCAAATGAACTTTCGAGATTTTAAACTTTCGACCAAACAACCATTCGGCGTTTAAATTTTCGGGATTTCGTCCATCGGTATTTTAAAATTCGGGATTTTGATACGTACCCCTCCATGGATGTCATTGTACCAAACAAGTATGAATGAAACCAAAACTTGCGACTCAGTTTGGGACAATCGCTGTCAGCAGATGGCACGGCCTAAACTGAATCGTTAAACTGACGTCATGGTACGAATTAGAAGAACAGTTCAGTTTAGGTCCTAAAATGGATCGCGTTAAGAGCTTGTGGTAGGCCTCCTGGGCCCCAGCAGTGGGTACATACATATTATATTAACTCCATATTACTTTCTACAGTCTCTACCTTCAAAGTCAGTAGGTATCCATATTTAGTCCGTCATGTACTCATGAAGTCATGTAAGTCACGCTCTAAATAATTTTTATTTAAAAACAAATCTGTTATTTACAGAACATTCTGCAATACTTATAATATTATTACAAAGTGGTTATGCTCATACACTGGCGCGAAATTAAACCGTTTCATTCGTGGCCTCGCCGATGAAGTTATTTAATGATATTGCTTTTTCTCAAATCTTGTTGTTGGCGTAGACTACACTCTATTTTTTTGTTTTGAATTGAGAATATGAAGTTGAAAACTTGTCAAGCTCTAGGTACAGACGCCAGCACATCAACCTACTACAATCTGTCAGATTTCTGTAATAGATTTTCAACTTTATCGCTAAAGTATAAGGTTCAATGTTGATTGGGAAAATTTGACAGTTAGGTGTAGGTTGATGTGCTGGCGTCTGTACAGTGGTGACCAAGCTCGATGCTAGCTGTTCGAACGCCGTCCCATGTAGAGACGCCAACACATGAAGCTACTACAATCTATCCTTTAATATACTATTTTCAACTTTATCGCCAAAGCATAAGGTTCAAGGTTGATCGGGAAAATTTGAAAGTTTCGGGTAGCTTGATGTGCTGGCGTCTGTTTGTTGAACAAAATTTATGATTAGGTACGTAACTATTGTTATTTATTACCCTTATGGATCAACACTTTGTGCAGAGAAGGGGCGAAAGACAAAAGCTATGTCCGGACCATAATATTTAAATGCCGTTACATCGAAACATCGAGTTCGACGGTTCGACCTTGAATACGTAATGAACGACTTCCCATGCATACACGATGATGCGAATAATCCATACTTAATATTATAAATGCGAAAGTGTGTCTGTCTGTTACCTCTTGATGAAATTTGGTATAGAGATAGTTGTTTAAGTCCCGGGAAAGGACATGGGGACATAGGATAGTTTTTATCCCGATATTCCCACGGGATCGAAACATATGCGGGTGCAACCGTGGGGCGCAGCTAGTTTATTCTATGACTGCAATCACTTCTACAATCTTCATAGTGTAACTAATCAAACTCTAAATACTTTAGCGTCACTTAAAGTAATGCATTCAATTAAAAAAAAAAAACTTAAATACATATTGAAATTTCTCGGATTTTCAGCTTAAGTAATAAAACTGGGTGTGTCGTTGGTGTGAGACCTGCACCCTAATTGCGTAACACACTACTTATCAATCGGAATCTGAATCATTTTGAAGCAAATTGCTATTCCATTGCTTTATAAATTCGAAAAATTTGTCTGCTTCACACGTAAATAACGCAATGAATGTTGTTGAACTGTCAAAATGAAACCGATTCCAATTGATAATGTGTTACGCAATTGCCCCGCTGCAATAGTGTCAATACCGTTTTTATTCAACTGATACACTAAGTACTCATAAAGGAATTCTTCGAACACTCAAAGCAACTTCTAACTAAATATGTGTAATTTTCCTGTACTTCCAGCCAGTGTAATATTTGCCCCATTGAACCTGTTTCTACTTAATGCTACGTGCTTCTAACCACATACCGTTGCTGATAGTCCAGGAGGCCTACCACAAGCTCTTAACGCGATCCATTTTAGGACCTAAACTGAACTGTTCTTCTAATTCGTACCATGACGTCAGTTTAACGATTCAGTTTAGGCCGTGCCATCTGCTGACAGCGATTGTCCCAATCTTAGCCGTAACTAACGTTTATGTACACTTCCACTAGTTTGTACATGAGGGTCAAAAAACTAAGTTTCTAAAAACTAATACTTAGGCCGAATTTCGAACGAACTTAAATATGAACGAAACGATCCTACGTTTCGTTCTACTTAATACAAAATTCGGCCTACTTATTAGTTTTTTAGAAACTTAGTTTTTTGACCCTCATGTACAAACTAGCGAAAGTGTACAGACGCCAGCACATCAAGCTACTACAATCTGTCAAATTTATTTAATAGATGCTCAACTTTATCGCTAAAGCATAAAGTTCAAAGTTGATTGGGAAAATTTGACAGTTTCGGGTAGCTTGATGTGCTGGCGTCTGTACATACGCGGTATTTAACAACGATAGTTACGCGGAATTGTACCTACTATCAACGACGATACTAACCCTTGCACCCATGTGCGATTTTTTAACGCGGCGATTTTTGATCGCTGCACTGGAATTTCAACGCACTGGTCAACCCCAAGAGTTCAAAATCCAACAGTGTATTTTTATGACGCGGTGGGGTGCACTGGTGGATTCTCAATCCTCGGCTCAACACGGAGAGTTGAAAATCCATTGCGCGATACCGGTGCGTACGGGATTACTCGACTTTACTATTAAAACACATGTGTATCCGGAAATGACGTAACAGGTTATAAATAACACACACGTGTTCTTTAGCTCGATAACTGTTGCAAAACGGAAAGGATAGACATAATTATAGTTTTACCAGATGTTGGGGAACTGGGAAGGTAATATATATAAAAAAAAAAAAAACAGATTTCGTGCCTCACACGACTATCGAGCACATTGGAAATTAATCTACGAAATTCGAAAAAATATTGTCGCTGAGTGACGAGGTAGTCGGGATAAGGAAAAGTCACAAAATAAAACTACAACGTTGAATGATAATGTCGTTCTGACTTTTTTCAAAAAGGTTAGGCTACAGGGCAAACGCTTAACCCGGATCGTCTTTGTTTTAGACTCAAATTGTAGCTGACTAAATTGTCCAGAGGAATTTTTCTCAAAATTTTTATATCATTCTTCGTTTCCAAAATATTGAGCGCCAAAATCAAAAATTCGGAAAAATTGTTTTTTTTTTTGTACAGACGCCAGCACATCAACCTACACCTAACTGTCAAATTTTCCCAATCAACATTGAACCTTATGCTTTAGCGATAAACTTGAAAATCTATTACAGAAATCTGACAGATTGTAGTAGGTTGATGTGCTGGCGTCTGTACTATTTCGGCCATAACTTTTTTCGTTTTTTACTTTCTCGAATAATCTTACAGCTCTCATGAATACGCGTCTTTTGAGCCTTTTTTGAATATCACATCTTCACAACTTTCCGAGGTATACCTAAGGGAATCGCACTTTTTCGTGAAATCGGAGCCTATACTGGAGCGAACGAAAAGACATTTCCAATGTCAATTTAAAATCAAATCAAATCATTTTATTCCTTTCCAAACATGAAAAAATAATAGGCTGTCGCCATCAAAACTTCAATACCTCAATACTCGGTCCAAAAGACAGCAGATTTTTTTTTGGGATTACAATGTTGGTCCCAATGTACAGACGCATCAAGCTACTACAATCTGTATCAGATAAAAACAAATCAAAATTGTAAAGTCCGATTCCGATGTAAGAAATTAACAGGTAAGTGTGCAGTGCCAAAGAGACCCAATTCAGCAAAAATGCCAGACAACTAATGCCTGACGCTGGTTTTCAACTTGACCAGCAATCTGATTTTGTAACACACAAACGATCACAATCAGAATAATTTTAAAGAAAATTGCTAATCCAATGCTTCATATGTTCGAAAAATGTGTCTGCTCAACAACGTAAATAACGCAATGAATGTTGTTCAACTGTCAAAATGAAACACATAGCTACTGATAGTGTGTTACAGAATTACCCGCCGCCAACAGTCGTATCTATAAATTCTAACAGTACCTACCGATCTATCGATAAACGTAAACCATTGTTATTCGGATCCCGTTACGTCAATGCCGCTCCGTTGAACATAACTGGCGTGTAACTGGCCAGTGGGTAGCTCACGTATGTTTATTAAAGTGTGCTCGATTCGAGTAACATGAGAGCAGTTCCGGTGCTAAGCAAAGTGTGGGAGATTGGACAGTCAAAATACATATGTATATAGGGTGACTGGTAATTAGTGACCGATACCTAAACACGTGATTGTACTCATGGTAACAAACAACTTTTACTATGGGACCAAACCTGAAATCGCGAAAAAAAATCAGCTGTTCCCTACATTTTGACGAGTTATACGAACATAAATGTAGGGAACAGCTGATTTTTTTTCGCGTGTTTAGGTATCGGTCACTCACTAATTATTACCAGTCACCCTAATATATTCGGTGAACAAACAAAGTACTTTACACGCACAATGGTCCATTTGAGGGACTTGTGCGGAAACCAAACCCATAACATAGAAGTACTTGACCAAATCTCTTAAGATTTGGGAAGCCCCACACGCGTTTACAAACGTTTGCTTTACCTACTTTAACAGTTCAACAACATACATTGCGTTATTTACGTTGCTGAGCAGACACATTTTTCAAACATATTATTATGAAGCAATGGATTAGCAATATCCTTTAAAATGATTCAGATTGCGTTTGACGGTGTGTTGCGCAATTAGGGTGACGTACAGGCATTCATATTAATACTTTTTAACAGCCGAGACTAACAGCACACTTACAAAACTCAAAGAGTTACTAAGTACACATAAATCATGTACTTTCCACACCAGCCACGACTATCATTACGTCATCAACTGACTACATAGAAGCATGTTTGCATAGAAATGAATGAAAAAACATCTGACTGTCGTCATTTCTGAAATTCTGACGTCATCGCGACTCTATTGTGTATCCGTCACGCTAATGATCTGCAGAAGTACATGAGGGCAAGGACTTTTGCCATTGTCAGTGTAATTTTACTATATTGTTTAAACATTTACTCATGATCAATCACAATCTTAATGATTTTGAAGGATATTGGTAATCCATTGCTTCATATGTTCGAAAAATGCGTCTCACAGTGGGCCCATACTGAAAATTAGTGGACTTAGGCAACAAAGTTCCAATATCGATGCGATTTTTTTTTATATGACGTGTTATGATATTCCTGACAACTTTTATTCTTATAACATTTCTTCTAAAGTTGATAGTTTGTCTTGAAAAAAATTAATTAGATTATTTTGTATGGAGCGAATCACGTTTAATTTTTTTTCTTCAATTGTACTAATATGTTGGGTGTGTGGCGTGAGTATATGATAGCTAGGGTCATTCTCTATCCACGAAAAAAAAAACAGCGCCGGCCATCTGCGGCAGCGCGAGTAATCATTCGGTAAAAAAAAAATGTTATGTAAGATTTTTTTTTGCCATTTAAAATAAATTCAAAGTAATTTTTTTGTGTCATTAGGCTAATTCACCTTCTCTTTATTAAATATATAGTTTTAACAGCGCATAGGTACTTATAACTAATTATTCTGGTAGAAATTTAGTAATTATTGCTATGTTATCGGTAGCACCTGCATTGTGATTGATGACTCATTTGTTATTGCGCTCGGCTAAGCGCATAACTAATGAGTCATCGAAAAATGCTCGTCTCTGATTGGCTGAATAATTTTCACTCACTGATAACAGTGTCCACTACTTGAGTAATTAACACTGTCTATAAATATAAAGACATTCATTAAGTCCATCTAGTTTCGCTCTTGTCGCTTATTTGTGAACACAGTGAAATACTTTTATTTTTATATTTACATTAGAACTATGGCTGGATTTTGTACCAACCTAGATTTTTTTGTGAAATTAAGAAGTGGCGGTGATCTGAAAAATCATATGTTTCTATATGAAAGTATCATTTCTGTCTTGACTACCGAAGTTTCTGAAGAAGACAAGAACCGAATCAAGGAGTTCTGTCGACTTTTTTGTGTAAATCTAAATAAAAAGTGGATAGAGTCAAGTAGAAACCAAAAAACTTTTATGAATCGTGTAAGTAATCGCAAGTGGTTGGAAAAAAACATCAACTGGCCTGTTTGTGACAGTGTTGACCTGAGAAGTGAGATGGGCTTTTCGGACGCAGTCTTATCTGAACCTGTGGATATAGATTCCCATGTTCCTACTCTTGCAGTATGTACTGCGGAAGCGGGAACATCTACAGAAAAGGAGCACAGAAAACCATTCGAAGAGTTAAGTAAGAAGCAAAAAAAAAGACGTTCTACTTCCATAGTAGAAGAAAATTCCGAAGAAGAGTTGCAGACCTGGTACATAACAAAATTGAAAGACAACGGCAAAACGAATCTGGCAAAAGTGATCGAATACCTTTCCAGTAATCCAGATGCCCTATCCGAAGTAGACGAGCGACTATTCAAAAAGCAGAGCTTAAGTACTGTCTCTGAAGATAACTGTTTAGCTCTTTATACATCACTTGCGCTCTCGAAATGGAAGTACTTAGCTCTTCGACAATTTCTGAAAGAAGAAAACTGTGCTGCCTTTCCATCTTATCCAAAGCTTGTAAATGCCAAGAAAAGATGTTACCCACCACAAGAGAGTATGGAGATTACCGAAAAAGGAGCTCAAATTAAATTGCAAGCGCTATTGGACCACACTGTGGAAAGGATTTTACTAGGTATTAGTAATTCTGTTGATAGGTCTCAAAATAAAGAACTCAAGTTGACCTGGAAATGGGGACTTGATGGTTCTTCGTCGCAGAGCAATTATAAACAGAAAACGTCTACAGAGTTCGATGATTCATCAGTAGTCATGATAAGCATCGTCCCTCTTCGGCTAGTGTCTACTAGCCCATCTTCTGGGAATGAAAATATAGTTTGGGAGAACCCCACACCTTGCTCAACTCTGTACTGTCGACCGGTGAAGTTCACTTTCACTTCGGAGACAGCTGATTTTATAATGTCTGAAGAGTCTGAGATGAAAAAACAAATTGATGAACGAATATCTACACAGTGTGGAAATATTATTGTATCACATGAATTGCATATGACCATGATTGATGGAAAAGTGGCCAATATTATTGCTGAAGTACCATCATATGCAACGTGTCCTATTTGCTTGGCAAAACCGAGCGAGATGAATAATTTAGACGCTTTGACTTCCAAACCACTTCGTGAAGAAATTTACAAACAAGGAATTTCTTCGCTGCATATGAAGATTCGGTGTATGGAATGTCTTCTCCATATATCTTATAATCTGGATTTTCAACGATGGACTGCTCGAGGCGAACATAAGGCTTTGAAACAAGCTAAAAAAAATACCACGCAACAAGAGTTTCGTGAGCAAACTGGAATGCTGATTGATATAGTCAAACAGGTATGTATTTAATTTTGGCTCTTTTTATGTTGTTTGTGTATTATATCTCTATGTATTGTATATTACAGTATTGTTTTCCCATTTTAGGGTTTTGGAACTACAAATGACGGGAATACTGCGAGGCGCTTTTTCCAAGATTACAAAAGATCATCCAGAATAACGGGAATTGACGAAAATCTGATTTTCAGATTTTCCGTTATTCTACAAGCCATATCATCAGGCAAAAACATTGACTGTGAAAAATTTAGAAGATACTGCAGAGAAACAGCTGATGTGTACGTGCAACACTATTCGTGGTACTACATGCCAGTTAGTGTACATAAACTTCTAATGCACGGTGCAGACATCTGTAACCACTTTGGTGTTTTGCCAATCGGTAAGTAAAAAATAAATATAGTTTGATGTATTATTTGACTCAATTGCGTTTTGAAATTAAAATGTATGTACTTATTCGTTTTAGGTATCTTATCTGAAGAAGCTTCGGAAGCCCGTAATAAGGACTTCAGAAACGTCAGGGAGTGGCACACTCGGAAAACGGGGAGAATAGCAACAAACGAAGACATCCTCCATGGACTTCTAATAAGCTCTGATCCCCACATATCCTACATAAGGCCTAAAATATTGAAACAGGGTCATAATGAGTTGTTGCCTGAAGCAATTCAGTTGTTACAGACTACTGAGCCTCCCTGTGACAGTGAGATTATGGAGGAAGAAGAATGCCTCATAGCAGAGTCCGAAAATTTGCCGGACCCACTAGCACTTCTGGAACAAGAAATAATGTGATCCGGCTCTAGATTATCCTCACAAAAGCCCATCAGGGCTAGGTATATGACAAACAGCCCTTTTCAGGGCTACAATTACTTCACAGTTTCATACGCTTGATTATGTAGATAATTATCAACGACTTGCCCGTACAAATTTAAATTATTTCACCTATCATTAACAAAATTAGTATAACCTGAAACTTATTACGATATTTATTCAACAATAGATAACGTGCAGTTAAAAAAATAACACAGCCAATCAGAGACAAGCATTTTTCGACGACTCATTAGTTATACGCTTAGACGAGCGCAATAACAAATGAGTCATCAATCACAATGCAGGTGCTACCGATAACATAGCAATAATTACTAAATTTCTACCAGAATAATTAGTTATAAGTACCTATGCGCTGTTAAAACTATATATTTAATAAAGAAAAGGTGAATTAGCCTAATGACACAAAAAAATTACTTTGAATTTATTTTAAATGGCAAAAAAAAATCTTACAAAACATTTTTTTTTACCGAATGATTACTCGCGCTGCCGCAGATGGCCGGCGCTGTTTTTTTTTTCGTGGATAGAGAATGACCCTAGCTATCATATACTCACGCCACACACCCAACATATTAGTACAATTGAAGAAAAAAAATTAAACGTGATTCGCTCCATACAAAATAATCTAATTGATTTTTTTCAAGACAAACTATCAACTTTAGAAGAAATGTTATAAGAATAAAAGTTGTCAGGAATATCATAACACGTCATATAAAAAAAAATCGCATCGATATTGGAACTTTGTTGCCTAAGTCCACTAATTTTCAGTATGGGCCCACTGTGCGTCTGCCCAAAAACGTAAATAACGCAATGAATGTTGTTGAACTGTCAACATTCCTACTGTTAGTAAATTACGCAATTAAAGGAACTGTTTGTCAGTTTACAGCTGTTTAAATATTTGGCCTCGTTAATGGCAGATCTTTCTGATCAGCAGGATCTTCGGAAGATCTTTGAGGTGCATAAATAACCTATAATGTTCCCACTGCTGGAACACAGGCCTCCTCTCGGTGAGAGGGAGTGGGCCGTAATCCACCACGCGGGCCCAGTGCGGGTTGGTCTTTAAGGTGCACTGCGCCAGAATTATGGTTCCTTATTCTAGTGCTGTACGAGAAATCATGAATTGGTCGTATATCATCATCTCATTCCCCTGCCCATATCCCAATTTATTTGATTTATTCCTTTCTGATCCCCTGAGCCCCCTCCACCCCCCCCCCCCCTCCTCGATCCCCTGCTAGTTCTTCTTCTGTTTTAATCTCTGGCTTATCCACTTTTGGGGTCGGCGCAACATGTCTTTTTCTTCCAAACTTCTCTAATTAATCGTTGTTGGCGACAGATCTGACAACCCGGCATGGACTTATGTTTATTGTTGGTTGGCTAGCGACCGGGCGGCTTGCGTGTTTTTTACCTTTTGTTAATTATTTTTATGAACCTATATTTATTAGACGCAATCGCACCTTACCTGGCTTTAATTTGGTGCTTAAAGTCGTCATGAATAGCTTCTGTTGTTCTGAAATGTTAAGCCAGTCAGTGAGCTGCCTGTCTAAGGCCCAGAGAACTACACGGTCAAATTAAATTAGTTAGCGAAACTCCGCAGACGTGATGGGTATCGATAAATATTTAAATAAATAAAAATCTCAACTCAAACTTCGTCCCGAAAAAAAATTAAGTAAAGCCGGCAGCACATCAAGTTACTTACCCGAAACTGTGAAATTTTCCCAAACAACCTTGAACCTAATGCTTTAGCGATAAAGTTGAAAACTATTACCTTAAGAATTTGACAGATTGCAGTAGCTTGATGTGAGATGTGTTACATTTGGCGTCTGTACATCAATTTTTTTTTTGTTTTACCTTCCGTCTTTAAATATTTTACACCATACGTCGGCAGAGTTTAGCTAAGTAAGTAATTTAATTTGACACTGTTTAAACTTTAATTTCGCGCCAAGCCAACTAACCCATTTGTGTACATTATAACTTGTCTACTGTACAACTATTTGTGTAAGCATTTTATTCAATGAAGGAAACATTCAACCCAAACCGGTTTAACTAGATAAAACTGGTTTACAAGAAGAATAAAAATAAAAATGAAGTAGGTAGGCATTACTTTATAACAGTGGAAGCACGCCCACACACGGATTCTTCTATTGTTAAGGTTTATTTTTAAACTTTTACCATAAATAAAGCATGTTCCGAAAAAAAATGCGCAACACACTATCAGTACCAATGATTTTCATTTTGACAGTTCAACAACATTCATTGCGTTATTTACTTTGTTGAGTAGACACATTTTTCAAACATATGAAGCAATGGATTAGCAATATCCTTCAAAATGATTCAGATTGAGATTGATAGTGTGTTACGCAACGCAATGAGGTTGCAAGTCTGAAGGTGGCTTCAGCTTTGTCTATTCTCGCTAACATTGATTCTCGCCCAATAACTTCAAAATTTTATTTTTATCCCTTCATTAGCACTTTAAAACTTTCATTGTTGGCTGTAGTCAAAACATCATTGACCTTGATCACATAGGCACAAAGTTTTTTTTAAATCGTTCATAATTACATAACATATCCGCAGCGCAGCTCATCACTGTCACGACATGTCCGGCCTATTCGAAAAAGGATTAATTAATACTTATAAAAAGTTAATTGTTAGGTAGTGGTACTGAAAAAAAAAGAAAGATAAAAAAGGAAAATGACCAGCACCCTAATTGCGTAACACACTATTACTGTCAATTTGAATCATTTTGAAGTTTATTGCTAATCCATTGCTTCAAATGTTCGAAAAATGTGTTTGCTTAGCAACGTAAATAACGCAATGAATGTTGTCAAACTTTCAAAATGAAACCCATTGCTACTGATAGTGTGTTACGCAATTGCCCTGCTGCATCCTAATTGCATATTGCATAACACACTAGCAATCTCAATTTGAATCATTTTGAAGGATATTGCTAATCCATTGCTTCATAATATGTTCAAAAAATGTGTCTGCTCAACAACGTAAATAACGCAATGAATGTTGTTGAACTGTCAAAATGAAACCCATTGTTACTGATAGTGTGTTACGCAATTACCTCGAGGACTTTTTTGCAATGTCCTTCTTGACAGAACTTTTCCAATTTCAAAATGAAGCACATAATCTTCCTTCATCGTACTTCTCTTTGCACATGGCGGGCGCCATCAAAGAGATGCCTCAACAAAATATTTGTCCCCACTACTGTTGACTTTGCACGCATCGTCTACGCGTAAAACATCGCAGTACCGTCATTCAGAAGAAATTACAAAATATTTGTTTAATTTAATCCGAATCAAAATTAACCTGTCACTTTAAGCAAACACTGGTTCATTGTTAAAATATTTACTGAATACCTAACAGGCTTTAGTTATAGAATAGATAAGTATCTACAGAAGGCCGATTACATGCAACGAGGGAAAACAAGCATAGACCCAGGTGGGGTAATTGCGTAACACACTATCAGTAGCAATGGCTTTCATTTTGACAGTTCAACAACATTCATTGCGTTATTTACCTACGTTGTAGAGCAGACAAATTCGATCATATGAAGTAATGGATTAGCAATATCCTTCAAACAAAATGATACAGATTTTGATTGTACAAATTGTTGACAATGGGGTTTATTTATTTATTTATTTATAGGAGAACCAACAGCTTTTATAAACGACTAGCTGCGCCCCGCGGGTTCACCCGCGTAAATATCGATCCCGTGAGAATATCGGGATAAAAAGTATCCTATGTGTTATTCTGATGTATAAGCTATGTTATTGTAAAGTTTCATCAAAATCCGTTCATGAGTTTTTGCGTGAAAGAGTAACAAACATCCTCACAAACTTTCGCGTTTATAATGTTAGTAGGATGATTAAAGTTGTGACGTTTAAACGTCAAAAATGTATTGTTAAAGAGTCCCTAATCACGACTTAACTTTAAGCAACTCTTATGAATAAAGGGGAATGTGTTACGCAGGTTCTGAATTGAGAATATGGAGTCAAGAACTTTGACAACACCGTCATGTCGTCTGGTCTCTTCTCATCGTCACGTACCAAGCCGTTTGGTTCTAATTCCGCTGGTACGCCTGCGGTGTCAATCAGATCATATAATTAACACGTTCAGACCGGCACCTCATGAGTAGGTGCTTGGTATCCTACGGCGCAAATCTTCATATGGCCACCGGTGGTACATCACCGCCCCATGAACCAAAAGTCTTGCCGGGCGGGGTGCGCCACCGGTGGACAGACCTTGTTACGACCATTTTACAACAACTGAATCTGCGGGTATGGCTAGAAAAAAATCGAAACGCGTAAATACATTTTGCTCTGCGTGTGAAAAACCAATGTGTTTGGATTGTTTCAATACGATTCATACAAAATTATTTTCATTTTATACCATCCATGATGGCATTTCATTTTATATTTTTTTAAATTTTGATTTAATTTTCTTATTATTACATTTTCTCAACGTAATTTATTATAAATAATTTGCATTTCGTACAATTTATGTCGTGATTATGTCAATTTTTTTCTAATAAGTAAATGCAATTTTTCAATATTGATTTTTGCTTACTTTTCGAAATAATACCCACCTCCTGAGCTGCACTATGAAAATTTGTCAATTTTACTAGGCGGGGACGGTAAGTACAACACTTGCTCTCAAAGCGGCACAAATTTCTTAGTATATTGAAAGTATAGTGTGATATGGCCACCGGTGGTACACCTCGCCGTGTCAGCAAATACTCCGTGCTCCGCCGGTCTGAACGTGTTAATATTTCATAAAATATTCATTCTTCTTCTTAGCGTGTCGATGGCAAAAATATAGTTTTTTTTCTTAGAAGTATTTGGCCCAAAATTCAGCAACGCGGTTAACATTCGCTGACGTAGCCATTAGGTCCTCATGTGGGCACGTGACAGGACATGCGGAGCAAGGCGATGAGCCATTGTCAGTGGAGAGATACCGCATACACACCGCAGGTCTGAGCCTTCCTTGGACCCCCACTTGTGGAGGTTGGTGTGCAGGTACGAAGTCTATTTAAGGTTTTCTAAGTAGGCCACGGTAACTTATGCCCGGATGAGAAACTCTCTGATGGTATTATCAATAGGTAGTCATTGAATAGGGTTATAATAGGTTTTCGTTCGACCTAAGGAGCTGGAGACCTACCACAAGCTCTTAACGCGATCCATTTTAGGACCTAAACTGAACTGTTCTTCTAATTCGTACCATGGCGTCAGTTTTACGATTCAGTTTAGGCCGTGCCATCTGTTGACAGCGATTGTCCCAAACTGAGTCGCAAGTGTTGGTTTCATTCATACTTGTTTGGTACCATGACGTCCATAGAGCAGCTCAAGCGATGCAGTTTAGGAACCTAAACTGAAATGTTTTGTTTTTTAATCGTTTTTAATTAGATCATGGTAGGCCACCTGATCTTCTGCATCTACGTATTCTTATCTGCCACAGTTTATACAACGTTACATGTGAAAATGTTTAGGAAAAGATAAGGGAAGCCGATTTGAATGTGGAGTACGTGCTGTCTCTTGCTCTCTTGCACAGCTACTTGTTTTGATAAGGCATGTCTTGAACAAGGAATAAGTCGTAAGTCGGTGACCCGTCTACCGTCCTTTCAGTTTTAGATCTGATTTTACATCACTGTCCAAATCACAAGGACCTTTATTCACATTCTAATAACCTGGGCCACGTTGAATGGCAATGCTAATTCTTTGACCAAAGAACAACGACACATAGGATACTATTCATCCCGATATTCCCACGGGATCGAAACATATGCGGATGAAAAAGTGGGGCGCAGCTAAGTAATTTAACGTAGGTACTTATCATAAAATTGATATAACCAAAACGAATAATAAAGTTTATTTATAGCCCGGTGCTTTCGTTAATGATGTCAAAGTCTAAAAGTCTTCAAGGCTAGACTGTTGTCAAATAAACTGGACAAGTACTCGTATGTAAGACCATAATATAGGTACAGGGTGGGCAAAAAATCGTTGATCAAACGAAACACGGCGATAGTTGAGGTTATTTACAGTAAAAAAAAAAAAAAAAAAGTATAATCACTACAACAGTGCTTTTATGACAATGGGTACCATGATTTATCAGTATTGGCACTTTATTCAATATCTTTTAAGGCTCAAAAAAAATTATTTCTAACATTAGAACCTTACTGTAAACACTCAAATTGTCATAACTTTTAAGGAGATCAAGTTAGGGCTCTCGCACAAACATATTTTTTACTACAAATAACCTCAACTATCACCCTGTTTCGTTTGATCCACGATTTTCTGCCCACCCTGTATGTAGGTGCGAGTAATAATTTTGTCTCTTAGGTACGGAGTTACGACTCGGTGCACAATATAAACAAGGTAATATTTTTGTTACCTAACTTTAAACAATAAAGCGGCTTCAATCGCTGCTTACAGTTTGGTCCAGTGGGGTAAATTGCGTAACACACTAACACTTTAATTTTGACAGTTCAACAACATTCATTGCGTTATTTACGTTGTTGAGAAGACAACTAATAAAAACAACTAAGTAGTTCCGGACACTTTCAATCACAATATGAATAATTTTGAAGGACATTGCTGATCCATTGCTTCGTTAGACGTTCTAAAAATTGGGCTGCTCAACATCGTAAATAACGCAATGAATATTGTTGAACTGTCAAAATGAAGTGTGTTACGCGCTGGTCGTTTCCTATGGAGAAGAGGCGGCTAGAAACTCCACGGTTACTCTTAAACCTTATCGCATAAACAATAACGAAGTTTTGGAAGTAGCTACCTACTACATAGTTGAGCAGTGATAGCCCAGCTGGCAACGGCTGTGACATACCGAGTTGTAGATTCGAACCCAGACAGGGGTTTTACTTTGTGTAAATTCATCACGACTGCTCTCAAAACGGTAAAGGAAAACATAGTGAGGAAACCAGCTTGTCCTAGAACCAAAAATTCGAAGACATGTGACATGCACCAACTCGCACTGGGCCCGCATGGTAAATTACGACCTACTGCGTCTCACTGAGAGGCCCTCCTCTCAGTGAGACGCAGTGGGCCGTAATTGGGCCTGTGTCCCAGCAGTGGGAACATTATAGGCTGATTAGATTATGCTATTATATACCTAGGACTTAAGTTCCTTGGCGAGGGTAGCGGGATCGTCCGAAAGGGTTACCGCTGCCCCGGAACATAAAGGGCTAAGGAAGGAACACGGGTGGGTTTTAGTCAGTAAGAGTCTGACACTCCCTTCCGCTCCACCCAGAGCGGGAGGAGTCATTAGATGATTACCCATCCAAAAAAAAAAAAAAAGTTCCTTGTCAACTCTAAATTAGTTAGTTGACAATGACATAATTTACTTTCATGACATAATGCTATGTATGATGCTATGTTTATGACACTCAACCTTGTATGGATGCATGGAATTATGGAGTTTGTGATTCAAAATCGAAGATGACTAACATTAAACTAATAATGGAGCTAAGAGAGTCATTCAAATCGACTAGACTTCTGTGGCTTAAAGTACCTTGTTCGCACCCACAATCAGAAATACTTAGGTACAGTGCGGCCGTCGAAAGAAGGCGTTTCATAAAAACGAATAGGTACAGTCAACAAAAGAGATAAGTATGCAGGATAATCGGATATAGTTGAAGTTTAGTAAGAAACCGATGGATGTTCTCGAATAAAATTTAATTTTATTAATAGAAAACAAACAGCCCATTTATCAAATTAAATTTCAGTCGAAAACATCCATCGGTTTCTTACTAAACTTCAACTATATCCGACGATCCTGCATACTTATCTCTTTTGTTGACTGTACCTACGTCTTTTGAGAATTTGATCTTTACCTATAAATCAGACTAGAATTGTCGAACATATAACGAATTCTCTCGACGGCCGAAGTGTAGGCATAGACTCTTCTTCAGGTTGCCTGGAAGAGATCGCAGAAAGCTATAAGGCCGGCCATTGTAAGGTTTGTAGTGATAATCATATTTTTTCTGGTGTACATTAAAGTATGTATAAATAAATAAATAAATAATAAAAATATTTTAATTGGGATACGCACAGGTAATGCCAACACGCAAGATTTATTTTTTTATTTTTATTTGACAAGAAAATACCTGGATCCTATCACTTATAATGCCGCGATATTTATAAAATAGGCTCATATGGGATTGGGCGGGTCAAGTTAGCCGCATGCACGATGACCGCTGGGCGAGTCTATACTATACACAATAGTTACCTGAAGATGGAAGGCCCGCCGAGGCCGGCCCAGAAGGAGGTCGCTATGACGGGCTGGTTTGAAACGGGGCGGCGCGAGAAAAGAGTTTCTGGAAAGACCTTTGCGCAGCAGTGGGACAGTTATAGGCCAAGGAAAATAAAATAAAAATAAGTACCGCAGCGTTGTATTCTATACATAATAGGGCCCGAAGGCACACACGACTACATATCAAGCTATAAACAGTGATACTCTAAGGGAGTATAGTACCTACCCATGAAAATGAACAACTTTTACTAAGAGACCAACACTGAAATCGAGAAAATAAAACCAGCCGCTCTATAGGTACAGACGCCAGCACATCAACCTACTACAATCTGTCAGATTTCTGTAATAGATTTTCAACTTTATCGCTAAAGCATAAGGTTCAATGTTGATTGTGAAAATTTGACAGTTAGGTGTAGGTTGATGTGCTGGCGTCTGTACATTTATGTTCGCATAATGGACAAAATGTAAGGAACAGCTGTTTATTTTTCATATTTTTGAGTCCGCCTCATTAAAAGTTGTTCATTTTCATGAATACTACACTCAGTATGTCCCTCGAGTTTAACCTGAAATACTGTATTTCCAGTTTTAGCTGACCTCGCATTGTATAGGCTTTTCGTACAATGAGAAGTCAGTTTATACTGGAAATGTATAGCTTGTAGCACTTCTAGGTATTTGGTATATGTATAAACTTTTAGGTACAAAAAGTAGTATTTTACGATTACTAGATAAGTATTAACTACAAAGTAGTTATTTTTATGTCGTAGTACAACTACTACTTACAAACAAATAACTAAGTGGTTTTATTTCAACGGTCAAACCAGTCGGTGAGTCATCGTGGTGGACATGACCGCTGACTCGTTTACAATAAAACCTTTTTTGAACAAGGCGTGACGGAATGTTGATGTAATCTGTGGTCTGGGGGCTTACCATGACCTTTTACAGAAACGTTCAATTTCCAGTCAGTTCAAATGCAGGCCTACTTCTGCCCTGCTAATAATCGTACTATGAGAGTAATAAAACTTAACGACTATTGAACGAAGTTCACCAAAGTTGAATGGTAATGCTTGTCTGTGGCCTGCTTTAATGCCATTGTCTTTTTAATAGGCATCGTTCAAAAACTTAAATCTAAGTCTATTTTCATATTACCGGTTTTTTTTAAATAATAGAAACTTGATTTTCTTGGGTATATACATATTTTAACTATGATTATGTATAACAAGTTACCTTGATACATTATCTAAAAGCACTATAAAGCTCAATTTCACGGTCAAAACAACTTTGTATCTTTGAAAGACTGAACGTGATTTTGAACGTGTGTGGATAATTCATGCAACAATTTTAAAAAAAAAATTGCGCGCCAAATAAATTATTATTATATTATACCTAAAAAAAATAACATAACCGTATTATCATTTAAATTATCGATTTTTTTAATAAAGTTTAACCGGGATCACGAAATCGTAATAAAAAGAAAATGTTTTGATAATGCACTCAATTGATTCAATATTCCAGATGTCGTCAGCGTAATAAATTCGTGTATTGAAACGTATTTAACGACTTAATATATAAAAAATTAATATATACCTAATTACAGTTCGAGGTGGAAACCAAAACTAAGTAGAAAAATTTACCATTGACGCTGCAGTAGGTCCTCCTGTGTTTAATCCCATTTTTATATTTGCTTACTCTCGCGTAAAGTAGTTTAAAAATCAACGTGAAACGGATTGCAGTTATTGGTTTCTTGTCAGATTGACTAGTGTTGTTACTCAGTCATTTGCTACATACTAGTACTTCTGTGATTAACGGTTAGGCACTCGATTGACCCGATCACAGAACATAATTATACAGGGTT
The DNA here is from genome assembly GCA_914767645.1 of Hydraecia micacea. Lineage (NCBI taxonomy): Eukaryota > Metazoa > Arthropoda > Insecta > Lepidoptera > Noctuidae > Hydraecia > Hydraecia micacea. The sequence goes on from OU611805.1 coordinate 3,644,886, forward strand.
ATTTTTCAAAGACCAGCCAAATTGGGTGCGGTACAGACCATCACAACTGAACAACTTTCTCCATGGGACCAATATCGTAATCGCGAATAAAAATTCAGCCGTCCCATACGTTTAAGTCGAGTAAGTACCTATTGAAGTTTTCTATGGGACAGTTGATAAATTTTTCGCGATTCGCGGTCCCGATTATGTAGTTCGAAAAGTTGAATATAAGATATTATCATATCTTATATCTTAGATATGTACTACCTCCCTCCAGTATCTACCTCAAATTCAAACCTAGCAGCTTCGTATATTTGAAACGCACCCAAAAAAAATCGAGATCAAATCGAGAGAAAATTAACTCCAGACTTTATTTTATTTAGAGTAACGAGTTACATATAATCAAGCCGCAGCACTATCTGACACTATCAGAAAGACAAGTGTCAAGACTGTCAAGTGACAACAACATTTCAATTTCATTCATTTATTTATTCCGTTTATTTCGAATTGCATGAAATTGATATTTCTGTTTTCCCGTGTGTAATTGAAGGATTTTAATGAACATGGAATCTTCAAGACGGTACAGCATTTACTCCAGGCAATGTTTGAGGACATTGTTCGCGTTTGGCTGTGGCACATGTAGAGATCTTGGACATGGTATCAAGATGAGAAGTGGAGCGACCTGCATAATTTTAGATGAAATACTACGCCCCTAAGACGACCCACTGACTCTATTTACTTTTATGTCGTCTGACGTTGAAATTGATATCCTACATGAAGTAATAAAAATATTTTGAAAATTATGTGATTTTTGATTTCATAAACCGTTAACCGTACACCTAATTCCTACTATTTATTACTGAACAGTGCACTTTAAAACCCGAGACCGAACTACTCACTAAACGATAGCTCTTTTAGTTTGTTTTAGGGTGTGATCCAAAGAGTTTAATAATAATACGGGAGGTATGATCGTATTTCTCAGTAGGTATGTATTCCCGTTAGACGAAGTTTAACTATTATTACGGTACCACTATAATCACATCTAGGGAACATAAACATACGGCTTTTAAGCCACTGTGACTGAATTAAAATTGTGCATTGAGTGAGTGGCGTGGCGTGGGTAGCGTGTAGCTTCGCCCTTTCGATGCGGCTGGCTATAGTCCTGCGAAATTCTGGAAGCGCGATGCCAGTCAGTGGATACAGCAATCGCAACGGGGTCGGTTTTAAGCAACCAGTAATAATCATTAATGTCTCATTTAGAGGTGTATCCACTAACTTAGCGTGGGCTGATTGGTCCCATACTGGACAGGCCTGCGGAGACACAAAGCGCCATTCCAGTTGTTCGCTGGACTTGAGCAGATGCGCCCCATCTGGTGGATGTTAGGCGACGAGTAAGTGATTTCTGGTAGGTATGCACTTTCTGTTTTTCGCAGTTTCTCCGGAAGTTAGGGGACCTATCCAAAGTGATGCCAAGATACTTTGGGTGAGTACTGTGGATGATTGGAACCCCTTGCCAAGAGATATACAGTGTTCGACCCGCTTTTCTGTTACGAAGGTGCAATGCGCAAGACTGCGTTTTAGAGGGATTTGGTTTCAGAGCGTTCTCAGCATAATAATGGCCGAGATCTGAGAGGGCGCTAGAAAGGTTGTTTTCAATCTCCTCAAAGTCATTGGCTTGGCAAGTTAATGCCAGGTCGTCTGCGTACAGAAAGCGGATTGTGTTTAGGCTCACCGGTTGACCATTAGTGTACCTAGGTAGATGTTAAACAGCATAGGGGCCAGTACACTGATTGCATTAGTTAGGTACATTACTATGTGTGATCACTATTATTTTATTTTTAGTACTAGGTCAAATAAGAAAAATATGAATTGATAAATTCCCTTTATTTATTTCAAAAGGGTTATTTATTTCCTTCTTTTTTCTCTTCTTCTTTTTTCTTTTCGATATTCACTCTTCAAATATTTCGTGCTCGTCACACATCTACAAAATTAGAGCTTATAATAAAAATCAGTGTTGTATATTGGGCACTGAATTTCAAAACAATGTTGAATAAGTTGCTCTAGTAGTAACTTATTCAAGACGGGTTATTTTGACATTACAGGCGTTCAATTAGTCGTTTTGCTGCTGTCAATTAGCACGTCATGGTATGAAATTCTATACAAAAAACAAGGTGAACAGCAGTGAACAGTATTTGTAAACGTCAACGTAGCAGGCCTACTGCAGGCCTGCTAATATGACGTCATAGTACAAAAACGCAATGCAGTTCAACTTCTGCCCTGCTATAAGAGCTGGTGGTAAGCCCCCTGTGCTTGAACTACTTTAAAAAAAATAACGAGTTCCATCTAGTATCTCTAAGTAGTCTGTGGTTCCATCCAAAAAGCGCTCGGTCTAATGACCCTCTATCAGACCATGCATAAAAAAATAACGTTATTGTTGTCTGTGAACCTTGGAAGGTAAGCAGAACTGCCCAGATTTTTGTATGTAGCTAGTCTACAAGATTAGCATAATCAGCTGCTGGGACACAGGCCTCCTCTCTTCCAGAATGACTGGGCTGTATAATCTACCATACGGGCCCAGTGCGGGTTGGTAGATGTCACATTACTTATATCTATTCAAATTTTTGGTTTTGGAACATGCCGGTTTCCTCACGATGTTTTCCTTAGAATAGAATTCTGTTTTATTATTTGTACACCATATAAATTACAGACATAAATATAGAAATTTTACAAATTTTTATTTTACCTTCACCGTTTTGAGAGTAGTGGTGATGAAATATATTACACAAAGCAACGCGCCTGATTGGGTTCGAACCCACGACCTACGACTCGTAAGTCGGGGCCGTTACCATTGGCTCACACCAGTTGTTATTTAGCCACGAGCCACTAGCCCTTTGTAAGATAACGAACTCTAAAATATGCGATTTGGCCTAAAACTATAAACCCGAACTGCAAAACGTTCTCGCGGTTTATTTAAACAAAACTGCTTTATTAGTTTCACACAAATCTGCCGAAACGTAAACAACGAACGCTTGAAAGTCGGGGCTATAAATAAATACTACTTTATGTACTGAAGTGCGCCAATAGATAAATCTTTTGGTTTCACATAAAATTGTATTTGAAAGGAAATATTCGTGGAGTAGGTACTTAGGTAGGCAATAAAAGTGTTGAATGTACCTGTAGCGGCATCTACAACGCCACATGCGAACAACGCGTCATACTGACGTCACACAAATCCTGCATCTCGCAAGCAGAGTTTACCGCGCAACTAGCATAGATACAATGGCCCAACATGAATCATCGGGCAGTTGCCTGCCAGACTCAACACCCGTCTGGTCGGAAGATCCTCCCTTTTCTATAGAGTATGAGTGAACTTTACACCCTGTTCCTCATACCTATATTAAGTACTTAGGTACCTGCCTAATAGTTTTTCTGAAAGCCCACTGAAGCTATTCTGAGATTTTTGACATTAGCAATTTCCCGTGGTTTCACGATTGCATCATAGACAAGAACTTGGGGTAGATACCCGCCACGTATACATACGGTAGGGACTCGAAGTTCTTGCTTAAAAAAATCAGCTGTTTAATACATTTTGGTCAAGTACTTAGGTATTGAACTTTTGTATTAAACAGCTGATTTTATTTCGTGATTTCAGAGTTGGTCCCATAGTGAAAGTTGTTCCTAATCATGGGTAGAACAGCCTGTAAACATTTGGATGATGATAAAAAAAAATTCTGTATATTAACATTAGTGCTACTCATTTGTGTAGCTACATACTAGCCGACAAAGTTAATTAGACAACTTTTAAGACTTTTTTATGTAGGTACTAAATTATATTTTAATTAAATTCTATATGTAATAACCTTCGTCATTTTTTAGGAAATATGATATTGTTCTAAAATCTTTATATTTCTTCAACAGGGCATGAACACACGGCTCGCATTCGCCATCATCTCATCAGCATGCTGGTCAGCCTTCCAACATGGCTACAACACCGGAGTCCTGAACGCACCACAAGCTGTAAGTCATTCCATCATTCATTCATCTCCCTAGTCACTAACTAAGGGCTCGTACACATAGCGATCCGTTTTACAGGTCCGTTATTTGATGGCGTATGTAGTTGTATGAGCGAGTTCACACACAAAACAGTATTCCGGATACAGTAATCATGTCACTCCAGCCAATTTCTGATCCGTTAAAACGGACCTATATGTGTACGAGCCCTTAGTTATAGTTAAAGTTACAAATTAAAGGGGCCTCCATACAAGAAACCGTTTTTATTTGTCTTTTTTTCTTTGTGGTACTGGACCCTTCGTAAATAAATAAATAACCCTTCGAGAGCGAGTCCGACTCGCACAAGGCAAAGAACGCCAAAAAAACCCGTTTCTTGTATGAAGACCCCCTTTAATTTTAAACTTTTATTTTATTTTTATTATTTGTCATTATAATGTCGTTAGAAATACATACTGTGTGAAAATTTCAAGTGTCTACCTGTTACGGTTCATGAGATACAGACGGACAGCGGAGCCTTAGTAACAGGGTTCCGTTGGCACCCGTACGGAAACCTTAAAACAAGATGGCGGCGTCGGTTTCGATTTTGGCGCCAAACTTCCTATAGACATTTGAAGGACACGGAAATAAAACAAATATACTATTTAAAATTTTTAATTTTGAGTTCTTAATATTGCCAAACGCAATTCAGCCTCTTTTCTCTTAGCCCTGTTGCAGAGTAGAAGCTCCTCTGCAGCGACCCTCTCGGCTTTTACTTTGTAGTAATTCTCCTCAGCTGCTTTCACCAACCATTCCTTCTCAGCTACTTTGAGTTTGTGTAGCTCTTCGTCTCTTTGTTGAGACCTGTCATACGTTCTTCGAGGGATAGAGGCTTCCTCTTGCGTCACTCCATTCCGCGTATTTCTAGTTCCTGTAACAAATAAAATCCATATTTTACATTATCATCATCCGCCTTGCCTTTTCCCAACTATGTTAGGGTTGGCTTCCAGTTTGCGAATGCAGCTGAATACCAGTATTTTTACAAGGAGCGACTGCCTATCTGACCTCCACAACCCAGTTATTGGGTAATACGATACTCTTTGGTAAGACTGGTTGTCAGACTATAGGGCTTCTGACGATCCGTCACGACTGTCAAAGATCCACGAATGACAGCCAGGACCAACGGTTTAACGTGTTTTCCGAGACACGGAGGGGTCTTGGTATGTAAAGATGGTCACCCATCCACGGACCAACCGCGGCAAGCGTAGGTTAACCTGATCGATGAAGATGATCGATCTGTCGAGTCTTTTCCACAGAACAAAAACAGTGGCACTGCGGGAGTGCCGACAGAAGTGAAAATAAAACACAAACAGAATACTTTGCCATCATTCACTGACATATCGGATATACATTAAAACCGAGTACATCTCGAGGACAGCCGAACACATCCGAAGCGGTGTCGGTTATACATTTTCGCCGCGCCGTAGAAAGAGAGGGGGATACTCCTACGTCGCGCCGGCTGTCTACTCTCCATCCGTCTTACGAATTTTCGATCAGGTCACGTCTCCTGACGCGAGTTTAACATTTTTTACCCATTACAAAAAAGTGTACAACGCCGCTAAAGAAGTTTTCACTTCAATAATACTTACTTTGCTGGTTTTGGATTGGCAACTCCAGTTCCAGTGGGTCCGGGGAAATTGAGGGCTGCTCCTGGGACAGTGGGTCGGCAGGTGTAGCAGCAGCTGTATGGGGGGGTGAGGTGGCTACTCGCTCTTGTTTTGCAGGTCCCTGCACAACAAAAATTGAATATCATTGACTGATGCAACAAATACAGGGTTATTGGAAAAACACCAACAAACTATTAAGAGGTCATTGTACTCATCATTATGAACAATTTTTACTATGGGACCATTATATAGTAAGTCCAGTCTTACTAGGGATAGTCCGACAACCAGTTGTCGGACTATCGGGCTTCTGACGACCCGTAATGACTGTCAAAAATCCAGGAATGACAGCCGGGACCAACGGCTTAACGTGCTTTCCGAGACACGGAGGGGTCTTGGTATGTAAAGATGGTCACCCATCCACGGACCAACCGCGACAAGAGTAGGTTAACCTGAGCGATCGACCCGTGGGGCTGTTATTATTTAGCCACTAGAACATAGATATAGAAATGTAATTATTACCGATGGAAATGCTGGCACTCTTGCGCTGGTTTGTCGCTCTCCGTAACCCTCTCCCATGATTGACAATATCCTCAATTCCACTTGGGAGAGGGTTGTTGCTACCGATGGGGCTCCTCCAGCACATTTTGACCGTCTGGACGCTGCAGCAGCTTTTTTAGCCAGATGTTTTTTATCTGCCCACACCTAAAATATTATTATAAATGGTTAATTACCACCCTAATAAGCACCCTAATTGCGTAACACACTATCAATCTCAATTTGAATAATTTTGAAGGATATTGCTAATCCATTGCTTCATATGTTCGAAAAATGTGTACCTACTTAACAACGTAAATTACGCAATGAATGTTGTTGAACTGTCAAAATGAAAGCCATTGCTACTGTTAGTGTGTTACTCAATTACCCCGCTACACAGTCCGTTCACAGTTATTTTACCTATGATTTTGCATCACGGTCAAAATCACAATGATCTTTATTGTCCTGGCAATATGGTTGCTATTGGGTTGCTGCCATTGCCAAGTCTGTCAAAATCACAATCATCTTTATTTTCGTTGCAATAAGGTTGCTATTCAGTTGCTGCTGTCTGAGGCAAAAAAAAATGTGAAAGGGCTGTACTAGTAGGTACCTCTTACAGATAGGTATTTGGATGATGACTATTATCATTGTATGCACTTACACCATGAGAAAAAATAAATAAGAATGGTTAGTTGTTTTTTTGAGTTATGTATAAAAAACTCTTACAAAGATAACTTAAAATGATAACATTGGTCCTTCGAGCCGGATCAACGTTAGCGCGGGGAGCAATGAAAGAGTGGGCTGTATTTTAGTGGCAATGGTTTATTGCCGTTCATATTAAAAATATAAACTACCGGACAAACAATAAATTAAGTTAGGACTTAGGAGTATCGTCCGTCGCGGTGGTGTCCGTAGAAGCGAGTGGTCATCGGGCCGAGTCGTGACGTCGCCTCACCGCACCTCAGCTTGCCGATGACGTGTATATCACGCTGCCTGCGCGTGCTGGCCGCGCGCTAGGTATTATGTTGATACGATTCCCAACAAATTGTATTATACTCACCCTCTGCCACTGCTCCACGGACTTGATGCAACCTCCCATTGAATTAAGGGAATTGCACAGGCCTTCCCACAACCGTTTTGACCGCAATCTGCCATCAGTATTCCTCAATTGTCCGCGAGCCAACTCTTTATTTTCACTCATGAAATTGATTAGGGCCTCTATTTGAATGTGTGTTGCTGCTGGCGCGGCTGGGGGCATTTTACAAAAGTAATATTAATTTTTATGAGACTTGTCCATTTTCTTGCTGACTATACAGGTTTTTCGTACGATGAGAAGTCAAGTTATACTGAAAATGTATAGCTTGATAAAAGCTTTGTATGAAATGCGAGTTCAGCTAGAACTAGAAATGTATACCTTGATAAATGTCGTCGTGATCATCAAGCAAAAAGAAAAAAAGTGAAAATGAACGCTAAGTGAAAAAAAAATCATAGCGCGGACAGGCGGTGCGATTACAACACAGATATAGATACACTTTGATAACGCAAGAGCAACTACTTCGCGTGCCAAAAATCGCACCAGCTTTTTTTTTTTTTTTTGGATGGGAAATCATCTAATGACTCCTCCCGCTCTGGAGTGTCAGACTCTTACTGACTAAAACCCACCCGTGTTCCTTCCTTAGCCCTTTATGTTCCGGGGCAGCGGTAACCCTTTCGGACGATCCCGCTACCCCGGCAATCGCACCAGCATGTCGATTCTGTAAAAATCTCACCGTGAAAACTTGCGTGGAGTGAGCTGTCAGTGTCATCCCACTGATGCTAGGGATTGACCATGCAAACATTTATAATCATAATCGAGATTTTAATCATATTTTTTATGTTAATTCTATTGAAAATTTTATATAATTTCAAAGCTAGTATTTTAGTGATCAAAACATTAATATTTTGTGGGGTTTTAAAATAAAATAGCAAAACAGAATCTTAGCCAGAAACTCAATGTTGTTTTTTTATATATTTTTTTCCCTAGACTAGTCCTTATAATTATGGCCTGAGACGCGAGCGCGTCACGCACGAACAGTAAATAAAATAAAACATTCACGTTTAAGACAGCTAGACTGATGAAAATACGCATCGACATTATTTGTTTGTTATTATGAGCGATTGTAGATCAAGTCTAGAAAGGACTGCGACGATGTTCAGCGTTAATAACCCAATCTATTCTATTAGAAGAGATAATTGTGTTAAGTTATCGAGTGCTAACGGCGTGCCTGGCTGACGGACCATAGAATTTAATCCCACATAGTTTGAGTGGCGCGATCACTTCACCCGATTCACGACATTAAATGTCGGGTTATGGGTTTACTTTTTGGGGTCACATAGAAAATTTAAAAAAGCTTTGCTTACTGTAGGTACCGTGTGATATATCAAATGAAAAGGCTTGTCGTGAGGGTCATAAATATATTTTTATAATAACAAAAAAAAATTAAGCAAATCTCTATTGAGAGATTTGCTTAACTTTTTTATGACCAAATGTAAGTATGTACCTACGCAGTACGAGTATATTGATACTGCGTACATACCTACTTACATTTGATAGGTAGTCAAAACATGTTCGGGATATTATATTCAATTTAAAGTTGGTATTTTTTAAAAGTTATGCTTAAAACAGTTGTTATAAAAATAAGATTTTTGGCATTTTCAATCTCAAGTAGCAGCCAAGGGGTTATTATTGCAGACTTTCGCTGTAATAGTAAGAAATGCTCAAGATGTTATTCCCCATAAGAAAACAGTACTTTTCTTTTGGTCGGCACTTTAATTTATGGGTACGTTATGAACTTATGAATGATGAGTTTATGAAATACAAACATATTTGCAGTTGATCAAATTAATTATGTGCATTTTGCATGCGTAAATATTCAACCCAACTACGGAACCTTTCAATGTGCCGACTGTGCGTGGTCCGATATAAACATGGTCAGTTTTTTAAATTTCTTTGGTAACCTACCACAAAAAAAAAAAACAATTTATTACTCAAGTAAACTAATAGAAACAAAAACTAACAAGCTCATACAACTAACAAAACATATTGAAATGTAAAGTGATTGCGGAATACCCAATTTATACAATTAATAATCATCATTCCCTATCTTTTGCTAAGCCTACCTAAAAAAATGTATACTGGACATTCTGTAGCAAACTACACACATCAAAAGTGTCTAGGGATCAACATATATTTTTGCAATAACTTTTCTCCTGATTGATATTAATTAAAATTTTCTTTAAGGATTCATCAAATAAAGTGTTTTCGTTTGTCACAGTAACGATAAACCAAGTCACCTTTGCATTAATAAAGAAATTTGCCATTTTCCTAATAAAGGGATTTTTGACATTTGAACCACTAACACAAAAGTTCGAAAAAAAGACTGAAATAACAGTTTTCTTTAAAATTTTATTGGGTAACTTAAACAATTAATAATCCGTGTTTCTACCGCGAACACTAACAACACAAGAACATCGGTTTGGCATACTCAAAATGAGTTCATCCAAATCACGCTGTGGAATGGCAGCCCATGTTCGTTGCAACAACAAAAAAAGGTCTTCTTGCGACTGGATACCCTCCATATTCGGCAGAGCTCTTCTCTGTAGCATATCCCATGCATGCTCAATCGGGTTCAAGTCTGGCGACTGAGCAGGCCAGGGCAGGACATTGATGTTAGCTGCGGCGAGAGTCTGTCTTACAACTCTTGCGGTGTGCGGTCGTGCATTATCATGCATTAACTGAAATAAGGGACCGATTTGCACTTGTAGAGGAACGATGACGTCTGATACAATCGTCTCAGCATAAATTTGAGCGTTGAGGTTGCCTCTGATCCAAATCAACTCAGTTCTTCCGCCGATCCAAATACCCGCCCATACCATGATGATTCCACCACTATAAGGATGGACTTCCTCGCAGGATTTTAATCGCTGTTGGCGTCCAGGGGTTCTCCAGTGTCGTATACGTCTTGTATCCGGTCTCATACCAAAACGAGACTCATCAGAAAAGCACACGAAACGCCATTGTTCTTCTGCCCAATTTCTGTGTTCAAGAGCCCATTGATATCGAATCCTACGATTGTGCATTGCTATAGGTGGTACCCGTAGCGGTCTTCGGGAATGAAGGTTCACTTCATGCAAGCGGTTTCTGACTGTTTGGTCGCTAATTAAGTTCCCTGAAGAGTGATGAAGCCTCACGGCTAACATCATGGCGGTTATTGTTGGAGCTCTTCGAGTTAAGATTTGAATGTATCGGTCTTGTCTCCGTGTGGTGCAGCGATACCGTCCTCCATGGCGCTCAGCCACGGTACCAGTGCTTCGGTAACGTGTCCAAAGTCGACTGATAACACTCTGACTTGTATTCAGAGCTAAAGCCACAGTACGTTGCCGGGAACCAGCTTCTATCATTCCCACGGCTCTGAGCATTTCTTCCCTGCTTAAATGACGTCGCCGCTCCATAACAACGTTGGTTTTAATCAGTAGTAGGGAAACAGTAGCACTAATAATGTCTTCAATGCGTTGTATGTTTTTATAGGGAAAATATTGACAGCTGATTTTCATCTTTTACTCGAATTTGATTCACAGTTCCTGATTCAAATTATGAAATGCACCAAAAAGGATCCATATAAATTTATAAAATCATAAATTTATTACAAAGCCACATCTCAATCTCAAGAAATCCGCATAAAAATGCTTGATCCCTAGACACTTTTGATGTGTGTATTAGAAAGTATCAAAAATAAATAATTTGTACAATAAATAAAAAAAAATTAAGCGGCGAGCGCATTCCGAAGATAAATATTCAAATATAGAAACAATTCGGCGCGAAATTCAATAAATGACTATGGTCAAAGGTCCTCAGGTATTGACTCAGTTTCAATATAATGTCCAAAAAACTATTAAAATTACATTAAAAAGCATAAGTCATTATTATTAACAATGCTTATTGTTTTTAACGTTTAAAATAATTTTATTTCAATTTCCGAGTATCGATTTCCGATATTCGACATATTAATAATTACCCGAGTCAAACGAAATAAAAAAAAAAATTGTTTAGCATTATCGCTTTCGCACATCATTACGATAAAAAAAAAAAACAATAATGGACGGCGATTTTGAACACAAATTGAGTAGTGGTAATGAATAATAAGTGTTATTGGACCTGTGTTTTAATATTACGTTAAGATTTGGGCATTTTCGTGTCGTTCATAATATTTTCAATAATATTTGTCTCATTTTAAATCTTATCTACATGTGTGTGTGTGAAATTTGTGAAAAGTAAAAATGTAAACACGCACGATTGGCGCGAAACTTCGACATTAGATATCAAAAAAATTCATTACCACTACTTATTTAACTTGGACAATGGATGAATTCGTCAAATAATTAAATGATGTATTATTCACTCCCCAGTCCCCATGTGGTGGAGTTTGAATGTTCGAAGTCCCCAAATTTTATGTTTTTTAGCCTCGACCTGTTAGATGATTTGCGTCTAACGCGCATGCGCGGCGTGACTCACGGCGTGAGTCTCACACCGCGCATGCGCGTGAATTATGGCTCGTTCCGAATTAAGCCATCATCACCCACAGCGCTCACTTGGATATTTAAAAAAATTAGTTTGATACCTAACGCGCATGCGCGGCGGGAGTTATGGCTCGGCACAGCGCTCACATAAGTAATTAGCGTTCCGATTTAGATAAATCACTATTATGGCAGCTAAACTATATTCACTTGAATAGGTACTAATGGTTGGATGGTTGGATTATAGTATTTATTTGTGTATACACCACGAATTTCTTCTTCTTTGTTAAGGTGGCGACTGTACTAGCGGAATCACAATTTCAAAAATGCCACGTTTGTTTAAAGGCAATATATTATGATGCGACTCAAAACAAAACAGCACAACAGGCTGTCATTCATTTGTGACAGCGCCCGCGGTGATAATTATTAATTTAGGGCATGGTCGCCGTTATCGGAAGATGGCGCATGCCATGACGTCATCTATGTCGACTTACGGGACATCGTTATCGCGCTCACGCTAATTCGGAAAAAGGGCCCTAATTCAATATGACCCACTTAATGATTCTTTACTTCGAAACCACATCAATTCCTTACCTATGTAATCACGACATATATTATCTGCTATTTACGTATTCTCTATGACACAATTTAATGAACGAAACCGGTTTGAACTGTCAAAATACCCACGTTTGACAACCGTACGGCGTGGTAAGATTATGCGGGGAATAATAGGTAATTTATACCATACAGAATAATATTGGGGTCAAAGTGTAAGCAAGCTGTAAACGATTACAGTGCAATTCGGAATGTAATAGTTCTTGGAAGTGAATTACGAATTCACTTCCAAGAATCTCGTAACCCATAGCAACATCACTTCGGCGTAGGGTTGCCACCAACCACTTCTTCATTTAAGGGTTACTAGACCTGAAAATGGCACAAAGTACAACTAGTGCCACACCAAAAAAAAAAAAAAAAAAAGGGTTACTAGCATAAAAAATACGGGTCTTAGTTATTTTTACGGGAGACACTGATTGCGAGCTGAGCGAGTGTCGATTGAACCGTTGAATTTTGTAATATTATTTGATTAATGTTCTTTTAATAGTGGCATCGGCGAGTTACCTAAGTAGGTATCTATTTACAATAATATATTTGCACGCGTAGAGGGGTCTGTGGCTAAATAATAACAGCCGCACAGATCGATCAATCAGGTTAAGCTACGCTTGCCGCGGTTGGTCTAAGGATGGGTGACCATCTTTACATACTGAGACCCCTCCGTGCCTCGGAAAGCACCTTAAGCCGTTGGTCCCGGCTGTCATTCGTGGATCTTTGACAGTCGTTACGGGTAGTCAGAAGCCCGAAAGTCTGACAACCAGTCTTACCGAGGGGTATCGTATTACCCTGTAACTGGGTTGTGGAGGTCAGATAGGCAGTCGCTCCATGTAAAATACTGGTATTCAGCTGCATCCTGCGGTGCTATTCTGTAAAAAGATCACCGTGATAACTAAGGTGAAGTGAGCTTAAAGTGAGCTGTCAATAGTGGCAATCCCTAGCGTCAGGTGGAATGACAGCTCACTTTAAACTCACTACACCTACATTATCACGGTGATCTTTTTACAGAATAGCACCGCTGTTAGACTGGAAGCCGACCCCAACATTGTTGGGACGCCTTACAAGTTAAATAAGTAAGAACAAATCTCCAATGTGATAATGACAGTGACTAACGCGCAAGCGCGGCGTGATCTTATCACTTCGCCCGATTCACGCCATTAAATGTCATGGGTCGCGTGAAGTGATCACTTCACGCGACCGATGACATTTCATGGCGTGAATCGGGTGAAGTGATCACTTCACGCGACCCATGACATTTAATGGCGTGAATCGGGTGAAGTGATAAGATCACGGCGCGCTTGCGCGTTAGTCACTGTCATTATCACATTGGAGATTTGTTCTTACTTATTTAACTTGTAAGGCGTCCCAACAATGTTGGGGTCGGCTTCCAGTCTAACTAGTAACTAGTTCTAGTGAAGTGATCACGCCACACAAACTACGTGGGGTTAAAGTCTAACCATGGTCCGTCACGCGTCAGCAAGGCACACCGTTAGCACTCGGTGACTTGACACACTAGGCTATCTCTTCTAATTGAATAGATTAGCGTTGTTAGTCTTTACTAGACTCGATCTACCATCGCTCAAACTAACAAACAATGTCGATGCGTATTTTCATTAGTCTAGCTGTCTTAAACGTGAATCCATTTTCGTAATTTTTTAGTTTGCTACTAAGTATGTTGTTTTTAAAAAAAATCATATTTTATTTTGGTCTATTGCTGATAAGTGTAACTATCATAGGAGTGGGAGAACCGTAGCGGTGGTTGGCTTTTTCTACTTTACCTAACTGATTTATAAATTAAACTTGAACCTTAAGTCTTATACTGAAAAAATACGGTTTTGGACTTAACAGGTTTCTCCCAGACACCACAGATTTTATTTACTGTTAGTGCGTGACGCGCTCACGCCTCAGGCTATATTGACTAGTCAGTCTAGGAAAAAAATAGAATTAACATAAAAAATATTATTAAAATCTCGATTTTAAGTTTCTGTGCTGCTATTTTATTTAAAAACCCCCATGAAATAATAATGTTTTGACAACTAAAATACTAGCTTTGAAATTATATAAAATTTTCAATAGAATTAACATAAAAAATATTATTAAAATCTCGATTATGATTGTAAATGTATGCTTGGTCAATCCCTAGTATCAGGTGGAATGACACTGACAGCTCACTCCACGCTCACTTCGCCTAAGTTTTCACGGCGAGATGGTTACAGAATCGCAGTGCAGCTTACGTACAAAAATCGTAAGCCCCCTTTCGCGCTCAGTCCTGAGTACTGCTGGCTGGGTGAGCGCTCGCAATGGCGCTAGGCCCCGGGGGTGGGGCGAGACGGGTGCTGCACGCGGCGGCGTCTTTGAATATATTTGATTTTCCCATCACTAAATATTGCTTGTGACGTCATACTCGTAGTAGGTAGTCAAAAAATAGCACTCTTGGTTTCCATAGAATAGAATAGAATACACCATACAGATCGTGATACTTGCGTTATCTAGGTCTATCTATATCTGTGGATTACTATGTTTTAAAACCTGTGAATGGGGATCCAAATTTTCAAAAAAAAAAAGGACTGTCTCCTAAGACTGTTCTTCTGTAACTACAACTGTCAAGGTAACTAACCCTTACGGCCTCGTCTCAGAAATCCACCACGTATGCATAGTTATTTCCATTAATTCATTTAAATCAAAATCAAGTTAAAATTAACAAAAATTAATGTCAGTGGAAAAAAATTCAAAGACAAAAAAAAAATTAAAACGTGACATCTACCAAATCGCGCTGGGCCCGCGTGATTAATCACGGCCCACTCTCTCTCCAAGAGGAGTCCTGCGTCCCAGCAGTGGGAACATTATAAGCTGATTATGCGTGTCATGCTCTGCCGCAGAGCCACCATTTTAGAAACCGATCAATTATATCTTAAAATGGTGTTATTTCTTTTTGAATATGGAACATCTTCCGATTCCATTTACTTTAGTGTCAAAAGCATACAGTAACATTGAGCGAAACCAGCTGGCACAGTTAGACCTTAATATAATTATAACAAACCAGCGGAGTAATTGCGTAACAGTAGGAATGGTTTTCATTTTGACAATTCAACAACATTCATTGCGTTATTTAAATTGTTGAGCAGAATTTTTTTTCGAACATATGAAGCAATGGATTAGCAATATCCTTCAAAATGATTAATTAATAGTGTATTAGTCAATTAGGGTGCTGAACAGTACCTTGTGTTGGAGCTACACCATAATCAGTCGGACGGAACTCAGACAGATGCGGAGGAGTTGTTGGAGATCCTGCAAAAAAAATATTTTGTAAGTCAAAAATGTCATAAAATAAATATTGATATACAGGCTGTTCGGCAGAACGTTGAACGCACGAAAATGGCAGATAGGTGGGGTCGTCTGCTACCTACCCAGCCCAAAAAAAAAAAACCTAGGCCGCATAGTTTGCATTCTCCATAGACTACCGCGCCGGCCCAATGCGGTTTAGGGGACATGTCTTCGAATTTTTGGTTCAAGGACATGCCGATTTTTTTTTTTCTTTATTAATAAGAACTAAAGCTCTTAGTAATTGATTACAATCTAGCCTAATAGACTAATATGCAATTTAACTCTAACTTAATATTTTATTAGATAGATTATGTTATAACGAAGAATAGTGTCAAACCACATGACGATTACCTCACGATGTTTTCCTTCACCAGTTTTAAGAGCAGTACCAGTACACAAAGTACCTGCTTGGGTTCAAACCCACGACCTAGAACTCGTACATAAGTCGCGGCCGTTACCATTGGGCCACCACTGCTCTCAATCTCTAATGGGCTGGTATTATTAACCTTTTAAGCGCTTGGCTAAATATCAATTGCCGTGCCCCTAGCGCGCGGCTACAAATCCATAAAATAATACCTACAATAAATAAGGAGGAGAAATCGTTGTATCGATTAAAAAACAGTCAAAAAGTTTTTATCTCTATTTAATAATGGTTTTAGTTGTACCACGCAGTTAATAGGACGAAAATAGAACGAAAAGCTCATGCTTTTACCTGTCGCAGAAATACGACACGAGCGGTAGGGGCACGGAAATATGTGTTGCATTTATGCGACACAAGCGGTCAAAAGGTTAATATTGTTTTATAAAATGTTGGTATAATGTACCTGTTGCTATTGCAGACTCATTTAAAACTTGTGTTCTGCTCTCACAGACAGCAAACGGAACTTGCGGTGTGTCTGGTAACACCTCAGAATCGAGTAGAACCTCTGTCATTTCTGGTAAAAAAAAATACAATTATAAATCCAACACTTTGGCAAAAAGTACTTTGGCTGCTGCATACTTTTTATAATTTTTCAAAAATTAATACAGGTTGGCAGGGACGGGAAAACTGAAACCGTAAATTCAGCACATGATTCTAGACTCGCGTACCTCGTGTGGAAATTTTTCCTTGGTTATCAAAAAAAGAAAACTTATGTTTCATAGAAAACTGCAATATCTACGCGGTCAAAATATGTGAAACATTGACTTCTTTTACGGTGAACGCATTGGAGTTCTGGTCTATGCTTGGAGTTTCCCTGCGTGATCGAATCAGAAATGAAGAGATGCGCAAGAGATCCAAGGTAACCAACATAGCCCGAAGAATTGCCAAACTTAACTGGCAGTGGGCAGGGCACATTGCTCGCAGACCAGATGGCCGATGGGGCCGAAAGGTTCTAGAGTGGCGACCGCGTACCGGAAGACGTAGCGTTGGAAGGCCTCCCACAAGGTGGACCGACGACCTTGTGAAGGCCGCAGGAACCCGTTGGATGCGAGAAGCATAAAACCGGTCGAAGTGGAGGTGCTTGGGGGAGGCATATGTCCAGCAGTGGTCGCCACTCCAGAATCTTGAACCTTCTAGCGGGTTGGCGAGACTAAAATCGCCAACCCGTCTTGAGAAGCGTGGTGCTCAATCAATGGTCATGCCTTATCTGTATGAGAACAGGCCTAACTTTACCCTGGATAAGTCTTGATCCGGTGGGAAAGTGCATGGGATTGTGACTTTTGCAGGTGAAACCACAGGTCACGGATAGTGATTAATATAATGATTACCTTCAGTAGATGTATCGTCAGCATCACTATAAATAACTTCTAACAACTTGAAATCAGTTTGCTCAGCTAGAGAAACTTCCACGACTTGGTATAGATTGGAGGTACTAGGCAAATTAGAGTTCATAGATCCATCCACCGTCTTCATTCCTTTATTCTTTTCTTGAGCTCTTCCACTTTTACGCCGGGTTTTCAAATTCTCCCAACATTTTTTAAGCTGAGCCTCTGTTTTCTGAAAAAAAAAATGTTATCTTATATACAATTTGTGGCGTAAATAGTGGGCCACCGTTAACCTTTTAAGCGCTTGGCTAAATATTCATTGCCGTGCCCCTAGCGCCCGGCTACAAATCGATAAAATAATACCTACAATAAATAAGGAGGAGAAATCGTATAAATAAAAATCTCGTGTCACAATGTTTATTATCAAACTCTTCCGAAACAGCTTCACCAATTATTATGAAATTTTTGGTGTATGTTTGGTAGGTCTGAGAATAAGTCGTAGGCAATTTTTTATACCCCTACCTAGGTGATAAGGGTGGCCTGCTCTAGAATTTTTTTGGAATCCGAGTGAAACCGCGGAGCGCAGCTATTATTATTAAATAAGCTTAGTATAGAATAATTATGTTTTAATGTTTCTGCATACATACATTGACGCCTTCTTCCCATGGGGTTAGGCAAAATTTAGGTCAGTGGGTCGTCTTATAACCTCCACAACCCAGTTACTGGGTAACACGAAACCCCTTGGTAAAGCCTGGTTGTCAGACTTTTGGGCTTCTGACGACCCGCAACGACTGTCAAAGATCCCTGAATGATAGCCGGGACCAACTGCTTATCGTGCTTTCCGAGGCACAGAGGGGTCTTGGTATGTAAAGATGGTCACCCATCCACGGACCAACCGCGGCAAACGTAGCTTAACCTGATCAATCGACCCGAGCCCCTCGAGTTTATGTATGGTATGTTTAAAGAAAGAACTACTTTTGATCTGCACTCGAACTTACTTTTGCATGTGTTTCAATGCTATTATAGTCCTCCGTTAGGCGAGCCCATGCAGCTTTTTTAGCTGCTAGGTTTGCAAAGTTTAATTCATATTTTAATATCAATTCTTGAAGAAGAACATCTTTAATATCGTTTTTATGTCTTCCACTCATTTCGAGCAAACAAACACAATACTACGAACAACACGGCACTCGTGATAATGAAAAAATGCCGAAGAAGTATGTTCCCAAGCCATCTGCTTAATATGTATCACCATTTTTTTGCCTAAGACACATGGGATATTTTGGTTCAAGTGAAGTGAACACAATCAAAACAGTTATTATACTTTATGCATACACATAGAACACAATACTACAAGTTGTACTTAATAATAAAATATGTTGTACGACTGTTTGTTTACATTTTACTGTTGAAACTTCAAACTTTCAGCTAACAAAAGCGTGTTAAAAATACACAGACTACATAGAAAATATTTATGGAATTAGTATGTAACCTAAGGTCCCTCAAGCTGTACAAGGATCTTTTGGCACGTGGTCAAAATCTGAACTAACGCCACCATCTTGTTTTTTCAATACATTTCACGAAATAATGTTTAATAACAGCGCCTCCCTGTAAGCATTCATTAATTTTAATGTATAGTGAATTGAATAGTAAGTAATTATAGACGGCAAACGGACTGAGTACATAGAGTGCATACCGCTTGTAATATACAGGGTAACTGGTAATTAGTGACCGATACCTAAACATGTGATTGTACTCATGATAACAAACAACTTTTACTACGGGACCAAACCTGAAATCGCGAAAAAAAAATCAGCTGTTCCCTACATTTATGTTCGTATAACTCGTCAAAATGTAGGGAACAGCTGATTTTTTTTTCGCGATTTAAATTCAATCAAAATAAATTCAATATTTCTATCATAATTTCCAGGTAATGTCAGAGTGGCTGCAGAAAGAAACACTCACCGGCACCAACATGTCACTAGCCGCTGTTGATGACCCTAAAGTGACGACAGTGATGTCTATAGCTGTTGCGATATACTGCGTGGGGGGCATGGTCGGGGGCATCATCACTGGAGTCGTGGCCGACAGGTGAGCTTAAAGATGACACTATAATTTCTGCCAATCCTATCACAGTTATTTTACTTCTGCTTGCAGCAACCTTATCATAACAAGAATAAGGCTGCTTTTCCATTAGATATGTGCTATGCTACGTTACTACGGATGCTATTGATATCCACCAATCATATTCATTGGTCCACATAGCTTAGGACTAGTGGAAACGGGTTCAACTAACCTATGTTTTTTTTTACGGAAGGGTGCGTGCTATGGATGCGCGAGTGGTGTAGCTATGTGCAGAGCAGAATACTCGGTCAGTGGGTCGTCTTAGGGGCGGCTCCCCGTGCCTTCCCTACTATTGATGCATTGCATAGCTCGAGCTGCGCAACATCCTCGCGCAGCTACATCTCATGTTTTCGATAGCCATTTTTCTAACTCGGAGGAACCACACGAAAACTGAAAACCCCCGGAATAACCGACATAGCTTGCAGAGTAAGCAAGCTGAAGTGGCAGTGGGCTGGTCATGTTTGTCAAAGGATTGATGGCCGGTAGAGTAGACGAGTCCTGGAGTGGAGACCGCGTATTGACAAGCGTAGTATGGGCGCCCCCCAGTTAGATGGACCGACGAACTTAAAAAGGTGGCTGAGACAGACTGGATGCCGAAGGCGGAAGACAGGGTGTTGTGGCGCAGCCTGAGAGAGTCCTAAGCCCAGCAGTGGACTGCCAGTTGATTGTTGATTAATATACAACTCACTTATCAAGTTTGCTATTTGTTTCAGGTTGGGCAGAAAAGGCGGTCTACTGTGGAACAACGTACTGGTGTTTGTAGCAGCATTATTGGAGGGGCTCGCAAAATCTGCTAACTCCGCTGAGATGCTTATTTTAGGAAGGTAAAATAAGAGAAAACCTGATTATTACGTCATCACTTCCATACTTCATAAAGAGGTAGTTTTAGCCGTTTTAGCTAATGAAAGACTTGAAAACCTATAATTAACTAAGTATATTAAACAACCAAGAGCAGTGGTGGCCCAGTGGTCACGGCCGCGACTTACGAGTTGTGCAAATTATATCCCATCTCTCAAAACGGTGAAGGAAAACATCGTGAGGAAACCGGAATGTCCTAGAACCAAAAATTCGAGGACATCTGACATCCACCAACCCGCCCGGCCCCGCGTGGTGGATTACGACCCTCTCCCTTTCACAGAGAGGAGGCCTGTGTCCCAGCTGTGGGAACATTATACGCTGAGTATGTAAACAACCAAGTCACAAGTGCAGCGAATCAAAAAATAAAACATGTTTATTTTATTTATATTTAACAACAAGTAACAAAGGACTCAAAAATGTTAGTAACAATATTTCTTACAACTACGTTAGTAAATTTAACCTACACACTTAACACACTGCAATATAATACATGCAAACCCCTGCTACAAGCTCAACACCGATGTGGAAAGCTTGCAGCAGCGATTCACATACACGCAGTCCAGTCTGCTCGCGATACATCGCAATATAATGTTGGGGCTGGCCCGCACCCGGCACACCAGGGAGGCGCATCTTTTTCGCATCGTAGCGTAGAAGCAGTCGACACGAGCTTCAGCAAACATCCCTGACGCGCTACAGAAGCGGAACAGCCCCATCAACACCCGGAACGCATTATTATATTGAATGCGAAGGGCGCTGTACGATTTTTGAGTGTAATCTACCCACAGGCTGCACGTGTAAAACGAAGTACAATATGCACGAAATAGGGTTTTTTTAACTATTCTAGAACAACGTGCAAACCTGCGAGCGATCATATTCGCTCTCACCGACAGCGCCCTTCTTTCTCTTTCAATATCATCATCATCTTTGAGGTCAGCGGTCAAAAAAAGGTTTAAATGCTTACACCCGCTACTTGATTTTGTTATTAAATCATCATGAAAATTCTCCTGCCCTTATCCCAATTTATTTGTGGTCTGCGCAACATATCTTTTTCTTCCATTCTTCTGTATTAGTCGTCATCTCGGTAGTCACTGCCTTCCTAGCCAAATCATCTTTCACACAGTCCATCCATCGTTTCTTAGGTCTTAAAAAAAGTGCTTCCCCTACTCTTATACTCATTCATACTCAAAACTTTCCTCACGACATTCGACATACAAATATTTCCATTCATCATTCTTTTTTCGAAAATTTGGCTAATTAATAAAGTACAGACGCCAGCACATCAACCTACTACAATCTGTCAAATTTCTTTAATAGATTTTCAACGTTATCACTAAAGCATAAGGTTCAAAGTTATTTATTTATTTTTTATTTTATTTATTTGGGACAAAAAACAGTTATGCGTTACAACATTAATAGTTATCTAAGGTATAATAGTAAAAACGCACAACCCACACTATTGTCCACGGAATCATATCGGTTTTAAAAGAAATAAGTTAAGTTGATTGGGAAAATTTGTCAGTTTCGGTTAGGTTGTTGTGCTGGCGTCTGTACCTAGATATTATAGTACTCGGCGATGTTCGTTCGTCAATTTTTTCCCCCATCATCAAACTAGGCAATTTGCTCAATTTTACCAGCAGGACACCGTCATTTGAAGCCTCTTTATATCAGAATCAGACTATCACGTTACGCTAATAAACTTCTCAGGTTGTGCTCACCTTACATAAACACTATTGTTTCAGATTAATAATCGGTGTGAACAGCGGTTTGAACGCGGGCTTAGCGCCCATGTATCTAGCTGAAATATCGCCTGTTTCGCTCAGAGGATCGGTGAGTAGTTTATCTTTGGAAGGGATTGAGAGCATTAGATTATTCTTGTTGGCTTAGCCCAGTTTCAAAATCTGGCTTTGCAAGGAGGCGACTTCTCATGTCTACATGTTAACTGCCCCGGTGGTCCCGTGGTCGCAAGCGCGATTCCTGGGTTCGATTCCCTAGTTGGGCAATGAGAGCCTGGAGTTTGGATGTTGGCGGTGTTATACCCCCGTGCCTCAGAAAGCATGTTAGGCCGTTGGTCCTGCGCCTGATCTCTCTCCGGTCGTGTCTGATTGCCGTCCCATTGGACTATGAGAGAGTGCACCTGTGTCTGCCCACACACTTGTGCTCTATAATATCTCCCTCGCCGAAGGCTGGTCTCCGCTGAGATTGGTCGCCATGGCCGAAATTCGATCTGGGGGACTTAAATTACATTTATCACATGGCCTGCGTTGAATAAAAGAGTATCATCATAAATTATATCACCAAACTTTGCCAATGTACAGTCGAAAAAAGAGATAAGTATGCAGGATCGTCGGAAATAGTTGAAGTTTAGAAAGAAACCCATGGATGTTGTCGACTGAAATTTAATTTGATAAATGAGCTGTTTGTTTTCCATTAATTAATTTAAATTTTATTCGAGAACATCCATCGGTTTCTTACTAAACTTCAACTATATCCGACGATCCTGCATACTTATCTCTTTTGTTGACTGTACCTAGGTGAGTAATGACTTCAACCGGGCACAAAGTTAAGCTCCAAGTTGCTACTTAGAAAATCCTAATGGAAACCCAAAACCCCCTTTGTATAGTTGTCAACATGGGGATCGGACCGGTGGTCGTATCGTATTTCAAGTGGTCCGGTGCGACTGCTGAGTTGGTCCCCGACTAGGGCAAAGTTCATTGAATTTTTGCGTAAGGAAATTGTCAGGTAACAGCCCACAATCCGAATTTGTGGTCGGCAATAGACTCGTCTTCTGTTACACCACGTACCGTATAACGGGGTGAATAGGGATGCAGGGGTGAATCGGGACGAAACTTTAAAATGGATTTTAACATTGAAATAATTGTTTTTTTTTTTTGCCAAAAAGGACTCTATTGTGTTTATTATATTATAATTAACGATTAAGTGTCCTTTTTGGCAATAAACTTTATTACATCAACGTTAAAAGTCCATTTTAAAGTTTCGTCCCGATTCACCCCTGCATCCCTATTCACCCCGTATTACCAGTAACTAGCGAAATATAGGTTTCCTGTATAACGCTATCCATTCGCAGAACACAAGCCTTTCAAATACAAATTTAACTTTTTCTTTCAGATAGGAACAGTCTACCAACTAGTAATCACGATGACAATCCTCCTCTCACAAGTACTGGGCCTAGAGTCGGTGCTAGGCACGCCCGAAGGCTGGCCGTATCTATTAGCGATCACCGCAATACCGGCAGTGCTGCAGATATGCACTTTACCCATATGTCCTGAGTCTCCTAAGTTTTTGTTGCTGAATAAGGGACAGGAGTTGCATGCCCAGAGAGGTAAGTCGAAATCTCGTTAGAGCGAGCTCTAGTTAGTAGTCTCTTTCTTTTATTTTATTGCTGAATGGGCTCGCTCTTGACCTCGATCACGCCTGATGGAAAGCAATGGATGAGGTCTATGATGGAACGAGCGTGCCCAGAAGAAGCCTAAGGCACTGGAACTCCCACGCATCGACGAAACACAGCAGGCTGCTTGACTTCGGATTCCGGTGCGAGGGTGGTCGCAAACCAGGCGGAAGTTAGCCCTACCACCGCAAGGGAAGAATTGGCCAGTCAAATAAGGTGTTGGGTGTATATGTCCAGGAAGCGCTGAGCGGCGGAACAAACTGCGCTACACGAGGAGGCTTGTTCATGCATCTCAACATCATCATTCCCCTGCCCTAATTAATCCCATCTTATTTGGGGTCGGTGCAGCATATCCTTAATATCTTCCATATTTCTCTGTCTGCCGCCATCTCAATAGCACCCCTTTTCTAGCCATATCATTTTTTTCACAATAATGGATATTGTTTGGCTTTGTTCTCAGTTTGAACAGGTACACACGATGACACATCCAGCTGTATATTTCCAGTTTTAGCTGACTACGTAGTGTGCAATACTACCCGTATACGATTCGATTTTAATGATTATAATTCTGTAAAGTCATATTTGTTACGGTTGCAAATAATATTTTAATGATTATAATTCTGTAAAGTCATATTTGTTACGGTTGCAAATCATATTTTAATGATTATGATTCTGTAAAGTCATATTTGTTACGGTTGCAAATCATATTTTAATCAAAATACAACCTGATACTGACCTGCAAATTGCTAAAAACATAAGAAAATTTGAATTACGCGGGGTACCTTAGCGCGTCCCCCATGTTATTGTATTATTTTGAAACGAAATTGAAGTAGGTATTGAAATGATTTAGTTGAACCTAATTTTTTCAGCTCTCAATTGGTTGAGAGGCGACGTTGCTGTTCACGGAGAAATGGAAGAAATGCATCAGGTGAATATTATAATGATATTATCTGCCGTCACCCCTTCATGCCTTAACGTCTAGCGTTGGTCTGTCCTAGGCCTCCGAGGAATGCTAACGCAGCGAAGAAGCTACATACTTTATACCTATCAAGTTTTCGACTAAAAACTTGAGAGCAGAGGTGGCCCAGTGGTATCTGCACCGACTTACGAGTCGGTCGTGAGTTCGAACCGAGGCAGGCACTTTGTGTATTTAATTTCATCACCATTGCTCTCAAAACGGTGAAGGAAAACATCGTGAGGAAACCGGCATGTCCTAGAACCGAAAATTAGAAGACAGTATATGATATACACACCCACGTCGTGGATTACAGCCCACTTCCTCTCACAGAGAGGAAGTCTGTGTCCCAGCAGTGGGAACATTATAGGCTCATTATGCTACTAAAAACTTAAAGTTGACAAACGTGAGGAAAGCATCCCTTTTCCTCACTTAACCCTTTCATCCTCAAATTACAGGAAGCAGAAAAGAACAAAATCAGCAAGAAAGTGACCCTACGCGAGTTGTTCAGCAACCGTCAGCTTCGCCAACCGCTCCTCATAGCCATGGTCGTGATGGTAGCACAACAGTTCTCTGGGATCAACGCTGTCATCTTCTTCTCCACTGACATCTTTACCAGGGTGCAGCTGACCAGGAGTCAGTCGCAGTATGCTACACTGGGTAAGAGAGGATTTAACTACAG
Organism: Hydraecia micacea; assembly: GCA_914767645.1. Classification (NCBI taxonomy): domain Eukaryota; kingdom Metazoa; phylum Arthropoda; class Insecta; order Lepidoptera; family Noctuidae; genus Hydraecia; species Hydraecia micacea. Next base: position 3,670,307 of record OU611805.1, read on the forward strand.
TTTTCAAATTTGAAAAAATAAAGACAATCGCTTTCAACAAGACCGACTGAAACACAATTTTAGCAGAAACCGTATCCGAACCTTTGGTCGAACATTACTTTCAACTATGCAGGGTGTTAGATTAAACGAGGGATATAACTGAACAGAAACTAACATAGAATACAAAATTAAATAGCAAATGCCAATAGAAATCTGTCATAAATTGCTGCGAATATTGCTTGCGCGATGTAGGATTTGAAAGCGCCATCTGTGTTCTGTAATTCAAACTAAATATGTAGTTATAACTTGATGACATAGATGTCGCTACTTTACATTTATGAGGCAAGGCTCGAAAGGAGGGTAGTGTTTTTAAGCACTGTTATGTTATGTATTTTCCAAGGTATGGGCGCAATGAACGTGGTGATGACAGTAATAAGTCTGTTACTCGTGGAGGTAGCTGGTCGCAAGACGTTGCTGCTCTCTGGATTCGCAGGCATGTTCGTCTGTTCAATAGGCTTGGTCGTCGCCTATATGTATGTGAGTATCATGAATTTTGACTTTGGTAGGAGTCCAGTATAATATTAAAAACGACGAACGGGCCTCTACAAGTTGACTTCAACCCCTCGAACACCTTTCAAAGGTCCAGCGGGGTGATTGCATAACACACAATACTCAATTCTTAATTGCATTCCATATTTGTATTACATAGATGGTATAACAAAGTAAAAGATCAATATGGGCCCTGTCGGGCACAGCATAATTAGGAGAGAGGAAGAGGGCTAAGTAGCAATTCAAGCAATAGGGATGACGACTAACTTTTTTTTCTTCGTCTATCAGGTAGATTATTAAAAAGTATTGGGCACGTATTTTTTCTTTTTACACATAATCAAAATATTACAGAGATATATTGATTTGAAATGTCGCATGATGTCACGTGTTGGTAAAATTTTTACCTACAAGTGACGTCACGAGCCCCCACTCCCAAACTTTGACACGCTTTATCTTTGTAATTTTGTGGTTGATTGACACAAGAAAAAATATGTGTCCATTATTTTTGATAGTCTAACTGACGGACTAAATAGAATTTCGTTTACTTTACCCCGTCGTCATCCCTATTCAATATTATTATAAACGCAGAACGGGGATTTGGGGGAAGCGAAGAACTTAGAGGTTTGTATTAATGGTTTAAATTATTATAATCCTGTAAATACATACTTGTTACGGTCGCGAATCATATATGTTGTTCAGCTTATAACCTGACTCTGACCTGCACATTGCAAAAACCGTAAGACAATTTGAATTTTGCGGGTTACCCTGTTTAAGGGGAAGTCCCTTATAGATACCTGGCATTTGGGTGTGCTACACCTGTCTAACTTCGGGCCGGGGCATAATGCCGTGATTTTATATGATTCTAACATATATTTTCTCTCCTCAGGCTCATATATCATGGGTATCATACCTATGTATCGCGTTAGTGATCCTCTTCGTCGTGATGTTCGCTGTAGGGCCAGGCTCTATTCCATGGTTCTTAGTTACTGGTAAGTCCTTTATTACAAAATTTTAACTAACTAGGACGTAGGAATTGGTAATTACCTAAAAAAAAATAATTTACCACTATAATTGAAAATATTAGGTATAAACGCGAAAGTTTGTGAGGATGGATGGATGGATTGATGTTTGTGACTCTTTCACGCAAAAACTACTGAACGGGTTTTGATGAAACTTTACAGTAATATAGCTTATACATCAGAATAATACATAGGATACTTTTTATCCCAATGTTCCTACGGGATCGATACTTATGCGGGTGATACCGCGAGGCGCTGCTAGTATATTTTATTAATGTCTGCTAGTATATTATATGTATATTACTAGCAGCGCCCCGCGGTTTCACCCGCATAAATTCCGATCCCGTGAGAATATCGGGATAAAAAGTATCCTATGTCCTTTCCCGGGACTCAAACTATCTCTATTCCAAATTTCATCTAAATCGGTTCACCGGTTTAAGCGTGAAGAGGTAACAGACAGACAGATACACTTTCGCATTTATAATATTAAAATATGGATAATGGTCCAGGATGTGTCTGTTCTACTTTATTACTAATAAAAACATTTATTTACTGTATCATTTGCTTACAGAGCTATTCAACCAATCGTCTCGGCCCGCAGCGTCGTCGGTAGCTGTCACAGTGAACTGGACAGCCAACTTTATCGTTGGACTCAGCTTTTTACAGCTCTCTGTAAGTAATAATAAAAATAATACTTCTCTAGACCGTATTTCAGTCATGGCGGCCAATCTCAACGGAGAACTAGCCTTCAGCGCGGGAGATATTATAGTGCACAAGTGTCTGCGCAAACACAGGTGCACTCTCTCTTCATAGTCCGATGGGAGGACGGCACGCAATCTGATGGCGCATCCACACATGCCGCCGGCACAGCCGGCGGTTTTTTGTCGAGCGGGTATGCGCCGGCATCATTTCAGTTGTGCAGCTCGTTTGTGCGGCAAGCCCGGCAGCTCAAATACCAGCCGGCAATGCCGCCGGGCTTGTTGGCGGCATGCCCGCCGGCTGGGCCGCCGGCATAGTGTGGATGCGCCATGACACGACCGGAGAGGGATCAGGCGCAGGACCAATGGTTTACGTGCTTTCCGGGGGTATCATACCGCCACCTTTCAAACTCCGGGCTGTGACCAAGAAATGTCTACCTAGTTATGGAAAACACAATAGCACTTTGCTTGACCTGGAAATCGAGCCCGGTACCCCACGCTCCGCAGTCGCGCTTGCGACCACGAGACCAACGGGGCAGTTCTCGTGACGTGTAATTACTTACATTACATCAGTCACTTCGAATTTTAAATGACCGGAGACTGGTTTCGATCGGAGACGAGAGGAGATGGTTTTCTAATGTTTTTGTATTACTGATATGGATATCTGCAATACCAGAGGCATCGCAAAAGCGTTGCCATCCCAGAGACAAATATTATGGCTGTAATGTTGATGTGCCTGCAACATTCCCTTCCGATCGGAACATAGCAACTAAATGTTGGAAAACCTTGTATAAATATGTTATTCTTATCCACAGATGGCACTCGGCGCGAACGTGTTCATAATATTCGCTGTTCTCCAACTAATATTCATTTTCTTCATCTTCTTCAAAGTTCCCGAAACGAAGAACAAGACTGTTGAAGAGATCACCGCTATGTTCAGACAGCAGATGTAAATGTGGTTAAAAGATGAGTTGTGTGTTTGACAGTGAATGTATGTTTACAGTTTAATTTACCTCTGACGGCAGCAACCTTATTATAATGAGAATAAAGATCAAAATTATTTTGACAGACTTGTCCGGCAACCTATCAGCTACCTTATCGTTAAGAGAATAGTGATTACTGTGATTTGGACAGCGATGCAAAATCAGAGACAAAATAAGTATGAACGGTGTAGTAGCGTATGAGTATTTTATCATTTTTTTTTACTTACCTAAGCCTTATCCATAGTCTCATTTAGACAATGCAACGACGAAATGGTTTTGTTCACTATTTCGCCATCAGTCAAGATATACTGGGTATACTGTACTTTGTGTCAAACAAACTGGAATGCAAGAACAAAAGAAAGGGTTGTGTGTTTTTTATTGTGTATGTTTGTATGTCTATGTGAGTATTGTCTTGGTAAGAATGGCGTGTGTATTTATATTTAAATCGAAAAATATTTTTAAGAACAAATTGTTATTTTCTACTTACCTACTACTTTTTATCAAGATTATTATTTTTTATTATATTAGGTATATCGTGACTGAACATACCTCATTTTTGTATTCATTATGGGTGTTTCTAAAAATTGATTTTTCTAGAATGTTTTAGTATGAATCTTATTTATTTTAAGTGAAATACAGAGGAAATGAATCAATATTATTTTTAGTCTGCATTTATTTATAGTGTTTTTATTATAGTATTGTCAAGCTTGGCAATTATTATATTTTACTAGCGTCAGCCTCTGCCCACGCCTTTGTCTGTGGGAAATTTCTTGTTTTAACATAAAATAACGTCCTGCAACCTAATTGCGTAACACACTATTACTCTCAATTTGAATAATTTTTTTTCCAAACCGCATAGCGGATCTATTTAATAATTATTTCATTGATAAAATTGAACCCATCAAAAATGCGGGATCTGGAGTAACGCAACATATTTTGAACAAAAAAGATTCTATGTTTATGGCCCCGAGTACACCACATGATGTATTTAAAATCATAAAAACGCTTAAAAATACTAATAGTGTGGGATATGATGGAATATCCACGAGAATTCTCAAAGCTGTAGCCAACGAGATAAGTACTCCCCTAAGTCACATAATAAACTTGAGCGTTACCGTCGGTATATTCCCAGAGGCGTTAAAAAAATCAGTAGTGAAACCACTATTTAAAAAGGAAAACAGGGAACTAATGCAAAATTACAGACCAATATCACTGATCTCTATAATTTCTAAAATATTTGAAAAATATATGTATAGGCAACTTAACTCATATTGTAGAAAAAAATAATATTATTTGCAATGAGCAAAAAGGATTCAGAGAAAAAAAGACGATAAACATGGCAATTTATGACTTTTTACAAACGGTGATGACAAATGTGGATCATAATATCCCAGTTTGTGCTATATTCTGTGATATGACGCAGGCTTTCGATTATGTTGATCACAAAATTTTGATTAAGAAACTCGAAGCTTATGGAGTTCGAGGTAATGTTTTAAAATTATTTGAGTCATACCTGCAGAAAAGAACGCAAATTACAGAAGTTAGTAGGATAAATTTGACTAAGAAACGAGAAGAAATCCATATATCCCAAGAACGTGAAGTAATGTATGGTGTTCCACAGGGAAGTGTATTAGGCCCTCCCCTTTTTACATTATATATAAATGACTTGCCTAAGTCCACAGAACAACCCATGAGCCTATTTGCTGACGATAGTGTTGTGACGATTCCATGTCATAATAGTAATCAATATGAGTATGATATTAATAAATCCCTAATTTCAATAATAAAATGGTTAAATAATAATAATTTAAAAATGAATTTAATTAAGACTAAAATCATGCATTTCAAGCAACGACCATTGACATTAATTAATAAACTGGACATAAAATACAAGAATACTAACATTGACTCGGTTGATACAACAAAATTTTTAGGATTAATTATTGACACGAAATTAAATTGGAAAGCACATATAGAGACCATAACTAAGAAAATTTGTTCCTCAGCTTATGCTCTGTACAAACTGGCCGAAATAACTAATTTAGATGCGTTGCTTACTGCATACTACGGGTTGGTGGAATCTGTACTAAGATACGGGATTATCTTTTGGGGTAACTCAACCGATAAGGACACTATATTCAAAGCACAAAAAAGATGTATTAGGTCCATGTTCAAATTAGAAACCACTCAGAGTTGTAGGCCTTATTTTGAAAAATATAATATTTTGACATTACCATCCATTTATATAATAGAAAATGCAATGTTTGTAAGGTCCAATCCTAATCTGTTTCCTCGCATGGCTGAGATGTTTCCACGCAATAGACGTGACAACACTCAGATTTGTGTACAACAAGCCAGAACTACTCTTATGCGGAAGAGTGTCTTTTGCATGGCTCCAATAATTTATAATAAATTGCCAAAAAGTTGGAAACTTTTAAGTAACGTGCAGTTTAAATTGAAAGTTAAAAAGTTTTTAGCAGAAAGAGCTTATTACACCATTAATGATTTTTTATGTGAAAAATATTTGGAATGACTATTATAATTTTGACCTACTTATTTGTTTTGACTACTGACTTTATATAATGTTCCATGTTAACAATGAGTTTTTAATGTGGATAATTGAATTGTGATTATATATTTCTATTTAAATAATTTTATTAGCTTGTATAATTTGAATGACTTAAAACATTTTGCCTATAGTTACCTACCTACTTAAATATTTGTATGCCATTGTATAAGGCAAGCATGACGACCTGTTTATAATACTTTTTACAACTTGCATGCTATTTTTTCGTGTGTATACTCATGTTTGAACAAATAAAAATTATCTTATCTTATCTTATCTTTGAAGAATATTGCTAATCCATTGCTCCATAATAAATGTGTCTGCTCAACAACGTAAATAACGCAATGAATGTTGCTGAAGTGCTGAACTGTCAAAATGAAACTCATTGCTACTGATACTGTGTTACGCAATTACCCCGCTGTAGCTGTGCCCCGTTACTTCGTTTTCGCTAAGCGATCTTTCTTGGGTTTTTTTTCTTTTTGCTCGACTCTCAAGGGTCGTACAGTGGAAAACAGCATGGAGAATGGTAAATAGCCTATAATCTTCCTCGAGAATTTTAACTTCAACAAAATTATTAGTTAAATAGATAATTCACTGTTAAAAAAATATATAAGTAAAACGAATGTTTAAAAAATATAACGAAAACACGGAATTTTTTAAGTAAGTACTTAATTGTAACTATGAAGAAGTTTTTTTTTGTACTAGGATAGTGTTAAGGAAATAAAAATACTCAGTTATTATAAAACGTGTATTATTTTCCCTTATAGGTAAAGGGGCTTGTAGCTAAGTAATAACAGCTGCACGGGTCGATCGATCAGGTTAAGCTACGCTTGCCGCGGTTGGTCCGTGGATGGGTGACCATTCTTTACATACCAAGACCTTTCCGTGTCTCGGAAAGCACGTTAAGCCGTTGGTCCCGGCTTTCATTCGTGGATCTTTGACAGTCATTACGTGTCGTCTGACAACCAGTCTTACCAAGGGGTATCGTAATACCCAGTAGCTGGATTGTGGAGGTCAGATAGGCAGTCGCTCCATATAAAATACTGGTATTTAGCTGTATCCGGTTAGACTGGAAGCCGATCCCAACATAGTTGGGAAATGGCTAGGCAGATTATATAGGTGCAACCCGTTCGTACTAAGTTAGCCGCTGATCGTCAGACTACGTCGACTATCAATTATGGAGAAAACTGAAAAATATTAAATTGCCGAATATGTAATAATCATACGCGCTTGCGATGATGTTGCTTACGGTACTGAGAGGGTGACTCCAGTGACTCAGCGGTGCGGTAGGTGGGTGGGAGGAGAGGACCCGTATTCCACGGGCCGGCAAACTTAGCGCGAACGGCTAGAAAGAAGAAAGTTCCAAAGTGTGATTAAAAAGCTTCCACGTTTGAAATTAATACTTTTAGCATACCCCAGGCTGTCTCAGCTGTCTGCCACTCTGCCCCACTCACTACCACCTTTCTGACTGGCTAATATTCTACCATGACATAAGCTATTCTTAGGCAAGAAACAATACGTTTGGTATTTGGTTGTTTTTTGGAAAAAATGAATAAAATACTGGTCGCACTGTTTCAGTCTAAAAGGGGCAGAATCCAAACAAAGTTTTTTTTAATACCAATCTCTGTCTACGACATTCCGGTCTACGAAGTCCACCCACATCCCACAGAGTCAAAACTGGAAGTTTCAACTGTCAATGTCAAATTCGATTCAACACGAAATCACCATCACCACGAATTTTGTCTTCACAAAACAAAAATAAATGTGTAAATTAATGAATTATCTATTACAATGGATATAAAAGATGAATCTAAACGTATATTTACGCTATGTGAAGGCTGTTTAAGCACTGATAGAAAGCTTAAATGCATAACTGGTCAGACTAAAGCACTATTTATAAAACTAAGAGAAGATGTGATCCAAAATGAAAATGTGAGTGTGTTTTGTTGTTTTTCTGCCTATAATTATCAATACATAGTTAGTTTACTAGCGTTGGCAATCCAGCAATATTCCTGTATATCCATATGACCACTGCCCACGGCACTGCAACGGTTGTCATGGTAAATAATATTGTTTTAATTACCCAATGTTTTATTCAAGTAATTAAAAGAACGAGGGGTGACAGCAGATTCTTAAGAACTCCTTGTATGCGCTCATAAAGATATAATATAGTTAGGGAAATTAATTGTTAAGCAAGCTGACTATCCAGCTGACCAAGATTATGTTTGGACTTTAAAAGAGACTGACCTCCGAGTTTGTTTAGTTTCTTCTCAGAGTAGTCAGATAGGAAACGCCGGTCTCACCTAGTTTTTTTTTTTTTTAATATTATTGACATGTAAAAGTGTTTGTTTAGACCTACTTACAGAAACTTAAATCATTTTACAACTTTTCAAATTCAGTTGTATGAAATTACTATAATACAGCAAATTGACTTGGGGTGTCACTTTGCTTAATAATTCATTTTCATGGCTGTACATTGGGCTAATAAGTTAATGGGTTGGAAGGAATGGTTTGGTTTCTGCACTTAGTCCTTCAAATGGACCGTCGTGCGTGGGCTAGAATCTTTTCTCTTTATATATTAATTTAGATAAAGATGTGGCTTGGTACATGTGGCTTGGTTGCTACCCCTTTTTTTTGTTTTTTGGATGGGAAATCATCTAATGACTCCTCCCGCTCTGGGTGGAGCGGAAGGGAGTGTCAGACTCTTACTGACGAAAACCCACCCGTGTTCCTTCCTTACCCGTTTATGTTCCGGTGTAGCGGTAACCCTTTCCGACGATCCCGGTACCCTTGGTTGCTACCCTGTATAATTATTAAACAAATAAACGCTTGACTTTAGGAGACAAGACTACTGCTGTGTTGGGAATGTATTGCTTTACTAAACAAGATGAAATACTTCCAAGCTCGTATCAAAACCGCTCAATATAGACTGGTGCAGTATCTACAAACCTTCTATGACGACAAGGTAATAATAATATTTCTTTATTGCTGAATGGGCCCTCTCTTGACCTCGATCACAACTGATGGAAAGCGATGGATTAGGTCTATGATGGAACGAGCGTGCCCAGAAGATGCCTAAGGCATTGACGAAACACAGCAGACTTCTTGATACCGGACTCCGGTGGGAGGGTGGTCGCGAAATTTTATTGCAGTGGCTAATTGATAACAGCCGCATGGGACGATTGAAGTTGAAGGTACACTTGCCGCAGTCGGTTCGTAGATGGGTAACTATCCATTAGATATCGAGACGCCTCCGTGCCTCAGAAAACATGTTAAGCTGTTGGTCTCGGCTGTCATTCTTAGATCTTTGACAGTAATTGTGTTGAAAGAATAAGCTTGTTAAAAGAATGATGTTAGAAGTATTGAATTTTATTTATTGGAACCGAACAGCTTTTCAATATAGAATAAGAAGGTGATAACAATAGAGTAAAGAGTACAAATCATAACTTTTTGTATACATGGTTATTGGAAAGACTCAACCTCTTAAGAGGTCATTGTACTCATCATTATGAACTATGGGACCATACCATAAATCGCGAAAAAAGAATCAGCAATTCCCTACATTTTGATGAGTTATACGAAAATAAATGTAGGGAACAGCAGATTTTTTTTTTGCGATTTCAGTTATGTTCCCATAGTAAAAGTTGTTCATAATGATGAGTAAAATTACCTCTTAAGAGGTTGGTGTTTTTCCAATAACCCTGTATAGTTACATACCTAATAAGTATGAATATCGAACATACTGGGTTGTGGATATCAGGTAGGCATTCACTCCATGTAAAATACCGCTAGTCATCTGACCTGGCTAGCCTGAAAGTTGACCTCAACAGAGTTGAGAAAAGGCTAGACAGATCCGCAAAATCCAAATTACAATGGTCTGTGGGACCACTGGCAGTGTAGCGCAGGTTTTTTTTTCAAACTCATTGAGTTTCAGTCACAAGTTCCCCATAATAACATAGGGTATTTTAATAATTTCAATCATTACCTAAGAAGCCAAACTGTTCAGTATTTTTTTTAAGATTCATATTTATTCTTTTCATAAACCCAATTTACCTGTACGTCAATCAAACATAATATTTTTTCTTAATATAATTTCAGAGAGGCATCCCACATACATTGTCACTACTAATAATAACCAAACACAAGGAATATGACTACAACTACAAATATATAAATGAAGACGATCAAAAAGATCTACTATTTGAACAAAACAACCATTTTCATGAACAAAAAAGCCAAAGTTTTGAACAAAAAGGCCAAATGTTTGAACAAAAGGACCAAATACTTGAACAAAAAGACCTAATGTTTGAACAAAAAGTAGTAACAGATGACGAAAGAGATCTCATTGACATAAAATTAGAAAACAATGAAATTATCAAAGAAGAATATGATAACGACAATATGAGCTTAAACAATGATACAGATTATTACGAACCAGAATTGAAACAAGAAACGGATGAAGATTTTACATTAGTCTACACAAACCCAAAGAAAGGATTTCGAAAATTAAAATCAAGAATTAAAAAGTACGAAGAACTTGCCTCTGTAACTAAAATTAATAGTAGATTCCCAAAAAATGTAAGTCCGTACTATGATACAGTGTTTGTGAGTTCCAGAGATGTGGAACAAAATTATAGAGAGAAAAATAATCATAGGTTTGATAAGAATATGCCGTTCAGGTGCAAATTATGTAATATAGGGTATAACGTGCGACTGGACTATATGCGGCATAAGACTTTTAATCATAGCGAGGTTGGTATATTTTTATTTATGACTAGTAAAAAAGTAGCGTATGTCCTTCCCCAAAATGTCTATGCTAGAATCATGATTGTGCTGAATTTATGGTTAGGGTCAATTCATACTAGCGCATACACATATTTCTTCTGAGATAAAAAGAAGACGCGCGAATTCGCGCGCTATCGACGGAATTCGCGCGTCTGAGCGCGACCAACGCTGATTGGTGCGCGTGCATTCCGTTGTGGAGTTAAGGATGAATTGCTATGTTATGTTTCAGACTAACGCTTCGATGCGCTTTGACTCTGCGCTAGTATGAATTGACCCTTAGTTTAGTTTGTAGGTCTATATAGGTCCCTGCCAGCATCCGAGGATAATAAATGAAAAAAAAAATATTATCTTCATCCATAAGCAACTATCTGAAGATAATAAAAATGCCTTAAAAACATTTGGTTTCAATGGAATTTGAACTTTATCACGTAAACTACATTGAGTTCTTGTTTCCATAACTGGATTTATAATTATCCATGATTCTGAACTCAATTATTGACCATTTTCTCGTAACAAAAATGTATTTTCACAGCTAAAATTCCCTTCCAACTGCATAGCCTGCAGACTTGAGATACTGTCCGAATCCCATCTTGATGAACACTGGAAGAAGTACCACAATCCTATGCTAAGTTGTACTTTTTGCGGAGAACTTTCGAGAACCAAGGGAGAGTTGAAGAAACATCTGAACAGGTCGCATACTGAACTGTTTACTTGTAATAACTGTGCTATGGAATTTAGGTAAGTGGCTTTAAAACTAGATTTTTTTAGAATGTTTTATCATGCTTAGGAAAAAAGTAAATTTTCACTTATCCATACTAATATTATAAATGCGATAATGTGTTAGTGTCTGTCTATCTGTGTGTTACCTCTTCACGATTAAACAGCTGAACCGATTTAGATGATATTTGGTATAGAGATAGTTTGAGTTCCGGGAAAGGACATAGGATAAGTTTTATCCCGATATTCCACAGCGCTGGTTTTCAGCGACAAAACAAAACAACAAAGATATATGTAATTATAATATATTGATATATTGAGATATTTAATTCATAATATTCATTACGATTATAGAACTCTTGGAGAATTTAGCAAACATTACATAATGGCACACGAGAGGGTCACCTGTGATTATTGCAATAAAAACGTATGCTCGAAACGGAAACTGGAGACTCATATCAAGTAAGTTTAAACTTATTGTAGATTTATTATATGTATAGATATCTTAACCTTTTAACCGCCCGACTTTATAAGAGTTGTCGTGCCCCCAGCGCCCGAAAAAAAAAAAAAACGAAAAATAAATACCGATGAAACGAGCTGTGGTGATGTAATAATAATACAGATTAAACAAGCTGTTAATTGGTCGTATATATACGACCCTGGCGGAATGGACTCGAAAATATTTGTCGGATTAATCCGACGTAAGCGGTTAAAAGGTTAAATAGCATAACTTCACGACCGAATGATATGGTGATGGCGGTAGATCCATATGAATCTGAATTGGAAATGTTCTAAATTCAGAGGGATAGAATTCGGATCTAGTACCTACAAGTCTGAAATTCGAATTACAAACGCTCTAAAAGTTAAAGCCCGACTTACAAGGTCCCATCAGAATACCAGCGCTGGGACATTTATTTTTTAAATGTCGCAGCATCATGCTGAGATAGGAGCCTTTTGGCCTCGTATAGGATTTTCTGTTTCTTTTTTCTTTTTTTTGTTACTTTATTTTTTTTTATTGTATAACTTGATTTTTTTATTTTTTACTGTGTTTAGTTTGTGATCTTCCTGTACGAGTCGCAATAAATACTTTTTCTTTCATTCTTTCTTTACAAAAAATATTATTTTCAACAACAAAAAAAAAACAATATTATTTTCAGGAAAAAGCACCTCCCCGGACACTGTACTGTTTGTAACAAGGACTACCCAACATACCACATACTAGAGATACACTTAAGAAGGGTGCACCCCGAGCTAGTGCCGCATTTGATAAGAAACGAGACGAGCCAAGAAATGCGCTACTGTGTGGAGTGCGACAAACAGTATCCTACCATCACAAAGTATAAGAAGCATTTGCAGCAGTCCGTTAGACATAGGCCTCAGAAGAAAGTCAGGTATGCATGTCCAAAATTACAGACTAAAAGTTGAGTAGTTCACAGATTTAAAGGTGACTAGACTAAGCGTTGGCAGACTAAAAGGTGATAGACTAACAGTTGACAGTCTAAAAGGTGACAGACTAAAAGTAGTTGATTAAAATGCGACTAGTTAGTACCACATTTGATACGAAACGAGACGAGTTAGGAAATGCGCTACAATGTGGAGTGCCCCAAACAATATCCTACCATCACGAAGCATTTGCAGCAGTCCGTTAGACATAGGCCTCAGAAGAAAGTCAGGTATGTATGCCAGAAGTGACAAGACATAAAAGTTATCAGACTAACAGATGAGTAGTTGACAGACTAAAAAATGAGAGATTAGAAAGTGTCCTATTGAAAAATGACTGAAAAGTCACTCCACACACACAACAAACACAATTTGAACACTTTCTTATCCCTCATTTTTTAGTCTGTCTACTTGAAAAGTGATTAAAGAGAGTTTTTCCTGCTATAACGAAGTATAAGAAGCATTTGTAGCAGTCCGTTAGACATAGGTCTCTGAAAAGTCAGGTATGTCTGGATTAAGGTTTTAATTATGGAATAAAGGTTGACATACTAAAAGAAAACCTAAAATGCGTCAGGCAAAAAAATTACAGAAAAAAATTTCTTATTGTTGGCAGACTTTACAGACAGACTAGAAGAGATATACAAAAAAATACAGACTAAAAGGTGACGGACTAAGTGTCAGACTAAAAAGTGACAGACTAGAATTTACAGCCTAAAAATTAGACTTAAAAGTATCAGTTTGAAAAGTGTCAAGCTAAAAAGTGGCAGACTAAAAAATGGGAGTTTTTAATTCATTCTAATGACCCCAAAAACAGGACACAGAACCGTGTTCAAAATAATTGAGAGTCGAGTTCGAAATGTGATCACCGTTTTCAAATTTAAACTATTAAGATATCGAACTATATAAAACTTCACGACATAACAAATAATAATTCATTTCAGGATACCTTGCCCGGCTTGCGACAAAATATTCACCCGCGTTTCATACAAAAACAATCACTACAGATTGGTACATATAAAGGAAAGTAAACACTACTGCGAACTATGTAATAAGGTATGTATCCAACTATAAACACCCGAATGTATGTCTTCTACAAAACAAAACGTGTAAAATCTATAAACGTGGGAATTAATAGCTGACTATTCCATTTCAAAATCTGCAGTTACCAGTTGCTCAAAAAGTTAATGACAGTCTTCTAAGATCGTTTTTCTGTAGCTCCTACGAATAAGGTGCCTGCCCTTACCGACCCGTCTCAAAAATTTAGCCTTTATACTAAAACCTTCATCAAAATAATCTCTTAATTTTTATGATATTGAAAATCGCATCAAAATCCTACTTGAATTCTTCATTACTGGCTTTTGTGGAAGAGACACAACAATTTTGATAATATTACACTAGTTTAGAAGTACTGAGCGACAGATACCAGTTTTCTCGGAAAACGGGAAAATTAAACCCTTATTGCGATATTTATTTAATTACATCAGCGGTATTGTATGATGGCGCCCGTGACAGCTTACAAATTATAAAAAATATAGGTATAAAAAGATATCCATTCGACAAATTTGTAGTCCCAAAATTATTGCGACCCAACAATATAGTATGGCATCTGTTTCCTCACATCTAGTAGTCAATATAAACGGAAATTCATAAAAACGTACAAACATCAAAGCTATCGTACAGTACCGTAAAAAAAAACCGTTATCTGCAAAGGCGGCACATTGCAGTTAACATTTATTGCCTAACGTAATTCCATATTAAAAAGCTTTTCTTTTTGTATTTCAGTACTTTTCAAATGGGTACGGCGTTCGCAAGCACATTCAACACGTGCACCAAAAGATACCGAAACCCAAAGACAAGATATGCGATCTATGCGGAAGAGGATTTAGTGTGAGTATCCAGCCAGGCCTTGCACAAAACTCATTTAGTTTAGATTTAGATATAACTCATTGTGCTTGCCCCATAAATTGAAACCAAAATGCTTTAGGATACTTATATTTTCGATTGCATTTACATTACGATTTCTTCGCGCGTTCATTGTCTATAGTACGATAATACATCACTTTAAACTTCAGAGACCCAGTTGGGCGCCAATATGTTACGGTAAAAATTATTGGCGCCCAACTGGGTCTCGGAACAAATTTTTGGTTTTGGTACGTAAAGAGTCTGCCTCAAGCACTGGTCAAGGGACTTATTTGTATAAATCATTTATCAACTTTTTTATTAGTCAATAACCAATCTTTTAACACAACATCGCGGCGCAAAGAGATGAGAGATTTGTCAAATATAGTTCACCCACATTTCGCCAGTTATGTTTAAGTCCCATGTAATACGAGGCGAGCTTATCGTCATCGACTGGGCACAAATCCAGACTGCGGCCTGCTTTGCTACTGAGAAAGTCCTATGGAAAACTGCTCGACCTTCTAATTGAACCCAGAACCTCGTGCTCAGCGGTAACGATTGCGACCCCTAGACCAACGAGGCAATTATTTCAACTTCGTTAATTAGTATTCTAAAGTACACTTATTTTTATCAGTTAACAATCCGTGCGGGTTGGATTTTTGTGCTCGCGTGGCGACCGCGTACCGGAAGACGTAGCGTTGGATTGGAAGGCCTCCCACAAGGTGGACCGAAGACCTTGTGAAGGGCGCAGGAAATCGTTGGATGCGAGAAGCACAAAAAACCGGTCGAAGTGGAGGTGCTTGGGGGAGGCCTATGTCCAGCAGTGGACGTCTTTCGGCTGAAATGATGATTATGTCGGATTACGGCCCACTCCCTCACAGCAAGTAGGCCTGTGTCCCAGCAGTGGGAATAATATATATTGATTATGCTAACAATATTTTGTCTCTACCTTACAGTCAAACAGAATCCTTATCAACCACCGCCGCACCCACACCGGGGAGCGCCCGTTCAAATGTCCGTATTGTCCTGCCAGCTTCGCGCAGGTAACTGCTATGAAAACGCACCAGAAGACACAACACAAGAATATTTTAATGTCCAGTTAAAAAGGAACTAAGATAATTACTTCGTCGAATTTTACAACTGTTTTCAATATTGTACTTACTCTTTATGGAGTTTGGAAATCTTGTATAGATTTATGATCGCTTTAGAAGACGACTGTCCTGTTAATAAAAAGGACTAAAATTGCATTTTGCAACTACATTATTTTCAATATTAGTAGGTATTTTCTCGTCATTTGTATTTATTTTTGCCTAAGAAGATTCAATACAAACATACATCTAAAAATCAGAAAAACAAGTTAAGACTTATTTTGCAACTACACGTAATATCGAAAATTACTATTTTCAATATTGTAGGTACTTTTCCTTCAATTGGCATCGATGCACCCTATATAAAGATGGAACAGTATATTTGTTTGGTATTTATTATTGCTGAAAAAGACTATATACAGGAATATTATAAAAATGTCCAGTAAAAAAAACTTACAAACGTGATTCATTTTGCAAGTATTTTAGATGTTGAAAGTCGCTTTTCTTTTTGAGTATGACGATTAGACACCCTGTTTATAGACATTTGATTCATATTTAATTTTCGTTACAGTATTAATTCAGAGTTGTTTTTAATTTTAAAAGTATTTGTTTTTATTTTATTTTTACAATGAGTGTAATTTGTTTTTACGTTTTAACAAATAAGTTGAACTTATGAATAATAACAATTCTAATCCGTGCAATACTTTAGTATATTGATGTAGAAAACATTGTATTTATTGCATATAGTATTTATTCGTGTTATATTAAAACAAAAGGCGATATTATAAGTTGTCTTATTGCGCTTCCCGATTCCCAAAATCGATGGCAGAGCCTGCAAAAATAACTAACTAATCTATACTCTGATTTTGTAATTTGCTACACTAAAATGACAGCTGCGATCGGCCTCTTTGTGTCAACATGACATTATCTATATCAAAGAGATTTTTAATGTCTTTGATCTATACCAATAATAAAGCTGAAGAGTTTGAGTAATCTCTGGAATTATCAGTCGAATTTGAAAAAATATTTTTGCATTTGTTAGCCCAATTCTAAGAAGGTTGGGGAACCGATTAAATAACTTTAATTTCGGAAGTGGGTCTCGTTGGTTCCGCATTTTAGTTTTTTGACATCGACTTCAGAAATTAAAGTTATTGAAAATCAAATCAAATCGGCGGATCCCTTTTTATTTATATTTATAATGTTTTTTTTTATATTGAAATTTTTTATAATGATATAAATAATTAGATAAGGAAATGGACAAACGAAAAATAATAGATATTCAAAAACTTAATTCATTTTATTCGATTAAAAATACATAAAGTAATACTCAGCCTTATGATACATTATTTTAATTCTAGAAATTATAATCATTAATATAATGAATTAATGTACTGTACATAATATTAACATGGGCGCCGATTCCGATGTTCACCAACTTAACTAAAAGTATTGTTATCTCTTTTTAGAAGATAGAACTAGAAAGAGACGTATATATATATATTATTTCGTTTAGTTGGCGCCCTACAGATTCTACGCCACTTTTTCTTAGTATAAAACTGTAAGACCGCGTGCTAACAGAAAGCGATCGTCGCACGGGTACGCGATAGGGGCCGCCGGCCGTCTCCACGAGCGAGAGAATCGTGGCGATATTATCGTCGTGCCACGTATTTCTATACACTCTCTTAGAACGTGTCTCCACACGGCGATATCATAGCGGCGAAAATTTGATGGCACGGCAAGACTATCGCCGCAATTCTCTCACTCGTGGAGACGGCCCCTAACACCTGTATGAATACGACGAACTCGCACGCGATCAATCAAGTTGCGTTTGTACGTCCTAACGCAGTCAAATGCTTGCAGACTGGACTGATCCTCTCAATTCTGTGTGATTCTTTCCTAAAAAAGCCATTTCAGACACGAATCTACATGGACCTCACATGCTCTGACCAAGACATGCAAGTTTGTTTCGCCATTTATTCTCAGGGGTAAAATATAAGAAATGTTGATTCCATCTAGCTTATATGACATGTAAAAGTGATTCCGATATACTATTTACAGAATAAACAATTAAATTTCAATTCATAAAAACTATCGCGTAGATACTCGCGCGACGATCGCTTTCGGTTAGCACGCGGGGTTCAGCATTGAATTCTTTCTTATTCATCGGATAGGCAGAATTTGTATTGTGCCAATTGATTTATACAATTTTATGAACAGAAAAATGAACTGATATTACAACAAAAAATATTGAAATACCTAAATATATTATATTTATTTCTTTACAATTTTTAATTTACACGTACCCTCCTATCAAATAAGGTAAGTTTTAACACTGCGTGCGGGTCGCTAAACGCCCCCAGACATAATAAAAATAAAACTTCTATTGTCTCGTTCAGTGTCCTCAACCGATTCAAAGGAGATGCACTACGGAGCCCGCAAAATTTAAAAAATTCTTACTTTTTTGCAATTTACAGGTCAGTGTCACGTGGTATGTTGATTAATATATGATTCGCGACCGCAACAAATTGAAATTCGCGGGCTACCATGGCGCTTCCCCTTATCTAAATTGAACAAAAAACAATTGTTTTTGTACTGCAGTAAACATATAATATTCGAATGTAAAAACCTAATTTTAGATGAAAAACTAAAATCTTATATATTTTACAAATTGACAATCATAGACTTAAAAATATTTGCCAACTTTGAATGAAGAGATGCAAGAAAATTAGGTTAAACTAAACCTTGCAAGTAGGTTGAAACAACAGTACAGAATACGCCATTTAAAAACAATAATTTAATTTATAGTGACAGTTTTCGCATTGTAAACCTATAAGTACTTACTAAAAAAACCTCCAATAACAGAACTTTTTACACTAAAATACATAAACCCTTTATGGGTAAAAATTAACCCAATTTTGTAAAAAAAAAAAAAATAAGAATAAGGGGTTAATTCGGCATACATAACTTTGTTAATAAAGTATAGTTCATAATTTTATAATATTTTATGTACAGATGATAAATTAAAAATATTGGTAGGTGATTCCTAAATTGATTTCAATATCTTTCTATTTCATTTTGAGGTGCAGCAAACTTGTCAATACTACGACGACATATCAAGCTATATATTTCCAGCGGGCTTCAGCAACGGGCTTCATTTTGACAGTTTACCGACATTCATTGCGTTATTTACGTTGTTGAGCAGACACATTTTTCGAACATATGAAGCAATGGATTAGCAATATACTTCAAAATGATTCAGATTGAGATTGATAGTTACACAATTAAGGTGCAGTTTCAGCTGACCTCGCATTGTATAGGCAAATGGAAATGTATAGCTTGATACGTCCCAATCAACTTTGAACCTTGTGCTTTAGTGATAAAGTTGAAAATCTATTAAAGAAATTTGACAGATTGTGTTAGCTGGATGTGCTGGCGTCTGTACATACAGGGTGGTATGACATCGACGCGCAACCTGTTACAATGGATTCAATACATGATTCTGAAGTCTGAACCCTCCAGCGTTGAAATTGCGAAGCTCCCAGGAAGCTTCTGTGCTTTTGGGCGGAGCTAGGCTGGCTCTGTTAGCCAGAATCCCCACGCACAACGGACCAAATGGGAGTCTTAAGTGCGGAAAAGGGAGCCCCATCATCATCATCATCATCACCAGCATTGAAATTTTTCGTCGGTTATTTATAAAAAAAAATTTGCTGTTCCATACATTTTGACCGCGCAGGTACATGCAGCCAGATACTGACCCGCAAATTGCAAAAACGTATGAAAATTTGAATTTCGCGGGCTACCCGGACCCTTTCGCCTTAGCTTTTGTCCATAGAAAACAAAGATTTTATATGGACTCCGTTCAGCTTTCCGCGGCTGAACGGATGTGTACGCATTTCATACAAAATCGCTGTTTTCTATGGACAAAATCTGAACAGAGCTGGATAATAAGTGTGGTTAGTCCCTTAGTGTGCATACACACGAACGACACGCGTCCATAACAGAGACTGCTGCAAACGTCTACGTCTGTCGAAAGCATATCGCTCGTGTATTTGAGCATCGTACTCAAATATACTACCGGTATGTTGTCGACGGCAGCCGCCGACGCGTCGATGGCGGGCGTCGACGGGTGTAGTTACCTCTGCGGTCGACGCGCGTCGCAACGCATTTTATTTGTACTGCCTTCTCTCTAGACCTTGCCAGCACAGTGATTCCTAGCTCTCTGTTTAAAACTGTTGCTCCAATAATGCTTGTACAAAACAAAATTTAATCCACTCTAAATAATTGATCTATGGTATAAAAATGTGAATCAATACCTTTTTTTAATGTATACTATTT
The DNA here is from genome assembly GCA_914767645.1 of Hydraecia micacea. NCBI lineage: Eukaryota > Metazoa > Arthropoda > Insecta > Lepidoptera > Noctuidae > Hydraecia > Hydraecia micacea. The sequence continues at coordinate 3,690,365 of OU611805.1, forward strand.
TCTCTAGGAACCTATACCAACAAACCTACGTAGGTTGATGAATATTCTCTTTGTTTTTAACTGAAAGACACTTCTTATCAATGTACAGTCAACAAGAGAGATAAGTATGCAGGATCGTCGGATATAGTTGAAGTTAGTAAGAAACCGATGGATGTTCTCGAATAAAATTTAATTTTATTAATAGAAAACAAACGGCTCATTTATCCAATTAAATTTCAGTCGACAACATCCAACGGTTTCTTACTAAACTTCAACTATATCTGACGATCCTGCAGACTTATCTCTTTTGTTGACAGTACATACACCGCCATGCTCCTAAACGGAGCCACAGTGCATTTTCATGTATTTAAACTAATATTATAAAGAGAAAAGATTTGATTTTTTGCCGCCCCTAAGACGATCCAATGACCCAACCCTTGAAAGTTAAAGAAAAATTTGACATACTGGCCGACATTTTGGTGCCATCATTGTTCTGAATTTGAATTCACTAACAATTAAAAAGCCATAGACCTATAGACAAGAAAATGCAGGGTGGCTCAATTTGAGAGTGTATATCTATGGTTGGAGCTGGATTAGTAAGGCAGATAGATCATTTTGCAGTTTCTAGAAGGTTTTAAGGCAAAGATGCATTTCAAATACATGTCATGAAATGTGTGAGCAAGTCAAGTACTGTTTTTGGATGGTATATGGGTGCCAGCACACTACAAATTTGCACACACATTTTAAGATGAAAAGCGGCCATAGGTAGAGGTAGAACACCGCGGTGATTTTAGCCGGTAAGTGTCCGGCATTCCCCTCTGTCCCCCCATGATGGAGGAAGTCCAAAAAAGGAAGTCAATGTAATATTCTTAGAAAATTGCTCATTTAAAAAGACTTCATAACACTATACGACATGCTTTTCCCACTGCTGGGACAAAGGCTACCTCTCTATGTGAGGGTGTGGCCATAATCAACTATGCGGGCCCAGTGCAGGTTAGTGTATGTCACATCTATTCGACTTAAGTTTGTAGGACATGCCGGTTTCCTCGCTCTGTTTCCCTTCACCGTTTTGAGAGCAGTGTGATGATATTAAAAACATAAAGTACAGTAACTGCCTGGGTTCCACCTCACAATCATACTAACAGCTATACTTACTGCAAAATGATCCACAAACCTAGTTTCCTTCCAACGTAAATACAACTGCAATATCATTGATTTATCAGTTTCTAAACTACCTACTTCAATAGGACACTGGCGGTACGTGCTGTGGCATCATCGTTGTATATACACACTGGTTGTCATTCATAGTTGGCTTCATAACTTGGTGCATTTGCTGGTGCTGCATAATATTCTGTAGCTGCTGCGGCTGCGGCTGAGGAGGAGGCATTGGCGGTTGTTCTGGCTCTTCTTTAGGCTTCTTATTTTTTTTCTCACACTTCTTAAACTTAATACCGAGTTTGTTCAACAATATTAGTCGTAGAGATTCTTTGCCTCCGCGGTAATTTAGTTCGTGTTTCGCAGCAGTTAGAATTTTGCCCAGCGTTGGAACCTCTTTTCTAACTGAATAGCTGTTCACAATGCCTCTTAGAGCACATAACTGGAAGTAATCCAGCTGTACCTTCGTTTTTCTCACGCGTTTTTTCTTTGGACCCGCGATTTTTGTTTGTGTTGCTTCCGCGCGTAAACCGTCTCTCTTAATACGTTTTATCGTGCTTTCTGACAACCCTGTCGCCGCACACGCTCTTTTAACGACGTTTTCTACTGGATACGCGTAGCCTCTGTTCTGTTTTTCGCTCTCAAAGAACTTTATTACCTTAAATATAATTTCTCGGGCTTGGCCCTCGATTGCTTCTTTTTTTTTCTTCTCCATTTTTTCCATTTTGGGTTTGCGCTCGGCTAGCACTGTTGGTAGCGTTGGCGCGGGTTCCTGCTGGTGTGTGTTCACCTGCGGCTGAGGTTGTTGTTGCTGTTGGACATGGTTTTGAAGCTCTTGCTGCCCCGGTTGGTGCATTATAACAGCATTTACAACAGGCACTTCATAAACATTGACGTTTATATTCATTTTTGTTATAAGAAATTTCCGTTTTTCACAAGATGTGCGTCCTTCATTAATGTATCGCTTAATTATGTCGTTGCTTGTTAGTGGAAGTACATTATTTTGTGTTTATTTACGACTAAATACACAAAAGAAACAATAAATTATCAAATACGGTAGCCATAGGCCATTATTCACCATAAACAATATTGTTTTGTTCTCAATTTCTCATTTCGATAGACAGCTGTAATTTAAATTTTCCCTGGAAAATCTACTTGATTTACATGACTTTTGTCTCTATAAAATGCATAATGCTTTTTTGAAACCAACGGTTAATGATATTGAAATCTTTATAAAGATTTCTACAGTTCATTATGTATTTTACGAATTCAACCAATATTAGTGATTTGCGTCGGTAAAAATCTTCCCGATTTTATGGGTAAATTATTTCCGTATCCATTCCATAGACAAATGCTAGAAAATGAATTGTTCCACGATCCCGTTTTCAGATCGACTTGAGAATGAGTTCGCAGAGTACCACTTTGACAGCAATTGAACTATTGCCAAATTAATACTTTTTCCACACATAATACGGACGGAATAGACTGAAGGAAATGGTTTGTTGATCTCCGCAAAACATAATTATTTGAATATTCATAATTATCATCACTGTAAACATTTATGTGATCAAAAAAAAAATATATTACGTTCGTTACCCTTTAGTCTTTTGCCACAGGAGAAAATTATCGGAATACAAAATAAAAAATTATGGATTACGGACCTTGGTTGCTAAGTAGAAACCAGTCTATCAAAAAGTACTCTGTGGTAGAAACATCAATAGTAGTAGCAACACTCGATAACTGTCACTTTCTTTAACGCAAAAAAGACGAGTGTGGACTGCAAATATTGATAAATAAAAACACAAAATAGTTTAATTTAGTTTAATTAAAATGGACGACTGTCCAGAAGTAGAGTTAAAGAAGCTGTGTTGTACGTGTTTAAGTCGAGACAGAAAGTTGTTTCAACTGTGCAGACTACCCGACGGCGTTAATAATTTATATTTGTTGTTATCCTTTGATTCTGAGGCTTATAGGGTAATACTATACATTATTTATTACTGTATAGGTCTGACCGTACGGCCACGAGTTTTGGCTTAGCGGCAAGCGGCGCGGTTCCTTTTGTCTAGCGTTGACGCTGCGAGTGGTGCGTCGTGGCATGGTTCATACATTTTGGGATATTTGATTTTACCGCTCGCCGCCCCGCGCTAAGCTGCCACTGATAGCGGCGAGTTCATGGCCAAGCCGTGAGGGTCACCGTAAGAGCGGTTTCGCACTACGTCCGATCCGAATCCCAGAAATGCCGGTCTGAAGTGACCATAGTCGTATTTGTATGAGGGGTTGCGCACTAGATCCGAACTCTATCCGTCCGAATATAGAACATTTCCAATTCGGACTGAAGTCGGATCTTTAATGCGGATTTGGATAAGGATGTAGTGCTAAACCGCTCTTAGGCGAACTTTATGAATAAAAAAACCATTCAAATAGCCATACTATGTCTATTTATTTATTTTTTAACACATTGAATGCCGAAGTTAACCGTTAAGTTACTACTTTTTTATGTCGTGTTTTATTTGAGATGCCAAAGAGTATAAAAACGTCCATACAAGGAGGCCGAATAACACAGATTACCAAATAATCTATGTATAGGGAAGACCTACGTAATAATACCTAGTCGGAATCTGCCATTATTACCAGCTACGTAATATTGCGTAGTTGGCATTCAATGTGTTAACACATACACAAATTGTAGGTGTACATAACTTTAAAAAAAAAAGACTGGACAGAAGATGCTTATAAAGGTCAAAATCACCAAGGTGGGGAAACTTCAAGGCTGGTTTTATGGTGAAAAATGTTACAAGCTATAATTATGACAAATACTTTATAATAATATGATTGTCACCAAACTTGTGTTTAAACTGAAACTTTAGTAGGCAGAGCATAGAATTCTTATTTAACTCTTAATTGGTTGCGTGTGGTGTGACACACCCCAGTGCATTTTTGAAGGTTTAAAACTCTTAAATAATTTTTATTAATTTACTGCACTGATGTTCCCGGTAGCTTCAGCTTCATAAAAACGCATAACCTTTATGACATATTACTAGATAACTACAACGGAATGCAAGGTCCGACGGCTGCGGCTCAACTTGCTGCTCTCACCACATGACGCTGGCAGAATAGTAGACAATCACCTCAGTTGCCATTGAAAGAAAAAAAAAACCTTTATGATCTAGTAGCAAACAGCACTCGGTCATCTATAGTTGTGTTAGTAACACAACTATAGATGACCTGATGAGCAACTGTTTACGTAACTGTTTAAGGTGTGCCCAATTAAGTGTTAATCATTAACCTACTATGATGTATGTATGCATGTGTGATTGTGGAGCTATGTCACAAACCATGCTCGACCTCCTGTCCTGCCTCTGTGTCCCAAAACACGCAGTCAGAGTGACCTCTGCACTGCCACCGACAATGTTGTAGAAGTGGCAATGTTTTGGGATAACAAGAATTAAAATACCGTTGTACCAGCGACAAGTAGAAGAAGAAGATCATTAACCGAAGCTCATCCCGCTCAAAACTACTGTTCTCATTACAGGAGGGATTCTACAAGGACACTGCAAGTTTATTCATATGCTGGGAGTGTAGAGCCGTTATGTGCAGGATCACACGGTTCAGGAAACAGGCCTGCGCTGCACAGAGAGAACTGACAAGCATTGCTGATGGGAGAACACATGTAAGTATGTAATAACGAGTTATTCTGGTTGGATCCTGTGAACTGATTGCTAGTTATTCTTCTGTTTTAATTTCTGTCTTATCCACTATAAACTGTCTCATTTCGGTCTGATCCCCATACACTTTTTATTTAATTCCGGACGGATCCCCTATCCATTTTTGGGTAAGTGATCAACTAAATATACGTACAGGGCTTATTGAAATACATACATTCGTAATTCTTATTGTAACGGGACATGTACTATGTCAGTATTGAGGGACAATACTCTCTCTCTCTCTCTCTCTCTCTCTCTCTCACTCACTCACTCTCACTCACTCACTCACCAGTAACGTACCGCACCAGTTTTTTTTCGACCACACGACTGAAGTGAAACTTCAGTATTGCGCATTTGGCTATGAGAGGAAGAGAGAAAGAAAATGTGCGCGCGCACTGCTGTCTCTTGCTTATATCCCCCACTCAACTCCCGTTCGCCTCGCCCGATCACACTTTTCGTAACGATTACGTCACGCGTTCGCCAGCTTACTCCCCAAGACAAGCGTGCGTAAAGAAGTTTCACTTCAAAAAAGCAGTGATCGGTCCATCTAGCTGGGGGGCGTCCCTAACTACGATACGCGGGCTCCACTCCAGGACTCGTCTGCTCCACCGGCCATCGGTCTTTCGACAAACATGCCCAGCCCGCTGCCACATCAGTTTGCTTACTCTGCAAGCTATGGAGGATCTATGCTTGGAGTCTCTGTGAAGGATAAAACAGGAATGCTATCATCTGTAAAATCACCGGAGTTACCAACATAATAATTTTAATGCTTCTTAGAAATTAACTACTATTCTTCCACTATTCTAGATTCAAACGACCAGCCTATCCCGCCTCACCACACACCACAAGATATCTTACCAAAAAATAATCTCAGAATCAAACACACCAACAGACAATTTCATAGACTGCGGTATAACCACAGACATAAAGAGCGAAAGTGAAGAGGACATACCTCTATCAGAACTGCACAGCAACTGGCTCTCAGACAACGAGACAGAGGTACCCATTCAAACCATAGACTGTAAAGAGGAACTGTCAAACACAAAAGATGCCATAGACTATAATGAGGATTTATTGTACAAGATTAAAAAGAAGAAAAAGAAAATTAAGAATGGGAAGAAGAAGAGTTATTTTTCTACTGTTTTGTTAAATGAGAGCGAGTTGGAAGAGATTAGGAGAAATAATAAAATGGCGGTGAATTTTGTAGATGCAGGGTTTAAATGTGATAGCTGTATTGAAGGGTTTGGAAATCAAGAGGAGTTGGATGAGCATAATTCTTCTTTGCATGTAGAGGTGAGTTCCGATCAGTTGTGTTTCAGATTACTGCTATCCATTATGAACATAATCAGCCTATAATGCTGGGACACAGGCCTCCTCTCAGCGAGAGGGAGGGAGTCCACCACTCGGGCCCAGTGCGGGTTGGTAGATGTCACATGTCTTCGAATTTTTGGTTCTAGGACATGCCGGTTTCCTCACAATATTTTCCTGCACCGTTTTGAGAGCAGTGGTGATGAAATAATTTACACAAAGTAAAGTGCCTGTCTGGATTCGAACCTACGACCTACAAACTCGTAAGTCGCGGCCGTTACCACTGGGCCAACACTGCTCTTTGATAGTATAAATTACTATTACATTATGTTGATGGTATTCATTTGATAGAAGTGGCTCTATTATTATTAAAAATATTTTATTTCACATAAACCTAAGTGGGCACTTATGAAACGTCAGAAGCTAGGTGCACGGTTCCAATTGGTTGTTTCCTATGGAGAAGAGCTGGCTTTACAATGTTTTCAAATGACAGTAGGTTTGGGAGGACAGCGTAGGCCTGTCAACAAGTACCTAAGTAGATCTAATTAGATCTATCTATCTAGATCTAATTAGATCTGTAGACATTTAAAAAATAAGTATCTATCAAAAGGATAAACAAAAAATAAAATATAAAAACCTGTTTAATTAATATTGACTGTTATTTTTTTCTTTTCTAGAAACCAGACCACCTCCAATGCGACATATGCTTAATCTACACTCCCATAGCATCCTACCATGACCATAAAGAAACACATTACCATAGACATATTTGTAAATTTTGTATGTACACGGCCTATAATATAAATGATATGTTGTCACATTTGAGGAGCGGACATGCTATGAAGAATTTAGTTTTACCTGGTAAAAGGAAAAAGGTGGGTAGTTTTTAAGTTTATTTATATAACTTACATATTATTATTGTAAAATGTTACCCAGTAAATTGATGTGGAGGTCAGATTTACAAGCAACTTCAATAAATAATTCCGTTTGACTTCAAAAATTTAGGATCATCATCTGCCTAGCCTTTTCCCAATTATGTTGAGGTCAGCTTCCAGTCTTACCGAATGCAGCTGAGTACCAGTATTTTACATGGAGCCTGTCTGGCCTCCACAACCGGTTCACTGGGTAATACGATACCCCTTAGTAAGACTGGTTGTCAGACCTTTGTGTTTCTGACGACCCAGGCGTAACGACTGAAGATCCACGAATGGCAGCCGGGACCAATGGCTTCAACGTGCTTTCCTGAAAGTGTCCATTAGAATAATAATAATTATCATTAACTTTTTAAAAACTTTAGCCAGTTGAATGAAAACGCCATTGTGCCTCGCGTGGATCCATAAGATCCGAAGTATTGTCTATTCTTTACTATATCTCAGTCAATCTGCCTAGGCTTTACCCAACTTTGTTGGGGTCAGCTTCCAGTCTCACCGGATGCAGCTGCATACAAGTATTTTACATGAATCGACTTCCTATCTGACCTCCATACTCCAGTTACTGGATAACACGCACGTTAAGACGTGACCAACGGCTTAACGTGCTTTCAGAGGCACGGTGGGGTTTAGAATAGTCTTGTTAAGTAAAGATGGTCACCCATCCACGGACCAACCGCGGCTAGCGTAGTTTAACCTGAAGGCCGCAATAGGGGTGACGACAAATTTTATTTTCTTCGTCTATCAGGTAGATTATTAAAAAGTATTGGGCACGTATTTTTTCTTTTTTCACATAAACAAAACATTACAGAGATATATTGATTTGAAATGTCGCATGACGTCACGTGTTGGTACAATTTTTACCTACAAGTGACGTCACGAGCCCCCACTCCCAAACTTTGACACGCTTTATCTTTGTAATTTTTTGGTTGATTGACACAAGAAAAAATATGTGTCCATTATTTTTTGATAATCTAACTGACGGACTAAATAGAATTTCGTTTACTTTACCCCGTCTTCATCCCTATTCTCGTAATTTATAACGTTCAAATTCTAGTTGCAGTCGCATTTCGGCGACAAAAAATGTCAAAAACTGGTCAAAATGTAGGGAAATTAGAGGTTTGTTGACAGATTGAGACTGAGATCAGACTGTGAACATTCATAAAATTACGAGAATAATTGCCCCTCTGATCGATCGACCCGTGCGGCTGTTATTGCACCTCTATACAATAATTCTTTACTATGTCTATTTTTCGTAATAGTTAATTTTACTTGCAGACTCGCCACAAAACTGCAGAAGATTTAAACCCTGGTTCAAAATCTCGTCGAAAATCCTCCATGTTAGACAAGCGAACGCCCTACGGATACCTGTGCACCGAATGTAATAAATATTTTGAGTGAGTAGCCTTGTTACTGACTGCGTTCAAAAACTCAAATTGCCGATGTAGGTCACACAGCTGCCAAGCTAAAATGGAACTAGGCTGGTCATATCTGTCGCATGCCGGAGGAGCTATGGGCTAAAGTAACCACACAATGGGTCCCAAACAGCAGCAAACGGCAACGCGGCAGGCCCAGAATGAGATGGCGGGACGAACTCGACTCTTTCCACAAGGATTGGCGTGTAACAGCACTGGATACAGATAAGTGGAAGGAAGGGAGGCCTTTGCGCTGCAGTGGGACAGAAATGGCTGATAATAAATAACCTTGTTATGGGTAGGTCAGATTCAGTCAACAAAATAGGAAGATATGTATGAAGTTAAGTGATGTACGCCAGCACATCAAGCTACTACAATCTGTCAAATTTCTTTAATAGATTTTCAACTTTATCGCTAAAAAATAAGGTTCAAGGTTGATTGAGAAAATTTTACAGTTTCGGGTAGCTTGATGTTCTGGCGTCTGTACAAACGACTTGCACACTCACAATATTGTTTACTAGCTGCGCGCCACGGTTTCGCCCCCATAAGTCTCAATCCCGTGGGAATATCGGGATGAAAGTTATATTATGTCAAATTTCATCCAAATCCGTTCAGCCGTTTTAGCGTGAAAGCGTAAAAACAAACGTAAAAAAAAAAAACTTTATAATATTATTTTAGAAAAGTAGTTGAAGCAATTATTTTTAAAAGAGTAACCGTGGAGTTTCTTGCCGGTTCTTCTCCATAGGAAACGACCAATTGGAACCGTGCACCTAGCTTCTGACGTTTCATAAGTGCCCATGTCGGCTTATGTGAAATAAAATATTTTGATTTTGAAGGTTAGACTGCTTGTTTATTCATCTCTTTGTTTGACTGCACTAGCAACTACGGAACCTGCCTGTACTGGGATGAAAAGTATCTTATAATAATTGTGTAAATGTCGGTCATAATCTGTCTGTGAGTCAGATTTCATCCAATTCTGTTCAGCTATCTATGAATGAGAAAATTAAAAAAAAAAAACTTCATGCACTTTCCGTTCATAATATTATTTTAAATAAAGTTGCCTTTTTTCAGGAAAAGAATAAGTCACTCATCCAAAAAAATAATAGAAATGTTAATCTTGATGTTAGAAAGTCTTAATTTGATCAGAATTTATTATTAACTAGCTTCCACCCGCTGGTTCGCCCGCGTGGTATGTCGTTAATAAGTAGCCTATGTCCTTCCCCATGGTTCAAAGTATCTCCATATTAAATTTCATCAAAATCTTTCCAGCCGTTTCTGAGATCCTAACTAATATTATAAATGCGAAAGTAAGTTTGTTTGTTTGTTACCTTTTAACGCCTAAACAACTGAACCGATCATCCTGAAATTTTGCATATACGTTGTCAGGTGTACAAAAACGGACATAACCCGAGTACCTTTCATCCCGAAAAAAAGTGCTGTTCCCGAGTAAAACAACAATAACGTTATTATGATAATAGATGGCGCCACGTGTTCGAAGTCGCGGGCAACAGCTAGTCTGAGATAAGTCGGAATAAACAGACGGACAGACAAAAAAACTTGTAAGAAAAAAAACGAGTGTGCTTATGACCACACGACTGAAGTGAAACTTCTTCTTAGATATACGGAACGTATTTGGCTATGAGAGGAAGAGAGAAAGAAAATGTGCGCGCGCACTGCTGTCTCTTGCTTATATCCCCCACTCAACTCCCGTTCGCCTCGCCCGATCACACTTTTCGTAACGGTTACGTCACGCGTTCGCCAGCTTACTCCCCAAGTCAAGCATGCGTAAAGAAGTTTCACTTAAAAAAAAATGGTGTTAAACGTTGTTTGCTGATTAAAATAACGATGTTGTCTGCAGTAACAAGAATCAAAGATGGAAGCACGTCCAGCGTCACCACAGAGAAGGATACAAATGTGCTACGTGCGGCAAGAGATTCGCGTTCAAGAACAACTTGACGAGGCATGAGCAGTGAGTATGTATTGTGAAACAGCTTGTATTAAAAAAAGGGAAATAGTTTTAAAGAGCGTTCACGACGTACGGCATATCATACAAACTTTCAAGCCCTTGTTTTTCGAAATGAATGAACCGATTTTAATGAAGCTTCGTACGCATAAGCAGGATAGAAAGGTCTAAAACGTTAGTAAAGAACATTTTGGCGAAACATAATCGAAAAAAAAAACACAGTCGAATTGAGAACCTCCTCCTTTTTTGAAGTCGGTTAAAATAGGAGGTACAGATGTGTGGAGACGGAATTAATTACTATAACAAGCCCATACTGACGCGCATCATGTGCGCTCGCTCTCGGAGCGGGAGTGTATACGTCTCAAGATGTTGCGCGGGATGTTGCGGGACTCAGGACAACTTTGCAGCGTTACGCAGATTGAACGTTGCGCGTCATGTTGCGGGACATAAATTCTATAGTGTCTTCGCGACTTTAATGATATGAGGAACAGGGTGTAAAGTTTACTCATCCTCTATAGAAAAGGGAGGATCCTCCGACCAGACGGGTGTTGTGTCTGGCGGGCAACTGCCCGATGACTTAAGTCGGGACATAGTATACAGGGTTATTTTTCAAAGACCAGCCAAATTTAAGGGTGTGGTGCAGACCATCAAACCGAACAACTTTCTCCGTGGGACCAATATCGCCATGACTCGCCACACCTACACACGACATGACCCACTGATTCTGAAAGGGACAGTCAAAACGCGCTGCTATTGCGTTCAGAATGACCAGACTGTGAACGTTCTTAAAATTACGAGAATTGCCCCTCCGATCTCAGTCACAATCTGTCAAAAACACCTCTAATTTCCCTACATTTTGACAAGTTTGTGACATTTGTTTGTCGCCAAGATGAGACTGCGACTAGATTTTGTACGTTTTAAATTACGAGAATTGACCTTTCTGGTGTTTAAAAATCAGCCCTTAACCTTTTTGTTTTGCACGCGTGTCTGTGACCATTAAACTATATTTTCCTTTTACCAGACTACACCAAGGCCCTCCACCCCGGGAAGAATGCACTGTCTGCCACAAGATGATCCGCACCGACCTCGTGAAAGTCCACGCTCGCATACACGCAGACAGAGAGCGGTACACGTGCGCGGCGTGTGCCAAGTGCTTCGTCAGCCGCGCCTCCTATGAGCACCATCTGAAGTACACCCAGGCGCATGCGCAGACCGATTTACACAAGTACGTCGTAGTTTACGGGGTCAAATTAAATTAGTAAGGGAAACTCCACAGACGTGTCGAAATGGTGCGTTGTTAGAAGCCCGTATTCTAGGTAGGTGCTCAAGCATGTGTTTAGAACTAGCAGCGCCCCGCGGTTTCGTCCTTATAAGACTCGATCCCTTGGGAATATCTGGATAAGAAGTATCTTATGTGTTATTCTGATGTATAAGCTATAATATTGTAAAGTTTCATCAAAATCTGACGTGGCACGACGATAATATCGACGCGATTCGTTCGCTCGTGGAGACTGGCCCTTTAGTTGTATACTGGAAGCGGAAGAGTTCTTCTCCTAAAGAGAATTAAAACGTATTGTTTATGACGCTTGCTCTTTTTTCTTCTCAGATATAAGTGCACGCTATGTGATAAAGGATACCGGTCGCGCGGCGAGTTGAGGGATCACGTCAATTATCAACATATGGGAAAGACGCAGCATAAGTGTCCTGTTTGTGGGAAGGTGAGGACATTACAGGGTGAAAGGGAATCTCGACGTATTCCTTGAAAGGGTTACACTAGAGGTCATTAGCAGCAAATTAAGTCCAGTTAACTAGTTACATAATCTCAGAAATAAAAGGTCTTTAGTAGCATTTTTTTTCAATAAATTAATTAAATAAATAATACTATAATTATTATAAATAATATAATAATAATTATTATTTTTTAATTTATTATGGATTAAAATTTGAATAACTTTTTCAATAGTGCTAGTCACTTTGAAATCAACTTAATTGTCATTGAAATAAAGTTGATATTTGTTGTAACTTGAAATAGTTTAAATTTTTCATCGGTTATGAAAAAAAAGCTAGCTCATTCATTTTGATCGCGTAGGTATTGCACTTTTCTATGAGACAACAGTTTTTTTTAAATTGATAATTGACGTATATTTTTTACGCTAGAGGGGTCTAAAAAAATCGTTAATTAAAAATGCAAGATAAATAACATTTTACCGACATCATTATAAATTAAAACATCATTATCTTCTGACAGGCATTAGCAACTCGTCGCTGTGTGACCAGACACATGCGCCGCGCGCACGACGGTGTCAAGGAGAGCGCCAGAGACAAGATATGTCAACAATGTGGCAAGGCTTTCAGGGTAAGAATTCGTTTTAATAACAATTTTTTTTTACCTGTTCAGCTGGAGATTGATAGACGACTCCGCCTTGGAGTGTAAATGTGGTGCTGTTCCACAAACGATGGGACACTTAATATCGTGTCCTGCGTGTCCTGTCAGTTGCACGTTACAGGAACTGATGGACGCTAGTGATGGCGCCAAACAAGTAGCCGAATTCTGGGCTGTTGGGGTCGGCTTCCAGTCTAACCGGATGCAGCTGAGTACCAGTATTTTGCATGGAGCGACTGCCTATCTGACCTCCATAGCCCAGCTACTGGGTAACACGATACACCTTGGTACTTTCGGACTTCTGATTACCCGTTACGACTGTCAAAGGTCGGACGGTTTTGACCAACGTCTGAACGTGGTTTCAGAGACACGGGATTATATAAGGTGTTAAAAAATTAACCTTACAAACTTTAAGAGGTGCTTTAGACCATCGAACTGAACAACTTTCACTATGGGACCAACTCTGAAATCACGAAAAAAAAATCAGCTGTTTAATACAAAAGTTCAATACCTACTTGACCAAACTGTATGAAACAGCAGATTTTTTTTCGTGATTTCAGAGTTGGTCCCATAGTGAAAGTTGTTCAGTTCGATGGTCTAAAGCTTAAAGTTAAAGTTTGTAAGGTTAATTTGTTATCTCTGTATAGCCACGAGCCCCTGGAAGCCATTGATATTGAGTCGTTGTTTTCCGTTTCCAGGACAAGAAAGGCCTCCGCGAGCACGAACTCATCCACACAGGCGAGCGGCCTCTCTCGTGTGAGATATGCGGCTGCACGTTCAGGCAGAGCGCGTCACTGTACACGCACAGGAAGCGCGTCCACAAGATATACACTAGCGTTAAGAAGGTAACGCTACTGGAGTAGGTCATTTGAATTTTGTAAACTGGCATACACCTCGTGAATTTTCCGACTGCGGTTATTTTTATGAATTTTCCGACTGCGGTGACTTCGAGTGACTTTTATGACTTTGCAGACTGTGGTGACTTCGACTTTTCCGACTGTGGTGACTTTTATGAGTTTTCAGACTGTGGTGACTTCGACTTTTAAGACTGAGGTGACTTATTATGACTTTTCCGACTGAGGTGACTTGTCAGACTGTAGTAACTTCGACTTTACCGAATGAGGTGACTTTTATGACTTTTCAAACTGTGGTGACTTCGACTTTTAAGACTGAGGTGACTTTTATGACTTTTCCGACTACAGTGAATTTTCCTTCTAGTGCCTTTCAACTTGTTACTTCTGTGACTAGGTCGACTCTTCTATCTTGACTTTCAGCGAGTTCACAAAATATAAAAATGCGCTAAGAAGGTAACGCTAACTGGAATAGATCACTTAAATTCTTGACTTTTAATGATTCGTGACTAGAGTGACTTTTAAGACTTTTTCGACTGCTTGTGACAATTTTTTTTTTCCTTGTTTATGACTGGGTTGATTCTTATGACTAAATTGTTATGATTAAGCGACTTCAATGACTTGTCGCTTATGACTTATTTACGAGTATTTTAATGAAGACTAGCATCACAACATTATTTGAACCGACTCGTATGAGAATACTTTTACAAATAATGATCCCACTGTTGGGACACATACCTCTTAGTGAGAGGGAGACAGGCCATAATCTGTGAGGGTTAGGTCTAAGGTGGGACAGCAAAACTCCCCCTCATTGGTCAGCACTAAGGCGGGCCGTAAGGCAGTAGCGACACTGTGCGTCGCTGATGGATGCTGCTAAGTTATCGCTAGATGACCAACCTGTGCCCCTCGCGCAAGAGAGCGCGATTCGCTCGAGATTATACGGACTTTGACTTCTGACGCCATATTTTCTGATGAAAAGACATTTAAATCTATCCAACATGGTCGTCAGGCAGGCAACTTGAAGGGCTCGTTAACGCGGGCTCTAAAGGAGGCGGAGGTAGTCCTCTTTAATCGCAGAACCTCGGAGGAGACGTTGAAGCTGCAGGAGAAGAATTGCCGTCTCCAATCGAGTGTGGAGAAACTCCGGAGAGAGGTTAGCAGTGATCGAATTTGACTTCCACTTCAGCACGGGTGGGAGGACCAGCTGGCGGAAAAATTAAACGTATTCGGGAACGTCCAGACTGCCTAATTGGAGAATATGTATCCGGGGCCGCATCCTGCGAAAAACCTTCCGGGTCCGGACGCTGGCAGCGGTCAAGCGACGACAGGAACTATAGAGGAACGGGAGCCTACGCAAGAGGCCAAGAAACCCGTAAAGGGAAATAAGAAGCTTGCGGGAGGCCAAAGAGCCTGCTTAGGTAGGTCCAAAAGCCTGCGTACGAGGCAAAAAAGCCTGCGTAGAAGGCCAAAAAGCCTGCGAAAGAGGGCAAAAAGCCTACAAAAAGGATCTAAAAGATCCCGTGGATAAGCGACCTGCTGATGGCCGTCGGGTGTAAAAAGAGGAGGTGCGGTAAGGGAAAGATAGCGCCGGAACCAACTGTCCAGTCGGTTCCGATGAAACGTCATTTAAATCCAGCCAACATGCTCGTCGGAATGTATGGCGGAGTTCAAACCAGGAACTCCAGAGAGAGGTCACCGTCACCGCTCTAAGGAGTCCGGACTCCCGTCTTCAGCCAGCAACAAGCGAATTTGACTTCCGCAGTTGTCGTTTTTACTCAAGCACAGGTATCCCTGGATAAAGACTAGCTAGCGGAACATCCAGGCTACCTAATATGACAATAGGGCAATATGGAGTCCGCATGATCTGGAAGCCCCATCATACAAAACCTCCGGACGCTGGCAGTGGACAAAAGGAAGAGGCCAAAAGCCTGCGGACGGGCCAAAGAGTCTGCTGACGAGCTCAAAGAGCCTGCTGACGAGGCCAAAGAGCCTGCTGACGAGGCCAAAGAGCCTGCTGACGAGCTCAAAGAGCCTGCTGACGAGCTCAAAGAGCCTGCTGACGAGGCCAAAGAGCCTGCTGACGAGGCCAAAGAGCCTGCTGACGAGGCCAAAGAGCCTGTTGACGGGGCCAAAGGACCTGCAAAGGCGATATAAAAGCCCGTAGACACGCGACATGCTGTTACGCCGCAGACCGGTTCCAATGCTTGGACGAGAGCAGTCGGAGGAAACAAAAAAGAACGCGGTAAGGGCAAGACATCGAAATAACTGCCGCTAAAGATTGCCAGAAAACGCCCAAGATCCGTCGCTTCTCGCATATAAAATTAAACGGGTTTTCACAAGTATGTATTCAAATATGCTTTTCAAAACATACTTCAGTACGTACCAGATTGAGTTTCACGTAATCTTGATGATTTTACGTGCACTACAATTGGAGATTACTTTTTTGTTTACTTAGTGATTTTTTTGTATATTACGGGCACGTTCGTTGGGGGGGACATATTGTGAAAACGTGTTATTTTCGCTTCTAAATAAGCCCTTTTTTTTTTTTTTTTTTTTTTTTTTCTCTGGGTGGAGCGGAAGGGAGTGTCAGACTCTTACTGAATAAAACCCACCCGTGTTCCTTCTTTAGCCCTTTATGTTCAGGGCAGCGGTAACCCTTTCGGACGATCCCGCTACCCACCACAGAAGCCCTTGAGCCTAGATCTTGCACATGAATATACCGTATGGGCTAGCTCCGTATTCAACCCAGAATGAAATCAATGAAACGGCAGTTTAAAGTTTATTATATGCAACAAGCCATTGATCAAATCATGATTGTACAAAGACTCTGGATTTAGTCCTAATGCGAATATCTGAGCATAGGTGATTTTATAAGGTTTTTCATCAGTGTGTATACGAATATGATTTTTCAACTTAGACTTAAATGTCATCACAGATCTTCAGGTTCTGCAGGACGCTGTATCTGTGACATTTTAGTCTGGAATAAAATATAACTATCGAAACAATCGAGGACGGGGCCCACGCAAGAGGCTCAGACACCCGAAAAGGGAAAGATACAGCTTGCGGTGGAAGCCAAAAAGCCTGCGCAGGGGATCCTATAGTCCGAGGACCCGGGATCTGCTGCTACGCTGCACGCTGGTTTCAAAGCCTGGACGACTGCCGTCGGGCGTTTAGAAGAGAAGTAGGGGGGGGGGGGGGGGGCAAAACAGCCGTAGAACGTACAGGACGACCACCCCGGATGGCGAGTAAACGATTCAGGTCCCCACCCCTCGCTCCGCGGCTATTGTCGAATCGGTATTACGCGTCAAACATGAAAGTAATAAAAAAAACGCTGATAACTTTGTAAAAAGGTTGTTATTCGTATAGAAAGGGGTGTTTTACCTGTGTGTATACGAATATGACTTTTTAAATCATGCTCCAGTAACTGCAAAACTGCGCGTAAGTCTGCAATAAAACTAAAAAGTTACTGCAACCTTTACGAATTTGATTCGGACCAATGGGTCCTCATTTACCGGAAAAGAAATTGCTATATCTGTGCTTTTTTCTGTCCGTACATGAATTACGGTCACGGTTGCACGCCATTATCTGATGAGGATTCGAAATAACTCCGCTTCTTTGGTCGGTTCTAAGGCGGAGCTCAATGCCGCGAGGCGAGAGGGCCGTAAGGCAATAGCGACAGGAGTCAAAAAGCATGCTGGGGATCTACAAGTCCGTGGACAGGCCGGTTACAATGCCTTGACGATGAAATCGGAGGACGTGATAAGGGAAGGAGGGGTAAGGGCAAGAGAGCACTGGAACCGACAGGAAGGATCGCCAGAGAACGCTTAAGATCACTAAAGCGTTAGTTACGCTGTTTACGTGCTCACGACACGGTGTGACGACCTCATGCTACGCTATCTCGCGATTTTGGCGCAAAAAGTTTTCGTTGTTTCGGAGTTTCGTCGCCCCTGGACCCATTTAGGAGGTCTGGAAGAGGGTTTTGTCCGCCCTCCGCCGACGCCCGGTGCGCCTGCTACGGGCCGGTTGAGTGGACGAGATCTCCCTCTCCCTTCCGCGAGACGAGTATGTCGCAGAAGGAAACCACCACGTCCCAGGACTCTTCGCTGCCGACCATCGACTCGACCACGGCCGGCAGCGACAGGTCACTGCCTACTTCTGAGATGAGGGTACGGCGCGGCTCCTCCCAAGCGGCACACTCTGCCAGCGTATGCCCCGCCGTGTCCTCCCGGCAGTCGACGCAGTGGTGACACTGGGACAGAGGTGCATGCCTAGCTTAGGTAAGTTTTTCAAACATTTTCGCGCCAAGGATGGCCAGAAAACGTCTAAGATCCACCACGGCCCTCGCTCCGCGTCTGTGGAATCGCTATTATTCAACAAACGTCAAAGTATTTAAATGAATGCTGCTAAGCGCAAGCGGTGTTTTACCGGTGTGTATACGAATATGGTTTTTCAAATCTCATTGTGACATTTAAGTCTGGGATAAAACTAACTGTCAGAACAATCAAGGACAGGCCCACGCAAAAGGCCAAAAAACCTAAAAAGGGCAATAGGAAGCCTGCGGAGGTGGCCAAAAGTCACCTCCAATCGTTACGGGTAGTCAGAAGACTCAGAAGGTGCGCCGACAACGAGGAGAGGAAGAGGTCGCGTGACACCTCCCGGAGCGCCGGTCCTGTGTCGTCGTGCACTCTCGGGGTCGCTTTTATTTTGGACTTTTATGACAGGGTGACTTTTATGACTAGGGTGACTTATGACGGGTGAATTTTATGACTAGGGTGATTTATATGACAAGGGTGACTTATGACGGGTGAATTTTATGACAAGGGTGACTTTTATGACTGTCGACTGGAATTACTTTTAAGACTGTCAACTGTTATTACCAAATGCACATTGTACAAGTCCAGCGGTATGTTACAAAAATTATACAATACCTAAATAAACTGCAATTTAAAAAAATCGCAGGATTGACTAGACTCTGATGACTGGGTTGATTTCTATTTACAAAAATGATATTGGTTACCGTACTGTAATATATTATGTAAATGAACCAAAAGTCTAAATGTAATATAGCACACGCCAGCACATCAAGCTACCCGAACCTGTAAAATTTTCCCAATCAACTTTGAACCTTATGCTTCAGCGATAAAGTTGAAAATCTATTAAAGAAATTTGAAAGATTGTAGTAGCTTGATGTGCTGGCGTCTATACCATAGTGTGGCAGCGACATCGAGGCGCAACCTGTTACCAAGGATTCAGTACATGATTCTGCAGCCCTCATCATCTGCCTAGCCTTTTCCCAACAATGTTATGGTCGGCTTCCAGTCTTACCGGATGCAGCTGAATACCAGTATTTTACATGGAGCGACTGCCTATCTGACCTCCACAATCCAGTTACTGGGTAATACGATACCTTGGTAAGACTGGTTGTCAGACTTTCGGGCTTCTGATTACCCGTAACGACTGTCAATGATTCATGAATGACAGCCGGGACCAACGGCCTAACGTGCCTTCCAAGGCACGGAGGGGTCTCGGTATGTAAAGATAGTCACCCATCCACAGACCAACCGCGGCAAGCATAACACATGTCATGGTCTTTGAGGCCAGAGGAAACAGTACAGGTAATGTGTTTCCCAATATTACGCTTAATGGTACAGCTTTGCGTAGAGTTTCGAAAGTCAAGTACTTAGGACATGTGCTGACCTCTGACCTCAAGGACAATGATGACATCGAGAGGGAACGGAGGGCGCTGGCGGTGCGCGCGAACATGATAGCTCGCAGGTTTGCACGTTGTTCGACAGAAGTCAAAATTACACTTTTTAAATCTTATTGTACATCATTCTACACGTGCAGCCTGTGGGCCGACTATACCCAAAAGTCTTACAGTGCCCTCCGAGTCCAATTTAATAATGCGTTCAGGGTGCTGATGGGGCTGCGGCGATTCTGTAGTGCATCAGGGATGTTTGCTGAATATCGCGTAGACTGCTTTTACGCTACGATGCGTAAAAGATGCGCATCCCTGGTGTGTAGAGTACGTGGCAGCGCCAACGGCATCCTTAGCATGATCGCTAGTCGGCTGGACTGTGCTTACATCAGTCATTGCGGCGCCATTAGTCATGAAATGGCGCAGTAATGACTGTTGAGCTTAAGTTCTTACTTTTTATATGTTTTGTTGTGGGTAGTTTTAAGTATTACTAACACTAGTTTATAAGAACATTGTTACTAACAAAATGGACACCATGGTCTGAAATAAAGTATTTATTATTATTATTTATTATAACCATAACCTTAACCATAAGCATAAGCTTAACCTGATCGATCGACCTGTGCGGCTGTTTTTATTTAGCCACGGGCCCCTCCTTTCTACGATAGAATCATGTACTTCCTGGTTATAGTTTTCGCGTCGATGCCACCTTGTATCCTCAGAGTAAATAAATTATATTCTATTCTATAATCCAATGTTGTAGTAATTCAAAAATGCTCATTTATTTATGCAATTAAAGCTTTTAATTTAGTATTATAATAAAAAGTATTTACTATAACGGTGTTGTGTTTTTTTTTTCTTTTAACAATCCGTGAGGGTACTTCATAAATGCAGTCAGGCCCAAAGAGGGTGGCACGCGGACTCATGCGGTGTTCCATGCGCGCCTTTATGGGAGGACGTGCGCGCTTAGGGGCTGCCTCCACGAGCGAGAGAATCGCGGCGATATTATCGTCGTGCCACATATTTCTATAGACTCTCTTAGAACATGTCTCCACACGGCGATATCATCGCCGCGAAAATTTGATGGCACGGCAAGACTATCGCCGCGATTCTCTCGCTCGTGGAGGCGGCCCCTTAGTGATGAGGCCCGCTAGGCATGGAGGGCTGATACCAGTCGGGGGGTGTCCTGGATGTACAGACGCCAGCACATCAAGCTACCCGAAACTATCAAATTTTACCAATCAGCTTTAAACCTCATGCTTTAGCGATAAAGTTGAAAATCTATTAAAGAAATTTGACAGATTGTAGTAGCTTGATGTGCTGGCGTCTGTACAAGTATCTCTCGGGCCCTCGAGTCATGGTAGTGTGGTGCACATCAGCTGGGAACATTTCAAGATCAACACGCATCGATGTCCTAAGTGCACCAAGGTAAAAACACACCCACTGGGACTAAAAAAGGTCTTGTGCACCCTATACTAATCTCCACTGCCACACGAACAACGCATCTCACTGACGTCACGCAAAGTCCAGCATAGCGCAGCTACATGTATACAACGTCCCGACATCAATCGTCGGGCAGTTGCCCACCAGACACAACACCTGTCTGGTCGGAGGATCCTCCCTTTTCTATGGAGGATAAGTGAACTTTACACCCTGTTCCTCATGCCTCTATAGTAGATTAAACAGTGGTGTTTTAGTCGGTAAGAGTCCGAGATAACCCCCCGTTCTACTCGGACGGAGGGTTTCCATGAGGATATTCCCCAAAGAAATAAAATCTTCAATAAAAAAACAAAATTGCTGTATAATGATATATTTGTTCACACATTCTAGATAGATTTATAATAAATAAATCAAATTAATTATTAATTTATTTATAATCATTAGGATCAGTAATGCGACTTGTTATAATCCTAAAATGTCAAGATTTAATGAAATAGTCATTCAGTAGGATTACTTGGTCTTAGAGAGTTGTGTTGATGACTTTAATGATTATAATTCTGTACGTACATGTTTGTTACGGTCGCGAATCATATTTTAATCAACGTACAACTTAATACTGACCAGCAAATTGCAAAAAACTTAAAAATTGAATGTCGCGGGCTACCCTGACGCTTTCGCCTTAGGAGGACTACATGACCTAAAGCGCGGTCTTTGTCGGACTGCATAGAAAAGAAAGAGAAGCGCGATGACACAACGTTGGTAAATATCTATTGTTTGGACTAAAAAATTAAAAAAGTTTTAGTATGTTGCTTGTAGAATAATCTGACAAAAAATAATAATGATTGTATGTATATTAGTATGGTTTTTATTGTAAAAAGAAAGTTTTTAGAGGTATCTTCATGATTTTTTTCTATCGTACCAAATTAGTTGTATTATGTTTTCAACACTATCTACCTAGCATATATCTTGAAGAATATCATATAATTTTTTTATTTTGTTTACTGTAGTCAATCATATACTTTTATTGTTTCTAAAACTTGCGTTTTTTGCGTTTAGGTCCTGTAAGCCCCTTAATATAAACTCATACAATTTATACTATTTATTTGGCAGTATGTAACAGTTTGTTATGAGTATAGAGGGCGGCGGGGTGCGCGAATGTCGCGGTGCAGTGCGTGCAGTGTAGCGGACGTTCTCCGGTGTGTGTCCGGATGTGAGACTGCAGAATAGTTTGCGTCTGAAAACAACAAAACAAAGATACTATACAGGGTCAAACAAATCAGCTAGCGAAACTCCGCAGACGTGATGGGTTTCGATATCTAAACAAAAATCTGACCATGAAAACTTACTAAAGTGAGTCGTCATTCCACCTGACGCTAAGTGACTGACACTATTGACAGCTCACTTCACCTGAGTTTTTGACGATGAGTTTTTACAGAATAGTTCGGCAGGGGTGTAGAGTCAGTCAAGCGCGACTGCTGAGCGCAGTCTTGGGTACGATCCCCCGTCGGGCATTTTTTTAGGTTTATCTTTTAGGAATTATTGTTAGTAGCACGCCTAGTAGCCCAGCACCCTAATTGCGTAACACACTATCGAGCTCAATCTGAATCATTTTGAAGGATATTGCTGATCCATTGTTTCATATGTTCGAAAAATGCGTCTACTCAACAACGTAAATAACGTAAAGAATGTTGTTGAACTGTCAAAATGAAACCCATTGCTACTGATAGTGTGTTACGCAATTCCCCGCGGGTTTGTGCCCGTTTTATGGCAATCGGCTCACTCCCGTGCCAATATTTTAAATTTATTTGTCAATCACCCTTTTAACAAACCGAAATGTGGGTGTACTTTACACCTCAGCTTACCCCCTACGGAGGATAATAGCGTGATGTTGTTATGATACTTACAGTGAAGGCTCGTCCACAATAGTCACAGATCTTGTTGCGCGGAGGTCTCTTCTTGTTGTGCACGTAAGTCACGTGGCGGTTGAGCGCGTTACGACTTTTGAAGACCTGTAACAACAGAGCCGTTCAGATAAGATTATAACTTCTGCAAGATGAGAACATGGCCTGTAGGTAGTCGTTTGACATCTCACTTTTCATCTAAGAATCACCTACAAAATTCGGCTGTGCAATTTCAAAACCTAGCAACTGATATTACTAAAAAAATCGGTGTTTTTGCATATTTGACTTGGAAAAAAGGCCTATCCGGATATATATATATATAACTCAATTTCATGAAAAATGTTAGTTGTGCCCTTTTTCATTAAAACGGCAGAATATATCGGAATATATCAAATCCGAAAATAACGGGATAGTGAAATTAACCCAAACTCATGAATAAACACGATACTTATGAATGAACTAGCTTCTTCCCGCGACTTCGTCCGCCTGAAATTTCACCCCCCCCATTCACCCCCTTAGGGGGTGAATTTTGAAAAATCCTTTCTTAGTGCACCCCTAGACCTCATAAGGAACGTACGTGCCAAATTTGGAATCTCTAGACCCAGCGGTTTGGGCTGTGCGTTGATATGTCAGTCAGTCAGTTCTCCTTTTATATATATAGATGAACGAAATGTCAAATTTATCGACGTGTTCTTTTTAATGCTGTAGGGACCGAGCTATGGACACGCCATCTACAGTTAGCTTTGACCGACCTTCCCCATTTCGCAAGGTTCCCGCAGAGAACCTTTGCATGGTCTTGTATTTCCAGTATACAAGACCTTTTTTTACCGACTTCAAAAAAGGAGGTTCTGTATTCGACCCGTATGTACTCGTATGTATGTATGTATATATGTATGTTTGTATGTCCGCGATTTTCTCAAAAACTAATGAACCAATTTTGATAATTATTTCACTAATGTGATCAACATACTTTCAGGAAGGTATATACATAGGATATAATACATTATGTAATTATTCTTATATGAACGTTGTTGTATGCATAAATGTACTGCATCTCCGGCATTTCTATGCGAATTTTGATGATTCTTCTAGTCGGTGTCTTCAATTCTTCAATGCACTAGTGTTATTTGAATTTGTGTGGAGTAGGTACAACTAAAAAGTGAAAAAATAAAAACTTTTTTACAAAAAAAAAAAAAAACAACCGACTTCAAAAAAATACTACAAAGTGATAAATAACTTTAATTTCGGAAGTCGGTGTCAAACAAAAAATGAAAATGCGGAACCAACGACACCGACTTCCGAAATTAAAGTTATTTATCACTTTGTAGTTTTTTTTGTAAAAAAGTTTTTTAGTCCCTGTGGTTATCTCTGAGGAGTGTTTTTACCTTGGTGCACTTAGGACATCGATGCGTGTTGATCTTGAAATGTTCCCAGTTGATGTGTACTTGCAGGTTGCTCTTCGTTACAAACTTCGCCCCGCATTCGTCACAGATAAATCTGTCAAAGACAAACATAATATTTGTATAGTTACAATCACACTAATATTATAAAGGCGAAAGTTTGTGTGTGTGTTTATATGTTTGTTACTTCTTCACGCTCAAACGGCAGGACCAATTTTGATAAAATTTTGTATGGAGGTAGCCGACATCCTGGATGAACATATAGGCTACTTTTTATCCTGATATTCCCACGGGATCGACACTTAAGCGGGTGAATCCGCGGGGTGAAGCATCGGTTATTGTCGGTGCAATAGAATTTTCTAAATAAAATCAAAGCTTAGCGTATAAATCGTGGTGGGGCTTGTGGCTAAGTAATAACAGCCGCACGGGTCGATCGATCAGGTTAAGCTACGCTTGCCGCGGTTGGCCCGTGGAAGGGTGACCGTCTTCATATGCCCAGACCCCTCCGTGCCTCGGACGGCTGTCATTCGTGGGTCTTTGACAGTCGTTACGGGTAGTCAGAAGACCGAAAATCTGACAACCAGTTTTACCAAGGGGTATCGTATTACGTATCACTTGACCGGTTCTTATTCCGTGTTGCTCAACATTGTTTTAGTGTCGTGTAAAACATGTTGCGCAACTTTTATACCACGGATTGCCTTACCTCTTATCAGTCTCACTGACGTGCCTCGAATGCGTGCTCAAATGGTGCGCCAGGCTCTGCTGTGTCCTGTAGTGCGTCTTACATTGAACGCAGAAGGCGCGCGTGTCCGCTGTGCCGTGTGCGGAGCGCTGGTGCGACTCGAGGCCGGAGCGTGCGCTGTAAGACTTGTTACATTGTTGGCATTTGTATACGCGGGAGGATTGTTTGTGGACTGTGCTGTGGGGGAGAAAGGAGGATAATTTTAGGACCTGAATCCGTATAGGTTTTATTGCCGAGTCATCATCTGCCTAGCCTTTTCCCAACTATGTTGGGGTCGGCTTCCAGTCTAACCGGATGCAGCTGAATACCAGTATTTTACATGGAGCGACTGCCGATCTGACCTCCACAACCCAGTTACTGGGTAATACGATACCCCTTGGTAAGACTGGTTGTCAGACTTTCGGGCTTCTGACTACCCGTAACGACTGTCAAAGATCCACGAATGACAGCCGGGACCAACGGCTTAACGTGCTTTCCGAGGCACGGAGGAGTCTCAGTATGTAAAGATGGTCACCCATCCACAGACCAACCGCGGCAAGCGTAGCTTAACCTGATCGATCGACCTGTGCGGCTGTTATTATTTAGCCACGGACCCCTCCTAGGTTAGGTTAGGTTTATTGCCGAGTCCGTATTCAAAATAGTACTTCCTATTTGTAGGCCACACACCAGCACATCAAGCTACCCGAGTCTGTCAAATTTTCCCAATAAACCTTGAACCTATTGCTAATAGCGATAAAGTTGAAATCTATTAAAGAAATTTGACATATACAAATGGTACATTTGGCGGGGCACTCTACCGTGCACCCCGATCCTTGTAAAATCTTTGGTGACAGCAGAACTGAGGTACCTATCTCTTTGCAGTTTTTTCTCACCGATAATTTTAAAGAGTTATTGGCTAAATAATAATAGCTGCACAGGTCGATCGATCAGGTTAAGCTACGGCTGCCGCGGTTGGTCTGTGGATGGGTGACCATCTTCATATACCGAGACCCCTCCGTGCCTCGGAAAGCACGTTACGCCGTTGGTCCCGGCTGTCATTCGTGAATCTTTGACAGTCGTTACGGGTTGTCAGAAGCCCGAAAGCCTGACAACCAGTCTTATCCAGGTGGTATAGTATTACCCAGTAACTGGGTTGTGGAGGTCAGATAGGCAGACGCTCCATTTAAAATACTGGTAGCTGCATCCGGTTAGACTGGAAGCCGACCCCAACATAGTTGGGAAAAGGCTAGGCAGATGATGGATTTTAGTTATTTTGATTTTTGCAACCTGGCAAACTAACTGAGATTGCCAGGCCACAAAATAGAAAAAAATTAAAATATGGACATAATAATTTTTTAAATACAATATTTAATTTCTGACATGTTAATTATTTATTATGCATCTAGTAATACAATAAATACTCACTACATATGAACCTTGAGTCCGTTGCTGTTAACGAATGTATTTCCGCAAATGTTACAACTTTGCTTCTCTTTATGCTTATCCATATGGTAACGATACGCGCGGTTTGACCTGTAACAACAATTTATTAACACATTACATTGATACACACACACACGTCACCAGTGGCGTAAAAACTATACCGTTTGGGGCCCGTGGCAAATTCAAGGGATGGGGAGGGCCCTCAATGTAAAGAAGCTCAACCAACGTTAATAGTTTTTTGAAGTGAAAACTTCTTTAGCGGCGTTGTACACTTTTTTGGAATGGGTAAAAAATGTTAAACTCTCGTCAGGACACGTGACCTGATCGAAAATTCGTAAGACGGATGGAGAGTAGACAGCCGGCGCGGCGTAGGAGTATCCCCCTCTCTTTCTACGGCGCGGCGTAAATGTATAACCGACACCGCTTCGGATGTGTTCGGCTGTCCTCAAGATGTACTCGGTTTTAATGTATATCCGATATGTCAGTGAATGATGGCAAAGTATTCTGTTTGTGTTTTTTTACTAGCATTTCTTCCGCTTCAATTTCATATTTTCCCCTACAAAATTTAAACACCTGACTGCTTCGTTGGTCTAGTGGTCGCAAGCGCTACTGCTGAGCATGAGGTCCTGTCCAAAAAATTAGACAAACAATGTGAAAAAACGAGTGTGCTTATTTACACGACTGAAGTGAAACTTCTTCTTAGATATACGGAACGTATTTGGCTATGAGAGGAAGAGAGAAAGAAAATGTGCGCGCGCACTGCTGTCTCTTGCTTATATCCCCCACTCAACTCCCGTTCGCCTCGCCCGATCACACTTTTCGTAACGCTTACGTCACGCGTTCGCCAGCTTACTCCCCAAGTCAAGCGTGCGTAAAGAAGTTTCACTTCAAAAGGTACAAAATGTTCGAAACCTGAATGATGTCCTTTGTTGCACATTTTCAAAAAAAGTTTGCATTTATAAACTTATGTTAGGATCCTCCTATGCTCATAGCCCTCTCGGGCCTGGGGCCCCCTCTGGCTGAGGGCCCGTGGCATTTTGCCGTAATGCCACTTTTTTTATGACGGTAGATAGAAACGTCAAAGTTGTTTGTGCACGACTATAAAAGGGGGAGCTCCGAGTGGCGGGAACATTATTGTTTGAGACGTCGACCAGAACGGAGCTCCGGCCTACAGTCAGTTGATTAGTACTAGTGACGTTATTATGTGGAATAGATCGACCAGATGTCATGTAAGTTAATTGATATTATTATCTTATTTATTAGCGAAAGTCCGCACGTTCAGGGACTTTCGCTAGCTAATTTTTTTTGACCTTATAGGTACAGGTTGTGATTGGCTTACGTGGTAGTGAACCCGCACTCCTTGCAGGTGTATCCTTGCTGTATGCCTGCTCCGGCGGGGGCGTGCTGCTCATCGTAATGTTGTACTGCAGATTGCATATGATTGTACCTCTTGCGGCATATCATGCACTCCATTCTAAGAAAAAAAAAATATTATCCCGATAACTGAAGCTGATTACAAATTACTTTAACCAAAGTTCATCTGAAATATTTGAAATGACAATTTATCGCATTTAATTAATTGATTTATATATATTTTATTGTACACCAGAAAAAACATAACAAAAAAAACCATTATTATTAACATACAATGGGCACATTTTCTTGCGTTCATTGCGTTATTAATGTTGTTGAGCAGACGAATTTATTAAACCTATGCAGCAATGGATTCGAAATAGGTCATAATCTAATCTTATCCTTCAAGTTTCTCGGATTGCGATTGAAAGTGTTACGCAATTAGAAAAAAACACTAGCATACTTCGGCCCAGAAATCTACTTTTTTTTAATTAAAAAAAAAAAAAAAATCCGCTGTTCCCTACATTTTGACGAGTTATGCGAACATAAACACTTTCACTGCTAAGTACACAGATTGCATAAAATTGGCATGCCATAAAATGTTTCTCGCAAATCTATAACAACCCATCAGTTGAGTCCATCGGCGCGATGGTTACGTAACGGGACCCCTATGCCCCAGCACCCGAAGCCGAGTTCACTAAGCCACGCCCACAACCGCCAGTCGGGTAGTAGGGTTGTCGAACGTCTAATTTTTTGAACAAAATAATCTACACTGTTCTTTCTTTAAATATCTTTATTCGTTTTTCTAGGTATTTAAAAATCATAACACTTACGCCAAAAGAACCTTAGGTACATGATTTGCCTAAGGTGAATCCGCAGTTGTAGCCCGCGAAATTTAAAACTTAGGTTTTTTGCAATTTGCGGGTCAGTGTCAGGTTGTGTATTGATTTGAATTTGATTCCCGGGCGTAACGAATCTGTATTTATAGAATTATATTTATTAAAATCATCAATACAAATGACAAAGTACATACAATCCTAAAATGTCAAGTTTTCATGAAATCTTGACATTTTAGGATTATACCAACGTATGGTGTTGTATTACAGATTCTAGTGATTATATTTTCGTGTAGACATATTTGTTACGACCGCGAATCGTACTTTAATTAACACACAACCTAATACTGACTAGCAAATTGCAATAAACGTAAGAAAATTTGAGTTTCGCGGGCTACCTTTGCGCTTTCACCTTAAATAATTATTACAACTGCTGTACTAAGTAAATAAGTTATTGATAAAAGACTTACTCAAAAGTACATACTATTACACCTAGCTTATTTTTGGCAACCCTAGTAGCACGTTTTATTTGCACCCGGTAAGCGGGTGCTGGGCATGGTCACATGCCACATATATCTATTTATATGTACGACGCGGGAGGCGAGTTGTGGGCACGGGACGAATTATCGTTCTACCCAGGAGCCGGGTGCTGGGCATAGTAAGTGTAAATGTAGGGAACCGCTGATTTTTTTTCCGCGATTTCAGGTTTGGTCCCACAGTAAAAGTTGTTCATAATGTTGAGTACAATGACCCTTTCAGATATTTCGTGTATGAATAAATATACCTTTATAGCGAAAGTTGTTATCCCTGTATAATTATAATAATAATCATCCCTAATAGTATTATGTAGGTAATACTAGCTGTGCTCCGCGGTTTCACCCGCGATAAAAGTATTAGTCCTTTTTATCGATTCCTTTTACAAATCTCCACCCCCCTTTTTACACCCTTAAGGGATAATTTCGGGGATAAAAACTATCCTATGTCCTTCCCCGGGATGAAATCTATCTCTCTGCCAAATTTTATCTAAATCCGTTCAGTGGTTTAGGCGCGAAAAGGTAACATACAGACAGACGGAGTTACTTTCGAATTTATAATATTAAGTATGGATTATGTTTTTATTTCATTCGTTTTTCGTTTTGGATGACGTGTGTATGTATTTTAAATGTTATTTGATTTCAATGTCTGAGTATTATTTTATTGTGTATGTGTGATTATTCTATCAATTTTATGTTTCTAATGTAATAATGGAATGGACTTTGTCTGAAAATAAATGAATAATTATTAAGTATTATTATTAATTAACCCCTAAAAGTTTTTATGGAAGTTTGTAATTTTTTTGGGAAATCCTGTCGGGCACAAGGCTTGACTTGGTAAGCGATGAACTAAACTACAGACGCCAGCACATCAAGCTACTACAATCTGTCAAATTTCTTTAATAGATTTTCAACTTTATCGCTAAAGCATTAGGTTGAAAATTGATTGGGAAAATTTGACAGTTTCGGGTAGCTTGATGTGCTGGCGTCTGTACATAGACAATAATGTTAACCTACCTTCTGACGTGTCTTTTTGTATGTTCATTGTAAGAAAATTTGGTGCTTAACACTGACTTGCAAACATTGCATTGGAAACCATTTTTTATCTGAAAAAAAATAATAGTATAGAATTTTTATTCATTGTTGCTGCAGGTGCTTCATGAATAAAGTTAGTCAAAAGAAAGATATACCTAGCTTTTTTTTGAGGTTGGGAAATCATCAAATGACTCCTCCCGCTCTGGGTGGAGCGGAAGGGAGTGTCAGACTCTTACTGACTAAAACCCACCCGTGTTCCTACCTTAGCCCTTTATGTTCCGGGGCCGCGGTAACCCGTTCGGACGATCCCGCTGACCCGGCAGGCTTCGGGCCTAACGGGCCCCTTCCTTGGTGCTGACATCTCTTTGAGGCGCGCGTGGAACACATACGCGCCGTCCGGCACGCGCCTGGTCCTGATCGGACGGTGAGCTAGATATAACTAGCCCTCTTTTTTGGTTTAGCACGCGCATTTTTTTTTTATAGTACTGAACTATTAAAAAAATAGCGCATAAAGCACCTTACATGTGAAAGAAGTGAAACTTTTATTAAAAGACAGAGTGCTATACCTATCTTTCTTCTCTCTCATGTAACGAAATGTGCGTAAACGTAACGCGTCATTGATATTTCACTCTCAATTCTCGTCCAATTATCGAATCGCCGCCTAAGGCAGTTCTCCCACGGCCGGCAATGAACGAGTAGCGAGTAGAACTAGCAGCTGAAAACGAGTTGGCGAGCAGAGAGTGTGTATAGTTCCGATAGTTTTGTCGCTGGGTTATCAGCCAGTGTCCGAGTGCGACGGGCGATTACTCGCACCACTAGCTCGGGGCGGTTAGTCCCACAGGGGTTTCAGTCGGTCGGTTGGTCTCTCGGCGTGAGCTCTGACCGCCAAGCAAGCATCGCTGAGCTAGTATTATCTTTGATAGCTTTTGTCGCTCAGCAACAAACCAGTGGAGCGAGTCCTCGCCGGCAGTGTGAACAGTCGGCGATCAACTATTAATATATGCATCTCTATTGTTTACAAGGAATGTATATCTATTGTAAGTTTCTTGAGCGAGAAAGTAGCCGATAGTTAGTCGCTTCCTAGCGTGGTGGGGCCTTAGAATGTTTTACTTCAAAAAACTAGAAGAATCTTACCTTTCGATGTCTTTTCTCATTATGACTGACCAGCGTCAACTCGTGATCAAAACCGACGATACAGTCTTCACATTTGTAAGGCAGCTTCACGTATCCTTCTTTTTTAGCCATGCGTTCTCTTTCCTCTTTTAATTCTTGTTCGGTAAGAATTACGATTCCTATTTTTCCTTCGTACCTTTAAATATATAATGGAAAAAGCGTTAATTTGAAGAAAAATATCACCATTGCGACTAAAGTATAAAATACAGGGCCAATTTTTGAGATGGGATTTCAGAAAAAATAGCAAAAAGATCAAAGGAACCATACGCTCGATTTTAGAGAAAACTTCTACCGCATTCTAGGATTTTTGGGAAAGGAAGTTTATTTTTGCTGGAGTGGAGACTGAACATTATGGCAAGAAAATATAACCTTGTGTTATTACTGAGCGACAGTGTTATTGTTAAAGATTAAATACGTACGGTAATATTATGTGCAAAATCATGGGGAATGGCATTTTTTGTTCTTTCTTCCATTTGTCTTAAGTAGATACCTATTGATAAAGCTTTTGAGACCGGTCGATGTGGCAATGCTTGGCAGCCAACCACAGATATAGATGCCTAGATAATGCAAGTATCACGATCTGTATGAAAACCAAGCGTGCCATTTTTTGACTACCTAATATGACGTCACAAGCACAATTTTGGTGATGGGAAAATCAAATCGATTCAAAGACGCCGCCGCGTGCGGCACCCCGTCTTGCTCCACCCCCGGCGCCTAGCGCCAGCGCTCACGCTCACCCAGCCAGCAGTACACAGGACAGAGCGCGAAAGTGGCAGCTTACGATTTTTGTACGTAAGCTGGTGCGATATCTATGTGTATCTATATCTGTGGGGCTAGCCTATATCCAGCAGATGGACGATATACGATTCAAAATTTATGATGATGAGGATAGCAGACTTTGCAAGTTTAAATTTCATACCTCAACTCATTCTTCGTCTTCATTTTCATCTTCTTCAATTCCGCTAAAGGCTCTGTCTCATTGTCCGAGGAGTCGTGTTCAACCTTAACGTCAGTGATCTCGACTTCCATGCATTCGGAATCTGTCGGTTCTGATTTCACTTCTATTTCAGCTTCCGACTTGGTAACGCCGTCAATTTCTATGGGCGAGCGTTGGATGTTGTGTAGTTTGTTTACTTTTAGGATTGGTACCTGGGAAGGAAGTTTTTAGATATTAACATGACGAGTCCAAAAGGATCAACAGAGGGACACCCGTCATGTAAGTTATAGACAGAGGCAAAGACAAAAACTTAATATACCGCCACGCCTGCATTCCAAGGGTGTCGCAAGGCACCTGTCGACTGTTTTTTTAAACCGACTACAAACGAAGGCGGTATAATATTTATAAAAGAAAAGAAAGAAAGAAAGAAATATATTTAGCGCACACCAAAAGACACACAATACACCAGATAAATACATCAGATAAAAACAAACAAGAAAAAAAAAATAAAGGTCAAATAAAAAATGTAAAGTACGATATAAAAAAAATAAAAATACGTGTGGCACTCGGGGACTGCCGCGGTCAAGCTATTGCATAGCATTTTTATCAACTTATGCAATTATAATATTTATGCAATTTTTTTTTTCTTTGATATTAATTCAAGTTACACTTTTTTAGCGTGGTGACCGATAAGAAAACAAAACACGCATACGTCTAGTCGCACGCACACAAACACCGTGCCGAAGTCTGCCGAACTGATACGACGTTAGACGATGCACGGCTTTCAACGCTGCACCGCTGTGCCGGTCGGAGTGGGGGGTGTTAGGTTTATTTTCGTTACGGAATTTCTTCATTCGGTCGCCGCGCTCAAAGCCCAAGATAAAAGCTATGCAATAGCTTAAAAAGATAATAAAAAATAAGCAGGAAAGTGTGCCACACGGCTGCGCTAAAAAGGTCCAGTTTATCTATGCTGTATGTTTGTCTTACCTGATCCAGAAGCAATGCTATGCTCTCTTCAACTTGTTGCTTGAATACTTCTATCTTTTTTAGCATGTTGTGGCATATGTTGCAGATGTACGTCTTTTTCAAGTCAATCTAAAAAAAGCGGTAAGTAATTTAAGGCTCCCCCCCACAGGCGCGTTATTATCGATCAATAATATCGGATACATTATTGCGATAATGCGCATAATTCCTTGCCACACAGCTGCGTTAGAGCTCTTACATAATTATCTGCGACAGCTGTCGTGAGCGGTCGCCGAAGCCGGTCGGCGACGGTCCCGACCACAGAACAGATAAAGAGGTTAGAAGGGCCTTGTGGGCGGGGCAGGCGCGCCGCACTTTTGAGCAGACACTCAAATGTCGACCGAAATTTGATTCACCCGCTCACAATCGCTTTCTTGTTGTGACAGCGTCCGAAGTTCCGCGGAAAAAAACAATTATGCCGTCTCGCGCTATTATAACGTGTCGAAAAAGAAGCCAGGAGTGTCATGTAGCCCGAGGATGGATTTCTTTACACCGGTAAGTCCAAAAACATAAAAATACGAGTGATATTTGTAATTATTAAAAAAGTATTATGTAGTTTGTAGACAAAAACGATAAAATCGCATTTAGGTGCAAAATTATACATTGCTCGCAATACATGGGTACGATCTTGCACGACGTGAGCGGTCGCGCAATGTATTGCGTTCCCTGCGATCGTCGCGTGCGTCGAGCCAAAGCTTGAATTCTGCGAAATCTATGCGTATCGATAGTGTTGTACCAAATTGTAAACAATGTCGATATTAAGTATGTGTGTACGAATGATTCTTTTCAGTAATATTATAATTAAAATAACTTTGTTTATTAACATTAATTATTGTTTATTGTGGATTATTAATTTAGTACCTAACTTAATGGGTTTTTCGCCTAAAATTTGAATTGAGGTTAGCAATTTATGATGCAAACATTAATTTTTTTTTAGGTTTCCAACAGATCCAGCTATAAGAAAACTGTGGATTGAGGCAACTGGTAGAATTGAATGGATACCTACTAAATGTAGCACAAAGCTTCGTCGGAACCGAATTATTTAGCAACATTAGCAATCATCAGGTTGGATTATATCCTACTGCGAGCCATGTTACAGACCTAACTAAAGCTATAATCGGAAAATATATTAATGTAAGGTTGCACTTTATTTTGAAAAATTCGAATTTAAGATAGCAAGCGCATGCTACTTAATAAATACGTATTATTTCAGGGACAATGATAAAATAAGCGTTGAAATTGAGTTTAAATTATTGTTCAATATTAAAATATTCCTTTATTTTTTACTTGTGTCATTTATTTGCTTACTTACTTACTTTAGCCCAAATAATTGTTCAATATTTAAATATTTAAATTTCGCGGCAGTATCGGATGCTCCCCATTAATTTGACATTAATATTTATTTAGGAAGTCTACATTATTCGTACCGTCGTACCCGCAACTTAAAAGATCGCAAAACTTTAATTATCAAAATTACAGTAATTTTATCGATATCATTGATCGACCTTTTGGTCGCCGTAACATACATGAGAAATAAATTGCTGTGTGCGTGTACGTCAAACGCAGTGTTTGCGTTAGTGTGACAACCAATAGCAAACACGCGATCTAAGTGCATGTGGTTTATTTGTGTGCGTAATGCGCGTACGTATTGATCTCTTGCTTGTAGTGGAGTTAAAGAGTGGGAGACATGCGGCGACACGCGTTCTAATACAAATCGGGAACTATTTCCTTTCTAACCTCTTTTATCTGTTCTGTGGTCCCGACCGCCCGGCTGCCCGTGACCGGCACAGATACCAGATGGTTTCCTAATGAATGTAGTATCGGAGCTAAGGTTTAAGGGTTTTATTCCTTACTTTTATAATTCAATAAACACTCGAGCAATCAAAAAATCGATGTACAGACGCCAGCACATCAAGCTACTACAATCTGTCTTTCCAACTTTATCGCTAAAGCATAAGGTTCAAAGTTGATTGGGAAAATTTGACAGATTGGGGTAGCTTGATGTGCTGGCGTCTGTACAAGTCGTTCATTTTTGCGAAAATAAATACGTCCTGTCTCTCGGTCCATGCACTGCCGACTGCTGGATAGAGTGCCGCGTTCGAGCGTCGGCAACCGTCGCCGACAGTCGGCGACAGCTGTCGCGGCACAGTGTTGCAGATTCTATGTGCAAGAGATCTTAAACAACACTACAGGCCCCCCGTCCGCACTACGCGTTACTACGGTATTAACGCAGGTGTGTCTAAGATCGTATGCGTCCTAATAAAAAAATATGTTCTAAGAATTCATATCGGAATATCGCAGGACGGAGGAACGCAAGCGTCTAGAAGGCCAGTTCTCGTAACTTAAAACGTTCAAAATCTATTCGCAATCTCATCTCGGCGACAAACAAATGTCAATAACTTGTCAAAATGTAGGGAAATTAGGGGTATTTTTGACAGATTGAGACTGCGATCAGACTGAACTGAACGTTCTTAAAATTACGAGAATTGCCGCTCTGATGATGATGATGCGATCCGACTGATTTCGGCCAGTAGGTCTTGCCTGAATTTTTAATTTTTTTTAAACATTATTTTTTTTTCGAGATGTCTCGATTGTTCTCGGAAGCTCACACAGCAATTACATTACAATTCCCCGCAGAAAAAAAGAAAACAAGTGTAGTGCCTAGCATTTCTAAAAATATGCAGTGTACAGCCATATTGTGTAACATTACGATGCCAATTCAGAATGTCATTCCTATACTTACGGATTTATCACTCAAATAAGCTCGAACTAACAAAAAACTGTTGAAATAAGTCAAGGCACATAATTATAATTAGAATAATTACATTAACTTACCTCCGATTTTATGTAATTCGTCAAAAATGCTGTATGTTTACATGTACTTATGTTGATTAAAACAGCATTTTGGGTAGTGCAGCAAATGCAAACTTTACTCATTTCAATATTATTTTGTTCAAAAACATAATCTTGCACGTTTAGGTGCAGGAACGACGTCATTTTAACTTAATTTTACGAAATAAACAATTTCGGTAACCAATTCTCTACGGACATTCTACAATTTCTACAAATAACATACGTTTCTTTTCACTTGTGCTTGGCATTCTAGAATGTATTTTTTCCTAATTTTAATGAAAATATTCTGTTCTGATTTCACAGTATGCTGAGTGAAATAGATATAATATTGAATAAAATTTATAAATATTTTTATTTCTTCTTGGTTTTTACCTTTTTTGGAAGACTTCAAAAAATTACTTGTATTACGCCCGTACGTTCATCGGAACGTTAAATAATGCGACGTTTTGTTTGCTATGTTTTAGAAATTCATGATTACGCTATATAATTTTAACGAAAATTCTCGAAATAAATCAAGCTGAAAATAAATAAAATATAACTTTTATATCAGTTTACTGTTAAATATAATTTTTTGTGTCCGTAGAAATCTTAAAAGTGATGTTTACGCATGAGTAATAAACAAATAATAAGACGTATTTGACATTTAAGCAATAATGGCCGTAGCGTACCCTTTCGCGCAAAACACTTTGTTTTTTTTATTATTTATTCATTATTTCTGAATGAATATTGAGTTAATACTTGGTCGTTTACTATAACAACTAAAATGGATTCCGATGATAATATTTTTTGTTGTGGTTGCCTCAGCTCTGGCCGGAAAATGATACTTTTAGTCGAATACTGGAAGAAGCAGTCTTTTATGCAAATTATTAGCGAAATACCTGTAAGTTTACATTTTATGACATTCCTAGGTCCTTATAATATTCTAAGGCCAAAGATATCTAGTAAGTTTTCCTACTAGTAATTGATAAAATCATTTACAGAGAGTATTATTCGTAAAGGCAATTTTGCATGTAAGCTAAATTCCAGCAGTAGTTTAGTTGTGATTTATCAACATAAAGTTACGCTTGTATTTTCCAAGAGGATAGGCTAGGCAGAGATGTATAATTCACCTAAAATTCGCTAGTAATGAAGTCCTATGTAGTGGGGGGCCAGGGGATTAGTCAATTGCCATCAGCCGAGCACAAATTTTGACTCCAGGCAGCACAAGGAATTCCTGAATTTCTTCATTCAATATATATAACCTTAAGACTTCTTCCCATGAGGGTAGGCAGAAACCTGTTCATTCAAAGAGTCCTTCATTCAAAAGCCATCATCTGCCTAGACTTTTCCCAACTATGTTGGGGTCGGCTTCCAGTCTAACCGAATGCAGCTACCAGTATTTTAGATGGAGGGACTGCCTATCTGTCCTCCACAACCCAGTTACTGGGTAATGCTATACCCCTTGGTAAGACAGGTTGGTCAGGTTGTCAGACTTTCGGGTTTCTGACTACCCGTAACGACTGTCAAAGATCCACAAATGACAGCCGGGATCAACGGCTTAACGTGCTTTCCGAGGCACGGAGGGGTCTCAGTATGTAAAGATGGTCACCCATCCACAGACCTAAACATAACCTGATCGATCGACCTGTGCGGACGTTATTATTTAGCCACAGGCCCCTCCCTTCATTCAAAAGTAAATTATATTAAATTGCTAATTTACAGTTGTATTAAGTACAATTTTTTTCTATTACAGTGTTCAGACGGAGAGAGTCTACCAGTGTGGTTGTGTTGGGAATGTGACGCGCAGATGAACCGCTTCACCAAGTTCAAGCAACAAGTTAAAACATCATACTCTTTGTTTTATGATTATGTTAAACAGGTAAGTTTTGTGATTAACTAGCTATGCTTATAATCAGCCTATAATGTTCCCACTGCTGGGACACACGCCTCCTCTCTGGGAGAGCGAGTGGGCCGTAATCCACCACGCGGGCCCAGTGCGGGTTGGTAGATGTCACAGATCTTCGAATTTTTGGTTCTAGGACACGCCGGTTTCCTCACGATGTTTTCCTTCACCGTTTTTGAGAGCAGTGGTGATGAAATAATTTACACAAAGTAAAGCGCCTGTCTGGGTTCGAACCTACGACCTACAACTCGTAAGTCGCGGCCGTTACCACCGGGCCCACCACTGCTTATAAACATGTCGAAAAATTATTCATAAATGTGACTTGCTAAGAAGTTGCACACCTCCTTGATTAGCTCACTATAGCCTGTAAGACCTTACTTAGAGAGGGGTCCGTGGCTAAATAATAACAGCCGCACAGGTCGATCGATCAGGTTAAGCTACGCTTGCCGCGGTTGGTCTGTGGATGGGTGACCATCTTTACATACCGAGACCCCTCCGTGCCTCGGAAAGCACGTTAAGCCGTTGGTCCCGGCTGTCATTCGTTTATCTTTGACAGTCGTTACGGGTAGTCAGAAGCCCGAAAGTCTGACAACCAGTCTTACCAAGGGGTATCGTATTACCCAGTAACTGGGTTGTGGAGGTCAGATAGGCAGTCGCTCCATGTAAAATACTGGTATTCAGCTGCATCCGGATAGACTGGAAGCCGACCACAACATAGTTGGGAAAAGGCTAGGCAGATGATGAGCCTGTAAGAACTTACGGGGATGTATGGACCACCCAGAGCTCCATGGTCTTTTCTGCCGACTATTTGTGCCCCACAAATACATCGGATGCCATCAGAGCGAGGGAAGAGGGAGTGCACCTGTCTCTGCGCACACCCGCTTGCACTATAATATCTCCCGGCTGGCCCAAAGGCTGGTCTCCGCCGAGATTGGTCTCCATGACTGAAACTCGATCTGGAGGCACTGTAAAAAAAACTTGTATATGTTCCAGAACACGAACCTATCAAAACTACAACCGCCTCCAAGACTGACGACACACAAACTACACAATTTTGAACTACAATATAACACCGACCAACAACAACAACCATTCCAAATAATAACAACAGAAAACATCGAGCAACTCAAAACTAACTTTCCGGACGACGAAGAATACAACAACACCCTCGACACAAACTCAGATGATGAAAAACTAATTAAAATACAGTCACAAAAAAAGAAACACTCAAACAGAATAGTTTTAGGAAAGGTAAAAGTTAAAAAGAAGCGGAAGAAAAAGAAAGTGGAGTTGTTTAAAGAAATAGAGTTGAGTAAAGAAGATTTGATAGAAGAGAGAAGATTGGCGATGTTGAAAGAAGATTATGTTAACGCTATGTTCCGATGTGAAAAGTGTATTTTGTCTTTCCCTAACGCTGAAGATTTGAAAGACCATGTCAGTGTGAAACATGAATTGGTAAGTTATTGAGTTTTTTTTTTTTTATAATACATTGGTACAGTCAACAAAAGAGATAAGTATGCAGAATCGTCGGATAAAATTGAAGTTTAGTTAGTAACCGATGGATGTTGTAGACTGAAATTAAATTTGATAAATGAGCTGTTTGTTTTCTATGAATAAAATTAAATTTTATTCGAGAACATCCATCATTAACTATATCCGACGATCCTGCATACATATCTCTTTTGTTGACTATGCATACAGAAGGGCCCGTGGCTAAGTAATAATAGCCGCACGGGTCGATTGATCAGACTAAGCTACGCTTGCCGCGGTTGGTCCGTGGATGGGTAACCAACTTCACAAACCAGTGCCTCGGAAAGCACGTTAAGCTGTTGGTCCCGGCTGTCCTTCGTCGATCTTTGACAGTCGTTACGGGTCGTCAGAAGCCCGAAACTCTGACAACCAGTCTTACCAAGGGGTATCGTATTACCCAGTAACTGGGTTGTGGAGGTTAGATAGGCTGTCGCTCCATGCTGCTGACTCCTTCGCAGTATTCAGGCGTGATGTTTATTACTTAATCTTGTTCACAGAACTCAA
The DNA here is from genome assembly GCA_914767645.1 of Hydraecia micacea. Lineage (NCBI taxonomy): Eukaryota > Metazoa > Arthropoda > Insecta > Lepidoptera > Noctuidae > Hydraecia > Hydraecia micacea. The sequence goes on from OU611805.1 coordinate 3,730,314, forward strand.
AAAAATACAAATGCGAAATATGCGAATGTTCGTTCGCCTCCGAAGTCTCATACAACTATCATACGAACAAACACGCGCGCCGCTATGAGTGCGGCGCGTGCGCAGAGCGGTGCAGCAGTAAGCGAGCTGTCATGAAACATTATGAGATGGTGCATTATCATGGGTGAGTTAATAATAGCCAACCCCTAGTGATTCCTATTGAGGGGATATGCCGATTGCGGCCGATCTGCATAGCTATTCACAACCACTCGATACGCTTCCGTACCGTATCGAACATCATTCAATGTTTTCATAGAAGTCCTTTAAGCGCTGTTCACAAGTCCAAAACCCGGAAATTTTGTCAGTTTAAATCAAATAGACGCCCGCTATTCTTCCGACAGCTGTTTGCTGTCGGGGCAAGTCAAATCAGGTTATCGAAATGTGTCATTTTCGATACGATAGCCTGTCGTATGGTTATGAATAGCTATGCTGTACCGAAAACGTATTACCGTATAATCCAGCACACACACCCACACATCTCTTAACCGGTTGAATGCCGTAATTACCGAAACAATTAAAAAGCCATTGTGTCTCACGGCATACGAAGGGTTAATAATATTGTGCCCCCTTGTCGCTACGTCACTATGTGCTAGCGACCGTTTCCGGGGGCCCATTAGTCAGCGAAACACGACGCAGACACTTCGTGTTTAGTTAGTTTTTTAGTGTAATTATAATGTTGTATGTATTTATAGTATTGTTAAGTTATATTAATATTGTATTGTATGTGTTTTATATGGGCCTTGATGCCTGAAATAAATGGATAAATAAATAAATTATTGAGTGTGCAAGTCACCCCCTGCCATTTTATCCGTGTATATATAAAACATTGATCTGGCAGGGGTCATAGTTCTTCCATAGTTCTTGGTAACCAGTCCACTTCAGCCGCCCAAACCCATAGTCCAACTTTTTATTTTTCCATATCTTACAATAGTCATACACGAACCGGGGGTTATCCTTGGGTGCACTTGCATATTGCATACAGGGATAATCGTCGGATGGTGCCGCATTTCATTAAAATTTCTTAAGGGGCCTCTGTGAGTTGGCTTCGGCCCCTCGTACGCCTTCCAAAGGACCGGGACCCCATGGTCCCGAGATAATAATATATAAATTCAAAATAATCGTTTTTATATTTTTTTTAATATTCTAATATTTAAAAATATAATTTATATGTATTTAGATGAATAAAGGAAATGATAATTGATTTTGAAATTTAGTGAAACAACATTTTTAGTTACGATGTTTTTTTTTAGAAAAAACAGAACCCTTATAGGATCACCTTGTTGTCCGTCTGTCTGTCTGTCAAGACCCTTTATCTCGGGAACGCGTGGATGTATCGAGTTGAAATTAAAAATATATACTCAGGTCTACTAGTTAGGGTCAGCTCGCATCTCGACGCGACACGGCGCGCAGTGTTCAAGATAGCAATACAATTATAGACCTTATCTACCACACAAAAAGGTACACAATTCAGTGAGGTGGGCCGCGCGGCGTAGCTCGACGTAGTAGACACCCCCTCACTGAATTGTGTACCTTTTTGTGTAGTAGATAAGGTCTATAATTGCATTGCTATCGTGAAAACTGCACGCCGCGTCGGTTCGCGGTGTGAACTGTAACAGTTGCAAGTCGACGTCCTTGCCACCTTATGTTAATTTTATTACCTTTTAATTCGGAATACTTAAGTTATAGCGTAGATATTGAGCAAACTCTATAGATTTAGTGTTATTTACAAAGTAGCTTTTTCTAAGTAAACATAATTATATTTTGTTTACAGGCCATCGATAGAGATCGATGTTCAAAGTCAGCATCAAAATGGCGGCATAACCGATGATGCAGACGGCACAGAAGAGAACAGGTACTTAGAAATAAAATGATTTATTAAGTTTTCATATGTGTGCAGTGGTGGCCAAGTGGTAACGGCCGTGACTTAAGAGTTGTAAGTTGTAGGTTCGAATCCAGGCAGGCGCTTTACTTTGTGTAAATTATTTCATCACCACTGCTCTCAAAACGGTGAAGGAAAACATCGTGAGGAAACCGGCATGTCCTAGAACCAAAAATTCGAAGACGTGTGACATCTACCAACCCGCACTGGGCCCGCGTGGTGGATTAAGGCTCACTCCCTCTCACAGAGAGGAGGCCTGTGTCCCAGCAGTGGGAACATTATAGGCTGATTGATTTGCAAGATTTTTTAACTGCAAATGGTCGGTTTACCTCTCCATGATCCTCTTATTGGATAGTATTTTTACATGTTTTCAGTACAAAACCGTCATCAGCGATATTTTCGTGCGAGTTTTGCGACAAGAGCTTCAGATGGAAGGCGTCTCTAAGAAAACACGTTGAAACACACCGGATAGAGACCGGGCAGAAACGGAAGCCATATTGTGAACCGTGCAGGTGAGGAAATATTATTATCTACTAGCTGTTGCTCGCGACTTCGTCTGCGATCCAGGATAAAAAGTAGCCTATATAGCCAAAGGTTGTCTTTAAAAGATCGCTTTTAGCGATAAGACCGCCTATTGTGTCACCCATTGTAAACTTTCTATATTTATATCTGTAATTTATATGGTGTACATAATAAAGAGTATTCTATTCTATTCTATATCCTTCTCCAAGACATGGTCTACCCATGTGCCAAATTTCATCCAAATCCGTTCAGCCGTTTTTGCGTGAAAGCGTAACAAACAAACTGACTGACTTTCGCATTTATAATATTAGTTAGGATACTAATAATAATAAACCTGAAGAGTTTGTTTGTTTGTTTGAACGCCCTAATATCTGCAACTACCAGTCGGATAAAAAAAAAATCTCTTTGCATTTTATAGCCCAATTCTTGAGGAGGCCTGTATCCCAGCAGTGGGAACATCATAGGCTGATTATGCATGTGCTATAATTTTTATCAGATTTTTTTCTATGATGTCTATTATTTACAGGGGCTGTTCATTTATTACGTAAGACGATTTGAGGGGGGAGGGGTCCAAACAAGTCTTATTTTTTTCTTACGTGGTGGTAGGGGTCTAGACTGTTCTTACGTAAGATCACAAAAGTAAGCAAAAATTATAAGTTTTTTGCTACTTTTTCTATAAAAAATTATATAAAAAAAATTATAAGTTTTTTGCTACTTTTTCTATAAAAAGTAGCAAAAAACTTATAATTTTTGCTTACTTTTGTGATCTTACGTAAGAACAGTCTAGACCCCTACCACCACGTAAGAAAAAATAGGACGTGTTTGGACCCCTCCCCCCTCAAATCGTCGTAAGATCATACAATGTTGTAGATACTGATCTTACGTAAGTTTAAAAAGGGGGGGAGGGGGTTCATCCAAGTCTTATTTTTTCTTACGTAGGGGGGAGAGGGGTTCAGAAAGTGGTCAAAATTGTCCTGCGTAATAAATTAACAGCCCCGATTTTTGGCAATTGGTGTTATTTACCTGAAATAAATGAATTTATTATTTTTCACTTCGCATGCTCTAAAAGCTCGTCATTATGTTGTGCGTAGGCGACATAAAGTTGCTTTTTATGTTCTAGTGCATAAAGTATTTTTTTTTCTAAGCCTAAGATAATAGGGCCCAACAGCCAGACGCACAATAAAACTTCGCCGATTAAAGTCGTTATTTATTTCATTTCGTTTAATGTATACCACTTCCGTGTTTTCTATCGATATTAATTTCATAAAATCAGATAAAATAGTTGTCATTTATTATTTAAAAACTCAAAGAAACGTTTTTATGACTCGGCAGTATGAAGTACCCAAGTCGAATGACACATGTTGAAAACAAAAAAAAAAAACTTAAAAAGTTTCGCGGCGGGAATTAGCTATGCTCTTCTTCAGTTTTGCAACATTTTTTATTAATTATTATATATTTTATGCCTGTTTCATTTTCTCGCAATCGAAGTGAAAAGCCGAGTGTGTAACTAGGGCATAAACGAGTATCCACCCTCGCCTGCGGCTCGGGATATTTAAACGTCTCGGGGTAAAATGGCTTCTTTCATGTAATTTTATTATTTACAGGTTAACGTTTTCAAATACATCGAATCTTCAGAAACATGTGAAGACTAGTTCCAAGCACCAAATACAATTAAAACTTAGGTAAGTGAACATTATTTTCAACTAGCTGTTGCCCGCGACCTCGTCCGCGATCCAGGAGGAAAAGTCGATAATGTTCCCGCTGCCGGCACACAGGCATCCTCTCTTCGAGAAGGAGTGGGTTGTAATCCACCACGCGAGCCCAGTGCGGGTTGGTAGATGTCACATGTCTTCGAATGTTTGGTTCTAGGACATGCCGGTTTCCTCACGGTTTCATTCACCGTTTTGAGAACCAGTGATGTTGAAATTATTTGAATTAAGTAAAGCCCCTGTCTGGGTTCGAAACCACGACCTCATCTGCCTAGCCTTTTCCCAACTATGTTGGGGTCGGCTTGCAGTCTAACCGGATGCAGCTGAATACCAGTATTTTACATGGAGCGACTGCCTATCTGACCTCCACAACCCAGTTACTGGGTAATACGATACCCCTTGGTAAGACTGGTTGTCAGACTTTCGGACTTCTGACTACCCGTAACGACTGTCAAAGATCCACGAATGACAGCCGGGACCAACGGCTTAACGTACTTTCCGAGGCACGGCGGGGTCTCAGTATGTAAAGATGGTCACCCATCCACAGACCAACCGCGGCAAGCGTAGCTTAACCCGATCGATCGACCTGTGCGGCTGTTATTATTTAGCCACGGACCAACACACAAACCACGACCTACAATTCGTAAATCAGGGCCAATAGTGAGACTGCCATTGTATACCTTCGACGATTAAATACTTACTTTCAATTATTGAATACTGTGCCTCAACGTATACAATGTCCAACAGGAAGCTAACAGAAACTCTGCCCGAAGATTCCTCAAGCCCCGAGAATCATCAAAAGCGTATAGATCAGATCAAATGCTCCGTAAACACCGCTAAAGAAAAGTTCCCGTGTCCACAGTGCGATAAGAAGTTCCAGTGGCGAGGCAACCTGCTGAGGCATCTTAATAGCCATGTGGCGAGGTGAGAAGTAGTCTAAATATTATCATTTGTCACTAAATAGTGCCAGCGTGCCTAAGTAAGAACTAGGCTAAATATTATCATGTGCCACATGTATTAATAGTGCTACACGTGGCCAGGGGCGAAGTACACTCAATATTATCATTTGTAACTGAATAGTGCCACACGTGGCCAGTGGCGAAGTACACTCAATATTATCATTTGTAACTGAATAGTGCCAGACGTGGCCAGTGGCGAAGTACACTAAATACTATGAGTCACTAAATAGAGGGGCAAAAAATAAGTTCTGCCTGCCCTTTCCCAGCTATGTTAGGTTAGGGTCGGCTTCCAGGCTAACCGGATGCAGCTGAATACCAATATTTTACATGGAGCGACTGCCTATTTGACCTCCACAACCCAGTTACTGGGTAATACGATACTCCTTGGTAAGACTGGACTGTCAAAGATCCACGAATGACAGCCGGGACCAACGGCTTAACGTGCTTTCCGAGGTACGGAGGGGTATTGGTATGTGAAGATGGTCACCCATCTATGGACCAACCGCGGCAAGCATCGCTTAACCTGATCAATCGACCCCTACTTAAGTATATTTGTTAATCTGATTTTTATACAGGTTGACAGGGACGTCGACGCGTAACCAGTTAACATGGTTTCGGGACATGATTCTGAACCCCAGGGGGGGGGGGGGGGGTTAGAGTCGTGTACTGAATCGAACCCCTACATAGTTGGGAAAAAGCTAGACAGATTGATTTTGAGATAAACATAGTTTTATCTTTATTACCAGGGCCAACGGCGAGTTAGTCTGCGAGCCGTGCAACAGAACATTCTCCTCCATAGCAACTTTTAAGCAGCATATGAAAATAAGCAGAAAACATGTCAGCGAGAATGATTTCAAGTAAGTATTCAGAATTATTAACAACTAGCTGTGCCCGCGTCTGCGTTCGTGTGCATGTCGTAAAACAAATTGAGCTAAGATTTTTTTTTCGCGGAACCCTAATTAATTTTTCTTTTTTTCTAAAATAAACTTGGCCCAAGTTACTCCGTATAATATTAGATATCTGTCAGTGAAAGTCCTATCAAAATCGGTCCAGCCGTTTCGGAGATTAGCCGGAACAAACAGACAGACACAAAGACAAATAAAAAAAAAACTGTACTGTTTTTGTTTTAAATACCGTATAATTATACTACCTAATAATATTACCGTATAATTATATTACCTAAGATGTACATAGAAAGATCACCTCCCGTATCCCATAATAAAATGAAATCAACCATATATTCAGGAGCAGTGGTGGCCAACTGGTAACGGCCGCGACTTACGAGTTGTAGGTCGTAGGTTCGAATCCAGACAGGCGCTTTACTTTGTGTAAATTATTTCATCACCACTGCTCTCAAAACGGTGAAGGAAAACATCGTGAGGAAACCGGCATGTACTGGAACCAAAAATTCGAAGACATGTGACATCTGCCAACCCGCACTGGACCCGCGTGATGGATTACGACCCACTCCCTCTCACCGAGAGGAGGCCTGTGTCCCAGCAGTGGGAACATTATAGGCTGATTATAATTATCATGAACCATATATTCACGCTTGTTTTTTAAAGGTACATGTGCAGTGACTGCGGCAAGCGCTTCGCTAACAAGACTCGTCTCAAAGACCACGTAGATTGGGAACATTTGAAGAACTACGTCCATACGTGTCCTGTTTGTCAGAAGGTAAATACAGCCTATGTCTAAAACTGACTTCCGACAAGGACCAGGAAGCCTACCACAAGCTCTTAACGCGATCCATTTTAGCACCTAAACTGAACTGTTCTTCTAATTCGTACCATGACGTCAGTTTAACGATTCAGTTTAGGCCGTGCCATCTGCTGACAGCGATTGTCCCAAACTGAGTCGCAAGTTTTGGTTTCATTCATACTTGTTTGGTACCATGACGTCCATAGAGCAGCTCAAGCGATGCAGTTTAGGAACCGAAACTGAAATGTCTTGTTTTTTAATCGTTTTTAATTAGATCATGGTAGGCCACCAGGAGGCCTACCACAAGCTCTTAACGCGATCCATTTTAGGACCTAAACTGAAATGCTAATTCGTACCATGACGTCAGTTTAACGATTCACCAAAAACGTTTCAAACGCGGTTCAGCGACAAATTGCGATCTTTCATTCACTTTTAACGATCCAAATACCGCTGAGAGTGTTGGACGTCATGACACGACTTTGAAGCGATGCAGTTGAGGAACCGAAACTGAAATGTCTTGTTTTTGAATCGTTTTGAATTAGATCATGGTAGGCCACAAGGTTGTCGATTCAATCGGCGCCTGACCTAAATTGACGTAATTTTAGTAGGCAAGTTTTTAATCACGTCTTAACTTGTATGGAGTAGTGTCAGGCGCTGATTAATTTGACAGGACTTAACTAAAATGTATCTCCTGTCCTTTTCTTAATGATATAGAAAGAAAAAGATGCACTGAACTTAAATTTAGTTTAGTTTGGGAACAAGGGAATCGGCATCATTATCTATATAATTACTAATCCAAATCCCGAAATGATATAATTGATGATTCCCTTTTTCTTTTTTTAGTGTTTCTGACATTACGATCTTAATGTTTATTTTTATTTTATTCAATCAAGTTTTAATTGTTTAATACTTCAATACTAAACACCTTTTAAATAAATATTATTAAAAATGTTTTCCGTACGTAACAGGTATGTTCATGTAATGTATTTTTGTCAGGTATTCAAAAGCCACACGTCACTGTACCTCCACAAACAAGTGGTTCACAAGAAGGATAATGCGGAGCATCTGTGTGACCACTGCGGGAAACCTTTCCCTGTGAGTATTAAATTACTTCATCTTTAATTATTAACTAACTGATAAAATTATAATCTATTTTCTTATATAATTACTAGCTGCGCCCCGCGGTTACACCCGCGTAAATGTCGATCCCATGAGAATATCGGGATAAAAAGTATCCTATGTGTTATTCTGATGTATAAGCTATATTACTGTAAAGATTCATCAAAATCCGTTCATTAGTTTTTGCGTGAAAGAGTAACAAACATCCTCACAAACTTTCGCATTTATAATATTAGTAGGACTAAGCAAGTACATTTCTGCCTCTTCAATTTGAATAGATTGAAAATTATTTTATGCTAGGGAGCTTTCTATGTAAAGGCTCCTACACACTATGCCGACGGGTTTTTGCCGCGTGGGTATGCCGCCGACATAATCAGGTGTCCGCACAGCATCATTTCAGTTGTTCAGCTCGTTTGTGCGGCAGGCCGCCGCGGCTCCAATCCCCGCCGGGAATGCCGCCGGGCTTGTCGGCGGCATGCCCGCCGGCTGGCCATTGGCGTATAAAGGGGGGGCGCCAGGTAGGCCGTGCCCACCCTAGAATGGTCTCAGGCCCAACCTAGGATGTTTGGGGACCTATTCGAAATTTTAAACTGGATACTTACCTACATAACTTCATACAAAAGCAATCAAATAAATAATCTACCACCAACACCTACACAAACTTATTATTACCTACATAATACATTCAATTTAGTTACTTTTGAAATCACAAAAATAAATATGTGACAAAAATGGTTCTTCCCCTCCCTGGAGGCCTACCAAAAGCTCTTAACGCGATCCATTTTAGGACCTAAACTGAACTGTTCTACTAATTCGTACCATGACGTCAGTTTAACGATTCAGTTTAGGCCGTGCCATCTGCTGACAGCGATTGTCCCGAACTGAGTCGCAAGTTTTGGTTTCATTCATACTTGTTTGGTACCATGACGTCCATAGAGCAGTTCAAGCGATGCAGTTTAGGAACCTAAAGTGAAATGTCTTGTTTTTGAATCGTTTTTAATTAGATCATGGTACGCCACCTCATCATCTGCCTAGCCTTTTCCCAACTATGTTGGGGTCGGCTTCCAGTCTAACCGGATGCAGCTGAATACCAGTATTTTACATGGAGCGACTGCCTATCTGACCTCCACAACCCAGTTACTGGTTAATACGATACCCCTTTGTAAGACTGGTTGTCAGACTTTCGGGCTTCTGACTACCCGTAACGACTGTCAAAGATCCACGAATGACAGCCGGGACCAACGGCTTAACGTGCTTTCCGAGGCACGGAGGAGTCTCAGTATGTAAAGATGGTCACCCATCCACAGACCAACCGCGGCAAGCGTAGCTTAACCTGATCGATCGACCTGTGCGGCTGTTATTATGCTGATCCCTTCAATTAGTAGAGAAACACCCTTGTAATTGTTTTCTATTGTTATTTTTGTGTCTTTCCAGAACCAAGCCAAACTCCGCTGCCACATGCTGGCCCTGCACAGCGCTCAGGCCGCGTACAAGTGCAGCACATGCGGTGCTCGCTTCAGCTGGCTCTCTTGTCTGTCGCGACATAATAAGAAGCTACATGGTCAACACTAGACGAACGAACGTTACACAAGACAAGCTAACTTGAACCCTCGTGCAACAGCATACAGTTCAAATTACAACAATAACAAGCTATATAGTCAATACTAGACGAACGAACGTTACACAAGACAAGCTAACTTGAGCCTTCGTGCAACACCATACAGTTCAAATTACAACAACAAGAAGCTACATGGTCAATACTAGACGAACGAGCGTTACACAAGACAAGCTAACTTGAGCCTTCGTGCAACATCATACAGTTCAAATTACAACAACAAGAAGCTACATGGTCAATACTAGACGAACGAACGTTACACAAGACAAGCTAACTTGAGCCTTCGTGCAACACCGTTCAAATTCATAAGCTTGGGTTTTGCAGGAATTTCCTTCAAAACCCTCGGATTGTGAATGAAATGATACTAATTGAGTAAAACACTATCAATCACAAAATAAAAATTTTGAAAGATATTGCTAATCCATGGCTTCATATGTTCGAAAAATGTGTCTGCTCAACAACGTAAATAACGCAATGAATGTTGTTGAACTGTCAAAATGAAAGCCATTCCTACTGTTAGTGTGTTTCGCAATTACCTCGAATATTAGAGGAAAAATGAAGTGTCAAGCAATTTTGAACCCTGTGCAGTGCAACTACTGTCAACTTGACCTGAACATTACAGCTGGTGTATCTGCATAGCTATTCATAACCATACGACAGGCTATCGTATCGAAAATTACACATTTCGATAACCTGATTTGACTTGCCCCGACAGAAAACAGCTGTCGGAAGAATAGCGGGCGTCTATTTGATTTAAACTGACAAAATTTCCGGGTTTTGGACTTGTGAACAGCGCTTAGAGGTACGAAAACATTGATTGATGTTCGAGTGGTTGTGAATAGCTATGCTGCTCCGCTTATGATTAATATATTACGGGCCGTGTGCAAATAATGGCATAATAATAATAATATAATATTGTATGTTAAAGTGTATGATTGTAAATAATGTATTTTGATACTCAAGAGTAAAATGAAGTGTGTTCAAACGATTATAATATTTGTTTTATTGAACACTGGGTTCTGTCCGTGACTTCGTCTGCAATCCAGGACTTTGGGATGCATGAAGAAGCCTCCTCGTGTAGCGCAGTTTGTTCCGCCAGTTACTCAACTGAACCGAGCGCTCGGCGCATCCTGGACAGTCACACCCAACACCTTATTTGACTGGCCAATTCTTCCCTTGCGGTGTTAGGGCTAACGCCCGCCTGGTGAGCGACCACCCTCCCACCGGAGTCCGGCGTCAAGCAGCCTGCTGTGTATCGTCGATGCGTGGGAGTTCCAGTGCTTTAGTCATCTTCTGGGCACGCTCGCTCCATCATAGACCTCCATCGCATTCCATCACGCGTGATCGAGGTCAAGAGCGGGCCCATTCAGCAATAAAAAAGTCCTATTATATCTTTCTCCAAGTGTATCCATGTGCGAAATTTCGTCCACATCCGTTTTATCGTTAACAAGCAAACATAATTATAAAAAATCAAATCTTTTCCTTTTATAGTATTAGTTTCGACTAGCCTCTTTTTTTTTTTGGATGGGAAATCATCTAATAACTCCTCCCGCTCTGGGTGGAGCGGAAGGGAGTGTCAGACTCTTACTGACTAAAACCCACCCGTGTTCCATCCTTAGCCTTTTATGTTCCGGGGCAGCGGTAACCCTTTCGGACGATCCCGCTACACCGGCAGGCTTCGGCCCTGGCGGGCCCCTTCCTTACTGCTGACATCTCTTTGAGGCGCGCGTGGAACACATACGCGCCGTCCGGCACGGGCCTGGTCCTGATCGGACGGAGAGCTACCCATTACTCTCCGTCCGCAGGCCCGCGCCTACGGTGGCGACTAGCCTCTGCCCGCGACTTCGTCCGCGTGAAATTTCTTGTTCCCCCGACCCACCCGTCGCAGCCCATCACCTGCCCGCGCTATCACTACGTTTTAGCTTAGCGTTCTGTCTGACTTTTTTACTATTTCTTCGGCTCCTAAGGGTCATAGCATGATTTTAACCTTTTAACCGCTTACGTCGGATTAATCCGACAAATATTTTAACCGCTTACGTCGGATTAATCCGACAAATATTTTAACCGCTTACGTCGGATTAATCCGACAAATATTTTCGTGTCCATTCCGCCAGGGTCGTATCTGTTGCGGCTGTTGCAGTTGCCGCGGCGTTGTAGTGCATCTGGAATGTTTGCTGCAGTTCACATGGATGGCTTTCACGGCATCATGCGTAAGAAAGCGGCTTCCTTACTGCAACGCTTGCGTAACACTCGGTAATAGTATCCTGAAAATGATTGCTGGCAGACCAGACTGCCTCATCCAGAGGCACTGTGTGGAAATAGCAATAGGTTTATAGGATAGTAAGTGAATGAAATTAAGTACCTACTAACAACACTAGCATAGCATATAAGCACAATCTGTTACTAATAACTTATGGAGTTATAACTCCATTTATTATAACATTAGAAAAAAGAGGCTCGCAGAAGCAGGATTACGAAACCTTTTATTTTCAAGTTAAAGTTCAAACAATTTTAATAAATAATGTAAGTATGTGCTTTTTTTGTAACTAACAATTTATGGCCTACAATAAAGCATATTCTATTTATCTACTCGTCACGATGCTTGGATGAAATGAAACAAATAACAACCTCAGACCAACAAAAAAAGATAGACAGCGCGCCGCGAACATTAAAAGTGAAGCCATCTTTTTATCTATGTGTGTATTGAAGGGTTGCCATTTGTTAAATTTTTTCCCTATAATTTGGGGATATTTGTGTGGGTAGGAACTAGTATAATATTGTACGAGTATTGTTGAGTATGGTATAGTACCTCAATTGTTTAGATTTTAGAAGGACTTCTATTAAAAAAAAACAATTCATATTTTCAATCAACTTTATTAAATATTATTATATTATTTATTTTTAATTTCATTATTAATTGGAAACCTAAAATATTAAATACATATAAAAAGAAAATGGGAATATAACTCGAAGTAAGAAATCATATTTATATGTATACTTAGATTAATCGAATGGGGAAATTTTAAATCGTCTTATGGCAACCCCCGCACTTTATGTCACTGCTTTCGTTCGTTGAGGTTTTTTCATTTTTGTTCCAAGTAACCTAAAATTCATAGATAAATAATAAAGAAACGATGTTGTTTCAAGTACTTATATAAGTGAAAAGCGATTCCGTGAGACTTTTTGTGTGATTTTGCAACTTTTCACTACACAGGAAGGCATAATTATATTTTTTAAATCTATGTTATCTTGACGACGACTTGTGACAAACTAAGAGCAATGAGCATGGTTTTAGTGTAGGTGTGTGCGTGAGCGTGTATGTTTACTTGCAGGAGCACGGTTTTATGGCTTCACTTTTGATGTTTGCGGCGCGCTGTCTATCTTTTTTTGTTGGTCTGAGATAACAACTAAACCACGAAAATTCAGCAATAACAAGAAAAGGTATAGCATTCATAAGTATCCACATAAACCGACAAAATAAAAAAACACGTGCTGCCACAGCACGTGTTTTTTTATTTTGTAACTTATGAAGGGAATAGGTAACATTTTAGATTTGGTAGAGTTATAGTGACATGAAAAACGTTCCCGGTACTTTCCGCCCCTGCTTCTTTTAGATTTTAAACATTGACACGACAATATTTTATGTAAAAACTAAATAATATTAAATGGAAGCCTTGTAATTTCGGAATTTAGATAGGTTAAATAAGTACAATTAAGTTTGACTGCTGTTATTTAAATTGATTATATTAAACTCCAAATCAATCTTGACTGTAATAATGTTTGTTGTACTTTTATTACAAAGTGTGCCCCTAAAAGAGCCTTTTTTAACTTCTGTCTAATGCTATGCTATAGTAAAATGGAGTAGATATTTTTTTTATATACGACCAAATAACACAGCTCATTTAATCTGTATTATTATTACATCATCACAGCTCGTTTCATCGGTATTTTTTTCGGGCGCTGAGGTCACGAAAACTCATATAAAGTCGGGCGGTTAAAATAGCCTATAGCCTCCCTCAAGAACGGGGCCATCGCAATAAAACAAGGATTTTTCAAAACCGACTGGTATGTCTAGAGATTACCCCCCATACATCACCCCCAAACAAACCTCTTTATAATATAAAGTATAGACTGCCCCGTTGGTTTCGTGGTTGCAAGCGCGACTGCTATGCGTGGGGTCCTGGGTTCGATTCCCGGGTCGGACAACGTGTTATTGGGTTTTACGAATTTCTTAGTAACACTCCAGGAGTTTGGAAGTTTGTGGTCTGATACCCCCGTGCCTCGGAAAGCACGTAAAGCCGTTGGTCCTGCGCCTGATCTCTCCCCGGTCGTGTCGGATTGCCGTCCCATCGGACTATGAGAGTAAAGGAACAGAGAGTGCACCTGTGTTTACGCACACACTTGTGCACTAGTTGTGTTATTATCTCGTGCGTACCTGGCTAATCTCCGTTGAGATTGGCCGCCGTGGCCAAAATACAGTCTGCGTGTTGTGTCGTGAGACCCAGACAGGCACTTTACATACATACATAATCAGCCTATAATGTTCCCACTGCTGGGACACAGGGCCCCTCTCAGTGAGAGGGAGTGGGCCGTAATCCACCACGCGGGCCCAGTGCGAGTTGGCAGATGTCACATGTCTTCGAATTTTTGGTTCTAGGGCATTCCGGCTTCCTCACGATGTTTTCCTTCGCCGTTTTGCGAGCAGTGGCGATGAAATAATTTACACAAAGTAAAGCGCTTGTCTGGGTACGAACCTACGACCTACAACTCGTAAGTCGCGGCTGTTACCACTTGCAGGCGCAGGCGCTTTACTTTGTGTAATTTCATCACAACTGCTCTGAAAATGGTGAAGGAAGGCATCGTGAGGAAACCGACATAATTCTTAGAACCAAAAATTCGAAGACATGTGATATACCAACCCGCACTGGGGCCGCTTGGCATGGATTACAGCCCACCCCATCTCAAAGAAGTGTCGCAGCAGTTGGAACGTTATAGGCTGATTGTGCTGTGCTTATGCATAACTGTAGGTAGCCACCATACGCCTCTCTGCCGCGCTAGTGATATCAGGAGTAAGTGCAATTTTTGACAAAATAAGAACAAAATTGATCGATAATTCTTTTTGTTGTGTATTTTTGTGGTGTACAATAAAGTATATATAAATAAAATTGATTCATAAATATGATCGTTGCGCTGATTCGGGATCAATATTTTAACTAATTTTGTCTAAAACTGCACTTACTGCTGATATCGGTAGCGCAGCAGCTCTGCAAGTCTGCACAAAAGTGACGCCCCCAAAAACGATTTATTTTATTGAAATGGTTTATCCGTTACGATAAAATTATAATAAAAATGTGCCAATAAATCATATTCTTTAAAATTCGCCTGCCTTGCTTTTTACAATAGAAATATGAGATGAACAAAAAAAGTGTAAACATGATGGGCATTTTTTGTGAAAATATGAAAATTATATTAATATTGTTGTCGTCGACGGCTCTAGGTAAGAACTTACATTTATAGAAATACTAGCAACCAGCAACTTTATTGTGTAACACAATTTCAAACATAAACTGAATCATTATAAAGATATTGCTAGTCCCATCAGGTCCGCGGGGTTTCGCTAGCTGATTTAATTTGACCCTGTATAGATAAACTATTTACCTGAAAAAAAAAACAGTGGCACTCCGAGAGTGCCGACAGAAGTGAAAACAAAACACAAACAGAATACTTTGCCACCACTCACTAACATATCGGATATACCTACATTAAAACCGAGTGCATCAGAGATACGGTAACAGTGGCGCGAATTCAATTGTTTTTTCCCATCTCAAAAAATGCCCACCGCGCCGTTTTCACTTAAAAAAAATCGTAAGTTACCGCTAATGATTGTAATGGGCGATCCGTTATCTTCTGCCCAGCGTTTAGACGTTCAATAAGTCCTGATTCTCAGCATAGTTTGATTGAATAAATTATGACTTTTGGTGCACAAGCACAACTAACAAAGGAGACTGGGCGAATTTGTATGGGAAGTGGCCTATAGACTAATACCCATACGGTTCTGATTTTTGTGCATGGGGCATGAAAATCTGACCCAGTATTTTTGAGAAAAATATACTTTTAGGGAGGGCGCCCATGAGCAACTTAGTTGCCCAGCAACGTTTTTGCTGTCTCCTCGCCGAGATTTGGACGATACGCACACGGGAGCGACAGCAACGTTGAGCTCCTTAAGTTTTGAGTTGAACTGCACGAATTCTGACAAATGCGTGCACTGACTGGACAGGTCCACTCAATCTGTATGGTTCTTTCCTCAAAAGACCATCTCAGACATCGATCTACATCTTCATATACCCTGACCAAGATTATGTCTGGACTTTAAAAGAGACTGTGACCTCTTGAGTTTGTTTCGGCCTTTCTTCTCAGAGCAGTCAGATAGGAAACGCCGACCTCATCTAGTTTTTTAAAAATATGATTGACGTGTAATAGTAGATTGTATCATAAGTATAATAATATTTTTACGGCGAGGGCGCTTTTTTGAATCCAGAGCGAAGTGAGGGATTCTAGAGTAGAACCCCGAGCGCAGCGAGGGTTTCTTTAGTAGAATCCTGAACGTAGCGAGGGATTCAAAGTACGTCGCCCGAGCCAAAAATATATTTTGCGCCCGAGTGATACACTCTACTTTTCATCACCCACTATGAGAAAATAAAAGTCGCCTCATATTAACTACTCCAAAGAGTGGAAGGTTCTTTAGTTTTGGCTAAGTACTGGAAGTAGGCCAAAAACACAGATTCTGACAAATTCTTGGCGCCTTTTGCATTTTTTTTTAAATATTTTAATGGCCTGGTTGCTGGGACCATTTAGCCAAGTCTTTATTTGGTTTAGTAATTTACCTACTTCACTAAATTTCTTCGAAAGTGTTTTTAATATATTTATATATTGCTCGATAACAAGTCTTATTTTTTAATAATTCGGTCAAGCGGCGAGAGGTATTATTTAAGCCTTTTGCATTTCTCCATTCAATAAAATTACCATAGGCTTTCATATATTCTCCCGGGATTTTGCAGGTATTAGATTATCCATCACATTTCTTGCGTCAGTTCTAATACTTTCAGGAGTTAATTCTATACTTTCACTGTCACTTGAAGAACTCATTTTTTTAAAAAAAAACATGAATTTCTAACAATGCGTGAAAATTGATGAAAACAAGGGTTGAGTTCGCGCGTTTTCAATTTGATTTCTTTTTTTTTATTCAGCCGGCGGCGCGACTGGGCCGTCGTACCAGCCAGTCTTTATTCAAACAATGTTTGCGTTCTATTTCTTTGGCGCTGAACACTAAGATGTTCCAAATTCAAAAAGTGCGCGGCAAAGATAATTGCGGCGCACTTATAAAGAGGATTAAAAACTCATTACTGCCCGCTAAAAGTTTCTTATAGAAATCACCACCTTTGGGCGCACTTAAAGGCGAACCAAGTCGTCCTTTTCGAATAGATGGGATGAAAAAGTGTTTGTGCAAACCTACTTACAGAAATAAAATCATTTATCAACGCAACTTTTTTGTAAAATTTTTGATTTAGCAATAACTGGCAAACCGGCAACAGTTTTG
Organism: Hydraecia micacea; assembly: GCA_914767645.1. Lineage (NCBI taxonomy): Eukaryota > Metazoa > Arthropoda > Insecta > Lepidoptera > Noctuidae > Hydraecia > Hydraecia micacea. The sequence continues at coordinate 3,747,454 of OU611805.1, forward strand.
TCGCCGTGCGCGCACTTGCATTGCCACCAATAGACGGGCGACAGTTGCGTCCAATCCAAACCCGCGGACAAAAATGTCTCCCAGCTATCGCGTCGCTACATGCGAGCACTTTCATACAAACCCGTAGACTTGATGTGAGAGACAAACAAGTTGCGGAGATAAAAATTGCTCGTGGGCTCTCTCCCTTAGAATTTACAGGATTTTCAAACGCAAGGTACCTTAGCCGCTGTAGCTTTTTCCTAATAAAGGCATTTATTGTTTTAATAGTTTCAGCTACAACAGTGAACCCGCCACCCAGGAGCGTGAATGTGGCCTTCGAAACATCATTCCTCTTCGATCCCAAAGACATGAACGACAACAGATCATTGGTGAACAACTTGCGAGGTTTTCTGGACAAACTGTACAAGATGCTAGGACCCCAAACGGCGGAAAAAGAATTTAGAACGAAGACCAAACCGGGATTGCAAGAAAGAAGTTCAGGGGAATCCATTGAGGTTAAAGAAGACGTGAACGACAACAAATCATTGATGAACAACATTCAAGGTTATCTGGGCAAACTGTACAAGATGCTAGGACCCCAAACGGGGGAAAAAGAATTTAGAACGAAGGCCAAACCGGGAATGCAAGAAGAAAGAAGATTTGGGGAATTCGTTCAGGTTAAAGATTTATTTACACTCACTCACGCACTCACACACACACACACACACACACACACACCCACTTATACTGCTACAACTATTATTAATGAAGGTCTAGTTTCTACCTATAAGTATAACCAAATTTGTTGTTATGGAACTCAGTGGCCTTTCGCTCCTGGGGTGGGCGCTAATATCTGCGACACAGTTACCTACTAAACTAACGCAGTATTAACGTTCACAAAATTGTAGTATGTTTTTGTTCCAATAAAATATTTGTATTTGGATTGACTTGTATTAGATACTAGCTTCTCCCCGCGTCTTCGTTCGCGTCGAAGTCGCAGTGGTTGTCTTTCGGTTGAAATGATGATGATGATAGTGCAAATAAATGTATCTTCTTTCCAGATTATGAAGAATCTTGGACAAAGCTTCATTAACATGACGGGCCCAAAAATCGACGAAGCACTCGACACCATACAAGGTGGAGTTCAGAAAATAGGTGAACAGAAGCCACAATCCATATTCTCAAAGGTACCGTGGTCATATGGCACAATCTGAATATTTTCATATTATAGAGGTATGAGGAACAGGGTGTAAAGTTCACTCATACTCTATAGAAAAGGGAGGATCCTCCGACCAGACGGGTGTTGTGTCTGGCGGGCAACTGCCCGATGATTCATGTCGGGCCGTTGTATCTATGCTAGTTGCGCGGTAAACTCTGCTTGAGAGATGCAGGATTTCGTGACGTCAGTATGACGCTTTGTTCGCATGTGGCGTTGTAGATACCGCTACAATATCTTCGAAAAAGGGCTTTGAAGGCCCGTGGCATACGTACCGGCCGGCCATTTTGTTTTTTTTTTTCAAAATGGCGGCCACGTTGAATCCTATATAAATCGATAGCTGACATCAATGCAAACGGAAAACATATAATGTCTCGGAAACGTGACAATTAACGGGGTTTGGTCTTATTACGTTTTCTGGGGCCGACATTTTGAAAAAAAAAAAATTGCGCGACAGTACTTAGGCATGCCAGGCTCCATATAGAAATCTTCAATCCCCTTTGTCTGCTCAACAACGTAAATAACGTAATTATTGTTGTTGAACTGTCAAAATGAAAGCCATTGCTACTGATAGTGTGTTAAGCAATTACCCCGCTGTTCCAAAAGTAGCTGATGGAAGGTTTATACAAACCCTGTTCAGGTTAAATTCTTACGCAATCACTTCACCAAAGGGAATTCACATTCATCTTTGTTTAGCATAATCTCTTCGAGAGGGACTGGGCTATGATCCACCACGCGGGCCCCGTGCGTGTTGGTAGACGTCACATGTCTTCGAATTTTTGGTTCTAGGACATGCGACATGCGGGTTTCCTCACGATTTCTTCCTTCACCGTTTCGAGAACAGTGGTGGTGAAATTATTTGCACAAAGTAAAGCGTCTGCTTGGGTTCGAACACACGCAGCCTAATTGCGTAACACGCTATTACTCTCAATTTGAATAATTTTGAAGCATATTTCTAATACATTGCTCCATATGTTCGAAAAATGTGTCTGCTCAACAACGCAAATAACGCAATGAATGTTTTTGAACTGTCAAAATTAAACCCATTGCTACTGATAGTGTTACACAGTTACCCTGACGATCTACAACTCCGTAGCCTTTACCACTGGGCCACCACTGCTATGTCCTGCAGGGAGACAATAATAAGCTGGTATTATTATTTTTGAAGTGAAAACTTCTTTAGCGGTGTTGTACACTTTTTTGTAATGGGTAAAAAATGTTAAACTCGCGTCAGGACACGTGACCCTGGTCGAAAATTCGTAAGACGGATGGAGAGTAGACAGCCGGCGCGGCGTAGGAGTATCCCCCTCTCTTTCTACGACGCGGCGAAAAAGTATAACCGACACCGCTTCGGATGTGTTCGGCTGTCCTCGAGATGTACTCGGTTTTATATCCGATATGTCAGTGAATGATGGCAAAGTATTCTGTTTGTGTTTTGTTTTCACTTCTGTCGGCACTCCCGGAGTGCCACTGTTTTTTTTTATTTTTATGTTTCAGGTAGTACCGGCTAGAAATAAAAATGTCATCAAAGATTTGATAGACAATTGGATGCACACTAATTCGGATGACATTGAAATATCGATCAACTCAAGCTTATGCGGGGACAACCCGCTACTAAAGACATTCGCCAGAAGAATAAACACGAACTACAACGTTAGAGACGTAAAAAAACTAAACAAGATACTAAAAAAATTCAGAAGATACATCGACAATAATAAAGACACGACGAAAATTGTTAAAAAGTTACTTCACAACACAATTTTTAAGAAATACGACAACTTGAACGAGTCTGATAGGTCGGCTGTCGTAAAAGACTTGAAGACGCTCTCAGAAATCTTATTTACGAAAGATAGTGTCTCGGAGACTCGAAGGAAATCGCCAAGTCAAGACCTTGTCGATAAAGGTGTATTGCCTGAAGACATTACATACAACGCCTTAAGAAGGTCCATAGACGAGAAAATCAGGGGTGCCAGAGAGAAAGATCAGGCTAATAATGAAGCTGCAGTTGGTAACGTGTAATTATATCTCGAGCCACCTCAGAATTCATAAATAACTGTATGCTACTTCATTTCTTTTATCAATTTTGAAGCCCTCGCTTAAGAGGAAATGTGGGTGGTCGTTTCTCCATAGAAACGCTCTCGCCTGTTTTCTTTCTGGTTAATGACCATAAAGCAATGATTTTTTACAGAATAATAAATATTAACTACTTTTATGTCCCAATGTTTTCCTTTTTGATGATGCATTATTTTTATAAACACTAGAACCCTAAAAAAATGCCAATTTAAACCGCTGTCAACAGAGCCCTAGTGTAAAAATCTGACAACTATTCATGAAAAAGAAAAACATAGGGACACAACACAGTATATTACATCCTTCTTATTCAGTTTATGAAATATCTTTTAAATTGGTCCAATATTGGGGGAGGACATAGGCGAGAGCCAAAGCTCGAATTACGACTTTTTACTTAGGATTTTTCAAGTCTCTCCGACCGTATTTCCTCGTAAAAATAAATAATTAACTAACGCGACAATCTTTTATTGTGCACTGGATTTTCAACGCACTGTTTAGCTTTGAGAGTAGAAAATCGAATAGTGCGCTGGTGAGATGCGCTCTGTTACATTCTCAATGCGCGGCTCAGGGGGTCTAAGCACATAGTCCTCCCGTATTATTGTTATTATACTCTTTGACGTAGACATGGTCTTTGACAAATTAGCAGATGTCCACGCTCGAGGTTTGCCAGAGGGCTATGGAACGGAGTATTCTGGGTATCAAACTAACAGACCGGGTTAGGAATACGACCATCCGTTCCATCACAAAGATAACTGATGTCACTTGGAAAGCTGCCACGCTCAAATGGAACTGGGCTGGACACATCTGCCGCATGTCAGACGAACAATGGGCCAAACTAACGACCCAATGGATCCCTCTTAATGGCAAACGACATCGTGGCAGGCCCAGACGGAGATGGCGGGATGAGCTGGACTCCTTCAACAAGAACTGGTCCTTAGCAGCTTTGAACAGAGAGAAGTGGAAAGAGAGTAGGGAGGCCTTGGCCCTGCAGTAGGACATCACAGGCTAATAATAATAATTGACGTAGTTCGTAGTTTCGCCCGAAGTAAAGGGCGTTTGCCACTCCGTAATTCACCTACTACGAGCACAAGATTAGAATGCGCGCAATATAAGTCTGCGCGCGGCCGAAATCGGAAATAATCTTTTGCCGCTATTTGGACATATCAGGTGCCAAAAGTGTGCTGTGATCCGTTCTGAGTTGAACTGCACGATTTTTGACAAATGCGTGCACTGACTGGACAGGTCCGCTCAATCTGTGTGGTTCTTTCCTCAAAAGACCATTTCAGACACCAATCTACATGGTCTTCACATGATCTGACCACGATTTTGTGTGGACTTTAAGGTGAATGCGCAGTGGTAGACTGCGAAATTCAAAATTTCTTACGTTTTTTGCAATTTTGTCAGTGTCAGTTTGTATCTTGATCAAAATTTGATTCGCGACTATAACAGAATATTATTATTATTGGCGTATTTATAGAATTATAATCATTACAATCATTAATACATCTTTCTAAGTTACATTTGTACCATTAAGCACTTTTCCATAAGAGATTTGTTGTCGTGGTACAAATCTAACTTAGAAAGATGTATGAATGATTCTAATGATTATAATTCTATAAATACGTACCTGTTATAGTCGCGAATCAAATTTTGATCAAAATACAACCTGACACTGATCTGCAAATTGCAAAAAACGTAAGAAAATTTTAATTTCGCGGTCTACCACTGCGCATTCACCTTAAAAGAGACCTCTAAGTTTGTTTCGGCCTTTCTTCTCAGAGTAGGCAGATAGGAAACGCCGACCTCATCTAGCTTAAAAAAATATGATTGACGTGTAAAAGTGTTTGTACAAACCTACTTACAGACATAAATCATTTATCACTTAGCGTGTCTTCCAAAGTACATAATTTCCATAATTACTCCGAAAGTGATAAAAAGTGAATGGCAGCGATGTACACCGTGTTCTTCACATTATCAATAAATTTTGTCAAACGCTTATAGCTTTTACAAATTAAATGTAACAAAGGAAGTAGTACATAAAAAGGCTTCGTTACAAAGATATTTGTAATTTCATTTAATGAATTGTAATTGAGCTATGCAGCAAGAAAGGTATTAGGTACAAGTTAGTTGTGAAAAGTTTCAGCCCGCCAAATCTTATGAATGAAAATACGTCGTTGCCAATTCGGATAAAGAGGCATGTAATAGATTATCCTAGTTATAGGTATTGTTATTGTTATCATTTTACTGTTAAAACTTTATAAAATAGTAATGTTTTGCATAACCTAAAACATTTCTGTAAAAGTAGACTAGTTAAAATATTAAGAAATAATGTAGCAAAACATAGAAAATATTCCAAACGGATATCCATCTTTTATGTCGTTGATATTTTGGACGACTTTAGATAGAAACGTCAAAGTTAAAACGACAATAAAAGGGGGAGCTCCGAGTGGCGGGGATCATTCTTGTTCGAGACGTCGACCAGAACGGAGCTACGGCCTACAGTCAGTTGATTAGTACTAGTGACGTTATTATGTGGAAATGATCGGCGATGTCATGTAAGTTAATTGTTATTATTATCTTGATTATTGCCGATAACTATGGTGTTCTATATATATTATAATATGGCGAATTTTGCCAATGTTTAAAGTGTATAATGGAATATTCCTAGCTAGTTATTATGTTGTTTGGACCATTTTTCAAGAGATAGAATTAATTGTTTTTAAAATAACGATAATTTATGGCAATATATAGGGTGACTGGTAATTAGTGACCGATACCTAAACACGTGATTGTACTCATGATAACAAACAACTTTTACTGTGGTACCAAACCTGAAATTGCGAAAAAAAATCTGCTGTTTAGTCGTTTATGTAACTGGTCAAAATGTACTGAACAGCAGATTTTTTTCGCAATTTCAGGTTTGGTCCCATAGTGAAAGTTGTTTGTTATCATGAGTACAATCACGTGTTTAAGTATCGGTCACTAATTACCTGTCACCCTATATATGGTGTACATAATAAAGAGTGTTCATTACTATTCTAAAGAGAAAACTCATTATTTATGCTTTTAAATATGATTATATTATTGCACAATACAAAACGTGGTTTTTACACAGAGGTACAGTCAACAAAAGAGATAAGTATGCAGGGTCATCGGATATAGTTGAAGTTTAGTAAGAAACCGATGGATGTTGTGACTGAAATTTAATTTGATAAAAGAGCTGTTTGTTTTCTGTTAATAAAATTAAATGTTATTCGAGAACATCCATCGGTTTCTTACTAACCTTGAACTATATCCGACGGCCCTGCATACTTATCTCTTTTGTTGACAGTACATTTTATAAATATAATTATTATTTACTTAATAATATTATAATCTCATTGAAGCTTCTTGAATAGCATACGCATTAGAGTTACTCGAAATAGTTAGAACTGAATACGATATCCTAAATTCATATTTACATAAAGGCTCGCCCCCTATTACATGGGACTTAAAACATAACTGTCGAAATGATTGCATACAGGGTCAAATTAAATTAGCTAACGAAACTTACCAGACGTGATGGGTACAGATAGTGCAATCCACGAAGACGCGCCCCACTCTTTTTCCTAATCGTAATATCGCCAGTTAATTCCGCTATTGTTTTGTTTTTTTCGATACACGCTAATTACCCACTAAATAATAAGTAATTAGTGTGTATCGAAAAAACTAAAACACTAGCGGAATGTTGCACACTTGTACTGTAAGAGATTAGGAAGAAGAGTGGGGCGCGTCTTCGCGGATTGCACTATCTGTATCGATTATCTAAAAATGATAAAATAAATTATTTTATGATGTCGTTTGTGAGGTCATCGACCGCAGTTAGATCAGTTTTTTGTATAAACTTTACAAGCGTGATGGATATCCATATCTAAACACGATACAACAAAATAAAATAGATTTTCTCAACAAATACTTCAAGTAACAAGACTAAAAGCGGTCATTAAACCCTATAAAGGTATGAGGAACAGGGTGTAAAGTTCACTCATACTCTATAGAAAAAAGGAGGATCCTCCGACCTGACGGGTGTTGTGTCTGGCGGGCAACTGCCCGATGATTCATGTCGGGCCGTTGTATCTATGCTAGTTGCGCGGTAAACTCTGCTTGCGAGATGCAGGATTTGCGTGACGTCAGTATGACGCTTTGTTTGCATGTGGCGTTGTAGATACCGCTACAACCCAAAAAAAAACGCTTTTTTTTTGTTTTTAATTTTATCGTGTTTAGATATTGATACTCATAATTTAATTTGACCTTGTATAATGTATTATACATCTCTGAGAACCTTCTCGGGAAATGCATGCATGATTTTATGCTCACATTCCAAACACTTTATCAGCAGTATAATGTAACATAGGCACCGATCGATATGGGTCAATGGGTTGAACATGGTCTAACATGGGCACTTCTGAAAGCTTCTCTTCTTTCTTCTTGCACATAGGATAGCGTTTGGATTTTATGTTGAGATGCACCTGAAAATAATAAACATATTTAAGAAAAAAACTATTTTTAAATAACTTTAATTACGGAAGTCGGTGTCAAAAAACGAAAATGCGGGACCAACGACACCGACTTCCGAAATTAAAGTTATTTATCACTTTGTAGTTTTTTTTTTAAATCTGTTGTTTTTTTTTGTAAAAAGTTTTTATTTTTCACTTTTTAGTTGTACCTACCCCACACAAATAATTTTTGCTAAATAAAAGCTACTACTCGGTAAACGACAATAGTCCGCTTGATCGATCAGGTTAAGCTACGCTTGCCGCGGTTGGTCTGTGGATGGGTGACCATCTTTACATACTGAGACCCCTCCGTGCCTCGGAAAGCACGTTAAGCCGTTGGTCCCGGCTGTCATTCGTGGATCTTTGACAGTCGTTACGGGTAGTCAGTAGCCCGAAAGTCTGACAACCAGTCTTACCAAGGGGTATCGTATTACCCAGTAACTGGGTTGTGGAGGTCAGATAGGCAGTCGCTCCATGTAAAATACTGGTATTCAGCTGCATCCGGTTAGACTGGAAGCCGACCCCAACATAGTTGGGAAAAGACTAGGCAGATGATGATGGTTTCATGCAACTAAATCATTTAAATTTTTTTGTATGAAAAAATTTATGACATAAGTTCAATAATGTATTTTTACTATTGTAATCTATATACAGAATACTGTCTCCCATTGAAGCCGTGGCAGATATTTTTATAGCACCTTATATATTGTACTAGCTTCTTCCCGCGACTTCGTCTGCGTGAAATTTCACCCCCCCCCCCCCCCCATTCACCCCCTTAGGGGATGCATTTTGAAAAATCCTTTCTTAGTGTACCCCTAGACCTCATAAGGAACGTACGTGCCAAATTTGGAATCTCTAGATCCAGCGGTTTGGGCTGTGCGTTGATATGTCAGTCAGTCAGTTCTCCTTTTATATATATAGATTTACCTGTCTAATATGTTTATACAAGTTGGATTGCTGTGAGAATGTTGTCGGACAGTATTCGCACGTGAATGGTCTCTCGCCGGTGTGCGAACGAATGTGAGACTCCAACTGGACCGTGGTCTGGAAAATAACAAAAGATAAAAATATAAGGCATAATCAATTTTTGAAATGGGGCAACCGAGAAAGTTGTAAAAAAAACCGGCCAACTGTGAGTCTGACTCGTACACAAACGATTCTGTACCACACGGCAAAAAACGCCATAAAAGACAGGTTTTTTGTATGTAGACCCCCTTTAATTTCTATTACCTTTACTAGCAGCACCGCGCGGTTTCACCCGCATAAGCTTCCCGTGGGAATATCGGGATAAAAACTAACCTATGTCCTTTCCCGGGACTCAAACTATCTCTATACCAAATTTCATCTAAATCGGTTCAGCGGTTTAAGCGTGAAGAGGTAACAGACAGACACAGTTTCGCATTTACAATATTAGTACCGTATGGATAATCTGCATTTTGTCACCAGGAATCTTACTGAAAACTTTGTGCAAACATAATATGACATTCTGTCCATTCACAGTTTTTAACCCCTGATTTGATAATCAGGGGTTGACACCTTAAAGCAACGATTATAAAGATCACATAATCAGCCTATAATGTACCCACTGCTGGGACACAGGCCTGCTCTCTGTGAGAGGGAGTGGGCCGTAATCCACCACGCGGGCCCAGTGCGGGTTGGTAATGTCACATGTCTTCGAATTTTTGGTACTAAGACATGCCGGTTTCCTCACGATGTTTTCCTTCACCGTTTCGAGAGCTGTGGTGATGAAATAAGTAAGTTGTCATTATTATTATTATTTATTATCAGCCATTTCTGTCCCACTGCAGCGCAAAGGCCTCCCTTCCTTCCACTTATCTGTATCCAGTGCTGTTACACGCCAATCCTTGTGGAAAGAGACGAGTTCGTCCCGCCATCTCATTCTGGGCCTGCCGCGTTGCCGTTTGCTGCTGTTTGGGACCCATTGTGTGGTTACTTTAGGCCATAGCTCCTCCGGCATGCGACAGATGTGACCAGCCCAGTTCCATTTTAGCTTGGCAGCTGTGTACTGTTTATACTCACAGGAAATCCTTTACCGCAATGATGGCACATCTTGTTATTTGGTCTTCCTTTGTGAACATTACGTATATGCTGGTCCAAGCCAACGCGATTTTTAGAAGGCTGCAACAAAAACGCGTATTATTATGTGAACTAAACGTCACGCTACCACATACCGCAGTGTCTCAAGACGAAAGTCTTTGACCAGTGCGTGTTGCCAGTGATGACATATGGCACTGAAACGTTGTCGCTCACAATGGGCCTTATTAGAAGGCTGAATGTCACCCAAAGGGCAATGGAGCGGACTATGCTTGGAGTTTCCCTGCGTGATTGAATCGGAAATGAAGAGGTCCGCAGGAGAGCGCGTTGGATGCGAGAAGCACAAAACGGTTGAAATTAATATCAAATACCTACTCAAGGCTGCAATCCCTTGAAGCAGTGAAAAAATCAAAGTTCTAAGTCAACGCAATCAAAAGATATGGGCGTTTATTTTCCGTTTATGCCGCATATTTTGACACTCGCAAGGGAATCAAAACCTATAGGGTACTTGCCGTTGATCTAGAATAATGAAATTTGGCAAGAAGAAAAGCAAGGGAAAAATCTGAAAACCGTAAATTTGTAGTTACATACCTACAAATTTGTACGGAACCCTCGTTGCGCGTGTCCGACTCGCACGTGACCGGTTTTTTTTCCAAAATGCAGGTCAGTATCAGGTTGTATGTTAATTAAAATGTGATTTGCGACCGTAATAATTAAAATGGCTTTACAGAATTAGATATGCCTCACAGTGATACCTCGCGGTCGCGGTTTCAGTGGCGAAATTTAGATGTAGTACATCTGCCTACCCCTAAGTGGTGGGGGTTTTGCGATGCATGAAGAAGCCTCCTCGTATAGCCCAGTTTGTTCCGCCAGTTACTCAACTGAACGCTCGCGCTCGGCGCATCCTGGACAGTCACACCCAACACCTTATTTGACTGGCCAATACTTCCCTTGCGGTGGTAGGGTTAACGCCCGCCTGGTTAGCGACCACCCTCCCACCGGAGTCCGGCGTCAAGCAGCCTGCTGTGTTTCGTCAATGCGTGGGAGTTCCAGTGCCTTAGGCATCTTCTGGGCACGCTCGTTCCATCATAGACCTCATCCATCGCTTTCCATCAGGCGTGATCGAGGTCCATTCAGCAATAAAAAAAAAAAAAAGTGGAATATAGCCGTAAAATAACATAGTTATTATGTGAGTGTTACCTTCAGACAGATTTGACACTGATAAGTCTTGTGTAAATGTTTCTCCTCGATGTGATCTCGTAGCTTCGTCTTGTCGGCGAAGCGTTTGTCGCAATGATCGCAGATGAATCTGAAATAAAAAAAAATATTTTACAAATTTTGTTACTGTTGAGAGGACTCAACATGTTGGCGCGCTGGCGGCTGTGAGCTCGGGGTGCGGGCACAGCCGCCGACCGGCCGAGCGCGCGCCCGCGCCTTTCCAGTCTAGACAGTCGGCTGCAGTACGCCCAGTCTGACGCAACTGTCTAATAAAAAAAAAAAGAGTGTGCTTATGACCACACGACTGAAGTGAAACTTCAGTATTGCGTATTTGGCTATGAGAGGAAGAGAGAAAGAAAATGTGCGCGCGCACTGCTGTCTCTTGCTTATATCCCCCACTCAACTCCCGTTCGCCTCGCCCGATCACACTTTTCGTAACGCTTACGTCACGCGTTCGCCAGCTTACTCCCCAAGTCAAGCGTGCGTAAAGAAGTTTCACTTCAAAAATAAACTATGAAACGTGCACTAAACATAATGGCGGCCATCGCTGTCTCGCTTTAACATCTGCAGTCCGTGCATAGTATGTGTAATTTTTGCTATGTTGGTATTCAGTTTTAGTGCAAGTTTCACACAAGCGCCGTTTTTCATCTTCTTCTATGGGACTCCCGTCTCATTCTTACATATAATGAACATTACTTACTCTATGAGTACGCCTCCACGCACGACTGCGCTTGCGCGTATTAATTTACAATGAAATCTCGCGAAATTCAATAACTCAAATACGCCATGAAATGTGAATTTAGAATGTCAAGTTTCGGTTTCCTCGGAAAGCGAAACTATCATGAAAATCTGTCATTAAAGTCGTTGTAGTGACATTGAGTCAAACCCCGCTGCCCCAATGGTTAAAATCGCTAGATTTGCTCTCACCATTCAAAAATGCATTATAGATAGTTCAACTCATTTGTGCGCGCGGCGCTATGTGTGCGTGCGCTTGTAATTATACAGCTTTAATTTGTGTGGCAGTGACACGGCAGTCGTCGTCCGAACAAAACGTGTCCTTATCGCTTTACTCACACATAGCGCCGCGCGCACAAATGAGTTGAACTATCTATACTTACTTGAGCTGATCCTGTGAGACATGTTTGAGGCTGTTCTTCATGTGTCTCTGGTACGAAAATATGGACGAGAAGCTCACATTACACATGGAACAATATGCTGCAGCTGATGATGACTTTCCCTGGGAACGAACGAGATACGATATGTTTTTATTTTTTCGGATTTTTTTGTCTGTGGACCCGAAAATGTCGTGCCATCGCCTCCAAGCAGATGGCTACAGCAGTCCACCCACACACAAGCGGAGAGCTGGTGGACCTCGGCACCGGGCTATAGGCAATACAGGGAAGCTATACTGCCGTTTTAATTAAAAAGGGCACAACTAACATTTTTCATGAAATTGAGTTATATATACAGGATGGGCAAAAAATCGTGGATCAAAAGAAACAGGGCGATAGTTGAGGTTATTTACAGTAAAAAATGAAGTCGGTTAAAAAATAGAAAAAATAATATTAAAAAATAGAAAAAATAAAAAGTAACATCACTACAACCGTGCTTTTATGACAGTGGGTACCATGATTTATCAGTATTGGCACTTTTTTCAATATCTTTTAAGGCTCACGAAAAATTATTTGTAACTTTAGAACCTTACTGTAAACACTCAAATTGTCATAACTTTTAAGGAGATCAAGTTAGGGCTCTCGCACAAACATATTTTTTACTACAAATAACCTCAACTATCGCCCTGTTTCGTTTGATCCACGACTTTTGGGCCAACCTGTATAGGATGACATAACTAACGGTCTAACGTGGAACACAAAACATACCTGTACTTCATGTTTTTCTAAATGCCGCTTGAGACTAGTTTTCCATCGGAACACTTTGTCGCATATCGTGCAGGGAAACGAGTTCCGATATTCATGCACTGCCCTAGAAACACAACAAAATTATAAGATTACTAGCTGTGCCCCGCGGTTTCACCCGCGATAAAAGTCTTATAGTCCCTTTTTAATGATTCCCTTTACAAATTTCCACTCCCCTTTTTACACCCTTAAGGGATAATTTCGGGGATAAAAACTATTCTATATCCTTCCCCACAACTCGAAACTATCTCCATACTAAATTTCATCTAAATCGGTTCAGCGGTTATTGATTCCCCATACAAACTTCCACCTCCCTTTTCGCCCCCTTAAAGGATGATTTCTGGGATAAAAACTATCCAATGTCCTTTCCCGGGACTCAAACTATGTCTACACTAAATTTCATCTAAATCGGTTCAGCGGTTTAAGCGTGAAGAGGTAACAGACAGACGGACACACTTTCGCATTTATAATATTAGTATGGATTATAAGCTCGCGTAGCATGACCATAGAGGGATACCGTTTATGTGCTCACCAGTTGGCGCCACTGTCGTGTAAGGTCCTGAAGCTCTAATCTAAGCTCTCAAAGTTTCTTATTACGAGCGTGAAAACAAAGTTTACATTTAAATAATATTTTTTTATTGCTGATTGGGCCCGCTCTTGACCTCGATCACGCCTGATGGAATGCGATGGATGAGGTCTATGAAGGAACGCGCGTGCCCAGAAGATGTCTAAAGGCACTGAAATTCCAACGCATCGACGATACACAGCAGGCTGGTTTTTGCAACATATTTTTTTCACCCTTATATTGCTTAAGAGTTAAGTTTTATTTTTCCATAAATATTTGTTTTTATTTTTTAATACGTTTACTCAGAGTAGGTAGTCATTAAATTGCAAATGATAATAAACTTTATGTTTGAGTGTTAAGGTTTATAATTAAGTTAAATGCAACCGCGGCCACTTGAACGATTTGTGTTTGTTCCTAATCTTTATTTAGGGTAAAAACACACACGCTACTTTTAGCATTGGCGATCGGCGATTTTGCGGCTGTATCGATGCTGCATCGCGTTTTGGCGACTCTCTGCGTTCGGACGCGGTATCGGAATCGCGCGTTTTAGCAACTGCTCCGATGCTGGCGCAGATGCCAAATCGCTGCGACCGGCATCCGAATGTGTGCTGAGTGTAGCTTTCAGCCGCTGTGTCGAGCTTCCGAAAAGCGACTGAATCGCCGCGTTTGGCGTTTTCAAGTGTGCGGTGTGGAATGCTTGGTCGCTGCATTTAGCTTCTAAAAAGCGGCGATATCGCCGATCGCCGATAATAAAAGTAGCGTGTGTGTTTTGGCCCCTACTACTATTGTTGATCGAAAGGAGCTACAAAGCTGCGCGCACTTTATTTGTGGTACCCAAGTGTACACACACAAACACCCTCACACACGCTCGTGAACTTATGCGTGGATTCGAGTAGCGTCAGCACATAATACACACACGCACACACAGACACTTCCGATTTCGCCATTCGTACGATACCGAGAGCTCCTACGCTTACAAACATTCTTTGCGCGCCTTTATGGGAGGATTTGCGCGCTTGGTGATGAGGCCCGCTAGGCATGGCGGGCTGATACCAGTCGGGGGGTGTCCTGGATGTACAGACGCCAGCACATCAAGCTACCCGAAACGGTAAAATTTTCCCAATCAACTTTGAACCTTATGCTTTAGCCGATAAAGTTGAAAATCTATTAAAGAAATTTGACAGGTTGTAGTAGCTTGATATGCTGGCGTCTGTACAATGAATACGTTTGTATACTTAGTGTTGGTCATCAACGAAGTCGCGGCCACAGCTAGCCGTAAATAAAACTCACAGTCTATGGTTCTTGAGTCCTGCTCTATGTCTGAACGTTTTGTCACACTCTGTGCACTGAACTCTTGCTTTGTGCGTGTCTTTATGGTAGCGGTGGGTGTCTATGGAACTGTGGGCAAAAATTAAAACAAACAATGCAATATATTTTTAGAGGACAGTGGCTAAACTCACGTATCTATTTAGGGTTTGACAATTGACCGATTAGCTTGTTTTTAGCTTAAGGACGCTATCACATTTTTCCACGAATAACAGTGCTTTTCAGGTACCATTTTAATGAACTTGGAGTCGCAACTGCAAGGATATCTTGGTTTCAAATTAAAGATAATATATTCATCTCCAGAATGGCTCCATAACAATTAAATAGCCCCATACAAAATTTTCACACAAATACGTTTTTACCATCACAGTAATCGCAAAAAAATTAATAAAAAGGGGTTTGAATAAGGACCTATATAGCTAAATCCAATGCATATTTTAACTTAAAAATAAGAAGATATTGTTGCTTATATAGTCTTCTATACGACAAGCTAAATATTTTGTAGATAAATAAATAACTTTTTCATTTATGAGACAAATAAGAAACGCTCTCAAATTTCTCCATACATTTTCTACCCGCGGACACTTGCGGTTCGTCATTCCGCGCTCAGAGGCGCTCGTGGAAGCACGTCTGTGTCGCTTTCTCGCAAAAAATAATTACGTAAAAAAGTGAGTTCTGAGTTGTGTACTGAGGTCGGACGAAGTTGATACTTTTTCGGACCGAAATAAAATTAAGTACGATTATTGGTATTTGTTTCAGAAACAAATACTTAGTTGTAATTTTTACAAGCTTTTATTTAACTTGCAATGTATGTATGTATGTATGTAACTATGTTTGTTCGGGTGGACTCTTGCAACTAAATTTTGAAGCAGATATCTTCAACCGATTGAGCTGAAATTTTGTATGCACGTTTAGTTTGGATGACAATGCATGTTTAGCTGTGTGACGTTATTCTAAATCCAAAATGGCGGAACGCCCAAGATGGCGGACTACTTATTTTTAAGGCACTCCTACAATATGGATATCAAATGAAAGGGATTGCTGAGAATAACTCGAAAAATAAAATGACGTCACTCTAAATCCAATATGGCGGACTTTTATATTATTTTAGACATTAGAAATATTTTTTTAGACATTCGATATTAATAGTCGAATATAACATCCATTTTTTATTCAAGGTGGCGGATTTTTGTTTGTGACAAATCGACTTACGGCCAATTTCTTCATAATACCAGTATATCCAGTTGTCATGCTACGTCACAGTTTTACTCTTCAATTCAGTAATTTTTTTAGTGAATTATAATGTTGCTATATTGAAGAATACAATTGTGACGTAGCATGACAACTGAATAGACTGGTATTACGTTTAGTCGGTTAACAAAGTCGCGTGGTTTTTTTGTTTACCTTTATTTAGCTACCTAAACCTATGGAGAATAGTAGTAGTACAATGAAATATTTTCTATGTGAAAAGACAGCTGTGCTGCTGGGGAGTTTGTTGCGCCACTTCTTCCCAGCGAAAGCACTAAGAAGTGAAGGGCGGGCGTTTTGGGGACTGTCTTTTGTAATTTTGACATTCGAAAAGTGCTGATTCTCAGCCTAATTTGAATAAATTACTTTTGATTTACTTTGTTTTAATTTTTAAGTAAATAAAATACTTACTGTTTTCATAAGGGAATGATTATTTTTAAATATCACAACGAAACTACGATAAACTCCCAGGCTAGTATTTGAGTATGTAATACTCCAACAATTGACATCAAAAATAATATTTAAAAGTACTTAGGTACATCTTTTCAAACTAACAGCAGACTGTGGTATAAATGTGGATGTTCCTTGTAATACTAAAATGTTAAGGTCGTTTTTGGGTACCTAGTAATGAACGTAACTGATGTTGAACGTTGACTGATGAACTTCAACAATACTAAAAACATGATTATCACGCAGATAGTAAGTACTAATAACACTTACCAAATTCGATTGCGAACTTACAACTAACTTTACTCAATAAATACCAGCAAAATTAAAAAAAAATATCTTCAAGTACCAAGATTAGTTAAGTTACGTATAAAAATCGAGCGAACAATGGTTTCAATGTGTGCGTGCGCGTAATGTTGCTGTGTTGCGATTCAGATACCTAAACTTGAGCGAGTTCAAAATGTGATAGCGTCCTTAAGGGAGATGCGATAAGGTAGCCCTCGATATTAAAATTTTCATACGTTTTTTGCAATTTGCATTTCAGTGTCAAGTTGTATGTTGATCTAAATATGATTCGCGACCGTAACAAATATGTATTTATAGAATTAAGTACTAGCAGCACCCCGCGATTTCACCCGCATAAGTCTCGATCCCGTGGGAATATCGGGATAAAATGTATCCTAGGATACTTTTTCCCGATAAAAATAAAAAAAATCGGGATAAAAAAGTATCCTAGGATACTTTTTCCCGATATTCCCACGGGATCGAGACTTATGCGGGTGAAATCGCGGAATGCTGCTAGTAATTCTATAAATACATATGTGTTACGGCCGCGAATCATATTTAGATCAACAAACAACCTGACACTGATCTACAGATTGCAAAAAAAAAACGTAAGAAAATTTGTATTTCGCGGGCTATCATAGCGCATCCCTCTAAAAGGCGATCCCCGCGATCGAATGAAATAAATGGTACTTACTTAGATATTTTCCCACATAAATTACATTTATATTCCTTGAGTGATATCTCATGCGTCGAATAATAATGTTGCTGCATCACTTTGATGTCCAATGTTCTTTTGTGGCATATGCTGCATTCATATCTGAAAACAACACGGTTATTATTTCTCATTTATTTGAAATAAATTTTTAAGAATTGTAGTACAGACGCCAAGCACATGAAGCTACCATAATCTGTCAAATTTATTTAATAGATTTTCAATTTTGTCGCGAAAGCATAAGGTTTAAAGTTGATTGGGTTTCGTTTAGCTTGATGTTAAAGATAGTCGGCTTTTTTTAAAGTTTCTTAAACGATTCGCTAAAACTAACAAAATTATTGAATACATTAATTAAATAAATTAATCTAATAAAAATTGGTGTATAAATCATAGTTGTTAAACAGGCTTGCAGATCCGTGGCATACCTACCTATCCGCCATTTTGATTTTTTTTTTCAAAATGGCAGTCACGCAAAAAGAAAGATTTTAGAGGTACCTATCTTCATGATTTTTTTCTATCATATCAAATTAGTTGTATTATGTTTTCAACACACTGTTTACCAGCATATATCCTGAAGAATATAATATATTTTTTCGATTTTGTTTACTGTAGTCGATCATATACTTCTATTGTTTCTAAAACTTGCTTTTTTTGCGTTTAGGTCCTGTAAGCCCCTTAGACATTAAGAGTGACTATTGCAGTTGCCTGTACCGTTGACGCGTGTCCCTCGTTTGTATATGTAATAACATACCTTCTCATATGCCTTTTATAATGCGCTGTAAATGATTCCACTGATGGTATTATCGTTTTGCAAATAGGACAGATGTAGTCGCCCAATTCCTGTAAAAATATGTTACATAATATATTATTATATCGCGTTTGTATTTCGAAAGAAGTAGGTAGAGGTCTATAGTATACCCATATTTCGCTATAGTCCGCGCGGAACTAGATGGCCGCTGAGTTGGGGACAGGGGTGAGGCGGCGGTTCGCCACGTACGTACTGCTTAATGCGCCCCCGCCCCTCCGTCCCACTGCTCACATACCTAGGGCGCGGCCAACAATTTCGGCGCGGACTATATAATAGTTCTGTTGAAGTATCATGTTATAGGGGGCGAGCCTCAATCTGCCTAGTCTTTATCCAAACTATGTTGAGTTCGGACACCGAACCGGAACCTGATGCAGCTTAAAACCAATATTATACACGAAGATACTGCGTATCTGACCTCCAAAACCCAGTTATCGAGTAAGGGTCAGCGCAGGAATAATCCCCGCGCGGTCTCGGGCATTTTCTTTACGGATCGCGTATGTTCGAGTTTGCGGGGGGGGGGGGGGGGGGGGGACGCGTCTTCGAGGACGCGCGAGCATTTTTTGTCAGGTTCAAGCATTTATGCACTTTATTGTAATAATTTTAAAGTTTATTTTCAAGTGGGTTAATAAAATCCTCTCCGCTGCGCTCCGTTCTGTCTGCGCTGAGCCTAACACCCCTTGGTAAGACTGGGTGTCAGACTTTCAGGCTTCTGACTACGCGTCACGACTGTCAAAGATCTACAAATGACAGCCAGGACCAAGAGCTTATAACGTGTGGATCTCGATATGTTAATGTAATGGATGTTCACCTCTCCATGAACCGACCGCAGCAAGCGTTGCTTAACCTTGAAAATCGACCCGTGCGGCTGTTATTATTTAGCCACGAAAATCTTACTAATATTATAAACGCGAAAGTTTGCGAGGATGGATGGATGTTTAGTACTCTTTCACCAAAAAACTACTAAACGGATTTGGATGAAATTTAGCACAAAAATAGTTTATAACCAGGATTAACACATAGGATACTTTTTATCCCGATATTAACACGGGATCGAAAGTTATGCGGGTGAAACCGCGGGACCGCTAGTAATTATTATAAAAAGAACTTACAGCCGAATGCTTGGTCGCCACATGAGCGGAATAAGACTTCCTGTAAGTAAACCCAATGAGACAGCTTTCACACTTGTATTCCGCCCTCGTATACGCGTCTCTTGCCGATTCTTTGTCTCTTTCTAACAACATTTCCTCATATGTCAACTCTATGGTTAGGATCTTCTGGTCTCGCTCTTTCGTAGGTTTCGGCTGTAAAGAAAAAAAATCATGTATAATAATAATAGTAGTCCTGCAGACCGAATTTCGGCCAATGCTGCCGTTCTCAACGGAGACTAGCCTTCGAAGCGGGAGATATTATAGTGCACAGTCGGTGGTTTTTTTTTTTGTAAAAAAGTTTTTCTTGAGGAAGGTTATAGGCTATTTAACGTCACGCTGCGACTCTTAGAAGCCGACCAAAAAGAAAACAGAAAAAACGCTAAGCGAAAAAGAAGTAATAGCACAGGCGGGCGATGCGATGCGACGCGGCGGGTCGGAGCCGAAGGAGTTTTATAAAAACTTTTTTACAAAAAAAAAAAAAACAAACTTAAAAAAAAAACTACAAAGTGATAAATAACTTTAATTTCTGAAGTCGGTGTCGTTAGTTCCGCATTTCCGTTTTTTGACACCGACTTCCTAAATTAAAGTTATTTATCACTTTTTAGTTGTACCTACTCCACACAAATTCAAATAACACTAGTGCATTGAAGAATTGAAGACACCGACTAGAAGAATCATCAAAATTCGCATAGAAATGCCGGAGATGCAGTACATTTATGCATATAACATTGTACATAAGAATAATTACATAATGTATTATATACTAAAATCTAAAACCTTCTTGAAAGTATGTAGATCACATTAGTGAAAGAATTATCAAAATTGGTTCATGAGTTTTTGAGAAAATCGTGGACATACAAACACATACATACGCGGGTCGAATACAGAACCTCCTTTTTTTAAATCGGTTAAAAAACGTTGCTGTTATTTTAGTATACTGTGTATCTTACGACATCCACGTGAACGAAGTCCCTGGCAGAAGCTAAATCAAAAGTCATTTATTTAAATTAGGCTGAGAATCGACACTTTTCGAACGTCAACATTACAAAAGAGAGTCCCCCAAAACTCCCGCTCTTCACCACTTCCTAGTACAAACTCCCCAGCAGCACAGCTGTCTGCTTTCTGTTAGCTAGTTAAGTCATTTATTCAAACTAGGCTGAGAAAGTGAGAAAGACTCAAGACAAGAGTGACATAAGACTATCCCCAAACCCGCCTTTTACCACTCCTTAGTACTTTAGCTGGGAAAAATTTGTGGCGCAACAAACTGCCCAGATAAACTACAGCTCGTAAAGCCCTGGTCAATGATACGCGGGACGTGAGACGCGAATTTCCACTCAGGCCGCCCAATAATGACAAGGAAGAGGTGGGACCTCTGTTCCTCGTCAGTGTTCACTCCAGCCGACCAATAAAGGTAAGCCAGAGATGAGGAACAAGACTTCTGCCGGGAGATAAGGTCCTGCTCGCTGCGGGTTTATGTATCTCTCTTGGTCTGGCTCCTTACCCTAGGCCTGTTCCGGCAAATTAAACTCTACCGGCACAGACCGTGAGTTCAAAAGCGCGCAAGCCCCACCACGACGTCAACGTGGAGATACGGCGGTGAGGTTATTATTATTATTCTCTTTATTTAATTTTGATCACATATTGTTTAAATTTTTTTTAAACATTTAAAACTAAACGTTATTATTGTTATTTCGTTTATTTATTTACTTATTTTTAAATATTTTATATTACTTACATTTTTAAATATTTCTCAAAATATAAAAATTACGTAAGTATAAAAAAAGTGTATGTGTTATGTTCATAACATAATATTCTAACTGGGATAGTTCGATGGTGTGTGTTAAATCCGGGACATGTAGTATAAATAATAATAATTACATTGATGTATTTAGTTCGATGAATCAGGAACAAGTTGATATAGAAATGGCGGATCAGCATGCGAAGGCCCGGGGACTTGTGAGTCGTTTAACAAATGGTCATCAGAGCTCAAAGCATGGATACGCTTCTTCTCGCGATATCTCCTCGAACGTTCCTTTGCGCATTCTCTTTTTACTTGTGCCTTCTTTTCTTCAATTTGTTTCTTTATTATCTCATCGTTCTCAGGGTCATTCTGGACCATGGAATCCAAGTATTGTTTAGATTTACGTTTTTTCTGACGATATCTGCGCATGCGTGCATTAGCCAGCTCCCTTTTTCGTTGCCATTCATCGTTGAACTTGTAAATTTCATCCATTTTCTGGAAAGGGGAATGTTTACTTTTCATTAGATTTTTGACGTGAAAACTTCTTTAAGCGCGTTGGGCATTTTTTGAGATGGGAAAAAACCATTGAACTCGCGACACTATTACCGACACCGCGCTACATTCGGATGTGTTCGGCTGTTCTCGGGATGTACTCGGTTTTAATGTACTTCTGATATGTCAGTGAGTGATGGCAAAGTATTCTGTTTGTGTTTTGTTTATATGACGATTCAAAAAATACACACGTAATTGTTCAAGTTTTCACTTCTGTCGGCACTCCCGGAGTGCCACTTGTTTATTTTTTCACTATTAAGGTCGTCACTCATTATAACCGGACCGCTCCAGCGCAGTAACCGCCCGCCACCGCCTCGAGAAATTTCCACCCGCTTGTCGCCAACGCGCCGTCAACAAGACGACAGCTCGCTGCTGCCACGCCACCGGTGAGGTGAATGTTTGTTGTTCATGCGCCGCTTACTACTTACTTTTTTTTTTTTTAAGTGAAAACTTCTTTAGCGGCGTTGTACTTTTTTTGTAATGGGTAAAAAATGTTAAAACTCGCGTCAGGACACGTGACCCTGATCAAAAATTCGCAAGACGGATGGAGAGTAGACAGCCGGCGCGGCGGAGGAGTATCCCCCTCTCTTTCTACGGCGCTGCGAAAATGTATAACCGACACCGCTTCGGATTTGTTCGGCTGTCCTCGAGATGTACTCGGTTTTAATGTATATCCGATATGTCAGTGAATGATGGCAAAGTATTCTGTTTGTGTTTTGTTTTCACTTCTGTCGGCACTCCCGGTGTTTTCTTTGGAGGACGAGTGAACTTTACACCTCGTTTCTGATACCTCTAAACGAATATCAACTTTATTTCCTAGTCAATTAAGTTCATTTCAGAATGACTACAACTATTGAAAATGTCATAAAAGTTTTAGAACATACTGTACTTTATTTGGGGGTAGTAAAGCTGTTTTTCCAAAAACACATTTGTTTACATGTTCGCAAACTAAATCGCAAAAACATATTTAATTGAAAAAATGATTTTATTTCTATAAGTTGCTTTATACAAACACTTTTACACGTCAATCATATTTAAAAAACTATATGAGGTCGGCGTTTCCTATCTGACTACTCTGAGAAGAAATGCCGAAACAAACTCAGAGGTCACAGTCTCTTTTAAAGTCCAGACATAATCTTGGTCAGATCATAATAATATGAAGACAATTTAGACTGATGCCTGAAATGGTCTTTTGAGTAAAGAACCACACAGATTGAGTGGACCTGTCCAGTCAGTGCACGCATTTGTCAGTAATCGTGCAGCTCAACTCAAAACTTAATAATAGAGTAAGATTCTTACCTTAACTTTTTCATCCTCTTTAACTCTCTTCTTGTCTCTTTTACTCTTAGTCTTGCTATCTCTCTCTCTCTTCTCATCCCTGTTCATGGAGCACATTATACTTTGTACCTCAGACTCGTAATGTTTCGTGGTTTCCGAGCTGTCCGATAGAGGGCCAGTGTCATCTTCTAAGATGTTTGTGTCATCTGAAAATAATATAAACTAATAACATCACGAGAGCATTGGTGGCCAAGTGGTAACGGCCGCGACTTACGAGTTGTAGGTCGTAGGTTCGAATCCAGACAGGTGCTTTACTTTGTGTAAATTATTTCATCACCACTGCTCTCAAAACTGTGAAGGAAAACATCGTGAGGAAACCGGCATGCCCTAGAACCAAAAATTCGAAGACATGTGGCATCTGCCAACTCGCACTGGTCCTGCGTGGTGGATTACGGCCCACTCCCTCTCACAGAGAGGAGGCCTGTGTCCCAGCAGTGGGAACATTATAGGCTGAGTATGTAATAACATCAGGTAAGTTTATCGCCTCTGCGGGCCCTATCAGAATACCAGCGCTGCAACATTTATTTTTCCAACCTCTATAATTAAAAATCTGCTTTTGCTTACCATTATCAAAGTCCCAATCATCTTTAAGCTCATCCTTAATACAAATAATGGGTACTTCCGGGTATGTTGATAGTTCTTCGTACCCATCCGAGGAAGAAATACTGGTGGGTTCCGCGCAGTGGACCTTCAGGCGAGGGGGTCGGCTCACGTCTGATAAGAGGCATTCGTGAAGATTCTGTGAAACGAAAACCGAAAACTTTTACTTGTCGTAATCTATCTACATATACAAAGTGTTAAAAAATTAACCCGACAAACTTTAAGAGGTGCTTTAGACCATCAAACTGAACAACTTTCACTATGGGACTTCAGAGTTAGTCCCATAGTCTAAAGGACCTCTTAAAGTTTGTCAGGTTATTTTTTTAACACCTTATATACTACTGTGGCGGCAACTACATCAACACATGTGAACTACGCATCACGCTGACGTCGCGCAAAATCCTGCATCGCGCAAGCACAGTTTGTACAAACCCGCTGTGAATGTGTGTGTAAGCGCAGGAGCTCTCGGTACAGTCCGAGACAATGGCGAAGTCAGGAAGTGTGTGCGTGTGTTATGTGCTGACGCTACCCGTCTTCACACACACATTCACATCATGTACAACAACAGAAAAAGATAATTGTTAAGACTCACCTCTTGAGTATAAGTCTGCAGTATCCGGTATGAGTCCTGGACTTGTTCTCTAAAGGCTATGCTCTTCTGTAGCAAGGCTTTGCACTCCCAACAGACCTGCAGGCTTACAGCAGTCAAACTGCACAGCTGGAACAGATCGGGGTAAAAAGTAGCCTATATGTTAATCCAGGGTGACGGCTACCTCCATACAAAATTTTATCAAAATTGGTCCAGCCGTTTAAGCGTGAAGAAGTAACAAACATATAAACACACACACACACACACAAACTTTCGCCTTTATAATATTAGTGTGATATTACTAAATGTGCCCGCATGAGTTTTTGTTTTTTTTTTGGCACGGAACCCTAATTCTTTTTTTTTTAATAAAAGCCTAAGTTACGCCTTATAACATCAGCTATCTGCCAGTAAAAGTCCCACCAAAATCGGTTTCGGATTTCGGAGATTAGCCAGAATAGACACAGAGCAAAATATTAAAAAAAAAAAAATTGTTATAAGTGCCGCATATGCTTTCATATTCATTTAAAAAAGCTGTTATTTTGACAATAATAATAATTTTATTTACCTACTATTTGTATGCACTTATAATGATTGATTTATAAGACTATGTAAGCTATCTTTGCCACATAAACATAGCTTTAAAATATATATTGTTACTGCCCAAACCGTCTACAGATATTTAGATGAAGACAACATGTAGATAATGATTTTGAGCTACGCGGTATACAAAAAATTCGAATTGTACTTACAGGAATTTCGTCCAAAGCATTTAAGTAATATTTTTGCATTTTCTCATCTGTAATGTTGTGGAGCTTTCGCCCAACACAAAGGCAGGCATTACAGAGTAGTTTATAAGTTACACTTTCTTCTTTGATATCCATTTTATTAATTTATTATTAACTTTTCATGATAGACTGCACAGCTTTCTGATTTTCAGATAAACTTTCACTAAATAAATACCAACATAAAAAAAATTAAAACGATGAATACTGTTTTTTGTCTTATCTTTTCTACTTAGATTATGTTTTAAATCCAATACGATTTGATGACTGTATTAACAATAATTCAAGAATTTAATTTCAAAAACATACAACAAAACAAACTGCTGCCATTTTAAAACTAGTGTTGTGTGTGACGCGTCGCGTCCGGTCCGGTGTCAGCCAATATTGATTTTATCGGTTTTTGTGTACTGTCACCAAGAAAAATAAAAACCGGTTATTTGACAAAAGTTTTTATCATGGAGGTTTCTAAAAAACAGAAAGATTGTTTATTTATTAGAACGAATATGCTAAACGAAAATATAGGTTACTTAGATAAATGATGGACTGCCTCTGTAAACCTCTCTGGGTTCAGGCTTTACGACATAGAATATGCTTTAGAATTATTTACCTAGAAGAAGTACAGTTTTTGCGAACGCTTTCATTTGGGAAAGTACTACCACCTTACCCTATCCTGCCCATGCTGCCAAGGGGTTTACCTTTTCTCCCGGCTAGCAACACACCTGTGGTTCTAGACGCCCGTCTGGTTTCGTCATGCGGATGACCATCATAAGGTCCATAAGAAGACGAAATGATCATCTAGACTTCTGTAACTGCATAGTATTTGGTAGAGATCACCTGATGCCGCAGCCATGATCGTCTTACACACATACACTTACATACATAACGCACGCCTAGTACTTCCTTTGGGGACAGGGAGAAACTACAGCACGCCTGCTACGATCCTTAAATGCTCCTTTTGCTTCGTTTACGTTCATACATCCTGCGGGGTAATTGCGCAACACACTAACAGTAGCAATGGGTTTTATTTTGACAGTTCTACAACATTCATTGCGTTATTTACGTTGTTGAGCAGACAGATTTTGCGAAAATATGAAGCAATGGATTAACAATATCCTTCAAAATGATTCAGATTGAGATCAATAGTGTCTTACGCAATTAGGGTGCTGGTCATACACGCACGCCGATTGCGAGTACTGCACCTGACCTTCCTGAAGTACAGACGCCAGCACATCAACCTACTACAATCTGTCAGATTTCTGTAATAGATTTTCAACTTTATCGCTAAAGCATAAGGTTCAATGTTGATTGGGAAAATTTGACAGTTAGGTGTAGGTTGATGTGCTGGCGTCTGTACATCAGCAATAAGGTCACTATGTGTCCTTCTAGGACGTCCTTCCCGGATTGTTGTGGGAAATGAAAATATTAGGTGCATTAAAAATCAAGTTGTATCGAAATCGTTTATTTCAGAAACGTATCGTTACAATGTTTCGTAGATTTATGAATTTTGACACAACATTTATTTTCAGGTAAAAACCGTACACCCATTAAAATTGCCAAATTGGTTGAATGGTGGTAAGGGTACAATTTACCACAACATTTAACTAGATGTTTATTTTTGTTTCAATCAGGGTGGTACCTGAAACTTATATACTAATCTGCCCCTTGTCGATATATGTGGGGTACAGCTTTATATTAAAATTCGGATTATTCTAGATTCCATTAAATGTAGGTTTAGTACCTAAAACTTAAATACTAGGTAGGATTACAATAATAATCTCAACGTCGATAGAAAGGGTGTTTTTTTAGGTTTTGTTTTCTTTTTAAAAGAAATACCTACAAAAAATAAAAAAAGATATGTAAATACCTACAATATAGGTCCTCTAATTTTAAATTTAGCGTGGCTCCACAAAATTTTCTTTATACAAACTATTGAAATGTTATCAAGCAGTGGAGGGGCGCGCAATTGTAAATTATATTTATTTTTATCTACTAATTATAAAATAAATAAATGAGATCACAATATAAAACGTCAGTCGAAATACATCAGTCCAAAACCGGGTTTCTGGAATAAAAATCAACGACATGTCAAAATTATACTCGTGTTAAATGATACCCCTTGGTAAGACTGGAGACTTTCTGTTTTCTGATGACCCGTAACGACAGGATCCACGAATGACAGCCGTGAGTACCGGCTCAACCAAGAAGCTTAATAGATAAAAGTGGAGGCAACACTGAATACCTAAGTGAAGAGGACTGTGGTCGGACACTCTCTTTCTAAATACACACATAAGAACGAGACAGTGATATGTGTTTCCTTTGTCATATGTATGTATTTAGAAAGAGTGTCCGACCACAGTCGTTTTCACTTAGGTATTTAGAGTGCTGTCTCCATTTTTATGGGCTCAACGTGCTTTCCGTGGCACGGTCTAGGTAGATATACACAGAGTACTTTTTGATAGACTGTAGGTATATGATGGTCGCCCACCCACAGACCAAACGATGCAAGTTTTTTTTTTTGCTTTTTGTTTTGTAAATATTGTGCGCCTGGGTCAAAAAACTTGTTTTATTTCTTTCTCATGAAAAAAAAATTGTGTCGATTTTTGTTCTAGAAATCGGGCATAAAATAATTATTATTCTAAAATTAAAACACTATACTCCATAGGTTGAGGTAGATAAAGGTAAACAAAAAAACCACGTCGACTTAGTTAACCGACTAAACGAAATACCAGTGTATTCAGTTGTCATGCTACGTCACAGTTGTACTCTTCAATTTAGCAACGTAATAATTCATCATGACAACTGTGGTACAGCTTGGCAAAAAAGTCGTGAAAATAATGGTGGCGCTACTATCGTGCATGTTGTAACCCTATATAGTACGACGAAAACGGTTTTGATACTTCTTTTTTTTTTGACAATTAATGTGAATAGGTGGGTTTTTGAAAAAAAGAAAACCTCTGAAACGCTTGTTCAGCCACTGCCTAAAACGATAACATTTGTAGTTATTTATTTCAATGAATTAAAAATAAACTTATTAGGTATTTCAAAATACCTTGATATCAACTAATCCCACATTATGTAAGACAATTTCATGTTTTACAAGACCCCAGATTAATTCAATAGGGTTTAGATCACAGTGACAAGTTGGAAGCTCTACTACTGTGTGACTGTATCCCACGAATCCAAGTTCTCCTCTAACCACAGGCAAAATGTTCCATAGTTGGTGTTCTAAACAAAAACTAAAAAACAAACATCATAATCAAAAATTTTAATCAGAATCAAAAATGTTTTCCTCTAATTATTCCACGCCCGAAAAGTCGTCACCCATGTCTTGGTGTGAGCTTTCACCAAAACTCTGCTGGCTACCTGCAGATATGTCACTATTGCTGCTTTCATCTTGTAGGTTTATGATATTTTTTCCAATGTCACTATACAGAGTTTGCCCCCTTCAAAAATAACCTTTTTCTATTTTCATGACATATTGACATGATTTTTTCCAGTCGTCAACTGAAACGCTCTGAAACGCTTGTTCAGCCACTGCCTAGAACAATAAAATAAAAACAACTAAACAATATTAACCAAAAGTATCAAAATTATACGAATGCGCTGCAATCTAAATGTGTTTTGTAAACATAACCTCAAATTCGTGAATGTACATTTCAATAATTGTATGAAAGGTTTATTCTAGATATTGCACCTTGAAATACACACATTACATCTGATTACATGTATAAAAATTAATTTTACCTATCATTTCACCGGTTCTTTTATTACACATCGTTGAGATCGGATAAAATTTGTCCGACCTCGAGTTCCGCCAAACATCTCACGTACACTACAAATTCTCGCTCTTGCGGAGCTGCGAATAACAGATCTGTTCTTTATGTACACAATGGGTCACCAGTATCACCAGAATAACGCAAATAAATAAAAATAAACACGAGAAACAGTCACCGATTACAAGAAATGACAGAATATGTACCTTACTCGACGAAGCAGAGCGAGTGTTGCCAATGATTAAATATTTTAGTTCCGTTTCAGGACTTTCTTGCCAAACTGTAGTTTAGTCGGTTAACTAAGTCACGTGGTTTTTCTGTTTACCTTTATTTAACTACCTAAACCTATGGAGTATAGGTAGCATGTCGCGTAGGTATAGTTGCCCTCATAATTGCTTTAAAATAAAAAAATTTGCTAAGCCACCCGAATAAAAATTTTAATGTCACTTGTGTGTACGACATAAAATGACAAGGACTATATTTTGTCTATATGACAGGTACAGTCGCGTCGAGAGAATGTGTTCCTCACACCTGTCAGTGCGACAATTCTAGTAGCTACAAAGATCAATTTCGCAAAACACGTATTCGTGTGTATGAAACATACAGCGGTGTTATTCTGTAAAAAGATCACCGTGATAACTTAGGTGAAGTAAGCTGTCATTTCACGTTGCTAGGGATTGACACTATTGACAGCTCACTTTAAGCTCACCTCACCTAAGTTTTCACGGTGAGATTTTTACAGAATAGCATTACAGGTGTCAAAAACGCATTCTCTCGTCTGCCGCACTTTAGAGTAGTTCCAATTTGAATTTTGAATTGTTGGCAAACTGGGTAAAGCAATCACGATGTTGACCATACCTTATAAAAGCAGCCCGTGAGTGTAGCTTAGCCAAACTACAGGCTGCTAGAAAGAGAAAGAAAAAAAATACAATATAAACTTTTAGAAAAAATATATCAAAGTCATTATGAGTTGGAAGAATAACATAGATTATAAAAGGGAATAAAAAAGTTAAACACTACATGAAAAAGTCTTAGCCCCTTACTAATAAACGTATTATATCAGATGAATAGTTACACACCAATTCCTACTCTCTTTCAGTCGTCAGTAATTTGAATTTCGAAAGAAGAAGACAAAGCGTTGTGTAACTATACAGACGCTATACAACGTTTATTAGTAAGGGGGATAGTTTTTCTTACGAAATAATAATAAAGTCAGGCCTTTCCACTGACACAAAACGACATCTATACGAATGCCTAAATAAAATCGCACTGTTAGACTATCAACGCTCGGCCCAGCAGCCCAAAGTTGAAAATCCAACAACGTCTAAGGTCCGACCGCGGCAGATTTGCTAAAGATGTAAACAACAATGGCCGCTCGAAATTTAATAAAATTGATAAACAAGAGTATTTATTTTAAGTAATAATATTTGTTTTCGTCTAGTTAGCTCGTAGATTTAGACGAAAACAAACATTACT
Organism: Hydraecia micacea; assembly: GCA_914767645.1. NCBI lineage: Eukaryota > Metazoa > Arthropoda > Insecta > Lepidoptera > Noctuidae > Hydraecia > Hydraecia micacea. Next base: position 3,777,833 of record OU611805.1, read on the forward strand.
TACTTGTTTTCGTCTAGTTAGCTCGGAGATTTAGACGAAAACTAACATTCAGACCTTCAGACAGTAGGTATAAGTTTTAGTCTAAAGCTTTGATTTCATAAGAAAGGGAAGAACGGCCACGAACTCACTGCTATCAGCGCAAGTTACTTTACTCTTTGTATCAGCGGCAGCTTAGCGCGGGGTGGCGAGCGGTAAAAACAAATATACCAAAATGGTTGAACCATGCCACGACCGACGCACCGCTCGTAGCGTCAACGCTAGAAAAAAGAAACCGCGCCGCTTGCCGCTAAGCCAAAAGTCGTGGCCGGGCGGTGATAACGTTTATCCAAATACAGAGTGTTTTTTGACACTTTAATGTCAAATACTGGTGGAAATGACAGGTTTTCATAACGGCCGTATACATGACGTTACCGCTTTCCTAGAAATCCAAAGCTTTGGGCGAAGGCGTCAGAGTAACCCGCGAAGTTCTTCTACGTTTTTTGCAATTTTCAAGTTTGTATCAGGTTGTATGTTGATTTAAATATGATTCGCGGCTGTAAAAAATATTTATTTAACTTATAGAATTATAATCATAAAAATCCCAATACATCTCTCTACCATATTGAATGAGTACCTATTACATAAAATTATGACATTTGCGGCCAATTCTATTCTAACTTGACTAATATCGATACCAATGATTTATATAAATACATACTTGCTCGCAAATCATATTATTATCTAGATCAACATACATATTTAACAAATTGCAAAAAAGGTAAGTTTTGAATTTCGTGGATTACCTTAGCTCATCATTAAGAAGTTTTAACGTAAAAAAGTTTCTAAACCCTCTAGGGTTTATCTATCTGAAATGATGCCAATGCTTAATCGTCCGAAGATATTTATGCCTCTTCGGCTTGGTCGGATTTTTCTTTGCTTTCTTTCCGCATTTTTTGTCTCGAGGATAATCTCCGCTTTTCAGGAATAATACAAACGATGGACGAATTAAGTATATCCAAATTAAATAGATGGCCTTCACAGGCAGGAGCAACAGTATGTTCCAGAACTGTGGAGATGTTGCAGTTAGTACATGTGTTATTAGTAAGACTACTATACCATCCTTTAAATTACTGAAACAAACATTATTGATTAATTAAAGAACTTAAGACGACACCGACCGCGCAGTGGCGCCCTCATCACTTGTTTGGTTATATATTCTTTTATTTTAGAATGAAAATGCAGAAAATAAGCTTGTTACGTTGTGTTCCACAAGATTATAAGTCATTATTGTTACATTACAATTACAGGTACCTATTACAGTTTTATTATAATAATTAAACGGAATTTTATTCTAAAATAAAAGAATAACCAAACAAACGAAGAGGGCGCCTCTGCGCGGTCGGTGTCTACGACACGGTGTATATAACAGTACTGTCATCTATGACGAGCTTTTAGTTTTTAACCCCAATTAATCATCATAATTATGTCTAGCCTATTCCCTCCCAGTTTGAGTTTCAGTGTTTTACATGGAGCGACTGCTTATATGAGAACCACAACCCAGTTACTGGGTAACACGATACCCCTTGGTAAGACTGGTTTTCAGAATTTTGGGCTTCTGAATAGCCGTAACGCGACTCTAGTAGATCACTTCATGGTAATTCCATGAACGTCACTACTGTCTACGGGAGCCTTGAAGCGTAGAGTGAAAATCGCAAAGACCATGTTTTCGTGGCCTTTAGGTGAGGTTAAGAAGATAAAAAATATGAGCAAGTGGATACTTACTCGCCCCAGCCGCCTGGCAAGCCCAAATCATGGCCAGGGTTGATTATTTTGAGTTCAACTTTATTATTATATAGCGGCAAAGCTTGTTTGATCATCAGGACAAGCAAAAAAAATAATATTATTGGAATAATGATGGTTGACATCTGAAAAGGAAATTAGAATAAGTTTAGTTCATTGATACATTAATTGAATACGCGCATTGACGGAGTTGCGGACACCCCCGTATTACCTACACTACATCTGATTATAAAATATTCATTTTGTGATGATTAATCAAGTAACTACAAGTACTACAACACTAGACGTCTTCATAATAAAGACTACGGCGCCTGGGACATTAAAAAAAATTTTGACTATTATAATTTTTCTGTGTTTAATATAAACAAAGACCCCTATTGAAATAAAAATTTAAGTTTAGGGTTTTAGGCAATAGTAAGAATACGCTCAGAGCATTTGTTCATGTATTTTAATGTAATAAACGTTATGATTAGATAAATTGTCTTCTAATAAAGACGTGGCGTGGAGGGCACGGAAACGATTGTCTTCTATAGAAGACCGTGGCGCTCAAAAGGTTAATTTTCGTCGCTGGAAGCTGGAAGATGCGCTGTCAGCGTTCGAGCAGGCTGTAAACGAGGTGTCTGCGGCGGACTGGAAAAAGTGTTTCGAAAACTGGTTCCTGGACGGATGAAACTTGGTATAGAGGCTAGTGGAGAGCACTTTGAAAAGATTTAATAAAAAAAAAATTTTTTTTTTCGTAAAACTCCGAGTGTCCCACGTAGTTTAGGTAGGTGTGGGCACTGCAGTATGTACCTACTCGAACGAAAAGATTATTTGAATAAAAAAGTAACTTTAAGACGTCCGGTCCCGTCCCGCGCTCAGACCTCATACCGCTAGAGACCTAAAATCGTGTACTGCGCAAGTCAAACCACGTGGTGTGTCAAGTCTCATCTTTCATGTCACGCATTTTAAAGGAGTTTTGGAGGTATTTGAAATTAGGTTTTTCTAACTAAACGGACAGCTGCGCTGCTGGGGAGTTGTTGCGTCACTTCTTGGTTACCAACTAAAGCACTAGGAAGTAGTGAAGGGCGGGCGTTTTCGTGGATTGTCTTTAGTACTTTTGACATTTGAAAAGTGCTGATTCTCAGTCTGAAACTTGTTTTCGTAAAAAAAAAGGAAAAAATACGTTGGAACTTTGAGGTTCAACATCTCCGTACCTACCAAACCAGAAGGTTCAGAACAAAAAAAAAAAAACAATGACGGAGTCTATGTGATTCTCGGCTTCGTTAAGCGCCTTTTTAAACCCGTTAGATAAACCTACACAGTGCGGCCTACGAGGGAATGCGTTCTTGACAGCTGTCAGTTTCATACAAATGAATTCGGGTTTTGCAAATTTGACCTTTATTAGCTACCTACTAGAATAGTGCTGTGGTAACGGCCGCGACTTACAGGTCGTAGGTCGACTCCAGTCAGGCGCATTACTTTGTGTAAATTATTTAATCACGTCACTGCTCTCAAAACGGTGAAGGAAAACATCGAGCCTTCTCACAAAGAGGAGTCCTGTCTCCCAGCAGTGAGAACATTTAGGCTGATTATGCTATGTATGTCCCAAAGACATTAAATTATTTACTTTATCTTAAATCTCTTTGGTATGTACACACGGCTACACATCAAGCTATACATTTCCAGTTTTCGCTGACCTCGCATTGTATAGGTTTTTCGTACCATTTGAAGTCAGCTTATACTGGTTATGTATAGCTTGATGTGTAGCCGTGTGTACCATGGTCTACCCATGTCACATGTGCCAAAAATCCAAATCCGTTCAGCCGTTTTAGCGTGATAGCGTACCAAACAAACATACAAAAGTAAGATCTTTTCTCTTTTTGATTAATATTAGTTTTTCGTAACTGTGTCCATACAGGATTGTGAAATCAAACACTTTGTGGACACAGTTACGAAAATGGCGCCCCACGTTGGGCGCCATTTTCTAAATAGTGCCCTTCCCGTGACAGTAATATTATATATTATAGTGTATCGATTATTACGTGTTTACCGTGATTATACGACATAATGTTACACAAAGTGTTTGATTTCACAATCCAGTATGGACACAGTTACAAAAAGTTTAGATTTAGACTAGAATTGTCGCACTGACAGGTGTCAGAAACGCGTATTCTCGACGGCCGCATTGATTTGCATTAAAAAAAAAATACTAACGATGGATCCCGTAGTGATGCCAGACAGACTCAGCTCACCACTGAGAGCTATTGAAAGTACTGGCCGGAGAAGACTTATTCCTAATATGATGTCACGGTAAAAAAAAACGGTCTCCGTATTCTCGTCCACTATTTGTTGAAAGCCTTTGGTTGGTTGTTTCCCCTTATGCGGCTGAAACAGAAAAATATATATTTTTTATTAACGTAACATAACGTCTGTGAATCCCGAAGGATTAGGCGTACCCTCCGCCTTGGAGTGTAAATGTGGTGCTGTTCCACAAACGATGGGACACTTATTTATAATAGGTATGATGTCCTGCGTATCCTGTCAGCTGCACGTTACAGGACGTTAGTAATGACGCCAAACAAGTAGCCGAATTCTGGGCCGAGTCCATTTAGATTGCTATCGACACGACACGCTAAGCAGAAGAGGTATGAGGAACAGGGTGTAAAGTTCACTCATACTCTATAGAAAAGGGAGGATCCTCCGACCAGACGGGTGTTGTGTCTGGCGGGCAACTGCCCGATGATTCATGTCGAGCCGTTGTATCTATGCTAGTTACGCGGTAAACTCTGCTTGCGAGATGTAGGATTTCGTGACGTCAGTATGACGCGTTGTTTGCATGTGGCGTTGTAGATACCGCTACAAGATTGCTGTTGGATTGTTGCAACTGACTAGTCTGTTCAACTCACAGTGATCTTTATTCTAGTTACAATAAGGTTGTAGTTGGGTTGCTGCTGTTAGAGATAAAATAACTGAAAGGGCTGTATCGTGGTAAGCGTCTATTCATTAGAGTCCGACCATAAATGAACATTTATGCCGAAAGTGATGCAGTGTGCAGGGAACGTCATACGCAGACTTGTCTTGCGCACACTCTACACAATATTTTCTACAATGTATTGTAGATTTGTAACGTTTTCTGGTAGTTAAGGCGGTACCCCGACTAAAACCGCGTTTTTCTTCGTAATTCAGAGGCTATTAACTCAATAATTGTGAGAAATAAACTACATCTGAAAGCACATTATTAATGTTCGATATCCTATCATCACATTGCACGTTATTATTTGTTTTTATTTTAAAATCTCCTTTTAAAAAAGTGACTAAATTATTGATTGCATTCATCTTTTGCTAAAGTTGACGTTCTATTAATTTGAGGATTTCACCAATGGATAGATAATTTAAAAATCTAAATAATCCACGTTTTAATTTATTTATAAAATCGCGATTCTATTTTTATTAAAATAATTCCAAAAATTGTGCGAGTTCTGTGGGGTGCGACAAGGAGGGAACGAATGCTCAAGGTTATATGGTCGGGCCGTCGGGGTACCGCCTTAAGTATTTAGATTTAATTTTCATAAAGATTTTCAACTATACCTGGGAGGTTCCAGCTGTATAAACTCGAACTGCAACTTTCTGGAGCGTGCGCTGTCAACAATACGATTGAATGTAAACATAATACAAACACAAAGTGATTGTGACAGTCGGATCATAAGCCCAGCAGGTACGCATGCGCGCTTTTTTCCCGCGGCGATTTTTTTCGCGCACTGGATTTTCAACGCACTGCTTAGCGCAGAAAGTTGAAAATCCAACAGTGTGTGTTTTTTGACAAGGCTGGCCGCATTACGTCCGGTTTCCTAATTCGGAATTCAGATTCGGAGACCCTGAATGCACCGCGCATTTCATACAAAAATCTTCTCTTTAGCGCACACGTTCTTATATTTTCCATTCGAAAACCCTGACGAATTCCGAATCTCCGAATCTGAATTCTGAAATCTGAAACCGGACGTATGCGGCCGGCCTAAAATCCAGTGCGCGGTAAACTCCTGCTGCGATATTTTTACGTCCGTGCAAATGTGGGCTAATTCAGCCTGAAAACAAAACTATGGCTGATGTTTTGAAAAATCTGAAAATCTGGAAACCTGATTTGCAATGCAAGTGCGCGTACCGTAAAATGCTGCAACTTTGCACGGATTTTGACGTTTTTCTTCGATAAATCTTTAATCGTTAAGAAAGTCGTATGTTTTTTCAATTACTGTCCAATATTGGACTTTAAGCTATAGGAATACATTTGCTACTAGTAAAAAAAACACCTATAAAGCACCAAAAAATTGCTTTGAAAACGTAGGCAAACTTGAGGTAAAAACTACAACATTGCCTATCATAATATCTTTTTAAATGAATAGGTATTTTGGTAACGGATTTGACACCCATATTGCCATGAAGTTCTTTTCCACGTCAGACTTCACTGAATCTTGAATAGCACAAGAAATTTTTTTTTACAATGCTAGGCAAAGTTGTGCAGGTTTCTCTAAAACTCCCATACAAAAGTGAGTTCGGTGTAGGGCTGCCCCAAAGGAAATGCAACAATTTTTCTTAATATTCAAATATATTTTTAAGAAATCAAATTGTTGTACTTAAATTCTAATAACATTTTGTCATAGGAAAACAAATATGTAGGTAGGTAATAACATTTAAAAAATAATAATGTTGGTACAGACGCCAGCACATCAACCTACTACAATCTGTCAGATTTCTGTAATAGATTTTCAACTTTATCGCTACAGAATAAGGTTCAATGTTGATTGGGAAAATTTGACAGTTAGGGGTAGGTTGATGTGCTGGCGTCTGTACCTATTATGTATAATAAAAATTACAACAGCAGCCTGCAGAGAGATCAACACATAGTTTTACATAAAATCAACAAAGAGTTTTACATTAGTGAGATCAACAAATAGTTTTCCATAAACATGTGAAAACATCTTAGTACCTATCTAAGTTCTAAGAAAACAATTTCTTCTCCGCCTCGTATGAAGATATTTTCTTACATGTGACTAAATCTACCGCCACATTCAGCATCTCCTGCCAATAATCGGAGTACTGCCTAGCCCCTGGTTTTCTTCTACTCTTGGGTGGGTTGCTCATGTTTAAAATCTGTCGAACAATATTATAAGTTATAACATAGGTAGGTACTATAAATGACTTAAAGAAAATTACATTCGACATCCTTAATTTCTGATGATGATAAATAAAGAAACAATAGTTCTAGCTTCTATAAAACGTTCTTAGATCAATTACAAAAAAAACAATTACACAAGCAAAACCACGGTCGATTAAGAGTTTGTTGAAAAAATTAAAAGTGGCAGCCCTAACCCTAGATAATGTTGAGTAAAAAGTTGCGAAAATCTGACACAACTTTGCCGACCATGATTTAACGGTTTAAATTAAGATATAATACAGAAAAAACAGTTTAATTACATAAAAGAGCATATTTTCTTTGCTATATAACATATTACGCTAGAAAATAAAGCATAAATACTCACAAAATGAAATTTTCCTGAGAGCCGGTAAAAAGCGAGTATCCGCACTGACAATGACACTGACACTGACAGTTTGTTAACTAAAATTTGGAGTGACGTATGATCGAATGTTGCCATACAGATTGCCGACTTGCTTTTAGTAATACCATAGACAATAAAAAACATTTCGCAGCGGGAATAATTTAACTTTTTTGAATTTAGGCAATGTTGAGCTATAAAGGCAATGTTACAGCATTTTACGGTACGGCGACAAAACTGTTGCCGGTTGGATAATTGCCGCTCAACCAAAATTTAACAAAAAAAGTAGCGTTGCTGTCGCTCACGCTACGCTACTTTTTTGCATAGGTGATCTCGGCGAGGAGACAGCAACAGAGACAAAAAGTTGCTGGGCAACTAAGTTGCTCGTAGGCACCCTCTCTAATTCAACACAGAAGAGTTGAAAAACCAGTTCGCGTATTTCACGCTGCTTTAGAAAAGCGCTCGTTCGTACTTAAATATTAAAGATTCAACTCACCAGCATTGTGAACAATTGCCTGTGGCCTCCAGAGGGAAGAGCCTCCCCGCAGGGTATTCTGTATCCAGGAATTGCTGCTGAAATAAAAAAAAGGTAAGTATTTGTAAGGGCGCGCAAAGGAAATACATAGAGGGGGAAAAAAAAACAAAATAAAACCTGCATGAAACTGTGGAAAAAGGAACGGGAGATCTTTGCCTTGCAGTGGGACAATACAGGCTGAATATATACTTATTAAAAAAAGGTTATAGGCTAGGTAGATGATGATGGTATAATTATATAAATATCTCTTCTTAATAAAATGTATTAGCTGAATAAAATATTGAATTGCATGATTTATGTTTTATACCATTAGATTGGTCACTCAGCATCCTAACTGCGTAACACTATCAATCTCAATCTGAATCATTTTGAAGGATATTGCTAATCCATTGCTTCATACGTCCGGAAACAACGTACCTACCTAAATTTCGCAATATACTTATGTTGTTGAACTGTCAAAATGAAAGCCATTGCTACACTGTTACCGCCCGGCCATGAGTTTTGGCTTAGCGGCAAGCGGCGCGGTTTCTTTTGTCTAGCGTTGACGCTGCGAGCAGTGCGTCGTGCCACGGTTCATACATTTTGGTATATTTGTTTTTACAGCTCGCCGCCCCGCGCTAAGCTGCCGCTGATAGCGGCGAGTTTGTGGCCAGGCCGTTAGTGTGTTACGTAATTACCACGCAGATTCATTTGCCTAGCCTTTTCCCAACTATGTACGTTGGGCCGGCTTCCAGTCTAACCGGATGCAGCTAAATACCAGTATTTTACATGGAGTGACTGCCTATCTGACCTCCATAACCCAGTTACTGGATAATATGATACCCTTGGTTGCTTTGCTATACCTACAAAATAAAAATAACAGTTTTTAGAAATTTGCAAAGGCATAGTCGCAAACAATAGCGAGCAGCTCACATACATATACATAATCAGCCTGTAATGTTCCCACTACTGGGACACAGGCCTCCTCTCCGTGAGAGGGAGTGGGCCGTAATCCACCACGCGGGCGCAGTGCGGGTTGGCGAGCAGCTCAATCGCAAGAATTTATTTTGAATTTCGTAGGCACAAGACAATTTTATTATGTAAAAGTATGATAATAAAAATTACAAAAAATTTAACGAATAAATTAAAATAATATAAATAAATTTCCTGTTCCTTCCATCGATGAACTACTAATTTTTTATATTTTTGTAAATATATACCTATGTACTTAAGTAGGTATATATGAAATAAATTATAATAGTAATAGGTAAATAATTTAATAAACACTATGTTATATATTGTACATTGTTTGGTAGGACTTCAGTATCTCTGGCATCGATTTAAGGGGTGAGAGTGGGGGGATGGGAGGCGTGGCAATTAAACTAAAGCTTAGCCCATTGTATGATAGATTTTGTTTTAGTAACCGCACGCAAAATACAGAAGTGAGAAAAAATATAAGATATAAAAAAAAGATAATCCTCAAGATGGGAATGTTAGGATATAATTTTTAGTTTGTTAATAGTTTAGTTAGGATATTGTTTTATTAATTAATTCGGTTTAAATTTTCATTTATTTACATTTAATCATTTGTATTCTGAATAAAATCAACCGAGTTAGCACAGAACAAAGATGATACTCTTTCACACACAAAGGGGATACGTGCGAGGGCTCTTTGATTTATTATTTACTATTATTGGTATCTGAATTTCGTCAAAATAGAACATAAACATTTTAATGAGTAAGTAAATATTTACTTACTTACCACTTCTAGTTATCCACAGGGCAGTGTGCACTTGTTGTGCACCGATGAATAGGACGAGCCTCCAAAGAATGGAGTCAATAATCAATAAATGCAGCTCTATGCGTTTCGTTTAGACATTTCCATTATTTTTCCCGGCAAAAATAACTAAATAAATATTCACCGAACTACCTACAATGCCAAAAAATTTGCTGTGCTAATTTTTAATTTCTAATCCACTGTTAACTTTTCAATTTCTTGTGTTCTTTTCCACGAAATCGATATTGTGAATAACGAAATGTAGCTCAACGAACCTGGACGGAGGTGTACTTACAACTTCCATGGAAATTTTGGGCGATGTTGAGCTGTTTTTGACATAAGTTTGACTGTTTGCCTGTCAAATCAAACTGTGTTGTCAATTGACAGCAAAATGAAAATATACTCTTGTGAAAAAGTTTTTCTATTCAAAATATGTGATAAATCTAACTAGAACAAGTATTAAATAATTATACAGGAATATAATAAGATTCTTAATAGTTTTTTTTAGTAACTATTTCCCTAAGCATAATGAATTAGTCTAAAAAATTTAATTTTTTAAAGAATGTTATGTTTATATTTAATATTTTATATATTGACATGAAAATGATGGACGAAACCGAAATAAAGTATGAATTCCCTAACTACGAGAACCAATGCAGTGTCTGCCTTAGCGTTGGAAGAAAATTATCCCTCTTAGGAGAATATATCGGTGTTTTTAAAAGAATTACTTCAGACGTTCGAAATCCCGTAAGTGAAATAAAAAATTACAATATTATTAGAATTAATTAAATGAAATAATACCGTAAACTATTTACTAAACTTTTAGGAACTCTATTTAGAATATTCTAGAAAGAAAAGTTGTTACCGTTTTTGTATTACACTGCCAATAAATAAATAAATAATGAATTATACAAACTCAAACCATTTATTTCAAATAAACCAATTACAGGCACTTTTGAATTGTCAAGACAGAGAATTACTTTCGAATTTATAATATTAGTATGGATATGATCTAAAGTCTATTCTTTGTTTCAAATTGATGTTATTTCAAGTTAAACAAATATCAACTTTATTTTAATGATGATTAAGTTGATTTTAAAGTGACTAGCACTATTGAAAATGTTATAAAAATGTTTGAAGTTGTAGCATAAACTGCACTTTATTGTGTAGGAATTCAAATTATTTTAAACTCATATTTGTTTACATTTTTGGCGAATAAGTCGCGAACGCAGATTACTTGAAAATTGGATGATTGGACTGGAGTAAAATAAAATTGCTAATCTTTTTATTATATCTGAAAATTAAGAACATGCAAATCACAAACTATTGTATAGAGAAAATCTGTTTTTTTTTTAATTTTATTGTGTTTACACGTCAATATTGTCTACAGAGTTTTGTTAGCTAATACAAACTGACATATGTATATTCTTTTTTCAGAGCCAGACACCATTAGAAGATATAAAACTATGTTGGGAGTGTAATGCATTTCTGCGGAGAGCCAGAATATTCCAAGCGCAAGTCAGCAAAGCTAAAGAAATGCTTCAATTGGGACAGGTGAATATTTAGTTATCATCATTCATTAATAAAACACCTCAAGCCTGGCAAAGCACCGGGATACGACCAAATCGACAGCGTTCTTTTAAATAACCTGCCAAAAAAGGGTATAGTAGCAATGGTCAACATATTTAATGCCTGCCTAAGACTCAGCCACTTCCCAGGACAATGGAAGATAGCTCAGGTAAAAATGTTACCTAAACCCGGTAAACCACCGAATGAAGTAGCATCGTACCGACCTATAAGTCTTCTGCCTATAATAGGGAAACTTCTCGAGAAAATGTTACTGAAAAGAATGAAAGCACACCTTAGTGACATCACCCCAAATCACCAATTTGGCTTCCGGGAGAACCACGGAACGATCGAGCAAGTTCACCGCATCGTAGACGTTATAAGCAGATCACTGGAAGAAAAGAAATATTGCTCAGCAGTCTTTTTGGATATTAGCCAGGCGTTTGACAAAGTATGGCACGAGGGCCTTTTATACAAAGTCAAAAAGATGCTACCACACTCGTTTTACCACATAATAAAGTCGTATCTCAGCAAGCGATGTTTTGAAGTAAAGTTCAATGACGAACTTTCCGACTTGCAAGAGATCAAATCAGGTGTGCCACAGGGAAGTATACTTGGACCGGTTCTCTACACCATATATACTGCCGACATACCAACATCAGACGAGACTACGGTTGCAACATATGCAGACGATACTGCTTTACTATCTACACACACGAATCCAGAAACCGCATCTGAACACCTACAACACCACATAGATAAAATTGAAGAATGGCTCAAAATCTGGCGAATACACGCAAATCAAAGTAAATCAACACATGTGACCTTTACTTTAAGAAGGGACACGTGTCCACCGGTTATACTTAACAATGAAGAAATACCGCAAGATGACAATGCAAAATACTTGGGCATGCACTTGGATCGAAGACTGACATGGAAAAAACACATATGGACGAAGCGGAAACAACTAGATTTAAAACTACGGACTATGTACTGGTTAATAGGACGACACTCTCAAATGAGCACACACAGCAAGTTGACAGTATATAAAGCCATTTTGAAACCAATATGGACCTATGGCATACAACTTTGGGGTACTGCTAGCAACAGTAACATTGAGATATTGGAAAGATTCCAAACCAAAACACTGAGGACCATATTTAACATCCCTCAATATATCAGTAATAAGAACATATATCTTGATTTAAATGTACCGACTGTCAAGCAGGAGATAGAAAAATATAGCACCAACTACCAAAAAAGACTCTCAAACCACAAAAATGAGCTTGCCCTCAAACTCAGTGGAGATCAAGGCCTTCAACATACAAGATTGAAGAGACATAGTGTCCCAACCCTTAAATATAGATTCGTCAGAATGGAATGAGACACCCACTCGAGAAGTGTCTCACCACGCTAAAAAGCCTACACAGATACACTCGTATCAGACAAAGCAGTGGCTTATTGTTGTGTCCAACAGATTGCCGCGGAGCAGAAAAGAGAAAAAAAAAAAAAAAAAAAAATTATTCATTAAGAGGGGCTTGTGGCTAATTGATAACAGCCGCACGGGTCGATCGATCAGGTTAAGCTACCCTTGCCGCGGTTGGTCCGTGGATGGGTGACCATCTTCACATACCAAGACCCTCAGTGCCTCGGAAAGCACGTTAAGCCGTTGGTCGCGTCTGTCATTCGTAGATCTTTGACAGTCGTTACGGGTCGTCAGAAGCCCGAAATTCTGACAACCAGTCTTACCAAGGAGTATCGTATTTCCCAGTAACTGGGTTGTGGAGGTCAGATAGGCAGTCGCTCCATGTAAAATACTGGTATTCAGCTGCATCCGGTTAGACTGGAAGCTGACCCCAACATAGTTGGCAAAAGGCTATGCAGATTGATCATCATTAATTAATTCTAAGGCTACCCCCAGTCCTTCCAGGAACTCTTTTCCTGCACCCCCTCAAACAAACCAGCCCTCGCGGTACTCGTCCAGTGGTAATTGCGTAATATATCATGACAATTTGACTTTCATTTTGACAGTTCAGCCACGTCCATTGCGCCATTTACGTTGTTAGCAGACGAATTTATTAAACCTATGAAGCAATGGATTAGAAATATCCTTCAAGACTCTCGATTGCGATTGCGATTGAAACTGTGTTACGCAATTAGGGTCCAGGTCATTTTGCCACTTTTTTCAGGGCCCGCCTCGGGCGCCGTCCATCGTCAGACACCCATTTTTTTTTTATGGATGGGAAATTATCTAATGACTCCTCCCGCTCTGGGTGGAGCGGAAGGGAGTGTCAGACTCTTACTGACTAAAACCCACCCGTGTTCCTTCCTTAGCCTTTTATGTTCCGGGGCAGCGGTAACCCTTTCGGACAATCCCGCTACTTCAGACACCCATTGTGTGGAGACTTTTTGCCAAGCAGTTATCGTGCATGCGGCAAATAAATATAAAAGTGTTTAATTTAATATTTATTTTGTAGAGTTGTAGACTTTTGTAGTTAGGAGCAGTGGTGGCCAAGTGGTAACGGCCGCGACTTACGAGTTGTAGGTCCGAGGTTCGAACCCTGACAGGCGCTTTACTTTGTGTAAATTATTTATTCACCACTGCTCTCAAAACGTTGAAGGAAAACCTCGTGAGGAATCCGGCATGTCCTAGAACCAAAAATTCGAAGACATGTGACATCTGCCAACACGCACTGTCCCCGCGTGGTGGACTAGGGCCCACTCCTTCTTACCGAGAGGAGGCCTGTGTCCCAGCAGTAGGAACATTATAGGCTGATTATTATGAGACTTTTGTAGTCACCAAAGTAAACATAAATATACTGAAAAATAGTCACCTTGATTATTAAATACAATATTTTTTAAACAATTATTTTTGAACTGTTTAAAAATATTTGAAAACAATTGAATTGCAACACTAAAACACTCTCGATAAGGTTGAAATTGGTATGACACCAGCCAGAGCTGCACTGTCAGCTTTTAAAAATCTAACCTTTTTTTTTCAGTCCCACCTCTATGGTACACAATCCAACCTTACAACAATAATACTAAATGATTCACATCCTCACACAATTTATGTAAATGATTTAAATGTAAAAGTACAGTCGGAAACAAAAATATGTGACAATAATAGTGATGATGATGAAATAAATGATAATTGCGAGTTTGGTGATGACTGTACTAAAACTGAAGAAGTGACGAAGGAAAGTACAGGTATGTATTTTAGATTAATTTTACTTTTGTGGTGAGGTTTTCCCGCGAAATTGAAAGAAACAAAATACTTTTATTACAAGAAAGAAACTTCCGCAAGAGAACCCAGGTAACTGGCAGCGGGCAGGGCACATTGCTCGGAGAACAGATGGCCGATGGGGCCGAAAGGTTCTGGAGTGGCGACCGCGTACCGGAAGACGTAGCGTCTTTCGCCTGAAATGATGATGATATCTACATATCAGCTAGTTCCAAAATATGTATAAGTACCTACGTACTTATACATATTTTGGAACTAGCTGTGCCCCGCGGTTTCACCCGCGTATATGTCGATCCCGTGGGAATATCGGGATAAAAAGTAGCCTATATGTTAATTCAGTGTGTCAGCTACCTCCATACGAAGTTTTATCAAAATTGGTCCAGCCGTTTGAGCGTGAAGAAGTAACAAACATATAAACACACACACACTCACGAACTTTCGCCTTTATAATATTAGTGTGATATTTCTACCGTAGGTATAACAGACACAAACCCAGATAGCACGGACCATACCTGGGACAACCATCTAAAACTTCAAAATATTTGTTCCATACGAGAATCTTCCGAACAAAAGAAGCCTAAAAACAATCGCTGGGCGAAAAAGAGAGCATTACAAAACAAAAAGCCGAAATTCAAAATTCTTACAGAATATACTAGAGAATGTTTTAGAAGAGTACAGATAGAT
This sequence comes from Hydraecia micacea, assembly GCA_914767645.1. NCBI lineage: Eukaryota > Metazoa > Arthropoda > Insecta > Lepidoptera > Noctuidae > Hydraecia > Hydraecia micacea. The sequence goes on from OU611805.1 coordinate 3,792,928, forward strand.
GGTGAAGAGTTACAGTGTCTACTGAAGAGTGAAAGAGAGAGTGTATATTTTAAGTCAAAGAGGTTTAAATGTGATAGCTGTGTTTTGGCGTTTTCGAGTCAAGAAATGTTGGGGAAACACGATAAGATGTTTCATTGTAAGGTAATTTTATTCTTCCTTTTTCTTTTTGAATGACAAGCACAGAAACACATGGCCCCTTGTACCCGGCGGCCCGCCTACCCTTGGCTACGGCGTATGGCACAGAAACGTGGTCGCTCACAATGGGCCTTATTAGAAGGCTAAAAGTCACCCAAAGGGTAATTGAGAGGGCTATGCTTGGAGATTCCCTGCGTGATCGAATCAGAAATGAGGAGATCCGCAGGAGGACTAAGGTAACCGACATAGCCCGAAGAATTGCCAAACTTAAGTGGCAGTGCGCAAGGCACATTGCTCTCAGAACAGATGACTGATGGGGCTGAAAGGTTCTGGAGTGGCGACCGCGTACCGGAAGACGTAGCGTTGGAAGACCTCCCACAAGGTGGACCGACGACCTTGTGAAGGCTGCAGGAACCCGTTGGACGCGAGAAACACAGAACCGGTCGAAGTGGAGGTGCTTGGGGGAGGCCTATGTCCAGCAGTGATGATGAGATGATGATGATGATTTTTTCTTTGTACCTACCTAATATCACGTCGAGAGCCTTGATGGCTAAATAATAACAGCCGCACGGGTAGAATCGATCAGGTTAAGCTACGCTTGTTTCGGTTGATCCGTGGATGGGTCAACTATGTTGGGATCGGCATCCAGCCAAATCAGTATTTTACATGGAGTGACTGCCTATCTGACTTCCACAACCCAGTTACTGGGTAATACGACGATACCCCTTGGTAAGACTGGTTGTCAGACTTTCGGGCTTCTGACGACCCGTAACGACTGTCAAAGATCCACGAATGACAGAGACACGGATGGTCAATTGGTCACCCATCCACGGACTGACCTCGGCAAGCGTAGCTTAATCTTCGATCGACCGGTGTGGCTGTTATAAAAACAATAGTATCCTCATGCATATGTTTTTTTTTTTCAGTTAACTAAATATGCCTGTGATATATGTACCTCAAGAATCTCAAGTAAACGCCTGTTATCTGAACATATAGGACACCATTATAATAAATATGTGTGCACATTGTGTGACTTTACGTGTTACGACAAGTCGCAGACTATGTGGCATGTTCAGAGAAGACACAGAAAAGTGTTTCAGTGTTTGAAATGTGAATTGAAGTTTGGGTGAGTTTTTTACCGACTTCAAAAAAGAAGGAGGTTATCAATTGGATACGTATGTATGTATGTAATATTATTGGAACTGCAATATATTCACATATGAAAATCTATTAGGGCTTCCAAACAAATTTTATAGATGTATGTATGTATGTTTGTCCACGCATTTCTCCGAAAATGTTAATCGGATCGTGACCATTTTTTTATTAGCTTACATTTACTACGAGTACAACTTAGGGAACAGTGCAAGTTTCATCGAAATCGATTCAGTAATTTTCAAGATATGGACTAATACGTGTAAGTGTGACGGCCTGGCTTATTGATACGAGCTATGGGTGAAATGTCAAAGGGAAAACATCTCAAAACCTTGGTCAAATTCTAGAGCAATATTTACAACAAAACTATTACCTACTTATTACAAACAAATATTCCAGTTTTTACTTCTTCTAGTGATATTTGGGCCCACACTTTCCTGGCATGCAGCAGATATATCCTACCCAGTTCTAGCTGCTCAACTTAATAAACTGGGCAGCTTTTTGGGCCACATCAGCTATTTAATTTTTGAGCGCGTATTCTCGTATTTACTATGTTAAAGAAGCCATTTCACGTTGGCAGGAGTCGTTGGGAATTCTTTAAGCATTATAAAGAATGGCACGAGAAGTTTGTCTGTGACTACTGCGGGATCAGCTTCAAGATGAGATACTGCATCAAAGATCATATCAGGTAGGTACGCATCTGTTTACTCGAAATATGGCTGGTAACCCAGTATTTTATAAAAATTACTAACTTTTTTTATTTTTGTTTTTCGGTCAACCGTACAAACCTTTTTTTTTTTTTCGGGGAAATCCTTCAAAAGGCACCCGACCTTCCCGGAGGTCGGGGAGTGTGGGATTTGTACCTTTGTAGCGGTATCTACAACGCCACATGCGAACAACGCGTCATATTGACGTCACGCAAATCCTGCATCTCGCAAGCAGAGTTTACCGCGCAACTAGCATAGATACAACGGCCCCACATGAATCATCGGGCAGTTGCCCGCCAGACACAATACCCGTCTGGTCGGAGGATCCTCCCTTTTCTATAGAGTATGAGTGAACTTTAAACCCTGTTCCTCATACCTCTATACCTCACTAAAACCACCCCGGTGGAGGTGGTCCCGGTTCCTCTTAAAATACCAATTCCGGAACCCCCCCGTGCAACGCCTGTAAGGCATCCGTCAGTATCATCAAAAAACCTCTATCTCTAGAAAACAGCACTCCCCCTTCGAGTGCAAGCCGTGCAACAAGCGTTGGGCGCGCTACAACGGTCTCTGGCTACACAACAAGACATCGCACGGCGCGCACAAGGCCGCGTACTGCGTGGAGTGTGACAAGCAGTATCGTGACGTGTACCGTTACAGATGGCACCTCGCTAACAGCGCCAGGCACTCGCAGCACAGGAAACATAGGTGAGGCCAGTCTGACGCAACTGTCTAATAAAAAAAAAAAACGAGTGTGCTTATGACCACACGGCTGAAGTGAAACTTCTTCTTAGATATACGGAACGTATTTGGCTATGAGAGGAAGAGAGAAAGAAAATGTGCGCGCGCACTGCTGTCTCTTGCTTATATCCCCCACTCAACTCCCGTTCGCCTCGCCCGATCACACTTTTCGTAACGCTTACGTCGCGCGTTCGCCAGCTTACTCCCCAAGTCAAGCGTGCGTAAAGAAGTTTCACTTCAAAAAGAAACTATGAAACGTGTACTAAACATAATGGCTGCTACCGCTGTCTCGCTTTAACATCTGCAGTCTGTGCATAGTCTGTGTCATTTTTGCTATGTTGGTATTCAGTTTTAGTGCAAGTTTCATACAAGCGCCGTTTTTCATGTCTTTCTATGGGACTCCCGTCTCTTCTTACATATAATGAACATTACTTACTCTATGGGTGAGGCCGTGAGGGACGAGTCTGGGTGTCTTTGTGCAGACGCCAGCACATCAAGTTACTACAATCTGTCAAATGTCTTTAATAGATTTTATTGATATTGATTTATTGACAGGCTTATGTTGATATATCGAGGTAGGCACTGCTTATATGCCTATATGCAATGCACGCCACTGGCTCAATGCTGGTCCTCCTCCACAAGGACGCATAAACAAATTGTTTAGCATTTGAAAATACATTCCTCATACATCACATTGCTGTCCATTGGTTCCAGGATCCCCTGCCCTGGTTGCGACAAGATCTTCTCTAAGAACATCTACATGAAGGACCACTACAACCTAGTCCATCTCAAGTTTTACAAGTATCGATGTGAACAATGTGATAAGGTAAAGAACAGTCTATCAACCTGCGTAGCCTTTTCCCCACTATGTTGGGGTCGGCTTTCAGTCTATAATAGAATGCAGCTGAATACCTAAAGTCCGACCGCGACAGATTTGCCAAAGATGTAAACAACAATGGCCGCTCGAAATTGAATAAAACCGATAAACAAGAGTATTTACTTTAATTAATGTTTGTTTGTTTGTTTGAAACTTACATATGTGATGGATACCCATCACATATGTAAATTTCGCTAGCTAATCTTAATTTGTATATGCTAGTCAAGCGGTAAACTCTGCTTGCGCGATGCAGGATTTTCGCGTGACGTCAGTGTGATGCGTAGTTCGCATGTCGCGATATAGATGCCGCTACGAACACGCTAGCTTAGACCTTGTGCTCACTATTAACAGGTGAATATCAATGATTACAGAACTTCATTCGTAACGCTGACTTGGTGAAGCACACTCGCCGCGTCCACGAGGGCATCCTACCGCCCAAGAACAAGATATGTTACATGTGCGGCAGGGGATTTTCTGTAAGTATACGTATAAAAAACAGAATACTTCTGAACTGAACTGAGTAGGCCAGATATTTGTAACGTAAGAAATGTCCGATATTTGTGCATTCTGAGAGGTGACACATGACACATCTTTTTGAAGCCGATGCGGTATCCCATATTTTGTCGTACTTTGTCTCGCCAGATAGTTTTGGTGTTCCTTCGATTTCAGATATTTGTCTGCCGCTACTTTCCACATACATATTATGTTTTCTGTCTTCTGGAACACAGATATTATTGCCGATCTGTCAATGTAATATATATATTTATACTCGTGACTGTACTTATGTTTTTTCTATTTTTCAGACCAACAAGATTCTGACCAACCACTTACGAACACACACAGGAGAGAAACCCTTTGCCTGCTCTATATGTAACGCCCGCTTCGCACAGAGTACAGCTTTGTCAGCACACGCAAGAGCTATACATCATACTGTACAGAAACCAACGTAGGGAAACATAGATATCCATACTAATATTATAAATGCGAAAGTGTATCTGTCTGTCTGTTACCTCTTCACGCTTAAACCACTGAACTGATTTAGATGAAATTTGGTATAGAGATAGTTTGAGTCCCGGGAAAGGACATTGGATAGTTTTTATCCCAGAAATCATCCTTTAAGAGGGTGAATAGGGGGGTGGAAGTTTGTATGGGGAATCAATAACCGCTGAACCGATTTAGAATTTTGGCACCTGGGTAGTCCATGACCTGGATTAGGACATAGGAAACCGCGGGGCGCTGCTAGTAACATTATAAATGCGAAACTGTGTCTGTCTGTTACCTCTTCACGCTTAAACCGCTGCGCTGAACTGATTTAGATGAAATTTGGTATAGATAGTTTGAGTCTCGGGAAAGGACATAGGTTAGCTTTTATCCTGATATTCCCACGGGAAACTTATGCAGGTGAAACCGCGGGGCGCTGCTTGTAAATAATAAAGCCGTCGCTCAGCAGCGGCGGCGGCTTTATTATTTTTTAAACTCATAAACTACCGAACGGATTTTCATACGGTTTTCGACAATGGACGGAGTAATTCATGAGGAAGGTTTAGGTGGGTAATTCATTAAGGTTTTGTGTAAATTGGCTGAAGTATGACGATGATTGTTGGAGATGTCGGAAAAAATCATGCCGCCTGGCAGCTTTAGGGTCAGCGCAGACAGAGAGGAATAATCCCCGCGCGGTCTCGGGCATTTTCTTTACGGATCGCGTATGTTCGAGCTTGCGAGGACGCGCGAGCATTTATTGTCAGGTTCAAGCATTTATGCACTTTATTGTAATAATTTTAAAGTTTATTTTCAAGTGCGTTAATAAAATCCTCTCCGCTGCGCTCCGTTCTGTCTGCGCTGAGCCTTACTGGCCTGCACCGCGCAAACCGTTATAGTTTACTTATATAAAAACATTTGTAGCGCATTCCCGTGGGATATGTTCCGCATACATCCACGGGGGTGAAGCCGCAGGCAAAACCTAGCAATAGATAAAAAAAAATTGTTATTGTATAGTAAATAGTAGGTGCTTGCAGTAAATTAAGTTTCTAATGTAAAAAAAAATCACTGTGATCATGAAATTATACTCTATTTTATCTTCTTGTATTTAAATAAATAATTATATTTAAATTAACTTCTCAGTTTTCTTTTATATTCCACAATTTTACTTTTATAATATTGGAACGAAGTTGCTTAATGAAATACGAAAAAAAGTGTAACATTTTGACTCTTTGATTTTTGGGCGCCATTTTTCCAATATGGCGGCGCGAGCGGCAAAGAAAAGAGGTGGCAAAGTGAAAAGACCACGTCGAAATCAATAAAATCACCAATTTTCAAAACCTCCGGAAAACTTTCCAGGTAAAACTACCAAAATGAGACTAACAGTGGAAACCAACTATCGTCGGCTGACCGTCTGGACCTCCACAAGTGGGGGTTCATGGATGGCTCAGACCTCCGATGTGTATGCGGCGTCTCTCTACAGACAATGGCTGACCTCCCAATCTTACACCGCATGCCCTGTCTGCACACGTGAAGACCTGCAGCATCGTTTTTACGTGTTATTTTTGCCTACGACAATGTTAAGAAGAAGTTCACCGTCTGATTGAATAAAACGCTCATTGGGTAATATTGATTGTTAACATTTATTTATAGACAAAATAATTTTATTAATTGAAATGTAATAATTTCATTAATATTTGATACAATGTATGCCGAAAAGTTTTTAAATCTAATTTAATTATTACCTACCTATAAAACCACTTGTAAATAAATAAATTCAATTGGATAAATATTTTGTCTACTTAACTAATTAACTACGTATAAACATTGAATAAAACGACAATAAAATATCCTAACTAAAGTTAAGGGGGATGCACTAAGGTAGACCATAAAATTCTTTACTTACATTTTTGCAATTTGCAGGTGTCAGGATGCATGTTAATAAAAATAATTATGATTCGCAACCGTAACAAATATGGATTTACAGAATTATTAACCTTTTAACCGCTTGTGTCGCATTTATGCGACACATATTTCCGTGCCCCTACCGCTCGTGTCGTATTTATGCGACAGAGATATGCATGATTTTTTCGTTTTATTTTTGTCCTATTAACTGCGTGGTACAACTAAAACCATTATTAAATAGAGAAAAAAACTTTTTGACTATTTTTTAATCAATACAACCATTTCTCCTCCTTAGTTATTGTAGGTATTATTTTATCGATTTGTAGCCGGGCGCTAGGGGCACGGCAATGAATATTTAGCCAAGCGCTTAAAAGGTTAATCATTCGAATCAGCAATAAAATACAACTCCTTGAATTAGCATTGGCCGCAAATGTCATTATTTTATGAAATAGTCATTAAAATAAGGTAACATGATCTTGGAGAGTTGTATTGATGATTCTTATGATTATAATTCTTTAAATAAATATTAGTTACGGCAACGAATCTTATTTAGGACAACATACAACCTGATCTGACCTGCAAATTGCAAAAAACGTAAGACAATTTGAATTTCGTGGGCTACCTTGACGCTTGCACCTTCAACAAAACAGCCTTCTTATTTACTTTTTATCTACTGACAAAATAGCCCTGCACCCTAATTGCGTAACACACTATCAATCTCAATCTGAATCATTTTGAATCTAATTGAGAGCTAATCCATTGCTTCACATGTTCGAAAAATTTGTCTGCTAATAACGCAATGAATGTTGTTGAACTGTCAAAATGAAACCGATTCCGATTGATAATGTGTTACGCAATTGCCCCGCTGGTCCTGACCAAGAGCGATTTTTTTCGCGCATAGGATTAGCAACTCACTTTTCAGCGCCGAGAGAATCCAACAGTGTATTTTTTTGACGCTCGCATGCCCTCTGTTTGATTTTCAATGCGCGGCTCAGTACCGTTACTTGAAAATCCAGCTTTAAAAAATCGCATGCGAATCTGGGCTTTAATAACAAGATTTTCCACTAAAAATGTGGACTCCGCAAATATGAGAAATAGTTGTACAGTTTTAAATATTTATTTTTTAATACATGGACATTCAGAGAAAAAAGTAGCTAATATTCAATAAGGATTATTGATTATTTTTAATCATTTTAAATCCTAACTATTCTTAACCTTTTAACCGCTTGTGTCGCATTTAAACGACACATATTTCCGTGCCCCTACCGCTCGTGTCGTATTTATGCGACAGAGACATGCATGATTTTTTCGTTTTATTTTTGTCCTATGAACTGCGTGGTACAACTAAAACCATTAATTATTAAATAGAGAAAAAAACTTTTTGACTAATTTTTTATCAATACAACGATTTCTCCTTCTTATTTATTGTAGGTATTATTTTATCGATTTGTAGCCGGGCGCTAGGGACACGGCAATGAATATTTAGCCAGGCGCTTAAAAGGTTAATATATTAATACCAGCCTGTTATTGCCCCACTGCTGGGCAAAGGTTTTCTTTTATAGAGAAGTCACGAGCATTGAACATCTCGCTCGCTTAAGACAGGTTGGCCATTCCAGACTTATATTAACAAAATAAGTCTAGGTTTAAACGAATAGCTTTTAATGAATTACTGGCTTATTTTTTTCATGCATCGCAAGATGGGATTTCAAAGTTTGCTTATAAACAAAACTTTCCTGACATAAATGACATTTATGCGGCTGATCACGAATGTGAGTACGAATATGTTTCCGACGATCGCTAGCATCTCTAAAACTTGATTTCAGACAAATACTGCATTTATACGGTTTCTCATCTGTGTGTATACGCATATGTCTTTTCAAATGACCCCTTTCCTTAAACATGTCAGGACACTTGTCACATTTAAACGGTTTTTCACCGGTATGTATACGAACATGCTTTTTCAAATCCTGCGAATCTCTGAATTCTTTTTGGCATGTCTCACATTTGTAACGTTTTTCGCCTGTGTGTACACGATAATGTTTTTTCAAGCCTTCCAGTTGAGTGAACCTTCTCTCGCAAACATCGCATTTGTGTGGTTGTTCATCACTATGTATTCGAACATGTGTTTTCAAAGCTTCTGCGTTACTGAAGCATTTTTGACATTGTTCACATCTATGATCTTTCTCACCTGTATGAATGAGATAATGCTTCTTCAAACCGTGCAGTTGAGCATAATTTTTATGGCATATATTACACTTATATGGCTTTTCACCAGTATGTTTCCGGATATGCCTTTTCAAGTCCCCGGGTTGACGGAAAGCCATTTCGCAAATATCACACTTGTAAGGTTTTTCACCGGTGTGTGTAAAGATGTGGCGTTTCAAATCTACGGGCAGCATGAAGCTGCAATCACATAATTTACACTTGTGAGGTTTCTCATTCTTATGTGCACTGAGGTGAGTTTTCAAAAGATTCTCGCGAATAAAACTCTCTTTACATAGCGTACATTTGAACGGTTTGACGACCGAGTGGATAGGGACATGACGCTTTAAGTCACCCTTCTTATCAAAACTCTTTTTGCATGTATCACATTTGTAAGGCTTCTCTTTGGTATAGGGACGCCAGATCTGCGATTTTGAGTTACAGAACTTTGGTTTTATTTGCCTGGGGGCGGTTGTTCTTCGAGGCTTTGAAGGTTTTTCTGGGCCAGAATTAGATGGAGTTGGAGTTGGCTCTCTCTGTTCTCTGCTTGGTGGAGGCGTGGAAAGTCTCTTGTCTTTTGGTGTGGGAACTGAGTCTCTTCTACTTCTCTTTGGCGCGTATCTGATGACAGATGGTCGATCATTTTGAAGTTGTCTGTAAGACATTGTGTTAGGTATTAAGATTTCGCTTTTTGACACAATGTTTCGTTATGAACTAATCAACTTGAACTTGACCCCCTTAGCGATGATCTTCGAAGGTTGATTGAGTGTAGCCGAGAATTTTAAAGCGTGATATTTTAGACCTATCTCTGGCAGTAGACTGATATAAACGGATGATGATGGTTGCCAAGAATCAAGCCCGTACTAGGTGGACTGATGACCTCGAGAAGGTCGTGGGAATGCGCAGAACTGCGATGATTGGTTTCGAAATGGACGTAGCAACAGACAGTCGTGTTTCTGGGATGTTTGTTGCGCCACTTTTTCTTCCCAGTTAAAGCACTAAAACGAGGTGAAGGGCGGGCGTTTTTTGGGACTGTCTTATGTAAATTTGACGTTCCAGTTTGAATAAATGATTCTTAATTTTGATCTGCGTCGGGATATTTTGACGATGTTTATAACAATCGTAGGTTTTAATCTGGAACTGTTGGTTGCATTTTAATCACATAACTGTGGCTTAAATCCTCCTTGGAGCACATTAGACTTTTAACATCATTCAGTTTTGTTGAAATCATTTTGTCTGTGTGTGCTGTGGTCTCATGCTTTTATGGATTGTCTTTTTGAGGCAGAAATATCTGAAAGACGAAAAAGAATAACGATTAAAAGGAGACAATAGGTAAGTAAAATCCATGTAAAATCTAAGAGGTATAATAATTTGTGTCTTAAAATGACAGTCTAAATTGAAGTTAAATAGTTTCAGTACATACAACAAAACAAGTAGATTTTTTTCAATAATTATATGTAGATCGTCTTATTTTAAACTAGCTGTGTCCCGCGGTTTCATCCACCTCGCTCGACTCCTAAGAGTCGCAGTGATATTAAATAGCCTATAACCTTCCTCGAGAATTGGGCTACCCAATGCAAAACTAATTGTTCAAATCCGTCTGGTATTTCCAGAGATAAGCGCGTTCAAACAGACTAACTCTTCAGTTTTATTATATTAAATTAATGATGATGAATAAAAACATTATTTTGCACGCCCCTCCACTATTTTTTTAAGTGGGAGGCACTGATGTAGTCCGCGAAATTCAAAATTTTCTCGGGCCGTCCTTGTGTTTTCGCCTTAAACAATTTAAATGTGTATTACAGTACAACAAGCAGTGGAGTGGAAGGACGCAAAAAAATAAATTACCTAAGTTATCTATTTATGCCTACTAAAATCCGTCTTAGTTTAAATTTAAACATTAATTTATTGAAGAAGAAAACTTTAAACATTTAACACTTATTTTTGACGTTGACGTTACATTTCAAACTATAAATAAATTCGGTAGTGCTTTTCATTCTGTACACCTATCCTTGCATTAAATTGTATACTGTAGTGCACTCAACGACAAAGTCAAGAAGGAAATATAAATTAGGAACCACAGTATGCAGACTACACAGACCAATTCTTATCTAAATTACTCACCATCCAGAGAAAATAAATGATTATATGGTATTCCAACGGCAGCTGTTGTGTAGAAATAGTCTAAATTCAGAACTTATTCACATCTTCCGAGTGATATTTCCGTTTATTTCGCTAACTACTTTATAATAAAAAACACCGACCGCACGATCGCGGGTTCCCGTTCCACAATAATCACAGAGTACTTTTTGATAAATATTATTGATTGACGATGGCGTCGGGGAAATAACATTATTCCGAAATGTCAATGTCAAATGTCAACTTCAGTGTTGCTAGTCATTATTAAAGCAGCCGATAATGGCAGGTGCCCTTTATTCATAAATATTGCTGGTAGTCTGGTAGTGAGTGAAAGGTGGGATCAGATCGTGGAGCTCCAGGGCACACTCCGAAGTACAGTCTGTAGAAGACCGACAGGCTGATTTATACATAATAATATATGAAAAAAAATACATCTTATAATGACAACCCCTTTATTAGGCTGGGTACGTGCCAACATGTGTTGGACCACGTTGTTATTCCGTTATTAGCTGTTAAAATTTATGTTAGTACTTAATAAGCAAGTACTAACATAAATTTTAACAGCTAATAAAAGTTTATTAACATAGTTTTTAAGTCGTGGTTTCCTAATGGGTTGTGTAGCTGTGGTCCGAAACAAACAATGTAATTAATGATATCCTTTGTTTCATTTAAATACATATAATTATTTACATTTTTAAATATTTTTATAAACAAAAAGATCAGGGAACAGGGTCCAAGCTATCGGCGGTCAGAGCTCCAGAGAGAGGAATCTCCTGACAATGCGAGCCGTGTCCAGAAGTACCGCTTTCTGAATCAAGCCTTTGACCCAGCTGTCCAAGGTGTTGGTCGAGGCTCTTGACTATTAATCCATTGGCTGTCACGACTATCAGTACAATGATCGCTGAGTCCACATTCCACATGTCGATACTTGATTTGTCTATCTTTCTCGGCTTTCTCATCATGCGGGGAGGTTATGTCAACAATCATTGCGCGCCGCTCTATTCTATCCATCACCATTATATCAGGCTTATTAGCAACAAGTCCTGTCAGTGATGATGGATTTATGCCAGTAAATTATATTACCATTATAATACCAATAGACAATCTGCGTAATACCAAAAGCTTCTAACCAACGACCACTTTCAAGTAATCCCTATTGCGATCGCGAATTCGCGATCTATCGCAGATTGATTTGCATCGAGCACGCTACGATCATAATTTTTCCAAAAAATCAAGGAATTCTTTAGAGATTGGCAGCACCAAATATAGTCACATGAGCTATTGTCACGGATGTCACTGTCAGTGTCAATAGGTCGTTCTTAGTTTTTTTAAATCAAAAGTCTGGAAGCTTTGGCACATTGGGAATTGAGGCCTCCGCCTGAAAGTTGTGCTTTAATCTGTGTCCTTTGCTAAAGTAAAGTCTGAATCCTGATCGACAAAAAGCAAAGCGCTTATTTTTGACTTCCCTGATTAAACGTGATTGCAGAGGTTTCACTAGCTTTACGAGTGTACCTTTATCAAACTCACATTTTGCCAATTATGTTTAAGTCCATGTAATAGGGGGCGAGCCTATTGCCATCAACCGGGCACAAATCGACACACCGGGCTTTGATGAAAAAGCCCAATAACACCCGACCTGGGAATCGAGCCCAGAACCTCATGCGCTTGCTGGACCAACGCAACGAGGCCGCTTTTTTTTCCTGCTATGGCCTATAATTATGTCCGTTTAGTACGAAGTTGAAGAATTAAGAACAGCGTGGGCTGGTAATTTGGTTAATGTACAGGGACTTATGTTTCTAGTAAGGAGGTTTCTAGGTGGTTTTTTCGGTCAAGTGCGAGTCGGACTCGCGCACCGAAGGTTCCGTATAAGGGTACTTATGTAAGGCGATTAACACACGGCACCGCGTACCGCCGCGGAGAGCGGCGACGGTAAAGCGGATTTCGTAGCGGTGCCCCACGCGGTAAGGCGGTTTACGCGCCTGTCCGCGCGGATCGATTTAACACGGTTTTGACCAGTTTGATCACAGACACTGGAAATAATGGATTTGCAACACGTCCTGCACCCACGATGATCCGCGCGGCTATGCGGCGCCCCGTGTGTGAGGCGCCGCTCCACCGCGCGGACGGCAGCGCGGAGGGGCGGTGGCGGTGAGAGCACCGCTCGACCGCGCGGTTGGGCGGTGTACGTGTGTTAGGCATCTACGGATTTATTAGAGGCCAATGCGACATGAGATCCGCTTCACCGCCTACCGCGGCGGTGCGCGGTGCCGTGTGTTAATCGCCTTAATAGTTTATCACGGGATGTTTTTTTTGTAATTTAACTACAAATTTAGAGTTCTACATCCAAGGGAAGAAGATGTGAATTTATGTAACCTGTATTCGCGATTTATTTGCCAAAAAATTTAAGCAAATATGAGTTTATGGAAAAACAACTATAAATCCTACGAAATAAAGTTCAGATTAGGCTACAACTTCAAACATTTCTATAACTTTTTCAATAGTGCTACTTAAGTAGTCACTCTAAAATCAACTGTATAATAAAGTTGATATTTGTTTAACTTGAAATAATATTAATTTGAAACATAACTTTGAATAGACTCTAAGTATGAGAGAGTGATAATATCATAAGTATATCAGCTAGATAAACATCCGTCGAAATTTAGCAGGTGGAAAACCGGGTGTTTTGTGGCAGAACTTGAAAGAGGCAGAAAGGCCTATATTATCCAGTTAATGGACTGCGATGGTGTTCACAAATTTTGACAATAAATTATTATTTGCCTAGCCTTTTCTCAACTATTTTGGGGTCGGCTTCCAGTGTAACCGGATGCATGGAACAATTGCCTACCTCTACTCCACAACCCAGTTACCGGGTAAATGATAAATGATTTTATTTCTGTAAGTAGGCTTGCACAAACACTTTTACACGTCAATCATATTTTTAAAAACTAGATGAGGTCGGCGTTTCCTATCTGACTACTCTGAGAAGAAAGGCCGAAACAAACTCAGAGATCACAGTCTCTTTTAAAGTCCAGACATAGTTATATAATCTTGATCAGGTTATATGAAGACCAGGTAACGTAACACGATACCCCTGGGCAAGACTGGTTTACACGCCTTCGGACTACTTTTTTACCGACTTCACAAAAAGGAGGGGGTACTATGTTCGGCTGTTTGTATGTTTTTTTTTTTTGTATGTTTGTTCATCGAATACTCCGCCAATTGTCGACGGATTTTCAAAATTCTTTTTTTGTTCGAAAGTAGATAGTTCTGAGGTGGTCCCACTGTCACCAAATTAGGATCTGATGATGGGATCTTAGAGAAATCGAGGGCAACCCTCAAATTTTATAGGCTCACTTATTGTTTTTCGCATATTTTATGAAGTATCTTGTGTATTTGCGTATGGTTGTCACCATCTCAGGTAGCTGGCCTGATGATGGAAGGTACAACTCCTTAACAGTAAGAAGTTACTCGAACAGGCAAGGACTGTTTTAGTAAATTGTTTTGATGTTTGATAGGGCATTTGCCACATATGGTCTCATGATCATCAAGTCATGACCTGATGCTGTAGTCAGGATAGTCTGCAGAGTACCTAACTCCTCGACAACTAACAGCAGATATATCGTGTTTAGGCTCATTGAAAAGGGCTCGATGTGTGGATAAACGTACTGTTAATGAGGAACACCGAAGTACATAGAGACCTGATGCTGAAGCCAGGAGCATCAGAAAAAGTACAAACCTTGAAATTACAGCACCGTAGTCGTGTTTGGGCTCATTTTAAACAGGACTAAATTTTAAGTTCAATGCAATGTTGACATAAGTTTGGCCTGATCTTGCAGCCAGGATTATCAGCATCAAGTCTAATTAATGAATAAGGTATGCTTCAGAGGTGGTCCCATATAAATTTTATGAACTTTGCTTGGGTAGTTTTGGAATTAGCTTCAACAATAGGTAAGTACGTTTGTTTTCCACTTAGTTTATATTGATGATGTTTATCTTCCTGTCACTAATATTCACATAGCAAGTAGTGTTATATGAATTTGTATTATGGGGTAGGTACAACTAAAAAGCGAAAAATAAAAACTTTTTTACAAAAAAAACAACCGACTTCCAAAAAAAAAACTACAAAGAGAAAAATAACTTTAATTTCGGAAGTCGGTGTCAAAAAAACGAAAATGTGGAACCAACGACACCGACTTCCGAAATTAAAGTTATTTTTCTCTTTGTAGTTTTTTTTTTGGAAGTCGGTTGTTTTTTTTGTAAAAAAGTTTTTTCAACCGTAACATTGTTCTCATTCTCTTAATTATTATAGAAGCTACAAGAATAATACAAGTACCAGGAGTTGTGAAATATCTTGATTTATAAGAGTATCCTTGGAGTTTCTTACCCGGTCTTCTCCATAGAGACATACGTTTTGGAATAGGCGACTAGCTTCAATTTTCTAACTGACAGACTTTTTGACAATTGAAAAGTGCCTGTAAATAGTTTTAATTATTGAAATAAATGCATTTGAGCTTGAGTAACGATTGTCAAATGACTTTTGGTCTTCTCTACCTCTAGCGTGTCGCGGCCATTTTGCTTTATTCGGCGTACCTATCTGCTGCGGTACTTCCGCGTGCACTCACGTGGAATCGGCGCGTGTGTTCAAAGGACGATTTATATCTCTATGGTTTTTTATTGAAGCTTTACGCTCTACATAAAACTTATGTCGTTGGAATTGTTACGTTATGCTATCCTTGTTTTATTCCTTCCACTTTGTGCATGTTAGAACAGTATAAATATAGTTTAGGAATTCACTATCGCTCTTTTACATAATAATTGTCATGGTCGCGAGGTCGCGACGCCTTATTTTGACCTTTACAGCCTTTACAGTCGACAAGATAAATAAAGTACAAGTCCGATTGAAAATTTTATTAAAACAGCGGATTAAGTAACTCATCTTCAAGGTCAAATAACAATTTGGCCCCGTCTTCATCGCTGGGTCGATTGACGGATCGAAGTACTCCTCCCTTCATCTTATTATCTACTTCATCCGGACTTTCATTAGATCGAAAGATATTATGTTCCATCTTCTCTAAATCTATGCCCGGGCTGTGAGATCGAGCAATTTGAACTTTTGTATTTTCGTCGAGTCCTAAGGAATCATAGCTACTCTCAAATCCTTCATGCACTGTTTTCGTATTTGTTTTTATATTTTTTTTTGTATATGTTTTCGTTTTCTCCGTAGTTTTTCGCAGACGTTTCCCGTTCTTGTGTTCTTGATTGATCTTCTTCGCGTCTCTTATGAGAACGTCCACGAACTTTGAAATGTCGATATTTTCGCCAGGGTCGTTAGGTTTTTCCGAATCGGGTTTTATTTCAAATCTTGTATGATCAGGTTTTTTTGATGTCACGTTCTGGAGAACTGTAGACGAACATTTTTTTATTGTTAAGTATTTATTTGTTATAACAAAACAATAATAGCGGCCGCTGGCCGCACAGCTGCTGCAGCTGGACTAAAATGGAACTGGGCTGGCCATATCTGTCGCATGTTGGAGCAGCACCCAGTGGATCCCAAATAGCAGGAAACGACTGCGCGGCAGGGCCAGAAAGAGATGGCGGGATGAGCTGCCCTCCTTAAAGGATTGGCCCACAATCGCAGTAGACCGGGAAAGTGGAAAGAGGGAAGGGAGGACTTTGTCCTGCAGAGGGACAACACAGGCTTATAATAATAATCCATCTATACTATCCATATTTAATATTATAAATGCGAAAGTGTGTCTGTCTGTTACCTCTTCACGCTTAAACCGCTGAACCGATTTAGATGAAATGTTGTATAGAAATAGTTTGAGTCCCGGGACAGGACATAGGATAGTTTTTATCCTGATATTCCCACGGGATCAAGCCTTATGCGGGTGAAACCGCGGGGCTCTGCTAGTAAGAAATAATTTGTTTGAAGGTTTGTCCCCCAGTTGGACCGACGACCTTACGAAGGTGGCTGGGACAGAATAGATGCGGAAGGCGGAGTACAGGGTGTTGTGGCGCAGTCTGGGAGAGGCCTTTGTGCAGCAGTGGACTGCGATAGGCTGAGTTGATTGGTTCGTTTGTATGTATTTGCCATCGCGGGTGTGCCTGAGGCTGGCTCAGGAATGTGGGGGGGGGGGGGGGGATTGCCTCAAGAAAAGGGAAGCCAGCAGGGTAATTGCGTAACACACTATCAGCAGCAATGGGTTTTATTTTGACAGTTGAACAACATCCATTGCGTTATTTACGTTGTTGAGCAAACACATTTTTCGAACATATGGAGCAATAGATTAGCCATGCTTCAAAATTATTCAAATTGTTAGTAAGTGTGTTACGCAATATGGATGACGGCGGGTTAAAGTAAACGAAATTCTATTTAGTCCGTCAGTTAGATTATCAAAAAATAATGGACACATTTTTTCTTGTGTCAATCAACCAAAAAATTACAAAGATAAAGCGTGTCAAAGTTTGGGAGTGGGGGCTCGTGACGTCACTTGTAGGTAAAAATTGTACCAACACGTGACGTCATGCGACATTTCAAATCAATTACCTATATCTCTGTAATGTTTTGATTATGTGAAAAAAGAAAAAAATACGTGCCCAATACTTTTTAATAATCTACCTGATAGACGAAGAAAAAAAAGTTAGTCGTCATCCCTATTAGGGTGCTGTTCTAAGCAGTGACTGAAGTCAGGCTGTCGATGATGATGTGTGAGTAACGTTACCAGCACACGGACACGGAAAGAACAGCCGCATGTATCGATCGACCAGGTTAAGCTACGCTTGCCGCGGTTGGTCCGTGGATGGGTGACCATCTTCACATACCAAGACCCCTCCGTGCCTCGGAAAGCACGTTAAGCCGTTTGTCCCGGCTGCCATTCGTGGATCTTTGACAGTCGTTACGGGTCGTCAGAAGCCCGAAGTCTGACAACCAGTCTTACCAAGGGATATCGTATTACCCAGTAACTGGGTTGCCGCGGTCTGATAGGCAGTCGCTCCATGTAAAATACTGGTATTCAGCTGCATCCGGTTAGACTGGAAGCCGACCCTAACATAGTTGGGAAAAGGCTAGGCAGATGATGAGGTTTGTACTTTAACTGTTCTGTGGTTTGTACCAACACTTCTACACGTCAATCATGTTTTAAAAACTAGATGAGGGTGGCGTTTCGTATCTGATTACTCTGAGAAGAAAGGCAGAAACAAACTCAGAGGTCTCTCTTAAACTCCAGACATAATCTTGATTAGATATCGTGTGAAGACCATGTAGATTGATGTTTGCCATGGTCTTTTGAGGAAAGAACCACACAGATGAGTGGACCTGTCCAGTCAGTGCACGCATTTGTCAGGAAATAGTACCTATTTGGTTAGAGTACTTATGGGTGACTTCCTTCATAAAGAGCTTTTAAGAACTACCTACTCACCAATGACCAAACTCTTAATACAAGATCACTTACAAAAGCATAAAAATACACATAAGTATACTGTATTCCTCATCGTTTTATCTTGTAATACACTGCCAACATCTGTGATTTCTAACATTAAAAATCTCAATAAAAAAGCATGTAGGTAATTATCAGTCAGAAAGATATGCTATCGTGTCTAACTCGCTGTGAAATTAAAATCATGATTGCCATCAGACAGGCGGTCATGGGAATTATCATGTGACATGATGATACTTGCATTATGCTACTGTAGAAGTGTAGGTGGAGGGGCTCGTGGTTAAGTAATAACAGTCATACGTCACGCTTGCGGAGCGTTGTTTACACATACAGAGTGTGGCGTAAATAGTGGTCCACCGTTAAGGATTCGATATACTTACTAGATAATTTACTGTAAAAAGAAAGTTTTTAGAGGTATCTTCATGATTTTTTCTACAGTAAATAAGTTGTATTATGTTTTTCAACACACTATCTACCTAGCATATATCCTGAAGAATATCATATATTTTTTTTTTTTTGTTTACTGTAGTCGATCATATACCTACTATTATTCTTTTTAAACCTTGCGTTTTTGCGTTTAGGTCCTGTAAGCCCATTAAGAATTTTTTTTTGGTACTTACGTAAACCGCCAATGTACGTATATGAACATTATTTTGTGTACTTTTATAGTAGGTATGTAGGTACTTATTAAATAAACAAATTGATTAATCTTACAAAATAATGTAAGTAAATAAATTTAAAAGAGTAACGGTGGAGTTTCTTGCCCATACGAAACTACTTTTTGGAAGGGGCGACTAGAATTGAATCGAGTTTTTTTTTAATGTAGACGTTCAAAAGTACCTTTTATGTGCCTATTTGAAATTGAAATAAATTATTTGACTTTGAATAACTTTTAACAAACTAAATTTACATTTAACAAGTCGCGATTGCACCCATGGGAAGCAGGGGCACGTCGCTAGTAAAATATATAAAAAAAAACCTGCGCGGCAATTACGTAAGACATTATCAATCGGAATCGGTTTGATTTTGACAGTTCAACAACATTCATTGCGTTATTTGCGTGTTTAGCAGACAAATTTTTCGAACTTATGAAGCAATGGATTAGCAATTTGCTTCAAAATTATTCAGATTCCGATCGATAGTGTGTTACGCAATTAGGGTGCTGGCTATAGATGAGCAGTGGTGGTCCAGTGGTACGGCCGTGACTTACGAGTTGTAGGTCGTGGGTTCGAACACAGGCAGCCACTTTATTTTGTGTATATCATTTCATCACCACTGCTCTCAAAACGGTGAAGGAAAACATCGTGAAGAAACCGGCATATCCCAAAAAAATCGAAGACATGAGAGATCTACTAACCCGTACTGGACCCACGTGGTGGATTACGGCCCACTCCCTCTCACCGAGAAGAGGTCTGTGTGACCTGTGTCCCAGCAGTTGGAACATTATAGGCTGATTAAGCTACAGCTACAGATGAACCAATAGCTAATCTGTCAATACAAATAAATTGGTAGGTACGGGACACGGGATACTTCCGAATTTTCTTTTGACTAGATCTACGTGGCCCGTAATATCATTTATTTTTATTATAAAACTGCCTTCCTCGAACAAAACTGTAGAAAGCAATCGGCATTTAACTGAAAAACTATTTGCCACTAGATTTTCAGCTTAATATCCTTCATCATAAGAGTTATGACGACTGTAAATCCAGGTAAAGCTAAATCAGGTTAACTTCCCAAGCCCTTTTCTTGGGAAAGTGACCTGTGATTGGCCAATTTGTATGTTGCGCGCGCATTCGTAATAGTCATTTTAAGTTTGTTTTCTATAACACCCAGTCCATTGCTTGTTTGAGTCTTTAAGAGTCACTTTTCACTCAGTTTAATGCAGCAATGTATATGGAATAGAAAAATCATTGGAAAAATTCCTTTTTGGAATCAGAGCGCTTCTTTCAATGCAAGAGAGTCTATTTAGTTGAGTTTCGCAATTCGTTGCATTTAGATATGAACATTTAAAATGTAACAAAAAACTGACTTTTTATTTTCAAAATGACAAATAAACGCGCGTGCTTTAAAATATGTGGTTTTAATAATATTATAAAAATAAAGTGTTTTATTTAACTAAGTAATAAAAATAAATTTAGGTAAAACAAAGAAATAAAAGTGCCTAATTTTTTATAACAGAAACAAAAATCGCGACGTCCATTTTGAAATATTTGAAACAGGAACGGTAGGTACGTCATTTCGTAAAGTTTTTGGTGTTTTTTTTTAAATCAAAATGGCGAATGTCGGCAAAGTGTTGGCTACCATAAAGGCAGTGATTACTCGATTAGTTTTTGCCTGCCACGGTATCATAGCCATATGGCAGGTAACTGTATTCAAAGACGATATAGAGTATTGGTATTTGGCGTCGCCGATAATGCTGTTGATTTTCGAAGGAGTTTTTACGTTAACTATCAAAGAAAACCAGGAATGGAAATGGTAAGTGTGGAAGCTAATTATGCATTATTTATACACATAAATTATTTAAAAAACAAAAAACACACATAAATTGATGTCTGTCCTTCCCCTTTTTAATCCATCCAGAGGTTGTCTTTAAAATATCGCTCTTAGCAATAAGACCGCCCATTGTGTCACCCATTGTAAAGTTTCTAAGTATATTTATGTCTGTAATTTATATGGTGTACATAATAAAGAGTATTCTATTCTATAAATTATTTTTTTTGTAAGTACATATTTATATTTTACGATAATGAGTAGGTACGGTCAGCAAACGAAAGTCGATTAACACTTCAGTTTTAGAAACATCATCACTGTATTGAACACGCTATAAAAAATATGAATAACCTTTAACCCTTCAACGTAGATCCACGCGAGACACAATGGCTTTTTAATTGTTTCGGTAATTACGGCATTCAACCGGTTAAAGTTGATATTATGCATAAACTTTTAAATACTCTCCCTTACTATGGAAAAACAGTGCATCAAATTATTTTGTGTTAATTTAGATAATAATGTGAAAGTAACAGTGTTACTATTAGTTAACTTTTGGTGTTGACCGTACCAAATGCATCATTCTCAAACACTCACTCACACACACACTCACACACACACACACTCACACAGATACACACCTACATAACATAACATAACATAATCAGCCTATAATGTTCCCACTGCTGGGACACAGGCCTCCTCTCTGTGAGAGGGAGTGGGCCGTAATCCACCACGCGGGCCCAGTGCGGGTTGGTAGATGTCACATGTCTTCGAATTTTTGGTTCTAGAACATGCCGGTTTCCTCACGATGTTTTCCTTCACCGTTTTGAGAGCATTGGTGATGAAATAATTTACACAAAGTAAAGCGCCTGTCAGGGTTCGAACCTACGACCTATATGTCGTAAGTCGCGGTCGTTACCACTGGGCCACCACTGCTCTCACACCCGCATAAATTGCTACAACATTTATTAATAAATGTCTAGCTCTAGTTTTATTATTATTATTAATGAATGTCTAGTTTCTACCTATAAGTATAACCAAATTTGTTGTTATGGAACTCAGTGGTCTTTCGCTCCTGGGGTGGGCGCTCATATCTGCGACACAGTTACTAAACTAACGCAGTATTAACGTTCACAAAAATTGTAATTATGTTTTTGTTCCTACAAATATATTTTGTATTCTATTTTGAATATAACTTGCGTTTAGGTCCTGTAGTCCCCTTAAATGCCACTCTAATGAGGGTCATCATCTGGCTGCCTTTTCCCAACTGTGTTGGGGTCGGTTTCCAGTCTAACCGGATGCAGCTGAATATCTGTATTTTACATGGAGCGACTGCCTATCTGACCTCCACAAACCAGTTACTGGGTAATACGATACCCCTTGGTAAGACTGGTTGTCAGACTTTCGGGCTTCTGGCTTCTGACTACCCGTACCGACTGTCAAAGACCCACGAATGGCAGCCGGGACCAACGGCTTAACGTGCTTTCCGAGGCCCGGAGGGGTCTTGGTATGTGAAGATATTTGACTAAGGTAGACGTGTTGAAAAACAAGTTGGTAGTAAAGCTATGTTTTAATTTATATATTTTCTAAAATATATTAAAATACATTATCCAGTAAATTAAATAGATATGTATAGGCTAGTATTTTTTATTAAAGAGTTCGAACCACTTTTGGAGCAAACAGTAATAAAAACAATCGCCCGGACAGGGACTTGAACCCTGGACCCTTGGATTAAAAGTCCAATGCTCTACCGACTGAGCTATCCGGGCTCGTGAAAGTATGTCTGAAACCACAGTAAACACAACTTATAAGTTCGAGCTCCGACCGCGGCTCAATTTGCATGTCTTTAAACTACCCAATGTTTTTTACTTGGTATCATTCTTACAGGAAGTCAGATAGGAAGTCGGTCCAATCCATGTAAAACACTGGCATTCAGCTGCATCCGGTTAGACTGGAAGCCGACCCCAACATTCAAAATCAAATTCTTTTATTTCACATAAACCTACACGGCCACTTATGAAACGTCAGAAGCTAGGTGCACGGTTCCAATTGGTCGTTTCCTATGAAGAAGAGCCGGCAAGAAACTCCACGGTTACTCTTTTAAAAATAATTGGCTAATTGGCATTGACGGCAAAAGGCAGATGATGATAATTTATTTTAATTAAGTACAGTTACTAAGTATAGTAAATTCACCGATCAAATTCGCAACCAACGCCGTCTTAGGGCAGGCCGGGGCCCTTGGGCACACAAGAATTTGGGGCCCCTTTGGAAAGTAAAAAAGACCGGTCAAGTGCGAGTCGGACTCGCGCACCGAGGGTTCCGTACAAATTTGTAGGTATGTAACTACTTTACGGTTTTCAGATTTTTTCCTTTACTTGTGCTACATGACATTGTTTTTTGCCAAATTTCATGATTCTAGGTCAACGGAAAGTACCCTATAGCTTTTGATTCCCTTGCGAGTGTCAAAATATGCGCTTTTGAATGTAGCTTCAGTTGTAATATCTGCCTTCCGGGGCCCCCGTGGGGTAGAGGGCCCTGGGCACGGGCCCCGTGTGCCCTTATGGTAAAGACGGTACTGTTCGCAACACCACAATACGCTCCAAGACAGGTATCGCCGATATTGGCGACAATTCTAAGTAGGACTGGGCGGGTCACACTTATAGGATGCATCCAGACAGATGGGCCAAAGTCGTCACACAGTTGGTGCCTGAAAACGGGCGTCGTCACCGAGGCAGGCCTAAGAAACGCTGGCGTGACGATTTGGACTCGTTCCTAACCGATTGGACGGAAATGCACAGCACAAGGAAATGTGGAAGAATATGGGGAGGCCTTTGCCCATCAGTGGGACAGTACAGACTAAAGAAGAAAAAACTGTGGCTCTCCGGGAGTGCCGACAGAAGTGAAAACACAAACAGAATACTTTGCCATCATTCACTGACATATCGGATATACATTAAAACCGAGTACATCTCGAGGACAGCCGAACACATCCGAAGCGGTGTCGGTTATACATTTTCGCCGCGCCGTAGAAAGAGAGGGGGATACTCCTACGCCACGCCGGCTGTCTACTCTCTATCCGTCTTACGAATTTTTGATCAGGTCACGTGTCCTGACGCGAGTTTAACATTTTTTACCCATTACAAAAAAAGTGTACAACGCCGCTAAAGAAGTTTTCACTTCAAAAAAACTATGTATACATTAAACATGGCATGGGATCATTCCTGTATTCTCCGAAAAGTAAAATAGAGGTCAGAGTTGTACATAAGTGTGTTATGTGTTGTGTAACAACCTTTTTGGGAGTTATATGTTTGAGCCGTTTGGGGTTGAAACTCTAGGGCCTTGGGGCCCGAGTGCTCATCGAATGTTTCGAGACATCGCCAAGCGGTTGGTTGACTCTACACGTGACCAGAGGGCTGGCCTATTTTTAGCCCAAAGAATAAGCATTGCCATCCAACGTGGTAATGCTGCCAGCCTTTTGGGCACTTATCCCATTGACAGCGATGCGGACGAATTTTTTGATGCCCTATGAGCTCTTGTCTTTTTTTTTCCTTTTTTTTTTATACACTTGTATATAATATATATATATATATATTAGATTGTAAAATACTTCTTGTAATTAATATTTCAAAAATAAATAAAGTTAAGTGTGTAAAATATTAAGTGTGTTATAAAATATCTATTAAGTTTTGTTCAAGAACAACAGTGCAGTCTCACAGCAGTTTCTAGTGATTATTTTCTGATTCATCAGTGAATTCATAACTATCATAGGATCTTATCATAATCCTTTGTAACGCCCAATGTGTCCATGGCGTTTCTTGTGCGTTTTTCTCCATAGAAACCTAATACGCTTTTTAACGGGCAACTAATAGCTTAAATTCTTTCTGACCGACCGACTCTTTGACTATTCAAAAGTGCCTATAATTGGTTTATTGAAATAAATGCTTTGAGTTTGTGCTTGAAAATTTAAAACTAGGAAGCTACGGACTTCAAAATAGATCGTACAGAAGAAGCTACTATAGAAAAAATACAGATTTTACTGATTTTTTTGAATATCCTGTGTTTTTGCCGACACTTTATAGGTAAGAGGAAATGCGTGTGGTCGTTTCTCCATAGAAACGCTCTCGCCTGTTTTCTGTCTGGTTAATGACCATAAAGCAATGACTTTTTACAGAATAATAAATATTAACTACTTGTATGTCCGCATGTTTTCCTTTTTGAAGGTACATTATTTGAATAACCGTCAAAAAATGCCGATTTAAACCGCTGTCAACAGAGGCCTAGTGTAAAAAACAAAAACATAGGGACACAGTATATAGGTATCATTCTTATTCAGTTTATGAAATATCTTTTCAATTGGTTCAATATCGGAGTGGGAAATAGGCGAGAGCCAAACCTCGAATTACGACTTTTTACTTAGGCTTTAACAAAACTCTCTCCGACCGCATGCACGTTACACGAACACAGCTGCTTTTTTTAAATCTTTAAAAAATAAAAAAAAAATACAATCCATGTCAAAATTGACACTGACATTAGATATCTTTCGATTCAAACAATCACTTTGTCAACATCGTTCCAGTACCTAAGTAGTTTAGAAGCAAACAAGGACATACACAAAAATAGTTATCAATATTAACGCCCGGACAGGGACTTGAACCCTGGACCCTTGGATTAAAAGTCCAATGCTCTACCGACTGAGCTATCCGGGCCGTGTCGTGGTTGCCACAATTATGAGTCGTAATTGAATCGTGTTAGGTACTCACTGCATCATCATCTGCCTAGCCTTTTCTCAACTATGTTGCGGTCGGCTTGCAGTCTAACCGGATGCAGCTGAATACCAGTATTTTACATGGAGCGACTGCCTATCGGACCTCCACAACCCAGTTACTGGGTAATACGATACCCCTTGGTAAGACTGGTTGTCAGACTTTCGGGCTTCTGACGACCCGTAACGACTGTCAAAGATCCACGAATGACAGGACCAACCTGAGGCACGGAGGGGTCTTGGTATGTAAAGATGGTCACCCATCCACAGACCAACCGCGGCAAGCGTAGCTTAACCTGATCGATCGACCTGTGCGGCTGTTATTATTTAGCCACGGGCCCCTCATACTTGCAATAGGTAAAACGGATAATTTTATCCATGAACCCAAGTAAAACAATGTAAGTATTTAATACAAATCGCCCCTCAATCTCGTCACACATGATTAGTCTTTCACAAAGCGGGCAAATGTAACCTTTATATTAGCACCCCGTGAAAGGGTGGAATTTAATGGCGGATCGATAGCTTACCATGCTGCATACAAAGAGCACGAAGCGGACATTGATCTCTTTCACTCGTCACGCTTGCCATCTAATGGGTTTCTCTAGTCTAAAATTAAATAATTAAGTACCCAATCTTAAATAAAAAAAAAACGAGTGTGCTTATGACCACACGACTGAAGTGAAACTTCAGTATTGCGTATTTGGCTATGAGAGGAAGAGAGAAAGAAAATGTGCGCGCGCACTGCTGTCTCTTGCTTATATTTATATCCCCCACTCAACTCCCGTTCGCCTCGCCCGATCACACTTTTCGTAACGCTTACGTCACGCGTTCGCCAGCTTAGGTACTCCCCAAGTCAAGCGTGCGTAAAGAAGTTTCACTTCAAAAAATAAAAATAAAATCTAATCTAATTTAAATTAATAATAATTTTATACTTAATAGTTGTGTTTTAAACATTGTAAAAGTTAGAAAAATAATAGGTACTTATCTAATTTAATTTAAATTTCATTGTAATCAATTTAGCTTTAACAGTTTATTTTTTATAAATTTTTTCCCAAACTATTTATTATGTATTATTAGTTTTATTAATTAATTGTGTTATTATCTGCGCATAATGTAGTGCATGCTGTGCTTTTCTGGAAGTGATGAGGCGCTTAGACTTAAGTTTGCAATGTACAGACGCCAGCACATCAACCTACCCGAAACTGTCAAATTTTCCCAATCAACTTTGAACCTTATGCTTTAGCAATAAAGTTGAAAATCTATTAAAGAAATTTGACAGATTGTAGTAGGTTGATGTGCTGGCGTCTGTACAAATTACAACGTAACAGTGTTCTCATTGTTGAAAAGCCTAATAAATAAATAAGGAACGTCACTGAATCTTTCACCTTATATCTACGGTGCAAATAAGCTGAATCAACTGAAAGACTGCTTCGTTGGTCTAGACCAGAGGTTCTCAAACTTATTTCATCTCTACCGCCCACTTTGAAAATCAATTATTTTTGACAGGGCAGAAATATTTATTTATTTATTTATCCATTTATTTCAGGCATCAAGGCCCATATAAAACATGCAATACAATATTAATATAACTTAAAAATACTACAACATTATAATTACACTAAAAAACTAACTAAACACGAAGTGTCTGCGTCGTGTTTCGCTGACTGGTGTCATGTAGCCGGCCACGAAACCGGCGGTACACAACATCCTTCGGCCAGAACTCTTCCTTGAGGAACTTCTCGAGATGATGTGTCGGAACACGCACCACGAACGACTTGAAGTTCGTGTTGTGACGAAACAAACAAAACTAAACAATCAATAAAACCAAACAACCAATCAGTATGAACTAAATAATCGATGTTGTGTAGCTTTATTCTTGATTCAGCTGGTCGTTAGTCAGGCACAGGCAGGAGGCAGGGTAGTTGGGTTTAAATGCTCTTGGTAAGCATTGGCTCGCTCGCTCATTCCTGTTACACGGGGCTTATTCGATCACACACTTCTGCTGCATACCTCTTTTGGAAATACAGTCTTGAACATAGAAATACCTCTACAACGCCACATGCGAGCAACGCGTCATACTGACGTCACGCAAATCCTGCATCTCGCAAGCAGAGTTTACCGCGCAACAAGCATAGATACAACGGCCCGACATGAATCATCGGGCTGTTGCCCGCCAGACACGACACCCGTCTGGTCGGAGGATCCTCCCTTTTCTATGAAGTATGAGTGAACTTTACACCCTGTTCCTCATACCTCTATACTCTAAATGTGCAGATTTTATTTTATTTTACTGTATTACGTTGCTCTTTTACAGTATCGGCGCGCGTAATTGGGCAACACACTATCAGTAGCAATGGCTTTCATTTTGACAGTTCAACAACATTCATTGCGTTATTTACGCTGTTGAGCAAGCAAGTTTTTCGAACATATGAAGCAATGCATTACGAATTTCCTTCAAAATCCCGCGGATTGTGGACAGAGAGTGTTTTATGCAGTTGGGCCTTGGGGTGCTGGACAAATGAAAATTTTCCCTCACCTCAAAGACGTATGGAAAGCTAACTTATGCCCGGTTTCTGAGGTTTTTAAACGAAGTTTATCCTTTCGATAGTGATTATTGCTTCGATATCGTGTTTCTGAACACGTCATTAAGAAAGAATTTAGCTTAACAGTCGAGTGAATTATTATCGAGGGTTTATCTGAGAACTTCAAAAACCAGGAAGGAATTCACTTAAATAGATAATTATGTCGAATAAATAGCTATTGAAAGTTTAAACTCCGTTTAAGAATTCCTCAGAAACCAGCATCCTAATTGCGTAACACACTATCAATTGGAATCGGAATCATTTTGAAACAAATTGCTAATCCATTGCTTCATAAGTTTGAAAAATTTGGCTGCTCAACACGTAAATAACGCAATGCATGTTGTTGAACTGTCAAAATTAAACCGATTCCGATTGATAATGTGTTACGTAATTGCCCCGCGGGCATTAGACAATGCACCCATCATTAAAAAAAACCCTCATTTCTATGTAAAAAACATAGAAAATGACTACAAAGCAAAGTTATTTCGCCGCGTCGTCGCCATCGTTAGGCAATTTGGGCGCGACAGGAAACAGGATGACGTGTTAAGTAAGCGACTGTCTGTTGCTAATGTTTCCCTGCAATCAATTGACTTGTGAACCAACATGTTTGGAGTCAAATCACAGTGTAATCTTCAACTTACAAACATTAATTTGAGTTAGGTACCTACTTAAAATACACGATGCACGGTAAAGGTATTTGTATTGTCATTCGCTCGCTCTTGCATCGTAGTAACCGCGGAGTTTCTTGCCGGCTCTTCTCCATAGGAAACCAATTGGAACCGTGCACCTAGTTTCTGACGTTTCATAAGCAGTGCCATGTAGGTTTATGTGAAATAAAATATTTTGATTTTGATACAATATTTATTTATTTATTAATAACCAACTTATATTAACAGTTTGCACCACACACAAGTTATTAGTCAATATTAGTAATTACACAATATTAGTAGGATCAATACAATTCTGCCTCACCATTCGATTGTCTGACATTGTAATTTGTAACGTGTATACTCTTAGGTGGATCGACGACCTTGTGACCTGCACCCTAATTGCGTAACGCCCTATCAATCGGAATCTAAATCATTTTGAAGCAAATTGCTAATCCATTGCTTCATAAGTTCGAAAAATATGTCTGCTCAGCACGTAAATAACGCAATGAATGTTGTTGAACTGTCAAAATGAAACAGATTCCCATTGATAATGTGTTACGCAATTGCCCCGCTGGTGCTTGGGGCCTAAGTCCAGCAGTAGACGTCTTTCGGCTGAAATGATGATGATGATACTCTTATTGTCCTCAGGTTCTGCCCCTCAGTATTCATCTACCTGGGCCTGGTCGTGCCTGCGATATGGCTACTGGAGCTGCACAAGGTGGACCTCAGGCTGCAGAAGAAGATGAGCAACGTCACTTACGTTGAGGTATGCTATGTATGTACTGTGTGTGTCTTGTTCGCTTCAAACATGCTTGTGTTTTGATAGATAAACTCATAAAAAAAACGAGTGTGCTGATTCCCGACGCCCAGGGTGTCTCCTGTGGCGACTAGGGGCTTGAGGGCGCAAAGATTGCCTCTGTTTTACGCGCTCCTCCTCCTCCGCGAGCATTCCTGCTTCATAGCCCATTCCCCTTACTGTGCTTCATGTGCCTTTATTCTATCTAGCCTATAGACCCTTGGTGCGTATCGCAGTTTATTTTACACTTTTAAAAGCCCTCAATATCAAGCTTTGATTTCTATATCAAGCCGATTTCGAGAGCTCTTCATTGAAGGATATTTCTGAAAACCTATGAAGTGTTCAGACTATAATGAAATAATCCCCGGGTAATACACGGGCGTGGTAATATAATAGGTAGGTAATGATTTCAAAACTTTATGCTCAACAAAATATTAGATACAATAAGTATTTTAACATAGATATATGAAAGAAGTATTTTAATCTATCTAAAACAAAGGCGGGTTAGTTACACCATTTATAACTCAAGAACGGCTAGACCAAATTGTATGATCTTTGATTTGTTGGATTTGTCCCCGCCCCGAACAGCAGAATAACTATTAAAACGTGGGAAAAAATTCATGAAAAAAATAATAAAGAGCATAATTCATTATCTCATACATTTGTATGGAACGGCTTATTGATGGTTAGCAAACGACCAATTGGAACCGTGCACCTAGCTTCTGACGTTTCATAAGTGCCCATGTTGGTTTATGTGAAATAAAAATATTTTGATTTTTGATTTGATTTGATTTGCTATGTTGGGTATAAAAATAGCCGAATAGCCATTTAAATATCATATATCACGACACGACACCCGTCTGGTCGGAGGATCCTCCCTTTCCTATATAGTATGAGTGAACTTTCCACCCTGTTCCTCATACCTACCTGTATAGGCCTTTGCCCAACAGTGGGACATTAACTGCCAAAAATAAAATAAATAACAATATGTATGTCATCCGGTTAGACTGGAAGCTGACCCCAACATAGTTGAGAAAAGGCTATGCAGATGATGATGATGTATGTCATAAGCTTTAAATCCCATTCTCAATTGTCCCCAGACGGATCTCCCGATCCCTGGAGCCACAAAGATCCCCACGGACATGTGGGTGACTCTCATAGAGCAATTCCTGATGCTGACTCTCATTGTGGGTCGGTGGCTGCTACCCAAAGGAGACCTCACAAGAGACCAGCTCAGTCAACTATTGCTGGTTTATATCGGTAAGTGACATTAGATACATGTGGGTGACTGACATAGAGCAGTTCCTGATGCTGACTCACATTGCTGGCCGGTGGCTGCTACACAAAGGAGACCTCACAAGAGACCAGCTCAGTTTTTTTTTTGGGAATCGCAACTCGCAGTTCAACCTATGAAGTTGTCATCTGCTTAACCGGCCTTGCCTGTGGATGCCTCAATAAATTAAGGTCTCCAGCCAGGGCTTAAAGAACTTAAAAACTAAGCGACTACATGCTAAGGGCACCCCCTGTGGGGTACGGAGTACGGACCTCGGCTTAGGGCGTCGCTGGCAGAGGGCAGCATGGGATAGGCTGGATCGGAATTATCAACTGCTACTGGTTTATATAGGTAACTTTACAGCTTGTTATTTGTAACGGAGCTCGTCTGGGGAATTACGTTGATGTATTTCGGTTTGAAGGTGCTGGTGTAATTATAATTTTAAGGGACGTTTTAGCATTGTTGCTGGGATGACAACGCTTCTGTGATGGTTCTGGTATTGCAGATGTGTGTGAAAACTTCCCATTAGGCGGGCAGCCAGCTTGTAACCCATTCAATAACGTGATAAAAATTACTTCCTACAAATGACAGTAATACATGCGACAAAGCCAAGAAGCTTATAGGTAAAAATGGAGATAACACTCTCAATCAGTCGAACTGACAGAGGTTTCACTTTAAATCTGCCTACATTCTCATCTCTTTTGCCAAGGTGAACCAATTTCTTTCTCTCTCACCCCACTTAGGTACAGCGGCCGACATAATAGAATTCTTCGACTCCTTCAAAGAAGAGAAGGTAGCAACGGAGAAGGTGCTAGTCCTCCTCACCCTGGCCATCTGGTCGTGGTCGCTGATGCAGTTCACCGTGGTGCTGACGGCTACGAAGAGTAGGAAGTCCAGAGGCACTGCTAATAGGTCCGACATGTATGTACGTAAAATGTAACACTTGCACGCGATGCTCATGACATGACACACTATAGCACTTTTTGTAAGTCTGTTGAGTTGGAGAAGGGAAGACCTTTATGTGAAAAAACTTTTTATAGAATTACTTTTTTTTTGATTTGTGATTTTTTTTTAACCTCAAGTATAATCAGCGTATAATGGGAACTGCTGGGAAACAGGGCTCCTCTCTTCAACGGAGAGTGGGCTATAATATACCACGCAGGCCCAATGGGGGTTGGTAGATGTCACATGTCTTTGAATTCTTGGTTCTAAGGAAATGGCGGTTTCCTCACGATGTTTTCCTTCACTGTTTCGCAACCTGAAGCATTGAACGTAAAAGAGGATTCTTTATTCTTTTTTTTTTAGTTTGTTTTTCAAGGAAATTATTGGTTTGTACAGACGCCAGCACGTCAAGCTACCCGAAACTGTCAAATTTTCCCAATCAACTTTGAACCTTATGCTTTAGCGATAAAGTTCAAAATCTATTAAAGAAATTTGACAGATTTTAGTAGCTTGATGTGCTGGCGTCTGTACCGCTGCAGCTTTGTTCAGTGCTAGTGGCAGAAAAAATGCACGAGAATAAAAAAATAAATAAAAAAAAATTGTGCTATGAAACTCCCTTTTTCTATTCAGATTCGACGTAATTTTTGTATACTTACATAAATACATGTTGTTTTAACGAACATATTATTATACAAGACTTACATAATTTTATTATAATTAACTCATTATATTTTGTACAGACGCCAGCACATCAAGCTACTACAATCTGTCAAATTTCTTTAATAGATTTTCAACTTTATCGCTAAAATATAAGGTTCAAAGTTGATTGGGAAAATTTGACAGATTGGGGTAGTTTGATGTGCTGGCGTCTGTACAATGATAACGTACCTGTGTCCGTGTTTGCTCTATACAATTTAGGGTTGATTTTTCCAACGCCAGAAAATTATATCCGAGGAATAATTTAGAATTTTTGACAGTTCTTCCATACAAAAACTGTCAGACGTCAATTTTATTCCACGAATAAGAATTATGTGTCGATTGAAAAACCAGTCCTTAGTCTGGTAAGAATAAAAACCTTTTTATGGATTTTCGGTTAAAACCAGGGCGTTTATACATGGTGCAGGATGTAAATTTGATAAACGACTGAACATAACTCGAATATACACTGAAAAAAAAACTATCATATTTTTCACGCTTTGCAGCTTTTTTTGTGTACCGTTCATGAATTTAGGAACCAAAGAAAATACCTGAAAATAGTCCACCTACTCCCTACATGTTATGAATTTCTTCCGTCAAGCAAAGTTGCTGTGTTCCTGCTTAAAGAGTAGGTACAAGAGTACAAGTGTATGGCTTATAATTTTCAACTACGTGACTCTATTTGTATTAAAGTAGTATTACCTTCTCAATTTGCCAGTCCATTTTAACTCCCACGTATTTATTAGCTGTCAGCATATTGCTATTGTATCGGGGCACTAATCTAGACTCTGTGGATTGCGTAACACGCTAACAGTAGCAATGGCTGTCATTTTGACAGTTCAACAACATTCATTGCGTTATTTACGTTGTTGAAGGGACACATTTTTCGAACATATGAAGCAATGGATTTGCAGTATCCTTCAAAATTATTGATAGTGTTTTTGCTCAATTATGGTTCTGGGCAACTACGGTAAAATGCCTAGTAACTTATTAGATTGAACTCAGGCTTAGGACACTACCTTCAGCAATAGACACAATCTAACTAGACTAACAAAGAGTCAACAAATCTTTTATAATAACATTTTATATTCAGTTTTTATTTAAAAACAAAACAAGTATCCTTTTAATAGGTATTATACGTAATCTGTTGTAGGTGTTTGTGCTAATTAGGATAGTAGGTACCTACAGATATAGATAGACCTAGATAACGCAAGTATCACGATCTGTATGAAAACCAAGCGTGCCATTTTTTGACTACCTACTATGACGCCACAACCACTATTTATTTATGGGATAATCAAATCGATTCAAAGACGCCACCGCGTGTGGCACCCATTTCGCCCCACCCCCGGGGCCTGGCGCCAGCGCTCAAGTTGACCCAGCCAGCAGTACCTACTCAGGACTGAGCGTGAAAGTGGCGGCTTACGATTTTTTTACGTAAGCTGGGCACGCGAAGTAGTTGCTCTTGCGTTATCTAGGTGTATCTATATCAGTGGATATTACCTACAAGATGTTTGAATGCACAACTCTACCGTTGAGCTAACCCCTTTCTTACTTTCCCCCACAGAAACAGCCGGGCTTGCTGCTGTTCCATTGAAGTGTGTGCCATAATAATGAACATAGCTCTTCAAGACGCGCCCTTCTTGGCGTTCAGACTCCTCATCATCTGTCATTACAAGATTATCAGCTATATGAACATATTCTTCACTTGTAAGAATACGTTGGTAAGTGCTGTTCTGTCATCCGCCATGTTTATTTATTTTCAAAATGGAGGCTGTGCATGATATAGTTTTCATAATGTGCATTAATTCAGTTACACATTTTATACGGTTTATAATGTTTGTGATTTTCCAAAGATCTTGGTGATTATCTTATAAAACAATATTAAACAATACCAAAAATACAAAATAATTCACGCGTCTAAAATAGAGCCTGTGAGTGAACCCTCCGTGCCTCAGAAAGCAAGTAACCAAATAAAGACTTGGCTAAAAGGTCCCAGCAACCAGGCCATTAAGATAATTAAAAAAAAAAAAGAAAGCAAGTAAAGCCCCGGCTGTCATTCGTAGATATTTGACAGACGTTACGAGTAGTTAGAACCCCGAAAGTATGACAAGCAGTCTTACGAATACCAAGGGGTACTTTTCGTCAGTCTGGCGCCACTGTCTAATAAAAAGGAAACTATGAAACGTGCACTAAACATAATGGCGGCTATCGCTGTCTCGCTTTAACATCTGCAGTCTGTGCATAGTCTGTGTCATTTTTGCTGTTGGTATTCAATTTTAGCGCAAGTTTCATATACCTAAGCGCCGTTTTTCATCTTTTTCTATGGGACTCCCGTCTCTTAATAAGGAACATTACTTGGACATCAGATAGGCAGTCGCTCCATGTAAAATACTGGTATTCAGCTGAATCCGTTTAGTCTGGAAGCAGACCACAACATTATCATCATCATCTAGCCTAGCCTTTTCCCAACTATGTTGGGGTCGGCTTCCAGTCAAAGCCGTCACCTCTGACCTAGACTAGAATCAGGAACAAACCCATTTCAAATAAATAAAAAAAATAAGAAAAAAAAAACGGATGCAGCTGAATACCAGTATTTTACATGGAGCGACTGCCTATCTGACCTCCACAACCCTGGGTAACACGATACCCCTTGGTAAGACTGATTGTCAGACTTTCGGGCAGATCACAACATACTTGGGAAAAGGCTAGGCAGATGTGGATAATATAACCTTATATTTTTGTCTCTCAGGTAATCCTGCTACAAATATACAGACTGTACGTCTTACACCTTGAGACCGTCGACGAAGGGAACGGGGGCTCCGTGTACAGGAAGAAGACAAAGCATAGGAATCCTGACAAGAAGGAGAAGGACAAGAAACATAGGTGAGTAATAGAGAAAAGTTGGCGCACAGCTACCAACGCAACAGCTAAAAACTTTTTTACAAAAAAAAAAAAACCATCTTCCAAAAAAAAAACCACTACAAACTGAAAAATAAATTTAATTTCGGAAGACGGTGTCGTTGGTTCCGCATTTTCGTTTTTTGACACCGACTTTCGAATTGAAAACCTTCTCCTTTTTTTAAGTCCTTAAAAACCAGACACAAATCTCCTTAAAATCGACAGCGTCTCTGTCAGGAAACCGTTGTAAACTGTGGCAGGATACTCTTCCCCCCCAAAGGAGCATCTCCCTGCAGGGTGTAACATTCCATGGTCCACTTAGAAGTCTCTGAACCGTCTCCGAACACAATTGGGAAGATGTAAATCTAACCTGGTAAAGTGGGGCTACCTTGACGGAACGGCAGTAGGGTTTGATTGTGGAGCTATGTCGCAAACTATGCTCCACCTCCTATCCTGCCCTCTGTGTCCCAAAACATGCAGTCAAAGTGACCTCTGCGCTGCCACTGATAACGCCGTGGAAGTGACGAAGTTTTGGGCCAACAAGATGTAAAATACAGTCGTGCTAGCTACACGAAGAAGAAACACATAGTTATGGCGCTCGTTCCTTCGTAAACCTTCGTATCGCAATTAACTTATTTTATAAAGTCGCATTAACGGCCCAGGCCGTAGCGGCGAGCGATATAAACAAATATACCAAAATGTATGAACCATGCTACCACGCACCGCTCGCAGCGTCAACGCTAGACAAAAGTAACCGCGCCGCTTGCCGCTAAGCCAAAACTCGTGGCCAGGCGGTAAGGGTCAATCCCCACTGAAAGATCACTTCCAGCGGCCGGTACCGGCCATTATCCATAGTCATTTTAAGGCAAAGGAGGGGCAGCGCGGCGCCGTGAGGCTGCACGAGCCTTCTAGCGACAAGTCAAAAGAGGAAAGTCACTTGCTCTTATGGCCGCTGCGCGCCGCTGCTCTTTCATTGGGGATTGACCCTTGGAGTTTCGAACGAATTTTAAACATCGTTCTGTTCTGTCAACCGTTTGACAGATGACAGATACCCAGAATTATGTTTTAAATATTTTTTATTTTCTTTTTTGGCAACTGAGCCGATGTCTATTCAGCCAGGGTCAGGTTTTAAACATGTTTAGTGCTTAGCTACAGCTACAGTCCAGCCGTCCAAAGATTGCGTTCCTGATACCTGTCAGTGCGGCAATTCTAGTAGAGTAGCTAATAAAGATCAAATTCGCAAAACACGTATTCGTGTGTATGAAACTGGCAGGTGTCAAGATGACGTGCTCTCGTCGGCCGCACTATAAACGCTTAAAGTGATTTGTTGTGCAAACGGGCTTTAGCCTCTAAAACCTTTCAACCTATGAATATAACCGCGCACACCGCACTATCGGGGATGTACTTGCTCAACACCACGAACTGGACTTATTTGCCGATGGATTAGAACATTTGTATAATAAATTTCGTATAATTTTAAATGACATATTATTATAGTCATACCTAATAACTGAATTGAAATGATTACTATTGAACTGATTTATTATTGTGAGGCTTATTATTATTATGTTTCTTTTTTTAAATTGACACTAAACTGACATTTATTCTAGGTCAGGTATTCATCGTTGTAATTTATTTTTATTTATAGCCTTGGACATTTTTGCTATTTTATAAAATCTATTGTATAATGTGACGAGCATTTGTGATATATTAAGTCATAATTGAATTGTAATAAAATTAATCGTATGAGCGTTTTGGATGTTAAATCTGTTAGCTCGTAAGACTGAATGAATAAATAAATATTATTTTGCAGTAAACACAAATCGAAAAAGCACAAGAAAAAACACGAGGTCGGCGAGACTTCTATATCAGTGATCAGTGATAAGAGACATGACAGAGGCGACGGTGGACGGATCAGGTCAGTATTAGTTACAGCTGATCACGGGGTCAACGGCCGCTGGTACCTAGTGTAGCATAATCAGCCTATAATGTTGCACTGCTCGGACACAGTCCTCCTCTGTGAGAGGGAGTGGGCCGTAATTTCACCAGCATAAGTTTCGATGCCGTGGGAATATCGGGATAAAAAGTATCCTATGTGTTAATCCTGGTTATAAACTATATGTGTGCCAAATTTTATCCAAATCCGTTTTGTAGTTTTTGCGTGAAAGAGTAACAAACATACAAACACTCTCGCAAACTTTGTGATGTAGCTCGCGCTACGACGGTGTAGCTGCGTAGCTGATAATCTACGCATCGGCTACGGCGTAGCACTCGTAGCTATAGTAGCTGAAACTCATCATGCAAAATTATTCTTCTGATTGTCAAGAACTGTTCGAATTCTAAGTTGGTGCAGGTGTTCTAATTTTAAATCATCTATGCCAATTGCTTGGTTGCATGTTGCATAGACAATTAGCCGTACCTATACTTTTTATGTCTCGAAAAGATTTATCCAGTTAGTACTACGTAAAACTTACTAGTTCCATAAAAACATGCTTGATCTCCAATCAATTCGCGAAATGTGGTGATCGGAAGATTTTTTCCCTTTTTCCTTTCATTATTTCTGTACCTACATCCATAGACAATAAACATAAAACCTCTTTTCCACAATCCGTTAAAAAGAAGGTCTCCCAAATTCCGTCATTCCATTTCAAACACACAACCATACCTCTGAGTCACCTCAGTATAATTCCCTTTCATCCGGACAAAAGGCTTGACCCCACAACGATTGGCTTGGATTAGCTATAACTATACTACAGTCTAAGCTATAGCTACACTATGACTATACCATAGAGCTGTGGGGTCGCGAGGGACGGACGGTCATCACCTTGACATAAACCCGTTCAAATCAACCTTCGCTAGTGTTGAGAAGAAGTATCGATGGATGGAATGTCGATGTTATGATTTTTTAATTGCTTTTTTACACTGTTTTGCGTTTAATTTTGTTGAGCGTTTATCCTGTTTACGTACTTCATGTTTATATGATAATAATTAATAATTGACCTATGGGCTTGATTGTCAACTGAGCTATAACGGGTGTAAAAAGACACTTATCGAAGCCGAGAGCAACAAGTACTCCCCGTCATTGTAATAATTTTTTTGTACTGGACCATACGAGTACCTAGGAACCTCCTGGTTACGGACTTATTGAAAGTCAAAACTTTTCCAACTTTTACTGACTTTTTTTTTCGAAAACTAGTTTTTGATATCATAACACAACTTTAAATACCCCCACGACCCCTGCAGGCCTACCACAAGCTCTTAACGCGATCCATTTTAGGACCTAAACTGAACTGTTCTTCTAATTCGTACCATGACGTCAGTTTAACGATTCAGTTTAGGTCGTGCCATCTGCTGACAACGATTGTCCTAAACTGAGTCGCAAGTTTTGGTTTCATTCATACTTGTTTGGTACCATGACGACCATAGAGCAGCTCAAGCGATGCAGTTTAGGAACCTAAACTGAAATGCCTTGTTTTTGAATCGTTTTTAATTAGATCATGGTAGGCCACATGAACCGTTGCATGCACTCATAATAAACACAATGTTTTGCGTGTGTTACATTGCGCACTAGGTAACACAAACAGCAAATTTTCACACCAAAAATAATAGTCCATTTCCCAGCAATTACTTTTGTGCAATGTTACTTAGTTTGATGTACAGAATACGTAGTTGACGGCTGTTTGATGGGTCCTTTTTACACCCTGTAGATTTGATGTTGATGGTTGGTGGAACATGCAATAACAGCATTTAATAATAGCATTTAATATTGGATGCTCGCCTACTCTTAATCTGCTGAGAGTAGGAGAGCGTCCAGTTCAACTAATAACTATAGGTTCAGTTTTCTGATTAACTGACTCTTTAACTATTCAAAAGTGCCTGTAAATAGTTTAATTAAGGCCTAATTTTTCTAACGCCAGATAATTTTAACCGAGGAATAACTTGGAATTTTTGACAGTTCTTCCATACCAAATCTGTCAGACGTCAATTTTATTCCACAAATAAAAATTATACATATGTCGATTGAAAAATCAGCCCTAATAGAAATAAATGCTATGAAATTTAGGTAATAAAAATGGCGTGCATGCCCAACATTGGATTGGTAAGGCTGGACATGATGACCGGTACTCTGCGTCAGTTTTCGTAAAAAAAAATTGCTCTTTTTTGTCAACCATCAGCTTTCTTAGCCATAGCTAAATAATCTGGTCCATCAATCAACCAATCAACTCAGCTTATCGCA
This sequence comes from Hydraecia micacea, assembly GCA_914767645.1. NCBI lineage: Eukaryota > Metazoa > Arthropoda > Insecta > Lepidoptera > Noctuidae > Hydraecia > Hydraecia micacea. The sequence goes on from OU611805.1 coordinate 3,832,529, forward strand.
GTCCACTGCTGGACATAGGCCTTTCCCAGACTGCGCCACAACATTCTGTCCTCCGCTTTCCGCATCCAGTCTACCCCAGCCACCTTCTTTGGGTAGCGGGATCGTCCGAAAGGGTTACCGCTACCACGGAACATAAAGGGCTAAGGAAGGAACACGGGTGGGTTTTAGTCAGTAAGAGTCTGGCACTCCCTTCCGCTGCACCCAGAGCGGGAGGGGGTCATTTGATGGTACACATCCACAAAAAAAAAAGCCACCTTCTTTAGGTCATCCGCCAATCTAGCTGGAGTGCATGCATCTATTTATGAGAGATTCCACTGAATACTCTCTCTGTCTTCAAAAGAGTAGTTTCTAATCTCTTTGATCCAGTTTTAAAATGCCTAATTTTTATCGACCGTGACTATCGATATATTTTAATCGTCCCCACACTAGCTGGGCGCGGCAAACGATGGGGATGCTATCAGCAGGTATATAGCTATAGCCTGTCTGTTTGGATAGTCGTGTATGTCGTTATATATTCGTACGTATAGTTATTTGTTTTGTTAATTTACACGTTTTCACTGGCCTCGATTGAGTGCTTGACTATTAGGGATTATCTAGGCACTCTAGTCTATGAGCACTAGTCTATGGTTTATTTTGTTTATATAGAATTGTGTAGGTTAGTAAGAGCAGTGGTAACGCCGCGATTTACGTGTTGTATGTGGGTCGTGGGTTCAAACCCCAGCAGGCACTTTCATAATCACAATCAGCCTATAATGTTCCCACTGCTGGGACACACGCCTCCTCACTGTGAGAGGGAGTGGGCCGTAATCCACCACGCGGGCCTAGTGCGGGTTGGTAGATGTCACATGGCTTCGATTTTTTTTTGGTTCTAGGACATGCCGGTTTCCTCACGATGTTTTCCTTCACCGTTTTGAGAGCAGTGGTGATGAAATAATTTACACAAAGTAAAGCGCCTGTCTGGGTTCGAACCTACGACCTACTACTTGTAAGTCGCGGCCGTTACCACTGGGCCACCACTGCTCTCACCTATTTATAAAATAAATATTAATTATTACTTTAGTGACTAACTTAGCGCGATGTGAAACTAATTAATATTAAAATTTTTACAAAGTAAAGTGCCTATTGAGAGGCACTTTACTTTGTAAAAATTATTTCATCACCATTGCTCTCAAAACGGTGAAGGTAAACATCGTGAGGAAATCGGCATGTCCTAGAACCAAAAATTCTAAGACATGTGACATCCACCAACCCGCACTGGGCCCGCGTGGTGGATTACAGTCCACTCCCTCTCGTTAACGGTTTATTTGTCACGCAAAGCGTCACCCTGATTGCATTAAACACTACCAAACACAATCTAAATCATTTTGAAGGATATTGCTAATCCATTGCTTCATAAGTTAAAAAAGAATGAGGACAGAAGTGAAAACTTGAACACTTACGTGTGTATTTTTTGAAACGTCATATAAACATAACACAAACAGTGTGTATCAAATATCTTGGAGATATTTAATCTGTCCAGTCGATTCTTGAAGCAGTTGCTGTGTGGTAGCCGTCACATTTTTTTCGGGGGCCTGTTCCATGCTGTTATAACTCATTGCTTCAAGGGCATTTTGAAGTGAAAACTTCTCTTTAGGCGCGTTGGGAATTTTTTGAGATGGGAAAAAAACCATTGAATTCGCGCCACTGTTACAGTAACCGACACCGCTTCAGATGTGTTCGGCTGTCCTCGGGATGTACTCGGTTTTATTTAATGTATATCCGATATGTCAGTGCGTGATGGCAAAGTATTCTGTTTGTCTTTTGTTTTCACTTCTGTCGGCACTCCCGGAGTGCCACTGTTTTTTTGCTTTCTTTTTTTATGAATTTTACCATAGACATTCATAAGCTAGGGGCTACTGATCAAATAGCTGAAAATAGCCTAAGCAGATGATGACTTCAGATATAAATTAGAATTATGTAGTTATTTCTTGACTATCAAATCTTACCTAGCCCGTAGCCGGCCGTCGAGAGATTGCGTTCCTATCACCTGTGAGTGTAACAACTCTAGTAGCTAATAAAGATCAAATTCGCGAAACACGTTTTCTTATGTATGAAACTGACTGGTGTCAATAACGTCTCGACGGCCGCACAGCAGGCCTACCACGAGCTCTTAAAGCGATCCATTTTAGGACCTAAACTGAACTGTTCCAGTGTGAAAGAGAGATGGAGTACTGCAGGATGCATAGCACTGTCCCTTTTCCTCAATGGAATCATCATAGCTTTAGCACTTTGTAGTACGGCCTCTGTACCTTTTGAATAAAATCGATATACTTACAAGAACATTTATTTTAAGCCTCCGAGCTATCTAGACGAAAACAAATTATTTTTCTTGTATATCGATTTTATTCAAATTCGAGCGGCCATTGTTGTTTACATCATTGGCAAATTTAGAAACGCCGGACTATAGCATTCTTTATTTCAAAAACTGAAATAAATTCCGTTAACGTCCTTACTTACATACTTACATAGTTCATTGTTTGGGTTCGTATGGAGAGATATATATATTAAGGAAAGGGCAATGACCGCTATTGCCATGCTAAAGAGATTCGGGTATACCGTATACACTTAAAAGTGAAAGAGATAACAAGAGAATTTAGCTTAAGTAACTTAAAATTGGGTTGTGTCAATTTGACTTTGTTTTGTTTCAGAGCAATAATCTTGACAAATTCGGACGAAATCAAAGAACTGGAGTTATCGAAGTTATTCAAAGATCAAATATCGACAGAGAATGAAAAGAAGAAGGGGTGAGTGACCTTTTTAAACAGCTGTAGCATAACTTTATGGGTAACTTTTTACCCGACAGCGCCAGAAGTAGGGTTATGTTTTTCGAGAGTATGTATATATGTATAATTGTTTGGCACGCTCTGCGGCCTGAACGGCTCGATGGATTTTAGCTTGAAAGAGGTGTCGTTAGATTCGTATTTACTGTGAGAGTGACTGGGTATATCAACATAAATAAAAAACAAAATGGCGGATTTTTGGCGCAATAATGTCTTAAAAAAAAATCTATTAAATGTTAAATAGGTACTTTTTTTTTTTTATTCTATTTTTTTTTTTGGACCTTTATACTACATGTACATGTCAGTTTAAATAGGTACTTAAAACCTCTTTTTACAGAAACAAGAAAAAGCAAAAATCTGAAAGTTCAGAAGAATCCATGAATAACGTTCACCATACGACGGACGACTCAGGTATTTGACATCATCGGGTGCGAAGGGACAGCCCGAAAAGAAGTCCTAGGCATAGAGATAAACATGATGACAGGCATAGAGACAAAAAGAGAAACAAAAAGAAGCACGACTCTAGTGACAGTGACAGTGACAGCTCGAGTTGAAGGCTGCAAGGGTTTGTACCTTTGCGTTAAATCTTGTTGTCTCTGGTTGGAAAGTTTGGATATTGGGCTTTTTGCATTTGGAAAAATGTAAAAGTCAAAAATGGAAAACGGATTTTGAATAAGTAATTTTTACGATGAAAATTGTTGTTAAAATATTTGAAACATGTATTATTGATAAGATGTTTATAAAATACGCCGTCGGCGTTTAGCAGTAAGTAAGCATTCGGAAAAAAAAAGGAAACGTGGCCTTTCTTGTAAAAGTATCTAGGAGATAAAATTTTAATATTAATTAGTTTCACATCGCGCTAAGTTAGTCACTAAAGTAATAATTAATATTTATTTTATAAATAGGTGAGAGCAGTGTTCGCCCAGTGGTAACCGCCGCGACTTACGAGTTACAGCCCGTAGGTTCGAATCCAGGCAGGCGCTTCACTTTGTGTGAATTATTTCATCACCACTGCTATCAAAACGGTGAAGGGAAACATCGTGAGGAAACCGGCATGTCCTAGAACCAAAAATTCGAAGACATGTGACATCTACCAACCCGCACTGGGCCCGTGTGGTGGATTACAGCCCACTCCTTCTCGAAGGAGGCCTGTGTCGCAGCAGTGGGAACATGGCTGATTATGCTTATCAATATAGGTAATTAGGTATTGCGATTAACAGAAGTACACAATATCCGGTATTGGCTTAACAATAAGTAGAAATAATATACTTTAATATTTACGTTTGGATGACGGCGGCTTGGAAGCTTATTAAAACCTACGACAGCACACCAAAGGTGCTTGTGCATTGCTCCGAATTTAATAAAGGTCCAATTAAAAGTACCTACTAAATGTACGGTGATTGGTCGAATTTAGTAAAGTACTACCTAGTCTAGTATTGTATCAAAATAATACAACGAGTAACCGTTGATTTTATGTTGTGAAAAACCGGTGTAAACCAGTTAAAACCGGTTTTTCGAATATTTGTTATGGAGTTCGCTCTTAAATTCCAATTTCTTTATGCCTGAACATCATTGTGTGTGTCGACGTCGAGTTGGTAACTAGGATTGTACAGACTGCACATCAAGCTACTACAATCTGTCAAATATCTTTAATAGATTCAAGGTTGACTAGGAAAATTTTAGTTTCGGGTAGATTGATATACTTAAAATTCATGACTTTATTGGTCAATTCACACCGCGACGCGACGCCGACGTGGCGCGCAGTTTTCAAGATAGCACTAACTCGCGGCCTCGTCAGGTTTAAAGCGCTGTATGGGCGATTGTGCACTAAGTACAGGGAATTTTACTGTCCGGCAGTCCGATTTAATTTTTTTATTATTGCGTGCCAATATGGGACCGTAAAAAATCGGACTGCCGGACAGTAAAATTCCTTGTAGTGCACAAACGCCCTATGAGTTTAAAACTGCGCGGTAACAGTAGCAATGGCTTCCATTTTGACAGTTAAACAATATTTATTGCGTTTATGAGCAGATCATTTTTTCGAACATAATATACTTATGCATACAGCAAGGGATTAGCAATATCCTTCAAAATGCTTCAGATTGTGATTGATAGTGTGTTACGCATTCAGGGTGCTGCATAGCTATGCACAACCATCCGACAGGCTATCGTATCGAAAATGATAAATTTCGATAACCTGATTTGCTTTGTCCCCGACAGCAATCAGCTGTCCAAAGAATAGCGGTCGTCTTTATTATGTAAGCTGACAAAATTTTCGTGTTTGGACTTGTGAACAGCGTTTAGATGACTCCTACAATAACGTTGATTGTTGTTCGATACGGTACGGAAACGCATCGAGTGGTTGTGAATAGCTATGCTGGTCGGAAGAAGTCGTAGATTGCAGATTTGGATAATCAGAAGTACCTAAGTAGTTCGTTCTCTGGATTTGTATCCGGTTGATGGCAATAGACTCACCCCCTATTAGATGGCACGCTGTCCTCCCATGCCTACTGTAATTTGGAAACATTGCAAAAGCCAATTATGTTTAAAAGAGTAACCGTGGAGTTTCTTGCCGGCTCTTCCCCATAGGAAACGACCAATTGGAACCGTGCACCTAGCTTCAGACGTTCCATAATTTATGTGAAATAAAATATTTTGATTTTGATGGGATTTAAACATAACCGGCGAAATGTGTGTGCTCTGCCTTTGGGGAAATAAATCAAAGAGGCAATTCTCGTAATTTTAAGAACGTTCACAGTCTGATCTCAGTCTCAATCTGTCAAAAATACCTCTTATTTACTTACAATTTTGACATTTGTTTGTCGGCGACATGAGACTGTGATTAGATTTTGATTATAAGAATTATTGGCCTTCTAGTTACGCATGTTATTAAATTGTGGATATACAAATGTAGTATATAACCTAAGTAATCATTAAACTATAAGGAAAACATTGTTGAAATTAACATTTTATATTATTATCTCTAGTATGTAAGTATTTTAAGATTTGCACAAGGAATGTATAATAAATTAATGTATTTTATTTTTGCGTAGATTTTCTAATAAAAGTGATCGTAGAAAACAGTTTTTTTTTATTTATTACCTAATTAACAGTCGCACTTGTCGATTGATCAGGTTAAGCTATGCTTGCCGCGGTTGGTCTGTGGATGGGTGACCATCTTTACATATCGAGACCCCTCCGTGCCTCGGAAAGCACGTTAAGCCGTTGGTCCCGGCTGCCATTCGTGGATCTTTGACAGTCGACAGTAACTGGGCTGTGGAGGTCAGATAGGCAGTCGCTCCATGTAAAATACTTGTATTCAGCTGCATCCGGTTATGCTGGAAGCCGATCTCAACATAGTTGGGAAAAGGCTAGGCAGATGATGCAGACAACTCAATAATAACTGTAGATATTATCGATACTTAGTAGATATTCTCGCTAATTAAAAAATAAGAATACAAAATAATATTCATTACTTCATTTATTCACATCATTATATATTATTATTTCACTAAAATCTATCTAATTAAAATTATATCCCGCCTACCATAGACAAGATGCAAGTGTCAGTTTTCCCGCTCAATTTCGGCGCCATATTTGTAATAGAGAGAGCGCCAAAAGTAAGCTCTTTCTGGGGTCAGCGGTGCGACGTATTGCGGTTCTAGAGTGATAGCTAGGTTATGGGGGTATGGCAACCATTCTCCGTTGGCTGCTTCTGGAGTTGGTGACCTGAAAGAAAATATAATAATTATGCTATAACATAAACAAAACGGTTCTGATCATTGAAATATTCATAGTTGTGATAAATTCGTTATTGGCGAATTTCAATTGACGTCCGTTTAGGGTCTAGCTGTGGACTGCGAGGCTGATTGATGATATTCTTCGTAAAATTGAGAAGACGTAGCACCAACAAACCAAGCCAAGCGTCGGAAAGGGCAATTACATCTAGAATCATCAGAAAGTAGCATGGTAAACAATACCTATTAAATATTGTGTCTTTTAGCAAAATACTAATAGTGCGAGATTGCGAGGTTTGATATTCCTATTAACTCCACCTGCCATGCTTGGATTTCTATCTGCTAGGCTACTGCTGCCAATATCAAATCGAAAACTGGCAATACCATAAATAATTAAAAGCAAAAGAACTCACCCATATTTAGCAAAGTTTGTCCACATCATAGTCATGAACGTCACTATTCTTGCATCATCTTCATACATAGGTAAAGGCAATCTTTCAAGCTCAAATAGATAAAACAGTTCATCCATATTCGTTGTAGCTGGCAGACTAGTATTTGTCAGTAGCCTTCCCAAATTCCTATAACCCATATGATTAAAAATGTACTGGTACACATCAACATCTGAATTATTCGTGTACATTTCAACAAAAAGTGACATTGGACCGACGTAAGCGAAATCGGAATTCAAATTGATCAAACCACCGATAACGTTCTCTTCCGAACTGATATTGGCGAAATAAGTATCTTTCAATATCTCTCGGACTTCATTTTTTTCTTTTTTTGATACATTGAAACTTCTTTGATCGAGGACTGTGAAGTCTTCGTTCTTGATTCTGTCCATTTGGCTGGTTATTGTGTAGTAATCTAAGGTGGACGTTAGCCCTTCAACCGTGTTTAAGCCAAATATGGCTGGAGCTGCATTGAAAGATTCCGAAGTCAAGATATTAAAAGGCGTATCACATAGGAAAGGATCGTCATCCAAATATTCTTCTACTGAAGGTAAAAATACAGATTTGCTGTTCATTTGGTTTCCAATTGCTTCTTCGAGCTTATTGATTGGCACATCTGTGTATATGCTTAACAGTTCTTCAGCATCTAGAGTTTTTACTCCAAGAGATTTAGCAACCTGAGACGCAGTAGCTAGAGGGTTTGCATCAAAAGATTTTGAAGTAAACGGACTTCCACTCTCAGAAATGATCCTGTTATAAAGTCCATTGCAAGACTCGGAAAGAGTCAGATAAATAGCTGAAACTCCACCACTGCCATGCCCAAAGACAGTAACATTATCCTCATCGCCACCAAAGTTTTTAATATTATCCTTAATCCATCTCAAAGCTGCTCGAATATCCTTTAACCCAGCATTCCCTGGCGCTTCCTTAATACCCAAGTTCAAGAACCCGAGAGCATTTAGCCTGTAGTTCACCGAAACGACAATGACCCCATGGCTGACTAAGTAATGGGGGCTGTAGAAGACCGGGGAGCTGCTGCCAACGCCAAAGTCCCCACCATGGAGGAAGACCATGACAGGTAAGGTGTCGTTATAAGCACTGGGGACGTAGATGTTGAGGACGAGACAGTCTTCATTCTCGCTGGGGGCGGAGAGAGGGTCGTTGGCTGGGAATTGAGGACATAGGACTAGGCGATTGTCTGCGTTGAAGATTCCTTTGTGTGATGGTGGTTCTTCGGGTGCCTGTGGAAGAATTGTATTATTTAGTTACCAGCTGCGCCCCGCGGTTCCACCCGCATATGTGTCGATCCCGTGGGAATATCGGGATAAAAACTATCCTATGTCCTTCCTCGGGATGCAATCTATCTCTCTGCCAAATTTTATCGAAATCAGACAGACGAGTTACTTTCGAATTTACAATATTATAAGTATATAAGTACAAGTAAATATAAGTAATAAGTATATTAAGTATGGATAGCCATAGGTAAGGGTTTAAATATTTTAAATCTTCTATGCAAATAAATAAAATTGAAGCGTCTGGTTGTAATGTCAAAATAACAGCTTTTTACTAAAATGCACATGAAAGTACTTATAATAAAAAAGCAATTTTTTAAAATTCTGTCTGTCTGTTTGTTCCGACTAATCTCCAAAACGGCTGGACCGATTTTGATGAGACTGAGATTTCACTGGTAGATAGCTGATATAGCTAATCGTTAGTGGTTATCGCTAGTTAGTTCCACACGTGTTTTAGTTTTGACGATACTCACTAATCTAATTACCCACTAATAAGTAATTACTGTGTATCGACAAACTAGCGGAATATTGCACACTTGTATAATTAGTGTAAGCATTAAAAAGAGGAGTGGGGCGCGTCTTCGTGGATGGCACTGTCTGTATTGAAGGTGATACTTGACGTCAAAATAAAAATCCAAGATGGTGGCTGCGAAGATTTTCAAATATTTCATCATGGGTGTCGTTTTTATGGTTTTCGAGCGAACTTTCTCTCTCTCTGTCTCTTTCTATTATATACGAGTGTATGTGCGTGGGAACATCGCGTAAAGAACTTCGTTCCTGACTGTCCTGCAGGCCTACCACAAGCTCTTAAGGTGAATGCGCAGTGGTAGACCGCGAAATTCAAATTTACTGACGTTTTTCGCAATTTGCAGATCAGTGTCAGGTTGTATTTTGATCAAGATACAACCTGACACTGATCTGAAAATTGCAAAAAACGTAAGAAAATTTGAATCCATTTTAGGACCTTAACTGAACTGTTCTTCTAATTCGTACTATGACGTCAGTTTAACGATTCAGTTTAGGCCGTGCCATCTGCTGACAGCGATTGTCCCAAACTGAGTCGCAAGTTTTGGTTTCATTCATACTTGTTTGGTACCATGACGTCCATAGAGCAGCTCAAGCGATGCAGTTTAGGAACCTAAACTGAAATGTCTTGTTTTTGAATCGTTTTTAATTAGATCATGGTAGGCCACCTGACTTCCTGATGGTCCTCCGACCGCAAACCTTTTTTTTGTTATTTAGATTTACTTCATTTCTTATACATTACAACTAGAACGTGTCATTTACTCTACGCAATACACTTAAGAAACAATGCAATGCAGCCATTCATCTATTACTTACTTATCTCTTTATCTATCTAAACGACCAATCCGTCATTAGTCCGTACCATCACAGATACACATTGATTTAATATCTTAGAAGAAGCTGGCTGACACACACGTCAACTGTCAACACTATTTTAAAATTAAAATAAAACATGAATTAACTCACCCGATATCTTTCTTTGATAACACCATACTTAATTCCACAATATTCATAGTATAATTCATTAGAAGCCAAGTACCCTTTTACTTTACCCTGTTTCGTTTTCACAATCTTAGTCTTGTCTATGCCCAGAACTTGGCTAAAACCGATTAATAAAACAAAAAGGCTGAATGAGACTAGGCTGTATGCCATTTCCTTGGCCCTTGAATAAATAACTTAGAACTATATTTTGATTTAAAAATGGCGGCTTTTATACAGCTGTTGTTACATAATTTTGTTATTGCAGCATTTAACTTTAATTTCTTTGTAATTTTGATATCATAGAGTTATTGAGTGAGCTGATAAATGACAGCTGAGGTTCTGTACCTTTGATTTTAGGTTATTATTTGACTCGGCTACCCATTCTTACCAAGGGGTATCGTATTACCCAGTAACTTGATTGTGGAGGTCAGATAGGCAGTCGCTCCATGTAAAATACTGGTATTCAGCTGTATACGATTAAACTGGATGCCGACCCCAATATAGTTGGGAAAAGACTAGGCAGATGATGAACAGCTCATGTTACAGCGCGCTTACATCCGTAGCACTGAACTCGTGAATCCACTTCAAGGCATTTCTTCTAATTTGTGGAGAATCGAACTCATGTTTGGACACACGAAACATCACGCCTCTAGTCCCCGATGAGTTAAGCAGAGGAGTACTTATAGTACACTCTCATTTCGATGTTTACGTCCCGTGTAATAAGGGGCGACCCTATTGCCATCAACCGGGCACAAATCCAGACTCCGGGCTGCTACTGAGAAATTCCTAATAAAAAAACAGTGGCACTCCGGGAGTGCCGACAGAAGTGAAAACAAAACACAAACAGAATACCTCAGAATAATAACTAAAGCAGAATACTTTGCCATAATTCACTGACATATCGGATATACATTAAAACCGAGTACATCTCGAGGGCAGCCGAACACATCCGAAGCGGTGTCGGTTATACACTTTCGCCGCGCCGTAGAAAGAGAGGGGGATACTCCTACGCCGTGCCAGCTGTCTACTCTCTCTCCATCCGTCTTACGAATTTTCGATCAGGTCACGTGTCCTGACGCGAGTTTAACATTTTTTACCCATTACAAAAAAGTGTACAACGCCGCTAAAGAAGTTTTCACTTCAAAAAAACAATTTCGCTTTGCACGACCTCTGATACAGCTAATGTATACAGAGTTCTTAAATTATATGAAATTGAACGCCATTTAGGTAGGTACTAGTTTCCACCGATAAACTCTAAAAATAAAAACGAGAAAAAAAGCAGTGGCGATGAAATTAAATATAGGCTATGTAGTAGGTACACGATCGACTAATACAAACTAAAAATAATAAAAAAAAATATCAATTGATGATGAACATTATGACCATTTCAATAAATCTTACGGAACTCTAAAAATAACGAGTTAAAGTTAGTACGTGACATTGGATGGAGAGTTGTTATCAATATTAAAATATTATGTAATTGTTAATGTATTTAATAATTATGTATTACTTAATCGTTATCAGCGAGGATCTTGATAGTTCATTAAGTAATTATAAAACAACTAGCTTCTGCCTGCGACTTCGACCGCATGAAATTTCGTGCCCCATCGCATCGCATCGTCTGCCCGCGCTGTTACTTTGTTTTCGCTTACCGTTCTTTCTGATTATTTTTCTTTAGGCTCAGCTCCTAAGGGCTGTAGCGTGATGTTGAATAGCCGATAGGTTGGGGCTATGCAATGCAAACAGAATTTTTCATCCGACTGGTAGTCCCAGATAGGGTTGCCAGGTCTTAAAATCGAAAAGCCAGACATTAGGGTAAAAAAAAAAAAAAAACATACAAACAGCCGAACATAGTTCCTCCTCCTTTTTGTGAAGTCGGTAAAAAGCCGGACACCCTTAATTTTTTAGTCTTAGTATTAGTTTAGATTAGACCTATGTCTGTGGTTTAGATCATTTGTACAGACGCCAGCACATCAACCTACTACAATCTGTCAAATTTCTGTAATAGATTTTCAACTTTATCGCTAACGCGTAAGGTTCCATGTTGATTGGGAAAATTTTACAGTTAGGTGTAGGTTGATGTGCTGGCGTCTGTACCTAGGTACTACTAACATAGCTTTTAAGTTAGGTACTTTTAATACCTACTAATTTAACACGCTATGGGCCTACAATGCTTGCCAATAAATGATTTTTATTTTTTGTTTATTTTTTATAACTTAGGCACAGATAATATAGTTAGGCAAATTATGTGATCTCTGTCTACTTATCGTTGGAAGGGACTGGAGTTCTACCAAGTCAAGACCGAATACCCTGCTTATTTTATCAAATAAGTATGTAAGTACCTAGAGGTACCTATTTCAATACTCCAGTCTACAACACGTTTATGTATTTTTTTTTTTTTTGTTTCTGTGGTGGAAAATCCTCGTGGATGTCTGTCGTCTGTCAGACTCTTACTGACCAAAAACTACCCCGCCCGGTGTCCCATCTCACACCTACGCCGCTAGCTCAACTGTAGCTAATGAGACACAATTTTTCTTTTGTTCTATGTAAGGAAATCAAATTTTGATTTTTCAACAGTTGAGCGTATCGTTATTATCTTGCCCGTATCCCAATTTATTTGGGGTCGGAACAACATTATCTTCTTCTACCATACTTTTCTATTAGTCGTCATCTCAGTAGTAACCGCTTTTCTAACCATAAAATCATATTTCATATAGGTAGTATATATCCATCGTTTCTTTGGTCTTCTTCTACCTTATAATACGTTTGTTACCTACTTCATTCGCCAGATGTCGTTGACTTTTGCAATCTTTTATAAGATGACACAACAAACAACAACAAAGAAAATAATGATTATTCCTTCCCATCGATCCTTGATCATATTATAATTATCATGGTATTGGGTTTTTTGTTTTAATTTTCCCTCACATGACTCATTATAATGATGCACGTTCAAAAACCTTATACGCAATTAACGAAATTATTTAATGTTCTTAATTATTTTTTTAATCGATATGATAATTTTTATACCAATATAAAATTCATTAAAGTAATCTTAGAAACTGTCTGTAACTAGAAAACTGTAACTTTTTGAAAGTTATCTGTCAATTTCATAACTTTTTGTCAAACAATAAAGTGAAAGTTTCCCGACGTGAAGTTTCAGAACGCACACCAAACTTACGTTTTGACGTCCAAAATTGTGGTTACATCGAATTTATGAAAAATAATACATAAAATACTCAAATATTTACTAGTGTTACATAATTTATAACCGAAATTGACAATAATTAGCATACAAAATAGATTTCAGTGCAATCTCAACTACAAAGTGTCCGTGAGAAAAATCCTAACAAGTGGCTGCTTACGTGTAGAATTTAGAAAATCTATTAAAACTTCGTCCAACTATATTATGAGAGCTTGTTAAATCGGCATAGTTATGAATAAAAAACCAGTGAGAACCGGCCCTAGGATCAGAATCACGAGACCTGCCTTAAAAACACGAAAAACTGACGACCCAGTTTCGATTTTTGACGATCGAAAATATATCTACTCGTGTCAGTATTGCCGCTTGAAGTTTACTCAGAACAGTCAATATTTTCGCCACATGACTTCAAACCACGAGATCCAGCAGAAGGCAGCGACATACGAGTGCGATGAATGTCAAATTGTCTTCAACAAGAAGAGCAACTTGGACCTCCATTGTCAGACTCATCACCAATTGAAATCGAAGTCAAAATGCGAAAGCTGTGCGATCACATTCAAGTCCAGGTATTGTTTACGTCGCCATTTGAAACTGAAGCAGCTTCTACAAGAAAATTCGTGTTATAAGTGTCAAAAAAAGTTTACAAGCAAAGAGGGCTTAGCCAAGCACGTTAATAATAAACATACATTTAAAAATGTTACTTTTCAATGTGATCTGTGCTCTTTGAAGTTCAAAGCTGAGGAGTCACTGCGTAGTCATTTAGCTAGGATTCATAAGAAATTATGATTTTTTAGGAAAATTTTGTTAGATTAAGTTTTTTTGAGATCATATGGATTTCATATACAATTTTGAGTGTAGATTTTTATGTAAATAGTTATTGTTTTTCATAATCATGTTGTATTTCTATGGTAGAGGCGTTTGTACCTAGCAGAATGTTGAACTAACTTGCAATGCTATGTTTACATTTCCTGCCATAATGTTAGGCATACTGTACTTTATGTTGTTGGTCACACTGTACACAAATACTGCTAAGAAATTGAAAATCTAATTACTTCTAATAGCTGAGCTATTCAAAGATCCCTATTAGAATTGTAAAACTCTTGAAGTTGCCAATGTGGATAATGCATACTGTTATGGTGTATCTCATCAGTAGGTTTTATGTCGTTCTGGTTGAATACATACTTAAATACACTCCTGAAATCGAGCCACCATGCATATTTGCATGGTTACATAAAGATCTAAAACATCAAAATAATTGTGTCTAAAAAATTTTTATGCAGTGTTGAAGCCGACATACTGGCCATCTTTATGGTGTCATCATTGTTCTAAATTTAAATTTACAACCATCTAAAAAATTACAGAACTTGATACTTACAAAAAAAAAAGGAACTGGCTTGATTCAGAAGGCCAATTCCTGTAACTAAAAATGTTCTCAACCTCATCTTAGCGTCTAGCGACAATCAATGTCAAAAACTTGTAAAAAAATGTAGGGATTTTAGAGGTATTTTTGACAGATTGTGACAGATCAGACTGAATGTTCTTAAAATTACGAGAATTGCCAGTGTATAACAAAAAGTAATTTCCATTCCAACATTTCCACATTTGTAACATTGAGAGGATCAAATACAATCTTTGAACATTGTAAATTCTTCAATGCTTATAGGGATTGAATTTAAATATATAGTAATAACACAAAAAGAACTGATCCTGGCTATAATCTTTAATTTGTGCAAGGGATTACTGTGCTAAAGAAAACCAAAAAGTGCCTTTTAACACTATTAATTATGACTATAATATTATAGCAGCAATATATTGGGACTACATATAAAAAAATATTTGATGTCTATGTTGATTCTAAATTGCAATGAATTTCCTGCCTTGTTAGTTAAGTCTTTGAAATAGCGATGGCAGAACCTATGTCAGGTCCTGGGTTCAGGCAAAATGATTTTGGGTTTATTTATTTATTTTACCACAAATATACATAATCAGCCTATAATGTTCCCACTGCTGGGACACAGGCCTCCTCTCTGCGAGAGGGAATTGGCAGTAATCAACCACACGGGTACAGTGCGGGTTGGTAGATGTCATATGTTTTCAAATTTCTGGGTCTAGGACATGCCGGTTTCCTCACATTGTTTCACCGTTTTGAGAGCAGTGGTGATGAAATAATTTAGACTAAGTAAAGCGCCTGTCTGGGTTCGAACCTATGACCTACAACTCGTAAGTCGCAGCCTTTAACCACTGGGCCACCTCTGCTCTCCCACTACAAGCGTGATGTTATGTATTTGTAGTTGTGTAAGTTGTGCATTCAGTCAGATATTGCATGACTCATAATGCAAAGCATTAGAGAGTGCTTTACGATCGAAATTTTTGTTTTGCCTTCTTTCTGCAACTGTTTCTATTGTTATACTCCTGCTAGTACACAGAACCTACATAATTTATATACCATTGTATAGATAATTTAATGGAGATTAATTCTGTGCTTTTCAAAAATTGATTTAATGCAGTAGAAACGAAAAAAACATCAAAGTATTTCTAAAAAAAAATCCCGTCAAACAAGTGTCAAACCTGAAAACATTGTAGCTTGCGAAAAAATCAATTAATTGAGTCATTTTTTTTTTTTTTTATAGAGTCGTTTCACCCATAGAGGGAACCCAATTTAAAATGGCTCTTTTATTCAAAGTAGTTTAATTATAATTAATAAAAAAAATAACTAATATAATACGGTTTTTATGCGATCAAATGAGCATAGTCGTGCACTTTTGTTCCAAGTTTTTGTTTTTTATTTTCATAAATTACTTGTTGCAATAATAGGGATGACGACGGGGTAAAGTAAACGAAATTCTATGTAGTCCGTCAGTTAGATTATCAAAAAATAATGGACACATATTTTTTCTTGTGTCAATCAACCAAAAAATTACAAAGATAAAGCGTGGCAAAGTTTGGGAGAGGGGGCTCGTGACGTCACTTGTAGGTAAAAATTGTACCAACACGTGACGTCATGCGATATTTCAAATCAATATATCTCTGTAATGTTTCGATTATGTGAAAAAAGGAAAAATACGTGCCCAATACTTTTTAATAATCTACCTGATAGACGAAGAAAAAAAAGTTAGTCCTCATCCCTATTACTATAAATATATCTAGAAAATAGTGTGATTTTTAGGTGTAGTTTGAGCCATAATGATTTGGAAAGTCAACATGTCTGCCTTAACAATCATGCCAGCTAATGTTATGCTACTCAGGCATATAATATAACTTTATACACAAATTAGTGAATTTTGTCTTATTATAAAATAATATTTATAATGTGTCAGATTGTTTAAGTAAAGCTACAAATACACTTGCCTGTAAACTTGTCCAAAAGCATGAAAGTAGCTAGTATGTCATTATAAATAAATAATACCAGCCTATTACTGGGCCGGACATGTTTGCCGTATGTCACATGACAATTGGGGTAAGAGAACCACCGATTGGGTCCCACAAACGCACGACGCCATTGCCTCGCAATAGAATATATCTGTCTCCGTGTAAGTGGCCCTGGCCGGCACTCGCAAGACAGAATTGTGTGGAAAACGGACAGGGAGGCCTTTGCCCTGCAGTGGGACAATATAGGCTAGTTAGATTAGATTATTATTGTCCCACTGCAGGGCCTCTTCTCATTCAGAGAAGGCAGAAACATTGGTCACCACACTTGCTCAAGACGGGTTGGCGATTAACTATAAGTCCAGGTTTCCTCACGATGTTTTTCATTCACTAATGTCCAAGATAAACTCAGAAAGTACATCAATCAACTCAGCCTATCGCAGTCCACTGCTGGACATAGGCCTCCCCCAGACTGCGCCACAGCACCCTGTCCTCTGCCTTCCGCATCCAGTCTACCCCAGCCACCTTTAGGTCGTCCGTCTATCTAGCTGGGGGGCGTCCCACACTACGCTTGCCGATACGCGGTCTCCACTCCAGCGCTCGTCTGCTCCACCGGCCATCGGTCCTTCGACAGGCATGGCCTGCCCACTGCCACTTCAGTTTGCTTACTCTGCAAGCTATGTCGGTAACTGCAGAAAGAAAGTATATAAGTATATACTTTCATATGAATTGAAAAATTCACATTGGTTTTTGCCCGGACTTGAACCCACAACCTTGTGCATGCGAGGTGAGTGAGACTTAACCAAAGCCATCACAACATTATGCCATAACAAATTCTGAATTTGTGATTGTCACAATAGCTTGCAAGGTACTTGCATGCTACTGTGCAAGCTATAACCATGCCATCATCTGCCTGCCTTTTCTCAACCATGTTGGAGTTGGCTTCCAATCTTAACTCTATGAATACCAGTCATTTTCATGAAGCGACTGCCTATCTGACCTCCACATCCTAGTTACTGGGTATTGTCAGACTTTTGGGTGTGCTGACCTGACTACCTGTAACGACTGTCAGAGGTCTAGAAATGACAGCCGGGACCAATGGCTTTAACGTTCTTTCCAAGATCTCAATATGGAATGGATGGTCACCCATCCAGGAACCGATCGCGGCAAGTGTAGCTTAACCTTCGTTTGACCCATACGGCTTTCACTTAGCCACGAGCCCCTCTTCAAAAATTACAGGCATGTGTATTATAGGTTTAATAAGCTGAGTAAAAATACTCTCATTAATATGAATACTACAAATTGCAATGGAATCAAAGTATTATAATAATAGTCTATTTTTCATAATCCCTTGTACAGATAAAAGTATTATTATTTAATAATAATATCTTTAGTTTGAATCTGTATTCTCATCATTTTCATGCACAGTTACAAAAAATACTTAGTGTTCATATTTTATCATGTGAATATTATATTTAGTACTTTTTTATATTTATTTTTGTACTTAAGTTATGATACTGCTTTACTTATGTTAAATCTAAGTTATTTTTTAGAATTAGGTAACACGTCTTCCTAATGTATTAATGTATTGTTTTTTGTAAATATTTTCTTTGATTCAATTACATATAATTAGGTATGTATAAAATGCAAGATAGTTAGTTCTATTAGGAAATTATGCCTTTGTTATAGAAATGACCTATTTATTTGATCCTCTAAAAAAAAATTTGCACATTTAATGATGCAAACTTTTTCAAATAATTGTGCCTCTTTTTAATATTCTGGCCTTTTGCTATAGTTGGTCGCATTAACTTGGCTATTTAGTATTTTTAGGACCGCAAACAGGAATTGTTTGTGGTTCACAAAAAGAGGCGCAATCATTATATTTTACATGCCTTTATTTAATAACTTCTAAAATATTTGTCTAAATTATGCAAAATATTTGATTGTAAACAATAACAATACAAGATGTAAGAGGCATAGATGCGCAACCTGTTACCTACCATAGATTCAGTACAAACGCCAGCACATCAAGCTACTACAATCTGTCAAATTTCTTTAATAGATTTTCAACTTTATCGCTAAAGCATAAGATTCAAGGTTGATTGGGAAAATTTGATAGTTTCGGGTAGCTTGATATGCTGGCGTTTGTACATGAATCTGAACCCCTCTGCGTTGAAATTTTTCATCGGTTATTAAAAAAAAAATAGCTGTTTAGTACAGACGTCAGCACATCAACCTACCCGAAACTGTCTAATTTTTCCAATCAACTTTGAACCTTACGCGTTAGCGATAAAGTTGAAAATCTATTAAAGAAATTTGACAGATTGTAGTAGCTTGATGTACTGGCGTCTGTACATTTTGACCGCGTAGATATTGCACTTTTCTATGAAACAGCAGATTTTTTTTACCAATCAAAAAATCTCATCGCTAGGGGTGTCTAGAATCATGTGCAGAGTTCATGATTACAGCTTACGCGTTGATGTCCCTGCCAGCCTGTATAAAAATAAAAAAGTAATACATTTATCTTGCATTGCCCCTATAATGGTGCTGATTCCCTTGTTCACAAACTAAACTAAATTTAAGTTCAGTGCATCTTTTTCTCTGTGTTCTTTCTATATCATTAAGAAAAGGACAGAAGATAAAATTAGTTAAGTCCTGTCAAATTAATCAGCGCCTGACACTACTCCATACAAGTTTTGACGTGATTAAAAACTTGCCTACTAAAATTACGTCAAGTTACGTCAGGCGCTGATTAATTTGACAGGACTAAACTAAAATTTATCTTCTGTCCTTTTCTTTAATGAAATAGTAAGAAAAAGATGTATTGAACTTAAATTTAGTTTAGTTTGTGAACGACAGAATCGGCACCAATGCCTGATTGTAAACAATTTTGTAGAAAACTTAGGGTCTCCCCACATTTATCGACGCGGAATCGGCTAACACCGGTCAAAAAAGCCTTTATGTCTACGTAATAAGGTTGTTACTAACACCATTCGCATCGGCTCGGCTTGGACGACGCGTCGCGACGCCGGCCGACAGCGAAACGAGCCGTTTGTCGATTTGATCGGCGATAAGTCGAGTAGTGTGGTGATACGCACTCGGCTTAAGAGGACTACATGACCTAAAGCGCGGTCTTTGTCGGACTGCATAGAAAAGAAAGAGAAGCGCGATGCCACAACGCTGGTAATTTATTGCAAAATATGAAGGAATTATCGATTTACGAAAAATCTAGTGTTTGGACAAAAAAACTAAAACACTATAGTTTTAGTATGTTGCTTGTAGAATAATCTTACAAAAAATCATAATGATTGAATGTATATTAGTATGAATTTTGTTGTAAAAAAAAAGTTTTTAGAGGTATCTTCATGATTTTTTTCTATCGTACCAAATAAGTTGTATTATGTTTTCAACACACTATGTTCCTAACATTTATCCTGAAGAATATCATATATTTTTTTGAGTTTTTTTACTGTAGTTTATAATATACTTTTATTGTTTCTAAAACTTGCGTTTTTTGTGTTTAGGTCCTGTAAGCCCCTTAAGCCGATTCCGCGTCGATAAATGTGGGGAGACCCTTAAAGTAACGCCTGATTCCGTAACCAAACGCTTGGCTACATTGAAAACTACCCAATATACTGTAAAAAAACTAGGTGAACTGGTGAAGTGAAGCTTGACATGAGCTGTCATTCCACTTGATGATACTATTCATTCACAGTTACTCTACCTCTGATTTAGCATCATCCTCCAAATCACAGTGACCTTTATTTTCGTCACAATAAGGTAGCTTTTAGGTTGCTGCCATTGACAAGTCTGTCAAAATCATAGCGACCTTTATTCTTATCCTGATTTATGGTTGCTGTTGGACTGACAAGTCTGTCAAATCATTGTGATCTATATTCTCGCCACAATACGGTTGCTTTTAGGTTGCTGCTGGCAGAGGTAAAATAGCTGTGAACGGACTGTAGGTATTGACGGCCCACTTCACCCAAGTTTTATATTACTATACGCGTAGCATGACCACCACAATAGACAATTTCTAAAGAAATCTTACAGATAGAATAGTTTGTCTACTCTAACTGTCATTTTGTCTATTCTAGCTGTAATTTTGTCTATTCTTCCGTCGAAAAAACCCGTTTCTATGGTGGTCATGCTACGCGTGCTGGACAGCGTTTTAGGAGTTCAGTAGTTGATCTACGCTAAAAAATCTTGTCAATACGTGTTATGTATGAATTTTAAACCCACTGATCTTAGGTCTTAGCAATAGCACAATTTTATTTTTAAGAAATGTAACATTGAATTGAAAATCACTCGAACATTTATACAGTATTTATTTTAAGTACCTATATTTAAATCATGCTTGATAACTTTTTTCTGTTGATTTTTGCTACTGTAATTATGAAGTCTGTTACTAACCGACCTAGACAGGACCGGTGCGGTGTTCACTGACAAACAAATACCAACCTTACCTGAATTGAAAATAAATGCACTAGTTCGAGAGAGTCAAATCGGACAGAGGTACCAAGAAGCTTATAGGTAAAAATGTAGACAACACTCTAAATACTAAAGTGAAACCGACTGTGGTCGGACGCTCTCTTTCTAAATACATACATATGACAAAGAAAACACATATCACTGTTTCGTTCTTATGTGTGTATTTAGAAAGAGAGTGTCCGCCCACAGTCGTCTTCACTTAGGTATTCAGTGTTGCCTCCACTTTTATCTATAAGCTTCTTGAGAGGTACACGATTTTGTACTTTAAGTACACCTCTCCTCACTCAATCACCCTATTGGGATTACAGACGCTACTTGCTTTCCTAGCTGACGTATTTCGTAACTGGACACACACTGGGTTGGATAAACTAACTAGGTATTAACTACATTTTTTTTTCTGACCACTTGAAAGGTTGATAACCTGATTATGAGATTGTAACTTATATTGTAAAAATTCTTATGAATAAATAATAATTTAGGAATATTTTGAAGTTTTTTGACTTATTTACTTATCTCTCACTATGGTCCCAATGGTAGACGGGTCAGCACTTCAGCGGCAGACAACAGGCGAAATATTGCAGTGTTTTATTGATAATGAACTCAATTTCAACCAGAATAGAGTTCAAAATAGCGTGCAAGAGATGATTCCCTGTCGCGTTTGTGGCGATGTTCGCGTAGTGAATCAGTTGTTAATTGATAATAAACTCAATTTCAATTATAACAGTTCAACTGTTCAAAATATCGTGCAAGAGATGATTCTCAGTGGCGTGTTCGAGCATGCATACAGGCTGTCCCGTACCTGAGCATTTCTCAAAATTTTTGACCATAGTTTTCACTAATTTCCAAGTAACAAAATAATATCTTTTATTTCGACCTTAATTAATATTTTACAGGTTTTTTGTATAAAAACGACTAAAACAAAAAACCAATCAGAAATTCAGAATCTGTCTAGTTTTAGCTAGCTGTATTTAACATAATAATGTCATAAATATACATATTAGAAAAGCGGTTAATTAAAGCCGGTTGCTGAGCAAGAGCTAAGTTAGATTAGCTCAACTGTGCGAGCTAAACTAACTTAGTTCTTGCTCAACATCCGGCTTGAAAGGCTGATTATGCTATGTAGCAACAGGAATATAAATAAAAAAAAAAACACGCCAATATCTGCCTTTTATATTACGTGCTCAAGCATAAATACAAAAAATAAGTTTCCAATACAAAACGTATGAAAAACAAGTCTACATCAAATTCTCCTAGTTCTTACGAAACCAAATACCTATGACGATGAAGGTAACGTCCTTTCACAGTAATTTTGCTTCTGATTTTGCATCACTGTCAAAGTCACAGTGAACTTTATTGTCATTAAAATAAGGTTGCTATTGGGTAGCTGCCACTGACAAGTCTGTCAAAGTCACAATGATCTTTATTATTGTTACAATTAGGTTGCTATTGGGTTGCTGCAACCTAGAAATTTATAGATAAAAGTGGAGGCAACACCACAGCAAAACTTCAGTTCACACCGCGACGCGACGCGGCGCACAGTTTTCAAGATAGCAATACAATTATAGACCTTATCTACTACACAAAAAGGTACACAATTCAGTGAGGTGGTGTCTACTACGTCGAGCTACGCCGCGCGGCCCACCTAAAGCCCGGTTTCCACCGCGAAAGAGTAATGAGCCGGAAATGGCTAAGCGGAGCGGACTTCGTTTTCATGAAATAGGTTTGCGTTTCCACCAAGAAAGAGTTTAGTCGTCTGATTCTCTCTGGACATGAGCGAGTTCATGTTTACTCTTTTTGCCCGCTGAGTCATTTCCGCTCGACTCTTTGTTGGTGGAAACACATGTAAGCAGTTTTCTCTTGCGAAGTAAAAGAAGTCATTAATGGGTCCGCTCCGCTCGCGGTGGAAACCGGGCTTTATAGTTGAGTTACTGTAACGAGAAATGAGAATAAAGATCATAATGATTTTGACAGACTTGTGACTTTACTTGGCAGCAAACTAATAACAACCTTATTGGAATGGGAATAAAGATCACTGATTTGGACAGCGATGCAAAATTAGAGGCACAGACGCCAGCACATCAAGCTACCTGAAACTGTCAAATGTTCCCAATCAACTTTGAAGTGAACCTTATGGTTCAGCGATAGAGTTGAAAATCTATTAAATAAATTTGACAGATTGTAGTAGCTTGATGTGCTGGCGTCTTTACTTAAAATAACTGCAAACGGACGGTAGTTACATCGACAATGTGCTAAATTTGGACCAGAATCTGTCCACACATTTTTATTCTAATTATATCTAATAGTTTTTTTATTAAATAAAATTTTCAATCACAGGTTTGTACATACCTATTTATTCTTTAATAGGTAGATACAGACGCCAGCAAGTCAAGCTACTAGGTACAATCTGTCAAACTTTAATAGATTTTCAACTTTAACGCTAAAGCATAAGGTTCAATGTTGACTGGGATAATTTGACAGTTTTGGGTAGCTTGATGTGGTGGCGTGTGTACTTCTTACTAGAATTCAATCAGGAAATGTGAACCATTTCTAAATGCTTACATATACGAGCGACACGCTTCAACGTCACAGGTAACTTCACCCGTAGACGCGTCGACGAATGCAGTTGCCGCATACACGAGCGGCGATGTGTCGACGGCAGCTGTCGACACCCACCGGCGGCAGTCGTAGACGCATCGACGACCGCAGTTGCCTCTACCGTAGACGCGTGCCTCTCATATTTACACGAGACGATATTGTTATCGTGGACGTCCACGTCAACGTCACGGCATCACGATAACAGAAAAGTAAAATATGTGGAAATATAATATGAAGACGTTTTTAATTTCCGTCCACGATGACGTCATATACAGGCTGAATTTTACAAGTGCGTGGATGGCCGAATCCGAAACTATGAGGAATAGTGAAAAGTACTCAAAGGAGTCTCGGGCTCGATTTTGATGAAAACTAAAACTGCATCATTGGATTTTTGAAAAATCTATATTTCTAGCCAGGAATCGAACCTGTCGACTTAAAAAAAAAACAGTGGCACTCCGGGAGTGCCGACAGAAGTGAAAACAAAACACAAACAGAATACTTTGCCATCATTCACTGACATATCGGATATACATTAAAACCGAGTACATCTCGAGGACAGCCGAACACATCCGAAGCGGTGCGGTTATACATTTTCGCCGCGCCGTCAGGTCACGTGTCCTGACGCGAGTTTAACATTTTTTACCCATTACAAAAAAAGTGTACAAGGCCGCTAAAGAAGTTTTCACTTCAAAAAACCACTGTGCACCATTCGATAGTGTCGCTAATAAGGATCGAATTCTGGGAAGTAATTAGGGCCCTTTTTTCGATACATTTTATGGACGTGGACGTGGACGTCCATGATAATATTATCGTCACGTTAAAAATTATAAAAGCGCATATTATTATGGTGAGATTCAAATATTTCAGACCCATTCCTTAGACAATCATAAATAACTTTCTCTAGGTACATATAGGTTAGTTTTAATCTACAGTCCGTCAAATCTAAGAAGTACCGTTTGACAGTTCTGACAATTGAATGATAGGGATGGGATGAAAAAATCGATTACTATAATATCCGAACTTTAAGAGATCGATTACTATAATATCCGAATTTTAAGAAATCAATTGTTATAATTAAATAAAAGAAATGTTTAGGATATTTTTTTATTCACTACTAGTACTAGTATCGTCGTCTTCGTCATCATCGTCATTTAAATTAATGACCAGTTGATTGTCCATTACATTATCAAAGTGTACGTCTCTTTCGAAGTCGTCCATTATTATTTTCTTTGTTTTTTGTACTACTTTACTCCAATCTTCCTGTGTAACTTGGGCACATGCTTCCTTTAATAAACCTTCCATTTTCTTGACACTGAAGGGTGGTTTTGTGTTGTGTCTTGCTGCATAACCTGTAAAACAATAATGTAACTATTTGATAGCAGACGAAAACCATTGTTTAAATTATAAATGTTAGAAGTACTCGTGTTATTATTATAATATTATAAAATATTACCTTTAACTTGGGCCCAAATCAGTTCAATGGCATTATATTGGCAATGGTACGGAGGAAGTCGTATGACTTTGTGCCCGTGCTCTTCGGCCAATTGGTCAATTACATATGTCGGTTTTGGTGGTTTATGCAATTTCACTAACTGTAATAATTCAGCTTTTAATAGTGACATGTCGGCATCCACTCCTTTTCTTTGCAGCCATGCCACCAAATCTGCTTTCTTATTGGCTGACGTAGGTGCTTTATCAATTTGCACAGAGTGGTATGGGGCATTATCCATTATAATTGTGCTGTTAGGAGGGATATTCTGTAATAAATTTAAGAACCACTCTCGGAACCTTACTGCGTCCATTTCTTCATGATACTCTTTAGTGCTTTTGGATTGGAAAGCTAATAAAGAGTTTTCCACGAAGCCTGTAGACGCTGACCCAGCATGGCATATTATGAGGCGTCCACCTTTTCCTATCGGCACCTTCGAGCACGAAGCTTCAGAATCATCAGTCCATGTTTTCGGCCCAGAATGGTTGGAATTTAGCCAGGTTTCGTCCAAAAATATTACATTATCCCAGTTTATAATTTGTTTAACTTCGCGCAGGAATGTTAGTCGCTGCATAATTATGTCATGTCGCTCCATAACAATTTTTCGTTTGTCAACTTTTTTGTATCTGAAGCCAATTCCTGTTATTACCGTTCTCAACGACTCTATGCTTCCCTTATACAGCCCGGCCATCTTTTAAAGTTGCACATAACTTTGCCAATGTTGGAAATTCGCCTCTTGTAAAATACCCGTATATATGGTTTCTAATAGCATGACTATCGAATTCATCGATGCCTGTCACAGGTTTATTTCTTTTTCGTTTTTTCGGTGTGTGAAGTACGTTACTGTCACTCCCCGAAGGCCCATATTTTTCACTTAATATTTTGCCAACGGTGCGGCTACCAATACCGAGAGCTTCACCGACGCGATCCCGAACTTGTGTAACTGGCAGTAGAAGTCCACCATTTTGAGATTCACGCTCAAAATACTCGTGTAATTTCACCACCAATTCACGAGCCTGGCTGTTCAAAGTACGTCCTCTTTTCGACATTATTAATAAACACTTGCTTAGTTCGGAGTCCAGTATAAATATTGCCAAGGTAAACGGATAAAGAATGATCAGTCCAGAAAAGTAATAGCCAAGTCACAAATTGTAAAACACAAACGAGAAAGCAAGTACGCGCACAGTCAGCTTCCAAGATGGCGAGAGACTGCTGACGCCGAACCGACCGAGCGGACCGCGTGCGCTTGTAGTTGGCAGTGTTGCCAGAAAAAAAAATTGTAGAGACTTGGACACCTGCGATTTTGCCTATTGACCTAAAAATAATTAAATTAATTTATTTTAGGGTATCTGTGTATTCAGTGCATTATGCGGTCGCGCAGTAACGTCGTTAATTTATAACATCAGGCAACAACATTTTTGTGAATGGGTTCTACATACCTTATTTTTATTAGTTTTAGACGTAGAAATAAGACTTAGAAGAAAAAATTGTAATTGTAAAATCAATGGATGTGCTTGTTAAAAATTTGTTTATTTCTCTGTAATATGCAAACCCATACTATCATACACAAAAATAAATGTAAAAAACACTATCCCTGACTCCATTTACTATTTCGACAGCGTTAGCGCGAGAAACCCCGACTTATTTGGGCGCGAAAATCAAAAATCGACAAATCGCTTTCGACAACTTTTTAAAGAAGCAAATATATTTGATTTATAAATACGTATTTTTGGTGAATGGGTTTTATCTCATATTTTACGATTACATAACTATTTAGTTATGTAATCGTAATATGTGAGATAAATCCCATTCACATGAAAAAATATTTGTTTGGTTGTCAAGTGTAATTTGTAAATAATACATTCGATTTTTCGTATATGTAAACGATTTTTTTGCATACAAGTGTATCCGAAGAGTCGCAACACTACGTGCAGTGACCTAACTACGTAACTTTGTAATGAGGTCAAGAATATAACTATTAGAAATTATTTACTGTGTAAATATGTGTTATTTTGCTTTGTTTGAAAGTTTTCAATTACATTTAGATATTAAGAATTGTACATTTTTAGATACAATAATGAAATCTTTCTAAATTCATGGTTTTATGAAAAAGGTTATCGAAACTGAATAATGTACGTATGAACAAAGTTGTTTCGGTTTGAAAAATATGAAACGTCAAACGGTACTTCTTAGATTTGACGGACTGTAGATAACAATTATATCTTAATAAATAAATTTATTATTTAAAGTCTTAATAAATTAATTAATGATTTAAAAATTTATGAAAGCTACCGAAGATTATTCAAAATAATGATTTAAAAAAAAGCTATGTTTGTCATTTAGACTATGGAATGTAACTAGAAACACTTTATACAAAATAATCTTGCAGGAATTTCAAGTACAGACGCCAGCACATCAAGCTACTACAATCTGTGAAATTTCTTTAATAAATTTTCAACTTTATCACTAAAGCATAAGGTTCAAAGTTGATTGGGAAAATTTGACGGTTTCCGGTAGCTTGATGTGCTGGCGTCTGAATCATGAATCTCAACTATTCTACAGGGTCAATTTAAATTAGCTAGCGAAACTCTGCAGACGTGATGGGTATCAATATCTAAGCATGATAAAACAAAATAATAAAATATTTGAAAAAAATGTTTGTTTTAGGGGTGAATGACCACTGGTAGTTTTGTTACTTGAAGTTTGAGTTGAGAAAATCAGAAGTGATTCTAGTTATTGTTACCTTTATCATCTTGTAATATGTCTGCTAAAACCATGTTTACTTTTTAAAAAGTTTTTTTTTACCCCACTACGCCAAGGAGGGTTATGTTTTTCGAGTGTATGTATGTATGTCTATTTCTTTGGCACACTCTGTAGCCTAAATAAACGGCTTGATCAATTTCAGCTTGAGGAGTGCCGTTAGATTCGTCTTAATTGTGAAAGTGACACTAGTTATATCAAAATTGAAAAAAAATTAAAATGTCCGATTGTTGGCGCCATATTGTCTACAAAAAATTTTTTTTTTCTCAAAACCTTATAGAGTGGGGTATCAAAATAAAGGGTTTTTTGTAACAGCTTATATGGTTAAAAGTAATTTGAAGTGACAAATCGTAAACATGTACCAAGAACTAAATTGTCTGCAAAATCTTTCACATTTGTAAACTAAAAAGCTGGAAATAAAAAAAAGTAATTTAAAAAAAATAAAAACCCAACCTGAAACCTTTAAACTAAAACTAACTGAAAGGCTAAAAACAGTGGGACCCATACCATTATTATTTTTTTCAAACTCAAATTCGGGCTATTTATTTTTTTATTTACTTTTTTTTTTTGGTACATTACATGCCAAAATATTGTTAACCACAGGTACTTATGAAAGTGATAATTTTTGGCAAAAAAGGCAGCACATGGGCCCAGCATAAACCTATCAGCTACAGATTTATGTTTCACAAAAGAATTTCCAAAAAAGAATTACTTTTGTCCTCGACTGTAAAAACTTGGTGGATTTTTGAGATAAAATGTTGTTACTGTAATTGCCGGCTATAAGCAATGAGTTGACATACATTCGAACTCCATCATGAGGCCAGGCTTCATACAAAAATGCCCATAATTCTTTTTTATGACTTTTTCAATAGTTCTACTAATTCTGAAATCAACTTAATTTATAGTAACATAAAGTTGATATTTATTTAATAAATAGAAATAACACCAATTGGAAAAAAGGAATAGAGTTTAGTACCTATTAATATCTTATACCACATCAGCAGAACTCACAAGTTTACCATTCAGTAAACCCATCTTGTGTTTCTCCCTTACATGTCTTACTACATGATCCTTGCGTTTATATGATTGCCTGCAGATGGGACATTCGATAAGTTGCTTCATATGCTGCGATTTGACATGTCTTAACATATGATCCCTTCGCTTAAATGTAGTCTGACAATGCGGGCATAGATGTCTGTCCACAGACATGTGAGAAAATTCATGTTTTTCTAATTCTGAATGTGTTCCACATTCAAACGTGCACTCTCTGCAGCGAAAGACCTCTGTTGTGGTAGAATGTTTTCTTTTTATATGTTTTAGTAGCATGTCTTGTCTTTTACAGTCTTTACCGCATACTGGACAGACGCAGTACTTTTGATTGTTGTGTAAACTGTGAATGTGGCGTTTTAAGTGATCTTGTCTTCGGAACGTCGCATCGCAAAGGTTGCACGTCAAAATCTTCTTCCCACCGTGCAGTTCAACGTTGTGGTGCTCATATTCAACAGTGTCCACAAATGGTAGGTCGCAATGTGAACAAAATAGCGAAAATTGGTCGCTTATTCTGTTTTTTAATAACTCTCGCTGGTTTGTAGGCTCTGGAGCCGCGAATGGATTTATGGCGTACCTCGTGCCTCCTGGCCCTTGGAACATAGGGGTTGGAATGTAATTTGCTTTATTATCAACCATTATTTCATTTGTTTTGTATTCACATTGGAATTGCAGCAGTCAGCACGCCCCAATAATAACACGCCGTACTGAGTGCGTTTCATATCAATCTACGTTATGTCACTTTGTCATACGTGATAGTCTTTCTTACTCTAATGAAAGATGTATGTAGCTATCTCGTTCCGATGCTGTAAATAATTCGAGATACAAAATAGGAAACGCAACTTCAATCAATGAGAAAGTGACATTGACAGCTTAGTGTTGCTACATAATAGTTTTTTTATTCTACCAAATTAGAAGTTCTCGTTGTGTGAGGCATCGATCTCGAAGTCAGTGGCGGCGCGGCAACTCAGACCCGGTCTCAAAGCGTAGCTCATAACACAACACTACGCGCGGCGTAGTGTTATGAGAAATTAGTGTTTTTGTTCGCGAACGAAATGTCTATACAGCGACAACAACATCTTTTTGATACAACATTTTGAAACATCGGTCGTTAAAAAGCAAACAATAAAATGCACAACTCAACGTCAATGCAGATGCGCGGGCACCGCTAGACTGGTGCGCATCGCTCGTAGGTCGCTTCGAGGCCAGTTCCATATAAATCTATGCATTGAAACGCGCCTCGCCGCCGCCGCCGCCGCCCCGCGCCCGCTGACACTGACTGTATATAGTATATATACACAGTTATTTTTCCTTTATTATTACCTACTTTTTTGTACCACTACCTATTCTATCAGCATTTTTCTTACATCCCAACGTTTAGAGCTTGTCCAGAAAGGGCGAAATCGCCGCGATTCTCTCGTGCGTATTACGCGCGACTGTTGCGTCCAGAAGGAGCGTACCAACGCGCGAGCATTTGGGTTCGAATTTCATTTGTCAGTAGAGTTGAACTCTCTGGAGTTCGCACGTCAACTGGACGCAACAATGAGTCTCTAGTATCTCGACTCGCGCGCAATACGCACGAATCAAGCGCGAGTCGAGTCTGGCGAACTGCACGCGTATTATGAAAACGCGCGATGCTTGTGGACGCGATGTATTGGCGCCTAGTATCTCGTTAACGCGCGAATGAATTCGCGCGAAACGATTCGCGGCGAATTCGCCCCTTCTGGACAAGGTCTTAGATAGTATTAGATACTTTATATCAGCGAACTCGCGCTAATACGCGATAATTTATTCGGCGATCCATGGAACAGAATCCGAACAAGATGTCCTCAATGTAAGTGTTGAAACATAATAATTATGGGCTGCGCTTTTGTAGGACGCTAGAAGAACGCTCGCGCCAGTGACGTGTGCATCGCGTGTAGAGGCCCTAAATAATCACTTGTGCAAGTGCTGAGTGTTGCCAGATATTATGAATACCTACTAAAGGTTCGGTTACACAGTACGAGCGTGACTAGTCAGCTGCCGCAGTATAGCAAGGTGTCTGTGAGTATAGCTGTTCTCTGTTACCACCAAGTTACCACATCATAAGAGTTACTGTCATCTTACGATTTGGCCCAATAGTTCGCATCACAGAGTACTTTTTGGTTCGCATGATGCGTTTTGGGGTGACATATAATGTCAATTACTGTGTCGAACTGATAAATAATTTTATTTCTGTAAGTATTACTACTATCGAGTTCTACTGTCGGATAGATAGCGTCTTGTCTGAATAACACATGAGTCGCAAGTAGTTCTAGTCTCTCGGGCAGTAGTTCCCATGGAAGCTGCTGTCCAATGGGTGTGATACAGTGGTGCGATGGTAGTGACTTGTGACCAGAAAGTGCTCAAGGTTATGCCGAATTACTGCCATGTGTGGTGTACCCCCAGTAGCACCGTTTTAAAAGATTTGATTTGAGAAGTAGTAGCTGTGTAGTAGGCAGGTCAGCAGTTCGTACTGTGTAAGCAGTCCCTATCGAACCCGCTGACCCACCAACACGGCTGGGTCATGGCCGGGTCAGTTGGGCAGGTAGGTAGTGCGTAGAGCACTTAATAGGCAATAGGGCATTTGGGTTGCCTCAAAAATGTTCCATTTGTGGGTTCTGTGTCATTGCAGCTGCTGCTTGATCAATTTCCAAAGTGTTAAGACCATCAGCTGTTCTACCATTTCATCATTTTTGCGTCACCGTCGTTGTCAACATCACCCGTCTTGGTCAGCCATGCTACCCAAGAAAAGCTAGTCTGACGTAGTCAGTTGTGTTTGATTTCCTTCAACGATTAACTGATTAGGTAGGTATGTACCGTTTCTGATTGTTTTCTCAGGTTCAAAATAAAACAAACATTTAAAGATTTAATATTGGACTAATATTTAGTAAAATACCATATTATATTAATAAAATTCATATAAAAATTCAAGTATTTCAGTTTTTAAACAATACCTACTGGCCTATTGGGGACTTTAGAGGAGCATTGCATACATTAAAAATGACTTTTGAATCTGACGACAGTTTGTGACTTGAATCCATACACGAACTTTAACAGATGTAATACAATAAACAAAAATTAAGTACTTATATAATATGAATAACGAATAAATATAAATAAACTACTTAAATATTATTTTTATTAAACTATGATGTGATAAAACATTTATATTTTCAACAAAATACTCCCTACTTCTAATACATAATACTTTTGATAAACATAAATATAAATTAGATACAATAAAGTTAGGAACATTACAATCGTGTATAAATTTTCTGACTGCCGTCAGATTAAAAAACACTATCTTTCCTCAATGCAGTCCCCAATAAGCGTAACACTAAGTAATACTATCAAACAACAAAATAAAATAAAAAAATCACTCTTAAAATAAGGAAAAACGCAGGTAAATCCAAAACTACTTATCTACAATAATTATGTAGTTTTTACATAAATACAAATATATAAAAAATCGTAATACATTTTATTTATAATAGAAATAAAAAAGAAAAAACAATAAAGCTCCGTTTTTTAGAAATTTGAATCTAATTTGCAATATTCAAACAGATTTTTTTACATTTTTTCTATTTATTTCAAGTTAAATATACATAAATATACCTTATTATACGGCCAACGTGCAAAAACTTTATATTCGCTGAAAGCTTATACTAATCTGTGTAAAATTACCTATAATAAAAAAAAAAACTCGAAAAAAAAATACTGAAAAAATGTAACACTAAAACTACTAGTGAATAAAACTACTAATCGATAATAAAGTTATACAAAAAATTGGTAAAAAATAAATAGGAATAACATCAAAAATACATCAAAACAAGCGGGTGATTAAAAAAATGTTTACAAAAAAGCGATTCTTCACCGGAATTAAGTAAAAATAGGAATCAATTATGTCTTTTTGGTAGGTAACTTTGGGCCGCATACTGGGTATTTTCTCGTGGTCCTACTATTTTGTCCTACCAGTAGGTCCACGAGGGTATGCTATTGCTGTTAGTCCTACTGAAGTTTTGAAACTAAAATGTACCTCCTGTATAAAGAAACTGACTGGATAGGTGTGGGGCGTGTCTCAGTTTCAGTCATCGTACTGCCTTCTCTTTATATCTTAGGAAGCATTTTGTATGTTCGCAAAAACTTAGGACTTTTCAAAATAAGAAACGATTTCCATAATAAGTATATAAATACACGTAGTAAACATGAAATTGTGATACTTAACTAAAACAAGCTAGTCATTTGTTATAAACAGTATCTGCTTTACAATATTGCATTAAGAGGACTACATGACCTAAAGCGCGGTCTTTGTCGGTCTGCATAGAAAAGAAATAGAAGCGCGATGCCACAACGCTGGTAATTTATTGCAAAATATGAAGCAATTATCGATTTACGAAAAATCTAGTCTTTGGACAAAAAAACTAAAACACTATAGTTTTAGTATGTTGCTTGTAGAATAATCTGACAAAAAATCATAATGATTGTATGTACCTATATTAGTATGAATTTTGTTGTAAATAAAAAGTTTTTAGAGGTATCTTCGTGATTTTTTTCTATCGTACCAAATAAGTTCTATTATGTTTTCAACACACTATCATCCTAGCATTTATCCTGAAGAATATCATATATTTTTTTGGTTTTTTTTTACTGTAGGCGATCATTTACTTTTATTGTTTCTAAAACTTGCGTTTTTTGCGTTTAGGTCCTGTAAGCCCCTTAAAGGGTTTATTAAAAAAAAAAAAAATTCATTAATATTTTAATAGGTACCTAATGAATTAATTGATAACATTCTAAAATCTCAAGTAGAATTAGTTCATGGTGTTAATAAAACAACCGGTAATTTTTTAGATAAATTAAGATTAGTTAAAAATTTATCTTAATTTATCTAAAAATGCTTTCTAAGATATAAAGAGAAGGCAGTACGATGACTGAAACTGAGACACGCCCCACACCTATCCAGTCAGTTTCTTTATACAGGAGGTACATTTTAGTATCAAAACTTCAGTAGGACTAACAGCAATAGCATACCCTCGTGGACCTACTGGTAGGACAAAATAGTAGGACCACGAGAAAATACCCCGCATACTGTCTTTGGTCGAAACTAGAAGGATGTAGTTAATAAAAAATATGTACTTACAAAAATAATCTGTGACACACTAGGGCTTTTAGGAAACTGTGATTTGCAGTTGTGTATTTTGCCTCTTTCCAAGAATTAACGTCAAAATTGACATGTACCTTGTCTGGGAATCAAACCTAACCCTGAGCGAGCAGGTACCTACTAGGTGTCAAGTGTGACACTAACATCCCAAATTAGTGTCTTGTGTCATCGAGAGCAATCTCTCAAGTCTCTCATGGAATCTGAAGTCTGTAACTTATGTGTACCTACCTACACAACCTGAACGCTTTACTATACCTATCAGTAGTATCTTCAAACTGCAAGCCACAGCCCCGGCCTCGCAACAAAGGCGAACAATTGCACTACCCCAGAAAGCAAACTACAATACAAACACAGGGCGAAAGTTTCAAATTCATTTTAATATCTCACAATAGTCGTAAAGTAAGTCACGGGCGTGAAACAAGACTAAGCGAGGGTCGTGACCAACACAAGGGGCACGGTACACTGTTTGGTGCCGTTGGAGCTCATGTTGAGTGGCGGTGAAGGGTAATACGGGAGCATAAGTGTAAGAATTGGGAACAAAGATGCTTAATGGATAGCCTGCAAGTTGTTTACAACAGTGACAGGCAACATTGACTTTCTGAAAGTTACAAGTTTCTCCCAATAGTGCAGTGAGGAGAATAAATAGTACAACATGATTTCCTGTCACTATTTTCCCGTATTCTCAACTTCACCGGCACTACACAGTCAATTAGAAAATGTACTTAAGTCTAAAACGAAAGCTTAAAAATTAATCTTAATTATTTCTCACTAAAGCTGTCACTAGGTATCGTAGAACGCTTACAGGACAAACATTAGACCCAAAGGCACCAAAGAAAACGTTTGGCAGAAAAAATTGGTTTCAATTTCATTTCAAGTATCAACAAAATTGATTTTTACAAGTATAACAATGAATGAAACAACTGCATATAAAAATATATAAATCTTATTTTAAATCAATTTTAAATTATAATTATGGACTCCGAGAAATCATCGTGTCTGTGCATCAAAAAAATGTTTTTAGAGACAAAAAATATTTCTACTAAATAGGTAATAAATCTTAGTGGTAAGTTTGGTAGAAATTTGGTATTTTAGCGAAGCACAGACACGAAATGCTTGGACACTCGAGTAGTTGTCAAACGAGTATCAATTAGATATAAGTAAATACTAAGAGACTCCATATTTTACTCAATCTTATACCTACATTTGTCTAAAATGAAGTCTTGGATATAATAATGGTTTAGATAAAGCTTCTAATCGTTTGCCGAAAACTCGAGTGTCCACACACACACAATCCGAACGAGAGTCCACTGAACATCGAAAATACTATTTAAAAAAATAAATTTAGATCCACCGCAACTTTCGATATAGTTTAAATTATACAAACAGTGAAAAAACACCTGAAGATAAAAGGTGCAATCATTTTTTTATTATTTAAAAAACACAATAATATTGTCCTAGCAACGGTACAAGATATTAGGTACATTATTAGACTCAACTAGGTTAGTTTAAATTGCGCTACTCTTTGCTATTCTTTAATTTCACTAAAAACTCTAGCACAAGAATTTACAAAACCCGCCCGGGCGATACGGGCGACGCTAAGACGAAAAATTTTTTACTAACTCTGTTCCGCCACCGACATAATCGTAAAAAACATTATTTTTTTTGCGGATTTTTTAAAAATTTTGTTTTTCACCTAACTCCTATTTACATGCATGTGAAGTGCGAAACTCACTCAGGAGTAACGTGGGGGACGATACACCGATCAACAACAACAATTCATTTATAAAGATACAAATTTCACGTCAAAAAATGTATAAGAATGACACCGCGACGCCCCCCTGCTGTGACCGCACGCAGTGATATGCAAACGACAAAATTACGATCTAAAATTAATGAGAACAGCACACCCGTCCATAGAAAAAACAGACAACGTACAAACGTGAACGAGGGCCGCTTAGCGACGGCGCCGACAAAACAACAACTACAAACTAGCGACTAAAGGTACGTGCGAGAATACGGCCGCCCCACCTCAACAAACTAAACCACACTCCAAATCAACTAAAAAATATTTTCATATTCAAACGCTACATGCCATCAAAAGTAGACGATTGCCGTGACTTACTCGCAGCAATGACGCGGCTATTAACATTCTAAGAACCCTACTCCAATTTTAACTAACATTACCACTATTGCTGCCCAACTCTTTCAAACTTTGCAGCATCAAAACTTTGCCGCGTCATTGAGGCAAAGAAGCCACAGAGTAAGAAACTAAACGAGAATCAAAACTTAAATAATGCGAGGCGACATCAAGAAACTACAACGGACAAGCGAAAACAGGTTATAAAAACCTCAAGAGAAAACAATAATAATAAAGAAGGGAGGACGAATTGAAACTTTCCCCCGCGCGATAATATTAATTCAACTAAATAGCAAAATTAGTTACTAAAAATCCTTCGCATTCTACCAAATTGGTAGAAAAGCGTTCGGCTGGTCACACACAGTCATAATATTGTAAGCTATGTTCCTGTCATGGCGAACTGCATTTTTATTTGCAGTTTATCGCGAGTTTTCGTTTCATCTAATTTGGTTATCATAACAGCCTCAAAGTAGTCAAATCATACAGCTTAGAATTGAAACAGAGGCACATAGTTTACTATAAAGCTGGCGACCAGCAACATGACGGTACAATATCGCCACAAAGCCCTAGACATAGTGCAAATCTAGCCCACCGCTCGCAGGCAGACCACATATCCCAAACACACCTCGGTTTTATACTAACACCAATTATTAAGTTTTTTTTTACCGCTGGGTTGAACAGATCTTCAAGATTTTCGGTTTTTGAACGCAGTTTATAGAAAAAATAATAGAGATATCATAAATGATTAAATGCTTTCTTTGCTCACAAAGTTTCTTATATATAAAATCATTGTAATCGATGAAAATCGTCCAATGGATTCGCAGTTCAAATGATTAGTTTCAAGATAATTTATATAAAACATATTCAACTTTTAAAGACAGTAATTATTCTATCAATCGTTGTCTAATAAATTTAATGATACTAAACTGATTTCATACCGTTCAAAGGGAATTTTTAATGTTAACTTGAAGATCTGTTATATTTAATTTTATAAAATGTCTTAACCCAAGCGTTCACTACAACGTTGCGCGTAAAGTAAAAAAATCACATCCGAATTCACATTATTTACGTTTTTTTTATTATAAAAATACAAAAATACAAAATGGGACAGTGCGACCATACATTCAACCATCGCCCGCCATACTAATTTCAACTAGGGGGGTAGGGAGTACTAAACAATTTTACAAAAAAACCATTGAGCAATTTCATGAAAAGAACCACCAAAAACATCGAACGAGTGTACGAAAATCACAAGGAAAAACATAAAAATAAATTTTTAGTAAAGTCTTAAACTCAACGCACCGACGCAGAATCAAAACGCTACAAACAAAAATTTATTTTTCAAAAGTGTTGCCACAAAATCGTTGAAAAAAACTACCAAATTTGAAAATGCAGTAGAAAAACTAAAATCAGTCGATAAAAATGAATTCATGATACAAAGTGCGCAAGTGAAAATGGTTCCTATATAAGGTGTTCGGGGCGATCAAGGCGTGTGTTTTTAAATATTTTTCTAGGAAACTTCTATTTTTATTTAGAGAAATTGTATTCGCATTTGCTATTATACTGAAACTATTAATTTACTAACAGATCCGACGTCCAACTAGAAATTGACGAAGGAACCAGATTATAATAATCTAAAAATGATTTATTATATTTGCAAGTTAGATCACAGAGCGATATATCAACAATAGTTTTATATGAACTGGTTTCTTCTAATTTCTAGAATAAATACGGATCGTTTTATAAGAGATTTTCACACAGTCACGTGCGATTTTATAAATTCTGTCCGCGTCATGAGACTTTTCATACCGAAATACTATACATACATATCTAAATACTAAGAAAAATATAATATTAATATTATTTTTCTTCAAATATTTTGTCTACATTAATTGATTAATACTTGAACATTTGTCACTGACACAAAAAGTCTCGCAACGCGTCTATATGGCAATTTTTTACTAAAAATGCTTCTACTAATAATACAAATTGTACCTACTTAACGTTTAGTGCGGGCCAGCTTTACCGCGGCCGCAATGATAAAGAATAAAAATAGGGAATTTAGGAGTAAAACCGACCCATATTTCGACCGAAACGCGAGCCAAACGGGGGAAACGACGATTATAATTTTGACTCGTCACAAGGAACAATGAAACGACCCAATGTTGGAGGCCCATAAGACCTCCTATATTCGAGCTACGTCGGGAGGGGTACACCAAACTCATACGCCACAACAAGGCACTATCAATCAAGCCTCATGATAATTTTCGAAAAAAGGTACCACACAACACGAAAATACCGCATCGAAATCATGAAAAAAATCATCAAAAAATCCGCGCAAGTCTTTTTACTACAGTCTATTTTATTTCCGTGGTCTTTCGGGATACGTTATCTAACCCCATACAGTGTTTATCCGTTGTTATTATACTTTAAGATTTAAGTACACGTTATACTGAAAAAACATCGAAAATTTTTGCGTTAAAACTCTGTACACTTTTGTTGGAGACGCATTAAGAAGCACATTCCGACAGCCTCCATGAAATGGCTATCCTTGTAGAATGAGCAGTGACTGAAGCAAGTGCTCATGCAAAGTTCTTGTAACCACTATTCGAGGCCTTTAAGGCCTTTGACTTCCTAATGCGACCAAAACCATGTACGACAGAGTCCCGAATATAGAAACATACTGAAATTCGTAAGCGTTGTATCCTTCAAACCATAACTCTGACCAAACTGATTCCCAAACTCAAGCCATTGCTTAGACCTTCCAATTATGAATGGTGTCCCACAAGGCACAGTGCAGGGTCCAATCCAACGGGCACATAAGCCAGAAATTATTTAAATAATCTTCCTCCCTTGATGTTACGACAGTCCAACACGAACAATTTCAAGACGTTTCAAGTTCAATAGTTACAATGAAACAGCATCGTTCGGTCAATGCTCGCGCGACTAGTCCATCCGCGGACATACGTCACGAAATTAAACATCGGTGCTTTTAGCGTTTACTACTATTTAGCAAATATATTTTAGCTGGTGGGAATGACTAGCACTGTTTGAAACGAAATCTGGCAAACTAGAAACGGAGCCAGGAAATTGACAGAAAAGAACCTAAGATTCTCCTAAACAGTGCTAATTTTTTGACTTTAGTAATGATCGAGGCCTGCAGCAGCCTTTCTCGTCATTTCATAGCTAAAATATAATTGCTGTAGGTAGTAAACGCAGTCATCTTCACAAAAATTTAGTCATCTAAATCCCAAGTGAACGAGCGCGAAGGCAAAAATTGTGAGACCTTCCTATTTACACTAGGTTTAATAAGGTTAATATAATCTTAAATAGTTTCAAATAAACTTACTAGCGGCCTTAATGTACTAGCCGCTGAGGCCGCTAGTATGTTCCGATAATTAGATACTATGCTACCATCTATTGCACTACCCCGGCGAATTCAAAAAAATAGTTTTTTTTTTTAATATATTACTTTTTAACGCTAAAAATAAAATGTGTGGGGACGGTTGCAGCGAGTGCGAACCATAATGGAAATTGCTGAAAACCCGTAACTGACAAGACGATAAAACGCTATTGACTCGAACTTTCGAGGGACCTACCAAAACGAACTATAACGGTCTTCGACACACTACTCTTCTAAATCTCATGAACACTGAATTCTCCTACCACGAACGCATTCGGCTCGCACTCTCATCCCCACGAAACTTGCAGAGCAAGACTACAGCCAAATTGGTAACCGTTTTGTTAAAGTTTGTACTAAAAACGTGTCCCTACCGCCTCCCTTTGTCGAAATCAAAACGAGCCCAATAGTTAATCCCTTAGCTGTCCACGTTCCAGAGCGGGATGGGAGGCGCAGCCAGAAGGCAAATTGTCCTAAACTTTGCGACACGCCTCAGAAAACCTCCCCTGATCTTGCTTGGCTACACCCGTACGTTGCATGGCAAGTTTCGTAAAAGTTAATATTATACTTCATACAGGACTCAAACAGGGAATGATCGGAAAAGCACAAATCTTGTCAATGCAACGTCAAGTGTGGCTGATCCCGCTCTGTCATGAAAAATCTGACAAAAGACTTGCAACGAGAGGTCTGAACCTCACAAAATCCGACATTTGAAATGTCAACTCACAATCGCACCGACAAGTCGCAACCATGAACGGGACAACAAGACAACCGCAACAATATCCAAGTCAAGAATCTCTAATCAAATGTAAAATAAAGGAAAACATCAGGAAATTGTATCTAGCTACACAGGTACAGTTATTTTCAAAAAATTAGACATTTCACTTATGTCTTACGCTTAGTATCTTACGACAAGTGAGCGTGCACAAATGCGATTGTCGTGCGACAATTCGCAAATGCGTCATCTCGTGACAGATAAGACCTTACCTATTCAAAAATGACAACGGACATCTAGCTAAGGTTTTGGATACATATTTTTTTCTTAAATCGAATCTGTTTGTCAAAAAACTAGCTTTTGCAAAAACTACCATTGCAGCAGTTTTTTTTTATAAACTGGCTTAGTACATTCATTTGAAACATTTGTAGGATATAGTTTCGGACGTGTCAAAGATAAAATTGTTCTTCACTAGAGTAAATTGCAACGTTTCTTTCATTTGAAAGTAAAATTATCTACCTATTTGCTAATGTAACACAATATTCTAATAGCACTTCAAAGAAAATCTTGTATTTAATCAAGTCATAAAATATAGCTACAAATATTTCAAAATGGGCGGCTCCCACAAAAGCATGTTTAGGTACTGAATCGACGCCTTGTACTTCCATCCTAAAATATTTTGCTTACATTAAACATTGGATAATGTTGCAATTTTAATTCTCTAGGCGCCACTGGCATCGTCCGAAAAATGAGGTAAGTGACCGATGAGCATCGACTTGAATAATCGTTTTCTTTCAATCGATTCTTATTCGATTATTCTATGTTAAATTGTTTTTAATGATTAATCGTATATGTTGCAGTCAGATTTCAAGGACAGTATCGAGTCAAATATTCACACTAATATAATAATCAAAAAATTAGTTACCTACTAAATTGCTTCTATTTTTATAGCACTTACAATTATTATCAGCAGCAACATATTCGATTAACAATCGAGTTTTTAATCGATCATTCTTGAAATCGATGTTCAAAGACCACAGTCTATATATAAATATCCATTCAGCTGAGCAGTCAATTTTTCACATGTGAAAAATGTTGCCATCACAAAAAATCCTAGCCGGTTGGTGCAAATTTACTGAAAACTAGTCTAAATAATAATGCTAGTGTATGTATACCTTCACGCCTGGTTTATAACGAGGGCAGGAGTTCCGAAGTGGTAATTACTAGATACCGCACTAGACAGCCAGCAGTCAATCCGGTACATCGTGGGCACGGGTGGCTAAAATAGCCTGGCTGCGGCCGCAGGTTTGGATAAAGATGGGTGCGCGGCCTGCTGCTTGCTGCTGCCTAGTGCGTTATCTGCCAAAGTGCAGTCAGATATTTTTATTTGAACATTTTATATCGGTTAGTAATTCAATGCTCTGCCAAACTCGCAAGGAATAACGTGAAGATAGAAATTTATTTTTGGTCATGTTACCACCAACGACATTACATTCAAAGTGTTGCCGTGCTTAATTCAGTATTGCCATTAATTGAGACTAGTTTTTTTTTTGACATTCCATAGTATATCCCGATGTGTGAATTGGGCAGATATTGTATGCAAAGTTGAAATATTTTCAGCATAAGTAATTGATAATATTTCATCTTAGCCGATAGGCTGCGGCGTGGGAGGTAACCGACACCGGGCAGTGGTTTGGAACGGATAAGAGACAAAAACAAGTTTATAATTTTTTTTACTTGTTAAATAATGCTTTAGTTGGGTAGTCGGGTAATTTCATTTACTTGCAACGTTTTATTTGGGGTATATTAAATTACCCAAATTAAAATCAAACCCAAATTGAATAAAAAAAACTACCCAACGTAAAAATACATTTAGTAAATCAAACATGCTTACTGAAACAACAAAATTAAAATTTGCTATTTTAATTTTATTGTTTCAGTAAGCATGTCTCGTTATAAAAATTCCTTTGAACTCGTTAATGAAACGTATTTAAAGCACATTCAAGACACAAATGCGTTTCATTAATACCCCTTCTAAAATGAAATTACCCCACACACAAAACAAGTTCCCTCAATTAAAATGACCCCGTTTCAAAGAAAATCATCATCATCATTTCAGCCGAAAGACGTCCACTGCTGGACATAGGCTTTCCCAAGCACCTCCAGGTTCTGCGCTTCTCGCATCCAACGGGTGTACCTGCGGCCTGCACAAGGTCGTCGGTCCAAAGAAAATACCCGTCCTAAAATGAAATTACCCCGCACAAAATGAGTTCCCCCAATTAAAATGACCCCCGTTTTAAATAAAATACCCGTTCCAAAATGACCATCAACCCGGCACCGTGTTAGTATAGGCACAAGTACTGTCCGATGTTAAAATTACGACACTTGTAGGGTTATAACTGAGGGACAACACGCGAAGAACACTGGTATGGCTTTAAAAATATTATCTTAATAAATTAATACTGAATCGGTTTTGGGTAATAATTTTTGGCTTAAGTTGT
The DNA here is from genome assembly GCA_914767645.1 of Hydraecia micacea. NCBI lineage: Eukaryota > Metazoa > Arthropoda > Insecta > Lepidoptera > Noctuidae > Hydraecia > Hydraecia micacea. The sequence continues at coordinate 3,875,214 of OU611805.1, forward strand.
ATCTCTGGGTCGATTTTTTTATTCTGGTGGGGTATATTAGTTTCTCAAGGTGTTGCTAGTACCGAAAATGTTTTATAGAACTCTAGGATTAAGAAACTAGGTTTTAGAGCAAAGTTAACGGGCAAGTTGCTATTAAAATCTTTAGATAATATTGCAACTTGTCTATTTTATTGTTATAGACAAATTACATCAATATTTATGCGAATTACTTAATCATGAATACAAAAGTGATCCAGGAAAGTAGTCAAGTCAGAATATACCCCAGCAAAATGTCAAAAAATTCAACCCATGTTGGGTTGAATTTTTTGACATTTTCCCATCCCCACACCATCCCACACACTTACAACCCGACCAACACAGCTAGACAACTGTCAATTATGACATCCCGACTCTCGACGTATTTCGGGGTACCTGAGATCGGCGGGGGAACCAAGTCCCCCCAGTTGTCTAGCCACGTCGGCCGGCCTCTAGCCAATTTCCCCAGTGTTGCCAGCGCGTTGTTCCACCAGTGCGAGTGTGTATAATAAGTTTAGTAAGTGATGCACTAACACCAGCGGAAGGGCACGGCGCGCGGCCGGTCGGCTCCTTCCTTCACGAGCGGCTTGTGGAACTCGCGGCCCGGGCGCGAGTGGATCGTCGCCCAGCAGTGCTCGCAGTAGTACTGGAAAGAGATATACAGTGGTTATTGTATAATAAAGAATACCAGCCTCAGTGGCGTGCATTGCATAATAGGCATATAAGCAGTGCCTACATCGATATATCAACATAAGACTGTCAATTACATTTTAGTGTGTGCCCCACAATTAAGAAACTCGCTAAATTATCATACCTAACAAAAAACAAAATCTTCATACAAACACACGCGGCAGTAGGCAGTCGCCGGACGGCCTACTCGGCTCCCGTACTATTCGCACATTGTCATTGGTCTTTACTCGTTCAAGTTAATACGACAAAATTACCTAAAAACACGTACGTCTCACGCGTAATACCATGACGTTCGACCTTCACAATTTATCACCCTTAAGAGGCATGCCTACTCAAATAACCACACTTTTGACCTGACTTTTTTTTCTGATAATGACCGCGTTTGCCTAGATTAGACCCGGCCTAGTGCCTACCTATTCTGAAAACTAATGCACGCCACTGACCAGCCTATGATTGTCCCTCTGCAGGACAAAGGCCTCTTCTCATTCAGAGAAGGCACGATCATTGATCACCATGCTTGCACAAGACGGGTTGGTGATTTCAGACAATCATTTTAAGTGAGGGCTTGTGGCTAAGTAATAACAGCCGTACGGGTCGATCGATCAGGTTAAGTTACGCTTGCCGCGGTCAGTCCGTGGATCTGTGAAAAAGAGCTCGAGCTCTAAGTCAGGCAGGACGCCCTTGGACTAGGTGGAGCAATTGAGGAAAGCTGTACATCATCATTTCAGCCGAAAGACGTCCACTGCTGGATATAGGCCTCCCCCAAGCACCTCCACTTCGACCGGTTCTGTGCTTCTCGCATCCGAGTTCCTGCGGCCTTCACAAGGTCGTCGGTCCACCTTGTGGTAGGTCTTCCAACGCTACGTCGTCCGGTACGCGGTCGCCACTCCAGAACCTTTCAGCCCCATCGGCCATATCTGTTCTGCGAGCTATGTGCCCTGCCCACTGCCACTTAAGTTTGGCAGTTCTTTGGGCTATGTCGGTTACCTTGGTCCTCCTGCCGATCTCTTCATTTCTGATTCGATCACGCAGGGAAACTCCAAGCATAGCCCTCTCCATTGCCCTTTGGGTGACTTTCAGCCTTGTAATAAAAAAAAGCTGTACATACCTGCAGACAAGTAACGTTGGCGCAGAAGAAGGGCGCAAACTTGGAGCCGCAGCGTGCGCCGGCGCACTCGTCGCACATCTGATCGTCCAGCACGTACGGCTTCACCTGGAAACATACGGTATAGGAGTTATAAACTTTGTAATATTTTCATTTTATTTGGGGGAACTAGTGAATTTTGTGATTTTAGTTGGGGGAATGTATTATTTTGGTCAAAGTTAGCCAAGATGGAATTGGTTTTGTTGCGGTTATGGAACATTTTAGCAATTTGGGTAGATTTATAACTTCGCCAAGTTGATATAATTATATTGGGGTGGTAATGGTCGATTTTTAACGGATTAAAATTATATATTTAATAAAATTGACGTCGGACAGTGTTCTAGAATGGAAAAACTGTCAACAATTCAATTCTCAGCAGGTTAAGACTTATTCTAGGTATAAAATATTGGTGGAATGCGCCCTTAGGATATCACTATATGGGTAGCGGGATCGTCCGAAAGGGTTACCGCTGCCCCGGAACATAAAGGGCTAAGGAAGGAACACGGGTGGGTTTTAGTCAGTAAGAGTCTGACACTCCCTTCCGCTCCACCTAGAGCGGGAGGAGTCATTAGATGACTTCCCGGCCAAAAAAAAAAAAGGGTATCACTATATTTAAATTGCGGTAATGGTTCATTTTATTTGAGGATAGGTTTAATTTATTTGGAGATGAGGTTCATTTTAGTTTGGGATCACAGTTCAAATTATTATTTAGGTTATTAGGTACCTTAAATTACGGTACATAAGTAGATTTTAGGTTAATTTAAATTGATGTAAAGGCAAGTTAAAAAGGTTTAATCGGGTTTTAGCAAAAAACTTGATGAAACGATGTATAAAAAAATTAACATCCGTCCATGGAGTGTTGTAGAATGATGATGATGATGATATCAAAGTCCGCTACATTACCTCGACGCGCTTGTCGATGTCTCCGTGCTGCAGCTGCACGAAGCGCGCGGAGATGGCGGCGATGTACGACTGCTGGTTAGAGAACGCCACGCGGCCCGCGCCCTGCACACACAGTATACATGCAACATGGTACTAGATAATACAGGACAGGAGCCTAAACTGAGCGAATTAGCTGGCTATGGGGCGTAAATGAAATTAAAGATTAAATGTGGTTACTTTACAGATAAATACACCTAGATAACGCAAGAGCAACTACTTCGCGTGCCCAGCTTACGTACAAAAATCGTAAGCCGCCACTGTCGCGCTCAGTCCTGTGTGTGTGAAATAATATCTTATGAAATGATATAGGAGTTTGATTTAGTAAATGTTCCCATCTGTAGCTTAGTTACCCCTTACAGTACCTAGTCTGTTTTGGGCAGCTAACCATCGTTTGCCATTAGAAATCGTTCCATACCAAAGAACAACATTGAATTCTTTCCTATTTATCTTACTGGCAACAGTTTTAGGAGACGGTAATAAAACCGACACTGACCTTAGGGTACTTGAGCTCAGGGTCGGTGTCGATGCCGGCGTAGCACACGCCGCCGTACAGCCGGTCCATGATCATCGCCAACTCCACTGGAAACGAACAATTTTCTCATAACTATTGACAGTAAAGACAGTTTAGGACCAAACGACAATCTAGCGCCGCTTCGGACCCTCTCTTGGCCTCTTGATCGTATTACCCAGTAACTGATTTCATCATCTGCTAAGTCTTTTTCCAACAATGTCGGGGTCGGCTTTCAGTCTAACCGGATGCAGCTGAATACCAGTATTTTACATGGAGCGACTGCCTATCTGACCTCCACAACTCAGTTACTGGGCAATACGATACCCCTTGGTAAGACCGGTTGTCAGACTTTCGGGCTTCTGACTACCCGTAACGACTATCAAAGATCCAGGAGTGACAGCCGGGACCCACGGCTTAACGTGCTTTCCGAGGCACGGAGGGGCCTCGGTATGTAAAGATGGTCACCCATCCACAGACCAACCGCGGCAAGCGTAGCTTAACCTGATTGATCGACCTGTGCGGCTGTTATTATTTAGCCACGGACCCTTCCACCCAGTAACTGATTTGTGGAAGTCAAATAGGCAGTCACTCGCATGTACAATTCTGGTAGTCAGCTGCACCCCCCGTTAAATTGGAAGGCGACCGCAACATGGTTGGGAAAAGGCTAGGCAGATGTGAAGAAACTTTTCGGATCGATTTTGCACTTAAATGAGTTCTAACCACTTCAGCATTTTGGAAAACTCACCAGCTTTCAACGGACGCGGCACGCCTCCCACGAAGACAGTCTTCCTGGGGTCGAGCGGCATGCTAGCGTCGAGCACAAAGTCTGCGTCAGCGAGCCTCCACGGTCGGATCTGGACTGGCTTGTCGCGGATCGTGGGCGAGGACACGCAGAGATACAGCTTGTCATCGTCCGTGATGCATGCTTCCATTAGAGCGGCTACTGAGCTCTCGTCCTGTAGATAGGTGCGAGAGAATGTTAGGATGACTTAGGGAGTTTTCAGTTTAGTTGGAGTGGTGAATGCTTATGCGAATCCCACACCCCCGGCCATAGGTAGAGGTGGAACACCGCGGTGGTTTTAGCCGGTAAGAGTCCGGCATGCCACTCTGTGCCCCCCACGATGGAGAAAGTCCATGAGGATTTCCACCGCGCAACAAAAAAAAAAAGGCAGATTTTTCAATAATCAGATAAGTTTTAACCGAAGCACAATGTTTTTAAGAGCAGCTAGCAATTGAAAAGCGCTAATACTAATAGCCAAGTAAGTGCGACCAACTTGGAAGTAGCGCTCGCGCGCTGTTGGTCACAGTTCTAACCTAACCTGCGGGGCAATTGCGTAACACATTATCAATCGGAATCGGTTTCATTTTGACAGTTCAACAACATTCATTGCGTTATTTACGTGTTGAGCAGACTTATTTTTCGAACTTATGAAGCAATGGATTAGCAAGTGCTGGTCGCGGTGCCCTGGCTGCGACCAATTCGGCTTCCGCCAAAACAGACAAATCAGGGACGGTTCACAATTTTACGGGACAGATTGTGAATCCTATCGGTAAGTGCAGGTTCGTTCATAGTTTGACGCTTTGACATGGATAGATTATAAGCTAACGATGTTCATAAATATACGGAGACAGATCCATATTTATATAAAACAAGATCGATTGTCTTTATATAAAATAAAACTTGAATTGATATTTTCCTTGCTGGTTTGACTACCTAATCAAGCATTTACTTTCATTTCTCATACTTGGAAAGTAGTATTTGTTTGATCCGAATAGCGGGTGGAAGACGCTGCTTCCCACCTTAGGGCGGGAAAGACTCATATTAATTGCTTCCCTCTCTAGGGCGGGAATTAATTAAAAAAATAGAACTAAATTGGTTAGGTAGTCAGCTACGAATTTTTTTACATAATTAAGAAAAATGTTGTGGTCTTGTGAGTGTATAAACAGCCAGTGAATTAAAAGAAAACCTATTAAGCGGGACGGCCCGCGGCGATGACGCGGTGTGATCCATATTTACATAATTATGTTCATAAATGTATATACATTGTTGTAACATCACAATTAATTTTAAATAGGTACCTACTATTCATGTTATTATTATCAATAAATATTTTAGAAAAACCACTATTTTTTACTTTTCTTCTATTCGAAATGAAAAGTAGAGTGTTTAACACGGGTGAAAGTCATCAATTCCTATTCGGACTGTAGCCTCAATACCTCATATGGGAATAGATTCCTTTCGACCCTCGTATAACAATCTATTATTCCAATATTCTGGTAGTCGGACGACCAGGTGGCTTACCATGATCTAATTAAAAACGATTCAAAAACAAAACATTTCAGTTTAGGTTCCTAAACTGCATCGCTTGAGCTGCTCTATGGACGTCATGGTACCAAACAAGTATGAATGAAACCAAAACTTGCGACTCAGTTTGGGACAATCGCAATAGCAGATGGCACGGCCTAAACTGAATCGTGAAACTGACGTCATGGTACGAATTAGAAGAACAGTTCAGTTTAGGTCCTAAAATGGATCGCGTTAAGAGCTTGTGGTAGGCCTTCTGGACACTAAACCCTGTAAAACTTGTCATCATAAATTTTCACAAACCTGGAACAGTAAAAACGCGTAGCCCTTGGGCGGAAAGTAACTCTTGCTCTCGGCTTTGTGCGGCCAGTCGACCACGAGCGGCCCGAAGCGACGGAATGACGACGTTATCTCATCTGGAACAAAGTCAATAACATATTGTTACAAAAATTAGATTCAATTCTCAATGTATATAGTTGGTAGGGGAATAATTATATTAGTCACAATTATGGACCATGTCGGGCACAGCATAGATACCTAATAGGAGAGGAGGAAGAACACTGGGTGTATTGTGATAAACTTTAATATTAGTTAAGTTCCTTTTGGCCTACGAAAGAAAAGTTTATGAACATTGTCTAAAGGTATGCCCCCATAATATCAGGATTATGTAAAGGCTCCCGGATATCTGGGTTGGGAAAGAAACTGCTTGCTTAGAACTAGCTCACAAAATAATGTACGGGGGCTTCCAGCTGTCCAGTGTCCGGGCTTTCAACGGAGCATAAATGACAGCCTGGAGCCCAAAGGCCCTTAATTCAATGTATGTGGATGCATACGGCTTTATCGTACCAAAGTAGAGCCTAAGCCAGCTATGTTATTATGGTATGCAAATCCCACTTTACCTCTGTTATTGTTATTTAGCGACAGCGGCGCCGATTCCCTTGTTCACAAACTAAACTAAATTTAAGTTCAGTGCATCTTATTCTTTCTATTTCATTAAGAAAAGGACAGAACATAAATATTAGTTTAGTCCTCCACAAAAAAAACACAAAAAAAAGGATACTAATCCATTGCTTCATATTTAAAAATTAGTTTGTTCAACAACAACGTTAATAACGCAATGATTGCTGTTGAACTGTCAAAATGAAACCCATTTCTACAGTTTGTTACGCATTTACCGGACATTATGTCGTCAAGAAACGACTAGCACAAATCCTAGCCGCAATCACATAAATTAACATGATTTCTGACAAATGCGTGCACTAACTGGACAGGTCCACTCAATCTGTGTGGTTCTTTCCTCAAAAGACCATCTCAGACATCGATCTACATGGTCTTCATATAACCTGACCAAGATTATGTCTGGACTTTTAAAAGAGACTGTGACCTCTGCGTTTGTTTCGGCCTTTCTTCTCAGAGTAGTCAGATAGGAAACGCCGACCTCATCTAGTTTTTTAAAAATATGATTGACGTGTAAAAGTGTTTGTGCAAACCTACTTACAGAAATAAAATCATTTATGATGAAAAGGACTGCAGATTAGCGGATCCAGGATTCGAAGTACAGACGCCAGCACATCAAGCTACCCGAAACTCTTAAATTTTCCCAATTAACTTTGAACTTTACACTTTAGCGATAAAGTTGAAAATCTATTAAAGAAATTTGACAGATTGTAGTAGCTTGATGTGCTGACGTCTGTACCTATGCAAACGTGCAGAGCTTAACTTAACATCCAACTGCTATTCCCGCATGAAACCAGTGCATCTTAGATTATTAGCCGACTTCCCATTAGGGTTATAAAACCGTACAAAGTAAGATTGCAAGCGGCCCACGCGCGTCCTTGTTACGATTGCGGCGCATACGCGTGTAATGCATCAAGGAGGTTACATTGCACGGACACGTGGAGCGATGACATTCGCCGCGTTATGACTTTATGACTTCAGAGAACTGCATTGCGTTTGGCCGGTTATTGACTAACTGACTCAGGATCATTGTACTGAATCCATGGTTACAGGTTGATGTCCCTGCCACCCACGCAGTAGGTGGAAGGCAACACGGACCCTGGCAGAGAGTTCCACACTTAAATGGGTATGGGCCGCCTCACGAAACAGGTTCTCCATATAACTAAACAAAAGCTGCGTACAGCTACTGCAGCTTTAACTGGCCACGGGTCATTTAATAAACACCTTTTGTCATAGGAGTAACAGACAGTCCGCTGCTCAGGTGGCCTACCATGATTTAATTAAAAACGTTTCAAAAACAAGACATTTCAGTTTAGGTCCTAAAATGGATCGCGTTAAGAGCTTGTGGTAGGCCTGCTGGGCCTGCATGGAGGACGACGAGACAGCGGCACATGTGCTTCTAAACTGCCCGGTGGTCGCCACGTACAGGGCTGTGTACTTCGGTAACCCAGGTACCCTACGTGAGACGGTCAGTAACACCAAGGCGTTGCTGGCCTTCCTTGAGGAGCTGGGGGTGGATCGAATAATCGATTTTCCCACCCGTACGCAAAATACGCGCATTGACGTGGAGTTGCGGGCACCAGCCCGTATTACCTATGGTTATGGGCCCGCGACTAGACAATGCCAATCATCACGATACCACAAAAACTACACCAGTACATTGGATTCCTAGTTATTTGGATACCATCTGCATTCTTTTACATTTTCCATTTTAACTGGAGGAACACCTCATTTCTGAAAACGGTATACCTACATTCCTGTAAAACGATAAAATACCTTATGAGAGCAGTGGTGGCCCAGTGGTAACGGCCTTGACTTAGGTGTTGTAGGTCGTAGGTTCGAACCCAGACAGGCCCCTTTACTTAGTGTAAATTATTTCATCATGCACCTGTACCTTTTTGTGCGAAAAGTTTAAATAAATCATCCTTTAAGGGGGTGAAAAGGTGGAGTGGAAGTTTGTATGGGGAATCATAACCGCTGAACCGATTTATAGAGATAGTTTGATTAAAAAAAAACGCAAAAATAATGATGTTCCTTTTATGTTATAATGTAGATTAGAGTAGGCTATAAAATATGTTGTCATTTTTATTTTGTTTTATTTTATTTAGTGAACTTAATTAAACCTAAGTACTAATAGTTTATTATTTTTTTCGTTGTTTTAAATAGTAAGTAAGTACTTAAGTTAATTTTAAGACCACGCTATCGCATTAGCATTATTATCGCTACCTACATCTGTAATGATAGTGATAAGGGAGATTTTGATAAATAAATAAAAAATAAGCTACCCAAATTACTAATTCCATGCGGACGAAATCGCGGGCAAAACCTAGTATGTTATACAATCTAATTCTAAACAACCCTTAATACCAAATGCAGTTCACCTATTAAATTATTTACTCGTCCAAATTGCGTCGCCTTACACAACGACCACGGTTGCTAGGCAACGGCCACACAACAGTCTTGGCCACTGCAACGTAATGGCGGAACCAAGGCCGGTGCTTGGACGTCGATACTGACCTGGATATTAATGTTTGTGGAACTAATAATCGTTGAGGTTCGCTTTTTATGCTTAATGGAGTGACGAGTCAAATGTGTCCGGTATTTATGGTAATTTAATGCGGATTTTTTGCTATCGCCCCAGAAATTCTGGTAATGCAATCGTTTTTAGGGTTCCGTACCTCAAAAGGAAAAAAACCCGTCCGTCTGTCTGTCTGTCAAGACCCTTTATCTCGGGAACGCGTGGAGATATCGAGTTGAAATTAAAGCCATATACTCAAGTCTACAGACCCTTGAAGCTGTGAAAAATCTCAAACTTCTATGTTAATGTATAAAAAAATACGGTCGTTTATGCCGCACAAAACGTATATTTCGGACACTCTCAAGGGAATCAAAATTTATAGGGTACTTCCCGTTGACCTAGAATCATGAAATTTGGCAATAAGCCAGGTCATGTAGCGCATGTAAAGGAAAAAATCCGAAAACCTTAAATTTGTAGAACTTACATTTAAAAAGTATCCCGTGATAAACTATTTACATACCTACAAATTTGTACGGAATCCTTGGTGCGCGAGTCCGACTCACACTTGACCGGTTTTTTTTGTGTATTACAAGAGGCATTTACGAATGGTGAAACTTTATGTATGTCGGGCGCACCTTGAGCAGCCAGCACTGCTAGAATCATGAGCTGATCAGATTCTATGTTTATTTTTTATGTTAAATGAAACTCTTTTATACCTTTCAACAGTTTCAACTCTTCTGTTGGAAAAATACAGAATTTCACAACATTTTGCTCTCTTATTAAAAACACGTACGTCTCACGCGTAATACCATGACGTTCGACCTTCGCAATTTATCACCCTTAAGTAGGCATGCCTACTCAAATAACCACACTTTCGACCTCACTTTTTTTTCTGATTAGTAACCGCGTTTGCCTAGATTAGACCCGGCTTAGTGCCTACCTATTCTGTAAACCAATGCACGCCTCTGACCCCAGCATACGTAGTTGGAAAAAGGCTATAAAGATGACGATGATGATACTCAAAAAAAAACCCTATTTGTGATACTTAGACTAATCTTGTTAGTTTCATACACGAGGTTGAGTATTATACAGTCGGTCTTCGTGAAATCGTCTCGTAAAGAGGCGCTTATCAACCTGATTCACACGTTACGCTTCTTTCTATAGGTATGTATGTCAACACCGAAAACCACATGTTAACCACAACACAACGCTGTACGTCATGGCGATGCGATAACGAGCGACGTCTCTTATCTACCTAACATGGGTTATACCACCAGCAATCTACCATAGTTTAATTAAGCAGTCCACATTAAATATGGACGTTTCCTAATAACCGCTAGAAAGAACTTAACCTTTTTGAATAGGCAAAAATACAACGAACTGAGCTCTAACAGTAAACTGTAGTGCTATTCTGTAAAAATCTCACCGTGATAACTTGGGTGAAGTGAGCTTAAAGTGAGCTGTCAATAGTGTCAATCCCTAGCATTAGATGGAATGACAGCTCACTTCACCTGACTTCTCACGGTGAGATTCTAACAGAATCGACCGACGGGCCGAAGGAACCTTTTTTTTTTTTAACGTGGAGAAATGCTCATGCATTCTGCACTATCACGGGGAGATAGTGCAGTTATGTGGGACTCTAACCCACTAAAACTCCACGGTGTCCTCCTCTGCCGCTTACGGCGGGAACACGGGCACGCGTTTGCACTCATCCGTGAACCCGCCGCGGCTGTCCGTCACCGGACCCTCCTCTGGGGAGTATTCCCCATCACCGACGCACCAGAACACATAGCACGCCGTGACCACCTCTGGGACCAAACCAGCACATGGGTGCCAGACGACCCCGTGTCTGGGCACTCTTGGTCCCCCTGCGACGGGTCAGGTAATTGGCCCCGCCACCTGCCAATTTTCAGGCTAGGGAGCCAGGGCTAGAGGGCCAACGTCATACCAACACTCCTCCTCCCCTGCGGCCCCACCGCGTCCGCCATCAGACGGTGGCGACCCCGTCAAGGCCGCGGAAGGTAGGGAGAGCGGCGCACCGTAATACCGGCACTCCTCTCCCGCCGCGGCCTCCAACCCTTAGCCGCGACGCCTCCCACACGACATCACGGCCCGCCTCAGTTGCGATGTCGCCCAGGCGGCACCGCAACCTACTTGTTGGCCGCTACGCCGTCGGCTTACAGGCAAAAGCCCTGACGAGCGGCCCCTCCTCGGGTTCCTCTTCGCTTCACCGTGGGGGTCCAAGCCACGGCTACTGAGCCCCCCCGCCTCGACAATGCGGGAACCCACCTGGGCGAAGGAACCTATGGTGACGAAGACATCATCGCCACTGCTCTCAAAACGGTGAAGGAAACGCGTAGGCCTGCCAACAAGTACCAGATACTTGATAAAATAAAAAATGGTCTACTGATCTAAAGTCTACAAGGCCTACAACAAAGTCCTCACATTTACAAAATAAGAATCTATCAAAAGGATAAATAAAATATAAAAATCTACTAAAACCAAGTGATATGATTGCTATTACAACCACCAATAAAGAGGTGAAAAATTATAAATAATTGTCTGATATAATAAACAGATTATGTCAAAGAAGTATGTAAAAAGAAAATAAAGATAAAAATCGTAATTTGAGAGCAGTTAAAAGACATTTACGTAGTTTTGCCGTTAATGAGGTGCCAGGGAAGCCGCATGTGCAGAAGGAATTATTGCCAAACTACCTTGTCTTCAAGGGGGCTAGGGCAAATGTTCATTGGTGGAGGTAACCACCAGGTAGGCCGCAAGTTTTCATAGATTTCCCGCCCAATCACACCAATATTTTATAATATTGGTGTGATTGGGCGAAAGTTTGTGAGTGTGTTTCTATGTTTGTTACTTCTTCACGCACAAATGGCTGGACCAATTTTGATAAAATTTGGTATGGAGGTAGCTGACACACCCTGGATTAACACATAGGCGCTTTTATCCCGATATTCCCACGGTATCGAGTCTTATGCGGGTGAAATCACGGGGTGCAGCTAGTTTATAATAAAAACTACATCGGCAAACAAGCAGGCTCGCCCATCTCATGGTTTTTGGTCACCGCCATCTATAAACATTTACAATACCAACATCATCGCATTTGCGGAGACTCAAAGCTGAAGTATATTATGTGCCTGTCATTAAACCGGCACCCTTTAAACCTCTACAGTAACGTTAATTTCCCGGACGAGCCTTCGCACATTGAGCTAGAGAGTAGCATATATGCATAATCAGCCTATAACGCTCCCACTGCTGGGATACAGGCCTCCTCTTTCATTGAGAGATATACACCACGCGGGCCCAGTGCAGTTGGTGGATGATCTTCGAATATTGTTCTTGGACATGCCGATGTTTTCGTTCACCGTTTTGAGAGCAGTGATGATGAAATTATTTACACAAAGTAAAGCGCCTACCTAGTTTCGAACCTACGACCTAGTAGCGGCCGTTTCCACTGGGCCACCACTGCTCTCAAAATCGCTTGAATGGTCGAATGAAACCAGTTATTTTTCTGCCAGTCTGCGCGACATAATGCCACCTTTTAGCAGACAACCTTTACAGTACCTATCATGAAATAATCTTTAACTAGATAGGACAAAAAAGCAGCCGGTCCACCGGTTTCCAGTCTAAACAGATGCAGCTCTGAATAACCAGCATTTTACATGGAGCGACTGTCTATCCGACCTCCAC